>CM043355.1:3448883-4847047 GCA_023718395.1 Leucaspius delineatus
CGAACACATTCGGTCTCTGTCGTGTCGGGCACTATCTAGCGCGTTCTTGGACACACTCGGTCTCTCTCGCGCACTGTCGAGCGTGCTCGCGGCATTCGCCTTGCTTATGTCCAGTCCGGCGCCTCATAAACACACACACCAGAGAAAAAAACTTTGCAGCTCATATGGCTGAGAGAGAGCCTACTCGGATGAAAACCGCTTCAGTGATCTCAATTATAGTAACGCCGCATTTTTATTGACAGCAACGGTAACGGCGTTATAACGGAGGAAATAGTAATTAGTTTGATTACTCGTTACTGAAAAAAATAACGCCATTAGTAACGCCGTTATTTATAACGCTGTTATTCCCATCACTCTATTCAACACAGATGTAATCTGACACTTTATTATGATGTGAAGATTGTATATCGCTGCTCTGACTGGATTATGAGTGCGCATGCGCGCAGCGAATTTTCCACAACAGTTCTCCCATTAAATATAGAAAATATACAGCAAAATCTGCTTCAAACAATAACATAACATATAATAATAAAAGAAGTATAACTCTAGTGCGGATAATAGTAAAGTTATGTATACAAACATGCAAGCTAGAGTGGCATGAATACACGAGGGGAAACACACACACACATCTACGATATAACGTTACATCACGGGCACAATAACTTGTTTCCCAGAGCGAATGCAGCACTCATCCAGTGTATAATCAAGGATTACAAACTTACTTTTGTACAACACTTCGTCCGAAATGCGGTATCTAAACAGTTTATACCGATGTAACTTCAGCGTCAATCTCCGAGTCCCGCTGCATTGTAATACTGTCTCTGTGAGGGCGGGGGAGGTCATATGCTCAAGGTTTCTGGACGCTGATTGGCTCAGGTAAGGTGCCGTGTGTGCCTCAAATACAGAGGGAGAAATTATAAAGAGAGGTTAGGTTTGACGGCAAACTATAGCCTTTTTTACAGCCGCCCCCAGATTTCCGTAAGGAAATATGTACACATTCAAAAGGCTTTTTAATCTACTGTCGGTTACAATTACTTTAATCAGGAATAGCAGGTAATTGTATAAGTCGTGCAACTGGTCGAGTGTATGTTTTTTCTCCCACCTGAACCTTGGCTGTCCTCACTCTGGTGTCAGCTCCAGGGAATACTCTGACACCTTCCCCACAGGCCAGAGTGCTCTGGGTAGTTTAGGGTCGATAATCAACACTGTAGTGCCAACCTGGATGTCTGGAGTATCCTTTCGCCACGTTTGGCGGTTCTGAAGACCCGGGAGGTAGAATTTGAGGTAATGTCTCCAGAATTGGTCCGCAAGGATCTGGCTGTGACGCCATCGCCGTCGGCTGATCAGCTCAGACTGGGGATATACTGTCAAGGGGAGTGAAGCGTCTGGCCGCCCCATTAGGAGACAATTTGGGGTAATGGGGTCAGGATCAGAAACATCAGATGATGTATATCCCAGTGGTTTGGAGTTCAAGATTCCTTCAATTTCCACCAACACAGTTTGAAGGACCTCAAAAGTCACTGATTGAATTCCTAGAGTCACCATCAGTGCGTTTTTCAAGGAGCGAATTTCTCGCTCCCAACAACCTCCAAAGTGGGGTGAGCTAGGAGGGTTGAAATGGAATTCAATTTGTTGTTTAGCCAGATGTCTCTGCAGATCTGGAGCAAGAGCTGTAAAAGCTTCTTTTAGCTCCCTTTCACCTCCTCTGAAGTTTGTGCCTTGATCTGACAAGAGCTCATGGGGTTTCCCTCGTCTAGCCGTGAATCGTCTGAGAGCCATAAGGAAGGAGTCGGCTTCCAGACTATGGAGGATGTCGATGTATACTGCTCTGTTGGTGAGGCATTTGAAAATTATTCCCCTTTTTTTTTTCACTGCGTCGACCCACTTTAACGGTATAGGGGCCAAAACAGTCTACACCAGTGGAGTAAAAGGTGGGCTTGAACAAACGTAGTCTTGCTAGGGGGAGGTCCGCCATTTTAGGTACCTCTGGTTTTTTTTCTCCATTTTTGGCACTGCACACACTCTCGCTGTAGATGCTTGATGGCCTCTCTACCCCGTAGAACCCAATATTTACGGCGGAGTTCAGCGAACACCCTCTCAGGACCTGGATGACAAAGTTTGGAGTCATAACTTTGGATGATAAGTTTCGTGATGGGGTGCTTTGGATCTAGTACTATAGGGTGCATGTTGTCAGGTTCAAGATAGGGACTATGCCGTAAACGTCCGCCAACTCTGATTAATTTGGTTTCTCCATCAAGTTCTGGGGCCAGTGCGACTAGTCGACTGTGCCGTGAAAGTGGTTTACCTGTCCTTAGTTGTTCTAAGTCTGATGAAAAGCATTCTTGCTGTGCTTGCTGCAAAACACGGATCTCGGCACTTCTGTAGTCATTGGCTGTGGCCTCACCATTTTTGGCCTCTTGAAGAGCCGTGGACTCAATTAGCTCCTCGAAAGACTTAAACTGACTGAATTCAGAGGAGGTGAAGCAGACTAGAGTACTGGACCCAATCTTGCGAAGTTCATTATCATCTATTTCAACTGGACTGGGGCAAACAGGCCACAGGTTGGCTGGATCTTTTAAGAAAGGCGGTCCTTGGCACCAGCGTTTGTCCGGGCCAATCTCGCGCAGACTCATTCCCCGAGTAATGTCATCGGCCGGATTGTTGGCGGAGGGTACATATCGCCAGCTGTGTTGTTTTGTAAGGTCCTGAATTTCTGCCACCCGAGTCCCAACAAATACTTTGAATCGGCAGGAGTCCGATTGTAACCATGTGAGGACCGTAGTGGAATCGGTCCACAAGATCGTTTGGCGTATGGGCAGGTTTAACTCATTGTTGAGTACTTTGGCAAGTTGAGCTCCTGTCAGTGCAGCGCACAGTTCCAGTCGGGGAACAGATTGTTGTTTCTTTGGTGCTACACGTGATCTTGCTGTTAAGAAAGCTACCTCTGTTTGCCCATGTTGATCCTCTGTTCTAAGATATGCCACAGAGCCATAGGCACGTTCGGAGGCATCACAGAAAACATGTATATCTCTTAGGCTCGTTTTTGTGTCTTTGGTGGGGCTACTGTAACACCGAGGAAGAACGATATTCTGTAGAGCTGGTAGCTCCTCCTCCCATTCAGTCCAGGTTTGTAGCAGATCTGTGGGCAAGTGTGGATCATCCCAATCCCGTTTTTTGTCCCACAATCGTTGAACGAGGATCTTGGCGCGTGTGGTGTAGGGGATGAGGTAACCCAACGGGTCGTACTGGCTGGCTAGGATTCTATATATGTTACGCATGGTAGTCTCACTACTGTCTTTGGCATGGTATTTGTAGGAGATTGTGTCAGACTGATGGTTCCAGAGGAGCCCCAATGTCGACTCATGGGTGTCTGTTTGGCCTTGTGAAATCCAGAGTTCTGCACTGTCCGAAATTGCATTGTGAGGCAGGTGACTTATAGTTAAAGGGACATTGCTGGACCACTGCCTCAGCTCGAAGCCTCCATCTGCCAGCAGGTTCCTTATTTTGTCAACGAAACACTTTGCTTCTTCTGCTGAAGTGAAACATTGTAGGCAGTTGTCTACTTAAAAGGATTTCAGCACCGAATTGCAGACATCATCTCCAGGCAGGCTATGATCAATGACGTGTTTCTGGAGTGCAAATACGGCACAGCAGGGGCTGCAGGTAGTGCCGAATGGGAGGACTTGCCATTCGTACACACTGGGTTGTTCCTGTATATTCAGATCTCTCCAGAGGAAACGCAAGAGTGCTTTGTCTTCTGGAAGTAGTCGAATTTGGTGGAACATCCCCTTGATGTCGCTGCTGACTGCTACTGAATGTTCCCTAAATCTGAGCAGCACAGCAAGTAGAGATGGTCCTAACACTGGTCCTGGCAGCAGAAGCTCATTCAAGTTTTGTCTGTGATATTGGAACGAGCAGTTGAAAACTATCCTGTTTTTCCCATTGTGGTGCACCATGTGATGCGGGATGTACCAGGAGCTGGAAGGATCTGGCTCAGCATTCTGTGGCAATTTACTAACATAGCCTGCTTGTTCCAGTTTTGAAATCTCAGCAGTATAAGCTGCTGCTTGCTCTGGATTCTTTGCCAGTCTCTTTTCGGTGGCCCTCAGCTGTGATAAGACTGCCTCTTTGGGTGCCCTGAGTTCAGGCATGTTCTTGACACGCAAGAGAGGGGTTGCGTAACGCTTGATACCATCCACCTCAACCCTGATTGTCTTCCTTTCCAAGAGGTCCACTGCCTCCTGGTCCAGTCTGGATCTGATGCAAATCTTTTCGCTGCGCCAGGGCAGTATGTCCAAATATACAGCAAACTCTGCTTCAAACAATAACATAACATGTAATAATAAAAGAAGTATAACTCTAGTGCGGATAATAGTAAAGTTATGTATACAAACATGCAAGCTAGAGTGGCATGAATACACGAGGGGAAACACACACACACATCTATGATATAACGTTACATCACGGGCACAATAACTTGTTTCCCAGAGCGAATGCAGCACTCATCTAGTGTATAATCAAGGATTACAAACTTACTTTTGTACAACACTTCGTCCGAAATGCGGTTAAGGGCGGGGGAGGTCACATGCTCAAGGTTTCTGGACGCTGATTGGCTCAGGTAAGGTGCCGTGTGTGCCTCAAATACAGAGGGAGAAATTATAAAGAGAGGTTAGGTTTGACGGCAAACTATAGCCTTTTTTACAAGCGTTTTAAGACAGACTAATTGTAAAATAATTTTTTTTCAGCATAGATCATTTCTATGTGGTGTTCAGAACAACATACTAAAAGTCCTAAGAAATCCTAGTTGAGGAAATATGTTAAATTCTCATCAATCCGTGATGTGTGCCAATAAGGCCAGGCAACAATACACCCCAATGGGGCTATTTTATTCCTTTACTCCTATCAAAATGAAACTTTACACAATGAAAGTACCCATGAAAAGTAAAAAAAAAAAAAAAATGTTTTACAAGTTTCTTTGAAAATGAATTTTAATATGCAAATGAGCTATACACTAATAGAATATGCCCAAAATACACCCATTTTTTCAATACATTTTTTCCTTTACTCCAAACACAATAAAACTTTACATAGTAAAAGTATACATGAAAAGTAACTTTTTTTGTATTACAAGTTTCTTTTGAAATGAATTTGAATATGCACATGAGGGCCACACTTATTGAATATGTCCTAATTTGCATAGGCAGTAACACCATTCATATGTATGACAAATACATTGGCCCAATCTTCATCCAGTCATCCTACTGCCAATGGGTGAGGGCAATGCTGCTTTTAGACTGGCCTCAGACCTGAAAACTGCCTGGCTTGGTAGTACCTGCCAGGGGTATAACCCCCACCGGTATAGTCTTCAGGGTCACGGAGGCACACAAGCGACAAGGTAGAAACAACAGGGGAGGTTTCTTTTTGGTGTTTTTTCTTTATTTTTTTTTATTTTTTTTTTATTTTCTTTCTTTAACTAACCTAGATATTGCTGTTGCTAGCTTCTCATAACACTGCAAAGCTACTTTACAAATGGTGGAAGTCTGATGTGTGGCCTGCCTGGTCTGAAATACTTGCTACCTACAAAAAGAGAAGCAGTTTTGGTGTCTGGCAAAATTATTTTAAAGAGCTGGAATGTCTGGAAAGTGTGTCTATCTGGTTTTTCATCTGTCTTCTGTGTGACAGTGAATCGTTTAGTTGGTAAGAATGACTTCTGCCTGTAATCTCGTAATCTTACCAACAATACCAATCATTTGTAAATCTACCAGCCCAAAATTTAATCTCAACACGTTACTAATGACTAAGATGGCTATTCTGACTTTCTTCTGATGTTATCTGTGGGGGAATGTCATTAGGTAAGGCTTGTTCGCAAAAAAAATAAATAAATATGGGTCACTTGCCTTTTTATGGCAAGTGACCCAGGTAAGTGTGGCAAGTGACTTCAAATTTATTGTGTTTATGCATAGGTTAACTTACTGAATGGACATGAACGTGTTAGTACAAAATCCAGCTGCAAGACTGCTGACCGGGACTAAGAATTATGGTCATGTCACCCCAATTTTAGCATCCCTTCATTGGCTCCCGATTAATTTTAGAATTCAGTTTAAAATCTTATTGTTTGTTTTTAAAGCTCTTAATAATCAAGCTCCATTTTACCTTAAAGGTCCCATGACATGAAATTTTCACTTTCTGAGGTTTTTTAACATTAATATGAGTTCCCCTAGCCTGTATATGGTCCCCAAGTTTCTAGAAATTTCAATCGGTGTAAATCGAGCTTTTGTTATCTTTCTCTGCCTTTGAGAAAATGGAAGCTCAATCGCGCTGATCTTGAATCTCCTCCTTGTGACGTTATAAGGAGGAATGTTACCTCCCCTGTCTCTGCTTTGCCCGCCCAGAGAATATTTTCCGCCCATGAGAAAATGAGCTAGGAAGTAGGAACGCGCACGCGCGATTTTAGTTTGTCCACGAGAGATATCATGGCTTTTGAGCGAGCGAAGCATAACAATTGCTCAATAATTGGATGTACAAATGAACACCGAAGGGTTAATACAGAGCTGGGCTTGCTGAACGTCTGAAACTAAAGTCTGGATCACTCTCTTTGGCTCAGCTACACACCTCGGAACAGTAAGTCAACTAATGATATATAAGTGTGTTGCTTTACTGTTTATGGTTGCCTAGACTGTTACACGTAGAATGTGGCTGTCACATTAGCTATGCAGCCATGCAGTTTATGTGTGTGAATACACACACTGTAACGCAAGTGTTGTACACTTCTTTGTTATTTGGATAACCGTTTTCCTGTTGGTTATACGGCGCGCGCGATATCCGCAATTTCAAGATCGCAGAGCTTGATGATGTAATTGTAATAAGATAAATTACAGATGTTACAGATCTCTCATGAAAAGGCAACAGTAGGTTAGCGTTAGCTACATGATAATAACTGTAAACCATCCGAATAAAGTACCGTATCCAGACATAATATTTTAAACTAACCATTCGGAAATGTCCTGCTGGAACCGCTGAGTTGTTGCTTCTCCATCCGGATCAGATTCTGGGTCAAACTGAAATGCTTGAACGACTGCGTGTCTTCGTGCCATTGCTATATCCAACGTTAACATGCACGGACCGGTACCGTTGCGCAAGATGGTCAAGGCCACACCCACCCTCCACCTTGCGCCGCCTTTCTCCTCCTCATTAACATTTAAAGCTACAGACACCGAAACGGCCTGTCTGAAGGAAGCTCATTCTGGGACTGGCTTGTAGTGGCTATAATTCTGCACCGAGGCTGAATTTTTGAAAAGAGATTTCAGATACAGTACTAGGGACCACTAAGGCCTATATTAAAGCCTACAAAAAATAGCATGTCATGGGACCTTTAAAGAGCTTCTAAATCCTTAGCCACCTTCCAGATTAAGATCTGCAGAGAAGGCTCTATTATATATTCCCCGCTCCTGTTTAAAAACTAAGGGAGATAGAGCTTTCTCAGTTGCCGCCCCCCGTCTATGGAATCAGTTGCCTCTGGACATCCGCCTTGCACCTTCCATTAACATTTTTAAATCAAAACTGAAAACATACCTCTACTCTCTGGCGTTTTGATGCTTAATATCCTTGTCTTACTGTTTGTTTTGTGTTCTACGTTACTGTGCTTTTATTTATTTTATTTTTCTTTACTATGTCCAGCACTTTTGATAGCTCTGCTATGTTGAAATGTGCTTTATAAATAAAATGTACTTACTTACTTAGTTATTTGGCCCCTGTTTTTTTCTACTTATGACTTTATGGTTTCTTGGCCATAAGTCAATTAGGCCTAGTGTTGAGCTCATTTGCATATTTAAAATATACTTTTCAAAGAAACTTGTAAAACAAAAATGTTACTTTTCATGTATACTTTCACTGTGTGAGGTTTGATTGTGATAGGAGTAAAGGAAAAAATAAGTCCATTAGGGTGTATTCTGGACATATTCGATTAGTATATTGCTCATTTGCATATTCAAATTCATTTTCAAAGAAACTTCTAATACAAAATGTTTTACTTTTCTTGTAGACTTTCATTGTGGAAAGTTTTTTTTTTTTTTTTGTGGTAGGAGCTAAGGAAAAAATTAAGCCTATGCGGGTGTATTTTGGGTAGCCTATATTCGATTAGTGTATAGCTCATTTGTTTAAATTCAAATTCATTTTCAAAGAAACTTGTAATACAAAAAAAAAATACTTTTCATGGGTACTTACATTGTGTAAAGTTTTATTTTGATAGGAGTAAAGGAATAAAATAGCCCCATTGGGGTGTATTGTTGCCTGGCCTTATTGGCACACATCATGGACTGATGAGAATTTAATATATTTCCTCAACTAGGATTTCTCAGGACTTTTAGTATGTTGTTCTGGACACCTCATAGAAATGATCTATGCTGAAAAAATATATTGTACAATTAGTTCTATTTTTGGCTCCAAAATGAGTTACTTTGCCTGGACTAATGTGATAAACGGGGACAGTACCGCTTTTCAGTTTATAATGTTATTTTATATGTTTGGCCTCAATACATTATTTTTGTAATATGACTAATGCCTGGTGTGGCACAACAAAGCAAATCTTTTATCACATAAAAGCTTGATTTCAATATATGAGACATTAATTTTGTATTGAATGCTATTTATTCCATCTCTAAATCTAGATTATATGAAACATTATTATTCTAATGTAAAGACAACCAACATACTTTAGTGTATAGTGTAAGAACATAGTTTGTGTCTGGACAGTGTTGTGTGAGAAAAGAATCACAGGACAGGTTAATTACTTTTGGAGGCTGGCTCCATTTATCATCAAAACAAAAATAACATAACATAACATAATAATAGACACGGTAGATGCGAATTTGACGCTCTATCCGCGTTTGGTGTGAACGCAGCATTATAGTTATAAAGTGGACTCAAAGTGTAAGCTTAAATAACAATTTGTTTAAAAGTTATTCATTAAATATTTCATTTAAAACATTTGGTTTAAAAGTAATTTAAATTTTAAATGTGATTATGTTCTAAAAATGAAAAGAAACTTTATTTGCATAATTGACCTCAAAGCAACAAAACTCTTATTTTGAAGCCTGAGGGTCTTTCTCTAAAAACATGCACAGACAGCTTTAAGGACATCATGTTTAAATCAACATAACCAAAGTGCATTTTAAGTCTGATTTGAAAAAACTTTGCTCTACTTTGTTTTATGCAGAATAACACAGCTTTTTTTGGACACTGATGCATTGAAATAGACATAATTATAGTTGGTAAACCACTTTATATTAATGTCTTTAGGTATGCACATACTGTAGCTGTTTTAAATCAGAGAAAAAATGCATGTGCGCCTTTATGATCAAAGATGTTTGTTTCCTTATACGCAAACTGAGTGTTTACTGTAACTCACGGAGGTTATTCTGACGTCACTCGTCAAGTTGCATTTTTCAAGTTCCAACAAGTAAAAAACACTGGAAGTTGTTTCAGTATCCCAGAGTCAGAAAGTCACAGATGAACCGCCCAAAACAGAAACTTTTTTTGACAGTTTTGTGAAACTAATCATTCAACCTTGATCTGATTTTTGACATTCCTGTAGAGAAATAGAAACTAAACACAGCAGGAAATTATCCAACCACAGAAATTAAGTACTAATAAACTGCATGATCATGATGATCACAGATGAATGTTTTGAATATACTTTGATTATAAATATATGATCATAGCAGATGACAACCATTATTCACCCTCATTTTTCTCAAAACCTGTAATAAACACAAAGACAGTTTTTCAAGAATTATAAAACAGGAAAACCTGTTATATGTGGCACATATATACCACATATTCAGCAATCATTTCAGCAATCATTTAGCGCACACATAAACATATCATGCCTGGCATTTCATTCATAATCAGACACTAGAGGACTCATTTGGCTGGGAGGGACTTTAGCTTGTTCGGCTTTTAAATAAACCAGCATTTCCTTCAAAGCCGTCTATTCAGCAGAGACTGGTGTGTAGAGATATTCATTGTTTATGCTTTATTGCAAAATTAGGGAATAACATTCCTCAAATAGTTGCTTTACTGATTAGTAATAGTTATTAATATAATACAAAAATTAAAAACAACACATTCTTCTAGAAAGGATTGAACTGTTTTGCTGTAATCCGACTGGAGAGTGACAGTCTTCTGTGAGGTCAACACGTTTATTCCAGCGATCACCATGAATCCCGGGTGAGATGAAATTCTTGTTTTCTACAGGATAAATGTACTTTTTTAAAATAAAATTTAAGTTGCTTAATCGCTAAAATGGTGTGTATCTTCACTAGAGATACTGACATTTGAACTGTTTTTTTAACAACCCAACTCTCACATAATGATCATGTCATTACAAAGACAAAACTTGATCAACTAAAGGATTTCATTGGCTGTAATGTGTTTTATGGCGCCTTCTGTTGGTTGGAAAGGTCTTTGCCCAAAACAGGGAAAAATATGCGTTGACATACTTTTTTATGACTAAGTAACTTAGATTTTATTGATTAAAAACAGCTAACATGTCAATGCTATGAATAATGAGGCTGTGATTAATAATGTATTTTCATATTTTTAAATAGAAAATTACAGTATTTGTGCTGGAAATAATCTTGTGGTCATATCTGGTTTATTTAAAAACAAAGATGCTATTTTAGAAACTAAAGGCTGTTAAAATTAGTTTGGTCCTTGAAGGGCATTTAAAACTCTCCCAAATAATGTGCTTTAAACTAACTATACAAACTTTTTTTATACATTTATATGTAACATTGTGTAACATTTATGTGTAAGCCTACAAACATTTAAATTGCACACAAGGAAGTTTTCATAAAAAAAAAATCTTTATGACAGATTTATTCAATATTAAATAATTAAGATATCACTAATAGGTTAAGAATATATAATGCATTTACAATATAGGGCAAATATGTATAAAAAATGCTCCATTTTATTCACTTCTAAGTTTTTAGCTGTTTTGTTGTAACCGTTCCACAGTTAAAACATTGATCGGACGATTACATGCTGATAAGTTTCAGTTAGTTGGTCTGCGTGTTGCCATGTCTGTGGTTTTCGTGCAAAAATGCCAAACCACCACCACCAGAAAGTGCTTTTTACAGAGGAACCCCTTCTGGAATGTGATTGGGCGGGTTTGGCCATGATTGCACGGGTATTAAATAGATGGTTTTGTAACGCAAACCTGGCAACCCTAGGTTCACTAGTTTAGATTTCCTGAGTAGAAGGAAGATTATTTTTGTGATTATTGGATGGGAGGAGCTACAAATAAATTTAAGTGAAGTTAAACTATAAAAAGATCAATCTTGAGATTTGAGGAAAAAAAATCTATAATTTTGACAAATCCATAATAAATAAAATTTGATAAATCAAAACACATATGCAGTGCAGTCTGAAACAATGAAGTAGCAACAAGGAAAACATACTCAGAATTCCACTATAGGACCAACCGGAAATACTAAAAGCAAATAACACAAGAACCGCAAATGACGTTTGCGAGAGTCAAAAACACACCTCGGCTGATTTCAGGATAATATACTAACATGCTACTCTCAAATCTGCCTTATCAAGAAATGGAGAAAAACAGATATAGTAGTTTAGTAGGTTATTTCAAATTTAGCCACATAGTTTCAAACCCTTCATTACACTGAATGCCCCACGAGTGACTTGCAATAGAAACGTATCATGGCAGCATGATTTGAAAAGTACAATGTATCTTGGAATTATGGTTATTATGTTAAAAAAGAATAAATTAAATGTGTACATTTTCATATCTGTATATGAAGCCGGTCGTATACTCCCGAGAGGGATTCGAACCAGGGTCTCTGGCGTGGGAGTCAGGCACACTAACAAGGATGCTGAAGATCGTAGTCTCTAAGGTGCCTCTTGAGGCTAGGGGAGTGAGGTTTTACACGCTCAGCTCTTACTGGCCTACATCCGTTACACTCACCCCCTAAACCCATCCGGGTCACGGCACCAAATTCAATTCGAAACTGGGTCTCTTGAGGGTTCGCTGACAAGGACGCTAAAGACAGCAGCTGCTAGCATCAGTCACTAGCACGCCTTTTGAGGCTCTTACTGGCTCTTACTGGCCTACGTCCATTACACATACATATAGCCTCAAATCTCAAATCACACAACAGAGAAAAACCAACTGCTTGACTGTTTATATTACAGTCAAATGTAAACTATACTATTGCCAATGCTCTAAAATGTTAAATTTGGACAATTAGGAGATTAGTAACATCATGAAATTGTAAATTACGATATCCGCTATACAAATAAATTGACTTGCCTTAATCTCGGATGTCTGTTATTTATTAGACATTTCTAGTCATAGATTCTTGATGTGCAAATAAGTTGAGAAACATTTACCTCCTTGTTTTACAGAAAGCCGAGACTTCCACCACGCAGACCAACTCTTATTCATGGAGGTCCTCCAAAACGATACCGTCTGCATACAGAGAGAAAAGTGCTTGATGATCAAGGGAAAGTCAGAAAATGGACTTATGGGTACAAAGACACCAGTAAACGAAATAAAATTGTTCTTCTGGTGGGAGAAACCGGCGCTGGCAAGACGACTCTCATCAACACCATGGTCAACTACTTACTGGGAGTGAAGTTTGAGGATGAAATGTGGTATGAAATCACAGAAGAAGAAGCCAGAGACCAATCAGAATCACAAACCTCTGAAATCACCATGTATGAGGTCTGTCCTGTAAAAAATCCCATGTCTCTCACCATCATTGATACTCCAGGATACGGAGACACTAGAGGACTGGAAAAAGATCTGGAAGTTGCTGAGAATTTATATATGCTCTTTCAGAGCAATCATGGAGTCAGTGAAGTCGATGCTGTGTGTTTTGTGACTCAAGCATCCAAGAATCGCCTCTCGGACAGACAGCATTACATTATCAGTTCAGTTCTTTCTTTGTTTGGAAAAGACATTGTGAACAATATTGTGTTTCTAATCACACACTCTGATGGTCTACCACCCAAAAACGTCCTCGGCGCCATTAATAAAGCTAGAATCCCCTGCAGACGAGACCACAGCGGCCAACCTGTTCATTTCTTATTCAACAACCGGCAGGCTGACGCCCGTCACACTGGAGAGCGTCGAGTTCGTGCTCAAAGAGACGCCTGGGAAGACAGCATGAATGGCATGAAGGACTTCCTTCAGTCACTGACTCTAAAGAACAGAAGAAGTTTAGAGTTGACTTCAGATGTCTTGGTAGAACGCATTACATTAGAAGCGTCCATGTGCAACTTACAGCTGCGAATTCACGAGAAAGAGCTGAAAAAGGATGAAAAACTTCAGATTCAGCAGGCAGTGATAGAAAACAAGAAAAAGATTGAGGAGTGTAAAAACTTTATCATTAAAGTAAAAAAGACTGTCAAAATGAAGGTTCCCATTGAAAGCGCTTCATGGAAGAGCAGGAAGGCGACGACCTGCACCGTCTGTGAGGAAAACTGCCATGAGTTTGACTGCTGGTGGGTTTCTGATCCCAGTAAATGTGAAGTCATGAAAAACGGCTACTGTACCGTGTGCACAGGGAAGTGCCACCACAGCAAACACGTCAAAGAAAACAAGAAATACATCGTCAGCACCTCAAGCTTCACGATGGAATTTGACTCTATAAAAAAGCAATATGAAAAAGCTCAAGAACAAACAAAGACATATTTGGTTTTAATGGAACATCTTGACAAAGATCTGAAGGAGATTGAAACCCAAAAGTCAATTCTTCTGTCCGAAGCTTACCAGACCATCAAGAATCTGTCTCAGATCGCATTAAAGCCAGACTCGGCCTTCACTCTTCAGCATCTGGACTTCTTCATCCCCAGAGTGAGGGAGGCTGGGAAAGAAAACTGGGTCCGAGAGCTGGAGGAAATGAGGAGAACCGCTGTGGCTGAAGAAGCCAATAAAGATGCTCTGAGTTATCTGAGAGCTGGTCTAGCTAAACTTCTCTTTGGTGAGCATCAATGATTGGATTTAGTGCAAATGAAACAAATAACATGTAAAAGACTGCTGCTTATAATGAGAAATCAATGCTTTCTGTACACAGTTATTTGTACAGGACTTGTAAATACCAAGAGTTGACTTTTATTTCAACTAACAGTTTTCAACTATGTTGTTTTTGTAACATGAAAGTCACATTAAAGATGTCTTTGAAGCATTTTGTCTAGCCTTCCTCATTTTTGTATGTTACTTTTTGCGTATACATTTTGTTTTACCCCTTTTCCAAACATTCAAACTTAAAGTGCCCCTATTATGCTATTTTAAATGTTCCATTCTTTATCTTTACTCAAAGTAGTACGAACGACAGACAATCTGCATTAATAGGGAAAGTTTTAGGTAATAGTGGCCCACATTGGTTAGCAGAACTATTTCAGACAGTGAGACAGTAATAACGCTAGTTAGATGGAGACGTACACAAAATAAAACACAAAAATGGAAACTTTAGCTAAGTTCTGCCAGGAAGACTCAATCACTACGTCACTTATTACCTTCATCTCTATCCAATCACGTCTTATACCCTCTGTATAAAAGATCGGTACTTACTCACGTTTGAGTTCGCAGATGCCGACGTGAAAACAGGATCGTAGATGCTGACGCTGCCTATTACGCTTCCATTCAGTTCGGAGAAACCGATGCCGGCGTTCACTCACTCGCATTTCAATCATAACAACACAGTCATATCGTTGATTGATCCTGTTTGATCTCAGCAACTTTCGCGGCGTTCGAGTGCGACACACGATCGTGTAGGAAACAAGAGCGTGGCGGCTTGAATCTCATGAGAGACGATATTCACTCAAGGTTTTTAAAGTTCAAGTTCCACTTTCAAGGTTTTTAAAGTTCAAGTTCCACTTTCAAGGCTTTTACGTCGGCGCTTTCAGCGGCCTCTGTTTACATGTCCCATTTTACTATGATTAAACTTCATTCCGGTAAGTATATTCACTTGCTACTCTACTGTTTCCTTAATCAGCGGTAAAGTTCAAATGTCGACTGTGGTGACGTGTTTTCTTAATAAATAAATAAATAATTAAATGTATGAATGAATGAATAAATGAATTACCGACATACAGTACTGCAGTCTGCAACGCAACATACAACGCTCTAAACAGTAGGGCTGGATAGGTCGCTAAAATGGTCGTTGCAAGTGTATGCAAAGATTCATGTAACACGATATCCCACAGCGCAATGGTAATCTATTTTCAGCGTTGTCGATTCCACGCACTCACGGGCAGTTGCAAAATACTAGCAACTGGTTGCTGAATATAATTAAAATAAGCTTAAGAGCAACTAAGATATTAAATCGGCTTTAGGCATATGCCCTATATTTTACAGCTCGCGCTCCTCATCTCATCTGCCACTCACTTTGTGAGAGTGCCTTCCATCTTAAAGGAGCAGCTAGGCATTCAACTCGTTTTACGCCATTTTCTGAATTCATTATTCTTCGGCACATATGGACATGTTTTGTCAATCGCTACCCGACCGCCGGGGCGATCTTGACTTATACTTACGGTTGATGATTGTAGCCTTTAACCAATCAAAGGGGGAGATATTTTACGCATATCTCAGCTCGTTTCTGTAATATAAATATCTATTCTAAAAATAAGAACAGCAATTCATGTCGTTAAAACAAGATCTTTCATACTTTCATTAAGTTCTTCAGTAGCCTAACATGTTACAATCGCTGTAACACAAATGTTCTCGACAAATACTTTAGTCCAACAATACATATCATAGAATATTTACATAATAGGCCATTTGATATTAAAAGTACAAAGAAGGCAGACAAAGGATGCTCAGGTCAAAGGTCACAGACTTTGCCAAAATGCGCTTAACTCAGTAGAACTAATCGTTATGAGTTTAAATGATATAATTCAAACCAATTACCAGTAAAGTCACAGTCAAGAAGACTCGAGTGACATTACATTTGCTCATCTGTATGATTTAATGTTCAGAGATTTTTCAATTTAAGGGACTCACCTGGTTGACTCGGGCAGCGATCTCTCGGCCGTGAATTAAACTTAATTCATACAAGAGCAACTCGAGAGTAATATCAGGTGTACGCTGTGCAGCTGAGAAATATTCTACACTCAGAATAACAAGTGTGATTGAGGTAGTATCTTAACCATATGCTGTCACCTTACTTTAGGTATGCATCGTACTAAGATTAATAAGATTAAGTGGTTATATAAAAAATAAATAAATAAATAAATAAACAAAAATTCAATAATAGTATCTCTTCAAGGCAGGGCATCATCTCTCATCGGTAACATTGGCCCACTCACTGTTAATTAAGTGACCCAATTCAGCTAAACGAAGGATGTATATCTGATCTTAGATTCGGAAATTTTGTTCAGCAAATGTCAGATAAATTATTGAGCCTGCTCAGGCTTCGTTCATTCATGCCTTACAGTAATCATCATATAGCGACTGCTAACATCCTTCTGGGTTCGAAGTGGTGGCAAAACTTATGTTGCATGTGCTAACGAAGCTCGGTTGCATCATTAAGGCAGATCTTCTTGTTAGACGATCATGCTATTCCGGAGACGTTTATCTGGTAATCCGTAGTCTCCAATTTCATGATTAAGGTCGCGCGAGCACATTCCTGACCATTGCGCTGCACTGCTATAGCTACGCACTTAGTCTTCAGGTGGCTCGCCGTCAGCAACCCTTATCCATTACCCTGCCTTCTCTAACAGTGATCATGTGAGTAAATCGTTCTGCTCAAACCAGCTAGACCGTATATCACTGAGGCGTGGCTCCCTACACCTTAAAAGCTTATTTCTGCAGTATTGTTTATAATGTTAGTTTCTTTCAGATTCCTTTATTCTCATCCTGATAACGGCCGGCTGCTCCTGCCTCGTCTACAAATACGAAATCGATATGTCTTCAGTGTCCCCAGGTTGTGTGTGACGGGTTGACTTGGAATGCTCCAAAGATATTTTCATATACCATGCTGGTATTGTCATTGAGGGTGAGTAGAGTGCATAGTTTTGTCTGTCCCTTTGGAGACAGTCGGGCTGCTGCTCCCGGAACAGGGGGTGGAGATTCAACAGCTCGTTCTGAAGCTTTGATTACTCTCTCACAGACTTTTTCAAAACTTTAGCTTAACGTTCAAACATGCATTTGAAAGTCTCACTGCTCACAATTGGATAACACTACGACCAATCACAACCATAAACCCCATACGCTACCAGCAGAGCAAACTGGTAGATTAGACTCTTACTGTATCTGGTTGGCAAAACACCAAAACGTCATTCTTGCAAAAGTACGATTCGAGCACCGCCTTCTGTTCTTCTTTAAGAGAAAAAGCCAAGTCTAACCCGTTCATTGTAGCGACCAATGCCGTTTCAAACAATTGGTATTTATCCATAGGCATTTGCAATGTTTACTACTATGACTATGACGTCACATCGCCGTCGTCATCTGTTTAACTCGCCTCTGGCCCGCTATATAAATTAACCCGATGTGATTGGTGCAGCTCAGATCGAGGGGCATATCTAATGAGCTCCATTGCTCGATACCCGAATAACTTGCGCTCTCACGAGAACTCTGTATTAACAGGGTACTGGACAGATGGTTCCTTCCGCATTCGAGCCTTTATTAAGAACTGATTCTAAAACCATTCTGGAAGCTCAGCAAGCTCTTCAGTAACGATTCAAGTAAATTCCATGCAAATACTGGTGGTGGTGTTACGCTAACGGCCTTGCGCGGCCTCGTCTCTATGTGGTTAAAAAAAAAAAAAAAAAAAAAAAAAAAAAACCCTAACGTGGCAATTTCCGTGTGGTCTATCGAGGCCTGTCTACGTCTGGCCTAATGTGGCTATATCTGTGTGGTCTATCGAGGCCTGTGTACGTCTGGCCTAACGTGGCTATATCTGTGTGGTCTATCGAGGCCTGTGTACGTCTGTCCTAACGTGGCTATATCTGTGTGGTCTATCGAGGCCTGTGTACGTCTGGCCTAACGTGGCTATATCTGTGTGGTCTATCGAGGCCTGTGTACGTCTGTCCTAACGTGGCTATATCTGTGTGGTCTATCGAGGCCTGTGTACGTCTGGCCTAACGTGGCTATATCTGTGTGGTCTATCGAGGCCTGTGTACGTCTGTCCTAACGTGGCTATATCTGTGTGGTCTATCGAGGCCTGTGTACGTCTGTCCTAACGTGGCTATATCTGTGTGGTCTATCGAGGCCTGGGTACGTCTGGCCTAACGTGGCTATATCTGTGTGGTCTATCGAGGCCTGTGTATGTCTGGCCTAACGTGGCTATATCTGTGTGGTCTATCGAGGCCTGTATATGTCTGGCCTAACGTGGCTATATCTGTGTGGTCTATCGAGGCCCGTATATGTCCGGCCTAACGTGGCTATATCTATGTGGTCTATCGAGGCCTGTATATGTCTGGCCTAACGTGGCTATATCTGTGTGGTCTATCGAGGCCTGTATATGTCTGGCCTAACGTGGCTATATCTGTGTGGTCTATCGAGGCCTGTGTACGTCTGGCCTAACGTGGCTATATCTGTGTGGTCTATCGAGGCCTGTGTACGTCTGGCCTAACGTGGCTATATCTGTGTGGTCTATCGAGGCCTGTATATGTCTGGCCTAACGTGGCTATATCTGTGTGGTCTATCGAGGCCTGTATATGTCTGGCCTAACGTGGCTATATCTGTGTGGTCTATCGAGGCCTGTGTACGTCTGGCCTAACGTGGCTATATCTGTGTGGTCTATCGAGGCCTGTGTACGTCTGGCCTAACGTGGCTATATCTGTGTGGTCTATCGAGGCCTGTATATGTCTGGCCTAAAGCGGCTATATCTATGTGGTCTATCGAGGCCTCTATATGTCTGGTCTAACGTGGCTATATCTGTGCGGTCTACCGAGGCCTGTATATGTCTGGTCTAACGTGGCTATATCTGTGTGGTCTATCGAGGCCTGTATATGTCTGGCCTAAAGCGGCTATATCTGTGCGGTCTATCGAGGCCTCCATATGTCCGGTCTAACGTGGCTATATCTGTGCGGTCTACCGAGGCCTGTATATGTCTGGTCTAACGTGGCTATATCTGTGCGGTCTATCGAGGCCTGTATATGTCTGGTCTAACATGGCTATATAACGTAGCTATATCTGTGTGGTCTAACAAGGCTGTTTACGTCCGGTAAAAAAAAAAAAAAAAAAAAAAAAAAAAAAAAAAAAAAAAAAAAATTCTTAAACATAATCAAACATAGGCACATGAAAATCCATTTAACGTTCATCACACTGACTATGGTAACTCCTTTTCTATCTTTCAGGAACATCAGGATTCACGACTGGTGCGTATACTTTTCATCTACCAATTTTGGGGGGAGGCTGGCCCCGTCCTGGCGGATCTTAATCCACCTACTTTTGGGGGTCGGCTGCGCCCCTGCCTTCGTCTTCAGGCAGGAGATGCAGATCCGCTACCCTCGGATTACGAGCTATGGACGGGGCCTACGCCAAAGAACTTTACAATGCTTGCCGGGCTGCCAATAAATATATGCTTTGTTACATCACTTTATCTTCCGAGTCTTTCTGGTAGAAATGGAAACTTTAGCTAAGTTCTGCCAGGAAGACTCAATCACTACGTCACTTATTACCTTCATCTCTATCCAATCACGTCTTATACCCTCTGTATAAAAGATCGGTACTTACTCACGTTTGAGTTCGCAGATGCCGACGTGAAAACAACCTCCATCCTCCCCACCACCACCAGGATGGTCCTGTCCATACCTTCTAGGGGGGGTCGGCTGCGCCCCTGCCTTCGTCTTCAGGCAGGAGATGCAGATCCGCTACCCTCGGATTACGAGCTATGGACGGGGCCTACGCCAAAGAACTTTACAATGCTTGCCGGGCTGCCAATAAATATATGCTTTGTTACATCACTTTATCTTCCGAGTCTTTCTGGTAGAACTACATATTTTGAACACCCAGTAGAAAATATATAAATCAATAATTATTCATACTTACAGGTTGTGATTCTTAGGTGCAAGTTAGTCCAAATAAACTGAGCACCCATCTTTCAAGAGCAAGCGTTTTGCAAATTCCGTGTTGAACTCCGATATTTGAGAAGCAATTGTCAACAAATTGTTCACAGACGAACAACGCAGAACATAGGCGGGCATTATGCAAATGTCTTAATGCAGTGGGATTTGAATACAGATGACATGATGTAAATAAGAGGATTATTATGCCCTGTAGTCAGCTTCATTGATTATAACAGGAGTCTTCAAAAGAATGCAGAACGATGCGACCTCGCGATGAGATGAAGTGAGTGAAGAGATGAAGAACTCGCAATCACAACTTAGATAAAAGTTTTGTTCATCGTGCTGCTAAGATGACTAATAGCAGCGTGTAAACACTGCAAAGTTTTGTGGGCCAAAATCACATTAAGCTAAATTGCATTATTGTTCAAAATAAATTCAAAATAGATAAGTTAAGCATATCAGTCTTGATTGAAAATGTTAGATGATAAAAACAAGTTTGTTCTATTGGTTGTCTTTCTTTTGCAAGCTTCATGCTAATGTTTAAACTATAGGCTAACTTACGACACAGCACATTGCCATTTCCAGGGAAGATAAACACCAGTCAGTGAAAAGTCTCTCAGTGTATAGACCAATAGTACTCCTGTATTATTTTATAAAAACATGCAGGAAAATAAGAGAAGATTGTCTAAAAAAAAAATCGTAACAAAATATGAGGGGTCAAAGTCAGCATATTCATGCCAGTCAAACATTCTACATTATAACTAACCAGTTGGTGAAGAAAAATTCCACCACACCTGAAACACAAAGAAACCTGAATGCAAAAGGAAACAACTGTACCTTTAGATATTTTTAGTACTTACCAACAATGTGAAAGATGCAGACAGGAAACATAATCAGGATGACACACAGTGTTTGTATGTGAGCAAACAAAAATAAATAATTTGCTTAGAGTTGTTTTCGTTACATTTATCTCTAGTTACATTCACTCAATTCCCAGTAATCTTAAATGTTGAATTGTCAATACGACTGAAATATTCAAAAGAACATTGCATAAGCTGACTTCCAAAAACTCACCACTATGATGATCAGTGTTATCTTTGGTTGAGCACATGGAACTTCATTTCTTTTATTGTAATTCTCTTTCTATTGATGCAGCGATGTAACAAGAAATCACTGTTATTTGGTTTCAAAGAAAGGAAAATAATAAACAGGTTGCCTAAAAAGATGACCTAACTAACTGACCTAACGAAGCTATATTAAGTCAAGACTAAATCTTAAGTAAATTATCAAGTACACTCTACAGCTCTTATTTAGTTACTAGAACTCTTGTGTAAGTGAACTATACAAAGCATTTGTCAGTACAACATACTACTCATATTTCACGTCTCATCTAAAGGATGATGCTTTTTGACAGCATAGTGTCCCCATCACTTGGGTGAGCGCCCCCTACTGGCCTCACTAACACTTCTTCCAACAGCAACCTAGTTTTCTCAGGAGGTCTCCCATACAGGTACTGATCAGGCTCAATCCTGCTTAGCTTCAGTGGGTCACCAGTCTTGGGATACAGGGTGATATGGCTGCTGAATTAGGATATAATGGGTTAAGTGCACAAGATGACACCTGTGAGCTTCGGCGAAGGCAGTGTGTGCATGTTCACTTCAGATGGGAACTCGCACTGCATCCTGTAGACGACACTATGGAGAACGCCTCAGCGTGACCGGTGTCTGAAGCATGTGATTCAACTGCGACAATGTCATTGTGTGGTGACAGCCCGTGACGTAGCTACAGGTAGAGCTGAAGATCTTTGCCCGAACCCGACGGGACCCGACGGGTTTGGTCGGGTTCGGTCGGGTTCGGTCTTAATTTCTATTATTTTACACGGGCTCGGGCCAGGCTCGGGCTCGCGCTTTGGGTTGCGTGGTAAATGAGCGGTCAGGTGATGTGTTTAGATTAGCGTGAAAATGGATCTTGAGGAGGTGAAATGGAGGCTGGTCTCTGAAGGACTTATTTTATTTCTTTGTTACAACTTCCAAGTGGCCTCTAGCTCCGTTAGTCATGAATAAATGATGTTAAAAAATGTATAAATTACTCTTTTTTTTACGAAAGACAAAGGTGCTGCTGTGTGCGTGCGGCGCAGTCTCTTTTTTTCTTTCTCTCCCTTTTCCGCCGAGTGGTGCGTGTGCCGGCTCGCGGTGTGAAGCGCGTGTCCGCGCTTTTCTCCGACACTCTTATCACTGCTGATAGACGGCCTTTTGGACAGTCGGGCTGTAAACGGGTTCGGGCTTTTAAAAAGCTGTCAATCAAAATGTACTTGTCGGGCTCGGGCAAAACTCTGTCGGGCTCGGGCCTTTTCGGGCCGAACTTTTAAGGCCCGATTACAGCTCTAGCTACAGGTGCTACAGTACCTTGAGCACAAGACCGTGAGTACACATCATCAACTTTTTTTTTTTGTCAGGAACCATTTGTTTGTGCACATAAAACATGAATATCATGAAGAAACACTCTGCCAAGTGTTTTCAGGGAAGCATGTGCATCTGATGCGTTTTGTGCATGAGTGAGGAGCTCGCTGAATGAGCACATTGTGAGGTTTTCTCAATGAAAAGCTCAGTTTTTCTCGATGGATGTAGGACATGAGTTTGGGTGGAATGCCTTCGACTCAAAGAGGTTGGATGTAGAGGTCTACACAGGTCCACAAATATGTATCCAGACACGAAAAGACTCGTAATTGTTCTACACAGAACTGACCTGGACCAGTCTATTACTTAAAAGCTGGACCCGGACCCATGCAGAACCTAGAAATGCCATAAATGTACTACCCAGGACCAACCTGAACCCGGCCAGGAAGACACTGACCGATCTGGACCCGATTGTCGCATATTCCACAGCAAATCGCAATTAACAAGTCAATAAACAAGTTGCGAAAATGTAAATGACTAGTCCATTAACAGACTGAAACAATGACTAAACAGCGTGAAACACATTTCTGCAGCATGCACATTTTATTCATAACATCTATTCATACACTAGACTGCACTGAAGACACATTAGGTTGGGAGGGACTTCAGCTAGTTCAGCTAGCATGCTAAATAAACCAGTATTTCAATCAAAGCTGGCAGTTCAGTTGCTCCATGGAGAGATGTGTTTAGGAAATGTTGTTTAAACTTTTAATGGCAAAATTGTCTTTAAATTTTTTCTCAAAAAGATGCTTTGATGATTACATAATTAAACACAACACTCTGTTCATTTACAAAACATATTCCTAAAGAAAGTATTGAATTGTTTTGCTGTAATCTGACTGAAGAGTGACAGTAAGGTGGACACATTTAGTCCAACGATCAAGGGTGGATCGACAGGAGGATCAATTTACACTTTTTTAATACTTTTTTTTTTTATAAAATTGCAGTTCATTGCTAAAATGGTGTGTATCTTCTCAAGTAATACTGAATTCTGAACTGATTTTATAACCATCCAACACTCACATAATAATCCTGATCAGGTGCATTATCTCAAGACACAACTTGATCAACTGCAGGAGCATAATTACAGTTTATAAAAAAAGGCATATATGTTTATTCTAGAGTTTTCTAGATAGTCAACATAATAACTTTCCTGTGGTAAATATATCACGTTCACATTTTTAAGATGTTTTATTGACACTGTTCTAAGGTTAAAACATTGATTGGACTATTACATGAGAGCTGCTCCGTTTCAGTAAATTGCTCTGTCTTTCAACATAGTTTGTGATGTTTATTCATGATTTTCTTTCGTGCTACAGCTATAGTAATGTTGTTTGCTAAAATCAACATTGAGAAAATTGAGAAAATCTGGAAAATCGATATTTTCATTCCAGTCCCAATAAAAATCACATAGCAAAATGGGTTAAACCAAACGCATAAGCATTGCAGTCTGAAACAATGAAGAAGCAACAAGGAAAACATACTTAGAATTCCATTAAAGGAGAACTCCGGTCAATTTTAACATTGAGCTCATTTTTTTGTAAATTTGGAGTGCTGTCAATACAGAGAACAACGACAAAAATCGGTGTTGCCTACACCGTGTTATCCTCTTTTTAAAATTTGCACCCTGTTGACTTCAATGGGGCAAGTCTTAAACCTGCTTTTAGCCTCTTAACATCCTTGATGTGTCATTACAAGTGCACAGCCAATGTGAGTGATTCCTTCTGAGTGAACACGAGTGAATCTGACTGCAGTAGATGTGGAAGATATGAATAAAAATGATGTTTATTTAGCCAGCGCACATACCTGTATTTACATCCTGTTTTCGGTCGAAGTCCATAGTAATCGATTGTCGAGTTCACGTGCGTGATCATAGGTACTAAACCTATGCGTGTGAACTCGACAATCGATTACTGTGGACTGTGGACCGAAAACAGGAAGAAAATACAGGAATGTGCGCTTGCTGACGCTTGCTCGCCCACCAAACGAAACAAAGAGCTGATCCGAGCGCCTGAAAGCGGCGGACCGTGAAATGTAGTTTCTCAACGCCCTGACCGGGCAGAGGAGATTACTATCGGCCTCGCTGCCGTGCGTCGGCAGGGCTGAGAGGGAAATGACCTGTGCTCTGAAGGGAGTGCCCAAAATTTTTGGAACGTACCCATGCCTCGGTCTGAGAATGACTTTGGAGTCATTAGGTCCGAACTCGAGGCACGCGGCGTTAACAGATAACGCGTGAAGGTCTCCCACTCGTTTGACTGACGACAGTGCTATCAGAAAAACGGTTTTGAGCGTGAGGTATTTCATATCCACAGTTTCCAAGGGTTCGAAGGGATGCGCTCTCAGGGCCTCCAAGACCAGAGAGAGATCCCACATAGGAACCGAGGGGGGTCGCGGGGGGTTCATCCTCCTGGCTCCCCTAAGGAAGCGGATGACGAGCTCGTTCCTTCCTAATGCGCGGCCCTGCTCAGAAACCGAGAGCGCTGAAATGGCCGCAACATAGACTTTGAGCGTGGAGGGGGACCTGCCCGCGTCCAGTAGCTCTTGAAGGAAACACAGTACTCGCGATACCCCACATGTCTGTGGATCGAGCCCCTTAGCAGTGCACCATGTGTTAAACACTGACCATTTCGACATGTAGAGCCGCCTCGTAGAGGGGGCTCTAGATTGTATGATCGTGTTCATGACCCCGTCTGGCAGATTAGCGTGTAATCGTTGAGGCTCCACGCATGCAGAGACCAGCGCTCTGGATGGGGATGCCATATCGATCCGCGTGCTTGAGAGAGGAGGTCTCTCCTCACCGGTATCGGCCAGGGGGCTGAGTCTGCCAGCTGTATTAGATCCGGGAACCAAGCTTGGTTCTCCCAGCATGGGGCTATGAGGAGCACTGAGTGGCGCGCTTCCCTGATTCTCTCGATGACCTGAGGCAGCAGAGAGACCGGGGGAAAAGCGTACAACGGGCCGCTGGGCCAGATCTGGGCCAGCGCGTCCTCGTTCTTCGAGAAGAACTCTGGGCAGTGAGCGTTGTCTTTTGACGCAAAAAGGTCGACTTTCGCTCTGCCGAACCGTCGCCACAGTGACTGGACTGTTTGGGGGTGTAGAGACCACTCCCCAGGGGGAACGTTGTCCCTGGACAGTCTGTCGGGGCCCTCGTTCAGGTGGCCAGGCACATGCGCGGCTCTCAGCGAGCGCAGAGAGTGCTGAGCCCACACGAGGAGGCGTTCCGCCAGGGTGCAGAGCATCTTTGATCTGACACCGCCCTGGTGATTCACGTAGGCCACTACCGATGTATTGTCCGTACGGACTAGAACATGGTGACCGTGGAGGAATGGGAGGAAGTGTTTGAGCGCTTTCTCGACCGCGAGCATCTCTAGACAGTTTATGTGTAGGAGATTCTCCTGGTCTGACCAGCGGCCATAGACCGGTCTGCCTTCGAAGAGCGCTCCCCAACCTAGGTTGGAAGCGTCTGTCGAGACAACTTTCCGGTGTGAAATCACTCCCATAGTCACTCCTGTGTGATACCATTCGGCTGCCAGCCAGGGCTGCAGGGCTGAAATGCATCCCTGATTCACTCTGACTCGCAAGCCGCCGGCCGCCCAGGCTCGGTGGGGCACGCGCATTTTCAGCCAGCGTTGGAGCGGGCGCATGCGCAGTAAACCCAGCTGGAGCACTGCTGCAGCTGAGGCCATATGCCCCAGGATACGCTGGAATGTCCTCAGCGGAACCCGGCTGCCTATTTGGAGGGATGCGGCGAGAAGGCGGATGCGGCGCGCGCGCTGCTCCGACAGTCTGGCCGTCATAGCCACCGAGTCCAGTTCTATTCCAAGAAAGGAAATTGACTGACGGGGTGATAGCGAGCTCTTGGTCCAGTTGACCGAGAGACCCAGCTCCTCCAGATGGCTGAGAAGCGCTGTTCTGTGAGACACAAGTTCCGTCTCTGACTGCGCTAGAATAAGCCAATCGTCCAGATAATTCAGTATTCGCATTCCCTGTTTCCTCAGGGGAGCGAGGGCCGTGTCCATGCATTTCGTAAATGTACGGGGTGCCAAAGACAGGCCGAACGGCAGGACTGTGTACTGATATACTCGACCCTCGAAGGCGAATCTCAAGAATGGCCTGTGACGGGGAGTTATCTGGATCTGAAAGTATGCGTCTTTTAGATCGAGAGAGATAAACCAGTCTCCTGGGCGAATCTGCGCGAGGATTTTTCTGGTTGTGATCATCTTGAACGGCCGTCTCATGAGGGCTTTGTTCAGATGTCTCAGATCTAAAATAGGTCTGAACGCTCCGTCCTTCTTGGGCACGAGGAAGTAGCGGCTGTAAAAGCCCGACTCGCTCAAAGAAGGATGAACCTGTTCTATAGCCCCTTTGCGCAGCAGCTTCGCTATTTCTGCTTGAAGCAAGTGCGCCGCTTCTGAACTCACTCTCGTCTCCGTCTGTGCTGTATAGCGCGGAGGGCGACGAGCGAATTGAAGCGAATAGCCGTGTTTTATAGTTTTCAGCACCCATTCTGACGCGCCCTGAATCGCTTCCCATGCTTCCGCATGCATAGCTAGGGGTCGAATGGTCTCTGGGCTCAGATCGCCGCGCTGCGCGGGATGGGGAGCCTGTATCAGAGAGAAAGGCGCGGCGCGCGCGCCGCTGGTGCTCGAACACGGGGGCTGGTAAACAGTATTGGCCGACTGTACAGCGTTCAGTAGCTCGGTCCCATCGGATGGAGCGTGATTTGCTGTCAAACAACCCAGGCGCGAGAGAGGCGTGGGGATTATCATGTCTACAAGTGAGTGCGCGTGCTCGTGAGCGGGCGCAGGGTTTACACTTATGACACGGCCAGTGTTTGGGAGCTTTAGAGGATCCGTGACCCAAGGTAACTGGCTGGCAGAGCGAGCAGCGGGTAGGTGTGAGCACAAGGTTGTGGGCACATTTCCTACATTTAATACTCGAGCGGCTTGCGACCGCTTTATGAGAGAGCGCTCTGTACGCGTTACCATGGGGACCCTGTTTGTGTGAAGCAGTGAGCACATGGGAGTGGGCACATTTTCTACACTTATAACACCCTCGGCTTGAGCCGCTGTTGCCCGGGGTAACCAAGTGGCAGAGCGAGTTACAGGTAGATGTGAGCACAGAGTTGTGGGCACATTTACTACACTTATTACTCGAGCGGCGTGTGACCGCTTTATGAGAGAGCGCTCTGAACGCGTTACCATGGGGATCGTGTTTGTGTGAAGCAGTGAGCACGTGGGAGTGGGCACATTTTCTACACTTACAACACCTTCGGCTGGAGCCGGAAAGCCCGAATTTACACTCTTTCTGAGATTTATTTGGGCCGCCGTAAAAACGGCGTTTGTGTGCAGGCGAGCGAGTGGTATTACTGGCTCGTTGGCTGCGGTGTAAGCTGCTGCAGTAGCCTGCACTGAGGGGACTGACAGAGCTGGGCGTTTTGATGGCGGTCCGGCCGCAGCGGGACTCAGCCATCTCTTCCTCCCTGCGGGTGCTAGGAGGACTTCGCGGGCTCAGACTTCAGCGTTATCTTGGGACGCGGACCCCGGGGGGGCGGCGGTCTGTGACGGCTGGTCGAGCGCGACCTAGGGCGGCCGCCCTGGCGTCGCTGCGAAGTGGTTGGTGGCCGAGACGAGCGCTGTGTGGAGCTGCGCGCAGGAGGCTGAGCTTGAGAGCGGCCTGCGGCTGGGCTCGAGCGGCGAGGCAGGAAGAGATTCATAGCCTGCGACGCCTTCTGCACTTCAGAGAAGCGGTCCACAATCCCGCTGACCGCAGGGCCGAAGAGGCCGGTGGGCGAGAGCGGGGCGTTGAGGAAGACAGCGCGTTCTGACTCACTCATATCCGCCAGCGTCAACCATAAGTGTCTGTCGATGACGGTGAGCGCGGCCATAGATCTGCCGATGGCTTGTGCAGCGGTCTTAGTAGCACGGAGCGAAAGGTCCGTCGCGCTGCGCAGATCTGTTAAGGCTGTATGATCCGAGCCCTTCTCGTCCAATTCGCGGAGGAGGTCGGCTTGCAGGATCTGAAGAACAGCCATCGAGTGCAGGGCAGAAGCAGCTTGGCCGGAGGCGGCGAATGCGCGGCCGGCGAGAGCTGATGTGGTCCTGCAGGCTTTAGACGGCAGGGCAGACTTTGAGCGCCATCTAGCAGACGGCGGGCAAAGGTGCGTTGCCACCGCTTCCTCAACGGAAGGGATGCCGGTATAGCCTTTCTCGGCGGCCCCGTCCACCTGGGAGAGAGCCGAGGAGACAGACGAGCGGAGTCTAGCGGAGAAGGGCGCGTTCCACGACTTCGACAGCTCCTGGTGGAGCTCAGGCAGGAAGGGTGCTGACCTAGAGGCTGGCGCTTGGCGGCGGCTAGGCAGAAAACACCCGTCGAGTCGGTTAGGCGCGGGCTCCTTGGGTGGGGACCAGTCCAACCCCAGTCGGTCGACCGCTTTGGTGAGGAGGCGGATAAGCTCCGCGTCGACACTGGAGCGGGACCTGCCAGACTCAGGAGTCGAGGAGGCGGAGCGGTGAGAGCCCGACCACTCCTCGCTGTCCGAAGCAAGCAGAGAGCAGCTGTCAGCGGCGTCATCTGCTTCATCCCCTGAGGCGACGGCAGTGCGGGCGGTAGCCGGCCGCTGCGCGTCGGTGAAGGGCGGGGGAGAAGGAGAAAGCGAGGCTCGCGGGAGGGGCTCCGGCGAGCGCTCAGCTATAACCACCGGCTCTGGAGGCCTTTGAGAGCGGCGTTTCTTCTTACGCGGCCCTGAAGAGGCAGCCGGGGAAGGTGGAGGATCGTCAAACATGGCGAGTCGAGCCCGCAGGGTCGACATCGGCAAGTCCTCACACTGTTCGCAGCCGCCCGAGGAGAGGGCGCGGGCTGCGTGGTCGAAGCCCAGGCAGAGAGCGCAAACCACGTGGCGGTCTCCATCGCTGAGCGGGGCTCTGCACGAGCCACAGGATGAGCGAGGCATTTGCAACAACGCCTCGCGCTCTTTTAGATGCAAAAGTGTGTCGCGGGGCGAACACACAAACACATACAAAACAGAGCAGTAAAGGATATGATCGCCGGATAGCGAAGCAGGCAGGGAAAGCTGAAGGCGGCGAAGGCGGCCGGCGTCCTCAGGCTGAGATCCTCGGCGTGCTGGTCGCTTGTTTCGACGGCGGCTTCCTCAGAGAGCAGCGATGCGAAGAGCTTCGCTGAAAAGACAGAAATCAGAGAAGCAGCCTCCGAGCCCTGTTTATATACGCTAAGCCACACCCCTTTTCGCGGGCTGTGACGCATTAAGCGCGCCAAGCGCGCTCATTGGTCGTGACGTCACGCCAAGGGCTCAGTGGTAGGCTGCTGCAGTTGCCGCAGGGCAGCCAATGGGCACGCTAGTTAGCTTGCCCTAGGTCTGCAGGCTGCCGCACTGCGTTGACAAGATTATAAAAATTAAGGATAATTTTTGGCTTCAGTATCTCGAGAAAGAAAGGCTTTCCCGTAGCGTAAGCTAACTACGCAATACGAGAGAACCTCTCGTAAGAGAACTGGTATTACTGGAAAGACAGCAGGAGAGACGTCCCATTCTTTTAAAAAAATCTCCCTTGAGACTGATTCATGACTAATGAAGAGGTTTGCTGTGAAAACTCCACAACAACATGGTCTTGAATTGTGTAAGTATCATAAATATATTCTCTCTCAGAAAGAAAAAAAACTTTAAGAACACATTTTTAAAACTATTTATATATATTTTTAAACAATCTATTGTTGTCATTACCTTAAATATTTTGTGTGTATAATTTACATATGTGTGTGAGTGAATAGGGGTGGGCGATATGACCAAAATCTTATGTCAAGGTTTTTATGATATACATTTTTTTGATACCTTTGAAATGTCATAATTCTTATCACTATTTTCAATATCATTTAAAAAACCAATAGGCCTACTAGCCTAAAAAAAACTCTCAAGCTTACTGAAGACAAGTAAATATTGACACAAATGAAATAGACCTACCCGAAAAACTTAGAAATACTTAGAAAGCACTAGAAATACTACATAAAATGTATAATCAAATGTATTAAAAAAAACCCAATACATAGTCGTTACTGTGTAAATTCAATATGCATTAATTCTTATTAAAGTAATAAAAGTGATTCAGACAAGAGCAGTGAGAGATTTCCTTCCCTTCCTTCCCTCCTTTCCTTCTGTTGTCACTTTAAGACCGACTGCACGGATCCAGTATACTCATGCGTTTTCTTTCTCAACTGTTAACGTTCACTTAAGACATAGTTTACTTGCAAAGACTTGATCACTTAAATACACTTATGTGTATTTAACTGTTCAAGCCCAATTAGGCAGCAAAAAGCACTCAGTTCAGTGACTGATTTACTTTGATCCGTTTTTAACACGGGTTGAATTTTGCTGGTAACTGAATCTTTCAGGCAATTCATGGACTAGTACACGAAAACAGACAAAGAAAAGAAGGTAATTCTATTAATTGATCAAAAGCCTCAGAATTAGGCACAAAATAAGAAATTGAGAAATGTTTGTGTTTGTGTTTTTGTCCACACAATGAAAGTCATTGAGGTCCAGTGTTGTTTGTTTTCCAATTTTCTTCAAAATATATATTTTTTGTGTTCCACAGAGGAAATTAAGCCATAGGTTTGGAACGACATGAGGGAGAGTAAATAAAGAAAGAATTTTCCTTTTTGGTGGACTGTCCCTTTAACCCGGGCAACAATGGAATTTCCCAGAAAACGCTGTCAGCGCAGCTTCAGCTTGAATCAAGGTCCCATTATGCCGTAAGAGAATGTTTTCAATTTTTATAATAAGGGTTTTTAAACTAAACTAAACTAAACTAAAATGTGATTGTTGTATTATGGCTGGTCTGGATTGAGGTAATTGTTGATCTTTTATAAGCTAAAATTGTGGGGAACTTCCCGGGGTTAAAACATTGTTACTATTAGATTATTATCCTTGTTAAATTTGGTACACTGATAGAGGACAGTCTGAACTGTCACCATAGCAAATTTGGAGTCCCTAACTCAATCCCTCTTGCGCCACTAACTGTCCAAATTTGCACTTATGTTTATGCTAATAACTTGTCAACCGTAAGGGCTAGAAACTATTTTTTTTTTTCACTGATTCCTTGGCTCAAGATTTAATTGCACACTATGACGTAATTTTCCGTTATTAAAATGTTTCCGCAATTTTGAATTTTCCAAAAGACTAATTTTTCAAACTCCTCCTAGGCCGCTGCTCCAATTTTCACAAAAATTTGACCAGATTATTTTGCTTTGCTGACAAAAGTTATGGAATTTAAGATGATTTGTTAAACCGTTTCATAAAAAACGCGTAAACAAATTTTATGTAGCTCTTGCAAAAACAGACATAAGGCTTTATCTTCTCAATGCTTTATTGTATTCACACCAAAGTTAGTACGTCATCACAAGCATGACCTGAGGCTACATGCTGCATGCTACATGTTTCGCCACAGCGCCACCTACTGGTCTGGAGATACGGAAAATAGCTATTTTTGCTTATAACTTCTGAACGGTTTGTCCATAAAAGTGGTCTCGTTTGATTTGGGGTGGAATGCCAAATCTAATGATATCCAATTTTCCCATATTGGCCATCAGTCATTATGAATTTTGTAGTAAAATTCTGTATTTTATGTATGCATTAGCGTATCGTTATTAAACTCGGTATGGGTCATCGGCAGGATGCCCTAAAGGAGCCTGAGAAGTTTCAAGCCAGCGCCACCTAGTAGTAAAATCAAATATTCACATGCTTTTTACTTTGAAATTGGGTTGATTTATTTTCATAGGGGTCATCTCCTTAAATTACCGAATCCATGTCCAATGATACATGGATTCAGGAATTTAAGGAGGCATGTCCAATGATACCAAACATGCTTGGTTCCCTTTCAGTCAGTCACGTTCGCGTAGTCGACCTGTCGACTGATTGGGATCACGCTAGCGAGCCTGTCATCTTCGAGTATTTTAAAAATGAGCCAATGGACATTGGCATGCATGAATCGCATCACACGCCCTGCAGCGCTGGTATAAATACGGAAGTGGATGCACTCACCATTTGTCTTTCGCTTCGGAGCCGATCGGTCTTGATGTCTCTGAAGAGTACTGTTGTTTCCAACGAGCGAGTGTGTCAGTGTTCTTCTAGGAAGACTCTCTCAGTGCTGGTGGTTCAACAGCGCAGTGCAGCGGTGATCGCGAGCTTTGAGCTCTCAACTGCTGTTTTAACAGCATCAAATTTCTGTGTTGTTGATGGCTGGTTAGAGGGCGGAAAAGTGAGTGATTCACTGTTTCAGTTCACTGTTCAGTGTTGCCGCGGTCATTCCCCTGTGTGCTCCGGCACTGGTGATGGGTCCCATTTTCTGAAAGAGCAACACGGGTGCATTTGCATCTTTTTCAAGATGTCATTCCACCCGTGCGTTTCTGGATGCGATCGTTCCCTGTCCCCCCAAATGGACGGTCACAATAGTTATATCACGTGTTTGTGGAAATAAATATATATATATATTAGTCCTCATTACCACACCCGCTTAGGCACCGTGTGTGATGGATGATCAGGGGATCATAGTGAAGCTTCCCTGCCCAGAAACCAAACCCTGTGGGCCCCTCACTCCTCTATCACACCGCAGCCAGTGGAGCCCCCCGTTGAGCGTGCTGGTTCCTCTGTAATGGACCGACCATCCATTTCACAAGTTCACATCTACATATAATTAGTACAATAAGTTTATGCTTATTTGGCGTGCGGGGGAAGGGCTCCGAGCTCGGAGTTAGGCCCGAACCCAGAGTACTCCCCCCAGTTGGTAAGTGTAGATGGAACTGGAAGTGAGGAGATGGGGTGGAGGAGGGATGCTGACAAACTTCAATGAACAGAGATAGGTCTGCTGTGAATTTATACTCTGTCATTGAGTTGATTACTGATTAATCTCCAGCTGTGCATAATTTGGTTAATTATCTGAACCTGCTACTCCCGAACTTTGTTAATAAAACATCATTTAATTCGGGGTCCCTCCAGGGGACAGGATGTTGGCTGCAGCAATCATCCAATCATCCAATCATCCAATCATCCTTCCTGGGTGTTGACACGAGTGCCTCGCTGACAGATTAAGAGTTGTGGGCTGGGCGACACCAGCACAATCACTAGGAAATTAGCCTACAGTATGTGTCGAGCTGGTTGCTTTCCGTGGGCTCCCTTCACACAAAGCCAGTTTCACCTTAGCCCGGTTTGTAGTGTCGGCTGCACCATTCCCCTCCTATGGACTGGATAAGTGCGCCTTTTTGCTCCAGTTGAGTTCCCTCTTCCGAACCCTGTTGAGTTCCTCCTAACCCCGTCAGTGTTGGATGTGGTGGAGCGTCCGATGCTAGACCTATCACTTGTATGCTTGTGTAACTTGTGTTAGTTGGGGTCCATATGTTGTGATCCCTAAGGCGATCCCATATTTGTATTCTTCCACGGTTTGACTTCCTGCGCCGAGCCCATGTCTTCCCTCTGCAGAGCCTGCTCTGCCGCCACTGTCCGGTTATCGGCTGGAGCCACCTCAGTGACATGCCATATGTTGTACTGCCCCCTAAGTTCACTCAGTCCATAATAGGGATATAGGGATATCCCTTAATATGGATCCCAATCGGTCGACATGTCAACTACGTCGAATGTGACTGACTGAAAGGGAACGTCTCGGTTATGTATCTAACCCTCGTTCCCTGAAGGAGGGAATGGAGACTTAGTCCCCCAGCCACAATTGCTGTACCACCGCTGACCTTTCGCCTTATGGTTTGTGCAATGTTGCGATTAAGTGCTTAATTAACTTACAGAAATATCTTCAAAATCGGAAACATATTCTTATGCCCAAATGTCAAAATTATGTACAATTATGTTATGGTAAGTGGCAAAAAATGCAAATAAAGTTGTCAATGGGTAATTTTTTTTATGTCCTGATATATATAAATGTCTATAACTCCAAACCAAAATGAGAAATTTTCATCAAATTTCACACGCTTATGTATGGGGCCATTCTGAGGACACACACTCAAAAAGCGGTGGAACTTTGACACACAGTGGCGCTAAAATTAAACGAAACATGAAAACTACTATACAGTATTCTGACATGAATTGCTATATTTTACAAATGCATTGGTGTATCATTACAAAACTCAGTATGTGCCATCGGCACCATGCCCTGAAGGTACTCAAAGCATTTCAAGACAGTTATAATGAAAGTTATAATGCAATTTTCAGAAATGATAATAACTATATAAATTAACTAAAAAATTTGCTTATTTTAATGAAACTGGCTTAAATGATTCTTTGAGTCATGCTGAGAACATAAATGCCAATGTTGTGTATTTTTTGCATTTTACAGAAAGCCGTGTCTTCCACCACGCAGACTAGCTCTGATTCATCGAGGTCCCCCAAAACGATTCCTTCTACATACAGAGAGGAAAGTAATTGATGATAATGGAAAAGTCAGAAAATGGACTTATGGGAAAAAAGACTCCACAAAACCAAACAAAATTGTTCTGCTGGTGGGAGAGACTGGCGTTGGGAAGACGACCATCATTAACACCATGGTCAACTACTTAATGGGAGTGAAGTTTGAGGATGAAATGTGGTATGAAATCACAGAAGAAGAAGCCAGAGACCAATCAGAATCACAAACCTCTGAAATCACCATGTATGAGGTCTGTCCTGTAAAGGGTCACATGTCTCTCACCATCATTGATACTCCAGGATACGGAGACACTAGAGGACTGGAAAAAGATCTGGAAGTTGCTGAGAATTTATCCATGTTGTTTCAGAGCAATGATGGAGTTCGTCAAATTGACGCTGTGTGTTTTGTGACTCAAGCGTCTAAGAATCGCCTCTCAGACAGACAGCATTACATTATCAGTTCAGTTCTTTCTTTGTTTGGAAAAGACATTGTGAACAATATTGTGTTTCTAATCACACACTCTGATGGTCTACCAGCCAAAAACGTCCTCGGCGCCATTGATAAAGCTAGAATCCCCTGCAGACGAGACCGCAATAACCAACCTGTTCATTTCTTATTCAACAACCGGCAGGCTGACGCCCGTCACACTGGAGAGCGTCGAGTTCGTGCTCAAAGAGACGCCTGGGAAGACAGCATGAATGGCATGAAGGACTTCCTTCAGTCACTGGATAAAAAGAACAGAAGAAGTTTAGAGTTGACTTCAAATGTCCTGATAGAGCGCATTCGGTTAGAAGCGTCCATGTGCAACTTACAGCTGCGAATTCAAGAGAAAGAGTCAAAGAAGTCTGAAAAACTTCAGATCCAGCAGGCAATGAGACAAAACAAGGAAAAGATTGAGGAGTCTAAAAACTTTACCATTAGAGTAAAAAAGACTGTCAAAGAGAAGGTTCCCATTGAAAGCGCTTCATGGAAGAGCAGGAAAGCGACGACCTGCACCGTCTGTGAGGAAAACTGCCATGAGTTTGACTGCTGGTGGGTATCGAATCCCAGTAAATGTGAAGTCATGAAAAACGGCTACTGTACCGTGTGCTCAGGGAAGTGCCACCACAGCAAACACGTCAAAGAAAACAAGAAATACATCATCAGAACCTCGAGCATGGAGTTGGAATTTGACTCCATAAAAAAGGATTATGAAAAAGCTCAAAAACAGTTCAAGAGGTTTTCAGTTGTAATAGATTATCTTGATCAAGATCTGAAGGAGATCGAGGACCAAAAGTCAATTCTTCTGTCCGATGCTTACAAGACCATCAAGAATCTGTCTCAGATCGCATTAAAGCCAGACTCGGCCTTCACTCTTCAGCATCTGGACTTCTTCATCCCCAGAGTGAGGGAGGCTGGGAAAGAAGATTGGGTCCGAGAGCTGGAGGAAATGAGGAGAACCGCTGAAGCTGAAGAAGCCAATAAAGATGCTCTGAGTTATCTGAGAGCTGGTCTGGCAAAACTTTTCTTTGGTGGGCAATGAACAAATGCAGAGAACACAAGAGATGAATCAATGACAATGAAGAATTTTGAAATACTGTAGCCTATATGTGTAACAGAGTTATGATTTTAATCAGTTTTATTGTGAATTCTTCTGAATTCAGCAGCAGTTGTTAATTCTATGTTGTAGTGCTGCCCTCGTGTGGTTTGTGTGGGGACTGTAGAAATGTTTAGTTAGATGGAAGATGATGCAACACAGCAGTTGCACACTGAGTAGTGCACACTGTGGCTGAGGTATGCCTGCACTGAAACACAGCCACTAAGAGGACGTTTTGTTTCATTTAACAGTAAACAGAATTACATCAACCAGCATTTGTGTTTGTGCATTCATTGGGGGTTTAGGAGTTTGGCCAGAGATTACAGTCGGTGTTCATCACATATCGGGAATGTTTGCATGAACATAGTGTAACGGTCACTTTGTGCTTTTATGGTCATTTGAGGTACAATGAGAACTGCACATGTGCGTAGAGAGTCAGTAATAGATTTGACAGGTGAGGAGAAGAGATAACCGGACTGTCGACTTTTGTACTTTTTCTTTTATTTCCCTTTATAATTGTGACCAGAGTTAAATGTTTATTTGTACACTTTTTCTCAATCAATCCCCATGTATGCGGATGAGTGTGATGTTTCAGTCATTTTCTTAAACGTACAGTATGGAATTTTTCTCCACTAGGGGTCGCTAACCTCTTTACAATAACAAAGGCGTAGTTTGATGATGCAACATTTGCTAAGAATTATGGATGTTGTCGTCAACGTCAAGCCGACCGATCTAATAATGTTTATGGATGACTGAATACATTGATGTTTTTATCATGACTGTGATATGAAGCAGGTCGGGATTGCTAAGAGACAGCTATCAGCTCCACACGCGACGCGAGTCCTGCGGATATAAAATGAATATGGACATTTCATTCTACTGAACTACACTCAGAATTACTACTCACAGGTCAGTTTATTAGACAAATTAAACTTATGAGGTAACGCAGCGCTGTTTCACTTGGTCTAACATTACACTAGCACACTAAACTGCATTTGAATGTGTTGAAATTATGTGTTAGTTTGTCTGTATGAGACTAGCAGTAAGCTAGATCAACATTAGAATAACATACAGATCATATCTAACATTTTATCATTGTTGAACTATATAACATTGATTAGTTTTATGTAAATGTGCTCACCTGTTTAATAAAGTACATGTAGAAGCGGTTGAAGTCTCAGACGTGGAGCTCTCGTTTATATACTGTCTATGGGAGCTCTCGGCATCTCGAAAACACCGCGCTGATATTGATTCTCGTTTTAGCTCTCCTTTTTTATCCAAAGTCTGCTTGCCATGGTCCATAATGTTTGAACGAAACAACAACAACAGCGTGCAAATAGACATTGCGAACTACACAGTTGTCCACGTCTGTCGCCTTGGTTACAATCAGAGGGCTCTGGTTCATAGCTCTGGTTGCTATGGCAGCACGAGCGGAAACCAGGGACAACGCGGATATGACGCCATTGATGGCGACATAACGGAAATAAAGAGACGGGACTTTTCTCAAATTAAATTACAAATTTCTCCTGGTTTGAAAGTTGTTGGAAACAGTCGGGATAATGTAAGTACACAACAAAAAAAAAAAAATATAACATAGATATAGTGATTGTTGCTATTTTTAAAGCAAAAAAGTTACATATTGTGCCTTTAAACCCGGGGAAAATACGCCATCTCTCGTCTCTCATGCATCTTTCCTCCGACACCACATACTGTTTTTCTCTCTTTGGGCAACAACATCTCAACTTTGATTTACAATAGAGAAAACCACAACACAGAGTAAAGAAGAAAGACCAGATCCATGACATATGCTTATAAAAGACAGTCTTTTTAAGTAGTAATTAGGGCCGGGACTTTAACGCGTTAATTAAGATTAATTAATTACTCAAAAAATAACGCGATAATTAAGATTAATTAATTACACAAAAAATAATGCGTAAAAAAATGTTCTGCATTTTTAATAACTTATTTTTGCACCACGGAACGTTTCTCACTGGATGAGTTTCGGCGGACCGATTATACTGAAGCACCAACTAGCATTCATGACTTCAGACAACAACAAACCACAGTGAACATGAACGAAGAAGCAGACAAGACCGCTTTGGTTGGCCCTTTGGAGGGGAAATTTTGTTATAAAAAACGAGCGGATGGAAGTGTCGATAAGAGCATGGTTGTGTGCAAGCTATGCAACAAGGAATTCGCATATCACTGCAGCACATCGAGCCTCAAGTATCACCTCAAAGCAAAACATATAGCAGCTAGCGTGAACGTTAGCCCGACTCCGAATGCCCACACCCAACCCACACTCCACCAGATGACTGGTTTAAAGGGGGGGTGAAATGCTATTTCATGCCCACATAGCAACTTTTTTCTGGCCCAGCTCCGGGCCACACAATCACTTTTCCCTCGGCCCAAGTACCGCAAAGAATGACGGCCCTGAAGTGGCCCAGAACTGGATTAAAGACAAGGGTCACACATGGGCCATAACTGGCCCGAATCTCAGCCAGTTAGTCACTCTCAACTGGCCCTGAACTGGGCCAAAACAGGTTTTATTATTGGTATCAATTCTCAGCCATAAGTTAACCATATCGACGCCACCCTTTAACCAGAAACCCCAAAACTGAGCCATAACCCAGCCTAATCTTACCCAACCCATGTGAACAAATAAGGCACAAGAAAATTTAATTCTCAAAAATAGTTTATTTAACAATAGGCACAAGCCAATAATAATAAATTATTATTATTTTCTATTTTTTTTAGTACATTCAAAGCTTAACATCTTATTACCACCTCACAGTGCATTTAATTTCAAAATGTTCTGGTCTGTCTTAAACAGTAGTTTACTTATTGTATTAATGCACAAGCCCCCTATTTTAGTTGTAATGCACAAACACTATTTTAGTTGCCTGAACAGCCAACTATGTACAACATTTTTCAATTCTAACTAAATTAATCTATCAATGAATCTAGCACTGAAATTTAAACATATTATGATGTAATTTTACTCTCAACAAACATAGAGCAAATAAAAAAAAATTACTTAAAACAAATTTGCACATAAGAATGTTTGTATGTTTGAGGAAGAAAGTGATGCTATTTAGGACTGTCCTCAGGAAGTAAAGTACAGCTCTGCAGCCCCTCTCTTCTCCTCAAGCGCTCTTTCCTTCATCTCTATCAGGAGCAAGCTGAAGCCATCTTTGTATTGTTGCTTCTATCTCCTGATCAGTGGCATGTGTCGGATGATTTTTTCCTCACAGCAGCTAAAAGACAAAATAGCAAATTAATAAATAGCCTACATATACAAATATTCATCCACCTACTAGGTAACAAATTAAAATAAGGTTGCTTAGGTAAAACTTTATACAGGAAATGATTGCTTATAATGTGGCACTACTGAATGACCCGCAGGCCGGTTAAAATGGTGTCGATATGGTTAACTTATGGCTGAGAATTGGTACCAATAATAAAACCTGTTTTGGCCCAGTTCAGGGCCAGTTGAGGGTGACTAACTGGCTGAGATTCGGGCCAGTTATGGCCCATGTGTGACCCTTGTCTTTAATCCAGTTCTGGGCCACTTCAGGGCCGTCATTCTTTGCGGTACTTGGGCCGAGGGAAAAGTGATTGTGTGGCCCGGAGCTGGGCCAGAAAATAATTGCTATATTTGACTAGAAAAAATAGCTATATAGTATTTTGCTAAATATGTGCACTATATTACATTTGTATTATATTTTTTACTTGTGTCATAATTGTTGTTATAATGAAAATTCATGTAAGTTAACATTATTTAAAAAAGCTCCAAAAAAAGAGATGTTCTTCTATTTTTTAAAGATTGCCATTACATATCCTGCCAAAATAACCTTCGTAACGTTACCCGCCACGGTCGATTTTTAATCGAGGTTAAGGTTAAATAAAAATACTAAAAAAATAACGTTAAGAGAGCTGTACACATCGCAGGCTTGATCTGTTTCGGCATGAGTGCAAAAGAGAACCCATGTGGTTGCATATCTGCTGTATGTATTACATCTAATGTTAGGTCGTACACAATATATAGACTGTAAAAAAATAATAAAATAGGGTCGTGCACAAAATAACTTTAGCTTCTTACCTGAACAGCGGTTCGGTTGTCAGACGTCTTCTTCACCCTTCAGCGGGAGAAATTTCAAACGACGCATCACGTGAACCTCATCCACCAACCAGAAAGCTGCCGTTACCGTGGAGATCGCACCAAAATAAACAATAGTTCACTGCACAGTTAACTGTACATATTTAATAATATATATATATATAATATATATATATATATATATATATATATATATATATATATATATATATATATATATATATATATATATAGTTTTAACATGATTTTGTGGTGCTTAAACTAATGAGTATGGAAAACTTAGACTATTTTGTATGTGATTAAAATAAATAATTAAAAAAAATGTAACTCAATTGTCATGTTAGGAATATGTATATTTTGTTCAGGTCAAATGGATTTTTGAAATTTTAAATGATTTTTGAATTTTGTGAACACTGCTGAAAACTAAATGCTATATTTATTAATTATTTATAATTTTTTTCTGGACATAGCTTTTTTTCACTGACTCATAAGTCAATTCATATTATTATTGTTATTAATTATTACAATCTTTACATCTCTTTCGTAGTTTTGATAACTGCACCATCCATGGACAACACTTTAAACTGTTTTATTTCTCTCATGAAAAATTGTGGTAGTGGGGGGGACAATCCTTGAATATACAGTAGCGGCCTAAATTCGTATAATTGTCCAGTACACAAATGGCCCATAATTGCTACACTGATCTGGGCCACACACCTCCCATGCACAATCGGCCCAAATGTTGTCTGCCGCCAGCAGTGCCATCATTGCCACACTTGGCCCACAGTTGGCTGACATCATCTGGGCCACACACCTCCTATCCACAATCGGCCCAAATGTTGTCTGCCGTCATGCATGCAGTGCCATCATTGCCACGCATGGCCCACAGTTGGCTGACATGATGTATGTCAGTGCCGGCAACACGCCAGCAGTGCCATGATGAGGCCACATTTGGGCCAAGTCTGTTTGCTGAGTTTTTTACACTGTTAAAGAGTTGGATTCCCATGCTAAACATGGACAAAGTTTCATAAATTTAATTGCACGTTTGAAGGAGTATTTCTGTGCCAAAAATTGTCCTTCCGGTTTGTCACAAGTTTCGGAAAGTTTTTTTCTAGTATGGGTCTGTGTGACGTCAGATGTAACGGAATTTCCTAATATGGGTCCTAAGGGCACTTCTCCGGTAAGATCGCGGGCGCGTGCGCAACCGTAGACCAGAGAAAGAGAACGAAAGCAGTTCGCCATCAAAGCGCCCTGCCCGGCTTTTGGGAAGCCAATGTCACCAAAGAAGTGTGTTTTTGGTTGCCAGGGCAAGACAACCCTGCACAGATTCCCAAAGAACCCGGCGTTAAGGCACCAGTGGATGGAGTTTGTTTTTCCTGAGCATAAACGGAGTTGTGTAACGTTAGACTGTCTGTTCTCTGCATTTCGACGATGATTGTTTTATAAACAAAGCCCAGATCGATGGATTTACAGATCGTCTAATGCTTAAGGATCGAGCAGTCACAATGATAAAGGTTCGGTGAGTAAAACTGCTTCTAATCTATTGTCTCTGTGTGTTGTTACTAGCTTGGCGCGTTAGCACAGCTTTAGCTTCGCCCACACGGCCCGCCTCCAGCCGCTCGTTTTTTTCCGGAAAGACTCGGAACATCCAATCTTTCTTAATAAAATATAATAAAACTAAAGACTTTTTGGAGATATGAAGGGTGCAATACTACTCTATAGGTACTCAAGATTAACAGGAGATTGAGTGAAAATGAGCATTTCACCCCCCCTTTAAGGACCAGGGTAACTAAGTCCACTTCTGAAAAAATAACCAACGGCCTGGCTCACTAGATTGCACTCGACTGTAGACCACTTGGAGTGGTAGAAGATAAGGGCCTGCAAAATGTACTACAGATTGCGTCGTCTGACACAACATACGAGCTGCCATCCAGAAAGACAGTGACAAAAAGAGTCCAGCAGCTTTATGACAATGAAAAGGAAGATAAAGAGAATTTACTGGAGAAAGTCGAGTTTGTTGCCCTGACTGGGGATCATTGGACCTCGGTAAGCAATTCAAATTACTTCAGTGTGACGGCACACTTTATTGATGTCAAGTGGCATCTTCACTCTTTTGCCTTAACTATCCAGAAGACCACCACTAGGCACTTTGCTGAAAACGTGGCAGGAGATTTTGAGTCTGTGGCAGAGGCCTGGGAAATCACACAAAAAGTCACCACAATCGGAACAGACAGTGCCCGAACCATGATCGCTGCAATGAGACAGCTCACATTCCAGCACGTGCCATGTATTGCTCACGTGTTGCAGAGGACCATCACAGTTTGCCTTGCTGACAGCGGGTTCACAGCCACATTGGCAAGATGCCGAAAATAGTGGGGCATTTTAAACATAGCCCCTCAAACACAGAGGAACTGCACAAGGAGCAAAAACAACTAGAACAAGACAAAGAGCCAATGATACAGGATGTTTCCACAAGGTGGAATTCGACACTGTCCGTCATCTCTCGTCAGCTGCAGAACCAAGAGGCTGTGAAGAATACTCTAGCCAAACAGAAGCACAATCTCACCAGGTTAACTACAGCAGAGTGGGACAGACTGCAGAGGCTCAAGACCCTCCTTAAACCATGCAGGTAAACACCCACCAACTGTTTTTAAATGTATTGTACTGAATATCAATATAAAGTTGCTACTGTTTTTAATCTACTATTAATTGGCACAATAATTAATCACTTTCCTAAACTATCCTCTGCAGATATGTGACTGAGCTCCTTGGGGGTGAGACTTATGTCTCGTGCTCTGTTGTGTTACCTGCTCTCCGCCACCTGACCCACACCATGAAGGTCTCAGATGATGACCCAGCCTATGTGTTGAGGTTCAAGGGTGACTTTAAAAAGGACCTGTCTCAATGCCAAGATACACTCAACCATGGATGGCTCAGGGTGGCTACAGCACTCGACCCACGCTTTAAGGTAACATGTGTAATGGTCTTCTTTGTTTTTCTTTTCTCTTTCTTTTTGACCCCCTTTCCCCTGCCCCCCCCCCATTCTCCCCCTCCCCCCTTTTCTTTCTATGGGAACCATGTATGAAAATTTATTTCACCCATCTATTTACTCTGTAAATCTGTGATGTGACAATAAACCTGATTCTGATTTTGATTCTAAGGACCTAAAGTGTCTACCAAGAGGAGAGCGAGGAGGGGTGTGGACCAGCATTGAGGCACTGCTGCGAATAGAACCAAACAGAGCCACACCAGAACCCACAGAGGAGCCAGCAAGGAAGAGGAGCCCCCTGCTGTTTAATTCAGACTCTGAATCAGGGGATGAAGCGGGTCCCAACGGGGCTCTGGCCCGCTATAGGGCAGAGCCCACCATCAGTGAGACAGACTGCCCACTGCAGTGGTGGTCCACTCATGAGGGAGCCCATCCACAACTTTCTGCCCTGGCCCGCAAGTATCTGGGCAGCCCTGCCACTTCTTGCCCTTGCGAGAGACTTTTCTCACTGGCAGGTAACGTAGTTCAAAAGAAAAGGGCAGCCTTGAGCTCTGAAAATGTGAACAAGCTAGTTTGTCTCAGCAACTGGCTAAAAGAGAAGTATAAGAAATAGTCATAGAGGTATCCTGAGGCCAATGGGGTTGTTGTTACTGAAATGTTGATCAAACAGTGGCCTAAGCAACAGAGAGATTTATTTTTCATCAGGATATTGGAAGAATGGGGACTGAGGTCAATCACTGGCACTTTTTTTTATTTTTTTTTTTATTTTAAATGGTAAACTTTATGTTGATCTATGTATTATGTTGTTGGTGCAACTGGCACTTTATGTTGAACTCTTTATTGTTTTGGCCAAGGATTTTGAGAGTTGGACTTAGTCTGTTATGGCCTCTGAATCAACAGAGAGATGTTTTCTAATAGTCAGGGTTTCCAATATTCTGAATGTACTTGACAGTATTGTGTTTTACTTAAAAAAACATAGTTTACAGAAGGTTCCAGCACCTATAAGCTACCTGAATTTCTGAAATGTACTATTTCTAAATTGTTTCTAAATATGCTATTGCTACACTTAATGGCTTAAGTTACACTTAATATTTATATGCAATTAAAATGCGATTAATTTCGATTAATTAATTACAAAGCCTCTAATTAATTCGATTATTTTTTTTAATCGAGTCCCGGCCCTAGTAGTAATGTTAATAGGCCTTTCTGTTCAGAATTATGTCTAGGCCTATATATACATATATATATATATATATATATATATATATATATATATATGTATGAAAGGGATAATGTATAGCGAGGCAGTTGTTATAGCGAATAACAACCCCGGCAGGCTGAATGGGACCCCGATGCTAAGCGGAGCTTGAATCAGCCTGAAGGGCTTGTATTCGCTATAACAACCGCCTCGCTATACATTATCCCGCTTATTACATGGCTACCTACAAAATAAATAAATAATTTGACACAAAATATTGATTTAAAAAGGAGTTTATTGATTGCATTGCTTCCGCTAAAGAAAATAGTCCGTTCTGCATCCATAACAACGCTGTTTTTCGTGGCAACGATGTGTTATACTTCGCAGCGGTCTGTTATCAAGAAATAACTGTTTGCATGTTTGCATGAACGTCAAGAAATAACAAGAAATTACAGAAATAATCAAGAAATAACAGACCGCATTCTACATTGGAATTCAACCAAGCCATGTAATAAATATATATATATAAAAGCTCAGTTGGCATGCCCCAATTCTCCACCTAAGCTGGATTTTAATACCATTAGTAGTACTTAGTAATGGTTAGATTTTCATAGATCATTTTGCAGATTTTGCAGTAAAATGGAATTTAATGTAATCTACTAGAGTTAAAAATGCTCAGAAATAAAGATGAATACAGGCTGAATACAGGCCTTTTGCGACATTAATTTAAATACCCAGACCAAGACAAAGACAGAAAGTGTGTGTAAAATCAGCAGGGGAGTAAGCTCACCTGTCTCAACTTGCATCAGTGGCTGGGTATAGAATTTGTCACCCAAAATGTCTGAAAATGAAAAGAGAACATTATTGAGGAAGTTCGGAACTTACAGGACATAAGTGGTTTTGAAATAATTTCCATTTCCAAGTGTCATTTATGTGTATGTGCACAGGAACTGGCCAAAGACTGCCCAAGAGGCTAGCATTTGGCAGACATAGGTGATGGCTAAATAAAAACTTAAATTCAGGTGTGGTCTTCACACCAAGCTATCGTATAGCTCCAGAAGACTTTGAATAATTATAAACAGAAAGAAACACATAACATCAGCATTTCAGAATGTGTACAGAAACAAATAATATAAATATACATTCACCAAGTGCGAACTAATAAAAGTTTGACTTTAAATTGAGAATCATACTGACACGAGTGCAGCAGATCCCTGTGCACGTCCCCTCCGCTCACAATCACCAGAGGTTTGATCTGCAACTACTTATACTGCTCTCTCAATCACTTCTTTGTCTGGTCTCGTCCAAGACTCTCACTCTGCTGGACCAATCCATTGGACTTTGCAGACTCTGTATTCATTCATTCATTCATCTGAATCTTCTTCTTCATTTGATTTGTATTGTATCCTGGAAGAAACAGAGACTTTGAGTTGGAGTTAAGTGGCAGTTGCGTTAAGTTGCGTACCCTTCGTTACTGTTGTTTATTTCCTCCTGTGGATTCCCTAATAAAGCTCCACGTGAGAAATATATCCGTGTTTGTCCTCCAGTGTGACGCATACCCTGGCATACAGTGTCATGCTGACAAAATTATATCCGAAAAGACAATTTAATTCTAAAATAATGTACACTTATCTACTAACGTACTACATGTTCAAAATTAAAAAGTTTTATAAAAAAAGATAATCCTCACATTTCATCCTTTAAATAATTTTTATGAAAAGGAGTCAAAATGAATTTGTTGGTCTGAACAAAAATGGCAGACAGGCTGAATGAAACTGTAAATGCATGCTGTGCCTGCGTGAGACTGTTACACTCTGGTGGATTCCCATCATCTGTATTTGATATTAAAGAAAATATCTTTGATATTTTCAAAGATTATGATAATAACTATGTTTCAATGTGGATTTGATTTTTATGACATTATGTGTAATATCAGATTGTAATTTCATAGGATCAGGGTTATAATGCTGACTTCACTTATAAATCCGTGACTATCATTCTCATAATGCTGTTAAAATGTATTATGTTGCATTCTGTACATAAGTTGCAAATTTGTACATAAGTCTTCTGTTTCAGATGTATACCACATTATTATTATTATTATTGTTTATTATATTTTTTTTTAATCACAACAAATTACTTGTGTGTTTGCGCATACTTGGCGAATAAAGCTCATTCATTTGATCATTTGACTGTTAACTTTGTTAACTTTAACATTCAACATCTTTGTTTGACTGGTTGTGTAAAAATATATATATAATTATTTATTGGTACATTGTTCAGTATTATATTGAGAGCAGATTTTGTATAACTGTTTACTATTGTGAGGAAGAAAATACTTCAATTAGCCTAGGCTATACAGTACCTCTACCAGTTGTAAAGGTGTGTTAGTTTTATCATTTTAATTTGCACTACAAAGAGTGTATGTGTATGTATATTTGTATTACTATTTATTTATTTTTGGTACATTTCTTAAGCAAACTCTGTTTTTCCGGGCTCAAGAAGGTGGATTGGTTTTTAGCTCCACGGCAACTTGCACTACACGGCTAATCTGCTCCGGGGCAGGTTTCATTCTTGGTTAGATATCGCAAACCGAAACTGGACAAATCAGCTTTGAGCAAAGTGCCACGTGTCTGATGCAATAAAGCCACTAACGTGTCTCTGAAGGGAACTATCTTCAGAAAAGTTTAGATGGCATTTTCGTTTCCTCTTACCTCCACATAAAGTAGTGCTTATAAGCACATTGCTGCTTTGTGTTCAGTTCCAATTGTTATTTTTTTGTTTGTTTTTTTTTTTTTTTTTTTTGTTCAGGTGTGTCTACATAGCATGATGTCACAAACTTTGCTTTAAATCCTTAAATTATACAATTGAATTTAAATCAAAAACACCTGCGCATGCTACATGTTTGTAGCATCTTTGTTTGGGTCAAGAATAAAATGCAGTGGTTGCCTCTAATTTCAAATGCTATATATTTTTTGTTTGTTTGTTGAAGGCCAGATTGACCTGTAATGAAGAAAAGAAACAACCAATTCGATTAAACAAAATACAAAAAAAGGCAACCAGTATCAGAATTGGCCCATTTTCTAGTAAAACATCAGCAATCGGATTGTCCATGAAAAATCTGGATCGGTGCATCACTAATGGGACAAAACAAAACCAGAAAGTGTGTAAAATCAGCAGGGGAGTAAGTCTCAACTTGCATCAATGGCTGGATATAGAATTGTCGCCCAAAATCTCTGAAACTGAAAAGAGAACATTATTGAGGAAGTTTGGAACTTACAAGTGGTTTTCAAATAATTTCCATTTCCAAGTGTCATTTAGGTGTATGTGCACATACCTAAATACCACTTCTGTATGAACTCTGCATTGTTCTGGTAAGTAAATGTTTTGTTTAATTTAAAAAAAGTAAAATTCTTACACTTTATAAGAAAGAACACTTTAGCATTATCCTGCTCCAAGCAACTAAATAACTTTGAGTTTTTTCCAAAATCATTGTTGTGAAGTGTTGAGATTGAACCTCAGTTCTCGTAAGTATCAACGAGATCAAAAGATCGGATTATTCTGTAATTCAGACATTTTCCTGTCCCAGCATTTCTGCTTTAAAGTTTTTTTTTTTTTTTTTCCCATCTAGACAATGCACAAGTTATAAAGGCCCCCATCTATCCACTTTAAAAAGATGAATTAATCCATAAAATAGGGATAGGAAAAATGAAGCTTTCTGAATCTTTGAATAAGCTGTAATAAATGTGGATGCGCAGGAAGACGGCTGGGTAAAACATGCAGTTATCCGATTAATCTCAATCTTCCTTTGAGTGATATGGATATTGAGATATACAACCAGTCCAGTGTTGACAGATTCATGAACATATAATGCATCCAGTTTAGTCACGGGGCAAATTAAATTAGAATCACTTAACATTTGCTCCGGAGACAAATACATTCAAAGTTGTTACAAACTAGTTGTTTTAGTGGGCTAGAATCAGAAAGTCACACAGAGAAACCCATTCATAAAAAAAGGTAAAGCTATTTATTTAATATGATTATAAATACACAGTGCAAGTTAATTATATATATATTTTTTTTTTCTGAAGCTTTATAAAAATAATCTATCATCTGATTTTTCCGGATCACATGGCACAGTGAAACTAAACACAACCGAAAGAAAGCCTGTTTAAACTGAACACATCCTCCATGATCATGATCACAGATGAATGTTTGATTATGTGACACCGAATTAAGTTTACTCGGTTATAACCAGTTTACTCAATAGACTGGCATTTTAAAATGTGGGCTACTTTATCCAGATTTGCTTTCCACTTTATTATACAGCAGTCTTTTACATTGTTCTTCAAAAAACTTCAAAGCTGTTTTCGGTTTCTTAGGTTTAAATTCCAGGTCAGTATATATTTTACATACAGTGAGGACAGCGCAGACATAGACTTTACAAAACTGCAAAACCCTTATTAAAGAAATATTACAAAAAAAAAGTCTGTTGTATGATGAAAGTAATTATAATCAAACTTGGTTTGCCTTAAGTTGCTAATAAACAATGTTTGTGATTAAGATGTGCAGAAAGTGTACAGTACATAACTGTGTCCACCAGTCAGTCTCTAGTATTCCTGTATGTGAACAGTAGATTAACATAACTCCTCTACTGTTTTATAAAAACTGCAGATTGAAATTCTGAAAAACATGGAAAAAGAAATCAGCATAGCAGTCATGCCAGACACTGCACACCATAAATAACCCGTCAGTGAAGAAACACACCATCACACCACACCTGAACTGCAAAGAAACCTGTATACACAACTAACCAACTGTATCACACCATTTTCGGTACTTACCAACACAACTGAAAGTGAAAGAATAACAACAAACGCAGAGAGCAAACTGAGAAGGTGAAACTATAAATGAGTAGTTTGCTGATAACAGATTTCCCTGCAATTACATCGCATTGTCTTAATGTTGAATTAGGGCATTATTGATTTTTTTTCCTCCATATTTTAAAATCAATTGTTCACAGTTTCAGTTCTCATTATGTAAATAAATGATAGCACACTTTGTATTCATTCAAATCACGTGACAAATTGAATACAATTGATACTATGCCAACTGGAAATCCACCTTTACGCATGTAAAATAAAGTCTATGGTTGTAGTCTTAATTATCTTGTGTATTAATGATTGTGTCTGCTTATGTTTGTTTGTTAATTAAGCCTAAGTTTAATTCCAAGTCTTCTTTTTAAACCACAGAGAGTTTTGCACTGTGAAAAATATCAAGAGTGAATTTTGACAATGGAAGCATCTGGACTTCCATTGTCATGGAAGTCATCACGACTGCTTTCCCTGCTTAAGAACGGAAAATGGGGAAAAGACGATGTTGTTGAGTTGTTTAAAGCCCTCGTGAAAGATTTTAATGGCAGAAATGAAGATTTTCACACATGGACGACGACAATCCTTCATCAAGTGGAGATTCACAAAATAAGTGTGTCAGATCTGACATTAAATGACAATACAATTGTGGATCACGTTGAGGCCAAAATTAATAAAATAGCCAAAAACACTGATGAGAAAACACTGGATGAGATTGTGAAGGAAATCTGTGAACAAGCAGATATTGATGAACAAACTATGGCACACGTGAAAGATATTGTGTCCTCCGTGTCTGATTGTCTATTAGACAGCTCCATGTCTAGAAGGAAAAAAACATTGTTTGTTTAGGCTCTGTAAAGCCGTGGAAAAGTCAATGAAATATAAACCTCGAGTGACTCAGATGGTGAGCTGGTGCGTTCTCGTTCTTTCTGAATCAAGTCGACTGGTTCAGGTTGGAACAGGAGAAGGAAAGTCGTGCATCGTGGCAATGTTTGCAGCACATCAGGTCATGATGGGAAAAACCCCTGATATCATCTCCAGTTCTCCTGTACTTGCTGAAAGAGATGCTAAAGAATGGTCTGCCTTTTATAACGAACTGAATATTACTGTTGATGCCAACACCAATAAATCAAATGACAACGATCTGAAGAAGTGCTATGAATGTCAGGTGGTCTACGGTACGACTGACAGCTTTGCAGGTGATTTTCTGAGACAACGATTCCACAGAAGATATGTGAGACCTGAGAGAGAGTTTCAGTGTGTTATAGTGGATGAGGTGGACTCGCTGATGTTGGACAAAGGTCCTGAAGTGGTCTATTTGAATAGTAGGATGCCTCTCATGGAACAGTTAAATGGGACACTGGCTGAAATTTGGTTCGTCATCAACCAGATGAAGTGTTTAGACACTGGAGAGATTTTAGGGCACATTCAGCTCTTCTCTCAGGTTCTGTCTGAAATCATGCATGGAAATAAAAACATTGATCAACTCAGTATCGTGCAGACAGCGGTGGATGCAGGAATAACGCCTTTAAAACCAATGCAAGTAGAAGAAAACATGACAAATGTCCTAAAAAGACTTGATACTGCAAGTGTTGTGCAAATGGTGGCATTTTTAACCATGTTTGTGGGAAACTTCCCTGAGTATTTCATCAAACTCTACCAGCAAGCACCTGATGGGACTTTAAGGCAACTCAATGAAATCAATCCTCCAGGTGCAAATAACAGACTAGAAATATCAATTCTTCTTCTGGGAAATGGAGAATGTCGTGTTGTGCACTCTGATGAAGACTCACTAGTAACGTCACTAGGGAAAAGTATAAAAATGGTTTATCGGTCTGAATCGACAGGGGAACAAACTGAATCTCGTATCCCAGGCCTTCAAGACCTCGTCAATGGCAAGGTACAAACCTGGATTGAAAGCGCTCTGCAAGCCACCAAAATGACTCTGGGCCACGAATACATCCTTCATGGAGATGGAGTCGCTCCTGTCGATTACAGGTCCACTGGCATTGTGCAGAACAACATGAAATGGGGGGAAGGACTTCAGCAGTTCCTGGAGATGAAACACCAAACTAAACTGTCCAACATGAGTCTTATTACAAACTTCATGTCTAATGTGGGTTTATTCAAGAAATACAAAAGACAAATCTATGGGATAACAGGAACTTTGGGGGACCAATCAGAGCTTGAGATGGTGAAGCAGCTCTACAATGGCATTGACACATGTAAGATTCCCTCATTTAAACGAAGGAAACTTTATGAGCTGGAAGGTGTGATAGTACCTGAAGAGGACGAGTGGATCAAGACCGTCTGTGATGTCGTTCAGGATCAAGTGACCGCCACAGTCTATCGAGGTCCACGAGCAGCTCTCGTCATCTGTGAAACAATCAATCGTGCAATAACATTTCACACGACCCTTGCAAACACCATCTCATCAGACAAACTAAAACGCTATGTGAACAACAACATGGATAACTCTGCAATCACAGATTCAACAGTCCAAGCTGGGAACGTCATCATTGCAACTAATCTAGCAGGTCGAGGGACAGACCTAAAGGTCAGTGAAAGTGTAAATGAGGCAGGAGGACTGTTTGTGGTGCAAACCTTCTTACCTCTGAACATCCGCGTTGAACAGCAAGCGTTTGGACGTACGGCTCGCCAAGGGAGTCCAGGATCTGCTCGACTCATCATGTGCGCCAGTCATTTCTCTGACTCTGTTAAACTAGTGATGGACTTAAACACATCTCTAACCAGCCTACTCAGCCATCTGAACCACCTTAAAACTGTATTGATGTCACATGGTTGCACAGAAAGTCTGTTTGAGGAAACTGTTAATCGCTACCTGGAAAATCACAGCTCTCAAAATCATGAGGCAATGGTCTCTACTCTCAAAGGCCTCTTAACAACGAAATCAAAAACATTTATGGAAAGCAATCTGGACGAGGCAAAAGATGCTAGAAACATTATGGTGAACATCAGACTCTCAAGGTTCCTTGAAACAGACATTCCAAAAATCTTAAAAGAAGAAGAGCTTTTTTCTGTTTACCTTGACATTTTAGACGATGTTTATGAAGACAATGTTTTCTCCGACCAGCGTGATGTAATTGTGTCCTGTCTCCACGAGTGCTGGGGTTTGTGGCTCTTGATGCACTTCAGTGAGGAAAAACCCATTGACATGTTGAAGAAACAGCTGAAGATGGACTTGCTGATTGCAAAGCAGAAACTCCTGAGCAAACAGTCCCCATCTTCCATGGTCTACTATTACATAAGGACTGGAAACAATCTTCGTGAGAAGGGACGCCTTGCGGAGAGCATTGAGATGTACACCAAAGCATTGGAGGACGGTTCATCTGGGAAGATTATTCCCCTTTATAATCGTGCACTGGCCACTATTACTAAGAAAAACACTGGCTATATTGCTCAAGCATTGACTGACCTGGAAAAGGCTGACAAGGCAATAGATTCATTCAAGTCACATCTGGCACATATTATTGCTTGTGTGAAATTATCAAGACAAGAGGAGACAACAGAAGGTGATTCTATGCTCCTTAAACAGTTTCGAGTGAAGTCTATGATCGTAGACGTACTCAAGATGAACATTCAAGACGCTGTAATTAAGTTGAAGAGGGCTGAAAACATGGGAGGAGATGTGAGCCTGACTCAAAAACATCCACTTTTTCTGGCCGCACACATTATGCTCAGTTTTCCAACACTTCTAGATGATCTGGCGATGGAGACTGTACACATAATATCATTGGGTCTTGAAGACATTTTCTCTTTAGACACCATTTTTTCCGCCAGTGGTCTTTTGTCAAAAGTATTTAAAATTATGAAATATGACAAGGTTTTTAAAAATATCTAAACAAACAAGGTATGCTCTCTCTCTCTCTCTCTCTCTCTCTCTCTCAAAAGAAGAAAAAGTATACAACTCCATTACTGGAGTTAAAGTACCATTGGTAAAACATTACTCCAGTACAAGTGAAAGTTGTAAAGACAGATTTTTTACTTAAGTACAGAGGTACTTGTTTTAAAAAGTAAGTACATTTCATTTTTAATGTCAACGCATTATTTTATTATTATTGTTGCATTGTGAATGAATGCACACTGTGCCATCATGGTGGTTTAAGCCAGTCAGTGATGCTAGCATACGACTACCTTGAACTTATTTCAATACTTGTTTAAAAGTTATAAAGCTCTTTTCAAGTCGAAAACATACTAGAAGAGAAAGGTTTCTACATTGTGTTTATTTGACAAGATTATGTTAAAAAAACATTTCTGAATATAGACAGATTTAACTGTTGTGACGAAACTTGTCTTTATTTATCTTAAAAATGAAATAAAACCACTTCTCATAAAGAAACAAGAACATGGTCTTTTTAATTAATGATGCATTCTTTATAACAAATTCCATACAACACTCATCATTCTTTCAAGTAGACATAATTGTATTATATAGGATTAGACCCAATTTTCTCTTTTTCTTTTGTTGTTTGATTACATTAATGACAGACAGCAGCAGTTATTAGGCTGCTGTCACTTTAAGGCCAAATGCTTGGATCCAATACACTGATACACTGATACACATCTGATATTCTCTCATCTGTTTGCATTCACTTGGTAAATGGACTGCATTTATATAGCGCTTTCAACAGACCAGTGGCCACCAAAGCGCTTTACACATTGCCTCACATTCACCCATTCATTCACTCATTCATACACTGACGACGGTGTCAGCCATGCAAGGCGCCATCCAGCTCGTCGGGAGCAGCTGGGGTTAGGTGTCTTGCTCATGGACACCTCGACACTTGGTCAGGTGGAACCGGGGATGGAACCACCAGCCTTCCGGTTTGTAGACAACCTACATGAACCACTGAGCCACTGCCGCCCCCAGTGGCACTTAAGATATCATAGACTGTTTACATGTAAATACTTTCCAAAACTGACATTTGGACATCATTTTGTGTGTAGTCAAGTCACCTTCATTTATATAGCGCTTTTTACAATATAGATTGCTTCAAAGCTGCTTTACAGTGATAATAGGAAAATCATGCAACAAAGATTGTTTTGGTTGCACAGCAGCTCTAGAAGAAAGGCATTATCCAGCTTAAGTAAGTTTTTAATTGATTAATTTCCGTTGTAAAAATAATTAGTTATTAACTTAGGGGGGCGCTTACACGCGTTCTGGCCATTCATTTACACAACAACTGCGTTTTGGTGGCCTAAGAACCCAAACTTTGACGTAGGTTTCAAAGTGCAAGTTTTTGAAAACGAGTTTTGAAAGCAATACCATTATCATCTCCATTTCAAGCTTTCACCAGAAATTAAAAGTTTACATACCTCAATATGCTTCTGCAGGTTGCACGGCGAGTTTTTGAAGGCTGTGATATGGTTAGTTTTAGACAAACAAAGCAATTTAAAATTAAACTAATCTTTAATCTTTTCAGAAAACTGAAACACACTTTCTAAGTATGGCCATGGGTGTGCGCACTTAACCGTCTTTTTCCATTTCGCCCATCAACTGATTAGTGTTCAAAAACATCCTGGGAAATCATTGAACGTCACATGACCCAACAAGAGCGCTTACTAACAGCCAGTCTGCTAAAAAAACATCATGTTTTAAAGAAAAGCAAAACATCCACTGACTTTCATAGCTGCTATAAAGAAACAATTTTCGCCTTTGAGGACCTTGATAGAAATGTACTGGAGTGAAAAGACATTACTGTAGTGAAGTTAAAGTCAAAAGTTTCCAGAAAAAAAATAACTGCTCAACTTATTTTGATGAGTTAAAGTAATGTCAAAATATATGTGGTCATAACTTATTGATGATATAATTTTTTACAGTGTACTATTGTCAGTTTTCTTAACCAAGTATCAAAAACAATAATATGTCTTATAGTGCAAACGTCTACGCATATCCATGACACTGGACACAGGTTATCTTCTCTAAATCCATAAACATTATAACAAAATAAACCTAAACCTGTTTGATATGCACTCTTACACATGGCATAGAGGTAAATATAGCAAATATTATTACAGTATCACATTACACTCCTTTAACAACAGGTGAGTAATGCATAAACTGTAAACACATAACCATGAAAATAACAATTCAGTATCCACCTTCCTCCAGCATTGATAAGTGTATGATCTTGTCTCATTACTCTTTTTAACACTGCCTTGTTCCCTGTTGTAATCACAGTATTTTCACCGAAGAGATAATAAAACATTGTATCACTGAGTCTGAAACAAACTCTGGCTAATAATGCACATGATGTGTTCTTTTAGACTATGGCTGAGGTATGAACATGTTAGATCTGAATATGATCGGGGTGATCATAAGCCTGTTCACACACGTGTGCTTCTTAGCGTAGCCTGCTCAACATTATATGTGGCTAATGTTCATTGTCCGTCATTCATCTCACATTTTTATCTCAACAATACATATTTCTAAGCAATTATTTCTCTCACTTTGCTCATGCTGAAACGTACTAGCTTTTACTTGAGTTACATTATCGTCCACTATTTTAGGCATAGATATCATATAAAGGCTAGATGTCTTAAGGCGGAGTCACTTCCGGCATCACCGGCGGTCATCTTAGGACAGGGCTCTGTGAATTAAGGTGAATGAGCAGCACGCACACAAATCCTCTTATCTCGCTGAAATCTGGACGGATTTACAAACGGTTTGGTTTCTTACAAACGTTATTAACGTGGCTATAATTCTGAATGTTTAAACATTTTGAACATAATTATTCATATGTATGCAGTATAATAGCTACATCTCTGACGTTTATAACAAACCAAACCGTTTGAAAATCGGTAGAAAATTGAGCAAGTTATGGTTATTTAAAAGTACATGCACCATGTTATGAGTGAGCGAGCACCCTGTCTTAAGATGGCCGCCGTGTGCGGATGTCGAGCTCCATTGGCCAGCAGCGCGGACGAGACATCTAGCCTTTATATGATATCTATGATTTTAGGTGCCCACGTACAGCGATTTTTAATCACCGTTACAAACTAAAGTTCTACAGAAACACAATATATTTATATATTACTTGAGTATTAATTACTGTCATCTTACCTGTAAGAAGTATGAAAACACAGGTCAGATTAGGATTGCTCTCCGTAGCACGTACACTTGAACTCACTCAAGTACTGGGATGCTTTTTCTGCTCTACTAGCATGATGCAATCTAGTGTAAAGCTTAGGGTGCCCCCTACTGACGAAGCTGAGTTTAGCTAGAACAGTTTTACTCATATATAATATAGACAAATGTCACTTTAATTTCCTTTGGTCCCTGACCTCAGTTAAGCTCAATTCAAAATTCAAAATTCAAAATAATTTTAGCGGAGCAAACAATGGTAGCTAAATGTAATTTAAAAAGTTTCAACTACAGATATGTGTTGTCTGTACAGTAATTATCTGATATACAAGTGAATGCAAACCTTAAAGTTATTCACGAAGATCACCTCAGTAAGTTTTCTCTCAGGACAGGAGACAAAATGACAGTTGATAAACCGATCTGGTTTAATCCAGTTTGGCAAACCAGCAGTGGGTTACTATAATGGGTAGTTTGTGAGGAGGTGCATCATTTCTACTGTCAGAGAAACTTAACCCAGAAGTGGGTTAAATAAAAATAAAATAAAAAACTCAAATCCTAGCCTGTCCCATAGTTATTGTTCTTAACTTGTCTCTTAAATTTATGTTCATGAAATCCCCACATATTGTCATTAGTATTTGATGAATTTTCTCATAATGCTAGCAGAAAACATTCTTTAAACACCATTCGAACGTCCTTTAAATATTAAGGATAACTAACTTTTAGTCTTAAAAATGGCTTAATGTTGGATGTTACACAAACAAAATCCCCTGTTTAATTAACACTGCGCATTGTGACCATAAGTGATGACGTTAATGAGTAAAAATCACTGAAGAAAAATCAGTGTTTCCTGTAGTTGGGCTCTTGATTATTTTGTTAGTTTTTCTATTTGTTTATTACTTTTTTCATTAATGCTTCAACTCCATAATTAAGTCAATCACGAAACTACAGAAAATGCAGTTGTTTAAATCACTTTAATGCAGTTGTTTGACTGCCATTAAAACAGACCTGTTGTTGATCTGCTTCAGATCTTTATCAAAGCAGAATCATTTGCTGAAAACAACTGCAATTAGTGAAAAAGAAATAAGTTAATAAAAGTCCAACTAAAGCAAACACTGATCACCATAATGTTGAGTCCAAACTAAACATTTTCCACCAACCATCAACATCTAAACCTCTGTTAATTCACAGAAATATGACAGAAATAAAATTTGTAATAAATGAAGCTGGTAATGCTGTTTTTGGAGTCGTTTAATCATCCTCTGCTGAGATCTTTAATGTCTTCTTTCATCTTCAGTTAATTTCATCTAAGGCTGTGGCTGGAAGTCAGTTGTAGTTTTTGTGTATCTCTTACATTCTCTCACATTAACATTAATAGTGCCGACCTAGGGGAGCACTGATATCTTTTTGCTGGAGAGGGGATAACGAACAGATTATACAGACATATAAGTGTCACTCTGTTCTACCCTAACACAATATAAGCGTGAAAGGGAAAAAGAAAGAGGGAAGGGTAGAGATGTTATTTCTCACCAGCATCCGGGTCTTTACCTAAACCTCCGTTCCCCGGGCTGTGGCGGGCTAGAACCCCCAGAGGCTTTAGGTGGGGATCTGGATCAGTGAGGAATGTATTTCCTGAATGACCTCGCCTCTCTAAACTTCCCAACCAGTGCCTTGACAGATGTGCCAAAAAGTTCTGAGGGTGAAACTGGGGCATAGAGGAGCAATTTCTTTTCTTTCTCCCCGATGTCCACCAAGTTCAATCACAGATGCCACTCTGTGGCCACCATCAAACTATCTGTAGGCGGCTGTTTGTTTGGTAGCCCAGAGAGCAAAGTTGGTGGTGCGGCGTAGTTCAGCAATGACCTCAACCGCACTGATCTAGGCTTTTAAGTAGATTGGCCTGGTAGGCCTGTAACACACGTCATCCTTACCTGCTACCGCATACGCCCTGCCATTGAAGCGCAAAGTGGTCTGAAGCGACCTAAATAGCAGGACAGGAGCCTTCAAAGAAGATGACTCACCTTGGGAGCTAATCCTTCCACATTTGCATAGTTCAAATTATAAAATGGATGAATCCGGGCTGAATATGGCTTCTTCCACGACTTCACTTCTCCAGTGTGAAGGTCGGGAAGGAATGGAAGATTCATGGGGGAGGGACAAACATTGCCTAAAAGTAAGCGCTGTATATTTTACCATGAATGACTTCCCATCTTTCACGCCCCCCAAATAGATCCAATCTGGCTGTGGCGAGGGTCATGACTTTTAACAGTTCCCTGTGTGCAGGGCTGGCAGGATGAGAAGACTTAATACATACACTATCCTCACCCTCATCAACTACATCCGCTTCCTTTTGGCAGTACACTATCTGCTGGATCGGATGACTTAAAGCGGGACTCAGTAGTTTCGGGATTTCTTCGCTGTATTCTCGCTTTTTGCTCGCAGGTTTCTCTCTAGAGCTCCCCCCACAGCTTCGGAATAGATATTTGACAACACTGTTGTAAAAGCTCGTTGGCGATTCTCAGACACCAGAGGCTAGTAGATCAACGACATCAAAGCAGATGGGACATTCTTTAAAACGTCTTCTTCATTCGGGTTCGGACAGCGTGAGGGAGCGCAATAATGACAGTATTTGAGCAGATTTCTTTTGGCCGTAAAGCAGTTGTTTACATAGCGAGACCTGATATCACGCGATACTTCCTGACGCGGCGGCCAAGTTGCAAGTGTGAATTTTCCGCTCATGGGCACCAGGGGGGTGCGAAACGACCACCATTCAACCCGAAATAAGTAATATAACCATTCCAATGACTCCGAAGCTGTTCAGTTAAGGTAAAAAAGTTACTTAGTTCACCTTTAAGAGACAGTACATCCTGATCTAGCAAATCGCTTAAGCCCAAAAAAGAGAAACAGCCATCCCTCTCTCAAACTCCTCGGTGAGCTCGGCCTGCGATCCCCACGACTGAAGCCTCAGCTTTGCCTCGGCTACAGCGGGACTCAGACATTTGTCCAACATCCCCTCGACCACTGAACACGCTTGCTCCTTTCCTAAGCAAAGAACACAGATTGTGTGTGTCCTCAGGTGTAAAATCCAACCTTCAACGCGCTAACAAACAAATGGCTCATGGAGACAAAAAAACTGATGATGTGTACTACGGGCACCCTCTTATACTTCCGGACGCTCCGGCTGTGACGTCACAGACAATCAATGTGTGCTTTTTGCATCCTTTCACTAATTGTTTGTCACTAACCTGAAGATAAGGAGGTCTGCTGACTTGGTCATAGCTTGGCTGAAATACAAACCCAATGACAAAATGCAGTTGCAATGTCTTAAAAATATTTTTGCATTTATTTTTGCTTTATTTAACAAGAGTTTTTACAAAGAGACAGACCGATAGTCGACATAAAAGCAAAAGAGATAACAGGAATTTGATGGACATAAAATATATACGGGCTCAACCAGAATTAACACAATGGTGAACAAATCACTGTTTGTCATTTTTCTGTTAAATAAAGCTATCATCCAGTACCCAAAATGTAATGATACTCATTTATTATTACAGAACATGAACTAACAGATTGGAGAGATTAGTTTTCGATTCAAATCCGTTTGTTTAAAAGTAGACATTTCAAGCATCCAAAGATTTATTTCTCATGTCTGTAAGCCAGGTAAGCCTATACGCGGAGTTTCATACATTTTTGAGCCGTGCTCCAGTTCACGGAGACAGAAGTGGCAGAAAGCGCATTCTGTTTGTTTTCTTTATTTTACAAAAGCACAGAAGTTTCTTGTTATTGTGCTTTTACAAAGTAAGACGAGCGGCCATACCAGACGGATAATTCCTCTTCATGTTTAACAAAAGGCGGCTGAGACAAGGCGGAAAAAGCATGATGAGAGAGGGGCCGATGCAGGGATGTTGCTGTGTGTTTATATTATCATTTCTGATTGTTTAAATGATTAGCCCTCAGGGGCCCCTGCCCTATCACTATACCTGTGATTGCTCACCAAGGAAAAGTTTAGCCATACCGGCTTTCAGATAACTCAGAGCATCCTTATTGGCTTCTTCAGCTTCAGCGGTTCTCCTCATTTCCTCCAGCTCTCGGACCCAGTCTTTTTTCCCAGCCTCTCTCAGTTTGGGGATGAAGAAGTCCAGATGCTGAAGAGTGAAGGCCGAGTCTGGCTTTAATGCGATCTGAGACAGCTGCTTTATGTTCTTGTAAGCATTGAACAGAAGTATTGACTTTTGGTCCTCAAGCTCCTGCAGATCTTTGTCAAGATCATCCATTACAACTGAAAATCTCTTGGATTGTACTTGAGCTTTTTCGTATTGCTTTCTAAAATCGTCAAAATCTATCGTCAAGCTTGTGTTTTTGACGACATATTTCTTGTCTTCTTTGACGTGTTTACTGTAATGGCACTTCCCTGTGCACACGGTACAGTAGCCGTTTTTCATGACTTCACATTTGCTGGGATCAGAAACCCACCAGCAGTCAAACTCATGGCAGTTTTCCTCACAGACGGTGCAGGTCGTCGCCTTCCTGTGCTTCCATGAAGCGCTTTCAATGGGAACCTTCAATTTTATAGTCTTTTTGAATTTAATGTTGAAGTTTTTACGTTCCTCAATCTTTTCCTTGTTTTGTCTTATTACCTCCTGGATCTGAAGTTTTTCAGACTTCTTGGACTCTTTCTCTTCGACTCGCAGCTGTAAGTTGCAAATAAACGCTTCAAATTGAATGCGCTCTGTCAGGACATTTGAAGTCAACTCCAAACTTCTTCTGTTCTTTTCTTCGAGAGACTGAAGGAAATGCTTCATGTTGTCTATGCTGTCCTCCCAGGCGTCTCTTTGAGCACGGATGTAACGTCTCTCACTGTGACGGGCGTCAGCCTGCCGGTTGTTGAATAAGAAATGAACAGGTTGGCCGCTGTGGTCTCGTCTGCAGGGGATTTTACCTTTATCAATGGCGCTGAGGACGTTTTTGGGTGGCAGACCATCAGAGTGTGTGATTAGAAACACAATGTTGTTCACAATGTCTTTTCCAAATAAAGAAAGAACTGAACTGATGATGTAATGCTGTCTGTCCGAGAGACGATTCTTAGATGCTTGAATCACAAAACACACGGCATCTACTTCACGAACCCCATCATTGCTCTGAAACAGTGTGGATAAGTTGGAAGCAACGTCCAGATCTTTTTCCAGTCCTCTGGTGTCTCCGTATCCTGGAGTATCAATGATGGTGAGAGATATAGGACTCTCTTCAGGAAAGACCTCATACATGGTGATTTCAGAGGTTTGTGATTCTGATTGGTCTCTGGCTTCTTCTTCTGTGATTTCATACCATATTTCATCCTCAAACTTTACTCCCATTAAGTAGTTGACCATGGTGTTGATGAGAGTCGTCTTGCCAGCGCCGGTCTCTCCCACCAGCAGAACAATTTTGTTTCGTTTACTGGTGTCTTTGTGCCTATAAGTCCATTTTCTGACTTTCCCATGATCATCAAGCACTTTTCTCTCTGTATGTAGACGATATTGTTTTGGAGGACCTTGATCAATCAGAGTTGATCTGTTTGGTGGAAGACATGAACACAAATATCAGAATATATAAGCAGACATTTTTTTGTGTAGAAAGAATTCAAGAGTATAAACACCCACCAAAATGCAGACATTATGTGTTAAATACATGAACATAATAATGTAAAGAAACCATTTTTTTTACATTTAAGAGGTTTTCATATTTACCTTGAGGTCAGCAGACTTCTCATGACATGTTGCCATGTTACTGTTACATATACAGTAGATGGCTGGATGCCAGTGTTTTTGCATTAGTTAATTTGACTTAAAGGGATAGTTCACTTTGAAATTAATTTTTGATATGTTTTAGCTTACCTCAAGGGCATCCAAGATGTAGGTGTCTTTGTTTCCGCAGTAGTTTCAATTTTGATATTTTTAGGTCAAACCGTTCTTGTCTGTCAGTCATATAATGCAGGTCTATGGTCACTGTCTCGAAACACAAGCACAGAATCCAAATTAAAACAATTCCCCATCGTCCAAATGAAACAATTCCCCATCGTAAGTACACATTGATGGCCTAAGACACGAAACGAGCGGTTTGTGTGAGAAAACGAACAGTATTTATATCGTTGTTATCTCTTGAAAACAGCACACGTCCAAATGATCTGACGGCGCGGGCGGGTATAGATGTATACACTAGATGTCGCCTTGGCTACTGCAGTTCATTGGAACGAAACCGTAGCCAAGGCGACATCTATGTATATATCTATACCCGCCCGCGCCGTCAGATCATTTGGATGTGTGCTGTTTTCAAGAGATAACAACGATATAAATACTGTTCGTTTTCTCACACAAACTGCTCGTTTCGTGTCGTAGGCCATCAATGTGTACTAATGATGGGGAATTGTTTCATTTGGACGTGGGGAATTGTTTTAATTTGGACTCTGTGCTTGAGTTTTGAGACAGTGACCATAGACCTGCATTATATGACTGACAGACAAGAACGGTTTGACCTAAAAATATCAAAATTGAAACTACTGCTGAAACAAAGACACCTACATCTTGGATGCCCTTGAGGTAAGCTAAAACATATCAAAAATTAATTTCAAAGTGAACTATCCCTTTAAACAGATGGGACCATTTATCATTAAAATTATCAAAATGTTTCTCACAAAAAGTGTTCAAAAACTATATATTTTTTTTCATTATGACAATGATTAATTCTACATTTACAATAAACTGCCAGGTGTCAGCTTTCAAATGAGACCATACTTGTGCTTTTAGTACAAAGGGTTCATGAACTGTATCTGTTTCAGTTTGGGTATGCCATTTCTGGGGATTTTTCAAAAGTGGGGTTGCAGCTTAACAGGTTAAAAGAAAGGAACATTTTGAACAAAAAGCAGCAAAAAACATGTTTTTGTCAAAGACTATGTCTAGATCATATTTAGAACGATTATCAAAACCAGTCATATAGCTTGTCCTGGGTCAACATTTCAATGCCATGGAAGTGTTGTTTCATAAATGACGGAAAATTTGGTCAATGGCAGGGAAAGAGTTAATTGCCTTCAAATAGATTTTTAAAGTAAATAATTTACAACCCTGATTTTCAACTCACCTGGAATTCATGCTGATCGCTTGAACTAACCCCTTCACTGTCACTCTCCAGTCTGTTAACAACAAAATAATTCATTAGTTTCCTCAGAATATGATGGTGATGGTCTTTAACACACACACACACACACACACACACACACACACACACTGTGGGTGATGTGTTAAAGGGGTGGTTCGGGATTTTTGACATCGGACCTCATTTTTAAGTCAGCCTGGTTGTTATTCATCAGTGGAGACATTTTTTTTTTTAAATGATCCAGTCCTTATATTTGGATAGTTAGCCGATGCTAGGCTAGCGCGAGTCAATGGTATATGTTAGCCAGCCATTAAAAACCGTTTTACCCACTCCACAGTGCACCAAACGCAAATCAATTATAACACTAGACTATCGATGTATATGTCCGTTGAGAGAATAATGTTAGAAATCAAACTTACCTTTCATCACATTGCATTAGTTATAATTTGTTCCCTGTAATCATAAGCCTTGTCTACAGCAGCAGCGGAGTGATATTGATTACCTAGGCAACCGAGTGAGCCGTTACACACATGACGCAAGTGTATTTACCTGCCGCTGGCTTTACTTTTTGCCGCATTACTAACCGGAGCAAAGTAAAATTCCGCAGCTGCTGAGAAACTAGTTCCTTTGGGATCATTGAGATGAAAGGTAAGTTTGATTTCTAACATTATTCTCTCAACGGACATTTGCATCGATAGTCTAGTGTTATAATTGATTTGCGTTTGGTGCACTGTGGAGTGGGTAAAACGGTTTTTAATGGCTGGCTAACATATACCATTGACTCGCGCTAGCCTAGCATCGGCTAACTATCCAAATATAAGGACTGGATAATAAAAAAAAAAAAATGTCTCCACTGATGAATAACAACCAGGCTGACTTAAAAATGAGGTCCAATGTCAAAAATCCCGAACCACCCCTTTAACTTTACATTATTGGTTACAACAGCTCTGTGATGTTACGGCATGTGTTTTTTTTTTTTTTTTTTACACACACACACACACACACACACACATCAAGAATCAGCATTTGAATATCAACAACTATGACAAACAGTATATTCAGATAAACAGATCAACTCTTGAACATCACAAAATCATTGAGAATCATACACTGATGCTTGATGTCTGTATGTCTAAAATATAGAGTAGTTAAAAGTTTTTTGATCAGAACAACTTTTAAAAATTCCTCTTATGATATTGAAAATGGCAGATCTTATGCAGTAGAATCAAAGGACTGCTGTAATCAATAAAATAAATCTAACTTAGAGATTCAGGTCACAAGATGATGATTTTTGACATAATCATCATCTTGTGACCTGAATCTCTAAGTTAGATTTATTTTATTGATGGTCCTATAGCCATTTGCAGTAATACACCGCTCCCGGTCAGAAACAACCAATCAGAGCCAGGAGGAATGTCTTAGCAGTGTCAATCAAGCTCATGCACGCGCTGATCACACTCCTCTCTTGCACAGCGCATACCGTCGTTCAAAATTGTGCTAATGGTGGACTAACAACCAAAACTACCAATTTCCTCGAGTGGCACCTGCTCATACAACAAATACAGGTAAACGGAAAAAGACCGATGATGATAAACAAGCCCGTCGGAGCCCACTGACTCAGTGTCAAAACTCTAGCCGCATAACATACAGATAAAATGTCACGCACTGTGCAAAGCCACAATTGAAACCTGCTAATTCACTGGCTTGTCATGTTTCTGAAATAATGTACTAGCTAACCTTATTTAGCATTACATATCGCTAGAATAATTACTTGCATACTGTAACGTTAGTTACCGTTATATTATCTTACTAGCCATTTATAACTTATAGAAAGAGTGCAACGTTATAAAGTTACATTACATGTATTGCAAAATACGTAATGATTTGAGGACCGAGTTTGTAGTAAAAGTATGGGCAGGCCATAGTCAATGTATAGCATATTGTTGATGTTTCGTCCCTACCAGTGAATGTGCCATAACTGTTTATCCGCCGTCATCGGTGGCCCTGCTTACTAGCCTGCGCGTTCATGGCAGGATCCGTTGAGGGGGAGGAGCTGTGGAGGCAGGGCTGTAGCGCAGCAGAGAGCAAGGGGGAGTGACCTGTAAATTGTGCTTGTTCAAATGTTCAGGCTAAGTCAACGTTTTCTAAAAACTCCCTGCAGCTTTAATTATCTAATTAATTTTAACACTCTTGAGTGTAGACTCAAACTTTGATGAGTTAATTTAGCACCATGGGAAAATGGTTGCTTTCAGATCTATAGTGTTTACTTCACAATTAGCCTGTTTCTTTAATGTCTGTGTCTATCTTTAAAACTTTTTTTTTTTTTTTGCAGAACTGCTTAACAGAAATGAACTGATTTAATAATTGACAATCTTTGCAGTGGAACTGAATCTACACTGAACTTACTTCAGCTGAACAACAGCCAAAATGCATTATTTTCCTGTTATCACTATAAAGCTGCTTTGAAATGATCTGTAGCCTATTGTATAAAGCAATATAAATAAAGGTGACTTGACTTGACATAAAGTTGTATATCACAAGCTACACTGCCCACATGATACTTCCATATACCCAAACCAGTGTTAAAGTGGGAAGCGGAGTAACGAGGACAATAAAAAAATAAAAATAAACATAAATTGAAAAATACATTAGGCTTCTGATACTGGTTTAAACTGTTTAAAAGTGCAACTGTGAATGTTTCTTTCTAGGTGGATATCAGTTAACCAACAGCTGAGTAACATCAAACTAAAACCCACAGAGAGCATTGAATAATAGTACATAAAACAAAAAGGAAAATTGCCTAGGCCAACATATTCGAAAAGTCGACTCATCGATATCCACGAAATAAACACATTTAAACCACCAGATATATAAGTATGTCTTAGATTCATAATTTCAATGGTTTAACCATGAATACAGACAAGTCACCATGATACCTGCACCACCAAAAGTAATAAATTGCCACACTCATTTTGACACTTAACACACACTCATTGCGGCGCGTTTAACAGATGCATAACTTTATGGTAAGTTAGATCTGCTTAAACTACAACCGGTAACAAAAACATACAGTGTGAAATTATCAACTAACTACGACCAATTATATAGCACTTTAAACATGAAATAAAAAATCATACCTATAGCCTTCTCAGTAGAGCTGCGTTCTTCATGCCAATAAAAATGTGACTTTGAGAAACAGACTGTCCTTATCTAAAATGTTGCTATAGTGCCCTAATATTAATGCTAGATAGCCTATGCACTTGGCAATTAATATATATTTTAAATAGTCCATTTCATCATTAAAAACCATTTCCACATTCATCTTGACTGAGGGGGCAGGATAGTCTGGGACATTATTTATCACTCAAAAACGGTCTCATCAAATACAAACTACGGAATGGGTTCAAATGCCACACATATCAAGGGTTAATACACAGATTATTCACTGGCCATAACATACAGAGGAATAAGAGTGAACGATCTCCCTTACCTCCTCAGAGAAAACACTCCTGGGTCAGGTTAGAGAATAATCCAGAAAAGCAGAGATATTTCCAGTCAGAGAACCAACGACGACTATTATGGGCCTACAGATGTACAAGTTTTATCTGTAGACTTTTTGAATCTTCGGAAAAATGTTAGGCATAATGGCATTAGAAGGTAGTCAACCAACATTAAACTATATTCATCCTTAGTGATTTCATGTTATAATAGGCTATTCGTTGAAAGCAACCTTTGTACTCGTTATAGGGTGCACATGATTTTTGAGAATTATCCTACAGATAAGATTACAGAGAGTTTTACAATCTTCCTGGTTCTGATAACCGTTTTGATCCAGTTTACTTCAGAATCTCGTATAATGCTTACAGTGCTGTGCAAATGTGAGTTTTATTTTTGGTGCACTGCAAAACAAATCTTATTTCCCCCAAGTATTCATTTATTTTTCAGTTAAAATATCTAAACAAGACTGTTTTCACCCCTTAATTTTATAACAGAATATTTGAAATTTAAACACAAAATGTTTCATTAGATACATGACAACTTCTGAATGGCCAGTAGAGAGACAGCACTGAGGCCAGATGGTGTAGTAACGACTTCTAACTTTACCCATTGGCAGCAACTTCAGAGGCTCACCTCACCTTGATGAAGTCTAACTACATTATTTTTTATTATTATTATGTGTCCCAGTATCTCATTTGTGAGAGCACACTTGGAAAAAGCTCTTCCTGATTTGATCAAGCCGATGGCGATTCGTCAGCACAGTCTTCATGCACACAAAGCACAAAGTGAATGACCCGCAGGATTGGGATTTAGCGGGAATGGTGTGTTTCCGCATGGAAACGTATCAGCAATACCGTTACACAGAATGGTGTACTAATTCATTTATGTGAAGTCATTATGCAAAACAACTGATTGTGGATTTGTCTATTAGCCCTTATGGAATGAAAATATATTTCCATATATTTATGATCAATATATGAAATGGTTTAAATATACTGAAAAACATATTAAATAATATATGGCGTTAATATATTGTGTTAATAGTTTACAATATATTGAATAATACATGAGGAATAGCCGCTTTTCATATATTGAAAAATGTATTTGATAAATTCAGTAGAAAACATGAGGAAGACAATTGCCTTAAATGTATTAATTTTAATTTTAATGTATTAATGTATAAAATATTAAGAATGTTTTACTCAAAGTTGTAAGTTGTTAATACAAAGACATACAAAAGAGTGTTGGGACTATGATAGACTGTGCATTTATTTGTATTTATTAAACTGCAAATACTTTGTGCACAAAACTCAGAACCACTTTAAATACCAACAGAAGATGAAACACTAACAGATCTGTCAAGACCTCAGCAGAGGAGGATTAAACAACTCCACAAACAGCATTACCAGCTTCACTTATTGCTAACCAGATTGACTTTATTTCTGTATACATCTGCAGAAATTCTTATTGAGAATCAACAGAGGTTTAGATGTTGATGAATGTTTGAAAACAATAAAGTTTGAAGTCACCATTATGGTGATCGGTGTTTGCTTTATTTGGGCCCTTGCTTTTTTTTTTTTTTGCTTTTTTTTCTGGCTGCTGTGACTGTTTGTAAGATACAGACATTATGGCAAAAAATGTTAAAATAAATGCTGTGAATAATCTGTTGCGTGTTTATTGATGATGACATAATCAGCATTGAATATTCTGGGTCACATATCTCATCCCAAGGTTTATCACTGATCAAAACTGTGTTAGATAATTAAATGCATTTTAAATATAGTATTATAAACACTTATAATGTCATAAAATATTTGTGTATTTTTTTTGACAATAATTATGTAAAGAAAGACAATCTGAGGGAAATAACATAATAAAAGCCAAGGAGATAAAAAGGAAAGATGAAGATAAAATGTAGAAGAGTTTACCACAAAGGATTAACACAAGAGTAAACACATCAACTTTCATAGATGTGACATCTTTTGTTAAAACTGTGTTACAACTGACATAAAACATGTCCATCCATTACCCCAAAATTAATTGGATTGGAATGGCTTGCCTTTTAATACTAAAAGCAGATGAAAATTAGCTTGATCCTTTGTTTAATCCTTGAATAAACAAAATATCTCACTACTTTCAGATCTACCAAAAGTCAACTGCATTGATTTCTCATTTTATTCAGTCTTAATTTTAATTAATTCATCTCTTTTCTTCACTTTCCCACCAAAGAAATGTTCCAGTTTGACAGGCCTGCTTGAAGATAACTCAGAGCGTCTTTATTTGCTTCTTCAGCTTCAGCAGTTTTCCTCAAGTCCTCCAGCTCTCGGACCCAGTCTTTTTTCCCAGCCTCTCTCAGTTTGGGGATGAAGAAGTCGAGATGCTGAAGAGTGAAGGCCGAGTCTGGCTTTAATGCGATCTGAGACAGATGCTTGATGGTCTTGTAAGCATTGAACAGAAGAATGAATTTTTGGTCCTCGAGCTCCTGCAGATCTTTGTCAAGATCATTCATTATAGCCAAAAATCTCTGTAACTCTTCTTGAGCTTTTTCATATTCCTTTCTAAAATCATCAAAATCTATCATCATGCTCGAGTTTTTGATGACATATTTCTTGTCTTCTTTGACGTGTTTGCTGTGGTGACACTTCCCTGTGCACACGGTACAGTAACCGTTTTTCATGACTTTACATTTGCTGGGATCAGAAACCCACCAGCAGTCAAACTCATGGCAGTTTTCCTCACAGACGGTGCAGATCGTCGCTTTCCTGCTCTTCCATGAAGCACTTTCAATGGGAACCTTCTCTTTGACAGTCCTTTTGAATTTAATGGTGAAGTTTTTACGTTCCTCAATCTTTTCCTTGTTTTCGGTCATTGCCCGCTGAATCTGAAGTTTTTCAGCCCTTTTCAGCTCTTTCTCGTGAATTCGCAGCTGTAAGTTGCACATGGACGCTTCTAATATAATGCGCTCTATCAGGACATCGGAAGTCAACTCTAAACTTATTCTGTTCTTTTCATCCAGTGACTGAAGAAAATGCTTAATCTCTTCCATGCTGTCCTCCCAGGCGTCTCTTTGAGCACGAATATAACGTGTCTCATTGTGGTGGGCATCTGCCTGCCTGTTGTTGAATAAGAAATAAACAGGTTGGCCGCTGTGGTCTCGTCTGCAGGGGATTCTAGCTTTATTAATGGCACCGATGACGTTTTTGGGTGGTAGACCATCAGAGTGTGTGATTAGAAACACAATGTTGTTCACAATGTCTTTTCCAAACAAAGAAAGAACTGAACTGATAATGTAATGCTGTCTGTCTGAGAGACGATTCTTAGATGCTTGAGTCACAAAACACACAGCGTCAATATGACGAACCCCATCATTATTCTGAAACAAAGCCGATAAATTCTCAGCAACTTCCAGATCTTTTTCCAGTCCTCTAGTGTCTCCGTATCCTGGAGTATCAATGATAGTGAGAGATATAGGACTCTCTTCAGGACAGACCTCATACATGGTGATTTCAGAGGTTTGTGATTCTGATTGGTCTCTGGCTTCTTCTTCTGTGATTTCATTCCATATTTCATCCTCAAACTTCACTCCCATTAAGTAGTTGACCATGGTGTTGATGAGAGTCGTCTTGCCAGCGCCGGTTTCTCCCACCAGCAGAACAATATTGTTTTTTTTACTGGTGTCTTTTTTCCCATAAGTCCATTTTCTGACTTTTCCATGATCATCAAGCACTTTTCTCTCTGTGTGTAGACGATATCGTTTTGGAGGACCTTGATCAATCAGAGTTGATCTGTTTAGTGGAAGACTCAGCTCTCTGTAAAATAAACATGTAAATTAATAAACACTAAATATCAGATTTTTTTTTTTTGTAGAAAGAATTAAGTACAAACACCTATCAAAATGCAGACATTTTGAATTATATAAATTTTCAACATGAATAAAAATGTAAAGACACAATATTTAACTGTAATATTTAACAATATTATACTGTAGTTGACATTTAAACCATTTATATTTATCTTGAGGTCAGCAGTCTTCTAATGGCATGTTTCCATGTTAAGTTTAGATATAGATGGTTGGAATGCAGAGTTTTGCATTAATTATTTTGACTTAAACATATGAGACCACTTATCATTATCATAATTTTCCTCTCAAAAGAGTTGGAGGAGAATAGGAACTTTTGACTGGCAGCTCCACTTACTGTCTGGACCAGGTGGTGTTCAACAGAATAAAAACTGCATCATAATAATTGGGCTTTAAAACTGGTGAGCTAAATAAGCACAAAATGAGAAAAATAGAGCACAAATTCTCAATGCTTGTTTTTAAAAATGGAAATTTAAAATTGAGCGCCACTTTTTTTATTTTAATATAGCGTCACGCTTAAGACGCGGGTGCAATGGTCATGTCAGCTCATGTTCACATAGAAAAACAATGAAAAACACACAGTGGACTGCAAAAACAGAACTGATGCTGTATAATCTAGCATCCATTGCGTATCATCTTGACATGGACTCTAGGAGATTGATGTATAATCATAAAACATATATTATTAACTTATATTATTATTCAGTGGGTTTCAATCCTGATTAAACCACCCTCTGCACATTTTGTAAGTCTCACTTATTTAACACACCTGATTCAGATCATCAGCTCGTTCAGAAAGATCACCGTGAACTGAACTAAGGGTACGTTTACACGACAATGATGTACTAAAAACATAAGTTTGTATAGACAACAACGTCGTCCAAACAATCCCCGTTCACACAGATCCACAAGAACAATTAAAACTCTCATGCCAGGCCAGTAGTTGGCAAAGTCACTTTTTAAAGAAACACCACGCACCTATTGTAATTCCGATTCCCACACCTTCCATGATTTCTTCAGATTTTTACATGTTCCCTGAAGCGCAGTAAAACTCCCAGAAGAGAGGCTCCCGATGTTGGTCCAAGAAAGAAATTGAAATATCTTTAATGTCCCCAAGGGGCAATTTGGTTCACAACAAGTAGCCAACACATACACATTCGCACAAAACACATAAAACCATGAGATAATAAATAGATAAAAACATAAATACACATGTACCTATAGTTTGTTGAGAAACCCAACAGCTAACGGTACAAATGATCTCAAATATCTGTTGGACCTGGCACGTTTTCGGTAGGTATACCTCCTTCCTGATGGTAGGAGGCAAAATTCAGAGTGTAATGGGTGAGTGATGTTAGCCAAAATGGCCATTTCCCTCTGTGTAGCTCTGGCCTAGGAACAGCGTAGCTGTTCCCTCTGTGTAGCTAAGGAGCAGTTGAAGACTAAACGACTCTTCCCATTATGGATCACTAAGTGGTGAGGTATGTACCACGACTTATCTGTGGTTGAGACTTCCCTTGGGTCACTCTTCTTGACAGCTCCTGTCTCCATCAACTTGCGATTCGCTGCACAGTACTCATCTGATCATAGGGGGTCCCAGGCCAAACGTCCCTCCAGACTTCTGAGGCTGGGAAGGACGGCTTCCTTGGGAGCTTGGAGTGGGGAAATGTTTCACTTCCGTGTCTGAGAACACCTGCTACCTGTACTCGCCTCGTCTTGGCCTCCAGGAGCTTCACCCATTCCTTATCCTGCTTTGATCTCATAACCAGTTTGCTGCTCTGGTATGGCAGTATGAAGTATGAAGAGACACTGCTGGGTGCTCGGTGCCCACTGGGTAAGGTGTGCGGTTCCTTAAAGCATCCATCACAGTCTCGCGCAAATGTCCACCGGTCATCCATTTTCACCGGTGTAGCGTTTATACGCCCACGTATAAATATTATTAATTATTATTCATAACGGAATATGACCAATAATTAATATTTTAATTATTTTTAATTATCTTCAGAATTTACTGTAGCAGAATCAATAGTATGATCATTTTATCAGTTCATCCAATAAACAGAAAGCATAAACAAGTATTAACTCTAGGAAATATAATATCTTCCTGGTCAAGAAAGAATTAATCCCCAGCTAACAATAAATTACGAAGTAAATTAAGGGTAACAGCATAGGTAACTTAAATCGAAGTTCAAGACAATAAATCTGATAAGCACACACGAGTAATCTCTTTTAAATACAAACAATACTTTATTGATTATATAGACTACTAACACATAAAGCTAATATCTAACACAAACACACGCACACACACACATACACATTCATACGCGTTGCAGAAAGGGATAGAGTGAGGAAAGAGTGGGTTTAAGAGTGAAAGGATGAAATCTCACGATTCCATATACACTAGACATGACCTGAACAAACCATCAATCATTAATTTAACCCTTCTATCGTTTTAGGCAGGTTATTAAAGTTATATAAATACACCAGTTAAGATTTTAGCCTGCATGGAGGTACTTGCGTATTTGCTTTTGGGGATTCCCTTTTTGTTGCGTGAAAGGGGTTTTCCCGGTCCGTTCGGTCTCCTCGTGCCTGATGTCTGGATCACGGGGTCAGTCACGTGGTGTGCTGGCGGAATGAAAGTCTTTGTTTGAAGCTGGCTTTGCAGAAGAAACGTGGCTCGAAATCTTGTCGCAAAACTTAACTTAGAACCGACACTCACAACGGAAAAGAAATGAAACTAAGAAAAGAAAGGAAATTGAGAGTAGATGATGATGGCTTGAATGAAGCTATTTAACCCATGTTCTTCAGATCTTGATTTGGGTTATTTCGTTTGCGCGTTTACATGGTTCCTATAGAGAGAGAGAGAGCTTCGAGAGCAGCGAGAGAGAGCAGCGAGAGAGAGAGAGAGCGAGAGAGCTTTGTTTTTGGGTCTAAGGTTTTAAACTAAAATTTTGTCCAACCTCCAGGATGAGTTCTGGCCAATTAGACACTGGCTGAATTTAGGAGGTGACGTTCTTTTCAGTTCTGATCGTAAATCATGCTTATCTGTGCTCTCCTTACTAACAGAGAGAACAGGGGCCACAGTTTAGACATGATTTCTAATTAAAAGAAGATCAAAACATATTACACCGATATCATTCAAGCCATCTTGCTAGTTGTGTTCGTAAGATAGCATTGATATGAAACAGTACACACTTTCATTCATTCACTCCTTCTAATAGTTAATATAATAACTATTACCTGAATTAAATGGGATCAAAACATATTATCTTATTAAAATATACATATAAGTGGTGGAAACAACCCAGGATTAGGTAGTTGCATGATTGTTTGATCATGAGTCCATTGAAAATTGTTCTTGAATGATTTTATGTATAGTTATTGATAAGAATCAGTTCTCTGGTGAAGAGACAGAACTCTGTTTGTTCAGAGGTCTTAATGAGGAGGTGTTCAGGAATGTTGTCGGGGGTTTCAGTAACATCTGCTGGTGTCGATTCTTCTTCTAAAGGGTCTTTTGCAGACTCTCTGGCACCGGGATGGGTGACTTATGGCTCTGGTCTTGGTGATTTGACTCTGGAATGTGCGGACACTGTCTTTATCTTAACCAGTCCTGGTAGGCCATAACGCTAGCCATTGACCAGTTATGTGTTAGTGCCGGGGGCTCCTTCAATTAGTCAGACCGGTGATGATCATGAGACGTTCTGAACAAATCTTCCCCCCTCAGTCATCGAGAAGTAGAGAATTTGAATTAATATTCAAAAAGAAGATTAGTTGGTGGTTGCTTTCTACCCATTGTCGCTACACCGGCTCGATAGAGGCAAGTAGATGGGGGTAGTCAGCACCAATTACCTCAAGCAGCTTTACGTGATCAAATGGTTTAAGTGAGAGGTCCGCCAGGTGCTTGTACTTTCTCTTCAAGCTGGCAATGGGGTAGGCGTGGTCTGCTAGACCCAAGCATTGTGAAGGCTGCAACTATCTGGGAGGTTCTCTTGGGATTGGTAGGGGATGAGATTTTGAATGAAATGGCGGATCCCTTCTGGGTTTGGACTTCCTGATGAATTGTGCAGAGAGCAAGGTCCCCAGGCTTCTTATGCAGGTCCAGTTTGTCAACCGGCTCAGGGAGGAGCATTGTACATGAGAGTGGGTTGATGGTCTGTCCAGGTAGAGAAATTCCATACTGGTCCTCACCAGAGAACTTTTAGCCTTCAGCTGCTCAGCCTTGGGGCGTGCGTTGGCATCATGCAGTATTTAAGAAGTGCTCCGTGCCCTCACAATATGGACAGTAGGGTTTTGATTTGCCCTTCCATCATGCCGTGGATGCGCTCTGACCCTCTTGGTTTGGCATTTAGCTCTCATTTAGCCTGATGGCCCTTGGGCACGGATGTCTGAAGTTATTGTAACCTTGGCACCAGGACTTGTATCAAAGACATTCCTCCAGGTCAAGCAGAGCATGAGCTCATCTCTATCGGAAGCTTGGTGAGGATACGAGCCACATGTAAGCCACATCTCAGCTTGACTTCTCCATCTGGGCCCAGTGTCTGTAGCATGTCCACAAGTTACTGTACATACAGGGAGAACCTCTCAAAGGCAGCTATATCTCCTCTTCTGATCTCATAATCCATAACTGCAGCGGCCCTCTCCAAGGCTACATGGTGCAGGTGGCCGAACTTCTCAGTCAAGACTGCCAGGGTGTCCCTGTACGGCCTGGGTGAGTTGATAAAGGAGTTGGCGATGAGACAGGCCTCTTCAAGTTTCACATGATCCACAAGAATCTGATACTTGAATAGCTCTGTAGTGTCGGCGGGTAGCAGGTTTGCTAGGGCTAGTTTCAGCCGAGAGAACTCCATTGTGTCCTTATGGACGAAGAGAGGAATTTTCTGCGCTGGACCCCTTTACTCTCCTCCTCCCAGCAGTCGCCGACACCAATGAGAACTGTCTTCCTCAGGCGAGGCATGGTTGGTTTGTATCAGGCCTGTCTGGGTATTGAGTTGAGGATCCCGCATCCGTGTGATACATACTACGCTGCGGACGGGAGATGGGCGAGTAGGATTCTGGCCTCGGGGTGTGGGACCAAACATAATACACTTCATGACCTCATCTAGACTCAGGAGGTTCAAGCTACAAGTGATAGAATGTGGATGAGTGTGGGCTGTGTTTCTGGATGTTACACTGTCCCACTAGCTCGCTCATCATTCAGTCTATGATGATGACAACTCGCTGTTCCTAGGCAGCCTCAGACATTGGAGGGTAGTCAGATGAAGATCATGGCAGAGGGCAGTCCCTCGTCATCCTCCTCTTTCTTCTGGCACTGGTCATCCAGTAGTGGAAGGGGTGGCATTGGCCATCGCTCCGAGGACTGATCCTGCTGCACTGCTCCTTGCTCTCTGTTGACTGTTGACACGCACAGTTCCCTTCTAGTGTCATGAGATGAGGCTCTGCTCCATCCTCAGTGTAGGGCGGGGTGTGTGGGCATCCTAAGCTTGTGTTGTTAAATCTCTCAGAATAATCGTCCTGTGCGTTGTGGGGCCCACTCCACTTCACATGAGGCTGTGAGCTCCAATCTTCCGCTTTCGAAATGTGTGGTGCCGGGCTTGCACGCAATGGGCCACATATTTTTGGAAGAGCCATAAAATGTAGCAAAGTGCTACCATTAGCTGTCAGGGCTAGTTTCAGATCGCAGTGAACCATGTGTTGGTCAGAACACTACAGAGTGAAGGATCAATTTTAACTGATTTATTTTCACTGGTATGCAGATATCAACATCAGAGAGAGGAGTCAGCCTTTACATGCAAATTAACAAGTAGTAAAAGTTTAAGTTTGAGGACTGCAGTGGACTCTGGAGTGTCTAGGGGTCTCCAAACTCTGTCCTGGAGGGCCACTGTCCTGCAGAGTTTAGCTCCAACCCTAATTAAACACACATCAACTAGCTAATCAATGTCTTACTAGGCCTAAAACACTGATTAGCTGGTTCATGACTTAACATTATAAACATTATAACTCTGAACATTGTAGATCGACAGATAAGTTATTAAAGCTAGCATGGATGAATTAGCATCATCATGTAACATTACACAGCCGATAACTGCGCCATAACTGATAACGAGCATACATCAGGGAACATACTAGGATTAACAGAACTCACTCTTTTAGGACGCACACGAACACAAGATACATCCAATCAGAGGCTGATAATGACTTTAATGCACGTCTTCAGAAGTTCTGAAACTTCTCACACTATGTGCTTTCATAATAAGAGTCCCCGCTATGGTTAGCGTGACAGCGCTCTGGCATTCTTTTACTCATCAAGTGGCCTTTTGCACACCTATAGACTGAACACGTACAGTAATATGTATGCGCATGCCGTCACCGTTTTCACAAATGTAAGTTTTTGTAGGTTTTAGTGACGTTAACAGTATTGTTTTCAAAAGTGTGCATTTTCAGGCCCCCAAAATGTAAATGAATGGCCCAAACATAAAAAAAAAAAAAAAAAAAAAAACGGTGTCGTGTAAAGTGCCACATAAGAGAGAAATACAAAATGTGCAGAGCAGTCCCCAGAACCAGGATTGAAACCCACTGTTATTATTAACATAACCCAGATATAGATACTGATGCTTATTCTGTTGATCTTTGACACAGTCAGTGTTGGAAATATCAAACGCAGCGTTAGTTCTCACAGGTCATGTTAGTCAAGCTCACATCAGCTGACTCTCAGCTGATCCACGTCTACCTATAGGAATATGACACCTATCACAGCATATATATATATATATACACTACCGTTCAAAAGTTTGGGGTCAGTAAGATTTTTTAATGTTTTTAAAAGAAGTCTCTTCTGCTCACCAAGGCTGCATTTATTTGATAAAAAGCAATAATAATAAAAAAAAAAAAACAGTGATATTGTGAAATATTATGACAATTTAAAATGATTGTTTTCTATTTTAATATATTTTAAACTGTAATTTATTCCTGTGAACATCACTCATCATTACTCCAGTCTTCAGTGTCACATGATCCTTCAGAAATCACTCTAATATGATGATTTGATGCTTAAGAAACATTCATTATTATCATCAATGTTGAAAACATTTTTTTTTTTTATTCTTTGATGAATAGAAAGTTCAAAAGAACAGCATTTATTTAAAATAGAATATTTTCTAACATTATAAAGGTCTTTACTGTAACTTTTGATCAGTTTAACTCATCCTTGATGAATAAAAGTATTGATTTATTTTATTTCTTTCCCCCAAAAAATACAATTAAAATTCTTACTGACCCCAAACTTTTGAACGGTAGTGTTTATATATATATATATATATATATACAGGGTTATTGCAGGGTTATTGCTGCTCTTATTCATGCTAGGGAGTTCTTACCCAGAACAGAACTGTATCGCCAATCCAAACTGTATGCTAATTGCCAATCATTATTGATGATAGTGGCCCTGACAGAGATATAAGCTATGACTGTTGGATTGATATAAAAAGTCAGTTCACAGACTATCACAACAGATGAATGTAACAGCTGATTGCCTTCAATTTAATTAAAAAAAAGTAAATAATTTACCCGCCTATAAAAGCATGTTAATTTCAACTCACCTGGAGTCCATCGTGATCAGAAGACATTCACTGTCAATCTCCAGTCTGCTTACGGCAACAACAACAAAAATCATTAGTTTCTTCAGAATATGACTGTTTTAACTGTTAAAATTGTGTATTTTGTATGTTATATATATATATATATATATATATATATATATATATATATATATATATATATATATATATATATATATATATATATATATATATATATTACAACTATACATTCTAAAAAATGCTGGTTTATTTTCTTTACCAAAGCACTGTGTAGTACTGAGCCTTTTGGGTCTTTTTTTTGCCAATTTTTGCCAGTTGACCGTCCAACATAACAACAGCCCACCCAGCTATTGAGTTACACAGAGCGTGGGATTTTTGTATCCTCGTCGGGAGAGCTTCTCAACTCCGCAGAATTGGTGCATTTATTCTGCGAAATAAAGGTTTGTATACATTTTATTTAATCTATAAAGTCGTTACAGTGCTGTAGCCTAATTCATTTTATATTTTGTGCAACGCAAAACACACAAGATGTCAGTCAGCATCTGTCGTCTCCCATGATGGAATCGCCTTTGCCTTCGCCTTGCATAAATAAACTGATTTTATTCTTTATAACACTGAATCTAACTGCTCTGGATATTAAAAGATGTACTGTTTGTTTATGTGCAGATTATAAGGAGCCTGTCACAATATCTTTTGCCTATGAGAAATGCTCAGCGGCCGTCTGATGTTCACATGTGATTTAAAATGTTACTTTTAAATGTTTAATATTTACTTCTAAAAATGTTTGTTAAAGGAGTTTAAATGTAGATGGTAGACATTAATGCAAACTCTATAAATGTGCTATATTTGGTGTATTTTTTCTGAAATAAAGGATGTATCGTGTAAACAGTGGTTGTGTACTGTATATTGCACATTTTTTCAAGATACAGTAAGTTAAGATGTAAACCCATTATGTCAAGTTAAACGAACATCTCAACATGCTAAGTGTAAATAACTCACGGTTGGGATTATTTGACCCATCACTGGGTTGCAAAACAACCCAAATTACAAGCTACCCTTTGTATGATAAAAAAAAAAAAAAAACCTGTATGCTTCCCCATTACCAAAACAATATATTTTAACTATTTCTAAAAATAAAAAAAATAATAAACTGAATATAGTCATTGTTCAGATGTTTGCACTTTTAGAGGGCTTTTTTATGCATTTTTAGGATGTTTTCCTTTAATGTTCTTATTTTTCACGTGTCAAATCCAGACTACTGAATGCCTTCAAATGCCACACATATCAAGATAATACACAGATTATTCACTGTCCATAACATACAGAGGAATAAGAGTGAACGATCTCCCTTACCTCCTCAGAGAAAACACTCTTGGGTCAGGTAAGAGAATAATCCAGAAAAGCAGAGATATTTTCAGTCAGAGAACCAACGACGACTATTATGGGCCTATGATGTACAAGTTTTTCAGAAAGGTGTAAGAGCATTAGAAGGTGCTCAACCAACAGTAAATCACAGTCATTCTTGATTTCATTTGATGAAAACAACCTTTGTACTTGTTACAGGGTGTGCGTGGTGTTTGAGAATGATCTTACAACTACAGAGAGTTTTACAATCTTCCTGGTTCTGATAACCGCTTTGATCCAGTTTATTTCTGAAACTTGGAAAACACTTTCAGTGCTGCGAACATGCAATGCAAAACAAATCTTATTTTCAGATATATATATATGTATATATCTTTTTTTTTTACATATTAAATTAAAACATATAAACAAGATTTGTGTTAATTGTATAACAAAGTATGTGCAATTTAAACACACAATGTTTCATTAGATACATTAGATACACAATGTTACCATCACATTTGTGGTAGTTTCTGGAATTTTATAATTAATGTTTTGAATATTTGTTCAGGGGTAATTAACCTGTTTCCACCATCCTTGCACTAAAATATTTTCTATATTATGTCAGGAGTGACTGTGGGTCGCCAGCAGGGGGCGGTGTGTTGTTTATTGTGCTCTAGGGGCTTTACGTCAGTTTGGTCCGCTTTGCAGCTCTCCTCTTTCTGCTGAGCGAGATGAAAACCGGACGCAGAGTTTGCCCTGTCTCACTTATTTCTCCTGTTTCCAGAGAGAGCATATACGCTGTTTATGTGGTGCCAGCCGGTACCTGTAACACAACTTCTGAATGGTCAGTAGAGAGACATCACTGTGGCCAGATGGTGTAGTAACGACTTCTGATTGGACGACTAACCAGACAATCTTTACCCATTGGCAGCAACTTCAGAGGCTCACCTCGATGAAGTCTATGCACTTTATTAATATCTTCATCAACGCAATATGTAAATTCACCCTCAGCTCATTTTACCCATAAATACCTCTTCTGCAATACTGCATCTTGCACATAAATTTGTTTAGTGACTTGCACATGTACACTGTAAAATCTAATTAGTTAACTTTACTTATAAACGAAAGCATGCAAACCGATTGCCTTTTAAAAAAAAAAAAAAAAATAATAATGCATCTAGCCCATTAGGGCTCCATGTATGACCCATTTTGTGAATAATTAAAATAATAATAAGTCAGATAAGTTAAATATTAAAGCTCATTCACTTATATAATCATAAACAGAATAAAAATGATAAAAGTTCTAAGGTTCATACTGAAATATTATATTGCTTCCAGACGCCACCGAATGCTTTCACTTTCATTCAGGGTCTAAAGTCAAACCTCACCAAGAGCCAAATTATGGCGCATTTATTCTGCACAAGGAACTGCAACATAATACATGTTTACATGGAGCTGCAAGAGCGACAGATATTGATGGAATGATGAGATTCAAAGCAAACCATTTACTAAAGAAAACTTCAGATCAAACGACTCCTAGCAAATCTTTCCCCCGTGGAAAATCTGCCATCAAAAGTTGGCACATGTCTACATGTTTTTGTTTTTCTTTTCTGACAACTTTGTGCAATATAGATGATTTACAAAGAGGAACAAAATCATAATAATGCGATGTATGAAATTATTAAGGGCCTGTACAGTAAATATACCTGCAGTTGACCAGTGTGTGACTAAACATTTCTAACTGGATCTCTGCTATCTTGTGAGATTGTTGTAAATGATTAACCATCAGCACAGCATTGAAAATAAGGTAAGACTGCTGCCTCTCTCTGTGGAAAAATGTACTACGTTACTTTAGATCTAAGAGGTCCATGCTGTATTATTATTACTGTTACGAAGTGGAGGACGCAGTAAGATCCATTTGCAGCTTTATTAGAATAATCAACAGGCAGGGTAAATCAGGGGCAGTCCGAACAATGGAGATAATCTCAGAGCAGAAACAGAAAACAGGCAAGGGTCGAGGCAGGCGGCAGGAATCACAGTCCAATGAACAATCCGGGTCAAGACTGGCAGCAGAAGAATCAGAAGTCGGTATAAACAATCCAAGGTCAGTAACAGTTCAGCAAACACAGGGAAAACGCTCAGAAATTGTACGCCGGGGCAATGCAATACTTTGCAGAGAAGTGGAGTGTGGAAGTGGCCTTTATGTGTGTGTGAATGAGGTGCAGGTGTGTGTGTAATCAGTGCAGTGCAGGTGTATGAAGTAATCAGTCCAGGTAGATGCAGGATGGGAAATGTAGTCTGTAAGTGAATATGATAGTCCAGTGTGGAGTGCCCTCTGGTGGCTCTCAAGGGCACTCCAGCTGGTGACCGTTACATAGCCCCTCCCCAAAGAGCGGCTTCCAGACGCTCCAAAACTGTCCAGGTGGGAGGTGGCCCGGAGGCGGATCCGGGGGCGGGATGGAGGGCCAGGTCCGTGGAGCGGAAGAGGACCTTGAGACTGCGGTAATACGGAAGGCCAGGGCGGAGCAGGCTGTACAGGCGACCAGGGCGGGGCAGGCTGTGCAGGCGACCAGGAAGGAGACGACCCTTCAGGCGGCCAGGGAGGCGACGACCCTTCGGGAGGCCAGGGAGGAGACGACCCTTCAGGCGGCCAGGGAGGTGACCATGGCACAGGAACAGACACTGGCTCAGGAACAGGAACCGACACCAGCTCAGCGGCGGCCATCTTGTCCGAAGACACTGGCTCGGCGGAGACCATCTTGTCCTGAGACACTGGCTCAGCGGCGGCCATCTTGTCCGAAGACACTGGCTCGGCGGAGACCATCTTGTCCTGAGACACTGGCTCAGCGGCGGCCATCTTGTCCGAAGACACTGGCTCGGCGGAGACCATCTTGTCCCGAGACACTGGCTCGGCGGAGACCATCTTGTCCCGAGACACTGGCTCGGCGGTGGCCATCTTGTCCGAAGACACAGGCGTGGTTTCGGCCATCTTGTCCGAAGACACAGGCGTGGTTTCGGCCATCTTGTCCGAAGACACAGGCGTGGTTTCGGCCATCTTGTCCGAAGACACAGGCGTGGTTTCGGCCATCTTGTCCGAAGACACAGGCGTGGTTTCGGCCATCTTGTCCGAAGACACAGGCGTGGTTTCGGCCATCTTGTCCGAAGACACAGGCGTGGTTTCGGCCATCTTGTCCGAAGACACAGGCGTGGTTTCGGCCATCTTGTCCGAAGACACAGGCGCAGAAAGAGGGAGAGGAACAGATTCAGGCTCAGGATCAGGATCAGATTCAGGCTCAGGAACAGATTCAGTCTCGGCTGGACGAGACTCTGGATGGGCGGACGTGACGTGAAGCTCTGGCTCGGCAGGACTGACGTGAAGCTCTGGCTCTGGCTCTGGCTCGGCAGGACTGACGTGAAGCTCTGGCTCTGGCTCTGGCTCGGCAGGACTGACGTGAAGCTCTGGCTCTGGCTCGGCAGGACTGACGTGAAGCTCTGGCTCTGGCTCTGGCTCTGGATCAGCGCGCTCTGAGCTTGACGGGACCAGCGGCAGCGAGGGCTTTGAGCTGGTTAGGACCAGCGATGAAGAGGGCTTTGACCTGGACGGAACCAGCGGCGAAGAGGGCTCTGAGCTGGGCGGGACCAGTGGCGAAGAGGGCTCTGAGCTGGGCGGGACCAGTGGCGAAGAAGGCACTGTGCTGGACGGGACCAGCAGTGAAGACAGCTCTGGACTGGCGTGAAGTGCAGGCTCGGCTGGACTGGCGTGAAGTGCAGGCTCGGCTGGACTGGCGTGAAGTGCAGGCTCGGCTGGACTGGCGTGAAGTGCAGGCTCGGCTGGACTGGCGTGAAGTGCAGGCTCGGCTGGACTGGCGTGAAGTGCAGGCTCGGCTGGAAGATACCCAGGCAGGAAGGTCTCGGTGAAACATGATTTATGCAGGATAGTCTCGGCGGGACGAGACTCCTGCACAATGGCCCCTATGGCAACACGTACTGACCTCAGCGGGGAATCGGCCACACTGGATACCAGTCCTGGACGATAATAGACCGATCCGGTGACTAGCTTGATGGCTGGCATGACGGGAACAGTCTCTGGATACGCCCCCTCAGCAGTAGAGGGCTTTGGGAATTCTGCTAAGATGTAACGAGGCTCTGGACGGTCTGCTGAGACGTGACAGGGCTCTGGACGATCTGCTGAGACGTGACGGGGCTCTGGACGATCTGCTGAGAAGTGACAAGGCTCTGGAAGATCTGCTGAGAAGTGACAAGGCTCTGGAAGATCTGCTGAGAAGTGACAAGGCTCTGGAAGATCTGCTGAGAAGTGACAAGGCTCTGGAAGATCTGCTGAGAAGTGACAAGGCTCTGGAAATTCTGCTAAGATGTAACGAGAGTACGGGGAGGTATAGCAGAATTCTAGTTCAACGGGTGTGGTAAGTTCAGGGGAACCCTCATCCACAGGGCCCGCAGAAGAGGATGATCTGCTTATAGTCAGGTCCGAATCTTCAAGATTGGGTAACCCTGTAGGCATTTTTGAGGAAAAGTTGTTATACCACATTTTTAGAAAGTTCAATGTCTCCTGAATAAGGATCCACCGTATAACATTGAAATAAGGGTCCCATTTTCTTGTAATTGTCATTGAAACAATAGGTGCAATATTCACAGCCAAAACACTACAGGTGGATAGGGTAAAAAGTTTAAGTTATAGATATCACCATAAAACCTTTCCAGTTTTTCACTTACATAGAGACAGACATTTTTTGTATTACAAGTTTTCTGAAATGTCATGTTTACATATGCAAATGAGGCATACCAGTATATATATATATATATATATAATTCGAGGGGCAGACATACCAGTGCGCGGTTCTCCCTTTCGGGCTAGCCCTGTCTCTTCGCGTCTTCACAAAGGTTGTCGAGGCAGCCCTTGTTCCTCTCGACGACTGGCTGATCCTAGCTCACTCTCGAGACAAGGTTTGCGAACACAGGGACCTAGTGCTGCGGCACCTAGCTTGTCTGGGCCTTCGGGTCAACTGGGAGAAGAGCAAACTCTGCTCCGTGCAGAGGATCTCTTTTCTCGGTATGGAAATCGACTCGGTCGCCATGTGCATGCAGCTTATGAGCGTACGCGCGCAGTCACTGCTAATTTGCCTTCGTCAGTTCGAGGGCAAGAGTGCGGTTCCACTGAAACTATTTCAGAGGCTCCTGGGGCATATGGCATCCGCAGCCGCAGTAACGTCGCTCGGCTTGCTTCATATGAGACCGCTTCAGCTTTGGCTTCACGATCAAGTCCCGAGGTGGGCATGGCAACACGGCACGCTCCGAGTCCCAGTGACTGCCGTCAGACCTTCACCCCGTGGACGAACCTCAGTTTTCTATGGGCTGGAGTGCCCATAGAATGAGTTTCCTGGCATGTTGTTGTATCAACAGATGCCTCCATAATGGGCTAGGGCGCCATGTGCAATGGACATGCTGCCGCAGGCTCCTGGACAAGACCCCAGCGCCTTTGGCATGTCAATTGCCTCGAGTTGCTGGCTGTACGTCTCACCCTGCACCGCTTCTGTGCGTTGCTCAGGGGTCAGCACGTATTAGTCCGATCAGACAATACCGCCACAGTAGCGTACATCAACCGACAAGGTGGTCTGCGCTCCCGCCGTATGTCGCAACTCGCCTGCCACCTCCTCATATTGAGTCAGAAGCATCTGAGGTCGCTTCGAGCCATTCATATCCCGGGAGACCTGAACCGTGAAGCTGATATGTCTCTGTTTCGGCCTCTCGCTGGAGAATGGGGACTCCATCCCCAGTCGGTTCATCTGATTTGGGATCAGTTCGGGGACGCACAGGTAGATCTGTTTGCCTCCCACGACTCTTGCCACTGCGACCTGTTTTATTCTCTGACCGAGGGCACGCTCGGCACGGATGCACTGGCGCACAGCTGGCCGCGGGGCCTCTGCAAGTATGCGTTTTCCCCCATTGAGCCTTCTTACGTAGACTTTGCGCAAGATCAGGGAGGACGAGGAGCAGGTAATTTTGGTTGCCCCGTATTGGCTCAACCGCACCTGGTTCCAAGAACTAGTACTCTTCGCGACAGCACCTCCCTGGCCAATTCCTCTGAGAAAGAACCTGCTTTCTCAGGGATGGGGCACCCTATGGCACCCTCGTCCCGATCTTTGAAACCTCCATGTGTGGTTCCTGGACGGGACGAGGCAGGTTTGAGTACCCTACCACCAGCGGTGGTGGCTACCATCACTTCCGCTAGACTAGAGCATCGTCCACGAGACATGCCTATGCGTTGAAGTGGAACCTCTTTGTCAACTGGTGTTCTTCTAAACTTAAAGAACCCACGAAAGGCCCGATCAGTGTCGTGCTTTCCTTCTTGCAAGAAGGGTTGGAGCGAAGGTTGTCTCCCTCCACCCTGAAAGTGTATGGTGCCGCCATTGCCACACATCATGATGCAGTTGATGGTAAGTGCATTGGAAAGCACGACCTGATCATCAGTTTCCTGAGAGGAGCGAGGAGACTGAATCCTCCTCGCCCTCCTCTCGTTCCCTCTTGGGACCTCTCTGTGGTTTTAACTGCTCTGCAGAGTGCTCCCTTTGAGCCTTTGCAATCAGTGGAGCTTAAGTTCCTGTCAATGAAGACAGTGCTCCTGGTTGCATTGGCCTCCATCAAGAGGGTAGGGGACCTGCAGGCATTTTCGGGTGACGAAGTGTGCCTGGAATTTGGACCAGCTAACTCTTACGTGATCCTGAGACCCCGGCCTGGATATGTGCCCAAGGTTCCCACCACACCCTTTCGAGACCAGGTGGTGAACCTGCAAGCGCTGCCCTTGGAGGACGCAGACCCAGCCTTGGCACTGCTCTGTCCAGTACGCACCCTCCATACTTACGTAGACAGGATGCATTGTTTCAGGACTTCAGACCAGCTCTTTGTCTGTCATGGTGGGAAGCTGAAGGGAAAGGCTCTCTCCAAGCAAAGGTTGTCTCACTGGATAGTGGATGCCATTGCTTTGGCTTACCAGCAGCAAGGTCGACCATGCCCCCTTGATGTGACGGCCTGCTCCACCCGGAGTGTGGCATCCTCTTGGGCTCTAGCGCATGGCGCCTCGCTAACAGACATATGTAGATCTGCAGGCTGGGCGACACCTAACACGGCCTCTGGGCAACCCCCACGTGTGTAGTCCACTGTAAGCCTCTCTGAGCATGTGTCTTTCCCTCGGCAAGCTACCTTGCCACCCCTGGGTTTGAAATATTCCACCTGCAGGTGGACACCCCAGTGATTCTCAATATGACCCCCCTGGGGTCATGTGTATTCCAAGTTCCCCCCTTCGGGCTGGCCATAATTGCATATTTCCACTGATATATGCTTCCCAGTGTACCTTGGCATAATTCCAGCAGCCATTAAAAACTATCCCTTTCATGTTAATGTTGTTTTTTCATTGTTTACATGTTTAAATATTCTGAGAATGCATAGTTTTAGTTGTAATGTTTAATGTTTAAACTTTTTTTTGGCAGCCATTTTGTTTTTATTGTTTATGCCAAAACAGTGATGTTTACAACTTGTTATACGGCAGAAATGGATTCAGCACCTAAAAATCATATAGAAACAACACTTGAAGTACTTTTCCTCAAAAATGCCTACTGCATCTTATCCAGGGCTATTTATCTATTTTGGGACCTGACTATTAACCTCAGAGCGAGTTCAATATATTGACATAGAGTCCATTGAGGGGTGTTGTCAGGCATGAGATAATTTAACATGTCCTCAAGCCCATATCGGAAACTATCCTTTAAGACTGCCTCGTCCAAGTCTACCCCATGGCAGAGCTCACAAAATTGTTCAACATATTCCTCTATAGATCGGTTACCTTGGCTGAGGCGGAAGAGACTGATTAGTGGGTCCATGGTGGGTCTCGGTCTTCTCTCAGCTGCTGGATCTGAAGCGGCGAAGTATTCTGTTATGAAGTGGAGGACGCAGTAAGATCCATTTGCAGCTTTATTAGAATAATCAACAGGCAGGGTAAATCAGGGGCAGTCCGAACAATGGAGATAATCTCAGAGCAGAAACAGAAAACAGGCAAGCGGCAGGAATCACAGTCCAATGAACAATCCGGGTCAAGACAGGCAGCAGAAGAATCAGAAGTCGGTATAAACAATCCAAGGTCAGTAACAGTTCAGCAAACACAGGGAAAACGCTCAGAAATTGTACGCCGGGGCAATGCAATACTTTGCAGAGAAGTGGAGTGTGGAAGTGGCCTTTATGTGTGTGTGAATGAGGTGCAGGTGTGTGTGTAATCAGTGCAGTGCAGGTGTATGAAGTAATCAGTCCAGGTAGATGCAGGATGGGAAATGTAGTCTGTAAGTGAATATGATAGTCCAGTGTGGAGTGCCCTCTGGTGGCTCTCAAGGGCACTCCAGCTGGTGACCGTTACAATTACTCCATCTTGTTTCGTCATATTCATTAATTTAATGCCTTTGTCTTGGTCTGGAGATGACAAATACTTTTTCTAAGCACACTATAAATACACCTGCATCATAAATGAGAGAATGTATATTTACTTTGATCACAGATTTGGGTGGAAATATTGTTTCATTTGTTTAATAGGAGGAGTTAACTAGCTATTGTAAACAATGGTTAAATGGCGACCTAAATAACAGAACGGAAAAGACGAGATGGATTTGATAACTGTATCACAGCAGCAAAATTGAAATAGAAGAGTATAAATGGGCCTGAATCATGAAACAAGCAGGACAAAATTCAGTCAAAATCTACATTTATCTTTTCTTTGCATTCACACGGATTTTTTTGTTTTCTTTGTGCTTTGTAAATAAAGCCATTATAAGAAACACAGGAGTGTTTGGGACTGTTCGCAGGTAGTGCAGTATAAAACTGGAGTATTCACTAAACATTTCCCAATGTGATTATTTTATTGAGTGATAGGCAGTGGATTTAACCAGTGACATTATTAATAGATCTGCTATCCGGCATCTTCACGTCTCCCCCTCAGTCTGCTTCCCTTAGTGTTTTTACACGTAGAAAAGGCGAAAAAACGCATTATATTGTCCAGTTTTCTCCCTGAACGATGATGTGGGTTATATGGCAATTCTCTGGCACACTCAGTGTCCGAATTCACTCACTCGTTTTCATGCACTCCTTCAGTGGACTATATTAGTGGAGTAATGTAGGGAATAGTGAATGAGGGTGTATTAGTGGGCAATTTCAAACACGGCTATAGAGCAAAAGAAGCACATGATATGATCACATGAGGAAAAAGGGAATGACATGACATGACACAACAGGAAATTTTAAAGAAGAAAACATGAACCAAAACCAAACACAGACGTGACAGAAAGCATGTGTGATGTCCTTATATATACGCAGACATAAAATCCTTCTCTACTCAAACTTTTCGCTTTGCAGAAGTTTCAGAGATGGGCAACAATCAGTCAGAAACCAAATATCCACTACACTCACTAAACATTAGTGAGTGAAGACGAGCAGATGATGCTGGTGAAAAATGAAGGTGGAGATCAGTTTGACATTAAAAAGTTCAGTGTTGGCCAGGTAAGACGGACACAAAGGTTATCATGATATTTAAAAAAAAAAATTGTTACATGGAAAGAGAGATTCTGATTCATATGTGTGTCTGTTTTTAGGAAAATGTATTAAACTCTTTCCTACAACTCAGTCATCCACACATCGTCCATCACAAGGAAGTCATCGGAGGTTGAAAGAAACTTAATATTATTCATATTCAATACATCTAAAGTTCGCTATAGGAGTATATTTATTCTTGTAAATCATTAAAGTGTTGAATGAATCTGCTTTCAGATGGTGACTGTCTGTATCTTGTACTGGAGCACTGTGAGGGTGGAGATCTCGCTCAGAAAATCAAACGCAAAATACAGGCCGCAGAATCATTTGAGAATGAGGTATGATTGCCAGGTCAAATTTAAATCGTGTAATATTCTAATGATACCAAACTGTATAATTAACTGCTGTCCCCATGACTCAAAGCATTTGAGTCAACAAACAATGGTAGTCAATCTTTTCATGCATATAAAATGTAATAGGATGTCAATAATCTTGTAAATATAGCCTAATAAAGAAACATATCCAAATAATCCATACAATTTGCAATGCTCTAAATAGTGATGTATAATGTTCTGTTTATGTGAATTAAAAAAAAAAATGTCACTGTGTCACCATACTTGTATAACAAAAAATACAAAACTATTGCAAACACTTCTGATTTGACCTTTGATCAATTTACAGATTCTGGACTGGACTGTGAAGATTAGCATGGCATTAAAGTACCTGCATGATCAACAGATTCAACATAAAAACCTGCAGCCCAAGGTACGAATGCAAATCAGATAATATCTGAAAGCATGTTTTCATGTTTCCAATTTGACTGATATTATTGCAAGCCACTCATTCCCACCATCCTCATCAACTTGTCAAATATGTGTTTTCTCATGACAGAGCATATTTTTGACTGCATGTGGAACCGTTCGTCTTGGAGAGTTTGGAGAGATTAATGAATGGTAACTCTTCAAAACGAAATGCAAAATAGTCCATATGTGCAAACATAATGTTCTTTACCATATATTTCTGTTTTTATCAGGTCCAGTGATGCACAGACAGCAGAAACTCAAGATCTCTCATATGTTGCACCAGAGAATTTGAGTGGCAAACCTTATGATGAGAAATCGTAATAAGCATCCTACATTTGCAATGTTGACTATTTATATTTCCATATCCGAACCCCAAAAACTCAAGCCTTTATAATATTCGCTATTTTACAGTGACATCTGGAGGTTGGGATGTGTCATCTATGAGCTCTGCATGCTGAAGTGTGCTGTAAGATCTTTGGTTTAGTTTAACGCTTTGTACAACTAAATACACACTGAGTTTTTAAGATATTGCAGAGATTTAACTGAAAGAATTTATAAATTCCAACACTGTTATATTGGTGATAATTCATACAAGTTATCCAGTTGGAAAAAAATATAAACAATATTCTGACTCAAAAAATTTATTATAAGGTCCATCCATGCTAAGAACGATAACGTCTCGGTTACGTATGTAACCCTTCAGGGAACGGAGACGTAGTCGGACGTACCGTACTGATTGGGATCACGCTTAGGGAGCCTGTCATCTTCGAGTATTGAAAAAACGAGCCAATGCACATTGGCGTATGAGATTTGCATCTCGCACTCTGCCCTGCAGCGCGGGTATAAATACAGAGGCGGATGCATGTACCACTTGTTTTTCGCTGAGGAGCCGAGCGGAGCCCGGAGTCAGCTGTGATCCAGCAATAGTGGCGACGGGACTACGTCTCCGTTCCCTCCTTCAGGGAACAAGGGTTACATACGTAACTGACCCAACTCAGACAGACTTGGATAACACTGGGAAAGCGTGCCCTTTCGGGGGAAAGGGAGACGCTGCGGAAGCCACATCCTGCCCGTAGGGAGGTATCATGTGGAGGTTACACATATGGACTGGGCGTTTCAGGTTCAGGTTCACAACAGGTTCCACTTCAGGGCATAAGCATGCCTCGTAGAGGGTGCTCTTTTTCTGGAAAAAAGTTCCATTTTATAGCGATTATCTGTTCAAAAAATGTTTTATGTTCTATGCAAAATGTTCTATTAAAGAAAAGATAGAAAATAAATATTTGTGTGTGCTGTAAAGTGGTTAGAAAAAATGAAATCGGAATCGGTTAAAATCGGTATCGCAGGTCAAACTCAATGAAAAATCGGAAGTCGGAATCGGCCAAGAAAAATATAATCGGTGCATCTCTAATAAAAATAAATGTCCCAATGTTTAGTTTAATGTACAGTTTAAATAATCGTTCAGTTAATATGGGCTATTCGCTGGTGCCATTAAAAGAAACAAATGAACACCATGACTCCTTTAAGTCTTTTTGTCTGTGTCAATTCAGCAAGATGTACTGCTAGCAACTCGAGGCAGTTGATATGCCAATGCAGTTGGGGGCCCGTCCAAACCCCCGCTACTGCATGCCCGTTGTACATGGCCCCCCAGACGGTGTTGGAGGCATCTGTGGAGACCACAGCATACCTGGACACTTGTTCTAGGAGCACTCCGGCCCGGAGAACGAAGGGTCTGACCACGGGTTGAGGGTTATGCCCTAGGAGCCTCTGAAAAAATATGTTTTTTCACACACAGCACAGTAGGTCTCCTCTGGGATTGGCCAGAGGGGGGCGCTAGAGCTGGGTACGGGAATGGGGACTCCACCTTCAAGAATGAAGGCGAGTCTAGATCTCAACACCGAGATAGTGGGAACACAATGGGAACATGAACATTCTACAATAGCTGTTTCAGCGTGCTGTAAATGTGATGCATCTATTGTGACCATCAGCTGGGGACAGGGAACGACCGCATCCAGAAACGCACGGGTGGAATGGCCTCTTGAAAAAGAGGCAGACACACCCGTGTTTCTCTTTCAGGAAATAGTGCTCTCAAACAAAAACAGAGAATGCTGTTAAAACAGCAGTTGAGAGCTCAGAGGGATCGCGATCACCGCTGCACTTGCGCTGTAACACACCAGCACCGGGAGAGACTTCCGGAAGAAGCACCGATACACTCGCTCATTGAAAACACGTCAACACTCTTCAGAGACATCGACATCCGATTGGCTCCGAAGTTAAAGACGAGTGGTGCGTGCATCCGCTTCCGTATTTATTCCCGCGCTGCGAGGTGGAGCGCAAGATGCAAATCTCGCACGCCAATGTGCATTGGCTCGTTTTTTGAATACTCAAAGATGACAGGCTGATATTGTTTCACTGTGTTGTTATCTGTGTTGTTATCTGTTATTCTTTTATATTTAAAACTATATATTTATAGTTATCGTCCTTGGTGTGAATGGGTCTTTACTCTTATTGAGACAAATCAAATAATAATAATAATCCTATGTTTCCAATTTATGATACGTTTGAAAACTTTAGTACACAGTACTTGTCTCTTCTGGTGTGCATCTAATATACGCCAGATATTAATTTGAAAGCTATTGAATGTCTTCACATGATTTATAGAAACAAATACAATAGCACACAAATCCAATGGACAACTTTTGTGTTTAGTCACTTTATATGTAGGCCTACAGTATATGGAAAAGGTTTTTGTTCTAAATTTTGTTCTGCACATGTTGTGTTCATATTGCAGTTTCAATGCTATAAAGCATATTTCAAACATGAGCATTGGGGTTCGGGTTAGATTGTGGTTTAGCAGTGATTATTGATTTGAAATTGTGTTGGTTGGGCAGTATAGGTTGTTTTGTCTCAATTGGCATAAAAGTTGTATGTTGTAATTTTCACGATTGCAGCTGGTTAATATATTAATTCCATTTAGTTTACCGCAAGAAGCACAGTTGAGATTATTACAAAGATACTCACCTGCTCCTATGAAGCTCTTCCTGAGACCTTCTCTGAGGACCTTCGTCAGCTGGTAATCGACACACTTCAGACCGATCCAGCGAACCGCCCGTCTGTCAGTGAAATCCTGACCAGGCCTTTCATCATTAAACACCTTCATAAAATGGTGAGTTAGCTTTTATGTTTACATTTTACTATACAAAAACAGGTTTTATGAAATAATAAGAGTGTGTTTGTGCTTTATAACAATGTTTTGGAAATTGGCATGGATTTTAACCAAATGAACTGAGATTTTATATATTTTTTCAGAGCATACAAACTATTGGAGACCTTTACAAGACTCTAGATGTACTGAGAGAGTTGGCAGATGGTTTGGAGAAGGTCCACTTCAACACAACCATCAGCAGTCTGACAGGAGGTGTAGTGGGATTGGCTGGAGGAATCACATCTGTAGTTGGGCTTATTCTGGCTCCGTTCACTCTTGGAGCTTCTCTGATAGTAACAGGAGTGGGAATCGGTGTAGCGGTAGCTGGTGGAGTAACATCTGGTGTGAGCAACATAACAAACATGGTTAACCAGCAAACAAACGAACAGAAGATCAAAATGATGATAACAGAGTTCCAAGAAAAAATTACCTCCACAATTTGCTGTATCCAAAACATCCAAATAGCAGTGGAAAATTTAGAAAAAGAGTTTTCCACAAGCAATAGGTTGTTTCCCAATGCACAAGATGGAGCGAGTGCTGGAGCTCGACTTGGACGAGGACTGGGAGGAATTCCAGAGCTTCTCCGTTTAATTGAAGTTGTAAATGTTGGGAAAGTTGCAGCTCAGGCTGCGAGAGTCGTCCGTGTGGCTGAAACAGCTACAGGAGTTTTATCTGCACTGTTTGTAGCTGTTGACGTCTTCTTTGTTTTTCTCGACTCCAGAGAAATCCACAAACTCCGCCAAGATTACGCTTTAAGAGAGAGTGAACGAGAATCAGAATCCACCAGCAACCAAACCACTGGGTCGAATGAGAAGACGTCAAATAACAGCGACACCGCAGATCTGCTGCCCGCAGACACTCAACAAGCAGAAGAGCTGAAGTCTGAGACCATGAAATTTGTCACAAAAATAAAGGAGACAACAGAGGAGCTTCAGGCAATCCTGGATACACTACGAGACGCAATGCACCCAAACTGAGAAACACTTCTAACTAATCATTATCAGAGCGGGCAGTTTGTAATGTTCAGTATATTCTTTCATCGTAGAGATATGTATTGATTATAGTAGTAGCAAAGGTTACGTAATGGTCCATATTCGGGTTTTCATAATGAAGTCACTAAATCAATATCACTGATTAGGATAATGCTCAAAGCAGAGTCCTGCACGGGTCCAATTTTTTAAATCCGCACCCGCCCGTACCCGCAGTGCTTAAAACCGAATCCGACCCGTTTTCCGACAGCAGCACTAATTCAAATCCGCACCCGACCCGACCCGCTTAAAATAGAACCGACACCCGACCCGCACCCGAAATAAAATCAGTAAAGACAATCACATTATAGACACACTTACAAAAATGTTTATTGCCCGGTCATACAGAAGTTATTACACAACCATTAACACAAGGACAACTTCAGCCGAATCTGTCAAACGACCGGTACATGAAGAACATACGTTAGCCAACGTTACCACAAAACTCGAGTAGCCTATAACAGACGCGGCTACAACACTATTTTCTGCCACGCAATTTTGTCTAGCTTACATCTGACAATTTTGGGTTCAAACACGCCCTGCCTGCACACAACACATATTTAACAGTAAATGTGAAAAATACTGTTCGATAGAACTGCTTACTGCGTGCTTCCTCGGCGATGAATCCACATTTGCGGCTATCCAACACGAAAATGCATGCAGCAAATCGTTTTACAATATTGTTTTCTTCAGATATCTCCAAATTTCTCCCACACAATGGACTTGATTTTTGATAACGTATTGTCGACAACTTTACAATCTCCTAGTCCTAGCTATTCTTTTCTCCAACTCTTCAGCATCCATCTCGCCGACTGCAGGCAGATCGCGCGCGCGCGGTAATGACGTCTTTTTTTTCACCTGCGTGAAGTTGGCCCCCCACCCAACGCAAAACGTCGTCAAACTATGCTCAATCGTTTGTGCTCCGTTTGTGCTGGTTTGTGCTGTAAAAATTTTCGTTTGTGCTGTTTCGGTTTTTTAGATATTAAAAGAATATTTTTAGGTCATTCTGAGGTCACTTAGCCCCCCCACATGTTCCAAATTCACCCAAAATAGTCTCGTTCGTTTGTGCTTCGTTTGTGCTGGTTTGTGCCGGTAAAATTTTCGTTTGTGCTGCTTCGGGTTTTAAAATATCAGAAATTGAATTATAGACGATGACGTCACCAGCCCCCCCACATGCTCCAAATTCACCCAAAATAGACGCAATCGTTTGTGCTCCGTTTGTGCTGGTTTGTGCTGTAAAAAGTTTCGTTTGTGCTGCTTTGGTTTTTTAGATATTAAAATAATATTAGGTGGTCATTCTGAGGTCACTCAGCCCCCCACATGCTCCAAATTCACCCAAAATAGTCTCGTTCGTTTGTGCTTCGTTTGTGCTGGTTTGTGCCGGTAAAATTTTCGTTTGTGCTGCTTCGGGTTTTAAAATATTATACATTCAATTATTTTTGATGACGTCACCAGCCCCCCCACATGCTTCAAATTCACCCAAAATAGTCTCGTTCGTTTGTGCTTCGTTTGTGCTGGTTTGTGCTGTAAAAAGTTTCGTTTGTGCTGCTTCGGTTTTTTAGATATTAAAATGATATTTTTAGGTCGCTCTGAGGTCACTCAGCCCCCCATATGTTCCAAATTCACCCAAACTAGTCTCATTCGTTTGTGCTTCGTTTGTGCTGGTTTGTGCCGGTAAAATTTTCGTTTGTGCTGCGTTGGGTTTTAAAATATCAGAAATTGAATTATAGACGATGACGTCACCAGCCCCTCCACATGCTCCAAATTCACCCAAAATAGTCTCGTTCGTTTGTGCTTCGTTTGTGCTGTTTTGTGCCGGTACAATTTTCGTTTGTGCTGCATCGGCCTTTAAAATATTAGACAGTGAATGAAAGCGAATTATAGACGGTGACTTCACCAGCCCATTAAATGACTTCAACCAGCCTGCATCTTCATGAACGCACCACAGAGAAATGCACATTTCATACATAAGCAGAGAGCAGTCTGTTTTCTTTCGTTTTGAATTGTTCTGTTTAAAAGTAGACATGTCTGTGATGCAAGTAGGTCTAGGCGCTGAGTTTCGGTTCATTTATGAGACCAACTGCAGTTCAGGCGCCGGCGCCTCTATGTCCTGATTATCTATTGTCTGATATAGGCCTATTAACATTTTATTTTGCCTATTAAATCCTGGCATTTGGTAGAAGAAACAATGATTAAAATTAAGATAAAATTAATACAAAACGAATTTCACCTTAAAGAAAGGCTATGTGCTTTCTGTTTGAGGTCTCTGTGAAAGTTTTAAAGCAGTCTTTTAGTGTCGTTTTCAGAGTGGTCAGTCCGTAACGAAGTTCTCCGTCCGTTACATTGTTTTTTCCTCATAAATGCAAACACGAAAAATTAAATAAAATGAATAATTTATGTTCTGCGGAGAGACAACGCTTCTTCATCCGGTGGGTAGGCTAGTATTAGGCTACTTTTGGTTTGCGCAGAATTACTAAAAAAAAAAATGTAACGCACATGCTATTTCCCTCATATTAAATATAAAACGCATGAGTAGACTGATATTTTTTTAATGTCTGGACTCCTTTATTAAGGGAGAAGCCTATGGATATATAACAGACAGTTTCAATATATTGGTATTAATTTATTCTGATAATTTATACTTCAAGTTTTGACTTGCAAATGTCACGTCCATAACGCTGGAATTGAACAATTTTAAAGAATTTATCCTCAACTGTTTTTGTGGTGTAAGTCTATGTATTTTATAATGTTAACTTCAAATAATAGTTATATGAAGATGTGGTAGCATTGGATCTGGACTCAGGAGTTGGAAGGGGTGTGTCGCGATTCTGCCTTCTCACACCGCAACACAGGTCCGTGGATGGAGCGTCGGGATTTTGGTTTCATATTGCATATTGTTACACAGCCCTAGTCGTTTGTTTGAGAAATGTTAAGTTCTACTTCTGTAGTTATTTTGGTGAAAGTAACTGGAGTAGCTAATGCATTACAATTCTGAGACGGCCTTTATTGTAAGGTACTCTAAATAATTTCCTTTAAATAAAAGTAACAAAGTAATCTATAATGTATTACAGTTTGGAAGTGCTGCTGATATTGTGAAAAATGATTAGCCTATAAATAGATTATATATTTTCATATAATTAATATTTTAATGTTAATATAATTCAAATTTAATATAATTCAGTTGTAATTTATTCCTGTAATGTCAAATCTGAATTTTCTGTATCATTACTCCAGTTTTCAACGTCACATTATTCTTTAGAAATCATAAGATGTTGATGTTGTGCTCAATTATTACTGGTGCTCACTGCTCATTTAAGAAAGGCTCTTATTTTGTATTGTATTTTGTATTATATTTTTTTACATATTGCGTATGTTTTTTTTTTTTTTGTTTTTAATGTTTAATATTTTTTGTGGAAAATTAAATTTTTGATATTTTTTCCCCTTTTGATTAATTTAATCCGTTTCGGTCTTACCTTGTTACTTCAACTAGCTACTGTAAAAAAAAAATATATATGTATATTATATTATATTATATTATATTATATTATATTATAGGCTATTATGTATTTTTTTTAAAGGCCGATGCAGCACAAACGAAAATTGTACCGGCACAAAACAGCACAAACGAAGCACAAACGAACGAGACTATTTTGGGTGAATTTGGAGCATGTGGGGGGGCTGGTGACGTCATCGTCTATAATTCAATTTCTGATATTTTAAAACCCAACGCAGCACAAACGAAAATTTTACCGGCACAAACCAGCACAAACGAAGCACAAACGAACGAGACTATTTTGGGTGAATTTGAAGCATGTGGGGGGGCTGGTGACGTCATCAAAAATAATTGAATGTATAATATTTTAAAACCCGAAGCAGCACAAACGAAAATTTTACCGGCACAAACCAGCACAAACGAAGCACAATCGAACGAGACTATTTTGGGTGAATTTGGAGCATGTGGGGGGCTGAGTGACCTCAGAATGACCACCTAATATTATTTTAATATCTAAAAAACCAAAGCAGCACAAACGAAACTTTTTACAGCACAAACCAGCACAAACGGAGCACAAACGATTGCGTCTATTTTGGGTGAATTTGGAGCATGTGGGGGGGCTGGTGACGTCATCGTCTATAATTCAATTTCTGATATTTTAAAACCCGAAGCAGCACAAACGAAAATTGTACCGGCACAAACCAGCACAAACGAAGCACAAACGAACGAGACTATTTTGGGTGAATTTGGAGCATGTGGGGGGGCTAAGTGACCTCAGAATGACCTAAAAATATTCTTTTAATATCTAAAAAACCGAAACAGCACAAACGAAAATTTTTACAGCACAAACCAGCACAAACGGAGCACAAACGATTGAGCATAGTTTGACGACGTTTTGCGTTGGGTGGGGGGCCAACTTCACGCAGGTTTTTTTTTCAAAGTGAAAGTAGGTATAGAGACAAACTCCTGAGAGGGCGTGGGCACAAATAAACTGATGTGGATTTTAAATTATTTTATCAACTTGAAATACAGGCATATTTTTGTAAGTGTGTTCCTAAAAATATGCATATATATTTTTACGTTTGCACGTGATTGTTTTAAACCCGTGTTTAAACCCGTGTTTCCTCCGTGTCCGACCCGACCCGCACCCGTATCCGACACAGTTGGATATTTCTCACCCGTTTGAGCAAAATTTGCGGGTCACCCGTCGGGTACCCGAACCCGTGCAGGTCTCTAGCTCAAAGAAAATTTAGGAAGCAAAAAAAGGAGCATTTTCACTCTTAATTAATTATGTTAAGAATGTACATTGGGACGTGGCCTTTATTTACATGATGTTTTGAAAATGTAAGCAAAAAACTTTTCCTGTCTTTGTGAGTAGCTGAGAGATGTAATTTTTCTTTCTACTGTGTTTGTATAATGCACTGAACTGAAATAAACACATAAATGTGAACACTGATGTGTTGGTTTTTTCTCAGGCCAGATTTTATTCTGCATGAACCTTGAGTCTGTGGCCTTCTCTCACAATTCAGCCTCTCTTCAGTCGCATTTACCGCGAACTGCAACATTTTACACTTTTGTCTTTATAAACATGTATTTCAGATTCTCATATAATCAAATCGTGTTTGTTCAACAGATTTCATAAAAAAATTAAGCATTTTACATAAACTCAAAACAATAACAGAAGAATGAAATAAAACATACCTGCAAGAATAAAAATAATTTTAAGGACAAGCTTGAGTCTGTGGCCTTCTCTCACAATTCTGCCTGTCAGTGAAAGGCTTTATTTTAGCCAACAGAGCTTGCACACTCATGCTTAATGCATTCTCTTCGAAAATACATGTTATAACTCATCACATCATTCACACAAACTTCATACATGTTTGAATAAGACTAAAGTGCATTTTAGAACAAAATTATGTTGTATTACAATAAAGAAAACTCATATTAAACTTTATAGATGTAGCACCCGGACAGCCACTCTGAGCGTTACTTACATGAGAATGGTGGGTGCTTGGGTTCGGTGTAGTTCAGGTGGATACCACGAAGGTGCACCTAATAAGTTTCTAATAAGTTGTAGAACCTTTTGACAATAAAATATTTAAAATAATGAGACCCAGAGATAGTTTTTAGTTTAGCAAAACAAAGGGTTAATGCCCTGGTTTATTTACATAAACGAATTTGGCAACTAGAATATAAAAAGTTTTCCCCAAAACAAAATATCAACGAATATACAAAATAAATAACCAAAAAATTCCCCAAATACTCAACTGATAGCCTCGTTAAATTTAGCTAGAAACCTCAATAGTTTCAATCACACTTGTTACACCAGAAGAACTGATCTAAAAGTTATTATCTCTTTCCTAACAATTGAAATTACACAGAAAACTTTACAATAAACAAAAAACGTTGCCACGTGTCCTGAAACAAGTCTTAGCAAATGCAATGGTGGGCCCACTCACACATACACATTCACACACGTTTCAGTTTACTCACAGTACTGCTTTGAACGAGGGAAAAACACGCTGCAGGCCTGTGTTGGTCTTGCAAAACATTGAGTGCGCTGAACAAACACTTGCAACACATTGAGAGCGTTGAAATTCGGTCCGGATGCTCACGTGCAACGCGATTCACCAACATGTCCGCCAACATGAGCGCACACCATGGCTATCTCGGCTACCTCCGATCACGCTTCCGCTGCTTCTCTCCCGCTCCGTCCGACGGGTCTCCGGCTTCGTTTCTCGCTCAAAAAACACCCAGAGTCTGCGATCCTCGTATCTGAACACCCAATTCAGTTTCAACAGCTTTACTCACTCTTTCTAGCGTTAATATTTTCTCAAACGCGCCAGCGACCTGTGCTCATCCCCAGTCCGACGAGAAGCGAGAGATAAACTTCCCGCACCCTCTCTCATGGTTCCTCCTCCGGTCACGTGTATCCCTTCTCAAACACTGACTATACAGCGTTAATACTCAAATGACCAATAAAAAATAATAACATGAAAACAATAAAAATAGAGTAATAAAACACTTACTGCATAAAACCTCTGATAATATTATTTAGCTAAATAACTTTAAACTTTAATTTTAATCAGTGTCATGAAATAAAATCACAAATATTGATCTCCTTTATAAATCAGTGCTTCCTATTATCTATTTAAAGTAAATAAACGTTTATTTATTTTTTTAATAGTCATGGGACTCATTTTTGAGTAAGAGATTAATCATAACCTACCCTGTTTCTACTACACTATAATACCCAAATTTACCACTGGGCTACATAGATGGAGCATCAGTTCAACTCACCTCTCTTCATTCCCATTTACCGCGAACTGAAGGAGATTGAGAGCAACCGGAACCGGAAACAAGTCTTAAAGGAACCACGCACCGTATAGGCCTATGTCACACTTCCTGCTTCCGGAACGCGGAGTAGGGATTCAGAACTTCCGGCCAACAGTATTTCTCCATAAGGATTTAGATTATCAGCCATAATGTCTAAACCATCCGAGGTAGACTGACCAGGAGTTATGAGGTTGTGAAACGAAGGTTTTTGCTCCTGTAGAAGCTATAAGTTCGTATGAAATCAACCTTGTTTTAAGAAAAACATGTTTTATCCGCAATCTTATGAAAAAAAAACTACACTACCCACAATCCTAAGCGTAGCAGCAACGTCTGCTGATTGGTCCAACTCGCTGTTACCATAGAAACGTTTACCTAACTGGCGAACGGCCCGCCGCTGTTGTTGTAGTGCACCGGGTTGCTCTGCATCAGGTCGTAGACAGCCATAACTCAGCTTTCACGCTTTTCCACTTGAGAGTTTTCATTTGCCATCCAAACCACATCGTCATATGTGACTTCAGGCAGGTTGCGGAGATATTTGGTCCAGCGGTATCTATCGGACTCCGCCATTGTAAAGAGCTAACCGGAAGAGTCGTATCCCTACTAAAAGACGTACTTCCGGTCTTCAATTTTTTCGTGATATAGGCCTATTGAACAACACTTGAAAATGCGCATCTAACCATAGAAATATGACATCTCAGTTAATAGAAATCAATATTAAAAGAATAAATAATGAAAGAAATATAACAAATGATAATAACACAGGGAGAGATTTTGAGTGAAATTAATAAATACATATAATACCCGTTACACAAGGAACAGTGAACAAAAACAGAGAGTCGGAGAACTGCAGGAATCTGGAAATTCAAGCACTTCTTGCCGCTCGCCGTTCTCAAGTGAAGCATTTGGATGTTGACTGGTGATCTGTTATATGTTAATGACATTAATTAGGCAGCGTTTACAAAGAGGAGATCGTAAACCATACAGCTGCGCATAATTTCAACTTTAATTTCAAGATTCATTTATTTTGCACTTCTGGAAGAGAGACGTACACACGTTTTCTGTATGTTCATTCTTGAATCACGTTTACACGTTTGAGAAATGATCATAAAATCAAATGTAGGAAGGTTTCTACGCAACGTTTTATAAATGAGGCCCAATGTCTGTTGATGTGAGTGAGTTTTTCATAAATGTCATCCTGTTTATTAGCAACAAAGCATGTGTGAATCACGAAATATCCGTCTTTGATCTCGCCTCTGATCTGATCCATTACTAAAAGTGAGAACTGTCCATTTTGACTGCACTTATTTCAGTCCTCTCCTCAATGCAGGGAACAAACAAGCCTGATGTAATGAACATTTCCAGTGTTCTTGATCTAACCACCTACTGTACACTTCACCCTGGTGACACCTGGAATTAATTTAACCAACTATAAGTTTTATCAAATGGTAAATCAATATGTATAGTATGTGCATAAGGATCTTAAGCTGACTAGAATTTACTTATTACAATAGACAATGCTTTACAGTGAAGTATGTTAGAGCTACAGTACATATGGCAATGTATCTGCTCAATAAAATACCTTACTCACCCGTTGAGTAATAAAAGCACAATCTCTGCATCTTTTACCACATTTCAAATCCTTCAGTTCTCGCATCTCGCAGATCATCTTCTGAAAAGCCAAGCTTATGTTGATTCTTGTTTTATTACAAGCTCTGTCACAATCTCTTTTTGCCAGCAGACTCTCCTTTCTTCTGCATCTTTGAAAGGTTGATTCCCATAACCATACTTCTGTAGACGTATGACTGAAATAAAGTCAAACTTTAATCACATAATTATCTAATTAACGGAAGTTTTGGAATGTAGATTGGACCCATACAGACACTGAGTAGTGTCCATTTAACACTGAGGATTTTACTGTGTAGAATGTTGAGTTGTTAATAAAAATTGTATGTATGTTTACCATCATTCAACATTTTCTATTATTAAAATTGTGTTTTATAAATGTCACAACACAAAAATGCTGTTTGTAAATAAGTTTATTTGAGCTGGTGTTGTTGAGCTCTCCTTTGAATTACAGGTTGCAAGATACTTTATACTCAGCTTTTAGTTTTTCTTTAAGAATAAACCATATTTCATGTTCAAACAAGTAATTTTTAAATATATGACTAGTGCAAAACACAGGAGTGAGGAGAAGAGAGAAGCCACACCACCAGAATAACAAGATCCCATGAAATCAACTGATGTGGCTTGTGCTTTGCTTTTATTTTCTTTATAACAGCCGATATACTTTGAGCCACATCCTCGAATCATGATCTTCTACTTTCTATTTAACAGCAAGTATGTTTGACTGAACAGTCACAAATAAAAACTCATGTTGATGTCATGGGGTCTTTAAAACATATAGTGCACATTAGTATTTTAAATACCCAAAGAACATTACATTGATAGTAAAAAGACTCATATGAAACTTTTAAATTACAGAAATTAATTTAATTGTACTGATATAAACACATTATCTGATGATTAAAACAATAAAAGTGTTTGCCATTTAAAAAATCTTTTTCTTAAGAACAACACAAACACATCCTTCACTCCTCAGATCTGCTGCAGATGAAGTTGAGTTTGACGTGTTCAGGACGGCTGATCCAGCGCTGATCTCCTCCAGACTGAACTGCTCCAGATCTCACTCCAGACTCACAGTCCTCGTCTCCTGTGCCGTTCCCTGGAGCCCAGTTCTGATAGCACACGGTCTCTCCGCTCACCCAGAACCAGAGGCCCACAGTGCAGGAGTGACGTAAACCCAACCACACCGCCTCAGTAGACGCACGTTTAACCACATTCATCACCTCCTCCTGCATCTCCTCTGAATGAACCGAGACCAGATCCGTATAATTCTGTCTGCAGTATCTCAGAGCTTCAGGCCACGTCAGAGTCTCTTTGATCAGAATCAGTTTATCTGGACACAAAACAAACCACAAGCAAAAACTAGAGAGAGACTGATCAAAAACAACATGCAGAACAAACACTGTGGAGGAATCTGTCATGTCTGACATGTAGCGTGAACTTTAAAGGTTTAAATCTTGAAGAGACATCACCCAAAGAGGAGAACAGGAATTTCCTAAGTTCTCAATCTTTCTCATAATACCAATGACTGCAATGAAATTAAGACATTATACCAAACTATACCAAACATGAAAAGGAAAAAAAATACATTCACAAGATACATCATTATGTGATATATAGACAATCTCAGTGAACTTTTGGTGACTTGGAGTGGAAGGAGGAGGGAGATGGGGATGCAGAGATAAGGAAATAGAAAAGTTTGGACAAGACAATGTCCTGTGCTCTTTCTTTGTGATCTTCTGTCCAGGGTGCGTTTTACTGCTTTATTGTAGGGTGAGTTTTATCTCAGCTTTTGTCTGAGGAAATCAATTCTTACAACATCGTTAAAATAGTCCATGTGACTACAGTGGCTTAATCTTAGACATAAGGTTATAAGGCTCTCGTCAACGCGTGTCGGAGACTGATACGCAAGAGAAGAAAATGTTCAATAAAGTTGTTATTTTGTTTTTTTAGCGCACAATCATACGGGTTTGGAACGACATGAGGGTGATTACTTAATGACAGAATTTTCATTTTTGGGTGAACTAACCCTTTAAGATATCTGGAGGTGATGGATGGATTGTGTGTGTTTGTGAGGATCTGCTCACCTTCATGACACACAAAAGGAAATTGGTGGTTGTTGCAAGAGATGTCATTCCATTGACCCTGAGAATTCGGTTTGATCACTGTACAGTTTTCAACACCTCCATGATTATCAGGTTGAGTAGGAGCCCAGTATCTGAAAGAGGAGTTACTCTGATCTGACCACTGCCATGAGTCTCTGACTCTGAACAGACCGATCCAGATCCGTGATCCAGATAACCTATGACCACTAATGACATCCTTAACCTGTTGATTCTCATTCTGGTTCCTCACACTGACCAGATCAATGTGATTCTGTCTGCAGTAACTCTGAGCGTCTCTCCAGTTCTTCGTCATCTGCTTGTCCAAGACGAGTCCTGTGTTCACTTCAAGAAAAAAACAATTTAAAAAACTGTTTTATAAATCAGTGTTCATTTGTCTTATGCTGTTTTATGGTTTTCAATGTGAATAAGAGCAGTGGTGGAAGCGTCAGAAACATTTTAAACATAAATGCACATTGCTCTAAAGGGCATCATCCTCTACCTTTTACACAGTTACATTTACTCAAATTCTCATGCTGATATTAATTAAAGGAAACATTTTCAATTAATATGGAAATACTGTATTTCCCAGAAAAATTAAACACACACACACACACACACACACACACACACACACACACACACACACACACACACACACACACACACACACACACAACATTTGTCAAAGTAGACCTGTGCATTAAGTGCTGTAGTGTAAATGCAGACTAATAGACCTGCAGCAACACAGACCAGAAGAAGAAAATAAGTCTGTGTTGTCTGGGTAATTTTAGAAGCTTTTAAGATCATTTTATAAAGCACTCTTTTTTCACGTGTCCTTTTTAAAGCAATGTTTAAAATTCTGCCTATTTGATTTTTTTAATTAAATCTAAAAATATTTTAAAGTATTTAATGCATTATTTTATTAGCATTAATAATTTGTTATTATAGCTATTTTATAATAAATCCAAAAGCAAAACATGAAAATAACTACATTAGATTATATGCATTGAGACATGAGGTAGTTTAACACCGTCTCTCGTGACTAGCAGAGTCTGCTGTGTGTGTTCATGTGTTTTGAAGGAGCCGTGGGTTTAGAGACGCTCTGAATGCTTTCAAAGCTAACTTTATATTAATAGCCTCCCAGAAATTGCCTTTAATTTATAAGTTATTACTGTGTATGTTCGTAGAAAATGTTCAGGAGCCGTCATATTTGGTATATAGTGCATCTATAAATGAACGGTTGTTGTAATTGTAAATAGCTGCACTCACTGTTGTTGCAGATGAAATGACGAGTATCACTACATGGCAAATCCTCCCATTGTCCATTTTCCATCATTGCACAATCATCTCTGCCTTCAGGTTGTCCAGATCTCCAGTTCAGATAGAGCGCAGGTTCACCTGAAGACCACTGCCATTTATCAACACCCGTCCTCTTCAGCCCAATCCAGACATCCTGAACACCTCTATCATTCACACTCTTCTTCAGCTCGTTCATGTCGTCCATGTTGTCAACGGTGGCCAGATCTGTGTATTTCTCTCTGCAGAATCTCTGAGCTTCAGTCCAGGTCTTCCTCTCGTTTATAAAGTGATACTGACGCTGAACACATTCAGATACGGAGCAGAGAGCTGTGAAAGAGAGCGTTTGATTTAATGCTTTTCATAACAGGGTCAAACCTGATGAAACTATAAACCATAAATAATACACCAAACACACTCACCAATGAGAAGAAGAATCAAATATAGAGTTTGCTCCATTTCTGAGGAAAAAACACATTACAAATCCCAAATATGAATAAATCATGATCATGTAATTAAAAATAAATAATTAATTAATAAAAAATAGCAGTTTTAGCAATCATTCAGACAATATTAACATCTGAAAGTGTAATTGTGTTTGAAGAATGAACATGTTCTTACTTTAGAGGTCGTGTGTTTCTGTCCTGAGTCTGATGTTTCTGTCTGCAGATTTACACTACGCTATTATTATATCTGCTCTCATCCCTCATTCAGCTCATCACATCATTTGTGTATTTCTCTAAAACTAATTTTCATATTTTACTTCCTCTATATTTGTGTATTTGTCCACCCTTGTCTTTCCATTTATTTGCATATTGACTTCTGTGTCAGTCAGTATTAGGCTGGATCCCAATTCTCTGTCTTACCCCTTTCCCCTTAGTTTTGCACATTCACGTGAGAGTAAGGGCTATCCCAATTCTCATTTTGATCTAGGGGTAGGGCTAAGGGGAAGGGGTAGACACCCCTTAAAATCAAGAATTTTCGCGAGCTTACTTGAAGCCAAGGGGTACCCAGAATGCACTGCGCAACCGGCAACAATGGCGGGCACACCATCAGGAGAGTCCCATAAATGTAAGTATTTTCGGCTCAAATGATTGATTGAAAAATTATGACAGTATTGTTTTGTGCTCTACAGTCATGTACATATATATTTGCAACCATGTTGTTAACTGAAACGTTTTTAAACGTTTTTAAAAATCGCTAATCTGCTACGCTAGGCTATGCTAACGATACATTGCTGCTTTGCACAATCAGTCCCGCATTTATCTGACTAGTCTTGCATGGACTCCATGCATGTCTACAGTTTTAACTAAACAGTTTTAACTAAACTCCATAATCAGTGAATTTCCTTTTTTCCGGACATGTCCGGCCAGGATTTTGAGATCGCCCAAAATGTCCAGGATTCGGCTTTTGCTTTCTACAGTCGCCATTCATTAAGTGTCAAATAATGTACACATAAATAATGTGTACATTATTTGACACTGACACGTATGTGCCAGCTTTGCAGGTCATGTATTCAGCTTCAAACAGATCCCGACTGATACGAAAACAAAGGAATTTAAGCAATACTAACGCACATAAACCGATCACTTGTTTAGCGTTCAACACCTTGTGCATATAAACATAATGAATAGCGACGGCAGACTTACATATAACGTTACTGTCCTGTATCACACAGGGACGCCGGAGGAAACCCGGCAGCTGATCCACTTTCGGGATGAAAACGAGCGCAAGTTTTTAAAATCAAAATATGCTGCAAAGCAACTATGGGAGTAAGTAATGCGTTCATGTTGTAGCAATTCATTATTGAATTGGTATTGTAGGCTATTATTGTAATAATTTGTAATTAATTCCTGTTCATGCACCTGTACATTGTTGTTGGTTATGATACAGGACACTGATGAAAGAAATGGGGTTGGAGGGAAGGGTTTCTGGCCAACAGGTATCAAAGAAGTGGGAAAATCTTAAAGGGGTCATATAATGGTACATGCACTTTTACAAGTTGATTGTACTGAAATGTGTGTTGGCAGTGCCTGTACACAACCATCATAAAATGATAAAAATCCATCCAGTGTCTTTTTTTTATCTCCTTATATGTTTGACACTCTCTGAAATCAAGCAGTTCGATTTTGTGACGTCACAAAATCGACGCCCCTCCCACGATTGTGATTGACAGCACTGGTTTCAACACAGACCCGCCCTCGCTCGTGAGCGAGCTGTCTGTCATCATAGTGCATTGATATGCTGGATAAGAATGGCGTCTAAGCGATTGTGTGTTCTGTTCTTGGGTGTAGCCTAATAAGGAACACAGCAGTCATTTTGATGTTTTTGATGGAATATTCCCAAAGCATTGACATGTGGTTCCCTCGCGGGGATTCCCCACGATCAACGTGAGTCATTTCACACCAGACTGCTTTACAAATGAGGGCCAGTAAAGCTGGTTTTGCTAAGAAGCTGTGCCTGAAAATAGGATCGGTATCAACTATTCGTGTTCCTGATGCACCTCCAGAAGAACTGAAGTGAGTGTAACGTTTTATTAACCTTTATATTAATATTAATATTTATATTAATCTTTGCGTATCGCTTGCTGCACGCTTCACGGTGAATGCGGTTGTTTACACTCCGGGTACATTACGGCATGTTTTCTATGTACGACGATCTCAATATAATTCATAATCCCACGTTTATAATGAACAACGTGTTATGGTTATTGTGATAGAAACAGTGTACGCACAGAACAGAGGGGCGGGGTGAGCAAAGCTCATTATCATTTAAAGACACATGCACTGAAACGGCGTGCTGAAAACAGAGCTGTTTTTGACCAGGTAAAATTAGTGTTTTCTTACAATACTAATGATAATTTTTAATTAAAGTATATTACAAACTTTTAATTTAGACCCTAAGGAATCATATTAGCTTGTACAAAAATGGCATTATATGACCCCTTTAAGAAAAGACACAAGGTATGTGATGTTCTGTTAAACAAAAAAACATACATCTTCAATCTCAATGCAAGGCAATGAATGCATACTGTATAAGTTATTATTATTGTATTTTGAGTTCGATTTTGGCTTCCAACAATTATGAAAATTAGATAATCAAGGTAAAACGATTATTCAGATAGTGCCTAAACGGTCTCAAACATTTGAGAAAGCTTGTTTCAAACGTGCAGCTCTTAAAGTGACACCAGCCAACATTAATGCTGCAGTCATTATTGTTAATCAAACAAGAAAAGACGAAGATAAAATCACTCAATACTCTATTTAAATAAAGCCCTAGCTGTAGGCATTATTTCATTTTGTGTGTTGTGTGTCTTTCCAGGAACTAAGAACTCCCAAAACAGGGTCAGGAACAGAAAGGGGGGAAGTGACTGCTGCAACCTGGCAATATTATGAAGATATGCATGAGGTGTTGGGTGCCAGGCCCTCACTCGACCCTCCTGTGGTGGTGGCATCCTTTTATGAGGATCCCACTACAATCCTCATGGTATGTAATGCAGCACATTTTGTGGTCTGGAATTGCAGAATGTTAACATGTTCTTATTGTAATGCTCTTTTATATATGTATATATATATATATATATATATATATATATATATATATATATATATATATATATATATACTTAAGAGTGAAAGTATATATATATATATATATATATATATATATATATATATACAGTGCAATGCATAAGTGAATACACCCATGCTAAAGTTGACTAAAAAGAGGAATAAAAAATCATATTTTGGAAATTGAACTTAATGCCTTAATTTAACTTCCTTTTCACTCTTTAAGTCAGCCCTGTTAACTTATTTACAATCCTGTGATCAATGCAAATGTTTCCCTATATGACTTGTGTATGTTTTTTTTTCTTTTCTTTTTTTTCAAATAGCCTAAGGTTCTCTCCTGTAATATTCTGAAATTATTTCATACTGTTTATATAAATATGTTCTGGATAGAGGAGGGACAGATTGGTTGATTGTGTCGAAGAGCTTTATGTTTGAGTATGTAATTGTGTGTAATTGTTTGATGTTATTTTAAGGACCCCCTCGAAAACGAGATGTTTCATCTCAAGGGGTTATCCTTAATAAAAAATGAGAAAATTTAAAAATTTAGGAAAAATCCTACCTTTAAGGACGCCAATTTTCTTTGTGAATGAATAATGTATCGTAAATAAATAAATGTTCTTCCTTAAAATACATGGTGCATAAGTGAGTACACCCCTATGTTAAATTCCCATAGAGGCAGGCAGATTTTTTTTTTTAAGTTTTTTTTAAAGTTTTTTTTTAGGATACTATGCATCCTGATAAAGTTCCCTTGGCCTTTGGAATTAAAATAGCCCCACATCATCACATAGCCTTCACCATACCTAGAGATTGGCATGGTTTTATTTCAGTTAGCCTAAAAGCCAGTTTGATTTGCATTGAGAGATGATCTTATGGAAAGTACCCCATGCCAATCTCTAGGTATGGTGAAGGCTATGTGATGATGTGGGGCTATATTAATTCCAAAGGCCAAGGGAACTTTATCAGGATGCATAGTATCCTAAAAAAAAAAAAAAAAAAAAAACTTAAAAATAAAAATGTATTCACTTATGCATTGCACTGTTGTAGGCTGGGTAAAAATGGATTCTAACCGTGGTAAGACGTCATTAAAACAGCTTGTAAACAATGTCATGTAACGTCACATTTATCTCAGAAAAAAAGATATCCAGTGACCATAAACTTGTTAGTCAGCTAGAAAAATTTAAGAATGTAAAATGTATTAACTCTATAGAGGAACATTTAGCTAAATACATGCACCATATTAAATATTCATTATAATTTTTAATGTTCATCAATATTTAATGCATGTATATATATTCCATTTAACTTTATTATAAAAATAAGTGTACTTTAAAAGTGTTTGTATACAAATCAGTTAATTTTGTCATGGGGGTGTGTGGAGATGAACCCAATTGCAGACAGTAGTCACAGCAACACAGTTTATTGTACAAATAACAGGAAAAACAAAGCCCACGAGGGGGCAAAACAAGACAAGACAGGACTACGAGTGACTAAACTAGACTATGACTGACAATTAACTAGACTATAAACAAAACAGCAAAAACAGAACTTTCTCTAGACAATATTCTTGACAGGATACTCACAAGGTTTCACAATGAATAACACGCAATGTTAGACAATGTACCGACACAGGACAGAGAACATGAGGGGATTAAATAGGGAGCAAACTAATCAGGAACAGGTGAAAGCAACAATCTAATGATTACAAGATGAGATAACAAGAGGGCGGGGTAAGGTGACAAGACAACGCAAGCACACAGCCAAAACAAATGGCCATGTGCTTACACATAGTAGACACCAGCGAACATAGTCACATGTTTGCCGGGAGCCAGAGCGCCTGACATCAAAGCAAATTTAAAAGTGCTGGCTAATGCTAATCGTAAATTCTCTAAGATCATTATTCATGTCGGCACTAATGATGTTCGACTCCGCCAGTCGGAGATCACCAAAATTAATATTAAAGAGGTGTGTGAACTTGCAAGTACGATGTCAGGCACTGTAATTTGCTCTGGCCCCCTTCCTGTTCGCAGGAGTGATGAGATAGTTAGTAGATTGTGTTCACTGAATCGCTGGCTGTCTGAGTGGTGTCCGTGTAATAATATAGAATTCATAGACAATTGGAAAAGTTTTTGGGGCAAACCTGACCTGTTGAAAAGAGATGGTATTCATCCCTCCTGGGATGGTGCTGCTCTTCTATCTAGTAATATGGCTCATAGTCTTAGAGCTCAAACATGACAAATTGGGCACCAGGTCAGGAAGCAGACAGACTGGCTAAACCAACCGTCTGCTAGCGGCCTCGCGTCACCCAGGTCAGATAAATCCCATCACATAGAGCCTCTTTCACCTAGCTATCATCATATAGAGACTGTGTCTGTTCCCCGAATTTGGAAATCCAAAAAAAATTTAAACCTATCTAAGGTTAAAAATTTAATTGATGTTCAACAAATAAAAAACAGCTATAATACAGATGAGCAAATGCTAAAGCTTGGGTTGCTGAATATTCGATCGCTTACTTCAAAAGCACTCATTGTTAATGATATGATTTCAGATAATAACCTAGATGTGCTGTGTTTGACAGAAACCTGGCTAAAACCAAGCGATTACATTACTTTAAATGAGTCCACCCCGCAAGACTACTGTTAGAAACATGAGCCTCGTCTGAAACGCAAAGGGGGTGGTGTTGCTGTAATTTATAGTAATATTTTCAAAACCACTAAGAAATCAAGTTTCGAATATAATTCTTTTGAAGTGTTAGTGCTTAATGTAAAAATATATAGTATAAATGATAAATCACGTTTGAGATTTGTGCTGGCTACTGTATACAGGCCACCAGGGCACCATACAGACTTTATCAAAGAATTTGCGGACTTTCTATCAGAGTTAGTATTGGCTGCAGATAAAGTACTAATTGTTGGTGATTTTAATATACACATCGATAATGAAAAAGATGCATTGGGATTGGCATTTAAAGACATTGTAAACTCAATTGGAGTTAGACAACACGTGTCAGGACCTACTCATCGTCGTAATCATACTCTAGATCTAATATTATCACATGGAATAGATGTTGATGCCGTTGAAATTCTGCAGCAGAGCGATGACATCTCAGATCATTATCTAGTCTCGTGTAAATTACATTTAGCCAAGGCTGCAAAGCCGACTCCGTGTTACAAATATGTTAGACCTATCACTTCTGCCACTAAAGATTGCTTTATTAATAATCTTCCTGATCAGTTTCATCATTTTAGCATCCCGGATAGCTTAGAAAAACTTGATATTGCAACAGAAACTTTTAACTCTCTCTTTTCCAGCACTTTAGACACAGTTGCTCCTTTGCGCTTAAAGAAGATTAAAGAAAATAATCCAACGCCGTGGTACAACGAGCACACTCAGGCCCTTAAGAGAGCAGCCAGAAAAATGGAGCGCAACTGGAAGAAAACAAAATTAGAGGTATTTCGCATTTCATGGAAGGAGAGCTCGATTGCTTACAGAGAGGCTTTAAAAGCTGCTAGATCTGCTTATTTTTCAAACCTATTAGAAGAAAATAAACATAATCCTAGGTATTTATTTGAAACAGTGGCTAAACTAACGCAAAAGAAAGCTTCAAACACAGAAGGTTCCAAGCAGCACAGCAGTAATGACTTTATGAACTTCTTCACTTATAAGATTGATAATATCAGGGATAAAATTATAACTATGCAACCGTCTACTACAGTATCGCATCAGGCAGTGCATTGTAGTCTTCCTGAGGAAAAATTTGATTCATTCATTGCTATAGGAGAGGAAGAATTTACTAAACTCGTTAAATCATCTAAATCTACAACATGTATGTTAGACCCTATACCGACTAAGCTACTGAAAGAGATGCTTCCAGAGGTCATAGATCCTCTTCTTAATATCATTAATTCATCTTTGTCTCTAGGATACGTACCAAAAAACTTTAAGCTGGCTATGATTAAACCGCTTGTTAAAAAAATGCAACTTGATCCTTCAGAATTAGTCAATTACAGGTCGATCTCGAATCTACCTTTTCTGTCAAAGATACTAGAAAAGGCAATATCTTCACAACTATGTTCCTTTCTAGAAAGAAATGATATCTGCGAGGATTTTCAGTCCGGATTTAGACCATACCATAGTACTGAGACTGCTCTCGTTAGAGTAACAAATGATTTGCTCTTATCATCCGATCGTGGTTGTGTCTCTCTATTAGTGTTACTCGATCTTAGTGCTGCGTTTGACACCATTGACCACAACATTCTTTTAAATAGACTAGAAAACTATGTTGGCATTAGTGGAATTGCACTAGCATGGTTTAAATCATACTTATCTGACCGTTATCAGTTTGTAGCAGTAAATGAAGAGATGTCTTATCAATCACAAGTTCAGTATGGCGTACCACAGGGCTCAGTACTAGGACCGCTGCTGTTCACTCTGTACATGCTACCATTAGGCGATATAATTAGGAAACATGGAATTAGCTTCCACTGTTATGCCGACGATACTCAGCTCTATATTTCTTCAAAACCTAACGAAACTTACCAATTCACTAAATTAACAGAATGCATAGCTGATATAAAAAATTGGATGACTCGTAATTTCCTACTTCTAAATTCTGAAAAAACAGAGATTCTAATTATTGGACAAAAAACGTCCTCACGTAATAACCTAGAATACTGTCTAACACTCGATGGCTGCTCTGTTAAGTCTTCGTCGTCAGTTAGGAACCTGGGTGTGCTCTTTGATACCAATCTTTCATTTGAAAGTCACGTGTCTAGTATCTGTAAAACCGCATTTTTCCATCTTAAAAATATATCTAAATTACGTCATATGCTCTCATTGACAAATGCGGAACAATTAGTCCATGCGTTCATGACCTCAAGGCTAGATTATTGTAATGCTCTACTGGGTGGTTGCCCTGCACGCTTAATAAACAAACTACAGCTGGTTCAAAACGCAGCAGCTCGAGTTCTTACCAGAACCAGGAAGTATGACCATATTAGCCCGGTTCTGTCAAAACTGCACTGGCTCCCTATTAAACATCGCATCAATTTTAAAATATTGCTGATTACTTACAAAGCACTAAATGGTTTAGCTCCGCAGTACTTGAGCGAGCTCTTAACGCATTATACTCCTTCACGTCTATTGCGATCTCAAAATTCCGGCCAGTTGATAATACCTAGAATATCTAAATCGACTGCTGGCGGTAGATCCTTTTCCTATTTAGCACCAAAACTTTGGAACAGCCTTCCTACCATTGTCCGGGAAGCAGACACACTCTGTCAGTTCAAATCTAGATTAAAGACACATCTCTTTGACATAGCGTTCACATAATACATTATAGACTTCTATAATTCAATATTAGGCTGCATAGATTAGGTCAGCTGGAACCGGGAACACTTCCCATAAATCCTGATGTACTTGTTACATCATGAGAAGAATGGCATCTACGCTAATTTTAGTGTCTTTGTTTATCCCAAGGTTTTCCCGCAGCCTGCCGGATCCAGGCTGTTTCCAGATCTGATGAAGGACCTTCGCCTGGACCCGATGTCAACGCAGTGCTGAAGTGCCAACTAGTCTCTCCCTATGGAGGATCCCTTTCCCACTCTACAGATAACGTGTCGTCGGGAAAACTCAATTTGCGTATCTACCCCGAATTGATAAAATAAAATTCTGAATCAAAACTATAAGGAAACACCAGTAATTTGTTTAGGCTTGGTTTGCAGGGAATTCCAAACCTGCACACATATATTCAAACGCACATAACTATAGAACCCGTTCTTAATGCGCATCTGAACGCCATCAGCGTTTCTCACAGGTTCGCGTTTAAAGTCTGTGTAGAGAGAATGGTGTCGTCTTGGCGGCCCTAATTTAAAAACAAATGATCGTTGCGACGGAAGCGAATCAATCAAAACTAACTTTAGCTGGAAAATAACTTTATTAAAGAACCGCTATAAAGCCAAAACAATCTTACGTTAAATTATACATTTATCTCTGTAAAGCTGCTTTGAGACAATCTACATTGTTAAAAGCGCTATATAAATGAAAATGACTTGACTTGACTTGACATAAAACATGGGCCTGTCATGATCCTGCCACAAGACCAAGGAAAATCAGAGACAAGAAGGCAGAATCATGACAGAACCCCTCCCTTAAGGAGCGGCTTCCAGACGCTCCCCAAGGGAACACTAAACATGTGACATGACAGACTGAGACAAGGACACAAACCAACAAAACATGACAAAAACTAACAATGGCAGACACGAATAAACTATAACAGGGTTGGGATGAAACAATAAAAATAAACACGGGAGGGGGGGCGGAGGAACAACAAAGTTCATGGGGGAATGTCCAGGGTGGGTAGGTGGGACTGTGGTCTTGGGTCCTCCAGACGAGGGCTGTGGACAAGGAATCCGGGCAGGTTTGGATAGGGACACACGAGGAACAGTCTTAGGGGAAACAATTCGGGATGACTGTGGGACAGGATCCAGTTTGAGAGGACAGACGGACCGGACTGGTCCCTCTGGGCCGATGACTCCAGGCTGCGTTGGACTCGGAACAGGACTCGGAACAGGACTCGGAACAGGACTCGGAACATCAGAATCATTCAGGCTAGACGTATCTGATTCTCTTGTATCCTTCAGACCTAATCCACTTGGCTCAGGGGAAGTGCCGTCTGATCTCGTGGGTTCGGGACTTGAAAGTAAATTGGGTCTGGGTGGCATTTCAAGGATCTTGGCAAGAGCTGTAAGATAGTCAGATAAGGCTCGAGCAGCTAAGACGACTGGCATCTCCCTTTGGGCAGAAACTGCTTGCAGAACCTCTTTAGCGGCTAGATCGGCCGCAACTCTCTCAGCGGGCTCTGGGACGGCGCCTGGGACGGCGCTTGCAACAGCGGGCTCTGGGACGGCGCCTGGGACGGCGCTTGCAACAGCGGGCTCTGGGACGGCGCTTGCAACAGCGGGCTCTGGGACGGCGCTTGCAACAGCGGGCTCTGGGACGGCGCTTGCAGTAGCGGGCTCTGGGACGGCGCTTGCAGTAGCGGGCTCTGGGACGGCGCTTGCAGTAGCGGGCTCTGGGACGGCGCTTGCAGTAGCGGGCTCTGGGACGGCGCTTGCAGTAGCGGGCTCTGGGACGGCGCTTGCAGTAGCGGGCTCTGGGACGGCGCTTGCAGTAGCGGGCTCTGGGACGGCGCTTGCAGTAGCGGGCTCTGGGACGGCGCTTGCAGTAGCGGGCTCTGGGACGGCGCTTGCAGTAGCGGGCCCTGGAACAGCGCTTGCAGTAGCGGGCGGGCTCTGGGACGGCGCTTGCAGTAGCGGGCTCTGGGACGGCGCTTGCAGTAGCGGGCTCTGGGACGGCGCTTGCAGTAGCGGGCTCTGGAACGGCGCTTGCAGTAGCGGGCTCTGGAACAGCGCTTGCAGTAGCGGGCCCTGGAACAGCGCTTGCAGTAGCGGGCTCTGGAACAGCGCTTGCAGTAGCGGGCTCTGGAACAGGAAGAGATGAAGAACAGAAAGCTCCTTTCCTCCTCCTCTTTCTCCTAGGACGCGGTGCAGAATCCGTAGCCGGACTAGTGACCGGTTGGAGATGTTCAGCAGGGACCATAACTGGAGCTGGGAGGGCGTTCTCGGGCAGCACAGACTCTGTAGAGGATGACTCCGAAGGAGAATCCCACGAAGTCCGTCTTCCTCGTTTGCCACGGAGCTCAATGGGTGCAGAAGAGGCCTCAGGAGAAGAAGTGGAACCAGCCTGATCACCATGGGCAACAACGGCCAGGACGCGACCCTCCGGGACTACAGGTAGCGAGGCAGGTGTAGACAATATGGAGCCCCGCATCTCCCTTCGAGATAAACAGTCCACCATGTCAGTAAACGGCCGGTCTACCAACCTCTCCCGTTCAGCAAGAGGCGGAGGAGCGTTGAGACCCGCTATGAAGTAGCGGTTGAGAAGGATGTCAGGGAGGAAGAGTCGCTTCTCATGAGTACTGTTTAATGGACCTCTCTCCCTGAGGCGGAATCGGCAGCTTGCCGATTCTAATATCAGAACTTGTCTTGTGCCACCACTCAACAAAAAGATCCACTTGGGACTCAACGGGCGAAGACATACTGTCCGCTGGGTTCGGTTTTGGTCGGTACATTCTGTCATGGGGGTGTGTGGAGATGAACCTAATTGCAGACAGTAGTCACAGCAACACAGTTTATTGTACAAATAACAGGAAAAACAAAGCCCACAAGGGGGCAAAACAAGACAAGACAGGACTACGAGTGACTAAACTAGACTATGACTGACAATTAACTAGACTATAAACAAAACAGCAAAAACAGAACTTTCTCTAGACAATATTCTTGACAGGATACTCACAAGGTTTCACAATGAATAACACGCAATGTTAGACAATGTACCGACACAGGACAGAGAACATGAGGGGATTAAATAGGGAGCAAACTAATCAGGAACAGGTGAAAGCAACAATCTAATGATTACAAGATGAGATAACAAGAGGGCGGGGTAAGGTGACAAGACAACGCAAGCACACAGCCAAAACAAATGGCCATGTGCTTACACATAAAACATGGGCCTGTCATGATCCAGCCACAAGACCAAGGAAAATCAGAGACAAGAAGGCGTTCAATATTATAGTAGGCTACTAATAAAGCCTAGGCTAGAACTGACTCCCATAGTTTACAGCATTAGTTAAGATATGTTTTAATTGACATAATTTGTCATGTATTGTACCTGATATCCAAAATAATCAATGTCGAATCATAATCTATCCAAATTGCAAGGTTGTGAATCGAAATCGAATCGTGAAATTTATGTCAATACCCAGCCCTAATATATATATATATATATATATATATATATATATATATATATATTTATTACATGGCTTGGTTGAATTCCAATGTAGAATGCGGCCATGAAAAACAGAGCGTTGCTATGGACGCGTAACAGACTATTTTCTTTAGCAGAAGCAATTTACAACAATTTTTAAATCAATACATTTCTTTTTAAATCAATAATTTGTGTCAAATTATTTATTTATTTTGTAATAAGTGGGATAATGTATAGCGAGGCGGTTGTTATAGCGAATAACAACCCTTTCAGGCTGATTCCCGTTCAGCCTGTCGGGGTTGTTATACATTATCGCTATACATTATCCCATATATATATATATATATATATATATATATATACATACATTATAACACAATTTTATAACACAATTTTCACATGACATGTTGTCTTTGGAGGTGAAGAGTTTGACCTCTGCCCTCCCGAAAAGCATATCTGCTCCCAGTTTACCCGGCACATGCATTGCTCCAAGCGAGCGCAGGTTGTTTTCTGCCCATAAAATTTCTGAAATTTGGAGATTGTTGAGCCCTCATCCCCAGCCAGCACCTCTGCAGCCAGCAGTTCAGAACCCTCTACCTCTGCCATGGCAAGCCCCTCAACTCCCTCACCCAAAAAAAATAAAATAAAAAAATAACCCCATCCTGGATTTCCTCACTGAGGAATCCAAAAAAGAGCAGAGGCGCCATGAGGAGAGCGAGTAAGTAAGAGCGAGTACACGTAATACGAATAAGTTACTAAATATAAATATAATCACTAAAGCACATAGTACACTTCTCCGGGTAGATTAGATTAAACAGGCAAAAACTCTCAAGGAGTACACAAAAACTCAGCACGCCGCATAACAGCTTGCTGCCGCAAGAGAGGGATAGAGGAAGTGAATGAACCCGCCATCTCTCTTAAACCAGCTGGACTGCCTCTGATTGGTTCTGGTGGTCCGCCCTAAGGATAACTGACAGATGAGTCAGCCAGTCACAGCGACCTAGAGGTGGGCAAAAACAGAAAGAAAACTCAATGAATGCACAACACACGTGTAGTGCATCAGCGAGCGAAAACATCATTCCCACGCCAGCGAAATAACGCACGTGGAACGTAACAGTGGATAAGCTGTAGTTTTTGTGTTTTTTATGCTTACTTTATTGGTTCTGTAATATGATATATTTGTATTTGACGTTTTTTCCTGTTATGTTTACTTTATTGGTTCTGTAATAAAATATGTTTGTATCAATTTTTTTTGCCTGTTATGTTTACTTTATTGGGCAATAAAGACAGATTTTTGTTAACAAAGAAAGTGTTTCTGAACATCAGTGACATTCAAACCAGTGATAACAAACAGATATACAAAACACCATGCAGTGTGTATAAAAATATTTATTGCAAACAGACGCAAGTATTACACAGATAAGAACATCTGTATTCATATCCAACACCAAAGTGAACAAAAGTATAAAATATATAAATGCATATGACACTGTTGTCATGTTCAACAACTGCAGGAAGTGAAAAGCAAGAAACAGCTTCAAACATATACAGATTTAGAAAGAACAATATTTTTTTTTAACCGTAACAGTTTTATCATTTTACAATAATGTTTAGTTAAGCACAGTTTTTGACACAAAAGGATTTGCAAATGTTTTAAGCTCTGTAATTTAGGGTGAATTTCATGAGAACTGTAAAAAACAAACAAACATGGGAATGAACACTAATGTTCAGGCTTGCACATTGTCTGAAACTAGGACAGCCAGTCTGTTTCGTGTGTCATTCCCAGAGGTTTCGTTGTTTGCCATGGGTTCACGGGGTGGTTGGGGGTCATGCCTATCCCTTAAGATGTCTTCATCTGGAACCAGTGTGTCACCATTGTCCATACACACATTGTGCAAAAAGGCACATGAAGCAATGACCTGGGGTGCAAACGTGGGCTTCACCTCCAAAGCTCTGAAAAGTGTTGACCTCCACCTGGTCTTCATCATGCCGAACGCCCTTTCTATTATGCTGCGCCCTCTTGACTGAAAGTAGTTAAATCGTTGCTGTACTTTTCCATGCACTGGCTCCTTGAATGGGGTGATGAGGCAAATTGGCGTTTCCAAACAAGGATACCCACCATCACCCAGAAGGATGTAGCCTGTTGGTGGATACCGTCTCGCGGTATAAAAACTGCTGCTCTTCATTATGCGTGTGTCATGGACAGACCCCGGGTACCCCACATAAATGTCAAGAAACCTGCCATTGAGTCACAGATTGCCTGCATGTTGACTGAGTAAAAGCCTTTATAATTCAGATAGTCTAATCTGTGACGCTGTGGTGGTTTTATCCGTATGTGGCTGCCATCGATTGCTCCAACCACATTGTGGAATGCAGGGGTTCCTGAAATGTTGACAAATCCCTGACCAACTGCAGGCAGGTCCACTGTTAGAGGGAAGCAGATTGCTCTCCTCAGATTGTCCCATATATTCTGGGCCACTCTGTGGATGATGCGGTGAACTGTAGCCTTTGGAACATTAAAGACACTGGACACCACCCGATAGGAGAGTCCATGTGCCAGCCAGTAGGTATATATGAGTACCTCAAGCTCATTACCCCAGCCATGGTCCTGCTCCCTTTGCAAAAGCCTTTGTAAGCTTTGCATCGCTGTTCTGCTGAGGCGGAAATCCTGCCTCAGCTCAGTTTCAACATCGAACCACATGCGCAGTATGGGCATGTTGGGGTTTATGGCACAGTATCTAGTTGCAGTACCAGTCTGGAAAATAAAACCATTTCACACCATTAATGAGCTTGAGGCACCCACTTTTCAACAGGCCCCAAAAAAAACCTTTTAATATATTCGAATTTTGTCAAGAATTATAAAAAATCTGCAATAAGATCATTGGTGCTAAAATAGTTTTAAAAACAATTTTAAAAGCTGGTTATGTCTATTTTGATGTTTATGCGCAAGTTCAGCAGACAGAGGTTCGGGTTTTGTTCCGATCAGATCATGTGAGCGGAGAGCGCATTTCTGAATATTCCGCTCCGCTCGCTCAACCCAGAATGGCCTCTGCCTGGTTAAAAAAAAATGTGTATACAAGGGCTGCCTCCGACAAAAAAACATTTTCTAGTCGACTATAGTTGTTAATTTAAGCCATTAGTGGACAAATCGCCCCTTTATATTAATTTAATTACTTAAATAGGCTATATACAGGATAATGAGCGTTTACGTAATATAGCCGCACTCAAGCACACGACCGCATGCATAAAGCTTGCCACAAAGAACCGGTAAAAGTAATTTGGTGTCAGTAAGATTTTTTAAGAAATTAAGAAAAGTAATATGCAAGGATGCATTCAATTGATCAAAAGTGACAGTATAGACATTTATAACGTTACAAAAGCTTTCTATTTCAGAAAACTCTGAAACTTTATTCAGCAAAGAATCATAAAAAAAAAAAAAAAAAAAAACAGTTTTCAACATTGATAATAATCAGAAATGTTTATTGAGCAGTAAATTAGCGTATTATTCCCTCAGGTAGGTTGCATGTTTTCTTGCGTGGGTGGATGTTGGAATCAATAATCACGTTGTTTGCATTCACCAGAAACTGATTTGCCGAAATCAAAATGCTGACATTGACATTGAAAGTCCCGCTCGGAGCGGTAACGTTAATTTTAAATCAAACAATGATTTGTCCCTAAATAATGATATATTATTATTGATAGGATGATAACAGGTGTCATGATCATTCTCAAGTTTCGTGATCAGCACTGCTGCTGTATAAGTCAGTGGTTAGATCAGCTTTCCAGTCAAAAAAATAGGACAAGGGAAATATAAATTATGCATTATTAATTATGACAAATAAATTATGCCCAAAATACGGGACATTTGGCAACCCTATATAACGTTAGTTTTTTTTTCCCTTCCCAAAGAACAAAGTACATAACGTTAGCAGGGCTGAACTGGGACAAAAAAATAAAATAATTTGCTAATAAAATTTAGCAAAATAACGTTATAGCTAACAGCTCAGATAACTGTGTTGGTTAGTTCGGTAAACGTTGTTTGTTACCAATCCATACATACCATATGCGGTCCACCAGCATCCGTAGGCGTCGTAGACCTCTTCTTCTCCCTTGATTTCTCCGATTTGTTGCAGACAGTCGCAAAAAAATCTCCAATACCCACCCAATCGACATAAACACACTTGCGGACGGCATCTTGGAAGTTTGTGATCAACACTGGTTGCCCCTGGTGACACAGAGCCACTTAGTAACGATGTATGATGACGTAACCAAGTGGCGTCTCATTTCATAGGGGTATGTTTTCACCCCTAGCACTTACCAGTCGGTTTCGAGGGACAAGGGCTAGGGGTAAGACGAAGGGGTAGGGGAAGGGGAAGGGGTAAGCCAGAGAATTGGGATTCAGCCTTAGTCTATAATATGGACCTTATGGAATCAAAACAAAATATTTGAACACTCTAAATTAATATTTGAACATTCACAACTAAACAGCAGCTTTAATGATATTGCTGGACTGCATAACTCGTGTTTCATTCCTGATCATCTTAATATCGTCGTCCACACTTGCCATCTTTGCACTTCACCATTTGTCTACTATAGACTTTTCTTTGTATTTGGCCCAAGTGTTCAAGTGTGTGTAGAACTTTTGATTACCTAATTTGACACACTTATGGTGTTGTAAAAATGCAAGTGTTATTTTGATTTTCAAAGCTTTTCATTTTTAAATAATCCTCTAAGTGTCTGTACAGCAGTGCCTATGTAACACAGTTTACTGGTAATGATGGTGCTTTGAATTAAGTGATAAAAAGCAGTTGCAAATGTTGTACAAATGACAAAATACACATACTCATGTTTGCACCAGTAAAATGTGTTCACTTATATCCTGTTGCGTGCACATACTCTCTAGTGGCCAGTGTATTTGGACAGACCCCATGTTTGAGTTTCTCTGTTTTGGGCCACTTTTATCTGTTGCTGTTTGAACTGAACAGAGAAGGGTTGAGTTCAGTAGTGAAGACTGGTGATACTGGTTACTGAGAGCCTTTAACGTTTGACTAGTGAGAGAGTTTGACTAGTGAGAGAGTTTGGGGCATTAAAAAAGACAAAATGAAGAGGAAGAAAAGACCATTCTTTTTTTCTTTGGAAAACAAAATAAAAATGTTTTTGCTCATATATAGGCTTCTTTTATTCCTCTTCTGAGAGCTGAGACCCGTCACATTCACAACAGAGACGAGATAAAGACATGAAAGCTTTCATTCCCCTGAAGTCCATCTCTAATGTTAGTAAAGATTATTAGACTCATTATCCCACTGAAATAATATCATCATCTTCTGCTGTTTCAGAATAAACTTCTTTATTTCCTCCCTCTAAATACTTGATTGTGATTGGCTGGAATGTGTTCATTAAAACATTGTTACATTTTTAAGAATTAGTCTTATTTAGAAAATTCATATTGTGTTTCGTGTCATACTCCTGCTGTTCTTAGTCTATAGAGCATGAACACATTTGCATGCAAATACATCCTCATCACTCATTTGTTTAGGTCCACATTTAGACGTTCAGGGTGGACAATATTTGCATCTCTGACGTGAAACAGAAGCAGAAACAGTGAGTTATTGTACATGTTATTGACACATTCCATTGTCTCATTCTTTTTTATTCATCTGTTAGTTTTATTAAAGGGATATTTCACTGCTGGAAAGATGAATGTGTATTTAAATTGGGTCATTTATGTAGTAGAAATGTGAAATTATTTTAGAAGTTGGAGCTTCTAGACTGAGAATGTATTTTTGGCTTATGTGGATGAAAGACAACAACTCCCAGAATGCACTTGCTTCGCTGCCCTATGAGGCCACTCCTGAGCCGCAGCTGCTCCGGCCGCCTCTTGTTCCTCCATCATCCGCATCTGTTCATCGCTGTATTGTGGCTCGGACAGGCAGCCACGGGCATCGCACCAGATCTTCAAAATCCCCTTCTGCCATATCATCTTCAAAACTACCTTTCGCCATCGTGGTTAGCCTACTACTCAGCTTTCTCCACAGAGCAAGAGCCTGTTATCTTAGCTTAAAAAAAAAGATGGCTGACACTATTTCTACATTCTGTGAGTGAGAACTATGGGCGGGTTTGTTTGTTTGTATACTTTATTGTCCTTTTTAAGGAAATTTGTCTTGGACTCAAAGCTGCATTGATACACAACATATACAGACATACATACACATATACACACACAACCAATAAAAAGCTACAAATATTAACAGCATCAACGGTCCCTCTTCCCACCATATAGGCAAATTGAAAATGGATCCAATAATGAATTTACACTACAGTCCCTTTTCCCACCATATAGGCAAATTGAAAATGAATCCAATAATGAATTTACACTACATTTCAACACGACTACATTACTACATCTTGCTATTTAACATATTAATAGATAGAGGAATAAATGACTTTTTGTAACGGTTGCTCTTACACAATGGGACTCTATACCGTCTCCCTGATGGCAGAAGCTGATACTCTGGGAATAAAACATGGCTTGAATCACTCACTATTGTCTGTGCATTTTTAAAAATCAACAATTCGTAAATTGATTGAAGTGATGAGTACTCTCTTACACCCATAACTTTCATTGCAATTTTCACAAGACGAGCAAGCTGTGATTTTAATTGGACCGAAAGATTGCCATACCAAGTTTGCATCCCATAATTCAAAAGACTACCTAAAACAGCGTAATAGAATAATTGCATAATTCTCTGATTTACACCAAACAGCCTAAGTCGTCTCAAAAAATACAAGCGTTGTTGAAATTTTGAACAGATATAATCAATGTGGGCTTTCCAAGTAAATGACCGATCAATGACCACACCTAGATACTTATAGGTATCCACCTGCTCAATGATATTATCATAGATGATAACTGGGCTATAATCACCTAATCTTTTTGGATCTATTATCATTTCCTTCGTTTTTGATACATTTACGATAAGATGATTTACATTACACCAACGCACAAAATTCTCAATTTCAGACTGATAAGCTAATATATCATGATCTTTGTCTAAGAGACTCAATATCACTGTGTCGTCAGAGTATTTGATAATATAGTTATTCTTATTTATACTAAGACAGTCATTTGTATAAAGAGTAAACAAAAAGGGAGAGCATACGCAACCTTGAGGCGCACCAATACTAATAGATTTAACATCAGAGAGTGTATTATTTACTTTTACATATTGAGTACGATTGGTTAAGAAAGAAAAGAACCACTTAATAATAAAAGGGTTGACATTACTTTTTACAAGCTTACCCAGGAGTAACTGTGGCTGAAGCGTATTAAAAGCGGAGCTAAAATCTACAAAGAGTAATCGTGCATAAGCATTAGAAATTTCTAGATGTTGAAGAGTCAAATGAGTGATAGTATTAACAGCATCAACAGTCCCTCTTCCCACCATATAGGCAAATTGAAATGGATCCAATAATGAATTTACACTACATTTCAGTCTCGACATCACATACCTCTCCAAACATTTCATAATTACAGAAGTTATAGCAATTGGTCTAAAATCATTATTATCAACAGCACCTGTTTTTTTAGGAACAGGTGTAATAATAGTCTTTTTCCATAAAAAAGGAACCATATGACTGTCCAGGGATTGCTGGAAAATTGGACACAAAGCTGGAGTTAATTCTTCTGCACACTCTCGTAAAAGATAAGCAGAGATACCATCTGGCCCCGTTGATTTCTTAATGCAAATTTTCCGAAAAAGAGAAGTAACTTCTTGAGGGTTCACAAGTAATCTAACATCCGTTGCACATTCAATATTTTGTAATAACTCTTCACATTCCTTAACAGGATCATTATTATCAAAACGAATAAAAAAGTCATTCAACTCATTTGCTTTCTTAAAATCGTCAGTAGTAATAAAGCGTTGTTTTTTAGAATCCATGTTAGAGATCGTTCTCAGTGAGTTCCACAGTTTTTTATTGTTCATAGATGCAATGTTTTGTTCAATGTAGTCCTTTTTTCGCTTCCTAGCTTCCCATAATAGTTTATTCAGTTCCTTTTGGACGACTTTTAACTCAACCCGATTGGTTGAAGACATGCGGAACGAGCTCCTCCTACTGGCTGTAGTCTCTCGCCTCTGGACAGTAAAGCCTCAGATGAGCTAAATGACGATTTTTGTGTCATTGAAGGTTTTTTTCCAGACACACAATACAGAAATCTCTCGTCTCAGGAGGACATGAGGGAGGGAAGCACGGTCATCCCAAAATACTACCGGGTTTCTACTGATACAAAGCTTAATGCTAATCGGAGAAGTATCCCTTTAAGTTACACTTCTTAACATTATTTTTTCTCTGGCTGTTATAAAGCACATTTGTTATCGAAAAAAAGCAGTGATTATGATTAAACAAATGATTATGTAGTAGATGATTATTATGTATTGATGATAACATGTAGTGGCCTGAAGCCTAAACCATGAAGCCGGTTTAAGTTAACAGGGTGTTTCAGTTTAGTTTGCACCAACCCTGGATTTTAGGCACCATGAAAGTGGCTCTGCTTTTAGCGGTGTTCATCACGATAGTCACAGTAGTTATCATCAAACCTGATTGGATTGGTTTGGTTTTTCAACTCAAAACTAATCCTGTAACCCTGAGTTTGTTCAACTACCATCATGGTACAGCCCCTGATTTACTGATCTAATCCAGTGTTTATTCATGTTGTAATGAGGTTCAATGTTGTGGGAAGAAGGACGCGGGAACCGTCGAACATTCAACACAATATAATACCAAAAATAAAACAAATACAAAACGAAAGTAAAAGACAGCGGCCACTCACGGATGACTGCTGTCACATCAAATAAAACATAAACATCAAATAGGCCTGGCCTCTCTCGATCTCCACTGACGTCGCTCCTCCTTTTATGCTTCCGCTCCTCCGTGAGAGATACGAGACCAGTGTGTCGTGCAGGTGTAGCTCATTAGCATTCACGCCACCGGCCTCGCGCCGCTCTCTCACGGCCCTCCGCCTCATCCTGCTCGCCACATATGTGTGATATTGTTAACACTGAAACGGCACTCCTTCTACAATATGTACCATTCGTTCAAAGCAACCAGTCTGATGCGACAAACTCATCCAAGTCATTATATTCCTTTTGCATAGTGTTATATATTTCTTTCAATTGTGTACTTACATTATCCTAAATGTTTACAAGAACTTGTAAATTAAGAGAAATTCTCTCTGTCAATGACGTAATATCCGCGTTATCCCTGGTTTCTGCTAGTACTGCCATAGTAACCATGGCAACAGACGTGGACAACTGCGTAATGTTTAGCGGCACGCTCACGCTGTTGTTGTTTCGTTCAAACACTGTTGACCATGGCAGGCAGACTTTGGGACAAAAGGAGAACTAAAACTAGGATCAATATCGGCATGTCGTTTTCGAGATCCAGAGAGCTTCTCGACAAACTTGGACTTGACAGAGCTTTAAGACTTGACAAGACCTATGATCTAGCTCACTGCAAGTCTCATATAGCTAACAAACTAACACAATAAGGGCCCTATCTTGCACCCAGTGCAAGTGACTTTGTACAGCGACGCATGTTTCATTCCTATTTTGCACCCGCGCAAAGCGCGCTTTTCCCTCCACAGAAGCACGTCGCTAAACTAGGGAATGAACTTGCGCTCCCTGGGCGGTTCAGCGCAAAAAAGGAGGCGTGTTCCGGCGCAAACAATCCCTGGTGCTATTTTACTGTTCCATAAAACAATTCCGCCACTGGCCAGAAAAAACCTAGTCTAAAGTCAGTGGTGCGTTGCGTATGTTATTCATATGCTATTTTAAGGGCGCATGCTAGGCCATAATCAATGTAGTGTGTGCACAACGCGCATACACTTTGATTCTCTCATCTACACAGAAGCAGCAGTTTTCATTTTTGCAAATCATACATTATTACGATAGATAGATAGATAGATAGATAGATAGATAGATAGATAGATAGATAGATAGATAGATAGATAGATAGACAATTTATTATAAAAGCATACATCTAGCTTACACATTTACCCAAATTATTATATGCCTGTTTAACCCTCTGAGGTCTGAGCTGTTTTCTGGGCCCTGGAGGTGTTCTGACATGCTCTGACGTTTGTGGTTATTTCTGTTACTTGTGACATTTTCATGGCTAAAGTCTAATTACACTGTATTCAGCACAAACTCTGCTACAATAATATATCAGCAGCATGTGTGTAAAAGTTTGTAGTTTTGAGATAATGACATTTATGCGTGGTTTGTGAAAATACAAAAAAAAATTCTCACTGAAATAAGGTCATGAAACCCATACTGATTATTTCTTCACAAGACTTTTGAAAATTGTATCACGTAGCCTAGAATATTTGCTCTAAAACTATGTGAAAATCACCCTGACTGCTCATTCAGAGAAGACAATATATTGATTTAAAATTGTACGACGTGGTTTGTGTGATAAAGCTTTATGCGAAGGGGCGGATCATCTCATTAATATGTAAGCTTTCCACACCTGAGAAAGACAAAGACACTCCCTAATGGCCCTATTAGGAGCTATCAGGGCCCATCATTCTGACCAACCTTGCACAAAGAATGAGGAGATTTAAAAAAGAATGGCTTTTAGATTGTTTGGATTTATTTACAACACAACATGATTCAAAGAAAGAGACCTTTGTGCCATTCCTAAAAACATTGTACATACCTTTCATTTCCAAGGTGTTTGATTTTCACTTTACCATGTTCATGTACAGAGACATGTACTGTGAATGTTGAAGTCAGCAGGACTCAGTGGCATCTGGGCCCTGAAAAAAAAAGAAAAGTGAACATACTGATATCAAGAGAAAGGCCTGCACGATTTTGGGAAAACATTTTAGATTTTTCTGGTTAAAATTGCTTTTTAAAATTCACAGAATACACACACACACACACACACACAAATGTTTCCAACAATATATTATACAATGAACACCAGGGGCCCGTTCTTCGTACGTCGCTAACTCAGTTAGCTGGATTTGATTGTTGGGGATTTGGCATGATCTTGGATTGTTTGGTTCTTCGACGCTCATCCTGGACTTGCTGTCATAGCAACAGGTGCGCAATCTTAAACCTGCTCGGGAGCAGAGGCTTATTTCATGTTAACAGGATTAGACTGCGGCTTTATAAGCGGAGCTGATAGGCTACGGGAAGTCCAGCGCAGTGCGATAGTGCACTTTCTGAGATATTTTTTTCTTGTGACTCGTGAGATTGTCGTTTACATTATTAATTTGTTGGAAACGCACATTTATTTTCGACTTGTCGGAGTCGGGCTTTAACTAGGCTACAGCACAAACTGTTTGCATTGCCCTAAGATTATTTGCGAGTGGCTCTTTCCTTTACACTATTGGAGATGCGGAGAACCTGATGGAAAGTGCTGTCAGTCGTGTCATTCGGAGTTTACCTGGTGCTTTTAGGTTTAAAAAACAGTTTTAGGTTGTTGTTTTTTTGGCATTTCCAAGCCACTTAAGACCCAATGTTGTAAAGCATTTTTTTTTTTAGGCTATCATAATTTTTTATGAAGATCATACAAACATGACCATGTCGATTACAGTATATGTCACTCAGGCTTCACTAACGTGATTGGTAGACTATAGGCTACCATAGACTGCCATCAAGGCCTCAATGAAGGGGATTATGTGAACAGAAAGGGGGTTCACAATGTAAATGTGCAGCCCAGTTACTATTGTGATTCTTTATATACCAGATTAGTAATATTATATAAAAAAACAAAACAAAAAACAAAGGCAGTTGACTAAAATCTTCCATATCACAAATGTGAAAGCAAAATGGCCAGGATCTGTGCATGACTTAAACATTTTCAGAGATTCACATTTATGCACATTATTTGAAAGTGGTAAGAAAAGTTCCACAATTAAATATCAAGCTCACTGTATTACATACACTTATGCTGATCCTAACAGAACTGCATTTTTTCAAAGGTGATTATGACATGTTCCTGCCTGCAGACAGGTGTTTTATGACCCCATTCCCTGACCCAAACCAGTTACAATGCAGCTCCAGGACAAGGGCACACAATGAAATGAACTTTGGCTAACTAAAGGGAAGATTTCAGTGTCTGAAAACTCTTGAGGGTTGCACACCTGACAGGGCCTGTGACATTGTTGCATGTGCCATATTACAACATTGCCAAAAAAACACACTTTTCTTTAAATGTTTAATAAAATACAAATATGCTTAGTTCCTTGAGTTTTATTTCACTTGTTCTTTGTAAAGAAAAGCCAGTGGTCAAGTGCCTACAACAAGAGATATTAGACACATGCCTCATGCAACAAATAAAAAGGAAAAGTTGGCTATACACTGCCCACCTGTAGGCCTATGTCTCCTCTGTCTGAGACTCTTCTGTAGGCCTTTCTGTAGATGTGGAATCATGCAACTTATATTGCAGCCATAAAGCATACAAGTATAAATGAAGTAAAGTTATTTATGCACTTGCAGGTAGGCTAGTTCCTCCATATGACAATTATCTGAGAGGGTTTATTTACTGTCCAGTGCAATGGAAACAAATGGACATTACAAAGTCTTATACTTTATTTCACTCCCGTGGATCACGGCTGAACGCGTCTTCTCAACACTCACTTACAAACATTTTTCGCCTATCGTGCGTCTACTCTACACCCGTACCACTAAAAAGACGGATTATATCTAAAACTTCAGTCATAAATTAGTATTAATATTGATAGCATCACTGGTAGCTTCGTTGCTAACTTACTGTCCATCTGTTAAAATGGCGAATATATCAGATGAAAGTAGTCTACCTTTTGGTGCAGGTGAGGACACATTTGAGCTGCACGCACTGCAGTCTGAGCTGGAAGCTGTTGAGAAACAGATCCACGACCTTTTATTGAGACAAGCCGAGCTGATAGACCGGCGGTTAGCTCTTGAAACATCACGCGCCGATGCACACAAATCAGAGATTAACGTTACTAACCCGCTCACTCCGACTTCGTCTACTCCGTGCGTTTCTCAACATAGGTCCCGAGCGCCGAGGTCGCGATCAGCCATGGTCTCGTTCACTCCGGCTCCAACACGCCACCACGAAGCCTGGGTGGTTCCGCAGCGGAAGACGCGAGTCAGGTCTAGACCAAGACTCTCTCCGACCCTCCCGGTTTTCGAGTTATCCACACAAAACCGCTTCTCCCCTCTTCGCGAAACAGAACGCGATGCTGTGATCATCGGCGATTCCATCATTCGGCACGTACGCGCAACGTTAGGTAAAAGTAAGGTGCACAGTCACTGCTTTCCTGGTGCTCGTGTTTCTGAAATCGCTACTCACGTTCCCGAGATTCTGAACGGTGACGAGCGCGTCGGAACTGTTGTCCTGCACGCGGGAGTGAACGACATCAGGATGCGCCAGACAGAGATTCTGAAGAAAGACTTCAGGAATCTGATCGATACGGTACGCAGCACATCGCCTGAAACAACGATCATAGTGTCAGGACCGCTTCCCACGTACCGACTAGGACATGAAAAGTTTAGCAGATTATTTGCGCTAAATGAATGGTTAATGTCATGGTGCAATGAGCAGAAACTGCTCTTTGTAAATAATTGGAATCTGTTTTGGGAGCGTCCTAGGCTTTTCCGTGCCGATGGCTTACACCCAAGCAGATTCGGAGCAGATCTTCTGTCGGATAACATCTCCAAAATGTTAAATACCTTTTGACTAGTAACCAAAAGTCCAAATCATAGTCTCTGCTGCACCAATTTAACTGATATAAATACTAGTGTAGAATATTGCATAGAAACCGTGTCTATTCCTCGTTTAGTGAGATCAAATAACAAATCTACTGCAGGATCTAGGAAAAATCTAATTGTTATTAAAACAGAAAATGTTGCTATTAGTAAACAAAAACAATTTCTAAAGCTAGGTCTTCTAAACATTAGATCACTCACACCTAAGGCAGTTATTGTAAATGAAATAGTCACAGATAATAGCTTCGATGTACTTTGCCTAACTGAAACCTGGCTTAAACCAAATGATTATTTCGGTCTAAATGAGTCTGCTCCTCCTGGATACTCCTATAAGCACGAGCCCCGTCTGATTGGTCGTGGCGGCGGTGTTGCGACAATTTATAGAGATATTCTCAATGTTACTCAGAAAGCGGGTTATAAGTTTATTTCGTTTGAAGTACTTGTACTAAATGTTACGCTCTTAGATGTTAGAAAAACATCCCTATTATCTCTAGCCTTGGCTACCGTATATAGACCGCCTGGGCCTTACGCTGATTTCCTAAAAGAGTTTGCAGATTTTCTCTCAGACCTATTAGTCAATGTCGATAAAGCATTAATTGTTGGAGATTTTAACATACACGTAGATAATCCAAATGATGCGTTAGGGGCTGCGTTTACAGATTTATTAAATTCATTTGGGGTCAAGCAAAACGTCACCGGACCAACTCATCGTCTTAATCATACACTCGATTTAATTATATCACATGGAACCGATCCAACCGATATAGATATTATACCGCAAAGTGATGAAGTCACTGACCATTACATGGTACACTGTTAGACTTTTCAAGGGTTTTTTACAGTAACTTACTGGCAACACTGTTGCCAGTAAGTTACTGTAATTAAGAGTTACAGTACCAAACCGTATTTCAGTTTTGTGTAATACAGTGCATTACTGTAAAAACGAAGCTAATCAGTACAGTGCATTACTGTAAAAACTAAGCTAATCAGTACACTACTGTAATTATTTTTATTTGTACTAAATATAAATTAGATTTGATAATTTTGATATATGATTAATTTTATTTTTATCCTACATAAGTACTACTTTCATACAAACCAATTAGACAAAGTTATCACAAAATACCATTTTTTTATTTAAAACATTTCATATATATCACAAAATAAACATGCCAATGCTGGAAATGATGTGTGAAATTTTTACACATTAATGGGTGAGTTTAGAGACAAAAAATTTTGTGTTAATTTTAACTCATTCATTGTGTTAATGATTTTAACAAAGTAAATATGTCAGAGAGGTTAACACAAAGATGTGTAAACGTGTTAAATTAACACATTATGTGCTGTCCTTCACTGCAAACATTTTTGAAAACATACATAAAACCATAAACAAAACATTAGCATTTGACTAAATGAATGTAGTCATTGGTTGTTTAGCTTATACAAGTATTATAATGAAATATCAACCATTACATTCATAAAACTGCAGAATATAAATACATTAAGCAGTCAAAAAGGAAATGTCCAAAACAGGACAAAACACAGTTCTTTTCACAATACAAGACACATAACCCCACCTTAAAAATAATTTCACTTATTTCCAAAAATGTGTTGGATTCATGTACACTGGTGGCCAAAAGAAGTATTTAAGTGTCGTAATGTTTTTGAAAGAAGTCTCTTTGATGCTCAAGAAACATTTCTTATTATTATCAATGTCTGACTGTCTACTCCATCTTTTCTACAGCATAGGAGTAAAAGTCATCATCAAAATAATCTTTAAAAAGCCAACACAATGTTTTTGTCCACCTTTGTGAATAAATGAACTTCTCCAAAGATTGGTTCCTGTTCAGAACTTGATTGACAACATCAGAGTGTTCCCTGGTCTGTGTGCGTGTCCACAAACACAAATGTACTCAGTCCTTCAGAGGAGATCCCGGTTCCAAAACTATATGAGAGAGAGAGAGAGAGAGAGAGAGAGAGAGAGAGAGAGAGAGAGAGAGAGAAAGAATATTAGTGTCACATTATTTTTAACCTCCTTTTTTGTTAATTTTTATTATTATTATTTTCACAAAAACTTAAGAATATATATATTTGTAAACAGCTTTTGTCAATAAATAGCATACAAAAGAACTAAATTAAATAATGCCAGATTAAATTTTAATACTTACAAATCCTAAATTCTGTCCAAAAATGCTGAGATCCATAGAAAGACCGACTGAAATAGATGATTTTTGCCCATTTCAGCTTGTCTGCAGTGAAGGAGTACCTGTTTGAGAGAAATACACAGTAAGATACATGCAAGAAATCACTGTGTGATGATCGTTCTCCTTCCTACAGTAGTTAACCCACCTGTGCGCTGATATCAGGACCTTCCTAGTCAGGTGGAACTGCAATGGTAGAGTCTTCTGGCTAATAAAATATAAAAATAATGCAAAAATATAAACTTAAGTTGTTTAGAATGCTAGATTTGGTATGAATGAATTAGTGAGAGTTTTACTGCAGTGCTTACCTGGATACATTTAATCTGGTGAGACTGAACAAAGACAATGGTCCATCTTCTGATTGGTTCATTTGCTGTGTAATAAAGTTAGACATAATGCAAAGGTCACTTTTTTGATATAAAGTTAGCCAATTTTATAGAGATTTTATAAGATATTGTAAGCTACCTAGTCTGCACCAGTGGCTCAAAAGCAATTTTCACATAGCGTATGCTAATAATTTCAACAAACTTATCTCAAAATATATCACAAATGGGCTGGCCTAACTTACCTCTGGAATCTTGCTAAGTCACTGGCGCGAATTGGCGCTTTGTTGCAGTTGCCTTTAAACACAAAAATGGAAGTAAATATTAAATTCCATAAAAAAAATAAAAAAATAAAAAACTATAATATGGTATAGTTTGCAAACTAATGCTAAAACTATAAAGGTTCTCATTAGTAGGCCAACATTAGGCTATAAACAGAATTTCACATTAGTTTATTCACATTTATTGTTAATGTAAACGCGTTGCTCGTTGGCATATTTTAACTCGACAATTCAATAATCTAACAAAGTGTGTAAAATGAAACGTTAGCTCAGTTTACCATGGTAAAGTTCGTTACCGCCATGTTGACGACGAGTAACGTTATTAGGCTAACGTTAACGTTATAACATACGTTAAACTGGGCACAATCCTGTCAACAGCCAGTCTATGGTCAACATACACAGAATGTTTTATTTTTTTTTCTTGTTTTTTTACCTTGCTTGCTGATCTCTCTCTCGGTGAAGTGAATTCCGTCTCTTCCCCGGGCCAGACACGAACGTCGCGATCCAACAAAAGACAGACCCCATTACCTACACTGGATGTCTGTCTGACGCGACACGACAAATCCCAGACAGTGTAGTGATGCGCCGCGGCCGTTATATTTCAGACATAGTCCGATACGAGTCCAAGCGCTCGCGCTAGTTCTTACAAGGGATAAACAGGTTTGCATTTAAAGGTCCGGTCGCTTCAATGTGTCCAATATAGACAGCCTCTGGCTATTATAGCGTTGTAGACACGCGGTGTAAGGCAAAAATTAGGAAATAAAAAGCACGGTGGAATGGTGCCAGCCAGAGAGGCAGTTACGTCAAATACAGTAGTATACAGCAAATTTAAAAAATACAGTAAGTCTCTGTATGTGGTGTTAGACGTCACAGAAAATTCCCATGATGCAATTGGAATCACAGTTATTTACTGTAAAGAGAAATAGCAGTATAATACTGGGGGATTTAAAGTAAATAACTGTAGAAATTACAGAAAAGTCTAACAGTGTAACTTGCATATTACGTACTGCTGTAATATGTCATGCGGCGCCGCGTTATCAACCAGGCAGAACAATCCTTCCATCCACCATAGATAATTTCTCAAATTGCTTATCTGATCTGTCTCAGCTGCTGCCTGAACCCAAACAAACAGATGAACTAGAAGAACTAACTAGCACTATGAGCACTATTCTCTCTAGAACATTGGATGTTGTTGCACCTATTAGATTAAAAAAGGTCAGAGAGAAAATTAAAGCACCGTGGTACAACAATACTACGCATGTTCTAAAGAGAGAAACCCGTATTTTAGAGCGTAAATGGAAACAAACTAATTTAGAGGTCTTTAGAATCGCGTGGAAAGACAGTATGTCACGTTATAAAAAGGCCCTAAAAGCAGCCAGGGCTGAGCACCTCCGCAAACTAATAGAAAATAACCAAAATAATCCAAGGTTTTTATTTAACACCGTGGCTAGACTAACAAATAAACAGACATCACCCGAACAAAATATCCCGTTACAGTTTAGTAGTAATGATTTTATGAAGTTCTTCACTGAGAAAATAGAAAACATCAGAACCACAATTGTAAACGTTCAATCTTCAGTTGCGCCTTATAATTCAGCCTTAATTATCACCCCGCAAGAACAATTACAGTGCTTTACAACTATAGAACAAATAGAGTTAAATAAACTTATCACTTCCTCTAAAACAACAACATGTTTATTAGATCCGATACCAACTAAACTACTGAAAGAAGTGTTACCTGTAGTGGAAGAGCCTCTCCTTAATATTATTAACTCGTCTTTATCTTTAGGTCATGTTCCAAGAACATTTAAACTGGCAGTTATAAAACCTCTCATTAAGAAACCACAATTAGATCATAATAACCTAGCAAATTATAGACCCATTTCAAATCTTCCATTTATGTCTAAAATATTAGAAAAAGTGGTGTCCGCTCAATTGTGTTCTTTCTTGCAAGAAAATGATATCTATGAGAAGTTTCAGTCAGGATTCAGACCGCACCATAGCACTGAAACTGCGCTCGTTAAAATCACAAATGATTTACTTTTAGCTTCTGACCAAGGCTGTATCTCAATACTAGTTTTACTTGATCTTAGTGCTGCGTTCAATACTATAGATTACACAATACTCTTAGATCGACTATAAAATTATACTGGTGTTCAAGGACAAGCATTAAGCTGGTTTAGATCATACTTATCTGACCGCTACCATTTTGTCTATTTAAATGGAGAAAAATCGATCATAACTCCAGTAAACTATGGAGTGCCGCAGGGATCTGTGTTAGGCCCTCTATTATTCTCAGTATATATGATGCCACTTGGAAATATTATAAGGAAACATGGAATTAGTTTCCATTGTTATGCTGATGACACTCAAATATATATTTCATCACAGCCAGATGAAAACGCTAAATTATCCAAATTGACAGAGTGTGTTAAAGATATAAAAGATTGGATGACGCGTAATTTTCTTTTATTAAATCCAGACAAAACAGAGGTACTACTTATCGGTTCAAAAAACCGCCCACAAAACCTCTCGCAATACAACTTTAATATAGTAGGATGTCCTGTTACTTTATCCTCTACAGTAAAAGACCTGGGTGTTATACTCGATTGCAACCTGTCTTTCAAAAATCATATTTCATATGTTACAAAAACCGCCTTTTTCCACCTTAGAAACATTGCTAAGCTACGTAATATGCTATCAGTTTCTGATGCAGAAAAGTTAGTTCATGCATTCATGACCTCGAGACTAGATTACTGTAATGCTTTATTAGCCGGTTGTCCTGCATCCTCAATTAACAAGCTACAGTTAGTCCAAAATGCCGCCGCTAGAGTTCTTACTAGATCAAGAAAATATGATCATATAACACCGATTTTATCATCACTGCATTGGTTACCTATAAAGTTCCGTATTAATTACAAGGTATTGCTACTGACTTATAAAGCCCTAAACGGCTTAGCTCCAGTCTATTTAACGGATCTTCTATCGCCCTATAATCCATCGCGCTCTTTAAGATCACTAAATTCAAGGCTTTTGGTCATACCTAGGATATCCAGAACCACCAAAGGAGGGAGAGCATTTTCACATTTAGCTCCAAAACTCTGGAATAGCCTTCCTGATACTGTTCGTTGCTCAGACTCGCTCTCCCAGTTTAAAACTAGATTAAAGTCGCATCTCTTCAGCCAGGCATTCATATAATATTTTTAATCTTACAGTTCAAATTACAATCCGGCCTCTAGTTAATAAACGCCAGAGGAGAACTGGCCCCCGACTGAGCCTGGGTTCTCCCAAGGTTTTTTTTTTTCTCCATTGGGTCACCTGATGGAGTTTTAGGACACTATTAGGTCACTTGATGGAGTTTTTCGGTTCCTTGCCACTGTTGCCTTTGGCTTGCTCAGTTGGGGATATTCTGGGGATATTCTGGGGATATCTAATTTGATTTTATCAATAAATTCCACTAGAAACAAACCTTGTTGTATTATTTTAATTTAATACTGTGAAGCTGCTTTGATACAATCTGTATTGTGAAAAGCGCTATACAAATATACTTGACTTGACTTGACTTGACTTATTTATTTTGGAAAGTTAGAAAATGTCCACTTACTGCACATATTTCAGTCACCACTTTCTTGGGAACAGATACAAGTGTTAATATTTTTACATTAACATAAGTTTATCAGTTTTCACTTTCACAAGTCAAAGCAATTCATCACTCAAGATTTATTGAAATTACTATTCAGCCTTAATTTAATGCAGTAAAAAATATTTTACAGTGTAGGCTACTAAGATCTTTTCTTTTCTCAGCCTTTTTCTTGGTTGCTTTTATAATCAGACAACCATTTATTTAACAGTGCCTTTTATAAAAGAGACTATATAACAAAAAATGACCATTATGTAGAATATTTTTATACTCCACTTTTATTTGTTCCCATGTTCTAGTGTGGTGACTCTGACATTACAATGAACAAAGTAATTATGCAATTATTAAAATACAAAAATTTAGGCTAATAAGTGATAAAAACATCTAACATGGCCACTTCTCACGGATTTAAATTGTCTGCTACTTTTTGCCAGCCCTCTCTCCTGGCTTTTGCAGACTTTGAGGTGTTCCCTGGCGTTTTAATTAAACATTAAAATTCCGAATAAACTTTGACTATTAGTTCTTGCTCTGCTGAGGAGAGAAACTGTGCGCACTCTTTGGCCACGCCCACGCTGAGCAGCCAATAGCAGCGTTGCTGATCAATGTTTCTACTATCCATACATATCCCCTTTTAACCAGCGCATGAACGCGCAATTATCTCAGATGACTCAATCCAGCTATACTAATCATATCCGGCAAGTGTGTTCGAAGAACCGAGTTAGCCAGATCATGATTAGCACGATGATATCATCTTGGATGTCTCATTTGATCTCGGATGTTTTAAGCAACGTACGAAGAATGGGCCCCAGGTTTGTTGTGCCTTGTAGGCAATGTTCCCTCTAAGCTGAGTGGCCGCGCAATAGATTTTTCAGACCGCGCAAACGATTTTTTTTTTTTTTTTAGGGGTTAAACATCTGAGCATCAAAGGCGATGCAGGCTAGGTAATAAACATTTAAAATACTGACATGTGACAACCAAGCTGGATGTACGTTAGAATGTTTACATACCGTAAAACTTCAAATAATAGCCGAGTCCCAAATAGACGTCTATTTTACACGCCTGGTGTGGATACAGGTTTGGATAAATAAAGGCCGGTCTCTAATAGAGGCCCGGTCTGTTTTTTTAGTTTCGGGTTGTATTTAATCTTCTAAAACCCGTCAGATCGTCGGTTTAAGCCAGTTCTATGGTGCAGATTTGCGCACGCAAGAGAGCCCTGCGCATCTGGGCGGGAGCTGTAAGCACAAGCAAGGCAGGCAGAGAGAGTAGCGCCGCGCCGCGTCGCGTCTATGACAACTCGAGGTATCACACACCGGACTAGAAGCGCCGCGTCGCGTCCATGACTATTCGAAGTATCGCACACCGGACGAGAAGCGCCGCGTCGCGTCCATGACAACTCGAGGTATTGCACACCGCACCGGACGCGCACTTTGTCAGTTTATGGCCAGCAATATAGTTATGTTTAAGGACATTGTGGAATTAAGATCATGTCTGTACTAGGCTATATGATTGTACTGTACAAATACAATCGTTGCTAAGTCTGCAGTCTGAATTCACTTTACCTCAGAGCGTCCGTTTACTGAATGAATTGAGAATATCACCTGAAAATCCGATAACATCAGCAGTTTCCATTCAACCAGCTGATTTCTGTAAATGAATGTCAAACTAAATGTATATTGCAGCACAGGGTGAAGTTTCATTAAATTAAAGGCCTGTCTCATATAGACGCCTGTCTCAAATACAAGCCGGTGCAGTTCGGCGATTGGGGAAAATAAAAGCCCGGGCTATTATTTGAAGTTTTACGGTACGCATACATATACTTTAGGCCAGTGGTTCTCAAACTTTTTACACCAAGTAAGTTACCACCTCAGAAAATATTTGGCTCTCCAAGCTCACATAATGGCCAATATTAAAATACAGTAGCATAGTATTCAGCTACAGTTATGCACAGCTCAAAAACTAGGCAGTTTTATTTATAATAATATTTATTGTTGTCAGACACTTTAAACATTGTAACAACACAGTTTTAAAATCAACACTGTTCTGCTTACATACAGGTACTTTTTTTAATGATTAAATTAAAATGTATTGCATCTAAAAGTGAAATAAAAACTGTAACTGTAACTTAAACTTAAATATCCCCATAAGTTGGGGATATTTTGGGAATATTAATTTATTTTTATCAATCAATAAATTCCACTAGAAACAAACTTTGTTGTATTATTTTAATTTAATACTGTGAAGCTAGTACAATTTGTATTGTGAAAAGCGCTATACAAATATACTTGACTTGACTTAAACTGACTGGTAAAACACCATCTTTAAAATGTTCCCAAAGTCCAACCATTATAAAGGATATTGAATAAATATCAACCTTGTAGACATATTGATGCATTTGCTGTCATCTCTTTGAATCCCCTATGGCTAACGCAGGCTCGTGGTCATTTTCGGCAGGTCGTGTGGTTGCGAATTGCTCACAGTACTGAAATGTGCGCTCAGAAAAAAAAAAAATTTGCTCAGTGCTGAAAAAAATTAGAGGGAACATTGCTTGTAGGCATAGGCTATGCGCAGTGCTGCATAAAATAATAACAATATAGCAGCCTATATAAATCTTCCAAAAGATTTCAGTAACTAAGCTAGAGAAAAATATATTGATTATCATGTTACTTCAAATGTTTCCATTCGTTATGATATGAAATGAGATAATAGTAAAAACATGAAGCCGTTTGGAGCGTTTTGCTTTTCCAAAATATGATACATTCAAACGCGATCGCGATCCAAAATATGATATTCAAACGCGATCGCGCTCAAATATAAAATATTATGGTTACCATATACATATCTACGTTTGAGCAGATATCCACAAACACAGTAACAGTAAACACGGGTCTAAATATTATAATATTCACCATATATCTAGCAACAGTTCAACTGCAATGTGAAATTTATGCAACAATAACAAACTAATATTTAAGAATTTCTTACCTTATCTTTCTTGTCTTCAAATCGCGTTCTTCTTCTGGGGCAAAGCCAATGTAAGCTCACAACGCGTCTTTCAATCTCGACGAAAAGCAGAGACTGATGAAGTGTTTTGTTTCTGAGGTAATGAGCGCGTTCAAGTTCCATGTGGAGATTTGCATGTGAATATCTTTTGCGCGAGTAGGCGTGGTCAAATTAAAACTAATTAGGAAGCGTTTGAGAAGCTGGACATCATGTTGGTTTTATACAAATTACATAAACAGAGAATATTTGTTTTCAGTTTGAATCCGATCATTTAAAAGTACACACTTAAATGTTTATAAAGGTATATGGCTCATAAATGTGTGACAAGTATTCGCTGAGTTTTGTTTCAGTTTATAGACGTGCTCAAGAAAAAAAAGTTCACCACGACGGAGAGGCAGAACGCACACCCTGTTTATTTTCTTTATTTTTCAAAAGCACAATGTTTTGATTTGATTGTAAGTGGACACATACAAAAGTAGAAATATCACAGATTCTTTTTTTATATTTCTTTTTTCTTTATGACCATAAATGACGGAGTAATTTAAGTTTAAAGTGCTACAATGTGAAGAAAATCCAGCAAAACGCGCCGGCGCGTTTGCCGACCTCAGGGGGTTAACCGAAGCTAATTTGGGTGTGTTTCTCCATCCCCAATGTCACTTCTCTCTGTCTTTTACGGCCGTGACGAGAGCGTTGCTCTCCTCGGCTGTGAACCGCTCCTGGCGTGCGCCTGGCAAATCCGCCGTTACAATAGCAATCCGCCATGGAAAAAGTGCATCTGCTCTTAAAGGGAATGTGAGATGATGCTCTGAATGGTTTATTTCACGTTACGCCCAAACCACACCTATGAGTAATGAAGCGACTTCAGACCAACCCCTTTTAGATTTGCGCAGGGCGCAAGAGTCATTTATCCCGCCGGGAAAATAGCAACAGCGCCAAGACCCGCCCACAAAGTTACTTGCGCTTTGACACTTGCATTTCAGATCATTAAAATAGGGCCCTAAATCACATTATAACTTCCAACACTCAAATGCAGTTTAGTGTAACGTTAGACCAAGTGAAACAGCGCTGCATTACCTCACAAGTTTAATTCGTCAAATAAACGGTCCTGTGTGAGTAGTGATTCAGCACTTGTGGATAGTTCGGTAGAATGAAATATCCTCATTCCTATAATATCCGCGGGACTCGTGTGTCCGTCTCTCATTAGCAATCACGTCCTGCTTCATACCACAGTCATGTTAAAAAACATGAATGTATTCACACATCCACAAACATTATTAGATCCATCAGCATGACGACAAGTTCCCTGATTCCTCTTATCACCCCGTTATCAACCTACGACTTTGTTATTGTAAGAGGTTAGCGACCCCTAGTGGCGATAAAAAATGACATTGTAGCTTTAAGAATAACCTATATTTCATTTTATTGAGACACATATAGATGCTCACAATCATATTTTAAACAAGTAATTAGTAAATATATGACTAGTGCAAAACACAGGAGTGAGGAGAAGAAAGAAGCCACACCACCAGAACAACAAGATCCCATGAAATCAACTGATGTGGCTTGTGCTTTGCTTTTATTTTATTATTTTAATAGCCAATATACTTTGAGCCTCATCCTCGATTCATGATCTTCTACTTTATATTTAACAGTAAGTATGTTTGACTGAACAGTCATAAATAAAAACTCATGTTGATGTGATGGGTTCTTTAAAACATATAGTGCACATTAGTATTTTAAATACCCAGAGAACATTACATTGATAGAGAAAAGACTCATATGATACTTTTAAATTACAGAATTTTTTTTTTTTGTACTGATATAAGCACATTATCTGATGATAATGACACATCCTTCACTCCTCAGATCTGCTGCAGATGAAGTTGAGTTTGTCGTGTTCAGGACGGCTGATCCAGCGCTGATCTCCTCCAGACTGAACTGCTCCAGATCTCACTCCAGACACACAGTCCTCCTCTCCTGGAGCCCAGTTATGAAAGCACACGGTCTCTCCGCTCACCCAGTACCAGATGCCCAAAATACAGGAGTGACGTAAACCCAACCACACCGCCTCAGTAGACGCACGTTTAACCACATTCATCACACGACGCTGCATCTCCTCTGAATGAACCGAGACCAGATCCGTATAATTCTGTCTGCAGTATCTCAGAGCTTCAGGCCACGTCAGAGTCTCTTTGATCAGAATCAGTTTATCTGGACACAAAACAAACCACAAGCAAAAACTAGAGAGAGACTGATCAAAAACAACATGCAGAACAAACACTGTGGAGGAATCTGTCATGTCAGACATGTAGCGTGAACTTTAAGATATCTGGAGGTGATGGATGGAGTGTGTGTGTTTGTGAGGATCTGCTCACCTTCATGACACACAAAAGGAAATTGGTTGTTGCAAGAGTCGGCATGCCATTGACCCTGAGCGTTTGGTCTGATCACTGTACAGTTTTTAAGTTTTTTTTTAATATCAGGTTCATCAGTCTTCCAGTATCTGAATGAGGAGTTACTCTGATCTGACCACTGCCATGAGTCTCTGAACAGACCGATCCAGACATCATTAGATAAGTGTCTATCACTGATGAACTTCTTAACCTGTTGATTCTCATTCTGGTTCCTCACACTGACCAGATCAATGTGTTTCTGTCTGCAGAAACTCTGAGCGTTTCTCCACTTCTTCTTCTGATTGACAAATACAAGTCCTGTGTTCGCTTTAAGAAAACATCAACAACAACAAAAAAATCAGTTTGTTCCTTTTTTATTTTTATTTTTATTTTTGTTATAAAAAAAATAATCTGGTAACACTTTATAATAACTGCATGCACGCTATTAATCATTAGTTAAGCATTAGTAAAGAGTTAATTCGTCATTTATAAAGTATCAATAGACATTAATAAGCAGTTTATAAATACAGTTATAAATGCTGTATTCTTGATTTATAAGCATATCTATAATGTGTTTATTAATTGAATTTTCATACTTTATTAATGATCAATTTATCATTTCTAAATGAAGTATAGCTTTATTTTCAAAGCAGTTATTTAGGAGTTGTGAGTGGTTCATAAGATCACTTAGAAAGTGTAAGTAAATGATAAATAAATTATTCAAATGTACATTCATACATCTTATTATTGAGACATATAGTAATAGTTACTTAGTGTGTTAATAAATGGTTTAGTAACAAGTATTTCTACTGTAATTCAGGGTTAATTCAGGGAGTTATAAAGCATTTAGTAGTGGTCAGTCAACTATTTTTGTGAGCTCATCTAAAGTGAGGACTAGTTATGCCTTGTAAAGCATTTATAAAGGAGATTTAAAGGCTGTTAAATATTTGTATGTTCTGTATCAGTGTGTGTGTTTCCTTTTTCTGTTTAGAAGAAAATTGAGTCTTTAAATCTCCTTTATAAATGCTTTACAAGGCATAACTAGTCCTCACTTTAGATGAGCTCACTAAATGCTTCATAACTCCTGAATCTACTACATTTACTTAAACTTTCGAAGTGATCTTATGAATCAATGACAACACCTAAATAACTGGTTTGTAAATAATGAAATCCTTAATTTAAAAATGTGAAATTATACATTATAGATATGCTTATGAATCAAGAATAAAGCATTTATAACTGTATTTATAAACTGCTTATTAATGTCTATTAATGCTTTATAAATGATGAATTAACTGTTTACTAATGCTTAACTAATGATTAATAGCATACCGATTTGGTAACACTTTATAATAACGTTCAGTTGTAAGTCATTTATAAGTGGTTAGTTAATTATCAACTAATCATTTACAAAACATGACTATGCATTCATAAATGATTAATAAGTGATATGTTCAGTATTTTATGTATGTTTTGTAGATTCAGTTATAAGTCATTTACAATTGATTAGTAAATTATTAACTAATTATTTACGAAACATGACTATGCGTTTCATAAATGTTTAATAAATGATGTAAAAAATGTTTGTATGTTTTGCTCACATCAGGTGCACAGTGGATAGACTCCATCTGATTCAGAGAAGACAGCTGTCTATACCCTTACCAGTCAGCACTTACACTACACACTACACTACACACTACATTACACTACACTACACACTACACTACACACTACAGAAGACAGCTGTCTATACCCTCACCAGTCAGCACTTACACTGCAGTACACACTACAGTGTTCAACACCTGTTATATGTGTAAACACATGAATAAATCATTTACAACACTTTCTGCATCCCCTAATCTAAAGTGTAAACTATTCATCACTTGTAAATATGTTACACGTACCTGTTACAAATGATCTGTACGTGTATTCAAGGCATTTACAACACTTCTGGCACCCTCTAATTGCTACATACATACAAAAAAAACCCATTATTTATTAAAAATTTATGTAACGCATATTCATGTTTTGTAAATGATTAGTTATTCATTAACTAATCAATTGTAAATGACTTGTAACTGAATCTACAAAACACATACTGTACAATAATTAACATATCACTTTTAATCATTTATGAATGCATAATCATGTTTCTTAAATAATTAGTTAATCATTTACTAATCACTAGTAAATGACTTGTAACGAAATTTACAATACATGCATACAATGTTACTATATCACTTGCTAATCATTTATGAATATCTTGTAAATGATTAGTTCATCATTAACTAACCACTTATAAATGACTTACAACTGAATGTTATTATAACGTGTTACCCAAACCTCTACAGATGATCCAGAATGCTGCAGTTCGTCTCGTCTTCAACAAGCCCAAGAGGGCCCACGTCACTCTGTCACGATATCACACACGGGAAACAGGGAGATCCAATAGCAGTAAGTATTTATTAAAGGGAAATCCAAAATCAGTGGTCAAATCCAGGCATGGGTCAAATTGCAATATAGCAATCCAAAAACAAAAGACAAGAGCAGACTAGAAACAGACACTGAAGTGGCATGATAAATACAAGGACTCCGTGACACATACTAAAACAGACAGGGTTATATACACAGGGAAATGACAATGCTAATGGGGAATTGGCTGAGTGCAATGATTAGTGACAAGGGACAGCTGAGTACAATGAAGAAACAAGGATCGTGGGGAATGTACAGTAGTTCAGAATGTGACAGACACCGTGGGGAAGGAGGACATCTAGTGGTGACCCAGGGAACTCAAACCAGACACTGTGACACACTCCTCTGTTCATCTCTCTGCACTGGCTACCTCTCGCTGCTCGCATCAAGTTCAAGGCATTGACGCTTGCTTACAGATCTATCACAGGCTCAGCTCCCTCCTACTTTCACTCACTACTGCGAGCCTACATCCCTACCAGAAGCCTACGATCTGTCAACGAGCGACGTCTCGTGGTTCCATCACAGAAAGCCACAAAATCACTTTCCAGAACATTCTCATTCACAGTTCCACGCTGGTGGAACGCTCTCCCCACCCTCATCCGGAAAGCTGAATCCCTGACAACATTCAAAAGACAGCTGAAAACCCATCTCTTCCGTGAGCACACAAAAAAGTTATTTCCTTTTCCTTTAATCCTCCTTTATCGGGTTTATGCTACTCTGAACAATGCCTGAACTTCGTATTTTGAGCACTTCTTGTGTTGTTTTTGCCTCTTCACGATGACTCGTCTGCTTGGACAAAAGCGTCTGCTAAATGACTAAATGTAAATGTAAATGTAAAAGACTGCTTAATTTAGTGCCATTTTTTAGATATCTGAAAAGGAGGCATAGTGATGTTGTGAGTAATAATACTGATCTGTTTTACTCATTTGAATACAGTGAGTCAATTAATTTACCTTAATTATAATTTTTGTAACAATAGGGGTTTGTGGTAGTTTTGTAATTGGCTTAAAATCAAATTGACCAAAGATACTTGACAAAGAGAATATCTGCAAACAGTTTATCAGTTTACATAATGTCCATGTATTGTTCTTTTTAAGCATTTGTTTATAATAGACATAGCCCAAAAATCGGCATTTAAAATATTTGCACATTTTTCTACAAAACCTCTGTATTTATATATTTCTCTACACTTAAGATATGCAAATGAAAAACTAGCCTACCTGATAAAAAATTATATTCTTTGTGTTTTAATGTTGATAAATCATGGCATATGCACCTGCTGCGCAGACGTCACACATCATCAGCGCGTTCTGTAAGGCTTTGCAGAGACACACAGTCACTGAGCGCCACAAACACACAGCAGTCGTCTTTTACAGTTCCTCCTGAACCAAAACAACGAGCTCATGCTACGTTCACACCATGAGGAACCGTAATTATGAGATGTCAAACTCTATCTACCAGGAGCTGTTCACGTCCTCAGACTCGGATTGATGTGTTTCTATGTAGGGCTGAACGATTTTGGAAAATAATCTAATTGCGATTTAGTTTTACCAATATTGCGATTGCGATTTAATATGCGATTATTTTTTAAGCTCTTTATCTTTTCTATTATTCAACCAAAACAAGCAATAAATCATTGTAAAATAGGGAAGGGAATCTTTAGGCACCTCTTGAGCCAATACATTTACAATACAATACAATACATTCTTTAATTGATCTTATTAATACAACTTAAAATATTTAATTAATAATTATAAGTAGGCCTACTTATAATAATTACACATTAAACAACTAAATTAATACAATTACATATCAGTTTTACATATTACATACATATTTACAATCCCATTTAATAATTGTAACTAATATAGCTTCAAAACAAATAACAAAGAGGGGAAAAAATATTACAAGCAATAAACAAAGAGTGCTTTCAGCATTTAAGAGTAGGCTCTCTGAACGTTTTCATCTTTTTAAATTATAAGATGTGGTTTGTCCTGTCTGTTTAATCACAGACTGTCACATTAATTTTGCGTCATAAAAGCATTTTGAGATGCAAGTACATTTAACCACGTAAACGGAGTCGCTCACAGCCGCATACTCAAACGCTCTTCGCAAAGCGCACGTGAGTATTTGAAATTGAAAGCAGCTTCTGTCGGCGATTTTCATATTTTTAATATATAAGCCAAATGCATTCCAAGACATATGATGCCTTCGTAGAACATTTGTAAGTAAAATAACGGCGGGCGAGACCGCGCACTACAAAAGTAACAACACGCAGACCGCGCGTAGCCTATCTCATATCTTGTGCAATGAAGCCCGCGAATGTCCTTGTAATTCACTTCAACTTTTCCGAACTTTATTAAAGATTATTTCTCGTAAGGTTCGAGTGGTGTCGTGTGCGTGTGTGTGTGTGTGTGTGTGTGTGTGTGTGTGTGAGAGAGAGAAAGAGAGAGAGAGAGAGAGAGAGAGGAATTAGAAGCAAGCAGAATACGGTTGTTTATAAAGCACACGCGTCATCACGTATCTGTTTTTAAAACTAAGCTCAGACAGAATCGATGGAGAGAATCTATAACACAATATCACATAAATTAAACATAAACTGTTATATTTCTGTAGCCTATGCCAGGCCTATATGCATAGCGCGTGCCAATTTGATGCTTCATCTGCAATACAGACTGGTTTACTCTCACGTGTCACGTGACCAGACTGTAATCGCAACTTTGCGGTTAAAAAAAATCGCATTTTATCACATCACGATATTATCGCAAATGCAATTAATCGTTCAGCCCTATTTCTATGTCAACACTATTAACGCCGAAATGAATCTACAGCAGTCAGGTGGTACAACTAGAGCTCCATATGCTGTTTATGCTCATTATTATTGTAATGTTATGTGGTTTGAGTCATGAGGTAATTTGACACCGTCTCTCTTGACTCTTAGCCCGACTCTGCTGTGTGTGTTCTTGTGTTTTAAAGGAGCCGTGGGTTTGGAGACTCTGAAGGGAGAGTGGGATCTCATGCTTTCAAAACTAGCTTGATATTGCCTACCTCACCTTTCATTTACAAGTTAATACTGTGTGTGTGTGTGTGCGTGTGTGTGTGTGTGTGTGTGTGTGTTAGTAGAAGACTTTCTGGGGCCGTTATGGTGCATCTATAAATGAATGGTTGTAATAAATAGCTGCACTCACTGTTGCAGATGAAATGATGAGTATCACTACATGACAAATCATGAAATTGTCCATTTCTCATCATAGCACACTCATCTCTGCCTTCAGGTTGTCCAGTAGCCCAGTACATTATCAAGTACTCTCAGTTCTTTTTTAGTTACTGGAACTCTTGTATAACTGAACTATTCTAACTAAGCTTTGTCAGTACAACAAACTATTCATATTTCACTTTACTTTTTTTTTTTTTTTTTAAGGCAATTGGTTTGCATGCTTTTAAGTAAGTCTAACTAATTCGATTTTACAGTACAGAATATGGTGTATTTTTTTATAAATTAATGTTTATTGTGATTGTATGGAGCTGCACTTACTGTTAGATGAATTACAGATGAAAGTCAGGCTGTTACTACACGACGCATCATGCCATTCTCCATTTCTCATCATAGCACAATCATCTCTGCCATCAGGTTGTCCAGATCCCCAGTTCAGATAGAGCGCAGGTTCACCTGAAGACCACTGCCATTTATCAACACCCGTCCTCTTCAGCCCAATCCAGATAGACTGAACACCTCTATCATTCACACTCTTCTTCAGCTCGTTCATGTCGTTCATGTTGTCAACGGTGGCCAGATCTGTGTAATTCTCTCTGCAGAATCTCTGAGCTTCAGTCCAGGTCTTCAACACGTTTATAAAGTGATACTGACGCTGAACACATTCAGATACAGAGCAGAGAGCTGTGAAAGAGAGCGTTTGATTTAATGCTTTTCATAACAGGGTCAAACCTGATGAAACTATAAACCATAAATAATACACCAAACACACTCACCAATGAGAAGAAGAATCAAATATAGAGTTTGGTCCATTTCTGAGGAAGAAACACATTGAAAAACTCAGACATCAAACATTCCCAGATTCATTTTGGAGTAAAATATGACAATTTCATTTAGTATCTCAACAGTAGGATGAATTCTCAGTACATAATCATTCAGACAATATTAACATCTGAAAGTGTAATTGTGTTTGAAGAATGAACATGTTCTTACTTTAGAGGTCGTGTGTTTCTGTCCTGAGTCTGATGTTTCTGTCTGCAGATTTACACTACGCTATTATTATATCTGCTCTCATCCCTCATTCAGCTCATCACATCATTTGTGTATTTCTCTGAAACTAATTTTCATATTTTACTTCCTCTATATTTGTGTTTGTCTTCCTCTGTTTCTCTATATTTGCATATTGACGTCTGTGTCAGTTTTAGTCTATATTAATATGAACCTTAATCAAAAAATGATATGAACATTTACAATTTACATTTGAACATTCACAACTAAACAGCTGCTGTAAAGATATTGCTGGACTGCATAACTCGTGTTTCATCCCTGTTCATCTTGACATAAATGGCCGTTCCATTCTTACGATCTTTGCACTTCACCATTTGTCTACGTGTGTAGCGGTGTCGGTGTGTTATCTGTGTTGTGTCTACTCAGAATCACTCTTGAATGCAGAAATTTGTCCCATCAAATCCTCCTTTTATAACATCTGTAGTAAAAAACAGATAATGAGTCCATCACAGAGGGACTTGAATTCACAATTACAACAGTATAATGTATGAAACAATCATTTACAAGATTATGGCCTTAAACTTGCGTGACCCACCTCTGTGAATGCGCATGCAGACTGGGAAGAAGCAAAGTGTGTCACTGGCGGAAAGAATGAGGGAAAACCCAAAAATGGTCATAGCAAGTGGAATCACAAAATAAATTTTCTTAATGCACACCAGCTACACTTGCAGGTCATTGTCCTTGTGTTTGGCCCAAATGTTCAAGTGTGCATGAAGACTGCAAGTGTGTGTAGAACTTTTGATTATCCGATGGGACACACTTACAGTGTTGTAAAAATGCAAGTGTTTACAGAGCTTTATTTTGATTCTCAAAGCTTTGCATTTTTAAATAATCCTCTAAGTGTGTGTACAGCAGTGCCTATAGGCATATACATATATGTAACACGATTTACTAGTAATGATGGTGCTTTTAATCAAGTGATAAAAAGCATTTGCAAATGTTGTAAAATGTACAAATACACATACTCGTCTTTGCACCAGTAAAATGTGCTCACTTATATCCCGCCTAGACCCCCGCTACTGCATGCCCGTTGTACATGGCCCCCCAGCTGGTGTTGGAGGCATCTGTGGAGACCACAGCATACCTGGACACTTGTTCTAGGAGCACTCCGGCCCGGAGAAACGAAGGGTCTGACCACGGGTTGAGGGTTATGCCCTAGGAGCCTCTGAAAAAGTATGTTTTTTCACACATGGCACAGTAGGTCTCCTCTGGGATTGGCCAGAGGGGGGCGCTAGAGCTGGGCACGGGAATGGGGACTCCACCTTCAGGAATGAAGGCGAGTCTCGATCTCAACACCGAGATAGTCATGTTCCCGCAATGGGAACCATCCACAAAAGCTGCTTCAGCTTGCTGTAAGCACAAAAAATGTGATGCATCTATTGTGACCATCAGCTGGGGAGAGGGAACGACCACATCCAAAAACGCACGGGTGGAATGGCATCTTGAAAAAGAGGCAGACACACCCGTGTTTCTCTTTCAGGAAATAGTGCTCTCAACCAGTGCCGGAGCACACAGGGGAATGACCGCGGCAACACTGACAGGAGATGGTGCAGCCTGTACCAGTGAAGCACTCACCCTCTTCGCCCTCTAATCAACCGTCAGAACAAACAAACACAAAGAATGCTGTTAAAACACGCTGCACTCGCGCTGTAACACACCAGCACTGGGAGAGACTTTCAAAGAAGCACCGATACACTCGCTCGTTGGAAACACTTCAACACTCTTCAGAGACATCGACATCCGATCGGCTCCGAAGTGAAAGACAAGTGGTGCGTGCATCCGCTTCCGTATTTATACACGCGCTGCGGGGCGGAGCACAAGATGCAAATCGTTTTTTGAATACTCGAAGATGACAGGCTGATATTGTTTCTCAGTGTTGTTATCTGTTATTCTTTTATATTTAAAACTATATCTTTATAGGGTAACACTTTAAAATACGGATCCTTCGTTAATGAATAACTACACAGGAACAAATGAGTAACACAATGTTAACAATCTAGTAACTACAGTTAACTAACAAGTAACTCTGATTAACGAATTAGTAAGTAATAGCACACAGATTTAAGTGGTAGTTCACTATTAACTAATCAATAACTACTATTTTTTTAATACTTCCCAGAGAACTACTGAATTTTTTACAGATTTAAGTGGTAGTTCACTAATAACTAATCAATAACTACAATTTTTTAATACTTCCCAGAGAAATAATGAAAAAAATTCACAATTCATGCAAAACTTAATAACTAATGCAGGAAAAATTACTAGCACTAGATTAACATTACTGCTAGATACTGTACACTAATTATCAATATGTAGTAGCGTAGCAGACTTATGATTTGGGAAAGCTGTCAATAATTAGCCTATGCACTGCTGTCTTTTAGAGAACTATTCATAAACTAAATAATTTTTAAGAATTGTTTTTATAAATGCACTTGTCTGGAACACTTACCCTGTGGCCGATTTTCCGGCATTCCTCTGGACTGGCTTTGAATAACTAGACTCATCATGGTGAGTACTGGAACATACTGAGTCATCAGCCATCCAAATACCAGTTATTTTATTATAGCTTGAGTCATTTGAGACACTTGAGTCATTACTAGTTAGTTAACGAGCAACAAGAGGCTCGACTGAAACGCGCAACTGTGTGTTTTCTGGAATACTCTGCTCTCTTGTTATTGTCAGCGTTGCTTTGTAGTCAAGGTAAGGCCATCTTCGATTCTCAGCTTCCCTTATATTTTTAACTTCACATAATTGTGTATTTTAGTTGGACGCGTTGCCACATTAAACAAGCAGCCGCGAGTGAAAATTATTGTTGTTAAAGTCTAATTTGCACTTTAAGCCTCTGCTCCTAGCACTTTCAAAGCGAAAGTTGGCCCATTATCGCGTTATCCACTTAATTGCAAGACCGAACCAGCTGTACTCACTCAAGCGGTGAAAGCATTTTTCTGTATATCTGTGTAGTTTGCGCGCTGTCGCGGAAGCGTCAGCGGAAGCGTTCAGCTCTCGTGTTCAGCCTCCTCGTGTGAAGACCGACTCGGGTAAAGACCATCAACTCTACCTGTGCGACTCCACCGAGCAGGGACACCAGAAAGACACTTAAAATTCGCCTTTTCCCTTCCCACTTCTTATCTTATCTTTCTCCCGAATCAGCATGTGTTTTCAACACATCCCTGTTATCATTCGACAACGCCCTTTCATCACGCGCACAAGGCAGCGCGATACTGCTAATCTGCGTCCCATTCTCTCATCCTCACACACTCCTCTCTCTCTTTCCGTGGGTCTATGGAATTGTCAGTCAGCAGTCAACAAAGCTGACTTCATTCCAGCCTTTGCATCTCATTCTACTCTCAGTATCCTGGGCTTGACTGAGACCTGGATTTGTCCTGAAGACTCAGCAACCCCCGCTGCTCTCTCTAGCAATTTCTCCTTTTCTCACTCCCCTCGCCAGTCTGGGAGGGGTGGCGGGACAAGGCTTCTCGTTTCCAACAATTGGAAATACTCAGCGCTCTCTTCTCTATGCAACAACAATTCATTTGAATATCATGCTATCACACTTACAACTCCCAGTAAGATCCATATTGTAGTAATTTATCGCCCCCCAGGTCAGCTGGGTAACTTCGTAGAGGAGCTGGATGTGCTGCTGTCCTCTTTCCCTGAGGACGGCACCCCACTTCTAGTCTTCGGTGACTTCAACATTCATCTCGAAAAACCACATGCAACAGACTTCACCTCTCTACTAGCCTCCTTCGATCTCAAACGACACATCACCACAGGTACTCACAAATCAGGCAACCAACTGGACCTGGTTTACACACGCAACTGCATCACAGACAACATTTTGGTGAGGCCTCTCCATGTTTCAGATCATTTCCTCATCACCTTCAGTCTACAACTCGCTACCCCTGCGCCACCAACCCCACCACCAGTCACCCTCAGGCGAAACCTACGCTCACTTTCCCCCTCCCATCTCTCCTCTGCCGTGTCTTCTTCTCTTCCCCCACCCTCACAATTCTCATCTCTGGATGTGAATACTGCAACGGATACCCTATGCTCCACGCTAACCTCTACTCTAGACAAAATCTGCCCTCTCTCCTCCAGGCCAGCACGCGCTACTCCTTCTAACCCCTGGCTATCTGAGGTTCTTCGTGAACACCGGACCGAACTCAGGGCAGCGGAGAGGAAATGGCGCAAATCAAAAGACTCATCTGACCTGAGTATGTATAAATCTCTCCTCTCGTCCTTTTCTGCTGATGTTCATGCTGCAAAATCTTCTTATTTCCACAACAAGATCAACAGCTCCTCCAACGCACGACTACTCTTCAAGACATTCAACTCACTCCTCTGTCCACCTCCACCACCACCCTCCTCCTCCTTAACTGCCGATGATTTTGCAAACTTCTTCACCAACAAAACAACAACTATCAGCAGTCAATTCTCAGCTCCACACACACAGGAACCCAGACCGACCCCCTTCCACAGCCAATACCCCTCTGTCCTCCTTTTCGCCGCTAACAGAGGAAGAAGTATCTACACTTCTCCTCTCCAGTCACCCTACCACCTGCCCTCTAGACCCCATCCCCTCACACCTTCTACAAGCCATCTCTCCCACACTTCTACCAGCACTCACACACATCATCAACTCATCCCTCCATACTGGCACGTTCCCTACAGCATTCAAGCAGGCTCGGGTCACTCCACTGCTTAAAAAACCAACGCTAAACACATCTTTTGTAGAGAATTACAGACCCATCTCTCTCCTACCATTCATTGCAAAAACACTTGAAAGAGCTGTTTTCAACCAAGTAACATCCTTCTTGTCTCTAAACAACCAGCTGGATGTCAACCAATCTGGCTTCAAGAAAGGGCATTCAACTGAGACTGCATTACTGTCGGTCACAGAAGCCCTACGGATTGCAAAAGCTGCTTCCAAATCTTCACTCCTCATTCTCCTTGATCTGTCTGCTGCCTTCGACACCGTGAACCATCAGATCCTTATGTCCAGCCTCTCATCACTGGGCATCACAGGAACTTCACTCGACTGGTTTGAATCCTATCTCACAGGTAGGTCCTTCAAAGTCGCATGGAGAGGCGAGGTATCCAGAGCACATCAACTGACCACAGGGGTTCCCCAGGGTTCAGTTCTTGATCCCCTCCTCTTCTCCATCTACACTACATCACTGGGACACATCATACAGGCACACGGTTTCTCCTACCACTGCTATGCTGATGACACACAACTCTTCCTCTCATTTCGACCTGATGATCCCACAGTAGCTGCACGGGTCTCGAGCTGTCTGGCAGACATCTCCACATGGATGAAGGAACATCACCTGCAGCTCAACCTGGCAAAGACTGAGCTGCTCGTCCTCCCTGCCAATCCGTCTCTACAGCACGACTTCACCATCCAGCTTGATTCATCATCAATCACCCCATCAAGGTCGGTCAGAAATCTGGGAGTAACGTTTGATGACCAGCTGACCTTCACAGATCACATTTCAAAGACAGCTCGATCATGCAGGTTTGCGCTGCACAACATCAGGAAGATCAGGCCTTTCCTAACTGAGCACGCAACACAACTCCTCGTCCAGGCCCTGGTCATTTCTAGGCTTGACTACTGCAATGCTCTTCTGGCCGGACTTCCAGCATGTGCTACCAAACCTCTTCAGATGATCCAGAATGCTGCAGCTCGTCTTGTCTTCAACGAGCCCAAGAGGGCCCACGTCACCCCTCTGTTAATCTCTCTGCACTGGCTACCTCTCGCTGCTCGCATCAAGTTCAAGGCATTGACGCTTGCTTACAGATCTATCACAGGCTCAGCTCCCTCCTACCTTCACTCACTCCTACGAGCCTACATCCCCACCAGACGCCTACGATCAATCAACAAGCGACGTCTCGTGGTTCCATCACAGAAAGCCACAAAATCACTTTCCAGATCATTCTCATTCACAGTTCCATGCTGGTGGAACACTCTCCCCACCCTTATCCGGAATGCTGAATCCCTGACAACATTAAAAAAACAGCTGAAAACCCATCTATTCCATGAGCACCTAAACTCATTAAAAAAAAAAAAAAAAAAAAAACTTTCCCTTAAAATCCCACCTATCATGCTTATGCTACTCTGAATAATGCCTGAACTTCGTATTCTGAACACTTCTTGCGTTGTTGTTGTCTTTTGCCTCTTCATGATGACTCGCTTAATTTAGTCCTGATTTGTAAGTCGCTTTGGATAAAAGCGTCTGCTAAATGACTAAATGTAAATGTAAATGTAAATGTTAACATGATCTTCACTTTAGAATACAGATCCAAATAGGGGTATGTAGTAACACTTGAGTCATTACTAGTTAGTTAACATGATCTTCACTTTAGAATACGGATCCAAATAATTTGTAAGTCCTATAAAAGTATGCATTAACACTTGAGTCATTACTAGTTATCATGATTCCATGCTGTAGTTACTAATGAAGAGCCAACCCGAAAGGGTAGAATCATCTAATCATTCACAGGATATATATACACACACATATTTATATATATATATATATATATATATATATATATATACTGTTGTGTTGCTAGATTCTAATATGAAATCTTCTGATAAATCCCTTAAATTGGAACCTCTCCTAAATGATTTACATGTTTCAGGAACTGACAGTGTCTCAAAAGTAACTGATAAAATTGAAATATCTATGGACGATCTTTTAGTTGCACAACTACAGAAGGACCACGCCAGAAAACTTCATAAAGCTAAGAAAACAGAGAAGAGGAAGAAGAAGGACCCAACATCCACGGAACGAGCTGACATATCAAAGTCGACGAATAATGAGGATTCTCCGACAGATGGAGAAATTGCATAAAAGATTACTTAGTATTGTAAGGGGAGTTATGTTAGAGAATCAGTTTAAATGTCCAAATTGTGAAATATCCTGTTTACAGGAGAAGTTTGAATTGCTCGATGCAAACTTGCCCTGTGATAACGTTTTGTAGTTTAAGTGTCATTGCTTGCAAAAGAAGCTTGCAACGCTAGATGCATGTTGCAAGCTTGCTTTGCAACCACAGTGTTTGTGGTTTTCTTTGATCTCTCTGAGTGAGTTCAGTGGAACAACAGGTGTTAAGGCTATGCCCGCTTAGTTGACCTTTAACACAGTTCAAGAAGATGGAAAGATGCCTCCCCACAGTTAGAGATGAGGCGAGAAGCGAGCTGTGGTTTTAACACCTGCAGGCCAAGTAACGGTCAAAATGTATATTAAGCTTTTTAGCGTAGGTGGTGCGGATGAGATAACCTATACACGCATGCTTATTGCATAACAGCTTTAAGGTCATGGAAAATTCCAGATCAATTGTTTTATTCTTCTAAGAATTGCTTCATTGTAAGGGACAGCCCTAAATGCTTAAGACGGCCCCCCATCAAACCATATAAAAGGTTTTGTTTCCAGTTGCTCGGGGCCGCAATTCGAGGTGAAGACCTATACGCATTTCTGTTATTTTTTTCCTTTTTGAATTTATTGTCTTTGTATTGTTCTGAAACTTTTTCTTAAGTAAAACGAAACCAATTTTTGGTGATTCGAAAAACTTTTAAAATAAGTCTCAGAGTGATTTTTCCTAGAGATATCTTTACTTTGTTATAGTTAAGATATTAATACTAAGCAAAAGCCCAGTGAAACGGACCCCGGACTGAACTGGATCGGACACCGCCGAGGACCCTGAAGCCATTTATAACATCTTTAACCAGCAGGTAAGGACAATCTTTGATTGAAATAGGTTATGGGATTGTTATAGAAGGATTTGGATGTTACAGCGGTATAGAAACACAACATGGCGCCCAAACGTGTGGGGCATTTTGCTAGTAGGGGAAATTAAAAGACAATTGTTCAGGAATAATAACAGGTATAGGTGCAAAGTCCACATACCACGGCCACTGTTGGTGTTCATAGTTCAGAGAAACTAATATTGAACACAGTTCACTCGCAGAGTTCAAGGGAACTGAGTGAAAATCAGCGCGCGCAGGCTCATATGAAGACCTGTTATGACAGACAAAAAACTCGAAGCCCAAGAGAGAAGGGTGAGTTAGTCTAGAGAGATAAACCGGTTTTGAGTGAACCCAAACACTTGCAGAAAATAAGGGATTGAGTGAACCCAAACACTTGCAGAAAATAAGGGATTGAGTGAACCCAAACACTTGCAGAAAATAAGGGATTTGAGTGAACCCAAACACTTGCAGAAAATAAGGGATTTGAGTGAACCCAAACACTTGCAGAAAATAAGGGACATATAGATTTGTGAAGAGTTGCATCACTTGTATGTAACACATGGGTGTCTAAGTTTTCAGTGCATGCTTTCAGCACGGCTCGAACGCTGCTCCCTTCGGGTTGTGTTGTTGGTGGGCATTGGTTTCTTAGCCACACATGTCACAAGGAAGTGCGGGCAGGCACTTCTGATAAATCTAAGAACAGCACCAGATTCGGTGTAAGTGAAGTAAAGCCAGTGAATCCAAACACTTGTAAAAAATAGGAAGTTTGAAGTGAATCCTAACACTTTAGAAAAAAAAAAAAAAATGGAGAACCGAATGGTGACTATAGATTTAGTTGCTAGTGACACTGTAGGAAAGTTGGAATGGTCTGACTCTACTAAGTGTAAATGTGGCTTTAGAAATATACCCTGGCAAGAGGTCAGAGAGGCTGCGCCAGTGGTAAATTTAAGGGTAAAGGAAGGAGCAGAGGCTCCAAACTTCATCTACTCCAATAAAGGAGGCAATGATGAAAACCCCAAAGTATGAGTCTTTAATTCAGTAGGGAAAGAGGTAAAAGGTATACCAACGAAAAGTTGGGCCACCCTAGCTGGAGATGGCTCTGAGGAAGAATCAGACAAAGGCTCGGTAGCTTTTAGTATTATCTCTCAAGAAGAGATGGGTACGAATTTTACCGAACCTGACGCACCACTCTATGAAGACCCTGAAAGCCCGTATGAAGAAGCCATAGCAGAGGTCGAAGGACCCCTCAGGTTATATTTTGCGAAGGGAGCAAATTTAGTTGTTCTAAAAGCAGGACCTTTACAGTTTGAAGAAGAGGCAGACGCTCTGGTTAATGCCTCTAACAAACATCTCAGTCATGAGGATGGCGTTGCAGCAGCCTTTTTAAGACAGGCAGGACGAAAGTTTCAAGACGAGTCAGACAAGTTAATGCAACGTAGAAAAACCTCTCTCCATACTGGAGATATCCTCCTACAAAAATAGGAGGACCGAACGGCAAACCAGAAATACATGCAATAGGGTATAAGAGAGGTAATGGCCATGACCTCGAAGAGGAATTACAAGCTTTAATAGCCCTAGACATTTTAATAGACAAAATCTGTGCCTGTGCTAGAGATTATAAGTATCGTGTGATAGCCATGCCGATAATATCCGGAGAAGAGTTCGGATTTAATGAAGTTAAGTTAGGTGCATACCTTGTAACTGCACTGTTAAGAAAGGCGAGCCAGACTAGCTGGCCTAAAACATGGATGATCTGTCACCCTGACTCAGCAGTGCTAAAAAACGTAGCAAAACTGGTGAATCAAAATGAAGCAGCGGGCGAAGGGGGATCAGATCAAAGAACAGGACGGGGTCATATAGCGAACGAGCTTAGGGCGGAAGGCCCAGAATGCGAAAAAGACCCGGAATGGCCAGCATTAAGGTGAACAGTCACCTCCCGAGGTGCAAAAGACCCGGTTGAAAATCCCTTCCCCAAATTATAGCTCGGTAAGAGCTATGAGACCTTCAGAATAGGTAAGGGATCGTACCGACCCGCTCATGCGAAAAGTAGAAAGAAAGAAACTCTTTTAGAAAAAGAGACATGTGGGATACTGAATATGCACCAGGCATTACCTGTGGCCAGGTTTGGTGTCTGCTCAATGGCGGTGACGCAGAGGAAATTCTTGCAGACACCCGATTAACTCAAAGGGCTAAAAGGGCCATATTAGCACAAAAAGATCTAACAAACAAGGCAGCCCTAGAGAGAATTATCAAAGGAAGTGTAGGTGATTCATGGTATGATCAGTATTACTCTGATGTGGGTACAGAGAGTGATAATGATAGTGAAGATGATTCACCTAGTGACTCAGATAGCGAGGAACCGACAGATAAAGAATCACAAGTACCAAATAGGGTTGAAAGTGCGAGGGCGGATACCCCCGCTCGAAAGCCACAGGTTCCTCGACAGTTGCGGTTCAGAGATGAAACCATTGACACAGACGATCAGTATGATTTAGAAAGGGATTGTCCTGCTGAAGTGCATGAGTTAAATCAGCATTTGGAAGCTCTGCATCTGGGAACACCAGGACAGAGGCCTAAAATTACCAGTGGTTTAGGGCGGTCCTCCCAGTCACCAGAAGTTAATTCAGTAAGAACTAGAGCAACCTTGGAGGACCTTTTGAAGCGTGACCAGGAGATGCGCATGCTTAAAAAAGCAAAGCTAAAAAACACCACGGTAAAAGGAAAGGTTAGAGAGATAGTTCGTTATGGAGAACAGATGGGAATAACAGGTGAATCCATAGATTCACATATTTTGGCTGAATTTGGAATTCATGGGGGAAGAAAATTAGCTCAAACGTTAGAAGGATTGATCCCGACAGATAAAGAGGAGTTAGAGCAAAAGCAGTTCGAGGAAAAGTGGGCCGCTGTAGGAGCCCTGTCCGCATGCCAGGAAATGGCACAAAAGGGCGTTGAGGGGCTATTGCGACACATATTTAGGGGAGTGAAGAATAATGCTCTTACTGGAGCCAGAGAATTCCTCTTATATGGCCCTGAGACGGTACCAGAGGAGCTAGAAAAAGCCCTGATCAGATATGATCGTAGAACCGAACTAATTCAGGCAGAAAAAGGTAAACCAAGTAACAAGCAGCATCCATCAAAAACTCAGACCCGGAGGTCAGAGCGTGAAAGGAAGCCGTACAACCGGCACGAGCCAGAGAGAAGGCCCGCACTACCCCATGCTCCCAAAATCGATCAGAAAAGGAATCTAGGAGAAAATTATTATCGTAGAAGCATGAATCGGGAAGGTGATAGGTACAGAGATCGATCGAGACCCAACCTGAATAGGGGTGAGAACAGCAAAGAGAGGGGGACATATATCAGTCCCGAAACATGGGATAAACTTAGCCACGAAGAAAGGGCACGAGTGAGGAAAGACAGAGAAAAGACCAAACCGGCTGCTAAGGTAGGCAGAGTTAAAGTTGAAAAAGCCTACAGTAACACAGAAGTTAGAGATGAAAAGTCTAGGAAGCACAAAACCCAGAAGAAGAGAGCAGATCCTGAAGACTAGGAAGAAGCGGCCCCCCTAAAGACGGCCCTACTAAAAACAGTAGAAAAAGATAAACGGCTATACAAAGTTTACGATGATACCACATTCCGTGTAGATACAGGGGCCGATATTAGTGTAATTAAACCTTCAGAAAACCATGGAGAATTGATTGACATGATAACTGTCGAGGATTTTGATGGTCATGTAAGTGACAAACGCGTTTGGAAGAAAAAGAAAATAGACGTAGTAATAGGAAGTGACAATTTGCTTTGCCCAGATGACCTAGTGAAAATAGGAAAGTTAGGGATTGTGGATCAAGATGAGGAAATCCGAAGAATTGTAAAAGATTCAGATTTGAAAGATAAAGGGGGGCTGGAAATACTTTTGAAAAAGTATTTGCCCTATTACTCAAAGAGCAAAAATGATTGTGGGAAAGTTAAATCGAATTATGAACATATAATTCACGGTGGAATCCCACCACCACAGAGGCAATATAAAATTAATAGCAAAGCTGAAAAAGAAATCGGCGAGACTATTAAAGAACTGACAGAGCAGGGAATAATCAGAAAGCTGCAGAAAAAATGAAACAGCCGTCACCAATGCCCCGATCCAAGCGGTAGCGAAGGCTGGTGGAGGCTGGAGATTAGTCAATAACTATAAAGCCCTGAACAAAGTCACAGTGCCAGATACTAGATATCTAATTAACTGCGGAGAGGCTAGTGGAGGTATTGGTCGAGACAAAACGTGGTTATCAAAGATTGACCTAGCAAACGGGTTCTGGAGTGTCCCGTTAGCAAAGGAAAGTCAGGGCAAAACAGCCTTTACATACCGGGGTGACCAATTCGTGTATACCAGGTTACCACAAGGCTACAAAAATTCCCCTAACGTATTTCAAAGCATGATGATTGAAACGCTCGCGGGGATACCGGTAATAGTCTATATTGATGACATTCTGGTAGCTACTGAAACGGAAGCAAAACACATGAAATTGCTTGAACAAACTTTAGACAGAGTAACAGCAGCCGGTCTAAAACCTAGTCTAAAAAAGATGGAAATTGGAAAACATGAAGTAGACTTCTTAGGATTTAAATTAGGAAAGGATACCAAGACTCTGACGACTAGCACGAGAAGTAAGTTAGAGGAGTTGTTGACTTCCAGTCCTCCGAAATCCAAAAAGCAACTACAATCACTGCTAGGGACGCTGAATTACATCGGATAATTAATTCCCAAGTATTCTAGGGAGGCCAAAGTGCTATATCAGGGCACAAAGGAAGGAAAATGGCAGTGGACTGATGAGATGGAGTCAGCCAGATTAAAACTGATAAGAATGGCGTTAGACAGCGGAGAATTGGAACGACGTGATGAAACTGTTCCATTAATCGTTGAGGTGAAAGAGGCAGAAGACGAAGTCGCACTCACATTATCGAATAGAGACGGAAAAGCACCTATAGCCTTCTTAACTCATACGCAAGAGCCTGCTATGATGAAGTATGAGGAGAATGGGCCAGAGAGAGTGCTAGCGGCAGTGACAAAGAGACTATTGCAGCTTAAAGCAGTAGCAAAAGAACAACTTATAGAGATATATTCGCAAGCAGGAGAATTAACCAGGCTGAAAAAGAATCTAGTGATGAATCAGGCAAGAATTCATTCCCAAAGATGGGATCAATGGAACTTGATTCTAAGTGACAATCAGTTAGAATGGAAAATGATCAAACTAAAAAGGAAAGAAAAAATGACCAAATACCATGACACACACCAGCATCTGCCAAAGTATTTCACAGATGGAAGCGAAAAGGCAGGAAAAGTAAAATGGGGTTATTTGGTTAAAAAGGACGGTCAGTTAATTACTTCCCAAAGCAGGGAAATTCAAGGAACCGCCCAATTGGCTGAGGTCACTGCAGTGCAGAAAGCTCTTGAAAAGGCAGTAGAATTAGGACATAAGGAAATTGTCCTAACGTGCGACTCAGAATACGTTGCGGACGGTTTAAACAAAGAGATTGAAATTTGGAAGGCCAATGGTTTCCATAACGCGCGTAATAAGCCTATGCCACACAAAGAACAATGGGAAAATATTTATGAGCTTATGCAGAAAGTTACAGTACACTGCTATCATCAGGTCAGCCATACAAAACAGGAAAGTGAAGCCGCCCAAGGAAACAGAGAAATTGATAAATTCATAGGGACGGTTAAACTGCAGGAAGTCACAGAGCTATTTGAAAAAATGCACAATGAATTAAACCATCCTAGCTATAACATGATTCAAATGGAACTTAGATTAAGAAATCTAAACATTCCAAATTGGAGGATGAGGTATAGGGAAGTAAAAAAGGAATGCAAAATATGCAGGAAGTTTATGACGGCTAAAGGTGCAAAGGACAGCGAACTTCCTAAAGAATACAGAGGTCAAGAAGTCAGTGTGGACTTCGCTGGCCCTCTTCGTCCAAAAACGAAACTGGGGAATTGTTACTTCCTCTTGGCAATCGACAATTTTTCTAAGAAAAAGATGATTTGGCCAATGCGTGCCGCGCTGGAGAAAAACGTAGTTGAATGTTTAAAAGAATGGATCAAATGGGAAGGAAAAATGGAATCCATTAGAGCAGATGGCGCGCACAACATTAGTGGGAAGCTAGTGGAAGATTTTTGCAAAGAAAACAAAATAATACTAACCAAGAGTATCCCTTATCGCCCAGAAACGAATTCGATTGCCGAGAGGGCTATTAGAGAAGTGAAAGAGTATTTTAGCAAGAATGAGGAACTCGGGGAATGGGATACAATAATTGATCAATGTCTTCTACATCTCAACAGATGTGATCACGTGACACCAAAAGAAAAGGAAGTAAAGAACAACCCGAGATTCAAACCTGGAGACCGTGTGATAATCTCTAGACGGAAAAAGGTAGGGAGATTCTACCAGGGTTTAGGAACGGTAGACACGGTGAAATCTGTAACTGGATCAAACACAGTAGAATTAGAAAATAACGGAATCCAATCAAATAAAGATCTAGTTAAGAAGTAGTAATGGAGGAAATAATTCGGGTCACCAGTAGGAGGGGTCTGATTAGAGTGGAGCATAGTCAACATGGTTCGAAAGCCATGTTATGGTTGGAACCGGAACTACAACGGGTGTTGGGTTTCACAGGAAAAGAAGCCACGCCTGTGGAGATTCGTGTTCGCCCATACATGTGTGTGATCTGTGATAAAGCGGTGGCCATGCCCTCTCTTGCCCCAGATGAAAAGAAATCTATGGGTGCAGAGTGGCTGGTCAATGAGCATAGCCACATTGAGATAGGAGGCATCCTAATATGTAGGAATTGTTGGCCAAGGCATCCAAAACTCCGGATTGATTCGTACAGAGTGTCCGGGGGTACAGCGGAGAGATGTAGCTGTACATGGAATGGAGAGAACAGCTGGACTTGCGTGGTATGTGGCACTAGGGACAGGACACTAATGTCGTCCAGGTCCGTATGGGAAGCCATAAGAGTTATGAAACCCATAGGACTATTCCAAGAGGGAATAGTCACCAGGTTTTCCAGACACCCCTGGGTGGGGATGAGGAAGCATGAGAGAATAGCTTTTCTGGAAACCAGAATCCCTATTTTCCCCAGCGATGATAGGGAAATTAGAAACCAAGCGCTGCGAGAGAGGGAAGCGTTGGTTGGAGAAATACTGGATAAGGATCGTGAGAGCGATTTGTCTCTAGCCGATCTGGAATCCACGAGATGGAGCCTCATGCTGTGGCAGGTACCCATACTCGGCTGTTTTCCAGAAGTAGAGATGACAAGAGGCTCTTCGGGGAAACTAGCCTGGGTCTATGTCAAGCGAGGCCAGGAGTGGCGAGTAAGAACCTGGGGTTATCTAGCCATGGAGTTAGCACAGGAAAGTGGATGGGAAGATAGCCCTAACTATAATAAGGATTATAGGGGAACCCTTTCTAGGTCAAATGTGACGAAAGAAAAAAGACAGTCAAGAAGGAAAGAGAAGTTTGTGGAACTGGAGGTAGCACCAGTCAAAGACATGAAAGAGCACAAAGTTTGGAGAGCTGATGAACAGAACTTTTGTGTGGGGAGCTATTATGGGGACGACCAATTAACAGAAGTCCCAGAGAAACAGTTCAAGATAGTGATGCATTTAAAAATAAATGTGTTGACCTGTGCACACCCCGACTTTAACTGGATCGGGGGAATTGAAGCTGAATTGCATGAGAAACAACCTGAAGTGAAAGTGATAAAGAAAGGTCTGTTTCGGCGGGCCAAAAGGCTCGAAGAGCCTAAGAACTAACCTCTAATTACAGGAAAATGAGGAAGGCGAAGTCGTTGGACGTCCTGACTGAAGAGCTGGAGGGAGCAAGAGAAAATATCAGGAGGTTGAAACGGCAACGAAATCGCTGGAAATGGATAAGTACAATTTTATGGGTATTATCAGGATTGGGAATACTTATATTGGCCATAGTACGAGTAAGCTACATATTACAATGAGAAATATTAACCGGACAAGTAATATTAGCGCAAGTTCAAGTAGACAGAGAAAATGTCTCTGGATTTGATTTAACTGTATTCGCTACAAGGGAAAAGAATAAAAGTAAAATAGAAAATGATAAATATTTCTGGAAGTGGTTAAATGGTAACCTAAAGGACAAGGATCAGGACCATGAGGTGCTGTATTATTTGGTTAGAATACCAAAAATTAAAATTAAGCGCACAGTAAAGATGAAGCGCTGGTACAGTAAAGAAGTAGAGATCTATGAAACTAACAGTTACATTACAGATCATTACGGAAATGAGACGCTTAAATATTTCATTGGTTCAACGAGTAGAACTAGCTCTAATGAGGAGCTAGGGGGATGTTGGATATTTAAAATGAATAGAAAATTTAATCCGTGGAAAATAGGTCAATGTAAAAATAAAGGGACTGTTATAAGACGAGAGAAAAGAAGTATAGTGCTGAATAAGGAAAAATATAAACAAGCAGTGGAAAAGAATGTGATGGAATGGATTAAATCTAGTAGACTTTTAAATCCCATAGGGGAATTTGTCCTACTAAGTACAACTCACGGTCGCTATTTAAAATCCCAGTTGTCTCCCAGTATGGATAATCGACTCGGGATGGAGTTAGTAGAAGCTGAGAGACATTCCGCAACAAAAATGTATCTAGAACTCAATGAGACCATTCCATGGATATGGCGAAAAAGACTGAAATTACCCAGGGTTAAATATAATTATAAGAAGGAACTATGGGAGGTAGATAACAAACGGAAAGATACCGAAGTATATTTGATCAAAATGGTAATTGATGAATCCTTAGAAACGGAAGAGGATATTAAGAATCATTACGAAGGAAAAATGAGGGCAATGGATAAATGTATCCGGCTAACGATTAGTAAGAGAGACCACAAAGCTAAGTATCGGTATAACAAAAATGGCTATAATGATTTTTCGTACTCTAGTTTCTGCGATAAAAGAGGGGAACTTATGGATTGTAATGACCTAATGAATGGTACCAATCCGATAACAGGAAATCGAACAAGTAATATTCTTAGCATAAAAAGGAAATTATTATTGAAAAGAGTGGGTATGACCAAACGGAAAGAAGAGGATGGTAAGTATAGGATGAAATTAATCTTTCATGATGATGACATGATGGGCTTAATCGGAAAGGAGTGTGGTGAGTTAATCAAACAATGTTCGAGTGGACATGACTATATAACTATTAATCAGATGTTATCTGTATTATGTTACTGGCCTAATGGAATCATGCCATTACCATGGACTTTAGTTAGAGATAATCTGTCCGACATTTATGAGATGTCATATGGGCCAGGCGGAGTCATCAGAACCGTAGACAGAAAATTACAGTGGAAGGTATTCCATGTTCCTGCTAGAATAGACGAGAATATATTTGTCCGATATGACTTGGAACGAGAAAGCCCAATAAAGTTAGCTAATATAGAGGCAATTGCTCTGGACGACTTAGATCAATTAATATCCAGAAAAAGTTGGAAGAAGCTGTGGTGTAAGGGTATGGACAATAATTACTATCTAGGTATGGACTGGATGAAAAGAACTATTTGTAAACGTAGTATTGAAATTATTGGAGCAGATAGCTATCCCAGGTGGTACGACGAACCAAAGGTATTTTTTGAAACAGGAATACAAGGGGTAGTTAACACAACGACAGCCGTTGTTAATTTCGTAACAAAAGACATATGGGAATGGATAATCAGCTTCTTAATTGATATGGGATGGTATGTTTTGTACTGTGCATTGGGGATTTTGGGGCTGATGTTAATTCTCATTATAGTGAAGTGTTCATGTAATGCTTTAGGAAGACGGATTTGTTCGAGAAGTGACAAGATGGATCAGTTAGCAGTCTTAGAAAAGTTGGTAAACTTGCAAGGCTCGCATTTGAAGAAAAGAGGACCCTTTCTGAGAAATCGTTGCTGTAGCAACGTGCAGAGGGGGTGGCCCGGAAACCTGTAACTGACAGGCGGAGTCACAGGAGTATATAGGTTAGACAGCTGTGTGGGTCAGACATAGAGGAAAGTTAAACTTCTCTCTGCAGTGCTTGGAGATAAGAATTTGAAGGGGAACCAATTACTTATTTCATTAAGAAAAAATAAGAGTAAGAATTGTTCCAGTAAGACCAACAGAGATCTAAATTGATAAATCATTAACATGGCATCCAACGGGACAAAGAACGAGACTTCAATTGGGATCGCCGACGAGGCTGAGAGTTTCCCAGGAACCTCTAGTAGCTCGTTTGCGCAGGTCAGTGAATTTGCTATTTATTTTGTATGGATGCTTTTAAATGGTTACAACCAAAATCTCTGTTGGCACCTGTTAATTTCCGCACTCCAAATTGGAAGAATATTTATGATCGGCAAATTGAGCAAACTGATACTAGTTTGTGATATGTTGATTAATTCGGACGGATGGTCTAAATTATTGGAAATGCGAGGAGCCGTGGCTCTCAATCTATTGAGTGGGGGTAAATTGGCAATCGACATAACCATGAAAATAATTAAAAAACCTGAAATTACCCTATGGTGCGAGATAGCAATAATCGCAGTAACAACAATGTATCTTACTGGATTATTGATATTTCGACATGGAAAAGAATCCCGGTTGTGGATCTTGGTAGGAGCATTAACCATGAGTATTTTTACTTTGGGAATTTTTATTCCCAGCGAAAATGTTTTGTTATTAGGAATTATAATTCTTTTTCATAGATGGAATAAAATGAAAAAGCCGATCAGACTTTGCAAAGACTGTTGGAACAATCTTAAATCTGTAGGTCCTAATTAAATGTCTACCCAAATTTCAGGAGCTGACACGTCAGATTGAAATTTTGGAGAACAGACGACTTAGCGAAAACGAACATGACATTCAGAATACAACGGAGAGAAATCTCCGTGAAGATAATTGTGATGAGTGTGGGAGATCAATAAGACGAGTGTACTTTGAATTAATTAACGGTCAAAGATGGTGTGGATTTTGTATAAATGACCGAGACAAAATTGTACAGAATGGGTTCCATGGCGAAACAAGGAGTTGGGATTTTGTAACGAGTATGAGTGTTCGAGAAGGCCTTTGTTTAAGAGATGAGTTGAAATTACATGGCTTCTCAGAAATTATATTGGGAATGGATAGATTTAGACGATATGTGCTTCCCCCTTGGTTGCAATTATGTATTCCTGGAAGACAGTGGGTATCGATCTCTGAAAACGATGGGAGATCTAAATGTACTTTCCAAATTGTAGAATTTCTGGATGGTAAAGAACTCACAATTTGGGATGGGGTTCCATTAAGACAAACAACAATGTCTGTGGGATCGGGTGTTTATGGATTGGCGTTCATTGATAAATCGCGTGTATTCTATAGATGCCTCAGGTGCTGATCCAGGAGACCGGAGGCCAGTTGGCTGGAGAGACCTTCGAGCTGTTTCTAACCCGGGCGAAATCCCGACCGGAGACGGCAGAGAGGGTATGGTTCTCAAAGGCGGTAATGAGGCTCTGTGTGAATCGCGACGACAAAAATGATAACTATATCCATGAGGCTCCCAGATACCAGGACCCTAAATTTAAATGGTCTAACAATCGTTTTTATGAAGTAACTTTGATTAGACGTAAGAGAAATTTATTTGATTTATATGTTGAACAGGAATACCAAAGTGTAAAAAGGGGTACTGTTGTGATGTTTAACTGTCCTCTTGACAGATTACCAAAAACAGCACAATTCACTAGAGGTCTTTACCATAAGATTTCAAGAGAGGGTGTTGTGTTGCTAGATTCTAATATGAAATCTTCTGATAAATCCCTTAAATTGGAACCTCTCCTAAATGATTTACATGTTTCAGGAACTGACAGTGTCTCAAAAGTAACTGATAAAATTGAAATATCTATGGACGATCTTTTAGTTGCACAACTACAGAAGGACCACGCCAGAAAACTTCATAAAGCTAAGAAAACAGAGAAGAGGAAGAAGAAGGACCCAACATCCACGGAACGAGCTGACATATCAAAGTCGACGAATAATGAGGATTCTCCGACAGATGGAGAAATTGCATAAAAGATTACTTAGTATTGTAAGGGGAGTTATGTTAGAGAATCAGTTTAAATGTCCAAATTGTGAAATATCCTGTTTACAGGAGAAGTTTGAATTGCTCGATGCAAACTTGCCCTGTGATAACGTTTTGTAGTTTAAGTGTCATTGCTTGCAAAAGAAGCTTGCAACGCTAGATGCATGTTGCAAGCTTGCTTTGCAACCACAGTGTTTGTGGTTTTCTTTGATCTCTCTGAGTGAGTTCAGTGGAACAACAGGTGTTAAGGCTATGCCCGCTTAGTTGACCTTTAACACAGTTCAAGAAGATGGAAAGATGCCTCCCCACAGTTAGAGATGAGGCGAGAAGCGAGCTGTGGTTTTAACACCTGCAGGCCAAGTAACGGTCAAAATGTATATTAAGCTTTTTAGCGTAGGTGGTGCGGATGAGATAACCTATACACGCATGCTTATTGCATAACAGCTTTAAGGTCATGGAAAATTCCAGATCAATTGTTTTATTCTTCTAAGAATTGCTTCATTGTATGGGACAGCCCTAAATGCTTAAGACGGCCCCCCATCAAACCATATAAAAGGTTTTGTTTCCAGTTGCTCGGGGCCGCAATTCGAGGTGAAGACCTATACGCATTTCTGTTATTTTTTTCCTTTTTGAATTTATTGTCTTTGTATTGTTCTGAAACTTTTTCTTAAGTAAAACGAAACCAATTTTTGGTGATTCGAAAAACTTTTAAAATAAGTGTCAGAGTGATTTTTCCTAGAGATATCTTTACTTTGTTATAGTTAAGATATTAATACTAAGCAAAAGCCCAGTGAAACGGACCCCGGACTGAACTGGATCGGACACCGCCGAGGACCCTGAAGCCATTTATAACATCTTTAACCAGCAGGTAAGGACAATCTTTGATTGAAATAGGTTATGGGATTGTTATAGAAGGATTTGGATGTTACAGCGGTATAGAAACACAACAATACATATGAACAAAGAGACATACATAAAAACAATTTTGAGAGGTAGGTTAAATAATAAAATAACTGGTATATTGTGTGTGTAACACACACACAATATCAAAAACATTAAACAGAGCAGCTGGCAATCTAAGACACAATTTTAAAAGAGTTCACCACATCAGTTTGGCTCATCACATCGAGGTGTCACGTCCGGTCACCCCTACAATGCTGGGTGGACAGAAATGGACACAACAGCCAACTATGTAGAATAGAGGAACACCTCTTTTGGGCTGCCCTCAAGATATCCACACAAGAAACATACACATACACTTGGTCACACACCAAATATGTCACACAGAATATATACATATATATATATGGTTAATATATCCAGCAAACTCAAATCAATAGAAAAGAAAATATATGTAAAGTTAATCCACAAAACAATGAACTCAAGAAAATTATATAATGCTTAAAGAAAACAAAATGTAGAAGAGCTGGTGACAGTTAAATGGTTGATCTGATACCTGAGCACCACTGGAGGTTTATGACTCAATTTATTTACTCACAGCACAGTTGATGAGGTACCATGCCAACGGCCCACAGTCCTCGGACCAGCTGATGGAACACGCGAACTGAAAGAGTCAATGAGGCTTGTTAGCCAGTTCGATAGAACAGACACACTTGGGACAGCCCGTCTCACTTTGAGCTAAAGTTGTAGTCACGGTAACGAGTCGGATAAAGTCGGAAAAGGCAGCAAACACAATGCAGACAGCAAAAGGGAACATCCACACAGCGGTTTAGCTGCTATAACGTTATGAACCCAGAGAAAGCCCACTGTAACGTCTTGCGCAGGTTGGCCCGCACCTGTAGTGCGATTCACACGGTACCCAAACAGCTTTATATTAAGAAATCACGACATCCCACCCCAGTTCCTCTGTCCAACCGTGCAACAGTCACGCGTCCCGCCGGAAACACGTGTCTCGCTCAAATGACGCAGAGAGAGAAAGAGAACGCACACACGTAGCGACACATATACACAGGGAACGTAATTAAAGGGCACTCCCCCTTCATATGGAGACACAGACAGTAAACAATACTGCTACACAGGGAACAAACAATTCTAATGTAATGAGGCCATTTCCAGTGTTCTCGATCTACTGTACACTTCACCTAGGTGACGCCTGGAATTAATTTAACCAACATTTTTGAAAAAAAAAAAAACAGTTTTAAATCAATATGTATAGTACGTGAATAAGGATCTCAAGCTGACTAGAAAGCTTTACCTATTACAATAGACAATGCTTTACAGTGAAGTATGTTAGAGCTACACTATGGCAATTGATCTGCTCAATAAAATACCTTACTCGCAGTTCATCTTCCGAAAAGCCAAGCTTATGTTGATTCTTGTTTTATTACAAGCTCTGTCACAATCTCTTTTTGCCAGCAGACTCTCCTTTCTTCTGCATTTTTAAACGGGTGATTCCCTCAATAAGAACTTCTGTAGACGTATGACTGAAATAAAGTCAAACTTTAATCACATAATTATCTAATTAACAGAAGTTTGGGAATGTAGATTGGACCCATACAGACACTGAGTAGTGTCCATTTAACACTGAGGATTTTACTCTGTAGAATGTTGAGTTGTTAATAAAAATGTTATGTATGTTTACCATCATTCAACATTTTCTATTATTAAAATTGTATATATATTTGTGTTTTATAAATGTCACAACACAAAAATGCTGTTTGTAAATAAGTTTATTTGAGCTGGTGTTGTTGAGCTCTCCTTTGAATTACAGGTTGCAAAATACTTTATACTCAGCTTTTAGTTTTTCTTTAAGAATAATCCATATTTCATATTTTAAACAAGTAATTAGTACATCTATGACTAGTGCAAAACACAGGAGTGAGGAGAAGAGAGAAGCCACACCACCAGAATAACAAGATCCCATGAAATCAACTGATGTGGCTTGTGCTTTGCTTCTATTTTCATTATAACAGCCGATATACTTTGAGCCACATCCTCGATTCATGAGCTTCTACTTTATATTTAACAGTAAGTATATTTGACTGAAAAAAAAAAAAAAAATTCAGAAGAAAACTAATATGTAAATGTTTCTAAAAGCCACAGATAAAAACTCATGTTGATGTCATGGGGTCTTTAAAACATATAGTGCACATTAGTATTTTAAATACCCAAAGAACATTACATTGATAGAGAAAACCCACATATGATACTTTTAAATTACAGAAATTAATTTAATTGTACTGATATAAGCACATTATCTGATGATTAAAACAATAAAAGTGTTTGCCATTTAAAAAATCTTTTTCTTAAGAACAACACAAACACATCCTTCACTCCTCAGATCTGCTGCAGATGAAGTTGAGTTTGACGTGTTCAGGACGGCTGATCCAGCGCTGATCTCCTCCAGACTGAACTGCTCCAGATCTCACTCCAGACTCACAGTCCTCGTCTCCTGTGCCGTTCCCTGGAGCCCAGTTCTGATAGCACACGGTCTCTCCGCTCACCCAGAACCAGAGGCCCACAGTGCAGGAGTGACGTAAACCCAACCACACCGCCTCAGTAGACGCACGTTTAACCACATTCATCACCTCCTCCTGCATCTCCTCTGAATGAACCGAGACCAGATCCGTATAATTCTGTCTGCAGTATCTCAGAGCTTCAGGCCACGTCAGAGTCTCTTTGATCAGAATCAGTTTATCTGGACACAAAACAAACCACAAGCAAAAACTAGAGAGAGACTGATCAAAAACAACATGCAGAACAAACACTGTGGAGGAATCTGTCATGTCTGACATGTAGCGTGAACTTTAAAGGGTTAGTTCACCCAAAAATGAAAATTCTGTCATTAATCACTCACGCTCATGTCGTTCCAAACCCAAAAGACCTTCATTCATCTTTAGAACACAAATTAAGATATTTTGGAAAAACATTGTAATGTCCACCCATTGGCCCAACGACGGAATCCAGTGGCCTGGGCGAAAGGATAATGCGTGTATGTCTTTTCAGCGCTCCAGTGAAGTTCACTTTATTTATTAGCATTTAGTTTCAGTATTACTTTAACTCTACGCTTAATCTGACTCCAGTATCAAATGATAATCAAATTTAGATTGTGTTTCTGATTAGAAAATAATCATAAATATTGATTATGACTTAATTTAGATCTTTGATTACTGTGAGTATCCCATTCTTTCAATTATTCATTCATTAAAGCACCCGGTGTCGCTTTGAGACGTCATGTCGCGAATGTGCGCTCACGATCACAAACTAGCCAGTTCTGAAATAGTCAGAGGATGCAGTGCAAACTATTTTACCCTTTATAGGGCACTCATTGAAATATTTGGAAATTCTAAATTTTAACCTCAGAAAGCTAATGGGGGATGTTACAGGACATTTCAAAAATAAAAATGTTCTCAATTTTATTCATCTTTGCATTGCAAATCAAGGTCAATGAAGTTACCATATACACTTGCCTGTCTAGGGTAAAATAAATTACCGTATAAATTGCCCCATAAAGGATTATATAGTGTTAAATAAACTCCTGATGTACTCACAAACTTCCCAATGCCTCGTTTTATGAGTACAGAATCTATTTGTACTACTGTAGAAGTTTGGGACCATCACGGGCATTATTAGTGGGGTCATTTACGAGATACATCCTTGGATCCGTTAGCACCTGCACTAAGCCATTCAGCTGATATCTCGAAATAAGTTCTAACTGTAATAATGTTCGACCAAGGAAAAAAAAAAAGCTTCTGGGGCGGGTGTTTGGCTCGAGGTCATGGTGCAAAGGACCCTAAGTTGAATTTACTCTGAACCATCACTTTCAGATTTTGCAAAGCAATGCCTGGGAAAAGCCGTTAAGATATATAAAAAAAAAATCAAGCAGTGGTAATTCTGTGCCTTTTTCTGCAAACAAAATATGCAGTTGACACAAATAAGCTGTGGCAGCTGCTACAAGGGCTTTTTAATTGAATGATTATTCATAAGGCATATGTCTAAAAATGGACACTTGCTAGTCTTAGGTGAACGGGGCATATGATCAAATATGGTCAATTTAGTTTTCAGCCAAACATTAAGCTAATTTTTACAAATGCTATGCAAATAACAACAATCTTAGTCTTTAACACAACTATTCAACCAAATAATTTGTGAGTTACATCAACTTACTGTCACGGTTCATGAATCGGCTGTCTCTCACTGATGTGTCTGCGTGAGTGTAATTGTGTGGGTGTGGTTACTCGTTGTGTTAATTAGTGTCACCAGCTGTCATCAATCCCAGGTTCCTTTATATGCCCAGTAACTTCACTCTCATGTTGTCAGATCGTTGTGGTTGTTTCCCGGTGTGTCTCGTCTACAAGGTTCCTCGTCTGGATTTCGTCAGTTCTTCGTGTCGTCTGGATTTCGTCAGTTCCTCGTGTCGTCTGGATGTTCCACGGTTCCTGGGTTTCACTCGAGCACGCTTACCACTGCACCACCACCGGATCGCCATCTCGTCCCTGCTTCAACAGCCACCTGAGTGTTTGTCCCCGACCTGTGTCTTTACATCTGACCACCAACAATAAACTGAGTTTTACTTGCATCTTGCATCCTCCTATTATTTCCTCACACTTACCATGTTTAGTTATGATGTTATTACTATAGCTGTGGGAGAAGCCAGGTTCAAAAAAGCAATATTTATGATTTCTGCAAAATGGCTGTGCTCCAAGCCACTGCTGATTGGTCAGATGCCTTGATGTCAATATCTGTCAGATGGCTTGATCTCCCATGATTGACTGAGAGAAAACCATATGACTCTACAACTCCAAATGGAGGCAGGGGGAGGGCATTTTGAATGTGTGCGGAAGTGACTAAATATGGTTACTTGCCCCATAAAGCGGCCGCTCACTGCTGACTCATAACAAAAGGTATAATTTTTTAATAGTCGCAATATGCAACGTGCTAAGTCAGTGATAGGAAGGTCTCCTTAATGATCTCCCCATGCTCCATTCGTTAGTGCCTTCGGTTTGATCTATCCTGGAGTAGATTTGCAGAAACACCAGACTACACATTAATCTACTAGGAATAATGATTTCAGAATAATTCAAATATAACGTTTTATTTGTCAGGTAAAAATGTATCATGCCAATTACACAAGTAAATGAATAAAAGCCAATTCAGAAATAATAAATACATGACATCAATTACTCAAAGATGACTAAGAGTAAGCAATGCATTCCTGACAGAGACACACAGCAGTGTGTGAGTGTGTTACGAGTGAAAGACTTGAGAAAACACGGACACATCACTGTATGGGGGATGATCCTGGTTACAGGTTCCCAAAGACTGTCACTTACCCTTAAACACCCAGACCAGAACAAAAGGCTTGTACAAATATTTTTTAGAGTTGTTTTGGGTCAGTTCATGTACCCCAGGGGGTAACACCTGGTTTCGGGGACATCACCCAGAGAAGAGAACATTATCCTAGGTTCTCAATCTTTCTCATTAAACCAATGACTGCAATGAAATTAAGATTATTTTACAAATCGCATTGAGACACTTAAAATGATACCAAACATGAAAAGGAAAAACAATAGATTCACAAGATACATCATATGTGATATATAGACAATCTCAGTGAACTTTTGGTGACTTGACTCAGGGAGAGAGGAAGGGAGGAGGGAGAGAGGGATGTCAATGTCCTGTGCTCTTTCTTTGCGATCTTCTATCCAGGGTGCGTTATATTGCTTTATTGTACGGTGAGTTTTATCTCAGCTTTTGTCTTAGCAGGAAAATCAGTTCTTACAACATCGTTAAAATAGTCCATGTGACTACAGTGGCTTAACCTTAATTTTATGAAGCAACGAGAATACTTTTTGTGCGCTAAAAAAACAAAATAACTTTATTCAACATTTTCTTTTCTTCCGTATTAGTCTCTGAGGCGCGTTCACGAGAGCAACACGATGCATGCGTGACCTCGCGTGTGTCTTCCTCTGCTTGGGGTCATATGTCAGAACGCCAGATCCTGCGCCATCAACACCAGCAGACTGATACGGAAGAGGAGAAATGACCGAATAAAGTCCATATTTTGTTTTTTTGGCACACAAAAAGTATTCTCGTTGCTTCATAAAATTAAGGGTTAAGCCACTGTAGTCACATGGACTATTTTAACGATGTTTTTCCTACCTTTCTGGGCCTTCAAAGTGTTAATTAAATAGCTGTCAGTGATGTTCAGAAGATGAACGAAGATCATACGGGTTTGGAACGACATGAGGGTGAGTACTTAATGACAGAATTTTCATTTCTGGGTGAACTAACCCTTTAAGATATCTGGAGGTGATGGATGGAGTGTGTGTGTTTGTGAGGATCTGCTCACCTTCATGACACACAAAAGGAAATCGGTCATTGCAAGTGATGTCATTCCATTGACCCTGAGCATTCAGTCTGATCACTGTACAGTCTTCATCATCTCCATGATTATTAGGTTCACCAGAATCCCAGTATCTGAAAGAGGAGTTACTCTGATCTGACCACTGCCATGAGTCTCTGACTCTGAACAGACCGATCCAGATCCATGATCCAGATAACCCATGACCACTAATGACATCCTTAACCTGTTGATTCTTATTCTGGTTCCTCACACTGGCCAGATCAATGTGATTCTGTCTGCAGAAACTCTGAGCGTCTCTCCAGTTCATCATCTGATGGACAAAGACGAGTCCTGTGTTCGCTTAAAGAAAAAAAGAAAGAAAAAGAAATGGTTTCATAAATCAGAGTCAATTTGTCTTACACTATTTTATGGGATTTTAATGTGAATAAGAGCAGTGGTGGAAGCATCAGAAACATGTTTCCATTACATTGAAAATTTGACATTTTAAACATAAATGCACATTGTTCTGAGGGGGAGGAGGCATCATCCTCTACCTTTTACACAGATACATTTACTCAAATTCTCATGCTGATAATAACTGTAAGGAAGAATTTGCAATTAATATGGAAGTATTTCCGAGGAAACTTAAACACACACACACACACACACACACACACACACACACACAGCAAGGCCAGGGACAGGACGGGACAAAACATTTGTCAAAGTAGACCTGTGCATTTAGTGCTGTAGTGTAAATGCAGACTAATAGACCCACAGCAACACAGACCAGAAGAAGAAAACAAGTCTGTGTTGTCTGGGTAATTTTAGAAGCTTTTAAGATCATTTTATAAAGCACTCTTTTTTCACGTGTGCTTTTTAAAGCAATGTTTAAAATTATGCCTATTCGATTTATTTAATGTATTATTTTATTAGCATTAATAATTTGTTATTATAGCTATTTTATAATAAATCCAAAAGCAAAACATGAAAAGAACTACATTAGATTATATGCTTTGAGACATGCGGTAGTTTAACACCGTCTCTCGTGACGCTTTGTTTGCTCCCTGCTGTGTGTGTTCATGTGTTTTGAAGGAGCCGTGGGTTTGGAGACGCTCTTGAAGGGGAGTGGGATCAAATACTTTCAAAGCTAGCTTGATATTGCTAGGCTCTCCGAAAATGCCTACCTTGTCCTTAATTTAGAACTTAATACTGTTTGTGTTAGTAGAACATTTTCAGGAGCCGTCATATTGGGTATATGGTGCGTCTATAAATTAACGGTTGCTGAAATTTTAAGTAGCTGCACTCACTGTTGCAGATGAAACTACGAGTATCACTACATGGCAAATCATGAAATTGTCCATTTGACATCATTCCACAATAATCTCTGCCTTCAGGTTGTCCAGTAGCCCAGTTCAGATAGAGCGCAGGTTCACCTGAAGACCACTGCCATTTATCAACACCCGTCTTCTTCAGCCCAATCCAGACATACTGAACACCTCCACCATTCACACTCTTCTTCAGCTCGTTCATGTCGTTCATGTTGTCAACGGTGGCCAGATCTGTGTATTTCTCTCTGCAGAATCTCTGAGCTTCAGTCCAGGTCTTCCTCTCGTTTATAAAGTGATACTGACGCTGAACACATTCAGATACGGAGCAGAGAGCTGTGAAAGAGAGCGTTTGATTTAATGCTTTTCATAACAGGGTCAAACCTGATGAAACTATAAACCATAAATAATACACCAAACACACTCACCAATGAGAAGAAGAATCAGATATAGAGTTTGGTCCATTTCTGAGGAAAAACACATTAAAAATCCCAAATACTTACATATTCATCTTGGAGTAAATCATGATCATGTAATTAAAATTAATTAATTAATAATTAATTAATTAATTTAAAAAATAGCAGTTTTAGCAATTATTTAGACAATAATAACATTTGAAAGTGTAATTGTGTTTGAAGAATGAACATGTTCTTACTTTAGAGGTCGTGTGTTTCTGTCCTGAGTCTGATGTTTCTGTCTGCAGATTTACACTACGCTATTATTATATCTGCTCTCATCCCTCTTTCAGCTCATCACATCATTTGTTTATTTCTCTAAAACTAATTTTCATGTTTTCCTTCCTCCTTTTTTTTGTTTGTCTACCTCTGTATTTGCATATTGGCATCTTTGTCAGTTAGTATAAGTCTATATTTATATGAACCTTAATCAAAAAAAAAAAAATTAACATTCAAAATTTATATTGTTATATTCACAACTAAACAGCAGCTTTAAAGATATTGCTGGACTGCATAACTCGTTTCATCCCTGTTCATCTTGACATGTATCGGCCTGTCCACCAACATTTGCAATCTTTCCACTTCACCATTTGTCTACTTACATTACATTTTGTTCTTGTATTTGGCCCAAGTGATCAAGTGTGTGTAGAACTTTTGATTACCCGATGGGGGACACTTACAGTGTTGTAAAAATGCAAGTGTTTACAGAGCTTTATTTCGATTCTCAAAGCTTTGCATTTTTAAATAATCCTCTAAGTGTCTGTACAGCAGCTTTTAATTAAGTGATAAAAAGCAGTTGCAAATGTTGTAAAATGACAAAATTCACATACTCATGTTTGCATCAGTAAAATGTGCTCACTTATATCCTGTTGCGTGCACATACTCTCTAGTGGCCAAGACTGCGATTGTGGGTATTTGGACAGACTCCATGTTTGAGTTTTGGCCACTTTTATCTGTTGCTGTTTGAACCGAACAACCCACTAATGATCTGACTGATGAGGGTTGAGTTCATTAGTGAAGACTGGTGATACTGGTTACTGAGAGCCTTTAAAACCCCTCCGTTTGAGACTCCATCTCACACACGTTTATTTCTCTTTGACTGAATGAGTGAGTTTGACGATTGAGAGAGTTTGGGGCATTTCACGAGTTCACACTTACAAATGATCAGAGAATAAATAGTCATGCGTATTTGCCGTGCTGTCCGGGGGGAGGACTCCGAGCTCGGAAATTAGGCCCGAACCCAGAGTATTCCCCCCGTATCTCTTGGTTAGGAAGATAACCAGGCAAGTGTGAGGAGATGGGATGGTGGAGTGATGCTGAAAACTGTCGAGGATTATGGGTGACTCGACTGTGTGTATTTATAGGCTTTTAATCATGCTGATTGAGTGGACTTGTTGAGTGGACCTGTTGATTACTGATTGCTGACAGCTGATTGGAATGACTTGATTGTTTGATCATTAGAACGTGTTCCTCCCGAACCTAATAATGTTAATAAAACATAATTTCACGAGTTCACACTTACAAATGATCAGAGAATAAATAGTTATGCGTATTTGGCGTGCTGTCCGGGGGGAGGGCTCCGAGCTCGGAAATTAGGCCCGAACCCAGAGTACTCCCCAAAAAGCTAAGTGAGCAAAGGACAGCCGCCAGCTTAAAGACGATATTAGGTTCTTATAAAAAAAAGTTAGGCCGTTCCACTGATTAAGGAATGTTATCCATAGCCTGAGTTCGTCGCGGCACGCTGCAGTTAGGGAAATAAGATCCTCTAGCGCGTGAACTGAAGACGTGAGAGAGAGGATTATAATAGTAATTATAATAACATATGTATGTATGTATGTAAACTTCTGTTAAAAACCGTACTTTATTGTATTTATTGTTTCTATTGTATTTTTTTTTTGTTACATTGTATTTATTTTTATTACAATTAAGCACAGAAGTACAGGGCGTGTCACAAAAACATTTCACTGCGCATCTTGTATGAGTATGTGACAAATAAAACCTTTGAACCTTGAACCTTGAACCTTGAGGAGATGAGAAATGAAATGGCGGCCTTGTGGAATGATGTGCATGGCAAAGTTTAAGTGGCTGAGCAGGGATAGGGGTTCGCGTTTGGAGCACTTTGAACGGTCTATGAGAGTAGATGAGATGAGGATTATTCTATCGATTTTTTCCTTGGGCAGGGATGCCTGGTATTTAACTGAATCTAAGTTAATGCCAAGGAACTCGATGGATGTGGCGGGACCCATGGTTTTCTCTTGGGCGATGGGGATTCCGAGCTTGGAGAAAACTCTTTGAACCGTGAGAATATGAGCGGCTGGAATGGCGCCGGGAGGCGAAATGATTAGAAAATCGTCTAACAGGTGAATGAGGTGAGGAATTGCATAATTATTTGACAAGATCCAGCAAATGGCTTCGGATAGCATGTCGAAAATGTTGGGGCTGCTTTTGCATCCGAAAGTTAAGCGTACGGCAAAATAGAATTTCCCATGCCAGCGCACTCCGAATAAGTGCCATGAATCCGGGTGGATGGGCATCACTTTGAAAGCCGAGGTGATGTAAATTTTTGCGAGCCAAGCGCCCCGACCCACGATTTTTATCAGGTCGACTGCGTGATCCACGTCGTGGTATTTGAGAGAAAATTCGTCAAGTGGGATCAGGCTGTTAATGCTTGGGAACAGGGAATTATGCGGAGCTGACAGATCGACTATGAGACGTTTCTTACCTGAAAACTTTCTTGTAGCCACTCCAATGGGGCTAAAGCGAAAAACTTTGAATGGAGGATCATCAAAAGGGCCAATCATAAAGCCTGAATCGACTTCTTTTTTAATCAGGTTGTCTACTACGTCGGGCTCGGCGAGAGCCGATTGGAGATTATCGCAGATGATGTTTTGGGAGAGCGGGCATACCACTCCAGGTTTAAAACCGTGTTGGAGGCCGGACAACAGATACTCAGTAAAGTCGGAGTCCGGGTGGTGAGCTAGTTCGATAGAAAGGCGAGAAATATCCATGGGAGTCGATAAATCATTTTAAAATTTTTTTATTGACATCTTTAAACACAGGGCATACAGGACGGGCATGAGCACCGCCACAGAAACTGCATATGTGCAAGTACCGACAACGCTGCCTGGTGCATTTGCCAATGTTAAAATTGTTACAAGGCTGTTTGCTGTCCGTAGATGCTCTGGAGCTGAAATTGGCATCGTGGGGATTTGAGTTGATGGTTGCCGGTCTTGGCACGTAGCTGGTGGATTTAACTTGTGCTGTTTTTGGGCTGGGGGGAATGGAGGGGTTAACTTGTGGGCACGATATTGTGGAATGTGTTACTGACCTGCAGACCTCGCAAGAAATGTTCCTGCAGCCAAGGAATACTCTGCTGTGAAGGTCGGTGTCGAGTGCTCCCCAGTAAGGGCACTGGTTCCACTGTGAAACTCTAACAGCACATTTTGCTGAGAAGAGTTTTTGATATGTGTAAAAGTTTCCTCCCCCATAAAACAACGCAAGCTCGGCTATGAGCGCTAAATAGTCATTCAGTTCGTGCCGCAGTTATGAGGGAAGGCTGAACAAATGACTTCTGTGAAGTGGCTGAAGGCGATAGAAAATTCAGAAAAAGAAAGTAAACGTGATGTATGTGTGTTTTGATTTTTTAACGTGACTGAAAAATCCCCGCAGTCTAACTGAAGGTTAGAATCGGACACGGGAAGCAGAGAAAGTAAATGTGAAAGGTCTATGTCCGCACCTGCCAGGATCTGTGCTCGGATGTTGTGGGCCACTGGGGGAGGCTCCAGAGCGACGGCGTTTGATGGGACAGGCAATGGTGTAGCTGTGAAAAGAGAATAATGTGATTTTGCATTTAAGAGAGAGCTGTAAGGGAGAGAAGCCGGGGCTGCGACTAACGGCGGAGGCAGCCTCACGCTTAAGTCGGCCTGAGGGGCTTGAGGAGGGAAATTAAGAGAAACATGAGGGGAAAAAGGAGGATAAGAATGAGATGCGTGAGCCTGTGTTACAAGCGGAGGCAGCCTCGCGCTTGCTTGTGCTGCAGGCCACTGAAAAGGGGAGGGGTTAGCGGAAGTTGCAGGAAGATGGAATGACTGGGCCTGCGCCGCTAGCGGAGGCAGCCTCACGCTAGCGTCTGCTACGGGAGCCGGAGGCCACTGCAGAGTAAATAAGTTGGAAACAGCGGGAGGAAAAAACTGGGAGCCTGAGGGTGGGCCGGCGGGCCCAGCGGTGTATGGCACTATGGCAGGAAGTGCCGCGCTGAAGAGCTGAGCTGAAGCGGGAGGCGAGTGAGGTCTTGCAGCAGTGGAAACTGGGGCTCGCTGAAGGCCTGGCTGATGCACGCAGAAAAACGGATCTTGTACGAGAAGAAGGTGTCGAGCGAGGCGGATCCGGGGCCTCCCGAGTTTTGCCCTGCCTGCTGGCCGCCTTGGAAGCTGGGGTGGACTTAGGAGGGAGATTGGATGATTGCAAGGTAACGTACAAGTTGTATTATTGCGCTTTGTTCATCCTGCGCGAGGGCTGAATATCGGAATTCATCAGCGCTTGTCTTAGACTCAAAAATGTCCATTTTCCAATAGGCGGAATCGTTGGTACGGCCGAATGATAAGAGGACGCCGGGGAGGAAGCTGGAGTCCTCACCGGTGGAGGTGAGGGCAGGCCTCGGCAACTTGGCATGCTTGAGCAGACCGGCGCCCGCGAGATGAAGCCTGGGGCTCGGAGGCGGTATCAGGCGGAGAAGAAGATAGAGCATGGTTGAGCTCATCATTGGATGGTGAGAGTTGCATTTGAGACATCGTAGCAAAAACGGAGAACCAAATGCTGAAAACTGTAGAGGATTATGGGTGAGTCGACTGTGTGTTTTTATAGGCTTTTAATCATGCTGATTGAGTGGACCTGTTGAGTGGACCTGTTGATTACTGATTGCTGACAGCTGGTTGGAATGACTTGATTGTTTGATCATTAGAACGTGTTCCTCCCGAACCTTGTTAATAAAGCATCATTAAAAGAGATAAAATGAAGAGGAGGGGAAGACAATTCTTTTTTTTTCTTTTTTTTTATCTTTGGGAAAAAAAGTAGAAACTGTTTTACTAATTTATAGGCTTGTTCATTTATAGGCCTTGAAGTAGAGCCCTGCACGGGCCTCAAATCTAGGCCCGAGCCCGGCCCTGGCCCGAGACGCTCAGGCCCTAGCCCGACCCGTGTCCGACAGCTCATCAGAATTATCAGCCCGAGTCCGATCCGAGGCCTTTTTTTTTTTTTTCAGCAGCAGCCTGCCCTATTTGCAGCCATTAAAATATGTCAGTTTTGTTAGTTAGGTTTATTTTATTTTCATTTCTTTATTAAGTTAATTTAGACAAATGTTTGGAGCATTAAAAAAAAAAAAAAAAAAGTAATAAAAACTCAGTGAGTGTTTTAGCGCAATCTTCTGACGTCATGGGATCACAACACTAAGAGATAGTAAATCTTTTCCTGGATTTTTTTTGTGCGTTCCCGAGATTAGACCTTCCTTAACATAATGCCGAAAACCCGAAGTCTCTAGGGGGTCTGGTTGAGGAGTAGATAGAAGTGCAAGATTGGTGCGCACAGACAGAACAGAAATCATGAGTTAACAATCGCAATTTTGTCCGGTGGAAAATTGCGCTAAAAATTACGACCAAGCAGCCGAGCCAACAGCGAGTAAAACATGTTTGATCAATTTAGCCTCTCAAATCAACGCTAATACTTTACTTGGCTACAATAAAATCCATAGATATAAAACACTTCAAGCATATCACAGACAGTTAGTTTAATGTTTATTTATTAAACCACAGTGAGTAATTTTTTTTTGAAATACTGAGGCAGGCTCAGGCTGCTCGCAACAGCGCTCGCAAACGAAATGAGCAATAGAGCAAATTAAATAAAAAAAATAAAAAACAAACTTGCAGGTTATCTTACCTCAAAAATGCACCACAGAACATGGCCATTCTTTTTTCCAGTAGTTTCCAACAGTTAAACGAAAATAAAGTCCAATCAAACGAAAAACGAAAAACATCAGTAGCCTAGTTTCCAACAGTTAAACGAAAAGAAAGTCCAATCAAACGAAAAGTTAGAACAGTTTCTTACAGAGCATCGTGGAGAAAAAGAATAGCATCCACAGTGGGAGATTTTAACCCAGTCCTCTCTTCTATCACTCTGCGATTTTTCTCTTAATATTCTCCATTAATTGCACGAGGTGAATCGTTGGTTGCGCTAACGGGAAACCTTCTGTGTGTGCGCGTGCTTGCGCGCGTGAGACTGTCATGTCAATCATATGTCAGTGTAATTATAAGATTATGAAAGTTATGAGGTTATTAAATGTCTTTCTATGTTTGTTCTTCTATCGTCGACGTCAACTTCTCATATTTTTTTAATTAATGTCTAAAAATATAAAAAGAAGGATAACCCAAAAAAGGCCCGAGGCCCGGCCCGCATGTTAACTATGATGTGAAAATTGGCCCGAAGCCTGGCCCTAGGGGCGTAAAAAAGTCGGGGCCCGTCGGGCTCGGGCTGAAATGCAGGGCTCTACCTTGAAGTCCATTTCTAATGTTAGTAAAGGTTGTTGGACTCTCATTATCCAACTGAAATAATATCATCATCTTCTGCTACTTCTGCAGAATATGCAGTGGTATAAAAAAGGTCAGCCGGAACCAGGAACACCACCCGATATACTCGTTACATTAGATGCCAATGTTAGTTTTTCAGTTTATTCCGAGGTTTACTGAAGTCAGCCGGATCCGTGGCGTATCCAGACCAGATGGATGACCTGTGCCTAGACACGACCACAACATATGATGTAGTCAGCCGGATCTGGGCCGTATCCAGATCAGATGGAGGACCTAGACACAACCACAACACATAATGTAGTCAGCCGTATCCGGGCCGTATCCAGATCAGATGGAGGAGCTGCACCTAGAGACCTAGAAATGTATGTATGTGAAAGGAGAATGTATGTGTGTGTGAGACTAGAAATGTATGTATGTGAAAGGAGAATGATGTGTGTGTGAGAGTAGAAATGTATGTATGTGAAAGGAGAATGATGTGTGTGTGAGAGTAGAAATGTATGTATGTGAAAGGAGAATGATGTGTGTGTTAGAGTAGAAATGTATGTATGTGAAAGGAGAATGATTTGTGTGTGAGAGTAGAAATGTATGTATGTGAAGGGAGAATGTATGTGTCTGACAGTAGAATAATGGATTTTGGCTTGTACGGACCCTCATAGTTTACTGTTTGTTTGTTTACAAAACATGAACACATTTGCATGTAAACACATTCTCATCACTCATTTGTTTAGGTCCACATTTAGACTTTCAGGGTGGACAATCTTTACATCTCTGACGTGAAACAGAAGCAGAAACAGTGTGTTATTGTTCTAGACATATTTCATTGTTTCATTCAGTCTTATTCATCTGTTAGTTTTATTGCAACAGTAGCAACTTAACATTAGTTCCCTTTCGAGGGAACTCAAACTGCGTCGAATAACACTTTGGGGGAACGCCCCTCAGCGTAGCGCCTCTGAAGTATGACTGAAACTAAGCCAATCCCGATTTACATTTACATTTACATTTATTCATTTAGCTGACGCTTTTATCCAAAGCGACTTACAATTGCTATATATGTCAGAGGTCGCACGCCTCTGGAGCAACTAGGGGTTAAGTGTCTTGCTCAGGGACACATTGGTGTCTCACAGTGGATTCGAACCCGGGTCTCTCACACCAAAGGCATGTGTCTTATCCATTGCGCCACACCACCCCCATTTGTGTTGCGTCATGACGTAACGTGTGACGGCATATGCGGAAGCTACAAAAGGAAGCCGGCACACAACAGAGACAGCTTTCTGTTCTTCAGCAAGCGCTCTCTGTCTCTTGTCTGTCTTATTTGGTGTTGTATTGTCACAATCACATATATCATATATCATATTATGGCGAATTCAAGCAGTTACAGGAGGTGTGTGCATCCCTGCCCACGTTATATTACGGGTGGGGACACACACCAAATGTACTCTCGAAGGGGCGGATTGCGAAGCATTAACAATCCATGTGCTGCGCTCCCGCCTGGCCATTTTTAACAAGGATGGCCAGGCTCGCGAGCCCCGTGGCAATGCTCTTCATGGGGTTCGCAGATGGATCTGGCGGGGGATCTTGAGACTGCCGAGGCACGTTCTTGTGATTCATCTGCCAGTAACAATGCTCTCCCTCCTCGTGCGGAAGCCCACATATGAGGAGCTGGTGGAGGTTGTCTCTCGTGCAGTGGCCCGTTTTAACATCAGTAGGCCACATGAGAGGCAGGAAACACTTATAAAAAGCAAATTGGACAAGCGTTTCCTGCAGCACAGAGAGTAACCTCATCATCAGGGTTTACCGTTCTTTCACAAGCCACCCTGTGTTAAATTACAGTAATATCTTGGGGGCAGAGAACGGTTATGGGATTTCTCGGGTGGAACAGCCGCTTGTCACCTATTTAGCCCCCGAGTCCACATCATCCCTAAAAAACCCTGTGTTGCCCACTAAACCATGCCGAGATACAACTTCGTTAGTGGGCAGGGCTTATATGGCTGTGGTTTGGGCTGGCGCTAATCTGCACACTATGGCAGTACTTAAAGCATACCAGCCTGACCTTCTTAAAGACATCGATGAGGGCGAGGGTCCAACTCCGGAGGACATTGCGGAGTTGAGGAAGGCTGCAGACCTGTCTCTCCAAGTCACAAAGGAAACAGCCGTTCCATGGCGGCAATGGTGGTCTCAGAGAGAAAGTTATGGTTAAATCTGTCGGGCATCAAGGAGAAGGACAGGGCTTTCCTCCTTGATGCCCCGATTTCGCCTTCTGGCCTGTTCGGCGACTCAGTTAACATCATCGTTGACAGGTTTCAGGAGGCGAAGAAGGAAAGAGGGCGACCTGAGGGTCGTTCTGCAAGCAAAGAAGGCTTCGACAAAGAGGTCCTAGTCACCCTCGGGACACATTGGTTTCCAGCGAACGCGCCTTGCACTGTCCGCCCCACAGGCTTGCGGCCAGGCAGCACTCTTGTCCGCACATCGAAAATCGTTTTCGGTCGAACCCTGCCGGAGATACGCTTCAGGGGACCAAGAACGAATCCCAAATAATACCCGAAGCCAGCCTCAAGAGCTAGTTCCCTTAGTAGAGTATTTCGATGCATGGAAAAATCTCAAGAATATTTCTCCTTGGGCTCTGCACACCATTCAAAAGGGGTACAGACTACAGTTCGGTTCCCACCCACCAAAGTTCAAAGGGGTGGTCTGGACTGTAGTCAACCCAGAGCAGAGTCGGGTATTGGAACAAGAAGTAAACTCCCTGCTGGTAAAAGAGGCTATAGAACGTATTCCTCCTCCAGACAGGGAGGTTTTACAGCCTCTACTTAATAGTTCCCAAGAAGGATGGGGGGGTTGCGTCCGATAATAGATCTCAGGCACTTGAATCGGTCTCTGAGGAGATTCAGGTTCAAGTTGCTCACTATTCCCATCATCGTGAACCAAATTCAATCCGAGGATTGGTTTGTCAAGATAGATCTGAAGGACGCATACTTCCACATTTCCATCCTTCCATCTCACAGGAAGTTCCTGAGGTTCGCTTTCGGGGACGAAGCGTACTAATATCGGGTTCTTCCGTTCGGCCTAGCTCTCTCCCCTCGCACATTTACAAAATGTATGGACGCAGCTCTAGCACCGCTGAGGCTTCAGGGTATCAGGGTCCTCAATTATATCGACGACTGGCTGATTCTGGCCCAGTCACAAGAGCTGGCAGTTCGGCATCGAGATGTCGTCCTTGCCCACATCCAGAGCCTGGGGTTGAGACTCAACACGAAAAAAAGCGTGTTGACACCAGCCCAGAGAACCATGTTCCTGGGAGTGGTGTGGGATTCGGTCACGATGCGGGCACAATTGTCTCCTGCACGGATCGAATCCACCCTGGCCACGGGGACCGCGATAAAGCTAGGCCAGACCATCACTGTAAAATATTTTCAGAGATTGTTAGGGCTCATGGCAGCAGCATCCAACATCATTCCATTCGGTCTCCTGCACATGAGGCCCCTGCAGTGGTGATTGAAAACCAAGGGGTTCTCCCCAAGGGGAAACCCATTTCGCATGATCAGGGTTACGCGGAAATGCCTTCGTTCCCTATTTATGTGGAAGAAAGCTTGGTTTCTGTCCTAAGGTCCCGTGCTGGGAGCGTCATGCTGCCGGAAAGCCATCTCGACAGACGCCTCCCTCACGGGCTGGGGCGTGGTCATGGACGGCCGCTTTATGAGAGGCCTATGGCAGGACCATCATCATATATACTGCCTGGAAATGTTGGCGGTGTCCCGAGCACTGAGGAGCTTACTGCCGGACCTCAAGGGTCATCACGTCCTTGTGAGGACAGACAATATGTCGGTGGTGGCCTATATAAACCATCAGGGGGGTCTGAGGTCTCTCCCTCTATGCAGACTGGTGCATCAGTTCCTCCTGTGGTTCCAAGGGAAATTGTTGTCTCTCAGAGCAACATACATCCTGGGGAATCAGAATCAGGGAGCAGACATCCTGTCGAGGCAGGGGCTGAGGCCCGGGGAATGGAGACTCCATCCCGAGGTGGTGGAGTCAATATGTCAGAGGTTCGGCCCAGTGGAAGTGGATCTAGTCGCGTCTCGAGAGACGACTCACTGTCCACTGTGGTTCTCCCTCACACATCCAGCCCCGCTGGGGTTGGATGCCATGGTACAGACGTGGTCGAGGCTGCGTCTGTATGCATTTCCACCGATCGCTCTGCTCCCGGGAGTTCTAGAGAGGGTTCGTCGCGATGGGATCAGTCTATTATTGATAGCCCCGTTGTGGCCGGCCCAAGTATGGTTCTCAGACATAATATCACTCCTGGACGGCCCTCCATGGGAGCTTCCCATCAGGAGGGACCTGCTGACACAGGCAGAGGGCTCAATATTTCACCCTCAGCCCGAACTGTGGAAACTGTGGGTCTGGCCCCTGAGGGGCTGGCCTGTCAGCAGGAGTAGTAGAGACCATACTCGGCTCTAGAGCTCCCTCCACGAGGAAATCGTACGGCCTAAAATGGAATGTTTTCAACGTATGGTGCAGAGAGCGTGAGGTGGACCCAGTTAACTGCCCAGTGGCTTCAGAGCTGGAGTTCCTCCAAGATCGCTTCTCGGCTGGTCTTACCCCGTTCACTCTCAAGGTGTACGTGGCTGCCATTTCGGATTTCCACGCTACTCTGAGTGATGGGCCTCTGGGGAGACAGCAGTTGGTCGTATGTTTCCTCCGTGGGGCTTGGAGGATGAGACCTGCGGCTCATACCAGGTTCCCACTTGGGACCTGGCGGTGGTTCTCGAAGGGTTGGTTGAGGCCCCCTTCGAACCGCTGGAGTCGGCTGAGGCCAAGAACCTTTCCCTAAAGGTTGCTTTCTTGTTGGCCATTACTTCACTGAGGAGGGTAGGAGATCTCCAGGCGCTCTTTATATCCAATGGGTGCCTGGAGTTTGCTCCAGGCAACATCAAAGCCATCCTACATCCTAGGCTATTTTCCCAAGGTGCCATCTAATGTGACACGGCCTACGGTTCTGCAGGCTTTTCATCCTCCACCTCACGTGACGGCGGATGAGGAGAGACTTCACCTGCTCTGCCCTGTCAGAGCTCTCAAAATATATATCCAGAGGTCCTCCTCATGGCGGAAGTCAGACCAGTTGTTAGTGTGTTTCGGGCGCCCAAGAAGGGGCTTCCCGCTTCCGAACAGACCATTAGCAACTAGATTGTCCAAGCTATATCTATGGCCTACCAGGTGTGCAATTTGCCTTCACCTCTGGCCGTGAGGGCTCACTCTACCAGAGGCATGGCGTCCTCTAGAGCCCTCCTCTCAGGGCCCTCGATCCAGTAAGTCTGCAATGCAGCAGGATGGGCCACCCCTCACACTTTTATTAGATTTTACAGCCTGGACATTCCATCAACACCTGGCACCCTTGTGCTCTCGTCCTAAGTGTGCCTATGCGCAGCTTCACACTGGGACAGGCAGGGCTCGTTGTGGCATAGGGGGTACTCATTCCCCCAAAGTGTCATTCGATGCAGTTCGAGTTCCCTCGAAAGGGAACGTCTCAAAAAGGGTTAACCCTTGTTCCCTGAGAAAGGGAACGAGAACTGCATCCCTTCGTCACGCCTCCCCCTGCCTGGGAGCGCTTGCTTCATCACAGAAGCTATCTCTGTTGTGTGCCGGCGTCCTTATCTCTGTTGTTGTGTGTAGCTTCCGCATATGCCGTCACATGTTACGTCATGACGCAACACCAATAAGGATTGGCTTAGTTTCATTCATACTTCAGAGGCGCTACGCTGAGGGGCGTTCCCCCAAAGTGTCATTCGACGCAGTTACAGTCGTAACCCGAGACGTTTTCCTCTGGCTGTTGTAACAGAGATTATAAAGCACACTTGTTATAAGAAAAAATAAATAAACAGTGAGAAGTTATTATGTAGTAGATGATTATTATGTTGGGTTAGGGTAGGGTTGATTATTAATGATAACATGTAGTGGCCTGAGGCCTAAATCATGAAGCCGGTTTAGGTGGTTAACAAGGTGTTTCAGTTTAGTTTGCACCAACCCTGGATTTTAGGCACTATGAAAGTGATTCGGCTTTTAGCTGTGTTCATCGCGATAGTCATGGTACCAACAAACCTGATTGGATTGGTTTGGTTTTGTCAACTTTGTCAACTGCTTTGGCCCCTGATTTACTGATCTAATCCAGTGTTTAATCAGTTATCAAACGTGTTATATTGTTAACACACTTAAATTATACATTACCACCACTGTGAAACTACAGCAATGTGCTATTATAAGGGATTTTTAAACTCATCATTCATTTAATAAAGAAATGTACTTCACAGAGATCAAAAATCAGCACATGAATCTCAACATGGTGACAATCAAACCAACTAACACAAAAATATACACTCTGAACATCACAAAACAGGCTACAGAAAGTCACAAAACAACAGCAAAAATAAAAACAAATAAATAAAATAGTAAGTCTATTCAGCTGCATTTATTAATGCTGCAGTGCATGCTGGGAGTTTTGTACCATGGAGTCACGACCGGCTCAGAGCCACGACAAATGAAGGAGGCAACAAGAACAAAAGCGAATCAAAAAGTATTTATTAACAAAAATAAAGTTTACAACTCGAAATAAGAACAACTAAATAATTAAAATAAGAAAAATAAATAAATAAGAAAAACACAGCTATGGAAAACATTCCAAACATAAAGTGAAAGGAAAATGTATGTGTGTGTGAGAATAGAAATATATGAATGTGAAAGGAGAATGATGTGTGTGTGAGAGTAGAAATGTATGTATGTGAAAAGAGAATGTATGTGTCTGACAGTAGAAGAATGGATTTTGGCTTGTACGGCCCCTCATAGTTTACTGTTTGTTTGTTTATAGAACATGAACACATTTGCATGTAAACACATCCTCATCACTCATTTGTTTAGGTCCACATTTAGACTTCCAGGGTGGACAATCTTTACATCTCTGACGTGAAACAGAAGCAGAAACAGTGTGTTATTGTTCTAGACACGTTCCATTGTTTCATTCAGTCTTATTCATCTGTTAGTTTTATTGCAAGGCAAGGCAAGTTTATTTATATAGCACATTTCATACACAATGGCAATTCAAAGTGCTTTACATACAAGAAATTAAAATAATAAATCAGTTTAGAATAAAAAATAAATAAATAAAAAATAAATAGTCTGGACGTGAAAGTGATACTGTAGGAGCACATCTGATCACTTCTGGAAGCTGTTCCAGCATAATAGCTAAAAGCGGACTCGCCATGCTTAGAGTGAACCCTTGGTATTTCTAGCTGATATGATCCTAATGATCTGAGTGATCTGTTGGGTTTATATTCAGTGAGCATATCTGCAATATATTGAGGTCCTAGGCCATTGAATGATTTATATACCAGTAATAATACTTTAAAATCAATCCTAAATCTAACTGGGAGCCAGTGTAAAAACCTGAGGACTGGTGTGAGGTGTTCATATGTTCTGGTTCTGCTCAGCGTTCTGTATGAGCTGCAACTGTCTTATGGTCTTTTTGGGAAGGCCAGTGAGGAGTCCATTACAATAATCCACCCTGCTGGTGATGAAAGCATGCACAAGTTTCTCTAAGTCTTGTCTGGAAACAAAGCATCTAATTCTTGCAATATTTTTCAGATGATAGTATGCTGATTTAGTTATTGCTTTGACATGACTACTGAAACTAAGGTCTGACTCTAGTGTCACACCAAGATTCCTGACTTGATGTTTAGTTGTTTGACCCCTAGAGTGAAGGTATGCGTTCACCTTGAGAACTTCATCTTTGTTTCCAAACGCAATGACTTCAGTTTTGTCTTTGTTTAACTGAAGAAAGTTTTGACACATCCAGCTGTAGTAATTGAAACATTTCCAATTAAATGCGACCTTTTGTGATCTCCTGTGTGAACGTGAAATGACCCAGAAGTGACCCGCATGCGCAAAAGAGTGCTCAACGGTCAACGACGTCACTTGTTGTTTGCGGAAGTAGCTAAACTTCAACTAACTGTGATTCACTCACACACACACACACACAACACAAGAGCGCGCGCAGCGACCGTAACACAAGAGCCAGACAGCAGCCGCTGACCTATCTAATATCAGCACAAACAAGTTAACATAACGTTAGTCTACTCTTATTCACATTGGATATATAATGATGGTGGCCGTGGGCTTTTATTTATTTTTTTAATTAACGGCCTCGTCGAGGTCGACCCGTTCGGCAGATTTACCTCAGCTCGACGAATATGCAGTCCGTTTTCAAACCGACGACTACTTCAATGCAGAATTATGATGTTTATCGCGTATCAATGACGTGCGGGCCGGATACATGCGACCTGGCCGTTCAGGCTGAAGTCGCATTTCAAAAGATCGGATACGTATCGGATTTTGGACCACATACCCAAGTGGCCTGGGTCGCATTTGAAAAGATCGGATCTGTGTCGTTCAGACTGTCATGAAAAGATCAGATACAGGTCGCATAGGGGCAAAAAAATCGGAATTGGGTTGTTTCAGCCTGCAGTGTGAACGTAGCCAATGGGGCTGTAGTCGTTAGGCGATAGGGCTAAGTAAATTTCTGCTGCATTATTGGTTGATCTGTCTAAGGCATTTGATTCAGTTGATCATGAATTGCTATTGACCAAACTACGTTCAGTTGGTTTAAGTGAGAAGACTGTTGCATGGTTCCAGAATTATTTGGTAGATCGTACTCAATGTGTTTATGCTGAAGGTTATAAATCGGATTTTCTTGAAATAACTAAAGGTGTCCCTCAAGGATCAATCTTAGGACCCATTCTGTTTTCAATTTTTATAAATGATTTGGATAGAGATGTTCAAGCCAAATTACATTTATACGCTGATGATACAGTGGTTTACACCCAGGCTTCCACCATTTCAGTAGCAGTGCAGGAACTTCAGACTGCATTTCAGGCACTGCAATACACATTATTGAGTTTAAAACTGGTTTTAAATACACAGAAAACAAAGTTTATGGTCTTCTCTAAAGCTCGAGCACAGCTACTCGACAATTGTGGCCTTTTTTCATTAGATGGGAACTCAATTGAGAGAGTGTCTTCATACAAGTACTTGGGGATATGGATAGATGATAAGCTTTCCTTCAATGAACATATTACTGCTCTAGTTAAGAAACTTAAAGTCAAGTTCGGCTTCTATTACAGAAACAAATCTTGCTTTACTTTTAGTGCTAAGAAGAAACTTGTGGAAGCTACTTTTCTGCCTGTAATTGATTATGGAGATATATTGTACATGCATGCTGCATTTTCCATCCTGCGTCATGTTGATTCAGTTTACCATGCATCACTACGATTTATAACAAATACAAAGTCCCTTACCCATCACTGCATTCTTTATGATTTAGTTGGTTGGACATCACTTAAAATTCGTAGACAACAGCACTGGTATATCTTTATTTATAAAGCTATACTTGGCAAATTTCCACTGTACCTCTGTAACCTCCTCTCTGTTTGCTCTGGTACCTATCAGCTACGCTCCTCAAAGTGGTTGCTTTTTAATGTGCCACGAGTAACAACTGAATTGGGAAAAACTGCTTTTTCTTATTTAGCACCTTGGGGGTGGAATAATCTACAAAAAGAGCTAAAGTTAGAAACCCTTATGTCCATAAATGAATTTAAAACTACTGTAAAGAGTGTTGTGATGGAGACATGTTCTTGTTTTTCTTAAGAGTCTCATTGTGTTTTTATATTTTTATTTTTTAACAATTTGTACTTCTTTTATCGTGAAAATGTAATTTGGTGTTTTTTATGTATGCATTTGTGTGATTTGGCTGCTACCTTGGCCAGGTCTCTCTTGTAAAAGAGATTCTGAATCTCAATGGGACCTCCTGGTTAAATAAAGGTATAAAAAAAAAAAAAAAAAAATCTGTGTGTCGTCTGCATAGCTGTAGTAGAGCTGTGTGTCGTCTGCATAGCTGTGATAGAGCTGTGTGTCGTCTGCATAGCTGTGGTAGAGCTGTGTGTCGTCTGCATAGCTGTGGTAAGACATTTGGTTCTTTCTCATTATTTGGCTGAACAGGAGTGGCGCAAGAATTGAGCCTTGAGGGACTCCGCATGTCATGGATGTCCACTCAGACTTATGGTCTCCTATACTCACATAATAACCTCTCCCATCTAAGTATGACCTGAACCATTTTAGGACTATCCCAGAAATCCCCACCCAGTTTTCCAGCCTGTCCAGAAGTATGTTATGATCGACAGTGTCAAATGCAGCACTGAGGTCGAGTAGCACCAGCACTGATAATTTGCCTGAATCAGTATTTAAGCGAATATCATTTATTATCTTTATGAGCGCTGTCTCTGTGCTGTGGTGCGGTCGGAAACCAGATTGAAAATGGTCAAAGGATCCATTCAAGCTCAAGAATTTGTTCAGCTGATTGAAGACAACTTTTTCAATGATCTTGCCTATGAAAGGAAGATTTGAGATCGGTCTATAGTTGCTTAATATGGTCTTATCCAGATTGCTCTTTTTCAGGAGGGGCTTGACAACTGCAGTTTTCAGGGAGTTTGGAAACCTTGGCCCAAAGTGGAGTTTACCACTTCTAGGAGATCTGCTTCTAAACTGTTTAAACCATACTTGTAATGACAGCTAGTAATGACTGATAGTTTTGGCAGCCAACTTTTTTTTTAAATTGCTGTAGTTTACAATATTCCTGACATAAATGTGCTTAACCCTCTGGTGCTCCTCATTTGGGAGTCACACTTGTTATCTTCCCAGTCAAAAGTGACCAGACACCTGAAAATGAATTTTTTCATTTTCATATTTTGGATTTTTTTTCCAAAATATATATATTTACAAATATATAAATCTAATATTTATATTTATGAAAGCCTTCTGGATATGTTTTTAAAATGAAAGATTATTGCAAAAAGTGAAAAATAACAATAATAAAAAGTAGTGCTAAAGTTGACTAAAATGAGGAATAAAAATTAATTGAACTTAATGCCTTAATTTAAAAAATGAGGAAAAATCCAACCTTTAAGAACACCAATATACTTTGTGAATGAATAATGTATCGTAAATAAATAAATGTTCTTCCTTAAAATACAGGGTGCATGTCTGGACACCCCTATGTTAAATTCCCATAGAGGCAAGCAGATTTATATTTTTAAAGGCCAGTTACTTCATGGATCCAGGATACTATGCATCCTGATAAAGTTTCCTTGGCCTTTGAAATTAAAATAGCCCCACATCATCACATAGCCTTCACCATACCTAGAGATTGGCATGGTTGTGTTTCAGTTAGCCTAATAGCTAGTTTGATTTGCATTGAGAGATGATCTTATGGAAGTGAAGGGTGTGTGATGATGTGAGGCTATTTTAATTCCAGAGGAAGATAGCTCACTTCATGTTAATTTTGTAACAAATACTTAAAGACGCAGAGTATGGATATTTGATGCCAAACATACTTTTTATTTTAAAATTCAAAATAAACATTAAATTAAACATGGAAAACGTACTTCCCATTTAAAAAGACACTGGTAACATTTTACCATAAGGTTTCATTTATGTGGCTTCAACAACCAAACACTTTTAAACTTGTCCAATTTCGTCAGGAATGCGTCTCGAACCACCTCTTGTTTGAGTGATCGGAATTTAATGTTACAATATACTTAAAACGGATACGGTTTTCCTTTGGGTTTTCTGCGTACAGACAACACCAAAAACGCTGTATTACACATGCCAGGCCATTAGATGGCGATGAAACACTATAAACTGAACACCTAATACGCATGTGCATGACATCATAGTTTTGATGACCTTTTTCAAAAGTTTGCGTTTTCAGCCCCCCAAAACGCCATTGTCGTGTAAATGAACGGCCAAAACGCCTAAAAAGTTTTACGTTTTTAACTAGTTGAAACCGGTGTCGTGTAAACGGCCCCTTATTCTGCCCCGAAAGTTCTTTAGAGGGCATTTACACCACTTTGCATGATTGGATAGCTATTCGATCAGTGAAAATGCATGAAGTGGCCAAGTGTAAATAGGCCCTGATAATTAAATATATTCAGTTGTTTATAAATGCAAATATAAAATATGCAGTCAAGTCAAGTCACCTTCATTTATACAGCGCTTTTTACAATACAGATAGTTTCAAAGCAGCTTTACAGGGAATGAATGGAACAGAGATTGTTTTCTCTGAACAGCAATTCTAGAAAACAAGTTATTGTCCAGCTAAAGTAAGTTTGTGATTTATACATTTTTGTTGTACAATCATTATTTATTAACTTAGGGATTGCTTACATGAGGTCGTTTTCAACTGAAAAAAGAAACAAATGTTATACGGTGTCTGGTGGCCCATGTTCCAAAGTGTAATTTTGACAAAAAACAAGTTTGAAAATAACACTGTCATCATCTCAGTGTAAACTTAAATAAAATGAATCTGTGAAAACGATGACGGCGTACGCATGCGTATTACGCGTTTGGACTATAGGGATGCACGTTTTAATGTGTACTGTGCAACAGGCACATAGTCTTTCTTTACAAAGTGACATCGCCAAATTATTGTCTGGCCTGCATAATACAGCGTTTTTAATTGTTTCTGCGGATCCGTGTGTACGGGAATCAAAGAGCAAAAGAGTATTTAAAAAAAAACATATAGGCCATTAATAAATGTTATTTTGTGTTTAGCAGGTAATGAGTTGTCAGTGTCTTCTGTGAGGTGGAAACATGGGTAACTTAGGTGAGTTCAACTTTATATTAATGCACTTTATTTTGGAGAATACATTATTTTTATCTGGTTTCATTCTCATTTAATAGAATAAATGTTTATTTATATACAGTGCTATGCATAAGTTTAGGCAACCATGCTAAAGTTGACTAAAAAGAGGAATAAAAAATCATATTTTGCAAATTTAACTTAATGCCTTATTTTAAAAAATTAGGAAAAATCCAACCTTTAAGGACACCAATTTTCTTTGTGAATGAATAATGTATCGTAAATAAATAAATGTTCTTCCTTAAAAAACAGGGTGCATAAGTTTGGGCACCACTATGTTAAATTCCCATAGAGGCAGGCAGATTTTTATTTTTAAGTATTTTTTTTTTTTTTTTTTTTAGGATACTATGCATCCTGATAAAGTTCCCTTGGCCGTTGGAATTAAAATAGCCCCACATCATCACATAGCCTTCACCATACCAAGAGATTGGCATGGGGTACTTTCCATAAGATCATCTCTCAATGCAAATCAAACTAGCTATTAGGCTAACTGAAATAAAACCATGCCAATCTCTAGGTATGGTGAATGCTATGTGATGATGTGGGGCTATTTTAATTCCAAAGGCCAAGGGAACTTTGTCAAGATGCATAGTATCCTAAAAATAAAATTAAAAAAATACTTAAAAATAAAAATCTGCCTGCCTCTATGGGAATTTAACATAGGGGTGTACTCACTTATGCACCATGTATTTTAAGGAAGAACATTTATTTATTTACGATACATTATTCATTCACAAAGAAAATTGGTGTCCTTAAAGGTTGGATTTTTCCTAATTTTTTAAAATAAGGCATTAAGTTAAATTTGCAAAATATGATTTTTTATTCCTCTTTTTAGTCAACTTTAGCATGGTTGCCTAAACTTATGCATAGCACTGTATGATTAAATGATTCGTTTTTTTATTTATTTTTTATTTATAGGAAATTGGCAGTTCTGTAACAAGTTCATACTTGTAGAAAAAATACAGGTTTAAAATACAAACATTACATTATAATATGAAACAATTAACAACTGCTTGTCCACAGTTTTAAAGTAGCTGGACATTTTAAATGATTATAAACAAAGATGAAGAATAATATAAATAGAGATTTTACAGGCCAGATGTTGAATGTTTTTCATGAATTCCCATTAACTCCATATAACTGTCATTTACTTGACCTGTTTCATCTAAAATGCTTCTCACATTTACATTCCATTACAGTTAATGTCCACAAAAAGAATAATTGTGTTATGCGTAGGACTTGAATAAATTATTGTAAATGAATAAAATAATAATAATAATAAAAACACCTAACAATTAAATTGTCAACATTTTAGTCAACATCATTGGGCTGCCATTCTTTGTTGCACTCCATGTGTTTGACAAGTGATGTCTAAGCCTTTATGCATAATGGACATACATGGATAAGTATGGAAGAATATAATCATCAAATATTACTGTAGTAAAGTATGATTGCTATAAACAGCACACACCTGACAAGGCAACTTTAATCAGCTTTGTCACAGCACTCTAAAAAAGCCAATTGGGTTGTTTTTAGTCCATGGACTGGGTAAATATACACTGTAAAACCCAACAAGTTAAGCAAACTCATTCATTTTGAGGACACCAATTATCTCAATTCAATTAAGTTTATAAAAAAACAATAGTTATGAGTACTCTAAAATTATTTATTTTAATCGAGTCCACTAAAACAAGGGTATTTCTTAATATACAATTAAACTTTACACTGCATTCAAACACTTAAAGGGATCGTTCACTTTGAAATAAAATTTTGGTATGTTTTAGCTTACCTCAAGGGCATCCAAGATGTAGGTGTCTTTTTTTCCGCAGAAGTTTCAATTTTGATATTTTTAGGTCAAACCGTTCTTGTCTGTCAGTCATTTCATGCAGGTCTATGGTCACTGTCTCAAAACACAAGCACAGAGTCCAGAATTTAAACAATTCCCCATCGTCCAAATGAAACAATTCCCCATCGTAAGTACACATTGATGGCCTAAGACACGAAACGAGCGGTTTGTGTGAGAAAACTAACAGTATTTATATCGTTGTTATCTCTTGAACGGGCGGGTATAGATATATACATAGATGTCGCCTTGGCTACTGCAGTTAATTGGAACGAAACCGTAGCCAAGCGACATCTAGTGTATACATCTATACCCGCCCGCGGGCGGGTATAGATGTATACACTAGATGTCGCCTTCGCTACTGCAGTTCATTGGAACGAAACCGTAGCCAAGGCGAAATCTATGTATATATCTATACCCGCCCTCAGATCATTTGGACGCGGCTGTGTTCAAGAGGTAAAAACTATATAAATACTGGTCGTTTTCTCACACAAACCGCTCGTTTCGTGTCTTAGGCCATCAATGTGTACTTACGATGGGGAATTGTTTAATTTGGACGATGGGGAATTGTTTTAATTTGGACTTTGTGCATGCTCTTTGAGACAGTGACCATAGACCTGCATTATATGACTGACAGACAAGAACGGTTTGACCTAAAAATATCAAAATTGAAACTACTGCGGAAAAAAAGACACCTACATCTTGGATGCCCTTGAGGTAAGCTAAAACATATCAAAAATTATTTTCAAAGTGAACTATCCCTTTAATAGCTGAAACTTCACTATATTGAGCAAAACCATTGAAATTACAAACTTTAAATGAACTCAGAGGGCCTGCAGTTACTGCTAGCTCACAATATCACAAGCAAAGTCAAATCCAATAAGTTAGGCTGGCGACTCTCTTGAAGATTTTACGCACGATTTGTGATGGCCCGATTCAAGGCTTGTCACAAACAACTTTTTGCCCAAAGAATCCTCAATTGTGTGGTATCATTACGATTATTTTACTGCTACCAATCGCGTTGGAGATCCCAGATCGCAAATCTTAAACATGTTTGATATTTACGACTCTTGATCGGGCTGCCTGTAACGTGATACCCGCGATAGCCAATGAGAGCGAGCAAGCGTCACCTACCGGATGTTGCATGCTTCTACTGTCAAAAAGCACAAATGTAACAAATAATAATAATAATTTTTATTATTAACAACCTCTATGGTATTATGCTGACTCACACAAACATCAAGAATCAGCATATGAATCTCAACAATGGTGACACTTAAAATATTCAGATAAACCTCTGAACATCACAAGCAACTAAAGTCATAACAAAAACTTCAAATGTAAAAGAAAATAGAAAGACCTCTATAAAATAGTCTAAAGCTCTGTTAATTCTCATAAGAACTTTCTAGACGTCTGACAGAAATAAAGTCAGTCTGGTCAGTAATCAGTGAAGCTGGTAATGCTGTTAGTGGAGTTGTGTAATCCTCCTCTGCTGAGATCTTCACAGATTCAATGTCTTCTTTTCTCTTCAGGTGATTTCATCTAAGACTGTGTATGAAGTCTGTTGTAGTTCTTGTGTTTCTCTCCCATATCGTCTGGGAAGTTGTAATAATTTTAAAGAATACAATTCGATGTAATTAATATAAACTTTCTGACAGTGTGTGGGACATCCGACTACTGTCCAAGAAGGGGCGCAACTGATTTACAAATAAATGTTTCACTGATTTACGATTACAAACTTTGAGACTATGTTATTGGTAATACTTTACAATAAGGTTAATTTATTAAACATTAGATAATGTATAAACTAACATGAACTAACTATGAGCAATACATTTGTTACAGTATTTATTAATCTTTGTTAACGTTACTTAATAAAAATACAGTTGTTCAATGTTTGTTCATGTTAGTTTATACAGTACATTAACTTATGTGTGCATGATTTTAATAAAGTATTAGTAAATTTTGAAATGAACATTAACAAAGATGAACAAATGCTGTATTAGTGCAGTTCATTATTAGTTAATGTTAATTAATGTAGTTAACTAATGTTAACTAATAAACCTTATTGTAAAGTGTTACCATGTTAATACTGATTGGGCTATGTAAGAATAAGTTTAAGTAACAACAAATGCTTAATGTTTGATAATGGGTTAAAACCAACACACACACATACCATTGCAAATATTTGCCTTTGCAGCTGTCAGTCTCCCTTCATGTACTTCTCCTCAAACAGTAATGGGCTGACTGAGTGTACAAAAGGAAATATCATAATATATAATATATAGGATTACATACAGGAAAAAAATATTTTTAAATATTTTTAAAAATATTTACTTTCCAATTTTTGGATTAACTTTTAAAGGCATTGAAAGCATGGTAAGTGTTGTGGTTATACTGTCTATTTACAACAAATATTGCATTAAAACTACTAATACTGTGGTAAAAGCATGGCACATTTTGAGGTTACTGTCCTTTTACTACACCCATCTCCGCGGTGGAGCTAATCTACAGAATCTTCGATCTTTAAATAGAGTCTTCTCTCCCGCGATCTCTGACTCGGTACCTTCCAGGATGGCTCTGATTAATGCTCAGTCGCTAGTCAATAAGACGTTCATTTTAAATGACTTCTTTACTACCCACGCATTGGATTTTATGTGCATCACAGAAACTTGGACGAAGGTTGGTGATTTAAGTCCTTTTGCTGAGCTGATTCCGGCAGGCTGCACATTCTTTAACTCTCCGCGCTCTTCTGGCCGCGGGGGTGGTCTAGCGGTGATTTTAAAAAACAGTTTTAGTAGTTACTGTCGCTCTGTTCCGTCTTCAGTCTACAGTAGCTTTGAAGTACAGCTGTTGCTACTGGAATTTGACGATCCTGTTTTGTTAGCGCTGTTGTATCGCCCCCCTCACCTAGTGAAAGATTTTATAAGCGAATTTACTGCTTTTATAGGTGAATGTGTAACTAATTACAGCAATATTCTTCTGCTTGGGGACTTTAATATTCATGTGTGCTGTCAGTCAAAACCTCTAACAATGGAGTTTTTAAATCTCATCAATGCATTTAACATGGTTCAGTGGGTGAAAGATCCCACTCATACTCATGGTCACACTCTGGACCTGGTACTCTCACATGGTGTTTCCATTACTGATGTTCAGGTTTTTGACACTCTGATCTCTGATCACATGCCTGTACTGTTTTCTATGTCCTTTCCTCCTTCAAGATCGCACATTACTCATACCGCACAATGGACTCGTTCCTTTTCTCCCTGTTTCCGTGATGAATTCACTAACACCTTTAATGAGGTGTGTCTGTCTCTGTCCCTGGAGTCACCCTTACCCGACTTGGATGCTGAAGAACATCTTAGTCTGTTCAATACTGTATGCTCTGAGGTTTTAAATACCACTGCTCCTTTAAAAACGAAGAAGCCAAAACCTAAGACTGAACCATGGCTCAATGATACCATCCGCTCTCTGAGGCGAGCATGTAGAAGAGCAGAACGTAAATGGAAAAGTGATAAGCTACAAGTTTCTTATGAAATGCTGAAAAACTCCCTCAGTGCTTTTCAGAAAGCCATGATGTCTGCTAAGTCTAAGTATTTTTCTAATTTAATTTTAAAAAACCATCATAGTTCAAAAGCCTTATTTTCTGTGTTAAACTCTGCTCTAAATCCTCCTGTAAATGTGATTTCAAATCCCTCAGTATCATTATGTGAAGGTTTCTCAAGGTTTTTCTGTGAGAAGATCACCTCTCTAAGATCTCAGTTACAACCTTCTGCTATTGTCTCACCTGAAATGGGTTGTTCTTCAGCCATATGGAGCGTCTTTGACCCAGTTTCTCTTCTGTCTCTCAGAGAAATTGTTGATCACTTGAAACCTTCCTTCTGCTCTCTTGATGTTCTTTCTCCCCGTATTTTGAAACAAACTTTTGATTCAGTTGGAACAAGTTTGGTGTCTTTTGTGAATAAATGCTTGAGCACAGGGACTATCCCTGATAGCCTAAAACAAGCTACAGTTACACCTCTTCTCAAGAAACTTTCACTTGATGATAGGGATTTTAATAATTTTCGACCTATCTCGACACTACCTTTTATTGCAAAAGCATTGGAGAAAACGGTTCTTAATCAACTCCAGTCTTTTCTTAGCTCAAATCAAATTCTTGAAACTTTCCAGTCTGGTTTTAAGCCTCTGCACAGCACCGAGTCTGCTTTATTAAGGGTCTCTAATGATATACTGTTAGCGACTGACGCTGGTGACTCGGTCATCCTGATAATGTTAGACTTAACCTCGGCTTTTGATACAGTTGATCATAAAACTCTTTTATCCCGACTAGAATATTCTGTGGGCATCCAGGGAACTGTCCTCAGTTGGTTTAAATCATATCTAACAAATAGAAGTTTCTCTGTTAAACTTGGTAATTTTTCTTCCTCGCCTGCTCAACTCTCCTGTGGAGTGCCGCAGAGGTCTATTCTCGCACCCATTCTTTTTTCCCTGTATTTACTTCCTCTAGGCTCCATTTTCAGAAAGCATGGTGTATCATTTCACTGCTATGCAGATGATACACAAATTTATTTGCCTCTGAAACGCAACAAAGATACTGCTCTGAAATCTCTTTTTGCATGCCTAGAAGAAGTAAAAATGTGGTTTTCTCAAAATTTCTTATTTCTGAATGAATCCAAAACCGAGGTTATAGTCTTTGGCCCCCATGACAAATTTAATAGCAGTAACATTGATCTGGATTACCTTTCTCCTACTTCATCTTGCATTAAAAACTTAGGTGTTTTCTGGGATCAGAACTTCAAATTTGAAAAACAAATTAATGCAGTGATTAGTTCTTGTTTTTTCCAGTTACGTCTTCTCTCTAAGATCAGATCCTCTCTTTCTGAGAAAACCTTACAGATTGCTGTCCATGCGCTCATTACATCGCGGTTGGATTATTGCAACTCCCTCTACTATGGCATACCCAAACACTCTATTGCTCGTCTCCAATTAGTACAGAATGCTGCTGCAAAGTTTCTCAAAAGAAAACGCAAATTTGATCATGTTTCACCTATTTTAAAATCGCTGCATTGGTTACCTGTGCATTTTAGAATTGAATTTAAAATTCTTCTCTTTGTTTTTAAATCCGTAAATAATCTGGCACCGAGCTATTTGTCCGAGCTTCTCTGTTCACATAATCCCACACGAAACCTGAGGTCTGGTGATCAGAAACTTTTGTCTGTCCCCAGATCACGGTTAAAGAATAGAGGAGACAGAGCCTTTGCGATTGCTGGCCCTAGGCTGTGGAACAGCCTTCCATTTTACATCAGAGTGGCTCAATCTCTAACTGTTTTTAAATCCTCTCTTAAAACCTACTTTTTTTCTTTAGCTTTTAATACATTGTGAGTTTTTGTCATGAATATGTGGTTATGTTTTGTATCTTGTGTATTGTTCAGCACTTTGGTCAGCCCTGTTTGCTGTTTTTAAATGTGCTATATAAATAAATACAAACTTGAAACTTGAATCACAGTAAAACTAAGGGTACTGTGGTAAAATCATGGTAAGTGTTGTTTTTACTGTGCTTCTACTACAAATACCACATGGAACTACACTACATAGTAGTTACTACTATGAACCAGATGTATGAATATGATTAACTGATTGAAGGGCTTTAGCAAGGCACATGACAGACAGCATTTAATCACCTTAGTTAGCAATAAAGTTGTGTTGATTCTAGTGATGTGTTGATTCTCTAAGAGCCGATTCTTTGTAGCAAACGCCCAATTGGCGACGTAATTGGGATCACTTCAGGGAGCCCTATCAACTTCGAGTGTCTACAGAATGAGCCAATGAACGTTGGCGTGTGTGAATCACGTCACGCGCACGCACATATTGTCTTTCACTTAGGAGCCGAGTTTCTGTTTGACTTCAGAGTTCTGCAAGACTGCTATTACGTTGTTGACTCTTTCTGGACCTCAGAATAGACCTACTTCTGTGCATAGCCAGGGGGATCTGAGGATCACCGTAAGGGCTTCCCCGCCGAGACAATCTCCGTGGGTCCCTCACGCCTCACAAGCGCTGCTGCCGTTGGAGCCCTCAGAGGAGTGTACTGGTCTTTCTCAAGGATGACCAGTCGTCTCCTTTGGGGCTCCATCTGACAATCAGATGTTGATCGCAGCATCGGAGGGGAGCTTCAGTCCTCTGGAGATGAGGATTCGGCTGCGTTACCCCCTTTGGGCAGTGTAGTGTTGCCCGAGTCCGATCCAGATTGGACGGCTATGCTTTCCCGGGCCACCGAGAAGGTCGGGCTTGCGTGGAACTCTCCACCACGTCCCGAACCTTCCCGGCTGGAAGATTGATTTCTCCAGAAAGGTACACGGGTGGCGCACTGAGAACCAGCATGGCCTGCCCCGGTACCTTTCTTTCCGGAGGTGCATGAGGAGCTTACTAGGACGTGGACAGCACCGTATAGTGCCAGAAGCCGTCCTAGTGGCTCCTCCCCCCTCACCACCCTCGACGGCGGGGCAGCTAAGGGGTATGTGGATATCCCCCCAGTGGAGCGGGCCATTGTGATGCAGCTGTGTCCAGTGTCCGCTTCCTCTTCGCGGGGTAATCCACGCCTCCCGTCCAAGACTTGTAAGTTTTCGTCCGGTCTCTTGGTGAGGGCTTACAATGCCTGTGGACAGGCTGCTTCCGCACTCCATGCCATGGCGCTCTTAGAGGTCCACCAGGCCCAGGCGCTCATGAACATGAACGAGGGTGGTACTGACTAGGCCTGTGCAATTAATCGCAATCGCAAAAAAATCGCGATTTAAGCACATGCGATTTCTAAACCGCATAAGGCTGCGATTTTTTTTTTTTTTTTTTATCTATTAATTTATTTAGATTTTTATACAGAATGCGTTCTTTGTGCGCATGATTTTAATATGTTAACCAACCAGAGCTTACGCAGCGCACAGCTAAGCTGAGCGGGAGAAAGATGTTAACCAATCAGAGCTCACTCAGCGCACGACGAAGCTGAGCGGGAGAACCGAATAGGCGAGCGGGAGGAAAGAACATAAAATATGGATGCAGGTCAAAATAAAAATGAATTGGTGCCAAAGAGAAATTCAACGTCAGTCGTTTGGGAGTATTTTGGATTCAGGAGAGAGGATGTGTCACAGAGCAAGGTAATTTGCAAGACTTGTGAAATGATAATTCCAACGAAACGGAGCAATACTACAAATCTGTTCCAACACTTAAAACAGCGTCATAAAAAACTGCATGATCAATGCATGTCGACAAAGTCCATCGAAACAAACAAAAGCACACATCATAGCCAGCCCGAACAGCCTGAACAAGTATCCATTGCTCAAGCATTTGCAAGCGCCGTGCCTTATGAGAAGGGATCAAAACGGCACAAAGAAATTACAGACGCAATCACCTATCATATATGCAAAGATATGATGCCTGCGCACATCGTGAGTAAAGACGGCTTCCGAAGACTAATTCAAACACTTGACAAAAGATACCAGCTGCCATCTCGCACTCATTTCACACGATTTGCTATTCCCGAAATGTATGAGAAATGTAAGGCGGGCGTTGAACACGAGCTCAAGCAGGTGAAATACTTCGCCACGACCACAGATTTGTGGTCCAGCAGAACGATGGAGCCATACATGAGTTTAACGGTCCACTATATGAATGACAACTTTGAAATGAAAAGTCGATGTTTGCAAACAGCATTCTTCCCAGAAGATCACACTGGAGAAAATATATCTGAAGGTTTAAAAGAAGCTTTAGCATCATGGGGACTTTGTGAAGAGCAACAAGTGTCTATCACCACAGACAATGGAACTAATATAGTGAAGGCTGTCACTTTGAACAACTGGACACGATTGCAGTGCTTCGGACACAGACTGCATTTGGCAATTGGTAAGTTAGATTTTATTATACTTCACATTAAGTAATGTATAATTTACATTAGGACACTTTGTAGGGCATAACAGTTACTTTTTTATTAAGAAACAAATTGCGCAAAGATGTTTAATGTGAAAACGTATTATAATGTTTTGTAATAGTATTTTCAACTTGTACCATAGTTGGTACCATAAGTCTGAAGGAAACCGATTGTCATCAGAAATTTTTGGATGTCATTTTATTTTTATTTTTCCATAACTTACATGCCCGATAAAGCAGCCGAGCGTTGCAATGCTTTGTATATAGCGTTACCAAGGAAACCGCTCTCTGTTAACGTTAGTTCATGTCAGCCTCCTACTGGCGGAGAATGAATTTGCATATATGTCGCCACAAATACTAATATTTTAGCTAACAATAAACAATTTTCTTTTTCAGCATTTATTCATTCTTGTTAATGTTAGTTCATGTCACTACAGCTATTCATGTTAGTTCATGGTGCATTAACTAATGTTAACAATGACAACGTTTGATTATAATGTATTAATAAATGCTAAAATTAACATGAACTAACATTATTAGTATTGCTCATTGTCAGTTCATTTTAGCTAATGTATTAACTAGTTGTTAACAAATAGCACCTTTTTTTAAAGTGTTACTCAATAGTTTTATATTTAAATGAATGAAATACACATTTTCATTATGTTTTGCAATATTTTATTTTTTAGAAAATGCAATCAAAGATGAACCTCGCATTTCCCGAGCCAACGGTTTGTGTAAAAAGCTAGTGGGACATTTTTCCCACAGTTGGAAAAAAAAGAAGATGTTAGCCGAAGCCCAGGAAGAACTCCAGCTTCCCCAACATGCCCTCATAACATCATGCCCAACAAGATGGGGCTCAATGCAACAAATGATAGACAGGGTTTTGGAGCAACAGAGGGCACTGTCCCAGGTCCTGTCAGCTGACCGTAAAACAAGACACCTAGTGCCCCAATGGCAAGACACAGATGTTCTAGAATCTGTAAGTAAGGCATTAGGTCCACTTCAGGAGTTCACGGATGCCCTTTCCAGTGAAAACTACATCAGTGTGTCGTATGTGAAACCGGTTCTTCACCTGCTGAACACCAAGATACTTGCAGTGGAGGATGAAGATACTGACTTGACAAAGACTATAAAGTCAAAAATTCTGAACTACCTCAACAAACATTATGAGGATGAAACTACCCAAGAGCTTCTGGATACAGCAACATTTTTGGATCCAAGATTCAAAACCAGCTACACTGATGAGGATAAACTTCCAAACATTAAGGCCAGGGTCATGTCTGACATGGAAATGAGTTCACACAAGGTGAGTTAATTTATGTAAACTGGATGAAACTGTCATCTCCTTAGATAAACACTATTTCATATGGCTTTTTAATCTTTTCTTTCTGTTCTGTATGTCGAAGGACACATCTGAATCTGTGAGTAACACATGCAGAGAGAATCCTGACATCGATCTACCTCCACAAGGCAAAAAAGCACGGAAGTCCTTAGGAAGCTTCTTCAAAACGACATCAGCCATGCCAGCAGCTCTGCGACTTGAAGAAGCCATAGCCGCTGAGTTAAACAGCTACCTGCTTTCTCCATCCATTGACAGTGAGGAAGATCCTCTGAAATGGTGGAGACTCCATCAGATAAATTTTCCAAGAATGAGCAGGGTTGCACAAAAGTATCTTTGTATTCCTGCCACCAGCTCACCTTCGGAGAGAGTGTTTAGTACTGGGGGAAATGTGGTGACATGTCACCGGTCATGCTTAAAACCAGAAATGGTGGACATGCTGGTTTTTCTTGCAAAAAACCTTTAAGAGAGCAATCTGTTTTTTTTTATTTTTTTATTTACGTTAGTTTTTAATTATTGTTATAACTGGAATTGAGGCTAGTTAATCTTTATTTTGTTCATGTTGTCTGTTTAAGACAATTTATTACAGTTTTATCAAGCAGTTAGTACTACTGTGTACAGTATGTTATTACTGTAACTAGAGTTTGAGGTTAGTTAATCTTGATTTATTTTATGTTGTCTGTTTTAAAGACAATTTTACTACAGTTTTGTTTATTAAACTTAATACTATGTTATTTCATTGTGAAATGTTTTGTTATGCACTTCTTGTGCACTGAATACATTTAGAATGTATGGCTGTAGCTTGTTTGAAAAAGCAAAAACAGTTGCCAAAATCGCAAATAAAATCGCAATCGCAATATTCGTTCAAAAAATCGCAATATGATTATTTTGTCCATATTGCACAGCCCCAGAGCTCCTCTGGGAGCTCCGTCTGGCAACCGACCTCGCTCTCCGGGCAACGAAGGAAACTGCGCGTTCCGTTGGTCAGGCGATGTCCACCTTGGTGGTCCAGGTTCCTGGATGCCCCTCTGTCCCAGGTTGGGTTGTTCGGCAACGCGGTCGAGAGCTTTGCCCAGCAGTTCTCGGCTGCACAGAAGCAGACAGAGGCCATCCGACACATCCTGCCCCGGCAGACCGCTGCTGCTCCCACCCGCCCGCTGGCTGCAGACCCTTCGTCCGCTCGTCGGCCTCCCGCGGCATCCTCCTCTCCCGCTAAGCCTCAGCAGCAGCCACCATCCAGGCCTCAGTGTGGAGTAAGCCGCAGGAAGCCGACCCCGCCCGTCCAGGCCACTGCCAAACCAGGAGGCAAGCGAAAGTGCAAACGACCCTGAGACGGGCGACCCAGACGTGGATCAAGTTGCTCTTCAGGAGATGGTGAACGCACCACTCCTTCCCCCCGTAGCAAAGGTTAGGTAATGGTCCATATTCGGGTTTTCATAATGAAGTCACTAAATCAGTATCGCTGGTTAGGATAATGCTCAAAGAAAAATTAGGAAGCAAAAAAGGAGCATTTTCACTCCTAATTAATTATGTTAAGAATGAACATTGGGACGTGGCCTTTATTTACATGATGTTTTGAAAATGTAAGCAAAAAACTTTTCCTGTCTTTGTGAGTAGCTGATAAATGTAATTTTTCTTTCTACTGTGTTTGTATAATGCACTTTAACTGAAATAAACACATAAATGTGAACATTGATGTGTTGGCTTTGATTGAGGATTAACAGAGTGAAACCTGATTGGCCTATCAAACCCATTGTAATGTGTCTTTAGGATTCTTTAATGAGCAGGTCTGACGAGATTTTGGTCTTAGACAGACACTGGCGATCACTGAATAAAAACTTAAATTCAGGTGTGGTCTTGGAATAATTATAACCAGAAAGAAATGTGCCACTTCAGCGTATCAGAATGTGTACAGAAGAAACCCAACAAGTACAAAATAATAAAAGTTTGACTTTGAATTTGAAATCATACCCTGGCATAAAATGTCAAGCTAAAATTATACCCGAAAAGACAATTTCATGCAAATTTTATGATCCACTTCACAGGACATTTACATTTATTCATTTTGCAGACTCTTTTATCCAAAGCGACTTACAGTACAAATGAGGAATACAGTAAGCGATTTATTGTGAAGAGGCAAATAAACACAAGAAGTGCTCAAAAGACAAAGTTTTAGATATTGCTTTGAGTAGCTTAAGCTAGAATAGGGAGATTGTAAATGGGTTCGTTCCACAAGCAAGTGTGACCGGTCTTCGTAAAAAATAATTTTAAGAACAAGCTCGAGTCTATTGAAATTAATACATAAATATAACACCCGTTACACAAGGAACAGTGAACAAAAACAGAGAGTCGGAGAACTGGAGGTATCTGGAAATTTAAGCACTTCTTGCCGCTCGTTGTTCTCAAGTGAAGCATTTGGATGTTGACTGGTGATCTGTTATATGTTAATGACATTAATTAGGCAGCATTTACAAAGAGGAGGTCATAAACCATTCAGCTGCGCATAATTTCAACTTTAATTTCAAGTTTAATTTCAAGATTCATTTATTTAGCAATTTATAAATTTCACTTCTGGAAGAGAGACGTACGCACGTTTTCTGTGAGTATGTTCATTCTTTGAATCACACGTTCGCACATTTGAGAAATTATCGTAAGATCAAATGTTGGACGGTTTCTACACAACGTTTTATAAATGAGGCCCAATGTCTGTTGATGTGAACAAGTTTTGGCATCAACAGAACTTAAATTTCATCCAGTTTATTAGCAACAAAGCACATCAGTGTGAATCACGCAATATCCGTCTTTGATCTCGACTCTGATCTGATCCATTACTAAAAGTGAGAACTGTCCATTTTGACTGCACTTATTTCAGTCCTCTCCTCAATGCAGGGAACAAACAATTCTAATGTAATGAGGCCATTTCCAGTGTTCTTGATCTACTGTACACTTCACCTAGGTGACGCCTGGAATTAATTTAACCAAAATTTAAAAAAAAAAAAAAACTGTTTTAAATCAATATGTATATTACGTGAATAAGGATCTCAAGCTGACTAGAAAGCTTTACCTATTACAATAGACAATGCTTTACAGTGAAGTATGTTAGAGCTACAGTACAAATGGCAATTGATCTGCTCAATAAAATACCTTACTCACCCGTTGAGTAATAAAAACACAATCTCTGCATCTTTTACCACATTTCAAATCCTTCAGTTCTCGCATCTTTCAGTTCATCTTCAGAAAAGCCAAGCTTATGTTGATTCTTGTTTTATTACAAGCTCTGTCACATTCTCTTTTTGCCAGCAGACTCTCCTTTCTTCTGCATCTTTAAACGGGTGATTCCCTCAATAAGAACTTCTGTAGACGTATGACTGAAATAAAGTCAAACTTTAATCATATAATTATCTAATTAACAGAAGTTTGGGAATGTCGATTGGACCCATACAGACACTGAGTAGTGTCCATTTAACACTGAGGATTTTACTGTGTAGAATGTTGAGTTGTTAATAAAACTTAAGTATGTTTACCATCATACAACATTTTCTATTATTAAAATTGTATATATATTTGTGTTTTATAAATGTCACAACACAAAAATGCTGTTTGTAAATAAGTTTATTTGAGCTGGTGTTGTTGAGCTCTCCTTTGAATTACAGGCTGCAAGATACTTTATACTCAGCTTTTAGTTTTTCTTTAAGAATAAACCATATTTCATTTTCAAACAAGTAATTTTTAAATATATGACTAGTGCAAAACACAGGAGTGAGGAGAAGAGAGAAGCCACACCACCAGAATAACAAGATCCCATGAAATCAACTGATGTGGCTTGTGCTTTGCTTTTATTTTAAACAGCCGATATACTTTGAGCCACATCCTCGAATCATGATCTTCTACTTTATATTTAAAAGTAAGTATATTTGACTGAACGGTCTGTAAAAATAATGAGCCATTTTTTCAGAAGAGAACTAATATGTAAATGTTTCTAAAAGCCACAGATGAAAACTCATGTTGATGTCATGCGGTCTTTAAAACATATAGTGCACATTAGTATTTTAATTACTCAAAGAACATTACATTGATAGAGAAAAGACTCATATGATACTTTTAAAGGGGACCTATTATGCCCCTTTTCACAAGATGTAAAATAAGACTCTGATGTCCCCAGAGTGTGTATGTGAAGTTTTAGCTCAAAATACCCAACAGATCATTTTTTACAGCATGTTTAAATTGTCACTTTTTGTTGCTCAGAAAAACGCGCTGTTTTAGTGTGTGCCCTTTAAATGCAAATAAGCTGCTGCTGGACGTCACAGGGGGCGGAGCCTCACGAGCTCGCGCTCAGTGTCAGAAGAACAATATCACCTTATGGAATGATGATAATAATATCAGAAACTCTCAGTAACGGTGTTCATTTCGACCCGGAGTCGGACAATAATGCCTACAGAGTCAGAGTGCTGTATAGAGATGGAACAGGTATAGTTTAGTTTAATTATGGTTATACCGTATTTGTCATTTGCTTGTATGTATCCACTATTAATAGCCTACAAGTCTGCTGTTTCGCACCAGGTCCGAATGATGATCAAAAATATACTGATGAGTTTAATAAAGTTTATTGTACATCTCACAAAAGATGAGGCGTCAGTTTTACTCCGGAAAATCACCGTAAGAGCTGAGTAAACACAGTATAAGAAGTGTGTAAGTACATAAATGAATTTCGGTAGAGTTGAGGGAGCATTTTTTTTTAAAACAAAATAATTCCACCTCGTCTTCAGCGGCTGGCTCAGATTTCCGGAGTAAATAGAGAGAGAGCTATGTGGATTAATACATCCAGCCACACAACACCTACAACTCTTGGGAGACATTCTCATCTATGGCTGTGAACTCGATCAGGGCGGGTCTATGTTAAACGGCAGTGTCTGTCAACACTCGTGGGCGGGGCCTGTGCTGTAGTGACGTCACTAAAGCCGCATTCTGAACACAGGTCGTTGGGAGACTGCTGATGATTTATGGGGATTAATAAAAAAGGAGTGAGTGGATTTTTATCACTATTGGGTGGTTGTGTACACACACTGCCAACACACATTTATGTCCAAACAGCATGCAAAAGTGAATTTTGCATAATAGGTCCCCTTTAAATTACAGAAATTAATTTAATTGTACCTATTTTTTTTTTCACATTATCTGATGATTAAAACAAAAAAAGTGTTTGTCAGTTAAAAAAATCTTTGCTTAAGAACAACACAAGCATATCCTTCACTCCTAATATCTGCTGCAGATGAAGTTGAGTTTGTCGTGTTCAGGACGGCTGATCCAGCGCTGATCTCCTCCAGACTGAACTGCTCCAGATCTCACTCCAGACTCACAGTCCTCGTCTCCTGTGCCGTTCCCTGGAGCCCAGTTCTGATAGCACACGGTCTCTCCGCTCACCCAGAACCAGAGGCCCACAGTGCAGGAGTGACGTAAACCCAACCACACCGCCTCAGTAGACGCACGTTTAACCACATTCATCACCTCCTCCTGCATCTCCTCTGAATGAACCGAGACCAGATCCGTATAATTCTGTCTGCAGTATCTCAGAGCTTCAGGCCACGTCAGAGTCTCTTTGATCAGAATCAGTTTATCTGGACACAAAACAAACCACAAGCAAAAACTAGAGAGAGACTGATCAAAAACAACATGCAGAACAAACACTGTGGAGGAATCTGTCATGTCAGACATGTAGCGTGAACTTTAAAGGGTTAGTTCACCCAAAAATGAAAATTCTGTCATTAATCACTCACGCTCATGTCGTTTCAAACCCAAAAGACCTTCATTTAAATTAAGATATTTTTTAAGAAAATCCGATGGGGGGGTGGGGTTCGGGTTGGGGGGGGGGGGGGGGGGGTGCTGTCCATTGACAGCAATTTAATTAACGCTCTGAAGGCCCAAAAAAAAGGTAGGAAAAACATTGTAAGGACCACCCATTTCAGCGCTTCAGTGAAGGTCGCTTAATTTATTAGAATTTCACGAGTTCACACTTACAAATGATCAGAGAATAAATAGTTATGCGTATTTGGCGTGCTGTCCGGGGGGAGGGCTCCGAGCTCGGAAATTGGGCCCGAACCCAGAGTACTCCCCCCGTATCTCTTGGTTAGGAAGATAACCAAGTAAGTGTGAGGAGATGGGGTGGTGGAGGGATGCTGAAAACTGTCAAGGATAATGGGTGAGTCGACTGTGTATTTATAGGCTTTTAATCATGCTGATTGAGTGGACCTGTTGATTACTGATTGCTGACAGCTGGTTGGAATGACTTGATTGTTTGATCATTAGAACATGTTCCTCCCGAACTTTGTTAATAAAACATAATTTAGTTTCAATATTACTTTAGCTCTACTCTTAATCTGACTCCAATTTCAAATGATAATCAAATTTAGACCGTGTTTCTTTTTAGAAAATAGTCATAAATATTGATACTGACTTAATTTAGATCTTTGATTACTGTGAGTATCCCATACTTTCAATTATTCGTTCATTAAGGACCCAGTGTCGCTTTAAGACATCATGTCGCGAATGTGCGCTCACGATCACAAACTAGCCAGTTCTGAAATAGTCAGAGGATGCAGTGCAAACTGTTTTACCCTTAAGTGGCCGCTCACTGCTGACTCATGACAAAGGTGTAATTTTTTAATAGTCGCAATATGCAATGTGCTAAGTCAGTGATAGTCAGTAATCGGAAAGTCTCCTTAATTATGTGCCCCATGCTCCATTCATTAGTGCCTTCGGTTTGATCTATCCTGGTGGAGATTTGCAGAAACACCAGACTGCACATTAATCTACTACGAATAATGATTTCAGAATAATGCAGAATAATTCAAATATAACATTTTATTTGTCAGGTAAAAATGTATCATGCCAATTACACAAGTGATTAAAAGCCAATTCAGAAATAATAAATACATGACATCATTTACTCAAAGATGACTCTAAGAGTAAGCAATGCATTCCTGACAGAGACACACAGGAGTGTGTGAGTGTGTTCCAGCAGGAGAACACGGAAACATCACTGTATGGGGGATGATCCTGGTTACAGGCTCCCAAAAGACAGCTCTGCTACTTCCCCTTAAATACCCAGACCAGAACAAAAGGGTTATACAAATATTGTTAGAGTTGTTTTGAGTCAATTCATGTACCCCAGGGGGTAACACCTGGTTTCGGGAGATATCTTGAAGAGACATCACCCAGAGAGGAGAACAGGATTCTCCTAAGTTCTCAATATTTCTCATTAAACCAATGACTGCAATGAAATTAAGACCATTTTACAATGATACCAAACATGCAAAGGAAAAAACTATAGATTCACAAGATACATCATATGTGATATATAGACAATCTCAGTGAACTTTTGGTGACTTGACTCAGGGAGAGAGGAGGGAGGAGGGAGGAGGGAGAGAGGAGGGAGGGAGGAGGGAGAGAGGAGGGAGAGAGGAGGGAGGAGGGAGAGAGGAGGGAGAGAGGAGGGAGGAGGGAGAGAGGAGGGAGAGAGGAGGGAGGAGGGAGAGAGGAGGGAGGAGGGAGGAGGGAGAGAGGAGGGAGAGAGGAGGGAGAGAGGAGGGAGAGAGGAGGGAGGAGGGAGAGAGGAGGGAGAGAGGAGGGAGAGAGGAGGGAGGAGGGAGAGAGGAGGGAGAGAGGAGGGAGGAGGGAGAGAGGAGGGAGAGAGGAGAGAGGAGGGAGAGAGGAGGGAGGAGGGAGAGAGGAGGGAGGAGGGAGAGAGGAGGGAGGAGGGAGGAGGGAGGAGGGAGAGAGGAGGGAGAGAGGAGGGAGAGAGGGAGAGAGGAGAGAGGAGGGAGGAGGGAGGAGGGAGAGAGGAGGGAGAGAGGAGGGAGAGAGGAGGGAGAGAGGAGGGAGGAGGGAGAGAGGAGGGAGAGAGGAGGGAGAGAGGAGGGAGGAGGGAGAGAGGAGGGAGGAGGGAGAGAGGGATGCAGAGATAAGGAAGGAGAAAAGTTTGGACAAGACAATGTCCTGTGCTCTTTCTTTGTGATCTTCTGTCCAGGGTGCGTTTTACTGCTTTATTGTACGGTGAGTTTTATCTCAGCTTTTGTCTTAGCAGGAAAATCAGTTCTTACAACATCATTAAAATAGTCCATGTGACTACAGTGGCTTAACCTTAGACATAAGGTTATAAGGCTCTCGTGAATGCGTGTCGGAAAATGTTGAATAAAGTTGTTATTTTTTTTTTTTTTAGCGCACAATCATACGGGTTTGGAACGACATGAGGGTGAGTAATTAATGACAGAATTTTAATTTTTGTGTGATCTAACCCTTTAAGATATCTGGAGGTGATGGATGGATTGTGTGTGTTTGTGAGGATCTGCTCACCTTCATGACACACAAAAGGAAATTGATTGTTGCAAGAGATGTCATTCCATTGACCCTGAGCGTTTGGTCTGATCACTGCACAGTTTTCATTTCCTCCATGATTATTAGGTTCACCAGTATCCCAGTATCTGAAAGAGGAGTTACTCTGATCTGACCACTGCCATGAGTCTTTGAACAGACCGATCCAGATCCGTGATTCAGATAACCCAAGACCACTAATGAAATCCTTAACCTGTTGATTCTCATCCTGGTTCCTCACACTGACCAGATCAATGTGATTCTGTCTGCAGAAACTCTGAGCGTCTCTCCAGTTCTTCGTCTGATTGCCCAAGACGAGTCCTGTGTTCCCTTCAAGAAAAAAACAGTTTAAAAAACTGTTTCATAAATCAGTGTTCACTTGTCTTATTTTAATGTGAATAAGAACATCAGAAACATGTTTCCATTGTTACATTTTAAACATAAATGCTCATTGTTCTAAAGGGAATCATCCTCTACCTTTTACAGATACATTTACTCAAATTCTCATGCTGATAATAACTGTAAGGAAAAATTTGCAATTAATATGTAAGTATTTCGAGGAAACTTGAACACACACACACACACACACACACACACACACACACACACACACACACACACACACACACACACAGGGAGCGAGGCCAGAAATGGAAGGGCCTTTATAAAACTGGAAAGGCAAAGTGTAGAGTATGAAAACTGCACGCCAAATTGCCAAGAAAAAAATATATATAATTACGGGTATGAATCCGTTACACTGTTCCTCAGTCACTCCTGAAATTGCTATATTGACAGTGATAACTGTAGCGACGGACGGGACAAAACATTTGTCAAAATAAACCTGTGCATTTAGTGCTGTAGTGTAAATGCAGATTAATAGACCCACAGCAACACAGACCAGAAGAAGAAAACAGATCTGTGTTCTCTGGGTAATTTTAGCAGCTTTTAAGATCATTTTATAAAGCACTCTTTTTTCACGTGTCCTTTTTAAAGCAATGTTTAAAATTCTGCCTATTCGATTTTTTTAATTAAATCTAAAAATATTTAAAAGTATTTAATGCATTATTTTATTAGCATTAATAATTTGTTATTATAGCTATTTTATAATAAATCCAAAAGCAAAACAAGAAAATAACTACATTAGATTATATGCTTTGAGACATGCGGTAGTTTAACACCGTCTCTCGTGACTAGCAGAGTCTGCTGTGTGTGTTCATGTGGTTTGAGTGTGTTGGAGACGCTCTTGAATGCTTTCTCAAATCAGCTTGATATTGCTAGCCTCTCCGAAAATGCCTACCCTACCCTTAATTTAGAACTTAATACTGTTTGTGTTAGTAGGAAATTTTCTGAAGCCGTAATATTTGGTATATGGTGCGTCTATAAATGAACGGTTGTTGTAATATTAAATAGCTGCACTCACTGTTGCAGATGAAATGACGATTTTCACTACATGACAAATCATGAAATTGTCCATTTAACATCATTCCACAATAACTGGTTTCAGGTTGTCCAGGTCCCCAGTTCAGATAGAGCGCAGGTTCACCTGAAGACCACTGCCATTTATCAACACCTGTCTTCTTCAGCCCAATCCAGATAGACTGAACACCTCTATCATTCACACTCTTCTTCAGCTCGTTCATGTCGTTCATGTTGTCAACGGTGGCCAGATCTGTGTAATTCTCTCTGCAGAATCTCTGAGCTTCAGTCCAGGTCTTCCTCACGTTTATAAAGTGATACTGACGCTGAACACATTCAGATACAGAGCAGAGAGCTGTGAAAGAGAGCGTTTGATTTAATGCTTTTCATAACAGGGTCAAACCTGATGAAACTATAAACCATAAATAATACACCAAACACACTCACCAATGAGAAGAAGAATCAGATATAGAGTTTGGTCCATTTCTGAGGAAAAACACATAGAAAAACTCAGAAATCAAACATTCCCAGATTAATTTTGGAGTAAAATATGACAATTTCATTTAGTATCTCAACAGCAGCATGAATTCACTGAACATAATCATTCAGACAATATTAACATCAGAAAGTGTAATTGTGTTTGAAGAATGAACATGTTCTTACTTTAGAGGTCGTGTGTTTCTGTCCTGAGTCTGATGTTTCTGTCTGCAGATTTACACTACGCTATTATTATATCTGCTCTCATCCCTCATTCAGCTCATCACATCATTTGTGTATTTCTCTGAATATTTTACTTCCTCTATATTTGTGTATTTGTCCAGCCTCGTCTTTCCCTTTATTTGCATATTGGCTTCTGTGTCGGTCAGTATTAGTCTATAATATGGACCTTATGGAATCAAAAAAATATTTGAACATTCTAGATTAATATTTGAACATTCACAACTAAACAGCAGCTTCAGTGATATTGCTGGACTGCATAACTCGTGTTTCATCCCTGATCATCTTAATATCGTCGTCCACACTTGCCATCTTTGCACTTCACCATTTGTCTACTATAGATTTTTCCTTGTATTCGGCCCAAGTGATCAAGTGTGCATGAAGACCACAGTGTGTGTAGAACTTTTGATGACCTAATTTGTCACACTTATGGTGTTGTAAAAATGCAAGTGTTTACAGAGCTTTATTTTGATTTTCAAAGCTTTGCATTTTTAAATAATCCTCTAAGTGTGTGTACAGCAGTGCCTATAGGCATGCATATATGTAACACGATTTACTAGTAATGATGGTGCTTTTAATTAAATGATAAAAAGCATTTGCAAATGTTGTACAAATGACAAAATACACATACTCGTCTTTGCACCAGTAAAATGTGCTCACTTATATCCTGTAGCGTGCACATACTCTCTAGTGGCCAAGTGTGTGTATTTGGACAGACCCCATGTTTGAGTTTCTCTGTTTTGGGCCACTTTTATCTGTTGCTGTTTGAGCTGAACAGAGAAGGGTTGAGTTCAGTAGTGAAGACTGGTGATACTGGTTACTGAGAGCCTTTAACGTTTGACTATTGAGGGAGTTTGGGGCATTCAAAAAGACAAAATGAAGAGGAAGGGAAGACAATTCTTTTTTTCTTTGGGGAAAAATAGAAATGTTTTTGCTCATTTATAGGCTTCTTTTATTCCTCTTCTGAAAGCTGAGACCCGTCACATTCACAACAGAGACGAGATAAAGACATGAAAGCTTTCATTCCCCTATATAGTCCATCTCTAATGTTAGTAAAGATTATTAGACTCATTATCCCACTGAAATAATATCATCGTCTTCTGCTGTTTCAGAATAAACGTCTTTATTTCCTCCGTCTAAATACTTGATTGTGATTGGCTGGAATGTGTTCATTAAAACATTGATACATTTTTAAGAATTAGTCTTATTTAGAAAATTCATATTGTGTTTCGTGTCATACTCCTGCTGTTCTTAGTCTATAGAGCATGAACACATTTGCATGTAAACACATCCTCATCACTCATTTGTTTAGGTCCACATTTAGACTTTCAGGGTGGACAATATTTTCATCTCTGAAAGGAAACAGAAGCAGAAACAGTGAGTTATTGTACATGTTATTGACACATTACATGGTCTCATTCTTTCTTATTCATCTGTTAGTTTTATTAAAGGGATATTTCACAGCTGGAAAGATGAATGTGTATTTAAATTGGGTCGTTTATGTAGTAGAAATGTGAAATTATTTTAGAAGTTGGAGCTTCTAGACTGAGAAAAGCCAGAAAATGTATTTGTTAGCACATGTGGATGAAAGACAACAACTCCCAGAATGCACTTGCTTCGCTGCACTATGAGGCCACTCCTGAGCCGCAGCTGCTCCGGCCGCCTCTTGTTCCTCCATCATCCGCATCTGTTCATCGCTGTATTGTGGCTCGTACAGGCAGCCACGGGCATCGGATTCGCGCACCAGATTTCAGGAAAATTACATTTTTTATCTAGACCCACACAGTTTGTGAATATTCAATTTATCCTGTTAAAATGTTTTTTTTTTGGCTCAGTCTGAACATGTTGAACAATGATTATTAAATCAAACAACAAAATTGTTGATGATAAATTCAAATGTATGTTTTTTTTTTTCAAAATGTTATAAATCCATAAATTTTTTACAAAAATTGATGGTTTGTCTTAAAAAAAAAAAAAAAAGACTTCCGGTATGGCACAGACGCGGTCGGCAGCATAAGTTTGAAGCTCCCAGACGGTCTTACTCCCCCGAAATAAATACTGGTTATCCAGATAGGAAAAGTTGGCATTTATAGTATGAGAGGGGGAAACAGGAGAATGACAAAAGGAAAATCGCAACAAAACCCGAAGATGGACGATAAATCCCCGATGGAAAGTGGAGATACTGACGACGGTGCTAGCAAGCAAGCTGACCACGAGGGTATGGACGCTATCCAAGCTAACATTATCGCCGAGATAAAAGCGGTCCGTTTGGACCTGAAAAAAGAATTTATCGAAACAATGGGGCCACTAAAGAAGGAACTGGTGGACTTCAGGGAAGAAGTTAGCCAGAAACTAAGTACTATCGTTACGGACTTAAAAGAAATAACCGACAGAGTCGCGGAGACGGAGCAGAGGTGCTGAAAACAGTGAGTTGCTCTCCCACACTTTAGAGCTCCAAGACAAATTACAAGCTCGGCTGACAGACTTGGAGTCGCGTTCACGCAGAAACAACATACGCATCCATGGGATCCCAGAGGGGGAAGCATAGAGGGGGAGTTTTTAGAAGCATTCATTAAAACGGAGCTGTCCCTCCCCGATGTCACCCTCGCTATACAACGCTGTCACCGATCTCTTGGAGCCAAACCACCGCAAGGTGCTAACCCGAGGTCCATGGTTGTCTACTTCCTGGAGTATAAAACCAAAGAGCTGGTGCTCCGCAGCGCTTGGAAAAAAAATAACATCCAATGCAACGGAAGAAGAGTTTTCTTTGAGCAAGACTACCCAACCGAAATAGTCATGAAAAGAAAGGCTTACTCCACCACCAGAAAGACACTTAAAGAAAAGGGGCTCCGTTTTCAGACTCTTCATCCAGCAAAACTCAGAGTTTTTCTTGACATCGGTGCAGTTATCTACAACAGCGCATCAGAGGCGATGGATGATTTGAAGAAAAGGGGATTGATGCCGAGCGGCGGGGCCGGGACCCCGGCTGAAGACCGGGCTACACCCGCGACGAGACGGAAGCAACCATCCTGGGAAACGGCAGGTGATACATCACGTCGTTACCGGGATGCACGCATGAAACACATCCAGGAGAAACTAAAGGGATTTCGACGCAACGAAGGTGCCATGAGTGACTGAGTAACTTTTGAAAAGACCGCCCGGTAAGAGTGTAGCCTATCATATGTCTCTATCGACTCGTATTTCCAGGAGGTAATATGAGACCAGGCGAACTTTCCTATTCATGTAAGTTCGAGAAATTGAAACTGACCACATCTGGGAATGTATGGCTGTTTTTATCTTTTTGTTTGTTTGTTTTTTCTCTATGTGGACGGCTCTGATTTCATTTAGTCAGAGATTTTGGTCCACGGTTAGAGGGGCCCCTCCCAGATGTAGGGCTTCCCCTCTAGTTTTGGAAGTAGAACTCGTACTTCAGAGATGGAAGTCATTAATGTTAAGCGTGTGTGTTTATGTGTTAAGTTTCATTTTGTTTTACAGACAGAAGTTCATTTGTTCAGGCCTTCTAGGAATGTTTAAACATTTTGACTTTCATATTGTCAGAAATGCCTCATCAAAAATATAGAATAATCACACTTAATGTAAACGGATTACATAATCCTATTAAAAGAAGTAAAGTAATAGCCAAAATGAAAAGGGAAAAACAAGATATCATTTTTTGGCAAGAAACACATCTTTCGAATAGTGAACATGAAAAGTTGCGGAAAATGGGTTTCAAAAATTCATATTACTCCTCCTTCGAAAGAGGAAGTGCGAGGGGGGTGGCTGTACTGATTTCAAATAATGTAAATTTCCAGTTCTCCTCACAAGTTTCTGACAAAGAAGGCCGATACTTATTGGTCAAAGGCTTTATCGACCACAAAGAAGTTACATTAATAAATGTCTATAGACCACCAGGACATGATAAACAGCTGATCAAGAAAGTTTTTAATATGATCTCTACGGAAACATCAGGTGTATTGATTTGTGGGGGGGACTGGAACATCCAGCTACAGCCTTCCTTAGACTCCTCAAATACAACAAAAAATATAAGACCTGAAGCGCTTTATGTTAAAAAAATGCTTAAAGAAATTGGAATGATAGATATATGGAGGGAACTGCACCAATATGATAAACAATTTACTTTTTTTTCTCACCCTCACTCCGCATATTCAAGAATTGATTATTTTTTTATGCTAAATTTAGATAGACATAGGATTATAAATTGTGATATAGGGATAAGAGACGTTTCCGACCATGCAGGGGTGTACTTAACTTTACATTTAGACAACAAGCCCAAAGAGACCTTGTGGAGACTTAACACTAGCCTTCTGAATGATCCTCAGTGTCAAAAGTATATAAAGACAGAATTTAAAGATTACACTCTAAAAACTCCTGGGTCAAAAATAACCCATAATGGGTTATTTTTGACCCAACTCCTGGGTTAAAAAGGGACCAACTAATTTATGGGTTATCTCAACTCAGAAAATTGGGTTATGCTTTTTGACCCAAATTCTGGGTTAAATACCTGACCCAAATGTTGGGTTTAAAAAACCCAACATCTGGGTAGAAATAACCCAAAAATTTGTTGATCCTTTTTTAACCCAGGAGTTGGGTCAAAAATAACCTAACTTAACCTCACTATCCCAGTATGCCTTATTTCAGAAAATAAAGCTTTGTTTTACATTATATTACACACTTCAAGCACTTTTACATTTTTATTGCATTAAATTAAAATCTATATGAAAAAACACACACTTGGACATGTTTATTTTCCTATTTATTTTAGGTCACACTGTAATAACAATATTAGAAATAAAAAATAGAAAAATAAACAACAATTCTCAGAAGAGCCTCAGGAATTTAAGCCTGGGGACAACTTTGGGGACAAGATTTTTGATAGTGTCCTCATCAAAGAGAAGAAATGCCTCCTCATCTATGTCTTCATCTGAAAGACAGAAAACAAGACAACATGAGTATTGTTAATAAGTTGAGACAATTGTGAACCACTCACCAGACACTCTTTCATTATCAAGCTAACAAATAATCACTTTTAAGGGAATGCAGTGGCTTTTTTTTTTTTTTTTTGGCCCAAATTGCTAGTTAACTAATGTGGTTCTTTTGCAGCATTAACGTTACCCATTTTGTGTGAATGACATCTTTTCTTTCATTAAAAAGTGTAATGATATTAATGCAAAGGTGAATATCTTGCCCATTCTTATGCATAACAGCTTAAAGACAAGGCACAATAATCTTTTAGGGTTGTGTATACCCCACTGGCGAAGAATTTGTGACTTTCACAAAATCTTGCACTGACACATTTAAGTCTTATTAAAAAAGATGTAGGTATAGAGAGATGATATAAGGGCAACAAGAGTAAAATGCTCACCTCTAAAATTCTCTGTCAGCTCAGACAGCTGCCACTCAGTTAGCTTATCAGCGACAAAACTGTCCATTCAAAATGACCTGGAGAAAACATTGCAATATAGAGGTTAGCAACAATTTGAAGACTTGACCCGCTTCTTTAACTCTCACTACTTCAGCCAGTAGAGCACTGTATAATATGATAAGCACGGCGCAGCTGGAAAACATAACTCAACTATTGTGTTGCCTCGTCGCTCTGTAGCCGCGTCGCGTCTCTAGGACAACTCGAGGTATAGCTCACCGGACGTGCAGTCTCTCAACCGGACGCGAAGCGCAGTGCCGCGTCTTTAAAATTCGAACACATTATTCTCTATGAGTGTACGTTACACACACCGGCGGCGCCATCCAGCGTCTGTCCGCGACACCCAGCAACGGCTCAGGACCTTGTTCAAAATCGCGTCCGGTGTGTGATAACGTTACCTCGAGTTGTCCTAGATGTTGTCTGATAGCCGCGGCTACATGCCAACCACAGAATTACCACGGCTAACGCTAGTCTCAACGTTTTTTTTTTTTTTTTTTTTGCAAATGGTGATAAACTAGCAACAGGGACATGGACACAGAAAAGTTTACATTACATCAACACTGAAAATACTCTCTTACCTTGAATATAGATGAAGTTGCACCGATGAAGCACAGGCCAAAATGGAGCGAGCGCGAAAGCGACGGTTATTTCAAACGACTGTTGTGAGAAAATTCCAGAACAACTGCGGGCGGGCGGGCGAGAGAGAGAGAGAGAAAGCCAACCCTATAACCCAGAACATGGGTTACTCTTTGAAAAATAACCCAGAAACCCAAACAACCCATGAATTGGGTCAAAATATTAGCCCTATAACCCAGAAAATGGTTACTCTCTGAAAAAATAACCCATAATTTTAACCCAACACAAATAACCCAGAAAATGGGTTGAAGAAATAACCCAGGAGTTTTTAGAGTGTATATGACCCATAATGACAACGGAGCAGTGTCTCCTAGTACATTATGGGATGCTGCAAAAGCTGTTATTAGAGGTAAACTCATGATGTGGTCTTCCCAGAAGAAAAAGGAAAAAGATAAACAAATTAAAGGCCTGATTGAAAAATTAAAATCACTAGAAAATAAACATATGGAGCATAATGACACTAGGATTCTTAACGATATAATGGAGGCTAAACGTACCTTAAACAACCTATATGAAAATCAAGTAGAGAGGAGAGCTAAACTAGTTAAACAAAATTTCTATGAAAATGGCCCTAAATCTAAAAAATTACTTGCATGGAGAATACGCAAACAAGAGAGATTTATACATAAAATAAGGGACCCAAGGACCAATGAGATGTATCATAATTTGGAAGACATAAAGAATGCTTTTGAAACATACTACACAAAATGATATGCTCAACCTCGAACAACTGAGTCAGCTGTCATATCATCCTTTCTAACTTATTTAGACTTACCATCTATAGGGACAGAGCAAAACAAAATAATAACTGAGGAGATAACAGACGATGAGATAAACAAGGCAATATCGAGATTAAAAACAAATAAAATGCCAGGTGCAGACGGGTACCTTAGAGAAATCATAACACCAATGCTAAAGGATTGTTTTAATTATGTTCTTGGAGGTGGTGAGACCCCATTGTCCTGGAGACAAGCAGTAATCTCAGTTATACCTAAAATGGGTAAAAACAAAACAGATTGCGGCTCCTATAGACCTATATCAGTTTTAAACTTAGATTATAGATTATATGCGTCAATACTTGCAAAACGACTGGAAAATATAATCCCGGATTTAATAGACACAGACCAGACGGGCTTTGTAAAAAACAGGCAAACCCAGGACAATGTGAGACGGGCTCTCCACCTCATTGATCATATGAGGAACAGTGATATGGAATCCGTAGTTATAAGCCTTGATGCCGAAAAGGCTTTTGACTCTGTCAGATGGGAATATTTATATTTGGTCCTTAGCCGATTTGGTTTTAATAAACAGGTAATTGAATGCTTGAAATCCCTATACTCTTCTCCTACTGCTAGAATTAAAGTAAATGGGGACTTATCTAAAACAATATTTCTTGAAACGGGATGTCGACAGGGTTGCCCCCTTAGTCCCACTCTATTTGCCCTCTTCATAGAGCCTCTGATACAGGCAGTTAGAGAAGACGATGGTATAACGGGGGTAGTAATAGGAGACACACAACATAAGATATGTGCATATGCGGATGATATACTCGTGACACTTACCAATCCTAATATAAGTTTGCCTAAATTACTATCTCTTCTTAAAGAATTTGGTTCATATTCCGGCTATAAACTAAACCTGCATAAAACTCAAACTCCACAGGTAAATATTCGAAAAATATGTCAATTTAAATGGAAAGGTAATACAATTAAATATTTAGGGGTACAAATACCTAAAGAGATCTCTGCCATTTATGACCACAATTACATTCCTATAACAGCTGATATTAAAGCGGACTTAAACCGTTGGTCACTATTACCAATGAATATGTACAACAGAATAGATGCTATAAAGATGAATATACTGCCCAGGCTGCTTTTTCTTTTTCAATCATTGCCCGTTGAAGTGCCCCTCAAGCAATTCAATGATTGGAATAGAACTATCTCATCTTTTATTTGGGGAAAACAAAAGCCAAGGATTCAATTTCAAACATTACAACTCCCCAAGGACAAAGGTGGTATGGCTCTACCATGCTTTGAAGATTATTATAGAGCAGCGCAGTTACGTTCTCTGGTCTGTTGGTGTGACCCCGTGTGTGATGCAAAATGGAAGGATCTAGAGAAAAATCAAATAAGCATACCGCTTCAATCTATACTGGGTGAAAAAACTCTCCTGAAAAAAACTTATGAAAAAATTAAATAACTGGATGGCAGTCCCTCTTAAAATCTGGCACAAACTATTTAAAGATAAGGAATTTGAAAGAAATGCACGAATATTACGTTGGGTTAAATACGATACAGAATTCGCAGCAGCTGGACTGGATGGTAGATTCAAACACTGGACCAATTCAGGGATCACTTAATACTGTATAATATCCTCCACTGACGGTTTGTATACTTTCAAAAAACTCATAGATACATACAATTTAGGGAAAGAAGACTTTTTCAGATACCTTCAACTGAGACACCACTTTGATAAACATATTAAAACTACCGGAGAGAAGGGAAGGGACCTGATTAGAGTATGTGTTGATGCATATAAGGGTAATACTAACAGAAAACTGATTTCCAGGTTATATTCATGCCTACAGTTAGATAGGGGACTCTCAACAATGTATGTAAAAAAGAGGTGGGAGAAAGAAGCTAACATAGAGATAAGCGAAGATGACTGGTTGAATATATGTAGGACACAATCTACCACTTCCAGCTCAGGTCTGTGGAGGGAATTCACCTGGAAAAACACTAAGATTTTTTATAACTCCTAATATAAAAAAGGCGCAGAGTAACAATTCTGAACATGGTCAGTGTTGGAGAATGTGTGGTAATATGTCTGCTGGTCACTTTCATATCTTTTGGGAATGCCCTATTATTTCTTTGTATTGGATAGAGGTGGTGAAAGCAATAAAGTCAATAGTCGGCTCAGAGCTCGAGTTTAATTTCAGTGTTATATATTTAGGAAATCTACCTACAGGGCTGAGAAAGGTAGATAGATAGATATTTGTTACAAATTCTTTTAGCAGGTAGCAAGAAAGCAATAACTAGGAAATGGTTAAGTAAAGATTCCCCGACAATTGCTGAATGGATAGAAATAGTTAGGGAAATTTATGTTATGGAACATTTGACTTTTTCTCTAAGACATGCCCGAAAGAAATGTGAAGCATATTGGGAAAAATGGATATCTTATCTGAATACAAATTGAGATGTATAAGCCTTTATTTATTTATTTTTATGTATTTATTGGTTTCCCTTATCTTTTTCTTTTCCTGTTTCATATGATGTTGAGCAATTCTGTTAATCACGATGATTTTGCCTGATGTCCCTTGGTCTGTCTGTCTGTTTTTTTGTTTTGTTTTGTTTTTTTACTATTTTTTTCTTGTCAAAAAAAAAAAAAAAAAAAAGTTAAAAAAAAGAAAAAAAAAGAAAAAAAAAAGAGTCAGTCAGTAATAAATACATTGGCATTCAGTAAAGTGTCGAACCCATAAAAAGTAGAACCATTGTCCACTTTACATAAAACAAATCACGACATGACCTTGTGTGAGTGAGAGAGTGAGAGAGTGAGTGAGTGGCGTTCACACCAAACGCGAATAGAGCGTCTGGCGCAAGTGATTTTCATGTTAAGTCAATGTAAAGACGCGTTTACGCGCATCTGGAGGTCCTGCGGCGCGGACACGCGAATTGAGCATCTGGCGCGATACCATAGACTGTAAAAAAATATGGACGTAGTGTCCGTGACGTCACCCGTAGGTTTCTGAAGAGCATTTTTGAAGCCTAAAGTGGGCGGAGCCGGCCGTCGCCATCTTGGCCTTGCGTCACTCCCGGATAACAGAAAATAGACAAACAGGCGGGGCGTGAGTGGAGCTGAGGAGCCTGGCCTGGCTTGGCTATCTCAAATCACCTAGCTCGACGTGATCGAGTTAGCTGATGATGTAAAGCCAATTAAACATTCCTTTTGTTGCCCTTCGAAATATTATAATAGTTAAAAGGCATGGCTACAAGTGAGACTGTGTATTACTTCGAGAGTGTTTGTGTGTGACAGTGCTTTATGTGCATACATCTCCGTCACTCTTTCATGGTCCGTCAGCGCGGCATCGCTCAAGTTCGTAGAGAGCTTATTCAGTCCATTTTAAATTCTGATTTTGGCCGTCTCTCAAATGGGTTAAACCATAGATATATTGCCTTTGAAGTGCAAGTGAATGCGCTAGAAAATCCGCACTCATTCATGTGCATTTATTGCATGGACGGAGAAAGCGCCGACGCCTGCATGATTTCATCTGACGGTACATAAGCATATTATAATCCATCTGTTCCGTGAGAGCAGAACGAACGAGCCTTTATTGACGTTTTAAATTTGAAAACCCCAAAAAGCAACTAAATTGTCAGACATCCATTAGTGCAGGTTCAACTGAAATACAGCGCTGGTTGTTCTCTCAAATGATAACGACGGAATCCAAAGATGTGGGCTTTGTACCCAAGTATTAAATTGTATGAAATAATCCCGAAAAAAAGCACAAACACTGCAGAGATGGCAAGTTCAGCAGCAACATTTGCTGAGGTGAAGTGACGGCTAGTAACAACAGACAAACGGCTAGCATTGACATCAGCGGCAATCGATCTGTCACTCAAGTGGCCACTGGCCACACCCTTAAATTGAAATATTAATCAACTAAACGGACGAGTTATAAAATAATTCACCCCCCTCACAGTTGTTATGAAGGGCAAAATTAGCTGTATAGACCAAAGCCACATAGAGATCCAGGCTGTAAACATATTTTTTTCTGCTGTAAAGTTGGTTATTTTAACATGAGGGAGATACAGATTTGACTCACTTCTGCAGCCAGCCTCAAGCAGCCAGTTAATGAATTGCAGTTTAACTCACTTCCGTGTTGGTTTCAAGAGAGAGACGGGGAGGTTGCCACTTGCGCGATACGCACGAGTGATTTGAGGGTGAGAGAGAGAGAGAATTCTGATTAGTCCAGAGCAGAGCCATAGAGAGAAAGAGTTGCGACACTCCCATAGACCTCCGTTGTAAAAAATGGCGGCACTTTTAACCGCCTACTTCCGGGATTTGAAGATCGGATTAGTTCCAAACACTGTCATTTGGGCGTTGGACCCCATTCACTTACATTGCTGCGCGTCGAGTTGTTCCAGAGGTAAGTTGCTGAAATATCGACCACTTTTGAATTGTCAACTGTCTATATTGTATCAGAGGCCCTTTGTACGGTGGCCGAGAGAGCTCAACGCGCTGCAACTGAAGAAAACACATGCAAATAGAAAAACACCTGCAAATTAAGAAAACATCTTCATCAGTTTCACAACACACGTGTGCTCCAAATACTCACAACACAACCAAATACAGAAACGCGCTGCAAATAGGACAGAACACAACGGAAATGTTTCCGGGGAAGCCAATAAGTGACGGACCCGGCTGGGACGTGCTTACAGCTGTCTACTTTTATTATTATTTAATTTTTTGCAAAACATACAGAGATGACACGTTTATGACATACAACTTTGTATACAATATACAAAATGTATTTACAATATGTTCAATGTCATAAGAATACTAAAAAGAACAATGAGCTGAAGACTAAAATAAATAAATAAATAAATAAATAAATAAATAAAGATAGAGTAAAATAATATGAGGGAAAGACATTAATCTATACATCAGTTACATTGAACACATTTTGTCATGTTATGTTAAAATAAGTTTCATAAGAAATGTTAGACTGCAGCTAGGGTCCAAATATGAGACGGCAAGTTTTAAAGTTGAGACACTCACACACAGATATGACGCATATTTTAAAAACTTTGTTGTATAAAATGTATATTTATTTGCAACAGTTATGTTAACAGCAATAATCCTATATTTCTGGTAAGAACAGCTATTCAGCTGATGGACACGCGCTGCGTTGTCATGGGAACATCCCAGGTGAAAATACTGAGGAAATTACGTTGTCTTTCGTTGCTCCCTTCATCAACATTATGGCACACAAGTGCCCCGCTCCCTCCAAAGTGCCCACTTCAAGGGCTCTGCCGTCTGCCCTTTTAAGAGAGTAGGGCATAGGTAAAGCTCACGAGCAATAAGCACATCCCAGCTGTCCGTCCGTCACTTATTGGCTTCCCCGGAAACATTTCCGTTGTGTTCTGTCCTATTTGCAGCGCGTTTCTGTATTTGGTTGTGTTGTGAGTATTTGGAGCACACATGTGTTGTGAAACTGATGAAGATGTTTTCTTAATTTGCGGGTGTTTTTTTCTATTTGCATGTGTTTTCTTCATTTGTAGCGCGTTGAGCTCTCTCGGCCACCGTACCTTTGCAATGCTTAAACTGGTCTTCATTTGTACATGCACAGCATATTATTTTATGTTGGTTGTTTCAACCAATTTTCAAGCTAGTTAGCTAGCACGACTTCGTCAGCTGTGACAGTAAGAGTTCGGTAATGAATCGCTACCACCTTTATAGCAACTTTTATTTAATTAAATTTTTTGGGATATACTAACTTTTCAATATGTGACGTGTTGGCTGTACTTAATTTGTATCAGAGCCCATCTCAGATACTCATTTACTGTGAGGAAACTTTGTATTGTAATATCCACACTAGTTTAATGATTGTTCTTCAAAAGTATTATTCAAGGTATTATTCAGTAGTCTTAAAACAAATACTACTACTTTATATACTACTCATCAGTGGGCATGCTCATTGTCCACTGTATTAACCTGCTGTCACTTTGCCTCTGCCCAGGGACTACAGATGAAAATTAGCTTGTAGCTATCTCTGGTCTGTGCAACACATTTGTTGTGCAATGTCCCTGTCAAATAAACAAAAAAAAATAAAAATAATAATACTTGACTACTTGACAGGCTACTCCACAGCAGTGAATCAAGGATGAGCTACTACCCATGCGAACATGAACACTAAGCTTTTCCCTCCAAAAATATAGCCTAAAACTTATCTAAGTAATATACAGTATTTCGTTGTCACCCTGCCTATCCAAATGCAAAACTGACATTATACTGCACATATTTCAGACACCACTTTCTTGGGAACAGATACAAGTGTTGGTGTATTATGTAAAAGTGCACAAAAGAGGAAAACACAATGTCATTACAATGAACTACACTCGGGAAACATGTGATCAATAACTCATGGCAAAATATTTTTACATTAACATAAGTTTATCAGTTTTCACTTTCACAAGTCAAGTATATTTGTATAGCGCTTTTCACAATACAGATTGTATCAAAGCAGCTTCACAGTATTAAATTAAAATAATACATCAATGTTTGTTTCTAGTGGAATTTATTGATTGATAAAATCAAATTAAATATCCCCAGAATATCCCCAACTGAGCAAGCCAAAGGCAACAAGTCAGAGCAATTCATCACTCAAGATGTAACAGTTGAAATGACTATACGGCCTTAATTTAATGCAGCAAAAATTATTTTACAGTGTAGGCTACTAAGATCTTTTCTTTTTTTTTTCTCAGCCTTTTTTTGGTTGCTTTTATAATCAGACAACCATTTATTTAACAGTGCCTTTTATAAAAGAGACTATAATATAACTAAAAATTACCATTATGTAGAATATTTTTGTACTTCACTTTTATTTGTTCCCATGTTCTAGTGTGGTGACTCTGACATTACAATGAACAAAATAATTATGCAATTATTAAAATACAAAAATATAGGCTAATAAGTGATAAAAACATCTAACATGGCCACTTCTAACAGATTTAAATTGTCTGCTACTTTTTGCCAGCCCTCTCTCCTGGCTTTTGCAGACTTTGAGGTGTTCCCTGGCGTTTTGATTAAACATTAAAATTCCGAATAAACTTCGACTATTAGTTCTTGCTCTGCTGAGGAGAAAAACTGAGCGCGCTCTTTGGCCACGCTGAGCAGCCAATAGCAGCGTTGCTGATCAATGTTTCTACTATCGATACATATCCCCTTTTAAACTTCGCATGAACGCGCAATTATCTCAAATAACTCAATCCAGCTATACTAATCATATCCGGCAAGTGTGTTCGAAGAACCTAATTAGCCAGATCATGAGTAGCACGATGATATCATCTTGGATGTCTCATTTGATCTCGGATGTTTTAAGCAACATACGAAGAACGGACCCCTAATCTATGTCATCCCTGTTACCCCACATGTCAAAACCTGTTACTATACAAAAGTAACAGGCCTGACAGTAACAGGTTTGACAAATTCAAGCTAATTTGCTAATTGCTAGCTATTAGGGCAAGGCCACAAAACCACATGTTGTACACTTTGAAAGGATATTACTTGTAGATATTGATTACATTAAGTTAAATAAATAATTGTTTAAATTTATACTTTAAAAATCAGTAACAGTTTTGACGTTGCATGATGTCCCCACCTCAGTTATACCTAATAAATCATCAAAATAGAGCATTATAGAAGAGAGAGAGAAACTTACTTGTGTTTTAACTGTTGGAATAATGATTGAGAGATGATATAACTTCCTGGAAGTGATGTCACAGGAATGTACCATTATTTTACAAGGGGTTTTTGGTGAGGGTAACAGGCATGACATGAAATCAGGGGACACCGATAAAATGGTTTATATTTTATTAAAAATAATGTATATTTATGCCAAAACATTGCTTAACAGTGACCACTATACTTAGAACAATATGAAAATGTGATTTTTGTATAATTTTGCCTTCAATTTGCAAATTAAAAGTCCTGCTGAAAAAGAACAATCACAGGGAGGGACAGGCCAAAAACCTTACCCTTATCAGCATAAATGCAATTTTAATTATTTAAAATAATATATAAATGACTTTAATTTAATGTAATATTGAGGAAATAATACATAGTACTATTATGTTTTTAAATCACAAATTTATTTGTTGTTATAGTAATTCTACGTCTGATTATTTCTCAGGGACACAAAAGGCACCAATTTCGTGGAATGACCCCTTCACTACTGAACTCAACCCTTCTCTGTTTAGTTCAAACAGCAACAGATAAAAGTGGCCCAAAACAGAGAAACTCAAACATGGGGTCTGTCCAAATACCCACACTTGGCCACTAGAGAGTATGTGCACACTACAGGATATAAGTGAGCACATTTTACTGGTGCAAAGACGAGTATGTGTATTTGTAAATTTTACAACATTTGCAAATGCTTTTTATCATTTAATTAAAAGCACCATCATTACTAGTAAATCGTGTTACATATATGTATATGCCTATAGGCACTGCTGTACACACACTTAGAGGATTATTTAAAAATGCAAAGCTTTGAGAATCGAAATAAAGCTCTGTAAACACTTGCACTTGTTGTAATTTTTACAACACCATAAGTGTGTCCCATCTGGTAATCAAAAGTTCTACACACACTTGAACACTTGGGCAAATACAACGAAAAATCTATAGTAGACAAATGGTGAAGTGCAAAGATGGCAAGTGTGGACGACGATATTAAGATGAACAGGGATGAAACACGAGTTATGCAGTCCAGCAATATCATTAAAGCTGCTGTTTAGTTGTGAATGTTCAAATATTAATCTAGAATGTTCAAATAATTTTTTTGATTCCATAAGGTCCATATTATAGACTAATACTGACTGACACAGAAGTCAATATGCAAATAAAGGGAAAGACAAGGGTGGACAAATACTCAAATATAGAGGAAGTAAAATATGAAATAGGGGTTTTCAGAACAATAAACAAATGATGTGATGAGCTGAAAGAGGGATGAGAGCAGATATAATAATAGCGTAGTGTAAATCTGCAGACAGAAACATCAGACTCAGGACAGAAACACACGACCTCTAAAGTAAGAACATGTTCATTCTTCAAACACAATTACACTTTCAGATGTTAATATTGTCTGAATAATTGCTAAAACTACTAATTTTTTTATTAATTAATTATTTACTTTATTTTTAATTACATGATCATGATTTATTCATATTTGGGATTTTTAATGTGTTTCTTCCTCAGAAATGGACCAAACTCTATATCTGATTCTTCTTCTCATTGGTGAGTGTGTTTGGTGTATTATTTATGGTTTATAGTTTCATCAGGTTTGACCCTGTTATGAAAAGCATTAAATCAAATGCTCTCTTTCACAGCTCTCTGCTCCGTATCTGAATGTGTTCAGCGTCAGTATCACTTTATAAACGTGTTGAAGACCTGGACTGAAGCTCAGAGATTCTGCAGAGAGAAATACACAGATCTGGCCACCGTTGACAACATGAACGACATGAACGAGCTGAAGAAGAGTGTGAATGATGGAGGTGTTCAGAAGGTCTGGATTGGGTTGCAGAAGACGGAATTCCGGTAAACTCACTTTTGACTTTGCAGACTCTCCCTTGTCTGAAGAGTGAAGGAGAGAATCACCAGGAAATTGAATTCAATGTCAGACGTTTTTGCACTCAACGACCTTGATTTTGGTCATACCACTGAGATCAAACACAGGATACGATTGTCAGATCCATCTCCATTTAAACAGAGGCCCAGACCGATTCATCCCTCTGATTATGAGGCTGTCAGACGTCATTTAAAAGAGCTTCAATATGCGAACATCATACGTGAGTCAGAAAGCCCCTTCGCTTCACCAATTGTAGTGGTGAAGAAAAAGAACGGTGATATTAGGCTATGCGTCGATTACCGAAAACTGAATAGACAAACCATCAAAGACGCATATGCTTTACCCAACATAGAAGAAGCCTTCTCAGCCTTGAACGGGTCCAAGTGGTTTTCTATTATGGATCTCAAGTCTGGCTACTATCAAGTAGAAATGGAGGAGGGGGACAAGTGCAAAACAGCTTTTGTGACACCTATGGGGTTCTGGGAGTTTAACAGGATGCCACAGGGAGTTACGAATGCCCCCAGTACTTTTCAGAGAGTAATGGAGAGGTGTATGGGTGGAATGAACTTGAGAGAAGTCTTAGTCTTTCTTGATGACGTTATCGTTTTCTCGGCTACACTTGAAGAACATGAAGATCGATTACTCAGAGTTCTGCAGAGGTTGAAGGAATTTGGCCTAAAGCTTTCACCTGAGAAATGTCAATTCTTCAGAACATCTGTTAAATACCTCGGTCATGTTGTGTCTGCTACTGGGGTAGAGACCGACCCAGCCAAGATAGCTGCTCTGACGACGTGGCCTAGGCCTAATAACATCAAAGAGCTTAAGTCTTTCCTTGGATTTGCCGGATATTATAGGAGGTTCATAAAGGACTATTCCAAAATCGCAAGGTCTCTGAACGACTTAACAGCTGGTTACCTGCCACCAAAAAGGAAGTCAGCCTCCTCACATAGCAGCTCAACACGTCTCTCAAGTGTAGATTTCAGAAGACCGTTTAATGAGAAATGGACATCAGCCTGCGAAGACGCATTCAAGACTCTCATTCAAAAGCTCGCAACAGCTCAGATTCTTGGGTTTGCCGACCCGAAGAAGCCTTACGTCGTACATACAGACGCAAGCACTCATGGCCTGGGTGCGGCCTTATATCAAGAGCAGGAAGGCAAACTGAGAGTAATAGCCTATGCGAGCAGGGGACTAAACCGCTGTGAACGAAGATACCCTGCACACAAACTCGAATATCTCTCTTTAAAGTGGGCTGTCACAGAGAAATTTTTTGATTATCTCTACGGAGCGAAATTCACTGTTGTGACAGACAACAACCCACTGACGTATGTACTGACATCTGCCAAGCTTGATGCTGCAGGCCACCGCTGGCTGGCTGCTCTTTCCAGCTTTGACTTTAACATCCAGTATAGAGCTGGGAGGAAAAACCAAGACGCAGACGGTCTCTCAAGGCGTCCACATCCTCATGACGAATACCAACCTGACTTCACTTCTCAGGATGAGGATAATCGCATTCAGCGCTTCCTTGCCCAGTTCCTACAGGACGACAGAGGAGCCGATTTTCCATCTGATGCTGTAAAGGCAGTGTGTCAGAGGCACCAGCACATCTCAGCAGCAAGTACAGAGCCGGACTTCCAAACGCCGGTACCAGTTGAATGTTTAGCAATTGAGGCCTCTGCCATTCCTGTAGGATTCTGTCAAGCTGATGTACTTGGGTCATGTACGTTGCCGCAAATGTCACTTCAAGATTGGGCACGTGAGCAAAGGCAAGATCCAGTCATCAGTAGAGTGATAGAGCTTGTCAAAGCAAGAAAGCGACTTTCATACAGGTTGAGGCGTCAGGAGGACCGAGAGGTCCAGTTGATGTTGAGAATAATGGAGCAACTGGTCTTCTCTGATGAAGTCCTATACCGAAAACGCATAAGTCAAGGTGAGCCTTTCCATCAGCTTGTCCTTCCAACGAAATACAGAAAGACAGCTCTAGAGAACCTCCATGATGCTGTCGGACACCTGGGTACTGACAGAACTTTGGACTTGGTTCGTGCCCGATTCTTTTGGCCTCGTATGGCCATGGACGTGACTGAGAGAATCAGGACCTGTGAGAGATGTATACGGAGAAAGGCACGGGCTGAGAGAAGTGCTCCCTTGGTGAATATAAAAACAAGCCGTCCTTTGGAGTTGGTCTGTATGGACTATCTTTCACTGGAGCCTGATGGAAAAGGAACAAAGGACATCTTGGTCATTACGGACCACTTCACTAAATATGCAGTAGCAGTTCCCACAGCAGATCAAAAGTCAAGAACAGTGGCGAAAGCTCTATGGAACAACTTTTTCATTCATTACGGATTCCCCGAGCGGTTGCACAGTGACCAAGGTCGCGACTTTGAATCAGCCCTGATCAAAGACCTGTGTATGCTACTTGGCATTAAAAAGACGAGGACAACACCTTACCACCCACGTGGAAATCCCGTGGAGCGGTTTAACAGAACACTCCTTGAGATGCTGGGTACATTAGAAGAGGGAGACAAAGTGAGGTGGAGGGAATTTGTGCAGCCCCTTGTCCATGCGTATAATTGCACTAAAAATGATACTACTGGCTATTCCCCATATCAGCTGATGTTTGGTCGCCAGCCAAGACTCCCAGTCGACATCGCTTTTGGGCTGAGCCCTGAGGGAAGCAGTAAACTATCCCACTCTGAATACGTCAAGAAGCTGACGGAGAGTCTAACTGAAAGCTATCGACTGGCCACTGAACACAGTTTGAAGAATGCTTTACAGAACAAACAGAGATTTGACAGCAAAGTGAGAGAGTCCACACTGGTAGCAGGAGACAGAGTCCTTGTGCGGAATGTCGGCATCAGAGGGAAGCATAAAATCGCTGATCGATGGAGTAAAACCATATACACTGTTGTTAAACAGATCCAAGACTCCCCTGTCTATGTCGTCGTCCCAGAACACGCAAGTGGACCTGAAAGAGTTTTACATAGAGACCTGCTTTTGCCATGTGGATTTCTTCCATCCACTGTCAAGGAAGTATGTCCCAGAGAGTCTAAGTCCAGACAGAAACATGATCACTCACCTTTTCCTGTTGATGATGAAGCTGAAGAAGATGGAGAACTGTCTGAAGAGGAGGACGAGGCCGAGTATTGGTGTTGACTGAGGAAAGTGGGAATGTAAAAGAACACAACGAGGTTGCCCCTGAAGAAGAGGTGACGTTGAGAAGATCCTCTAGGGATAAAACAGCTCCCAAAAAGCTGACATACCCAACTTTAGGGAACCCACTAGTCACAGTTATGCACTCCATTTTAACTGGGTTAGACCAAGCTTTCTCCCAAACTCTTTCCCTTGACACTGTACCTTATATATGTCACTTAACACCCTTAGCATCTGAAATAGTGTAGCATGCAACATGCAAGGATGCATGTAGATTAAGGAGGGGAGGATGTAACCCACTCGAAAATAGCTACTAACAGGATTACATTATTCTAGTTTAATATCTGATTTCTTGATTACTTTTAGTTTTTTTTTTCCTGCACGCCATATTTGTCCAGTAGGTGGCAGTAGTGGCGCTTCACAGAGGGGAAACTGTTGCACTGATTCTTGAAGAAGAAAAAGTTTGCGAACAGCAGAACGATAGTGAGCTGAAGCTTTATTTAGATTTCTCATACGGAATAAAGATACAGATAACATTTAAGAGCTAGTTAAGAAGTGTTTTCTCACCAAACCTACTTCTAAGGCAAGAATACCAGAGCAGAGTGTCGAAATTACTACAAGGAGTTTATCTACTTGTATGATTTGTCTCCGGTTGTTTTTTTTTGTATGCATGATTTGAGAGGGAGTTCCATTGGACAAATTCACCATCGGACACGCGAGGCGGAAGAGCAGAGGGCGCGAACGATCATCTTGCCTGCAACACGAACTGCTTCTACTCACCATTTCTTCATTGCATCGTACAGATAAGCGCGAGATCTCACCACACTTAAAAAAAAACATACTACCCGGGTAGATGGACTTTGGTTTAATATTTTGGGGTTATTTTATCAGAGCTCTGAGGTCATTTTATTTCATATTTTTTTCAACTTGTGTGAAAAAAGTTGCAAACTAAGAGAAATACTGATTTTCTCAACTAAAAGGACATTACAAAGAAAAGATAAACAAGGTCATACTGGTTGATATTTGATGTTCAATAAATGCCGGCTATATGTTCTGAGTAAACTATTTTGGTACTTTCATTTGTCTACTCCTCTTGTGAAAAGTTCCTTAGAAAGGCAGCACATCACTCTACATTATAATAAGTGCCCCTTACACCATGCTTTAGTTTAGTGGAGGATTTCTGTCCCCTAGTGGAAAACAAAGACCTTTAAAGGGTAACTAAACACTAAACCAACTTTTTTTTAGTTAATGATCTGTAAGCCTGAGGCTTTATTAGTGCTGTTCATTGATTCAAGTAAAAAAAATTGACATTTGGGTTTAAAGTGTTTTAATTCTACAATATATGGTGTAAAAACGTCTGAGTGCTGCCCTCTTCAGGATGAACAGTGGCTACTGCAGTTGAATTTTCCTATTGGAAGTTATGGTGGCCGGTGACGTCAGAGGGAACCAGCTAACCACGCCCTTGCCTACAGAGAGATGCACCTCAGATGCACCGCCACCCCCCCGACTATCATCATTAAAGCTTCTGACAACTCTTTCAGTTTTTATCTAAAACATGTTCCCAGAACATTGAGTTGGAATATAGTTTATAAGAGCAGAATTATAAGCATAATGAGTCTGTAAAAGCGGATTGAGTTAATCTGTTCGGCGTGATGACGTTTAATCTCCGACAGCCTCTGTAGTCTCATTTAGCCACTTGTTAGCAACAGCCTTTTTCAAGACATGTACAAATCTGGAGTGGCGTAATATTGATGAACTTTATGTCGTAGAATAAAACGTGAAAGTGTCTTGAGCTTGTGTTCACCACAGACCTTATTTCAGCCATTTAACCAAAATCCCATTCAAAAAACCACTGACTTCGGGACGATGGAACCAGAAGTGCTAAAATGCTAAACTCTACAAAGTGATGTCATACTTGAACCACTCTGTTTGCTCTTGCCACTTCATAATGTAGTTCTTTTCATGTTTTGCTATTGGATTTATTATAAAATAGCTTTAATAACAAATTATTAATGCTAATAAGTAAATAATGCAAAAAATGTAAATTAAACAGATTTTTAAACATTACTAAAGGACACGTGTGGAAAAAATCTGTATTAAAAAAAAATCTTTAAAGCTGCTACAATTACCCAGAAAACACAAACTAGTTTTCTTCTTCTGGTCTATGTTGCTGTGGGTCTATTAATCTGCATTTACACTACAGCACTAAATGCACAGGTTTATTTTGACAAATGTTTTGTCCCGTCCATCACTACGGTTATCACTGTCAATCACAGCAATTTCAGGAGTGACTGAGGAACAGTGTAACAGATTCATACCTGTAATTATATATTTTTTTCTTGGCAATTTGGCGTGCAGTTTTCATACTCTACGCTTTGCATATCTTGTTATATAAACTCCATTCCATTTCTGGCCTCACCCTCTGTGTGTGTGTGTGTGTGTGTGTGTGTGTTTAAGTTTCCTCGGAAACTTACTTGAAATGAAATACTTCCATATTAATTAAAGTGTTTTCCTTACAAATTATATTATCAGCATAACAATTTGAGTAATGTAACTGTGTAAAATATAATAACATAATTATTGTATGTAATTCATGTAATTTGTTAGTGAATATAGAACAGACTGTGGATAAATGTCACACTTTCAGTGTTGAGTCAATTTCTGTATAGATTTTTTTTTTATGAAAAAAAAAAGAAAGAAAGAAAAAAAGGAACAAACTGATTTTTTTGTTGTTGTTGTTTTCTTAAAGGAAACACAGGACTCGTCTTGGGCAATCAGACGATGAACTGGAGAGACGCTCAGAGTTACTGCAGACAGAATCACATTGATCTGGTCAGTGTGAGGAACCAGAATGAGAATCAACAGGTTAAGGATTTCATTAGTGGTCTTCAGTTATCAGGATCATGGGTCTGGATCGGTCTGTTCAGAGTCAGAGACTCATGGCAGTGGTCAGATCAGAGAAACTCCTCATTCAGATACTGGAATACTGGTGAACCTAATAATGCTGGAGGAAATGAAAACTGTACAGTGATCAGACCAAACGCTCAGGGTCAATGGCATGACATCTCTTGCAACAACCAATTTCCTTTTGTGTGTCATGAAGGTGAGCAGATCCTCACAAACACACACACTCCATCCATCACCTCCAGATATCTTAGGGCGCTTTCACACTAGCACTTTTGGTGCGCACCCGGGTTCGAATGACGTCAGAGTTCGGTTCGTTTGGATGATGTGAACGCTGTCTTCCGAACTCGGGTGCGCACCCGCGAACCGTACTCGAAATCGAACTCGGGTTCGGAACAGGCAATCGAACCAAGTGTGAGCGCACTTAATGTTCACGCTACATGTCTGACATGACAGATTCCTCCACAGTGTTTGTTCTGCATGTTGTTTTTGATCAGTCTCTCTCTAGTTTTTGCTTGTGGTTTGTTTTGTGTCCAGATAAACTGATTCTGATCAAAGAGACTCTGACGTGGCCTGAAGCTCTGAGATACTGCAGACAGAATTATACGGATCTGGTCTCGGTTCATTCAGAGGAGATGCAGCGTCGTGTGATGAATGTGGTTAAACGTGCGTCTACTGAGGCGGTGTGGTTGGGTTTGCACAACTACTGCCAAATGAACATGTGGCTCTGGTTGAGCGGAGAGATCGTGTGCTATCAGAACTGGGCTCCAGGGAACGGAACGACACCGGAAAACTGCAGCCTTACGAAGAGAAAATGAGCAGTTCAGTCTGGAGGAGATCAGCGCTGGATCAGCCTTCCTGAGACTCACAAACTCAACTTCATCTGCAGCAGATCTGAGGAGTGAGAAGACGTCAATGTTTGTGTGTTTACTGTTTACTTACATTCACTGTTTTCATTCTTTATTTCTCTTATTTACTTTCATATGTTAATATTTTTTCTTTTAGTAATTTCTGAGTTAATCTTCTATTTATATTTTAATAGTCTGTATTATTTCTCTGTGTTAATTATCATAACATAATCTGATCTTATTAAAGTTTTCTGACATCATTGAATATTATTTAGATGTCTAAAATACTAACACAATATATGTGTGTTTTAAGAATCTCTTTGCATATCTGGTATATTTATGTGTCTTATGTTTTTCACTAATCTTATCTGCATCAGAAACTGTTGAATATGATTCTGTGAGCAGAAGCTCTTAAAAATAATCATTATTTGTGTCTCAGGAGAATTAAATTTGGTTTATTCTTAGAAAGGCAGAAGTGAATTGATGTCACAATAAACTGTCAAATAAATAGTAATAAATATGTAAAATGTATATTTGATTGTTGGTGTGTTTGGTTGATATTTAGGATATGATGTCACTTACAAAACATGCATATTTCAGTTTCCTGGAATAAATTAGTGGTGTGAATCTTTGGGTCGACAGCGAATTGATTTGATTCATGATTCATAGTTTTTCGATTCAGGAGCAATTTTTGCAAATTCAGAATAATTAGTAATTAGTCCCTTAATGTGTCTTAGTCATGGTGTGAATCACAGAAACCTTCAGTGGGTCAGAGAGTCAAAATCAAAACCCTTTTTTACATTGATAGATCATGTTAGTTATTAATGACGCGACATCACTTTATTTTATTAGCCAGACTTCTACATGTCTAATAACTTTATTTGTCCATAAAGCTTCATTTATTATCTTCTTATTTGTAAAACAAACCAGTTGAGTTTTTGCAAAATTGGGTGAACTTTTTTTCCCTCACAAAAAACAAAACAAAAAAACATCTCAAAAATGATAATAGTGGAAAGGGTAGTTTAGAGGCAAGATCTTTCATCACTTCTAACTCACTGCCATCTTTTTAGAGAAGAAATGAACATGATTTTGGATTTCTAAAAGAGGGACGTCAATGAAAATTACTCAGACATTCTGTGTAGTGATGGGAAGTTCGGATCATTTTACTGACTTTTCGTTCTATCTCGTTCATCAAAATGAACGAATCTTTATTTGAGTCATTTCGTTCATTTAAGTGGCTTTAAATGTTATACTTTTAACAGCCAAATTCCCCGAAAACATCCACCTACGCAATCTCGTTCATATTTTGAATGAAGAAATCATTATAATGCAGCCAAAGATAATTTACAGTGAACATAAATATTTAATTTACCTTCCGAGTCTTTGGTTCATTTGTCATGTGATGTACGCAATGAACGGATCGTTCGCGAACGACACATCACTAATTCTGTGAATCTTTGATCTTGTGATGATATTTTGAGGTTTATGAAACTAAAGGTGCAGATCATGCATAAATGTTTCCTCTACTCTGGTTAAAACCACAGAGCAGAAACAGAGAAGAAGTCAAACCACAACTATGAGCTCAACTCTATTATTAGGCCTGAAGAAATGAGTTGGCTGTGAAAGCACAATCATCTTTAGGGTCATGACCTCTGTTTGGCTGGAGGTCATGGTGCAAAGGACCCTAGGTTGATTTTACTCCGAACCATCCCTTTAAACAGTCATTTTCGCACTACAAGCAGCTGCTAAAGTGAGAACATCTTCAGTGAGCTGAAAGAAGCCTCTGCAACATGTGAAAATGTAAGTGATGTGTTTTGCTGTCAATCTAATTTTACTGTAGTTTTCTCCCACCCAAGGCCTCTGAAAAGTTAGACCCATTATATAAGAACGGCTGCTTTTGGAAACAACCCACAACATACTGTGACTTCCGCTATAAAGTTACTGCTAAACCACCTGAGGGAAACTGAACTAAGACTGGGAACAATGATGACATTTATTTAAATGGCTGCCAACATTGGTTGATATCACTTTTATGGTTATTAAATCTCAATAAATGCATAAAAAACTATAATAAGTGTTCAACAGATTATGATTAGCCTACATATTAAGATAAATATTCAAGATTTGGTATAAAACTCAATCCTACCTGAATTCAGTGTAATCAGCATAGAAAACTAATGCACAACAGCTACAAGAGTTAGCGTCTCAGGTTACGACTGTAACCTATGTTCCCTGAGAACAGGGAACGAGACACTGCGTCGAATGACGCTTTGGGGGAATGCCTCAGGCGTGACAGGTGTCTGAAATCACTATCAAATCACGGCAATCACATTGACCGGCGACAGCCCATGAATCATTAACGTGAATGATTAACGTGCGACCTGCAAGTATAAAAGGGCGCCTTGCAAACATGACAAACACCTTATCGTCTGAAGGGACTGTTTGGTAGGCAGGCCCCGAGGCATGGCAAGGAGACGCAGTGTCTCGTTCCCTGTTCTCAGGGAACATAGGTTACAGTCGTAACCTGAGACGTTCCCTTTCGAAAGGGAACTCGCACTGCGTCGAATGATGCTTTGGGGAACGATATACCAACGCCACCATGCTAAGGGGAGTGCCTGCCAGGCGGCAGTGACAACTGTCAGAACCAGCAAATTCAAATGAAACGCTAGAACCACTCACCCTCAGGTCACACTGGGCTGTCAGTGACAGCACTCCCTACGGTCATAGCCCAAGCTATATGATACCACAGAAAACCTCTATAAACATAGTTTAGTGAAAGGTCTACCTGGGCCTGCTCAAGGGCCTAGGACCACAACTTCAACTTAGAAGAGGTCCCTTCTAGGGAATGTGGCTAGGGAACCTGAGGGAACCCCAGCCAGTCACTATTCAGGGGAACGTGCCACCTGAAATACCACCAGGCAGGCCTGACCTGGTGTCACTACATAAGACGCTACAGTCTGGCCACTTCCTGTCTGTCCGAAGACAGAGCTTCTGGACACTTGCCTTTAGGTAAGGCATCCAACCTGAGGGACTGCGAAGCAGGCAGTGAACCACTCGGCCCGTATCTCAGAGACGGGATATCCTGGAGAGTATGACTCAGCATAGTGCTTTACAACCCTTGCCAGCGAGGGGAGTATCTCTACTCGATCCACGGATCTACACAGTGTTTGGGTTTCAAAACACAGAGGAGGCCTGAGAGGGCCTAGGAATGAAATGCCACCAGGCAGACCTGACCTGGTGTCACTACATGAGACACTACAGTCTGGCCACTTCCTGTCTGTCTGAAGACAGAGCCTCTGGACACTTGCCTTTAGGAAGGCATCCAAACCAAGGGACTGCGAAACAGGCAGTGAACCATTCGGCCCGGATCTCAGAGACGGGATATCCTGGAGAGTATGACTCAGCATAGTGCTGAACAACCCTTGCCAGCGAGGGGAGTTACTCTTCTCGATCCCTGGATCTACCCAGCGTTTGTCTTTCAAGACACTGAGGAGGCCTGTGAAGGCCTAGGGGCTGATCTAACTGGGAGGCCTCACGAGAGGCCTACGACCGTCTGACCAGACTCAGGGGTCCAAACACTCATAATGACCCTCAGTGAGGGGAGCAATGGTCCACCTGGTAGGCAAACCAGGCTGTAGGCTAAAGAAGAAGTTCCGGGAGGGAACTAGTAGCAGAGGCGAACACCTTAGTTGAGCCAGGGCACAAGCTTGCTTTGAGCATCTGCCTAATACGGCCAGCTGAATTGATAGCGAGCTGCCACTGGCTTCCAAAACCCTGCATCGTCAGGAAACCACTCACAGGGAGGCCTGGTGAGGCCTACTACCTGATAACCACAGCAAGTGGGAGCTCACCTTCAGGGAGGCCTGGTGAGGCCTACTACCTGATACCACAGGCTACCTGGTAATTAGAAGCCCTGAATCCAGGTGATAGTTTTGAGGCGGCCTGCTAAGGCCAGCCGGCTGGGGACTCGCCTATCAGGGAGGCCTGGTCAGACCTACTAGCTGATAGCAAGTCAAAACTGCTACAAAGGTACACTGTTGGGAATCATACTACACCAACATAACTGTTGGGTCCACCCACAGGAGGCCTAATACTTCGGCTCTAAAGTATGTCCCACAATGTTGGGACTCACCTCCGAGGAGGCCTGTTTAAGGCCTACTACCCATCAGTGAGTCAACTGCCCGAACCACCAAGGCCGACCACGTAAAGTAAGCTGGCCTACAGCGCCCTCTCGGGGGCTGTCCATTCAAGGAGGCCTGCTGAGGCCTACTACCTGATGGCGCAGCCTTCGTTGGCAAATAAGCTGTTTAAACAGCGCCTACAGCATCCTGGTGCCTAATCACATTGCTCATGGCAGTGTACTCAGCAAGAGAGCTAGCACCCTTAAAACAAGGGGAGTACCACATACACCGCTCTGCCTCAACGGAGGCCCCACAGTCAGGGGCCTACCATCTGTATGCATGGGCGTCAGCTCATGGCAATGCTCTGGCTTCAGGGGAGCGTACTTCGACCAAAGAAGAAGCGAAGGCTAGAACTTCCCGCTCGACCCGAGCCATAGTGGTGCGAGGTAGGAAAATACAGAACTGAAAGTGAGGACTCAGACCTACCCTGTATCACAGGGGAATACTCCCACCTCACCCTGCGGTTTACCAGGGTGCGGGCCTGCCAGCGGCTCTAGGGGTGACAGAAAATGTATCTGTGCCCAACCTAGGGGAGCGGGGCTTGTTTGTGTGCCAAGCACCTACAACCCGACGCTCGAGCAATAGCTCAGCGAGGTAAGTGAAGCCTATGGCGGCCCAGATCCGTATGCAGTTCTGCACGGCAGGGTCGGGCAGACAGAACCAGTCTCTTCATGAAGCGAAAGACGGCCTAACCCTGCTCAATAAAGACACATTGTACCGGGGAGGCCTGTTTGAGGCCTACCCCAGGAACTTCATAACCATGCCTCTGCACCACGCTGCATTAATCTTATCGCCCCAGAATGCAGAGAAGGGGGCGGGCCTTGGCCTAATGACTCCCAAGGGAGGAGGCTGTCATACAGGGATGCTAGAAACCTACATTCACAAAGTGAAGGGTCAGAGGCAGAAATGGTTGCTTTTTTTTTTTCTTTTTTTTTTTGCAGAAACGCCTCCACTATTCCTGGCACAGCCTAGGCCAGCTATAGAGGCGGCCCTGGTGAGGGCCTGCCTGCAGATATAAATCTACCTGAGGGCTCGGAGGAGCCATAGCCCTGCTAGAAAAATAGTTACTTTATTTTTATTTTATTTAGTTATTATTTCATACAAAGGGGCTGCAGAATCGCTCAGCCCACTGAAACCCAAACAGAGCTCAAGGGGGCGAAGTACTCAGGAAGAAGTCCAAGGACCCGTGGGCCGGACATAAGATCTATCTGAAGCTCTAGCGTCAGTCATAACTCAAGTAAAAAATTATATTAGAGAGAGACCAACTACTCTACCCTGAGGTGGCTAACAGCTAGTTAACATCAGATTCACTAACACAAGAGAAGCCCATACAGCTGGTGCTTCTTCCTATCATTCTAGCCACCTAAAGGGGAACTTCAGGGCCCTTAATAATCCAAAAATTTACCTTACCTTATGACATTGACATGACCCCATAGCCCTATACAGGGAACGAGGTCTGTAGAGAGATTTTTATCCACCTGCAACTCACCCTCGTCATCCGCCGAATCATCTGAGAGGTTAACACCCCTCTCAAGACGATCGGCGAGATCCCTCTGGGAACCCCATGACGCGAGTCACCGCTCTGCCTCAGCGCGAGCGGGACCTGAGCCACGAGGCACAGATGGTGAGCCCTCCTCACTCGAGAAGAGGGCTAGACGAGAGCAGAGCGTTCTCAACGCAAAACGCTCACAGTTTGCACAGACGGCTCCCTAAAGAGCCGCCTGTGCGTGCTCTTCCCAGACAGAGAACGCACAGTTTGTGTGTATCACCCGGCGTCAAGTACCTTGGGCACGGGTCTGCACACTTCCGGAAGCTTTCAGTCTTCTCCGTGCGTTTCATTTTGCCGCGATCCTCCAGCGATTATCAAACAGACAGTCCCTGAAGACGAAAAGATGTTTGTCATGTTTGCAAGGTGCCCTTTTATACTTGCAGGTCGCACGTTAATCATTCACGTTAATGATTCACGGGCTGTCGCCGGTCAATGTGATTGCCGTGATTTGATAGTGATTTCAGACACCTGTCACGCCTGAGGCATTCCCCCAAAGCGTCATTCGACGCAGTGCGAGTTCCCTTTCGAAAGGGAACAGCATACTGCCTTTGTAGAAACAGTGAAAAAAAATTTGTCATGTGGCGCCACACTGAGGATGAAGGCCGAACTGCATCTGGGGGTCTCGGACTTCGGGGGGGCCTCCCGTCGGATTCATTTCATTAATTTTGGCGTTGATAGTGTTAACATAGAAACACATCGATCCAAGTCTGAGGACGTGAACAGCTCCTGGTAGATAGAGTTTGACATCTCATAATTACGGTTCCTCATGGTGTGAACGCAGCATGAGCTCGTTGTTTTGGTTCAGGAGGAACTGTAAAAGACGACTGCTGTGTGTTTGTGTTCAGTGACTGTGTGTCTCTGCAAAGCCTTACAGAACGCGCTGATGATGTGTGACGTCTGCGCAGCAGGTGCATATGCCATGATTTATCATCATTAAAACATTTTATTTATATTATACATATTATTTTTTATTTTATATTATATAATTAATAGTTTCAGGTGGTTCTCGAATCTGATCAGTATTTGTGCAGTAACCTCATTCTAACTGTTTCACCATTTCTATCCCTCCGCTTGCGCCGACTGTCATGGCCGTCGAGCAAATCCACCATATTTTTAATAAATACTACTGTAGTTGTGTCACGAAATGTAGTTTTAAGAGTTTTTTAGACGAGAATGTAGTTATTTAGACCTCAAATAAGTGACTAATATATAATCTTATTGCCTATTTTACGATATGTTCAGAAGCTTTCGCAGGTTCGAGCTCCAGGCCATCAGCGGGTGTTCAGCGCTAATGTTCCCGCAGAGAACAGCGTCATCTCGGCCAGTACTTCCGGAATTTGTAAATGTATCAGGCCAATTACATAATCAGTTCAAAGATAATCAATACAAAACATCAAATGCTCTGGAATAAAGAGAAAAAGATGTACCTGACTCTAATGTGTCTGGAAGATACTTAGCATTATGGGCAGATCTCATTATAAATCGCCCTGAGCCTCTTTTTACATGTCATTATATAGACAGAAACGCCTTTCACATGGAAACGTGTGCTAACAGTGAGAATTTGCATTCACAGTTCACACCTTTTGAGAGCAGGAGGCCTTTTGCCTGGAAGACACGTCCTCCTCTGTGTGCAAGTTATCTCTAAACTCTTAAAAACTTTATTACCCTTTGGTTTACTTCTTTGGAAATACTGAGACACACTGAGACATTTCAAATGATACCAAACATGTATAAAACTGTATGATAATAATTCACATTTAAACCATATAGATTTGTGGGTGAATTTAGGTAGGAATGGGTGAAGGGAATGATGTGTAAATTGGGAGGTGATCTACTGGTGTGATCGTGTCTTGAATGGAGATGATAATATAGCAAGAGAGTTCAAATGTTAATTTCCTATGTTTTCTCAGAGTTGCCCTCTCTTCCAGTCCTTCCAGTTTCTCCAGTCTTACAGTTTTTACGTCTTTCCAGTCTTACGTCTTTTTTTACCTGCATGGGGTAGTTATTTTCATGTTTTGCTTTTGGATTTATTATAAAATAGCTGTAATAACAAATTATTAATGCTAATAAAATAATGCATTTTTAGATTTAAATATTCAAATTCAAAAAAAGAAAAAAGATTCAAATAGGCCGACACTCAAAAACACTGCTTTAAAAAGTGCACATGAAAAAAAAAATGTGCTTTAAAAAATGATCTTAAAAGCTGCTAAAATTACCCAGACTTGTTTTCTTATTCTCGTCTATGTTGCTGCAGGTCTATGAATATCTCAAATTATATTAACAGCGTGATGTAATAATGTCAATGTAATAATAGTCCATTAAAAACGAAATCAAGCATCAAAATACACTGCAACTACATTAAATGATAAATTACTAGTATACAGCACAAGTAAATATTTTAGTGGACTAGTTAATTAACATATTTGGCTGCAGTGTAACATCTTCCTCTGTCTGACATTTCTCTCTTCAGGCTCTTAATCAAGTGTTCTGAAGAGGAAACATAATGGACAAAAAGAAAGCACTTTAAAATCATCATAATGTTCAGAAATATACTTCATGTCTTCCATTGCTGCTCTTGTTCACATCCAAACCATAAAGCAGCATACGAATAATAAACAAACTAATTCATGAAACAGTTTTTTCTTTTTTTTTTATTGTTTTGATTCTTTTCTTAAAGCGAACACAGGACTCGTCTTTGTCAATCAGCAGATGAACTGGAGAGACGCTCAGAGTTACTGCAGACAGAATCACATTGATCTGGTCAGTGTGAGGAACCAGAATGGGAATCAACATTTCACTCATTTCAATAGTGGTCTTCAGTTATCTGGACCACAGATCTGGATCGGTCTGTTCAGAGACTCATGGCAGTGGTCAGATCAGAGTAACTCCTCTTTCAGATACTGGAAGTCTGGTGAACCTAATAATTATGGAGATGGTGAAAACTGTGCTGTTATCGAACACAATGATCTGAGACAGTGGATAGACATCTCTTGCAACAACCAATTTCCTTTTGTGTGTCATGAAGGTGAGCAGATCCTCACAAACACACACACTCCATCCATCACCTCCAGATATCTTAAAGTTCACGCTACATGTCTGACTTGACAGATTCCTCCACAGTGTTTGTTCTGCATGTTGTTTTTGATCAGTCTCTCTCTAGTTTTTGCTTGTGGTTTGTTTTGTGTCCAGATAAACTGATTCTGATCAAAGAGACTCTGACGTGGCCTGAAGCTCTGAGATACTGCAGACAGAACTATACGGATCTGGTCTCGGTTCATTCAGAGGAGATGCAGGAGGAGGTGATGAATGTGGTTAAACGTGTGTCTACTGGGGCGGTGTGGTTGGGTTTACGTCACTCCCATATTTTGGGCATCTGGTACTGGGTGAGCGGAGAGACCGTGTGCTTTCATAACTGGGCTCCAGGAGAGGAGGACTGTGTGTCTGGAGTAAGATCTGGAGCAGTTCAGTCTGGAGGAGATCAGCGCTGGATCAGCCGTCCTGAACACGACAAACTCAACTTCATCTGCAGCAGATCTGAGGAGTGAAGGATATGTCATTATCATCAGATAATGTGCTTATATCAGTACAAAAAATAATAATTTATGTAATTTAAAAGTATCATGAGTCTTTTCTCTATCAATGTAATGTTCTCTGGGTATATAAAATACTAATGTGCACTATATGTTTTAAAGACCCCATGACATCAACATGAGTTTTTATTTATGATTGTTCAGTCAAACATACTTACTGTTAAATAGAAAGTAGAAGATCATGATTCAAGGATGTGGATCAAAGTATATCGGCTTTTTAAAATAAACGCAAAGCACAAGCCACATCAGTTGATTTCATGTGATCTTGTTATTCTGGTGGTGTGACTTCTTTCTTCTCCTCACTCCTGTGTTTTGCACTAGTCATATATTTAAAAATTACTTGTTTAAAATATGATTGTGAGAATCTATATGTGTCTCAATAAAATTAAATATGGTTTATTCTTAAAGCTACAATATGTCTTCTTTTTTTCTCCACTAGGGGTCGCTAACCTCTAACAATAACAAAGGCGTCGGTTGATGACGCGGTGATAAGAGGAATCAGGGAACTTGTCGTCATGCTGAAGGATCTAATAATGTTTGTGGATGTGTGAATACATTCATGTTTTTTAACATGACTGTGGTATGACACAGGGCGTGATTGCTAATGAGAGACGGACACACGAGTCCCGCGGATATTATAGGAATGAGGATATTTCATTCTACCAAACTATCCACAAGTGCTGATCACTACTCACACAGGACAGTTTATTTGACGAATTAAACTTGTGAGGTAACGCAGGGCTGTTTCACTTGGTCTAACTTTACACTAAACTGCATTTGAGTGTGTTGGAAGTTATAATGAGATTTATTGTGTTAGTTTGTTGGCTATATGAGACTTGCAGTGAGCTAGATCATAGGTCTCGTCAAGTCTTAAAGCTCTGTCAGGTCCAAGTTTGTCGAGAAGCTCTTGGCATCTCAAAAACGACATGCCGATATTGATCCTAGTTTTAGTTCTCCTTTTGTCCCAAAGTCTGCTTGCCATGGTCAACAGTGTTTGAACGAAACAACAACAGCGTGAGCGTGCCACTAAACAATACGCAGCTGTCCACGTCTGTTGCCATGGTTACTATGGCAGTACTAGCAGAATCCAGGGATAATGCGGATATTACGTCATTGACAGAGAGAATTTATCTTAATTTACAAATTATATAAAGTATCTTGTGTGCCATGTGAATAGCGCCGGGGTGTGGCGGCCTCGCTCATTAGAGATAATGAAGAGACAACGAAAAGACTGTACATCTCCATGGTTTCAAACGGATTACATAAACTGAGAATATTTATTTTTTATATTAATTACTTAATTTTAAAAGAAGACAATTCAAGCTTTATAAAGACATATCTCTCGTGAAAGTGTGGCAACCATTCGCTGAGTTACAGTTCATTTTCGGATGCGTGTCAGAATGGACTTCACTGACAGAAAGACGGCAGAACTTGCATCATGTTTTTTTTTCCTTTATTTTGCGAAAAGCACAACAGTGTTCACTAAGTAGACACTTAACACAATCAAATGATGTATAACACTTATATCATTACTATGAACAGTCAAATCCTACACTGAATGGTGCTAAAAATAGGTCAGATATATGCAGTGCTTGCCTTGCATTATGATCTCTCTACAACTAATGTCCAGACACTGAAAAAAGTAAAATGTACTTAATATTTATTTTGCGCGCATTCTTTTGAAATAAACTTTTAACTAAATGCACTCTTAACTAAGTTAAGTTAACGAAGAAAATAAGTAACTTTACCTTTGCCAGTAAAAGTTTGTTGAATAATTTCTAAGTGGAAGTTCAGTTTGTAATACTTTTTACTCAATAATATAACACAGAATTACACCACACTTTTAAACTGTATGCTTTACTTAGAAACATCTATATAAATAATACAATAGATATAGTGCAGACACCATATATGCATAATAGAAGTAACTCTACTCACTCAAACACAGAGACCTCAATATCTGGTTCACAATACACAATGAGGATAGTCAAGTCACCTTTATTTAAATAGTTGTTTCAAAGCAGCTTTACAGTGATAGCAGAGAGATAATGCAACAAAGTTTGTTTCTGCTGTTCAAGTTCATTGACGGTATCATTCGATGGATCATTTTTGAGTAGAAAATAAACCCCAGATGTCACAAAACAGCAAGTCACTAAACCTAAACTGTAGGATAAAACTGTATAAACAAAATCATTTTGATCATATTATTGCACTTATTATTAACCAGTTAGACTTTATTTCTGTCATACATCTATAGAAGCTCTTGTTGAGAATTAAATGTTGATGTTTTATTGAAAATGTTTGGTTTCACATCACCATTATGGTGATCAGTGTTTGCTTTAGTTGTGCTCTTGACCCTTGACTTTTTTAATATTAGTTATTCTTTGACTGCTGCAACTTTGTTTTTGTAAAGCACATTTGTTATAGCAAGAGAAAATATGATCTGGTCATAATGGTCATGTTTTGATGTTGACAGTATCATCATTGACATGTTATCAACATATTTTTTTTTTCTCTGATTGCTGTAACAGTGTTTGTGAAGCACATTTGTAATTGCAAGAAAAAATAAAATAATACAAGACAAAATGTGAGCAGGTGATGGTGATGTAATCATATTTTAGTGACCTGATTCAATCATTTGATCTAATTCTAATCTTTGATTAAGTAAGTGTGTTATTAATTTTATATTATTGATTGCAGCAGCCCTGTGGTTATACAGCAATATGAGCTCCTGCATCAGTCAGACACACAGGCATCACAAATCAGCATATGAATCTCAACATGTTAATAATGATCAACAAAAAGTTTCATGCTGCAATGCATGCTGGGTGCCACCATGTGTGACGTGCCTCTGAGCCCGTCCTCCTCTAGCCGGCTGTGTGTTGGGACTCACAATGTGAAACACCAGCAGAGAATTATAAAAGGTTTTAGTTCTCTGACTTCACTCTCTTCGGTTGCCCTTTTGTCCTCTGTTGCTCCTTTGTTATTTGTTTATCATTCATTTGCTTCATGTATTAGATTAGTTTGGGGATTTATGTGTATGTATGTGGGAATGTGTGTTTAATATTTTGTGCTGTAAATTACATTGCTTCTTTATTTACGTTGATGTTCCGAGTGGAATGTTTTCCGTAGCTGTGTTTTTCTTATTTAGTTATGAGTTTTTAAACTTTATTTTTATTTATAAACACTTTTTGATTTGCTTTTGTTCTCGTTGCCTCCTTCATTTGTCGTGGCTCTGAGCCGGTCGTGACTCCATGTACAAAACTCCCAGCATGCACTGCAGCATTAATAAATGCAGCTGACTAGTCTTACTATTTTATTTATTTGTTTTTATTTGCTTTTATTTTTGCTGTTGTTTTGTGACTTTCTGTAGCCTGTTCATGTGATGTTCAGAGTTTATCTTTTTGTGTATAAAAAGTTTTTGGTGTCTGTGAAGGTCATTTATTTTTTATATGAACGATGAGTTTAAAAAGCTGATTGTTGTAGTTTCACAGTGGTGGTAATGTAGAATTTAAGTGTGTTTGTTAGAGTGATAATATACATTGTGCAAATTTGAAAAAAAAACGCGATAAGCGCCGAACCTATTTTTAGCCTAAACGCGATAGATCCTCTGGACCAGAGCCATAGAGAAAAAGAGTTGCGACACTCTTTGATGTCGCCGCCATGGCTGTCACGTGGTTCATGTAAGCCCCAATAGTTCCAAAACATACGCTGCCTGTCCTGTTTTTCTATGGGACAGACAGCAGCGATTGCATTATTGAACGGTAAATGTAAAATAAAACACACACCCAAGTACTTTTTCAGCTGTTATTGCATTATTGCATTTTGAAAGTGGACATTTTCTAACTTTCCAAAGGAAAGAAAGGATAAGACTTTGTAATGTCCATTTGTTTCCATTGCACTGGACAGTGAATAAACCCTCTCAGATAACTGTCATATGGAGGAACTAGCCTACCTGCAAGTGCATAAATAACTTTACTTAATTTATACTTGTATGCTTTATGGCTGCAATATAAGTTGCAGGATTCCACATCTACAGAAAGGCCTACAGAAGAGTCTGCACAGACAGAGGAGACATAGGCCTACAGGTGGGCAGTGGATAGACAACTTTTCCTTTTTATTTGTTGCATGAGGCATGTGTCTAATATCTCTTGTTGCAGGCACTTGACCACTGGCTTTTCTTTACAAAGAACAATTGAAATAAAACTCAAGGAACTAAGCATATTTGTCTTTTATTAAACATTTAAGGAAAGGTTTTTTTTTTTTTTTTTGGCAATGTTGTGTAATATGGCACATGCAATAATGTCACAGGCCCTGTCAGGTGTGCAACCCTCAGAGTTTTCAGACACTGAAATCTTCCCTTTAGTTAGCCAAAGTTCATTTCATTGTGTGCCCTTGTCCTGGAGCTGCATTGTAACTGGTTTGGGTCAGGGAATGGGGTCATAAAACACCTGTCTGCATGCAGGAACATGTCATAATCACCTATGAAAAAATGCAGTTCTGTTAGGATCAGCATAAGTGTGTGTAATACAGTGAGCTTGATATTTAATTGTGAAACTTTCCTTAACACTTTCAAATAATGTGCATAAATGTGAATCTCTGAAAATGCTTAAGTCATGCACAGATCCTGGCCATTTTGCTTTCACATTTGTGATATGGAAGATTTTAGTCAACTGCCTTTTTTTATTTGATATAATATTACTAATCTGGAATATTAAGAATCACAATAGTAGCCTAACTGCGCTGCACATTTACATTGTGAACCCCCTTTCTGTTCACATAATCCCGTTCATTGAGGCCTTAATGGCAGTCTATGGTCTAGCCCAGGGGTCTCCAAACTCAATCCTGGAGGGCCACTGTCCTGCAGAGTTTAGCTCCAACCCCAATTAAACACACCTGAACCAGATAATCAGACCTTGATTACGAAGAACGGCCCCTGGATGCTGTTTGGCATTATTGGTTGTTGTATCTCTTGTAGCGACAATGGCATCTGCTTTTCAAATTAAGGAATCATGTGACGCCAAAACACAGCGTCTTTGTCCTAACTGGTTAATAATTACCCTACAAGGACCAATTTGCCAGCGCCAGTTTGGCTGGGTCTCCCCCGACTTTACAGCCTCATGACATTCCACACACACACACAAACACCCTTTTTGTGTATAACTGAGAATACGAGAAATATCTTTTCTTTTATTTTCATAATGTGTGTACATTCCTATATGCACGTGTAATAGAGGTGTGGGTTGCTAAGAGTAAAATCTTGAATTCTAAATGTTCACTGAAAGAAGGTTCCTCAATAGTGTCTTGTAAATCGACCCCGAAATGGTCGTAAACTTTATGACCCAGAGCTGCATCTCATCCAGTTCCTGCAAGCCCACATTCCATACACTTCCACACAGGCAATCCAAGAACCATGTTTCTGATATGTATTTTTATGTGTGTATAATTTCCATGGTAGATTGAGATTTTCTATGTTCTATCATAAGAAATCAATTGACTCTTAAAATGCTCAGAATCCTACATTAGAAATGCATATCTGTATTCCCATGTTCTGTACACCATGTCTGGTATCATTCTAATCGTAGTGATCTCACGGAATTACATATATGTATGAGATTACAATGAAATGTATTCTTACGGGTAGTATCTTGTCTGAAAGAGGAAATACGAATTCTATCTCTCACATGACAAAGTCAAAGTAGGCGTCTTCTTCTTCACACAAAGAACTGTTTCCCGCTTCATATCAGGAGAGCTGATTCGCTCTGTCACAAAACAGGGCGTAAACAGATGTCTGTTAAAAGGACGAGACCCCCACTTCTCTCTCTCTTCTCTCTGATCCCTGCTCTTCTCTCTTCGATCCCTGACCTCCTCCTCTACTCCCCGGCGCAGCGCTTCTCCAAGGATCATCTGAAGAAGGCCTTAGTCTTCTCTATCGAGCGAGCACATGTCCGAGTCGTAGCTGCGTCCCTTGCAATAAAGACTTTAAGCCTCTCCCATCCAGGGAGATGAATCTGATTTTCCGGTAACTTTACATTCAGTGAGCCTTTTCGAACTTCGCGGCACCGGAAGACCCAGCAAAAACAGGACGCCACCCTCAGCATCAGCCTCACCCGAAAGGGCACAGAATCGCAAGTACATTGTCTGATAAAAGCTGTTTCCCGTTGTCTCGTGAACCTAGGTTTCTGTATGTAATAAGTAGCTTTTCCCTTCTCTATATTTCTTTCTTGCTTTCTTTCTTTCATTTTCATTTTATTCTGATCACATATTTTTCTTGTTTGTTTAAATGTTTGTTTGATTTATTGTTTGCATTTTACGTACGTTTATATTTGTAGCTTATATAATCTCTTAGTGTGTGCCATTTTATTAATAAACCCATTTATACTTTTCACTGCCTCTGTGTTTGAAAAACCACTTTTTATGAAGTCAATGAAATCAAAGATCTTATTTAAGCTACAAGCTCGATATTAGACTACATTCAGTAGTTTTAATTTATAAACTCAGAAAGTTGGGTGTCCGTGGCCAGGACATTAAACTCTTTTGAAGTTTGTGAATACCTCTTCTTGACTGTAAGGATTTTACATTTGTTTCGCTGGACGAATTAAATGTTGGTCAGATAGTTATAGAACAAGGTAATCTCGATAATTGATAAAATAAATGTACATGCGACTTATGAATTATGACCATGAGTCAAAAATATTAATATTCCAAGATTCCCCATATTCTTGAGCTAATTCATATTTACCCAGAGTCGTATTCGTTACACTCTTTAGATGCTAGTGATTGGATATCGCAAAGTGTAAACCCCTACTGGAAGAGAAAGAGGAAGAGAAAGAAGAAGTGAGGAGCAAAACGCAGAGAAAGAAGAAGGGAGGAGCAAAACGCAGAGAAAGAAGAAAAGGTGGAGCAAAACGCTGAAAGTTAACTTAATTTTAGGTAACTTTAAACGATTTAAGCCTTGTTCATGTTTTATTTGTGTTACTCAAATTATTTAAAACTAAATTGGATCGTTTGGTCCACTGTATGTTAAGTGTAATATTGTCTTTTCCGTCGCGCTGTCGCCTAAAGCTCAGAGTTTCTCTCGTGTGGAACTCGAGCTTCTCATCACATCGTGCATTAAGACGCAAAACACTCGAGAGCTTTAATCAGGACGGCAACAAGGTTTGTCCAGTTTAATGGTGTGAAGGTGTTTGAGTGTGTTTGGGGACACTAATGTACAATTTGCAATAAGTCGTATTGATTATTTGAGAATGTAAGTAGTGACGCACTTTCAATAAGAACCTATAGCCTAACGAAACCGAAACTAGACTGGGGCGACATTTTTATATCAGGCCTATGATTATTTATTTTTCATGTGTTTTTCCATAATTTATTAACAGTTTTGTAGCAATAGCCTAAATTGAATTGTCTCGCAAAAGTGGATATCCTTAACTGTCAACTGCATGCAAGTTACTGAATTTGTTTACTTTTTGAAAACTTTATGGGCGCGTGCTGGATTCTCTTGATTTTAAAATTTTATATAAAAGTTGCCATATATGTGAGCTCGTGATTAGTTTTATATGACGCGCTAGATTATGTTGAGTTGGAATGGGACAAAAAAGAAGAAAATGTATGGCACATCGAAGATCGCCTGTTCATTGCTAAATTCAGCTCTCTCCACTGCAATCAGACCTCCACTTTAATACGTTATTTAATAAGAAGAGAAAACATGAATGAAGTGTAGTGGCTATATTATAACATATAGTGCTCAACAACTGTTTGGTGTAGAAACATAATACATCATTTGAAAGCCGAGACTTTGAAGGTTTGATTTTGGAACTGTGGTTGTTTTATTTGTGCACTGTGGATTTGTGCTCTGCTTCCAGAGATGTTTGATTGGTCTGCTGAGGCAGTGACATATCGTGTCAATAGACGCTCATGTGAATCTGTATGGCGTTCCCATGTTTCCATCGGCTCTTCAATATGACTTTGCAACATGCACTCGTCTCATGAACGTCTCACTCAACGTCTTATTTTTTTAATTCTGCTATTTATTCCATTCAATTTAAGGCGCAGACGAGACGTAGACGTCACGCATCATTCACGTGTGGCAGTGAAGTTATTAAATATACCAGTAAAGTTATTATTTTAAATTTAAATATATTATTATTTTTTTTTTTCTAACACGTAATAGCAACACGCTTTTCAGCACTGACTATGAAATCTCAGATTCTAGCGGTTAATGAGAACATATTGAAAGTCTTCATCTTAAATGTAAGGTCCACTGTAAAGACTAAATTGTAATGTTAATCATCAAAGTAGCTATTAAATAAAATAGGTTTATGTGGAACTATTTTAATATTGAACAAACTAATAAATACATATTTTCTTGAAGTGTCTATCAACCATACTTGTAATGACAGCTCCCAATACTGATATTTTTGGCAGCCAACAAAAAAAAAAAAAAAAAAAAAAAAAAAAAATGCTGTAGTTTACCGGACATAATTGACTTCCCAGTCAAAAGTGACCAGACACCTGAAAATGAAAATCCCAAGTGAACACACCCATGCTAAAGTTGACTAAAAAGAGGAATAAAAAATAATATTTTGGAAATTGATCTTAATGCCTTAATTTAAAAAATTAGGAAAACTCCAACCTTTAAGGACATCAATTTTCTTTGTGAATGAATAATGTATTGTAAATAAATAAATGTTCTTCCTTAAAATACAGGGTGCATAAGTCTGGACACCCCTATGTTAAATTCCCAAAGATATAGATATGGATCCAGGATAATATGCATCCTGATAAAGTTCCCTTGGCCTTTGGAATTAAAAGAGCCCCACATCATCACATAGCCTTCACCATACCTAGAGATTGGCATGGTTTTATTTCAGTTAATAGCTGGTTTGATTTGCATTGAGAGATGATCTTATGGAAAGTACTCCATGCCAATCTCTAGGTATGGTGAAGGCTATGTGATGATGTGGGGCTCTTTTAATTCCAAAGGAAGATAGCTCACTTCATGTTAATTTTGTAACAAATACTTAAAGACATTTAAGGATGTTAATATGTATGATTTAATATGTATGGATATTTGATGCCAAATATACTTTTTATTTTAAAATTCTAAATAAACATTAAATTAAACATGGAAACCGTACTTCCCATTTAAAAAGACACTGGTAACATTTTACCTTAAGGTTTCATTTATGTGGCTTCAATTCAATTCAATTCAATTCAATTCAAATGTATTTGTATAGCGCTTTTCACAATACATATTGTTTCAAAGCAGCTTTACAGAAAGTGCATTTCAGAAATGTACATAGAGAAATACAGTTAGTTAATCATGTATTGATTTAGGGCATAAACATATCGCCAGCGTCGAGTCGTCTCTTCACAGGCGTCGAGTCGTCTCTTCACGGGCGTCGAGTCGTCTCTTCACGGGCGTCGAGTCTTCTCTTCACGGGCGTCGAGTCGTCTCGTCACGGGCGTCGAGTCGTCTCTTCACGGGCGTCGAGTCGTCTCTTCACGGGCGTCGAGTCGTCTCTTCACGGGCGTCGAGTCGTCTCTTCACGGGCGTCGAGTCGTCTCTTCACGGGCTTTAAGTCGTCTCTTCACGGGCGTCGAGTCGTCTCTTCACGGGCGTCGAGTCGTCTCTTCACAGGCGTCGAGTCGTCTCTTCACGGGCGTCGAGTCGTCTCTTCACGGGCGTCGAGTCTTCTCTTCACGGGCGTCGAGTCGTCTCGTCACGGGCGTCGAGTCGTCTCTTCACGGGCGTCGAGTCTTCTCTTCACGGGCGTCGAGTCGTCTCTTCACGGGCGTCGAGTCTTCTCTTCACGGGCGTCGAGTCGTCTCTTCACGGGCGTCGAGTCTTCTCTTCACGGGCGTCGAGTCGTCTCTTCACGGGCGTCGAGTCGTCTCTTCACAGGCGTCGAGTCTTCTCTTCACGGGCGTCGAGTCATCTCTTCACGGGTGTTGGGGCATCTGTAGTTTCCATGGGAGGCTGGATACAAACTGGAGCTGACGATCTGTATTTATCTCGGGACTAGCGTCCCGAGATAACAACAGAAAAGCAGATGGGAAATAATTAGCGTAGCTGCTGTTCATAACAATAATGCATTCAATCTGATTCAACTGTGGTATAAAAGGTAATTATTATGTGAATGCTTGGCTAAAGAGATGCGTCTTTAATCTAGTTTTAAACTGGGACAGCGAATCTGAGACTCGAACAATATCAGGAAGACTATTCCAGAGTTTAGGAGCTAAATGTGAAAACGCTCTTTAGTGGACTTAGATATCCTAGGAATGACCAGAAGCCTCGAATTTAGTGATCTTAAGGAGCGCGATGGATTGTAGGGCGATAGAAGTTCCGTTAAATACCCAGGAGCTAAACCATTTAGGGCTTTATAGGTCAGTAGTAATACTTTGTAATTGATACGGAACTTTATAGGTAACCAGTGTAGAGATGATAGAATTGGTGTTATATGATCATATTTTCTTGATCTAGTAAGAACTCTAGCGGCGGCATTTTGCACTAACTGTAGCTTGTTTATAGAGGATGCAGGACAACCAGCTAATAAGGCTTTAACAACCAAACACTTTTAAACTTGTCCAATTTCGTCAGGAATGCGTCTCGAACCACCTCTTGTTTGAGTGATCGGAATTTAATGTTACAATATACTTAAAACGGATACGTTTTTCCTTTGGGTTTTCTGCGTACAGACGACACCATTGTCAAAAAGATCCCCATTCGCACCGATCCGTGAAAACGACTAAAAACGCTGTATTACACATGCCAGGCCATTAGATGCGATGAAACACTATAAACTGAACACCTAATACGCATGTGCATGACATCATCGTTTTTTTTTGTTTCACAGAGACCTTTTTCAAAAGTTTGCGTTTTCAGGCCCCCAAAACGCCATTGTCGTGTAAATGAACGGCCAAAACGCCTAAAAAGTTTTACGTTTTTAACTACAGTAGTTGAAACCGGTGTCGTGTAAACGGCCCCTTATTCTGCCCTGAAAGTTCTTTAGAGGGCATTTACACCACTTTGCATGATTGGATGGCCACTTCATGCATTTGCACTGATCGAATAGCTAAGTGTAAATAGGCCCTGATAATTAAATATATTCAGTTGTTTATAAATTCAAATATAAAATATGCAGTCAAGTCAAGTCACCTTCATTTATTTAGCGCATTTTACAATACAGGTTTTACAATACAGATTGTTTCAAAGCAGCTTTACAGAGATAATAGGAAATTAGAGATGAACAGCAATTCTAGAAAAAAGTTATTGTCCAGCTAAAGTAAGTTTGTGATTTATACATTTTTGTTGTACAATCATTATTTATTAACTTAGGGATCGCTTACATGACGTCGTTTTCAACTGAAAACTGAAAATAATGTTATGCGTTCTGGCCGTTCATCCGCACGACAGCGGTGTCTGGTGGCCCAGGGTCCAAAGTGTAATTAGTTTTACAAAAAACAAGTTTGAAAACAACACTGTCATCATCTCAGTGTAAACTTAAATAACATGAATCTGTGAAAACGATGATGGCGTACGCATGCGTATTACGCGTTTGGACTATAGGGATGCACGTTTTAATGTGTACTGTGCGACAGGCACATAGTCTTTCTTTACAAAGTGACATCGCCAAATTATTGTCTGGCCTGCATAATACAGCGTTTTCTGCGGATCCGTGTGAACGGGAATCAAAGAGCAAAAGAGTATTTAAAAAATAAACATATAGGCCTATTAATAAATGTTATTTTGTGTTTAGCAGGTAATGAGTTGTCAGTGTCTTCTGTGAGGTGGAAACATGGATAAATTACAGGTGAGTTCAACTTTATATTAATGCGCTTCATTTTGGAGAATACATTATTTTTCTCTGGTTTCATTCTCATTTAATAGAATAAAAAAATCTATTTATATAATCAGTTTTATTGATTAGTTTTCTTTTTATTAAATTTATAGGAAATTGGCAGTTCTGTAACAAGTTCATACTTGTAGAAAAAAACAGGTTTAAAATACAAACATTACATTATAATATGAAACTATTAACTTGTCCACAGTTTTAAAGTAGCTGGACATTTTACATAATTATAAACAAAGATAAAGGATAATATAAATAGAGATTTTACAGGTCAGATGTTGAATGTTTTTCATGAATTCCCATTAACTCCATATAACTGTCATTTATTTGACCTGTTTCATCTAAAATGCTTCTCACATTTACATTCCATTACAGGTAATGTCCACAAAAAGAATAATTGTGTTATGCATAGGACTTGAATAAATTATTGTAAATTAATAAAATAATAATAATAATAATAATAACACCTAACAATGACATTGTCAACATTTTAGTCAACATCATTGGGCTGCCATTCTTTGTTGCACTCCATGTGTTTGACAAGTGATGTCTAAGCCTTTATGCATAATGGACATACATGGATAAGTATGGAAGAATATAATCATCAAATATTACTGTAGAAAAGCATGATTGCTATAAACAGCACACACCTGACAAGGCAACTTTAATCATCTGTGATGATCTGCCATTTCTCAAACACATTGTCACAGCACTCTAAAAAAGCCAGTTGGGTTGTTTTTAGTCCATGGGCTGGGTAAATATACACTGTAAAACCCAACAAGTTAAGCAAACTCATTCATTTTGAGGACACCAATTATCTCAATTCAATTAAGTTTATAAAAAACAATAGTTATGAGTACTCTAAAATTATTTTAATTGAGTCCACTAAAATAAGGGTATTTCTTAATATACAATTAAACTTTACACTGCATTCAAACACTTAATAGCTGAAACTTCACTATATTGAGCAAAACCATTGAAATTACAAACTTTAAATGAACTCAGAGCGCCTGCAGTTACTGCTAGCTCACAATATCACAAGCAAAGTCAAATCCAATAAGTTAGGCTGGCGACACTCTTGAAGATTTTAAGCACGATTTGTGATCGGGGGGCATGGCCCGATTCAAGGCTTGTCACAAACGACTTTTTGCCCAAAGAATCCTCAATTGTGTGGTGTCATTACGATTATTTTACTGCTACCAATCGCGTTGGAGATCCCAGATCGCAAATCTTAAACATGTTTGATATTTACGACTCTTGATCGGGCTGCCTGTAACGTGATACCCGCGATAGCCAATGAGAGCGAGCAAGCGTCACCTACCGGATGTTGCATGCTTCTACTGTCAAAAAGCATTAATGTAACAAATAATAATAATAATAATTATTATTAACAACCTCTATGGCATTATGCTGACTCACACAAACATCAAGAATCAGCATATGAATCTCAACAATGGTGACACTTAAAATATTCAGATAAACCTCTGAACATCACAAGCAACTAAAGTCATAACAAAAACTTCAATTGTAAAAGAAAATAGAAAGACCTCTATAAAATAGTCTAAAGCTCTGTTAATTCTCATAAGAACTTTTCTAGATGTGTGACAGAAATAAAGTCAGTCTGGTCAGTAATCAGTGAAGCTGGGAATGCTGTTAGTGGAGTTGTGTAATCCTCCTCTGCTGAGATCTTCACAGATTCAATGTCTTCTTTTCTCTTCAGGTGATTTCATCTAAGACTGTGTATGAAGTCTGTTGTAGGTCTTGTGTTTCTCTCCCATATCGTCTGGGAAGGCTGCTTTTTTTTTTTTTTTTTTTTTTTTTTTGCGCGTTAGAAATAATAGCATCTCACCCCATAGCTCATTAATTGGTTAATCTGACAGTGTTTCAGCACTCCTTAATGTCACCTATTTTTTTTATAAATTTTAAGGACAAAAGCAGCCTCCATTCATAAGGAGATCTTAAAGTATTGTAAGCCCGTCTATTGGTCCAATGGAGGTCTCCAATAATACGGGGAAGGTTTCTCTGCGTGTTACTGTCTTTCCTTTTACGCAACACAACAAGATTAAATGCAATATATTTTCTTACATGCAATAGCTCATTTCATCTGACTCCATAAATGAAAAGGTTTTAATGATATCTGTGTATCATTAAACGTGAACGAATATCTGATTATTCTTTTAACTCTGATTATAGTTTACCCGTTTAGATTTAGGAAACTATATCGCTTAGCAGTCCTTCGGATGCACGACACAATCTCGCCAGTCTGATTTCTCAAAACAGAGGTAATTGGCTAAACATCTGAGATTTGCCGTATTCACACGTACAAAATAACAGACACTTACATAGCCCCCTTGAATGCCACCTCAGGAACTTAATCAAATTGTTTCACTTTAGTAGAGGTCATGACCACCATAAAAGACGTTAGTCGATCAACTTACTTTTCTTAAAATGGCTTTAGTTTAGTCAAGCCCGTGGTATAACCACGTACACGTATCTAAAGGAACATTTAAATGAGAACAGAGGTTATGGAACGCACCCGAATCCAGGTTGATCAAATAGCATTCGCTAATTCTGGACGGAAATAACTCGCTCCCCTCATTCAAGTACACTTGAATCTGATAATCAAGTATTAGTCGTCACTAATGTCTAGCGCAGGCTTGTGGAAATATATGGATCCTATAATCTATAAGAGTGGAAACAATCTCAGAGTCAGTCAGAATAAAATCAAACGTTTACAATTTATTGACCAGGGGCCGTATTCACAAAGCATTTTATCTTACCACTAGGAGTACTCCTAAATCGCACTAAAAGATTTTAGCTAGGAGTTTTCTCTTAGAAGTTATTCACAACGCCTTTCAGACCTACTTTTAGTAAAGAAAAATGACAACTCCTAAACTAAGAGTGAGTCTTTGTTGCTATGGATGACGTCATTACTCATGCACGAGCTTGACTGAAGTGACCACCTTGATTGGCTGATGATTGTAACGCGGGAATGATTCCAAACACCTCCCCTACGATGATGAGTGACAGGTGACAGGTCTGAGAATGCGTGCGCTACACAAGTATTGCGAAGGACAGAAGATGATGAATAACTGAATAAATAGCCTAAATGAATAAAGAGTAAGGCAAAACAAATAGCCTAGTAGCCTAATGAAACATATGGATTGATGCAATATCTTTGCAACATTATTGAATTAATCTGTCACTGCCTACGTTTGCAAAGAGAAGAACATTTTAATTTGATTCACAATCAAACGTTACAATTAGTTTACATGCAATGAGTAGCCTAGTTTTGCTTGTTATTGGTGGCGTTATTGCATCCCTAGTTATGCCTACTACAATGCAAAATTATTCCCTCGCGATTGGAAGCTCCTGTAGCCGCCGCATACGCATTTCAAAACATCGCGACGTGAAATGCCACAAAAAGCGGTTTGTGAATAGGTCTTAGTGAGTTAGGAGTCCTCTCGACTTCTTTTAAGCTGTCCCAGGCTTAGGTGCTACTTTTAGGGCTAAAATGCTTTGTGAATTACTCTTAGTCAAAAAAATTAGGAGTCCTAAAGTTACGAGAGACACGCCCATTATTTTTAGGAGTTGCTCCTAAATTCGCCAGTTAGGAGCTACTTTTAGCCTTAAAATTCTTTGTGAATACGGCCCCAGGTAATGAAGCAATAATTCAAAATCCAATTCGCAAGAATAAAATCATCAGTTAATCATAACATAGTAACAATTCAGGAATCGAAGAATTTGTAAAGATTATTACCTGGTAACGAAAAATACACACATGCGGTTGTGTGGGCAGTCAACCTACAGACTCCTCGAACTTTCTGCACCTTTTCCTTATATACCCAGATAATTCAATATTCTTACCAAATGGCCGTCTATCATTATAATTAGATTTTGGGTCCCTATTCAGGGATTCACACTGGGAGATCAGAATTTGTATTTGAATAGGTTCTTGTTTTACATACAGGAGGTACAGTCTGAATGGAGGACCTGGGGGAGGGAAACACCTTGAGAGGATACATCACTTTTCTCATATTTTATAACTTCTTTTAGCTTTTCATTATGGTTGGGAGAATGAGACCATTTTACCAGGTGCACTGAGACACTTTAAATGATATCAAACATGTATAGATACTTCTTGTACATAGGTTTTCAGTGTATTTCAGGTGAGGAGGAGGGGGGATGAGGGGGAGATAGTGTGTGTGGAGTGTGAACTGCACTGTGTGCTTCACCTCGAAATCCCTGTTACATATGCAGGAGATAGTTCAAGTGTTAATGTCCAGGGGGGCCTTTTGTTCCATCGAGGGGTCGGCCAGACATACTGGCAGCAGCCTTACAGTATTTAATTGCAGGATATTATATGCTGAACACTAAAGGGGATCAATGAACAATATTTTATATGTGAATATGTGTTTATATTAGGAATGTTTCCTAACGATGCATCTTAGCAGCACACTCTCTGACTGCAGTGATGACAGCAATGAAAGCATTGGAATACCTCCTTCATTCAGTTGTGAGTAAATTTCATAATGAATTTGAGCAACATCAGTTTTGTGTCAGCAGCATAAAGCATCAAATCACCACCAGAAACCACAATCTAATAATGTAGTAATAACTGAAATTCATAATTAAGGTTATTTATAATAGCCTCTGTGAAGTTACTGTATATACTGTATGTGGTATATTTTTTTAAGACATATCTCCAAATTGTGTTTCTGAGAGATAAATTATTATGGCAAGGGCCATGGATATAGTGATAACATTGTTACAACATTATATTCTAAAACATTCTTTTAACATTTTTAGCGGGAAGTTTCCCAGCGCCAGCGTGCACAATATTGTACTGCTTGAAAACACCTCCAAATGCTGTCACTTACATTCAAAGTTAAACCGCACCAAGAGATAAATGAGATTTAAAATGCAGTTTCTTTATAAGGAACATGATATCCTGGCATATGTTTACACCTGCAGTTCGGCCTCCTCAAGGAATCCTATAAACTTTGTCATGTCTTTTTACACTGTACAAAATCATAAAAAGCGGTCAGTGACCACCAGCTACGGCTGCTAAACAAAAACTGTAAAATTACAGTAAAACACCCTAATTAAAATAAAGTGCAAAAAAGTTTCTAGAGAGCCAAAATGACTATTCTAGGCACGATCTGGAGTCCTGTATAAGATAACAGTGAATTGCAATTGAAAATATAGACAAATTTAAAAGTTACTTATATTGCCCATTATTAATTTTCATAATTTTTGGTAATGCAGGTGATGGAAATCAAACAGAAGACATTCTTAAATGGTAAGTTTGTCTTGCTCTCAGATTTGACTTAATCAGTTTATTGATGTTATTAGAAGGACAGCAATATTTTTAAGTCATAGTTAGTGATTGAACACTTGTACAAGTTCTTATATAGCGATTAGTCACACAATGTACATTAACAAAATAAATTCTCTTTTTGAGGCCAATAAAACTATAAATCACTCAAAACTAATTTCAAATACTCTAATCCTGATAAAGCGTTTGATATTTCAGGAAACTTAAAAATTATGAATTGAAAAGAAGCATTGAAGAACTGAACTCAGAATTTGACAGAAATCATCAAACTCTCGATGATGAAATAAAGGAGCTGGATGATGCCATTGATGAACTTGAGTCCGTGCACAGGAACACTACAGTGGGCAGTTTGGTCGGATCATCAGTTGGAGCCGCTGGAGGAATCGCAGGCATAGCAGGATTGTGTTTGGCCCCTTTCACATTAGGTGCTTCTTTAGCTCTTACTGGTGCAAGTGCTGTTGCTGGAGTAGCTGGAGGAGTAACAGGTGCAGCATCAAACATCACTAACATGGTCAGGCAGAAAACCCTGCGTGAGAAGATTGAGAAGATCATCAATGATTTACAGAACACAATCAAGCCAATGTTAAAGCTTCTGCGTAAAATTGAAAACATCACAGAGGACATTAAATTGGTGGAGCAGACATTAAAAAAGCTGAAGAAAAAAGAGAGAGCAGCAAGAGATGGATCTGAGGAGGTATTAAAGATTGCAGGAGTAGCTGGTCTGGCTATACTTGGAAAAAGGTGTGCAGAGGCTGCCAAAGAAATCCGTGTGTATGTGAAGGCTGTCAAAGCTGCGCGTGGGTCTGCATCGGCTGCCAGAGCTGTGCGTGCGACTGCAGAGGCGGTCAAAGAAGTCCGTATGGCAGCAGCGGTCACTGGCGTACTCTCCGCTCTGTTTATTGCTCTTGATGTTTACAGTATTGTTCAAGATTCAACAGAGCTCTCTGAAATGAATCAACCAGCAGACAAGAGAAAAGAAGAAGAAACCTCATCAGAAACGCTGAAATTTATTCTTCAGATGAAAGCAGCAGCTGATCAGTTTAAGAAGACTGTGGAAATAATTAAAGATGCCGTAGACAGTACGGTACCGTAGACAAAACAACCTCTCAGGCCTGGCAAAGACAGAGACGATGATAAAAAATGTGAATGAAGATGGAAAACACTGATAATTTTTGAACATTTATTTGATCATTTTTTTTTCTTGTGTTTCTGATTGGTTTCCGTGTGGAATTTTAATTGGATTTTTTTTTTTTTTTATCAAAATAAAATTATTATTATTATTATTTTAAAAATCAAAACTAATTTTTTTTTTTTTTTTTCCAGTTTATTGGTCTGTTAGGAGAGACATAAGTGTCTGCATTTTTGTTTATTCTATATTGCTATTTCATTTGAGTTAACAGTAAGTTTGTTTACTTTATTTTGTCTGTCCTTGTAGTCTATTGCGTCCAATATGTTTAAATGTTAATAATAATAATAGTAAAGACAGTATTTGAAAAATGGATTCAACCTTGTTCATGTTTGATATACCTTGACTCTTGAAATACAGTATCTGACTGATGTTATTGACATGTTCTTTGTATGACATATTCTTAAACCTATTATTTTGTTGGATTATTCACTGCTAATTGATCGGTCTATCCATAGTGTTTTCTGTTTTACTAGTTGTATTTGTAATAATTTACTTTATATTGTATTATTTAGAGCAATGTACATGTTCAGACTGAGATCTTTATTATTTTCGTGCCAAATAAATACACAGTGAGCCAAACAGCGAGGACCACAATGGAAATATGTTTGTAACTTTCTTGTGTCATCCTCGACAGTTCTGATAAACGTATAATGTCACTGTGATGGCATCTTGTTATGCATTTATTGTTGTTACTGTCTAATAAATAATAATAAAAAAGAATCTAATCAAAAACAGCACTTCTGCTCTGTGGAAGAAAAAGTTACAAGTTTGCAACTAATGCTGTATTTTCAATAAAAATATAACAAGATATGTTAGAGTGCATGAAGTATTTTTTCCAGGACACTTAATTTGTTATATAAATATAGCATATTGTTTTAAAAATATCAATACCGTTGATATCAGTCCTACTGCATGAAGATGTTTCATCCCTGTAGTTCCCTGACCACCAGATGACGCTCAAGAGCAGATGAGACATTCTCTGACCTCTGAACTCATTTGTGCTCATAGTCCATTCTGTAAAGAAGAGATTGAGTGCTTCTCAGTATCCCTCCTCGTCTCCTCTCTCCTCCGTCCTCCATCCTATGACCCGGAAACCGATCGAGCTCCGCCATCTTGAAGGACATCTCAATTCTCTAATTGCACCGCGAGGAGTGAGGAGCTTCCAGATGAGTCATGAGCGAGGATACACAGGTGTCTCCTATGTGGAAGAGTTTTATCGACTAAATGTGACGCACGTATAAATTCTCCTCGCCCTTCACATTGGTCACAATCATTTTAATTTATACTTTACCATTGCTGTTTATATAAACCACACATCTCACATATTTCAACAGGGTATCTTTCTTTATTATTATTTACTATGAATTTCTTAAATTACCAAACTAAAACAACACAAGCACAGATCCTTTAAAGGGATACTCCACTTTTTTTCGGAAATATGCTCATTTTACAACTCCCCCAGAGTTAAACAGATGAGTTTTACCGTTTTAGAATCCATTCAGCCGAACTCCGGGTCTGACGGTACCACTTTTAGCATAGCTTAGCATAGATCATTGATTCAGACGAGTCCAGTAGCATTTCTTTCAAAATGACCAAAGAGTTTCAATATTTGAAATTATATTCAATATTATACAAGGAACTGTGCGGCCGTACCATGGGTGCAGCAGACGTAGTGATATGACGCAGTGCCTAAAAAAAACGCAGTGCCGCACAGTTCCTTGATTATTACGCCGGAATGAGAGTAGTTCCTAGCCATATAAGCTTAGAAAATCGCAACTTTTCATTTTCCGTCGATCTTAGTACACGGTTTAACTACAGAAGAGTCAAGTTTTAAATAGGAAAAATATTGAAACTCTTTGGTCATTTTGAAAGAAATGCTACTGGACTCGTCTGAATCAATGATCTATGCTAAGCTATGCTAAAAGTGGTACCGTCAGACCCGGAGTTCGGCTGAATGGATTCTAAAACGGTAAAACTCAACTGTTTAACTCTGGGGGAGTTGTAAAATGAGCATATTTCCGAAAAAAGTGGAGTATCCCTTTAAGCGCTGCTGTGAAGTGACGCTCGAGTGATCAACTGAAGATGAAGACATTTACCCCTGGTTTCACAGACAAGGCTCAAGCTAATCCTAGACTAAAATGAATGTTTTGCAGTTTTAACTGAAAGAAACTTGCTCTGACATATTTTAAAATCTGTCAGTGCCAAACCTGTTGAGTTTGATCTTAAACCTTTAAGGACTACGTAAACAGAAAGGTAATTATATTACATTACATGCAAGTTGTGAGTTTATACATAACTGTGTTTCTTTCTGTAAAAAAGTGTTGCATAATTAAATGTTAAATGCATTTATGTAATAAGTTCACTGATATGTGGGCATTTCCATTATTAAAAGTATATCTTTAATAGCAAGCTACAGTTTATTAATATTAATTTCTTTTTTAAATAACATGATTTACATGCAAACGCGACATTATCTGCAGTGTAACTGATCTGATTATGACAAAGTAATCGAGTATCTGATGTCATGTGACAAGTCAGATTAGCTTTTCCACTCTTGCAAACAGAGATAGGTTATGAGGTTATGAGACATCATGTATTACTGGAACAGGAACAGACAGGGCCCAATTTGTAATAATTTTAAAGAATACAATTGGATGTAATTAATATAAACTTTCTGACAGTGTGTGGGACATCCGACTACTTTCCAAGAAGGGGCGCAACTGATTTACAAATAAATGTTTCACTGATTTACGATTACAAACTTTGAGACTATGTTATTGGTAATACTTTACAATAAGGTTAATTTATTAAACATTAGATAATGTATAAACTAACATGAACTAACTATGAGCAATACATTTGTTACAGTATTTATTAATCTTTGTTAACGTTACTTAATAAAAATACAGTTGTTCAATGTTTGTTCATGTTAGTTCACAGTACATTAACTTATGTTTGCATGATTTTAATAAAGTATTAGAACATTTTGAAATTAACATTAACAAAGATGAACAAATGCTATTAGTGCAGTTCATTATTAGTTAATGTTAATTAATGTAGTTAACTAATGTTAATAAATCTTATTGTAAAGTGTTACCATGTTAATACTGATTGGGCTATGTAAGAATAAGTTTAAGTAACAACAGATGCTTAATGTTTGATAATGGGTTAAAATCAACACACACATACCATTGCAAATATTTGCCTTTGCAGCTGTCAGTCTCCCTTCATGTACTTCTCCTCAAACAGTAATGGGCTGACTGAGTACAAAAGGCCCTTTTGGTCTTTTCAGCTGAACAAAGAGAAAAGAAAATATCATAATATATAATATATAATATATAGGATTACATACAGGGAAAAAAAGTATATTTACTTTCCAATTTTTGGATTAACTTTTAAAGGCATTGAAAGCATGGTAAGTGTTGTGGTTATACTGTCTATTTACAACAAATATTGCATTAAAACTACTAATACTGTGGTAAAAGCATGGTACATTTTGAGGTTACTGTCATTTTACTACACCCATCACAGTAAAACTAAGGGTACTGTGGTAAAATCATGGTAAGTGTTGTTTTTACTGTGCTTCTACTACAAATACCACATGGAACTACACTGGTAGTTACTACTATGAACCAGATGTATGAATATGATTAACTGATTGAAGGGCTTTAGCAAGGCACATGACAGACAGCATTTAATCACCTTAGTTAGCAATAAAGTTGTGTTGATTCTAGTGATGTGTTGATTCTCTAAGAGCCGATTCTTTGTAGCAAACGATATGTCTAATGAAGTCACTAAATCAGTATCGCTGGTTAGGATAATGCTCAAAGAAAAATTACGAAGCAAAAAAGGAGCATTTTCCCTCCTAATTAATTATGTCAAGAATGTACATTAGGACGTGGCCCTTATTTACATGATGTTTTGAAAATGTAAGCAAAAAACTTTTCCTGTCTTTGTGAGTAGCTGATAAATGTAATTTTTCTTTCTACTGTGTTTGTATAATGCACTTTAACTGAAATAAACACATAAATGTGAACATTGATGTGTTGGTTTTGATTGAGGATCAACAGAGTGAAACCTGATTGGCCTATCAAACCCATTGTAATGTGTCTTTAGGCTTCTTTAATGAGCAGGTCTGACAAGATTTTGGTGTTAAAACTTAAATTCAGGTGTGGTCTTGGAATAATTATAACCAGAAAGAAATGTGCCACTTCAGCGTATCAAAATGTGTAGAGAAAAATCACAAAAACCCAACCAAGTATAAACTAATAAAAGTTTGACTTTGAATTTGAAATCATACCCTGGCATAAAATGTCAAGCTAAAATTATACCCGAAAAGACAATTTCATGCAAATTTTATGATCCACTTCACAGGACATTTACATTTATTAATTTTGCAGACTCTTTTATCCAAAGCGACTTACAAATTAGTAATACAGTAAGAAATTTATTGTGAAGAGGCAAATAAACACAAGAAGTGCTCAAAATACAAAGTTTTAGACATTGCTTTGAGTAGCATAAGCTAGAATAGGGAGATTGTAAATGGGTTCGTTCCACAAGCAAGGAACAGTGAACAAAAACAGAGAGTCGGAGAACTGCGGGTATCAGGAAATTTAAGCACTTCTTGCCGCTTGCCGTTCTCAAGTAAAGCATTTGGATGTTGACTGGTGATCTGTTATATGTTAATGACATTAATTAGGCAGCATTTACAAAGAGGAGATCGTAAACCATTCAGCTGCGCATAATTTCAGCTTTAATTTCAACTTTAATTTCAAGATTCATTTATTTAGCAATTTATAAATTTCACTTCTGGAAGAGAGACGTACACGTTTTCTGTGAGTATGTTCATTCTTTGAATCACATGTTGGCACATTTGAGAAATTATCGTAAGATCAAATGTAGGACGGTTTCTACACAACGTTTTATAAATGAGGCCCAATGTCTGTTGATGTGAGTGAGTTTTGGCATTAACAGAACTTAAATTTCATCCAGTTTATTAGCAACAAAGCACATCAGTGTGAATCACGCAATATCCGTCTTTGATCTCGATTCTGATCTGATCCATTACTAAAAGTGAGAACTGTCCATTTTGACTGCACTAATTTCAGTCCTCCCCTCAATGCAGGGAACAAACAAGCCTAATGTAATGAACATTTCCAGTGTTCTTGATCTACTGTACACTTCACCTAGGTAATGCCTGGAATTAATTTAACCAACTATTTATACTAAGTTTTAAATCAATATGTATAGTACGTGAATAAGGATCCCAAGCTGACTAGAAAGCTTTACCTATTACAATAGACAATGCTTTACAGTGAAGTATGTTAGACATAGATATGGCGATTTATCTGCTCAATAAAATACCTTACTCACCCGTTGAGTAATAAAAACACAATCTCTGCATCTTTTACTACATTTCAAATCCTTCAGTTCTCGCATCTCGCAGATCATCTTCTGAAAAGCCAAGCTTATGTTGATTCTTGTTTTATTACAAGCTCTGTCACATTCTCTTTTTGCCAGCAGACTCTCCTTTCTTCTGCATTTTTAAACGGGTGATTCCCTCAATAAGAACTTCTCTAGACGTATGACTGAAATAAAGTCAAACTTTAATCACATAATTATCTAATTAACAGAAGTTTGGGAATGTAGATTGGACCCATACAGACACTGAGTAGTGTCCATTTAACACTGAGGATTTTATTGTGTAGAATGTTGAGTTGTTAATAAAACTTAAGTATGTTTACCATCATTTGACATTATAAATGTCACAACACAAAAATGCTGTTTGTAAATAAGTTTATTTGAGCTGGTGTTGTTGAGCTCTCCTTTGAATTACAGGTTGCAAGATACTTTATACTCAGCTTTTAGTTTTTCTTTAAGAATAAACCATATTTAATTTTCAAACAAGTAATTTTTAAATATATGACTAGTGCAAAACACAGGAGTGAGGAGAAGAAAGAAGCCACACCACCAGAATAACAAGATCCCATGAAATCAACTGATGTGGCTTGTGCTTTGCTTTTATTTAAACAGCCGATATACTTTGAGCCACATCCTCGAATCATGATCTTCTACTTTCTATTTAACAGTAAGTATGTTTGACTGAACGGTCTGTAAAAATAATGAGCCGTTTTTTTCAGAAGAGAACTAATATGTTACTGCCACATTTTCGTTTCTATTCATTTTCTGTATTTTTATTATTATTACCGTTGAGTGCCACTAGGGGGCGCTGTAGCTTAAGAGTGAGCTTTGTATGCAGAGAAGAGTTTAATTTCCGCAGAAGAAGCGATCTCAAAAGAGAAAGAAAGATGCATGACTAAAGCGTGGTCACTAAGCTAAGTCTAAGAGAAATAAGATAAACAAAAAGAAGAAGAAAAAGACAAACTAATTTCTCTCTCGGTACTCAGCCAACGAGGTATGTTTTGTATGTTGTATTTGTCAAAATGGTTTTATCTGTCAAATTTCTTTCTATAAGTTAATTATTGTTTGTTCTGTGCTTTTAGTTTTCACGGTGTGTTTATGATCCTGACCAAGCTGGATTCAATAAATCCATCAGTTGAGAAAGCCACTTGTGTCTGTTGGTACCTGGAGGAATTACAGTGAAAACTCGGACTGATCTGCACGCGGGTGGAGGCGAGGCGACATGATCAAAGGAACAGCAGTCTTGCCACAGCGTGATCGGCACGTGCACAGAGCGGGGAGCGCGCACGGGACCAAAGCACACGATTTGAAGAGCAACACTTTAAGATAAGGCCATAAGAAGTGTGGACACTTATAAGTTAAGGGTTTGTCTAAACAAGGAAAACAAAACAAGTTTAAGGTTGATTAATCAAATAGTGAAAAGTGAAAGTAACGTTTTGCTATTCCTAGTTTTTGTTTATTAAGCCACAGTGTAAGTTCTAAAGCACCTAAGTTTAAGCATCAGTACATATGTTTATTGGGCTATTTGTAACAGTAATGTGAATTCTGTATTTCATGTGAACAGTTTAAATGTGAATAACTCTTATTTGAATACGTTTTGGGTATATTTAAGTTGAGAGTAATTTAAGTTACATTCATATTACTGCATTAAGATTCAGTGTTACATTTTTATTTTATTCTGCCTTTATATTTGAACTGCCTGCAGTACAGGGGTGACTTTTAGTTAACGTAAACGTTTTGCTGTTTAGTGACAAGTGACAAGACGTTAAAATGACTGATCCAAATACACCACTAATTAGTGCAGACCCCCAGAGGCAGTCTGAAGAAACCCAATGTACTGATCTTAGTGAGCAGCAAGAATCAGTACAACTTAGAAGAAGTCAGAGAGTGAAAACACTCACAGAAAAGGGAAGAGAAATGCAGGATGAGAGGATTAAAGGACTCCAGCAAAGATTTAACTACAACTATGAAAAGTGGAGAACACGTGCAAAAGCATCCAAGCTACCCCTCTCTCAAACAGGACCCTTGAATAAAGACATAATTGAAGATATTATTGGTGATGTTAGAGGTCTTTGTGCAGATGTCACGAAAGTTTATGAAGAGTTACGTAAGCTCACCCCAGCGGATGAGGAGTCACGTCGCAGAGTAGATCTGTGTGTGGAGATCTCAGGTTTCCTTGTGAATAAAGCAACCAGCCGATTGGAAGGAAAAGAGGAACAAGATTGGCCGGAAGCAGGCTCCCTCTTTCAAACTGCAAGCAGTAAGTCAAGCTCTTTCAACAACACTAAGAACTCATCTGAGCATTCACATAGATCCTCTGTAAAACATCAAGAAGCCGCAGCAGAAGCAGCAGCGAGTCAAGCTGTTCTCAAAATATTAGAAGAACAAGAAATGGAACAGCAAGAGATAGAAAGACTTGAAGCTGAAGTCAGGAAAAAAGCAGTAGAACAAGAAACATTGATTAGACAAAAGCGCTTAGAAAGAGAGGCAGAAGAAATTAGATTAAAAATGCAGAGAGAAGCAGATGAAGCAAAGTTTAAGGCTCAACAAGAAGCAGAGTATGCAGCTTTGCAGAGAACACTTGATGAAAAGAAAAGAAAAGTACTGCACCTGGAAAAGGTCAAAGATCTAAAGGCAGCACAAGCAAGGATGCAAGTTTATGACCAAATGAGTGCAGCAGAAGCACAAAAGATCGATGTAACAAAGATTAACACAGAAATGAAAGACGCTGAACATGTAAGCTTCCCATCTCTGCTTGAACAAGTCATACCCCAAGCTGCAGCCACTCCTATAAGTGATGGTACATCAGATCTTGTTAAAGTGCTAGCAAGTGCACTAAGTGCTAGCCGTATCCCTGTTCCGGAACCTACTGTGTTTTCTGGGGATCCCTTAAGTTACAGTGACTGGAAACTGTCATTTCAAACGCTGATAGACCAAAAAAATATAAGAGGCTAAGAGAGCGGTTGAAGGATACTTCCTGCTTGGAACTGAATCTGCATATGCTGCTGCATGGAAGATTCTGGATGAAAGATATGGAAATCCATTCACAATCGCAAAAGCCTTTAGAGACAAACTGAATGCATGGCCCAAAATGACCTCAAGGGACAGTTTCAAACTAAGAGACTTTGCAGATTTCTTGCGCAGCTGTGAAGCTGCAACAGCTCACATCAAGTCTTTAGAGATCTTGAATGACTGCAATGAGAACCGAAAGATACTTTCCAAACTTCCAGACTGGCTTGCTGCTAGTTGGAACCGCAAGGTTATTGAAATTGAAGAACAAACAAATCAGTTTCCCACTTTCAGCCAGTTTGTTGAGTTTCTAACGAGAGAAGCCAAGATTGCCTGTAATCCTGTTACATCTTTACAGTCACTAAAACAATGTGAGCCTAACAAATCAGACAAACCGAAACTTACAAAACAGAAAGAAATTGGAGTTAAAACACTGATGACGACTTCACAAGAAAAGATACAACTGGTATGTGTATTCTGTAAGAAACCTAAGCACAGTTTACACAAATGCAGAAGTTTTCTGGAAAAGGCTGTGTCAGACAGAGTCAGCTTTATTAAGTCAGAAAGGCTATGTTTTGGTTGTCTCAAACCAGGCCATCATTCGAAGAGCTGTACCAACCGCAATATTTGTGAAAGGTGCAGTAAAGGGCATCCGACTTGTCTTCATGAAGATAGAGTTAAGGACAAAGAAGAACAAAGGCAACCACTAGCTAATCCAAATCCAAGTAACGAAAGGTCAAGTCAAAGCGACCGAGCTCAAGAACAAGTTACAGCCATGGCTACGACTAACCGAGTCGCAAGTCAAGAAAATAACACACAGACAGCTGCAATCATTCCTGTGTGGCTTTCATCTTCTACAAAACCCAAAGAAGTTCTTGTGTATGCCTTACTGGATTCGCAAAGCGATACAACCTTTGTTCTCAGTGAAGTTGCAAAGTTACTAGAGACAAACCAAGAACCTGCTAAACTAGAACTGTCTACTATGTCTTCCCAGACTACAGTTGTTCAGTCCGACAGACTTCAAGATCTTCAAGTTCGTGGCCTTAACTCAAGCAAAAGAATCACTTTACCTCCTACATACACACGAGAATTCATTCCAGCCAACAAAGCTCACATTCCAACTAATGAAACAGCTAAAGCTTGGCCACATCTGGAACACCTTCAATCAGAAATCGCACCTTTGCAAGATTGCGAGGTAGGATTGTTGATCGGATACAACTGCTCACAAGCTCTTCTCCCGAGAGAGATTGTGTCAGGCAAGGAAGGCGAGCCATACGCTCAGCGCACCGATCTTGGTTGGAGTATAGTTGGACAAACCAATCCCTGCCTGAACTATGAAGATGCGATTGGAATTAGTCATCGCATTATTGTCAAGAATGTCATCCCAGAGCTTAAGCCCTCTCTAAAGCTTCAGAACAAAGTCCACTATGTCAATAGGACAACAGTAAAGGACATCACCCCTTCGGACATTATCAAAGCACTTGAAGGAGACTTCTCTGAAAGAGCCATTGATGGCAACCCTGTGTCACAAGAATTTTTAAAGTTTCTCACAAAACTCAAAGAAAACATCACACAGAATGAGAGCGGCCACTATGAGATGCCACTACCGTTTCGTGACGAAAGACCCATATTACCAGACAATAGAATATGTGCAATGCATCGCCTAAAGTGTCTGGAAAGGAGATTAAAGAAAGACAAATCATACTACAATGATTACACAAACTTCATGGATGACATCATCTCAAGGGGAGATGCTGAAAGAGTCCCTGACGAAGAGTTGAATAACACTCCTGCATGGTATATCCCACATCATGGGGTCTATCACCCACACAAACCCGGAAGAATCAGAGAAGTATTTGATGCCTCGGCCAAGTACCAGGACACTTCTCTCAATGACCATCTCTTAACCGGTCCTGACCTGACAAACGCATTGGTTGGTGTTCTTTGTCGTTTCCGCAGAAGTTCTGTCACATTCATGTGTGATATAGAGCGGATGTTTCACCAATTCCATGTCACAAAAGAAGACCAGGATTATTTAAGGTTTCTTTGGTGGGAGAAGGGAGATTTGGAAGCATCACCATCAGTTTACCGTATGAAGGTCCATCTTTTTGGAGCAGCGTCTTCTCCAGGCTGTGCCAACTTTGGCCTAAAACACCTCGCGGCCCAAGGACAAGGTCAATTCAAAGAAAACACCATACACTTCATAAAGAGAAACTTTTATGTTGATGACGGTTTGGCAAGCGTTCCTACTGAAAGGGAAGCCATTCAGCTCATCAAAGACTCAAGAGAGCTCTGTTCCAAAGGAAAGTTAAGACTCCACAAATTTGTGTGTAATAGTGAGAGAGTTATGTCCACTATTCCAGAAGAAGAGTGTGCCACAGTGAAAGACCTTGACATGTCTCTAAGTTTACCACGCATTGAAAGAGCTCTTGGAGTTGAATGGTGCGTCACTTCAGACACTTTCAAATTCAGAGTTCAAGTCAAGTTGAACCCCCTTACAAGAAGAGGTGTACTTTCTACTGTCGCCTCCATTTACGATCCCCTGGGGTTTATTGCACCGTTCGTCCTCTTGGGAAAGCAGATTCTCCAGCAAATGTGCAAGGATAAGGTTGAGTGGGACCACAAGCTTCCAGAGCATTTAAAACCCCAGTGGGAATCCTGGATTAAAGACCTTCCAAGTTTAGCTAACATGCAGATTCAAAGATGTTTCATTCCTACAGATTTTGGTCAGGTTAAAAGCTACGAGCTTCATCACTTCGCAGACGCTAGTGTCAATGGATATGGTGCTTGTACTTACCTGTGAATCATTAACCAATCAGATCAAGTCCATTGTTGCTTAGTAATGGCCAAGTCAAGAGTCACACCTACTAGTGTCACAACTATCCCTCGACTCGAACTCTCAGCAGCAGTTGTTGCAGTTAGAGTCAGTGATTTGCAGGGCAGAGCTTGAAATCCCAGACATTGCAGAGTTTTTCTGGACAGACTCCACCGTTGTTCTCGGCTACATAAATAATGATGCCAAAAGGTTTCAAGTCTTCGTAGCGAATCGGATACAAAGGATCAAGTCAAGCACAAGGCCAGAACAATGGGCGTATGTCGCATCAGAGCAGAACCCTGCAGACTACGTTTCTCGAGGCTTAACCGCAGAACAAATGAAGTCCTCTGAATGGTTTGAGGGGCCAGCATTTCTCTGGGAGAAGAACATTCCTGATAGAGATGTCAAGGTGGGAGAGATCAGGGAAAATGATCCAGAACTTCGCAAAGCCTCTGTGTATACCATCAATGCAAAGGAAGAGCAAACTATTTTCAGCAGATTTGAGAAGTTCTCAGAATGGTCCAGATTGATAAGAGCACTTGCAATCTTGAGAAGAAAGGTCAAGGAACACAAGGGTGATATACAAAGGACCAAAGAAAGTACAACTTTGGAAGAGAGAAAACAAACTGAACTGTTTGTCATCAAAATTGTTCAAGAGAAAGCTTTCGCAGAAGAGATAAAGAGTCTAAAATCAAAGAAAACAGTTTCCAAGACCACAAATCATAAACTGTACAAACTAAGTCCGTTTCTGGACGAAGAAGGAATCCTCAGAGTGGGTGGACGTTTGGGTCAAGCTGTTCTACACCCGCATGTAAAACATCCAGCCATACTTCCCAAGAACAGTCATATTTCAACTTTGCTGATCAGACATTTTCACTCGAAGGTTCAACATCAAGGTCGTGGAATGACGATGAATGAGTTGCGTGCAAATGGTTGGTGGATTCTTGGGAGCAGCCGTGCAGTTTCATCATACATCTTCAAATGTGTCAGATGTCGCAAATACAGAAGGAAAACGGAGAATCAAAGTATGGGAGATTTGCCAGTAGACCGAACGGAGCCTACCCCGCCTTTCACTTATGTCGGAATGGATTGCTTTGGACCAATATACGTCAAAGATGGACGAAACGAGCTCAAGAGATATGGACTCATACTAACCTGTCTATGTTCACGAGCCATACATATTGAAGTAGTAGACGACCTGAGTACAGACGCATTCCTAAATGCTCTGCGAGCATTTATTGCAATAAGAGGAAATGTACGTCAACTGAGATGTGACAGAGGAACCAATTTCATTGGTGCCCAGAGAGAACTTGCAGATCTCATGAAAGAGATGAATCAGGAGAAGGTAAAAGCACTTGGATGTGAATTTCTCATGAATCCCCCTTCGGCAAGTCATATGGGTGGAATATGGGAAAGACAGATCAGGACCATCCGTAGTGTTCTTTCAGCCATCCTTGACCAGTCAGCAAAGAGACTCGACAGTACATCCTTGAGAACCTTGTTGTACGAGGTCATGGCGATTGTCAACAGTAGGCCACTTTCCATCGAGCATTTAAGTGATCCAACAGGTCCTGAGCCATTAACGCCCAACCACATTCTCACTATGAAGTCAACCATTGTTCAACCTCCTCCAGGAGAGTTTATGAAAGAAGATTTGTATCTTCAAAAAAGATGGAGAAGAGTACAATATTTAGCCAATGAGTTTTGGATCCGTTGGAGGAAAGAATATTTGCTCAACTTGCAACCAAGACAGAAGTGGAATGTACACAGAAGGAATCTGAAGATAAATGATGTAGTGCTTCTACAAGATGACATGGCACCACGTAATGAATGGAAGCTAGCCAAAGTCACTGATGTCTATCCAGGAACTGATAACAAAGTGAGAAAGGTTCGACTTTTGGTTAGTGAAATGACATATGACAAACACAGTAAACTTGTGACTAAAACAGTCTCTTTAGAACGACCTATTCATAAGGTTATTGTTTTGCTAGAAGCAGACTAAGGGTTTGTGTTCATTTTCATGTTCAGTTTGTCAGTCTGAATGTAAGTCATAGAAATCCCACAGTAAGAGTTGTGAGATTGGTGGGAGTGTTACTGCCACATTTTCGTTTCTATTCATTTTCTGTATTTTTATTATTATTACCGTTGAGTGCCACCAGGGGGCGCTGTAGCTTAAGAGTGAGCTTTGTATGCAGAGAAGAGTTTAATTTCCGCAGAAGAAGCGATCTCAAAAGAGAAAGAAAGATGCATGACTAAAGCGTGGTCACTAAGCTAAGTCTAAGAGAAATAAGATAAACAAAAAGAAGAAGAAAAAGACTAAAACTAATTTCTCTCTCGGTACTCAGCCAACGAGGTATGTTTTGTATGTTGTATTTGTCAAAATGGTTTTATCTGTCAAATTTCTTTCTTTAAGTTAATTATTGTTTGTTCTGTGCTTTTAGTTTTCACGGTGTGTTTATGAGAAAGAGAAAAGAGAAAAGACTCATATGATATTTTTAAAGGGGACCTATTATGCCCCTTTTCACAAGATGTAAAATAAGACTCTGATGTCCCCAGAGTGTGTATGTGAAGTTTTAGCTCAAAATACCCAACAGATAATTTTTTTACAGCATGTTTAAATTGTCACTTTTTGTTGCAGAGTCACAGTGCTGTATGGAGATGGAACAGGTATAGTTTAGTTTAATTACGGTTCTAACGTATTTGTCATCTGCTTGTATGTATCCACTATTAATAGCCTACAAGTCTGCTGTTTCGGACCAGGTCTGAATGATGATCAAAAATATACTGATGAGTTTAATAAAGTTTATTGTACATCTCACAAAAGATGAAGCGTCAGTTTTACTCCAGAAAATCACCGTAAGAGCTGAGTAAACACAGTATAAGAAGTGTGTAAGTACATAAATTAATTTCGGTAGAGTTGAGGGAGCATTTTTTTTGAAAACAAAATAATTCCACCTCGTCTTCAGCGGCTGCCTCAGATTTCCGGAGTAAATAGAGAGAGCTATGTGGATTAAGACATCCAGCCACACAACACCTACAACTCTTGGGAGACATTCTCATCTATGGCTGTGAACTCGATCAGGGCGGGTCTATGTTGAAACGGCAGCACTCGTGGGCGGAGCCTGTGCTGTAGTGACGTCACTAAAGCCTCATTCTGAACACAGGCCGTTGGGAGACACTGCTGATGATTTATGGGGATTAATAAAAAAGGAGTGAGTGGATTTTTATCACTATTGGGTGGTTGTGTACACACACTGCCAACACACATTATGTCCAAATGAAGTATGAAATGATGTGAATTTTGCATAATAGGTCCCCTTTAAATTACAGAAATTAATTTAATTGTACTGATATTTTTTTTCACATTATCTGATGATTAAAACAAAAAAAGTGTTTGTCAGTTAAAAAATCTTTTGCTTAAGAACAACACAAACATATCCTTCACTCCTAATATCTGCTGCAGATGAAGTTGAGTTTGTCGTGTTCAGGACGGCTGATCCAGCGCTGATCTCCTCCAGACTGAACTGCTCCAGATCTCACTCCAGACTCACAGTCCTCGTCTCCTGTGCCGTTCCCTGGAGCCCAGTTCTGATAGCACACGGTCTCTCCGCTCACCCAGAACCAGAGGCCCACAGTGCAGGAGTGGCGTAAACCCAACCACACCGCCTCAGTAGACGCACGTTTAACCACATTCATCACCTCCTCCTGCATCTCCTCTGAATGAACCGAGACCAGATCCGTATAATTCTGTCTGCAGTATCTCAGAGCTTCAGGCCACGTCAGAGTCTCTTTGATCAGAATCAGTTTATCTGGACACAAAACAAACCACAAGCAAAAACTAGAGAGAGACTGATCAAAAACAACATGCAGAACAAACACTGTGGAGGAATCTGGGTGGGTGCTGTCCATTGACAGCAATTTAATTAATGCTCTGAAGGCCCAAAAAAAAGGTTGAAAAAACATTGTAAGGACCACCCATTTCAGCGCTTCAGTGAAGGTCGCTTAATTTATTAGAATTTAGTTTCAATATTACTTTAGCTCTACTCTTAATCTGACTCCAATTTCAAATGATAATCAAATTTAGACCATGTTTCCTTTTAGAAAATAGTCATAAATATTGATACTGACTTAATTTAGATCTTTGATTACTGTGAGTATCCCATATTTTCAATTATTCGTTCATTAAGGACCCAGTGTTGCTTTGAGACGTCATGTGCGCTCACAATCACAAACTAGCCAGTTCTGAAATAGTGAGAGGATGCAGTGCAAACTATTTTACCCTTAAGCGGCCGCTCAATGCTGACTCATAACAAAAGGTGTAATTTTTTAATAGTCGCAATATGCAACGTGCTAAGTCAGCAATCGGAAGGTCTCCTTAATGATGTGCCCCATGCTCCATTCATTAGTGCCTTCGGTTTGATCTATCCTGGAGTAGATTTGCAGAAACACCAGACTGCACATTAATCTACTAGGAATAATGATTTCAGAATAATTCAAATATAACGTTTTATTTGTCAGGTAAAAATGTATCATGCCAATTACACAAGTAAATGATTAAAAGCCAATTCAGAAATAATAAATACATGACATCAATTACTCAAAGATGACTCTAAAAGTAAGCAATGCATTCCTGACAGAGACACACAGTGGTGTGTGAGTGTGTTCCAGCAGGAGAACACTGAAACAGCACTGTATGGGGGATGATCCTGGTTACAGACTCCCAAAAGACAGCTCTGCCACTTCCCCTTAAATACCCAGACCAGAACAAAAGGGTTATACAAATATTGTTTAGAGTTGCTTTGGGTCAGTTCATGTACCCCAGGGGGTAACACCTGGTTTTGGGAGATATCTTGCAGAGACATCACCCAAAGAGGAGAACAGGATTCTCCTAAGTTCTCAATCTTTCTCATTAAAGGTGCAGTGTGTGATTTTTAGCGGCATCTAGTGGTGAGACCTGTGATTTGCACACTGTCATTCACTCACTTCACATCCCTCAAATTTCAAACTCGAATGAGAAGCTACGGTGGCCGACATAGGATCGGAAGATGTCGTCGTCTGAGTCAGCAGAGAGTAGCAAGTCAAGCAATGAGGTTTCTTTATATAATATTTTGTATTAAATTATATTTACTTAATTATTCAGTAAAACCACATGTTATTGCGATTGTTATTTTTACTTGTTCATCATTGTGTTAGTCTTTTATTCACTGACTTTACCATAGCCAGTTTCCATGCTAGTTAGTATAAGATAAGAGCTATGGATAAGAGCATCAAAGCAGCTAGGTAAGGGGAGATAGCTAACGTTACGATGTCCGAGGCGTCGTTCAGACAGCATGTTTTTCTCCACGTTTGCAGAGTCAGGGACAACCTGAGTATTCTGCTGCGTCTTTTTCTGCTGCTTCTCATTCAAGTTAGTGACGAAACGCGCTCTGTAGCGCTGTCTGTTCCTGTCGGCTACGGTAGAAACATGACGTCACAGTATGTCGACCTTCATAGAAAGGGGTGGCCGTTGTTATGTAGATATAAATGACTCATTCTAAGTTAATACAAACATAACGGTTCATTAAGTAAGGTCTTTATACACCACTGAAAACATAGTTATGGATCTTATATTGCATTTCTGCCATTAGATCCTCAGAAAAAACACACATTGCACCTTTAAAACAATGACTGCAATGAAATTAAGACCATTTTACAATGATACCAAACATGAAAAGGAAAAACAATGGATTCACAGCTTACATCATATGTGATATATAGACAATCTCAGTGAACTTTTGGTGACTTGACTCAGGGAGAGAGGAGGGAGGAGGGAGAGAGGGATGCAGAGATAAGGAAGGAGAAAAGTTTGGACAACACAAACTCTGGACAATGTCCTGTGCTCTTTCTTTGCGATCTTCTGTCCAGGGTGTGTTTTACTGCTTTATTGTGGTGAGTTTTATCTCAGCGTTTGTCTTAGCAGGAAAATCAATTCTTACAACATCGTTAAAATAGTCCATGTGACTACAGTGGCTTAACCTTAGACATAAGGTTATAAGGCTCTAGTGAATGCGTGTCGGAGACTGATACGCAAGAGAAGAAAATGTTGAATAAAGTTGTTATTTTGTTTTTTTAGCGCACAATCATACGGGTTTGGAACGACATGAGGGTGAGTAATTAATGACAGAATTTTCATTTTTGGGTGAACTAAACCTTTAAGATATCTGGAGGTGATGGATGGATTGTGTGTGTTTGTGAGGATCTGCTCACCTTCATGACACACAAAAGGATATTGGTTGTTGCAAGAGATGTCATGCCATTGAGCCTGAGAATTCGGTCCGATCACTGCACAGTTTTCATTTCCTCCAATATTATTAGGTTCATGAGTATCCCAGTATCTGAAAGAGGAGTTACTCTGATCTGACCACAGCCATGAGTCTTTGAACAGACCGATCCAGATCCATGATCCTGATAACTGACGACCACTAATGAAATCCTTAACCTGTTGATTCTCATACTGGTTCCTCACACTGACCAGATCAGTGTGATTCTGTCTGCAGAAACTCTGAGCGTCTCTCCAGTTCATCATCATCTGATTGACCAAGACGAGTCCTGTGTTCGCTTTAAGAAAAAACAATTAAAAAAACTGTTTCATAAATCAGTGTTCATTTGTCTTATGCTGTTGTATGGTTTTTAATGTGAATAAGAACATCAGAAACATGTTTCCATTACATTGAAAATGTTACATTTTAAACATAAATGCACATTGTTCTAAAGGGCATCATCCTCTACCTTTTACACAGATACATTTACTCAAATTCTCATGCTGATAATAACTGTAAGGAAAAATTTGCAATTAATGAAGTACTGTATTTTACAGGATACTTAAAAACACACACACACACACACACACACACACACACACACACACACACACACACACACACACACACACACACACACACAGGGAGCGAGGCCAGAAATGGAAGGGCCTTTATAAAACAGGATAGGCAAAGCATAGAGTATGAAAACTGCACACCAAATTGCCAAGAAAAAAATATATATAATTACAGGTATGAATCCGTTACATTGTTCCTCAGTCACTCCTGAAATTGCTGTGATTGACAGTGATAACCGTAGCAATGGACGGGACACAACATTTGTCAAAATAGACCTGTGCATTTAGTGCTGTAGTGTAAATGCAGACTAATAGACCCACAGCAATATAGACCAGAAGAAGAAAACAGATCTGTGTTGTCTGGGTAATTTTAGAAGCTTTTAAGATCATTTTATAAAGCACTCCTTTATTACGTGTCCATTTTAAAGCAATGTTTAAAAATCTGCCTTTTCAATTTTTTTTTATTAAATCTAAAAATATTTAAAAGTATTTAATGCATTATTTTATTAGCATTAATAATTTGTTATTATAGCTATTTTATAATAAATCCAAAAGCAAATCATGAAAATAACTACATTTATGATACATGCGGTAACTTAACACTGTCTCTCATGACGCTTTGTTTGCTCTCTGCTGTGTGTGTTCATGTGTTTTGAAGGAGCCGTGGGTTTGGAGACGCTCTGAATGCTTTCAAAGCTAGCTTGATATTGCTAGGCTCTCCGAAAAAGCCTACCCTTAATTTAGAACGTAATACTGTAAAAAAGGCCACCCTTTGGTAATGGACTCTCCCAACTCCCCCGCCTCTGTTCGTGATTTGGACTGTTCTAAAACTTTCCGGGGAGTTGAAAACAAGATTCTATCGAGAGAAGATGTATAGATGTGCTTGTTTATTATAAATAACAGTTAAATTCAGCAGAAATGTTGTCATCTCGAGATTTGAGGATTGTGTGTGTGCGTGCAACTAACTAACCACATACATGACATTTACATGGCAATAAATCATCTTCAAGTACCCCCTGGTGTGAGACGTAATGTTCTAACCGGACATCCTGTAGCCATTCAATACTCCGAACCAAAAGATTGAGCAGCAAGTTTTACATGGTCCTTCGAGCCGGATAGTGGACTGCTACAGCCATGTCTCACCCAGAAAGAGAAGCCCCTGCCGTACGACCAAGGAGACAAGTTAACCCTCCAGCTTATTTTGAAGACTATGAGCTCAGTGGACCTGGGCTTCGTCGACAGCAACCACGGTCGCTTACCTACCAGGCTGTACAAGAGGATGAACCGCCAAGTCCTACAGGTTACTCCAGATCCACTTCTCCAGTCAGCCAAGCATCAGATCGTTCAGAATGGAGATTGACGGACCGATGGGACAGCACTTATGACAAGCTGAGAGAAGAGAATGCTACATTGCAACGGCAAGTGAAACAGCTGCCAGAGCTTACAGCTATGTTTGAAGAGATTAAGCGGGAGAACGCAGCCTTGCAACGACAAGCTAGCCAGCTCCCTGAGATCATCACAGCATTACAAGAGATGCGTCAACAGAATGCTGTACTCTGTAATGAGATTCAAAGCCTGAAATCTGAGCGTGAAGCTTCACCTGAGTCAGTCACTTCACCGATGCCACAGAACACTTTAAGTTTCAAATCCTCACTGACCATCTGAAACTGGAGGAGGCCCTCCTAGTGGCGGACTCTTACAGCAATTCGAGGTTTCCCTTCACGAACACTATGAGAGCTCTGAATAAAATGTATGGTCAACCTCACCAATTAGCCCTGCAACGAATCTCTGAGCTGATGGATGGATCTAACATACGCAGTGGAGATATAAAAGCCTTCAGGATGTTTGGACTGCAGGTGCGCTCTCTTGTCAGTATGTTGCAACAGCTGGGCCATAAAGGTAATGTAGAGCTGGAATGTGGATCACATGTGTCTCGCCTCCAAAGTAAACTGCCACATGACCTCAGATCTAGTTTCAAAAGATATACCCACCCACTGCAAGTTGCTATTCCCACACTGCTGGACTTTGCGGATTGGCTGGAATATGAGCTTCAAGTACAGGAAGACAATAGCCAGTATACTTGTCACCCAAAGCAGGACTCCTCAGCACACATCAGAGAGGTGAGAAGAGAGCCTAAGCAGCCTCGCAGACCAACTACTGTTCTCCTGGGGACTGAAAAGTCATCGTCCACGCTAACATCATCAGCTACATTTAAACCAGCTCCAGTCAGAGCAGAGAAGTTAAAGGCCTTTTGTCCATACTGTGACAATAACAAGCATTATTTGAATGGCTGTGACAACTTCAAGCTTCTCAGCAAAGACATGAAGATAGACTGGATAAAGACTAAAAACCGATGCTGGCGTTGTGGTCGTGGACATCAAGCAGCCAACTGCACACTAAAGACTCCCTGTCCAACTTGTAACAAGAAGCATCTTCTGGTACTGCATGAAGTCAATGATCAAGTCAAGCCATATCAGCAAAATACAGTTTCTTCTAGTGCAGTTTTGTATGTTGACCGCCCAACATCCGGCAGTAAAGTGCTTCTCAAAGTGGCAAAGGTACTGATCAGGAATGGTAACAGGGCGATGGAAGCTTATGCTGTGTTGGACGATGGATCAGAGCGGACCATCATTCTGCATGATGCAGTAGAGAAATTGGGACTTGTGGGGGAACCTGAAGATCTTATGCTTCGCACAGTGAGACAAGATACCCAGGTCATACACGGGGCGGCAGTGACTTTTACTGTGTCCCCAACTGCTAACCCCAGTAAAGTCTACAAGATCTGTAAGGCCTTCACAGCTAACGTACTCAACCTGGCAGAACACACTCACCCAGTCAGTGCACTGCAAAGAAAGTTCACGCATCTTGCTGGGTTACCACTACAACAGCTGAACAAGGTACATCCTGTGCTTCTCATTGGTTCAGATTGCCCCCACCTTATCACACCTATACAGCCAGTCAGACTGGGGCCCCCTGGTGGTCCGGCAGCAGTGAGAACACGTCTGGGATGGACACTGCAGGGTCCAACTCAAGAATTGAGCAGTCTTCTTTCCCCTGATCAATGCTTCTTTACCTCGCTGCGGCCCGTCAATGACCTTTATGCAAACGTGGAGAGACTGTGGCAAATGGATGTTCTACCTTACCAGAGTGAAAAGGTGATCACCAGGTCACGCCAAGACAAAGAATCCATTCAGCTTCTGCAAGAAAACACTGTGAGAGTGGATGTTGCTGGTGTTCAGCGATATGCTACTCCCCTGCTACGTGTCAAGAACATGCCTCGTCTCTGCGCACCTAAGGAAGCGGTTTTACCCCAGTTAAGGGCAATTGAGAAACGACTTGAAAGGGACCCTGATCTGGCTGCAGTATACCAAGAGGAGCTAGCCAAGCTAGTGCAAGCTGGGTATGTTGTCAAACTTAATCAGGAGCAGGTGAACAGAACAAAGGAAACCTGGTACATCCCGCATCACATGGTGCAACATAATGAGAAGAATAGGGTGGTCTTCAACTGTTCATTCTCATACCAAGGGCACAACCTGAACGAGCTCCTACTACCTGGTCCAACACTTGGTCCGTCACTTCTAGCAGTCCTTCTGCGTTTCCGGGAGCACTCTGTTGCCATCAGTAGTGACATCCGTGGCATGTTCCATCAGGTACGCCTCTTGCCAAAGGATAAACCACTACTGAGATACATCTGGAGAGATATGCAAAAAGACAGAATCCCTGATGTCTATGAATGGCAGGTACTGCCTTTCGGGACTACTTGCAGTCCGTGTTGTGCCTCGTTTTCTTTACAGAAGCATGTAATAGATCACAGCCAGCCTGGAGAGGACACACGGGTTTCAGTGGAGAAGTCATTTTATGTGGACAATTGTCTTCAGAGCTTTGCTTCCCGTGACATGGCCAAGAATCTGGTTGACAAACTCTGCAGCCTGCTAGCATCAGGTGGCTTTGAGCTAAGACAATGGGCTAGCAATGACCCTTCAGTTATCAGCCATCTGCCAGAGGATATTAAATCTCAGAGCAGCATCCTCTGGCTCCGTGACGGTCACCAAGAGGCTCAGGAATCAACACTTGGCCTGCATTGGAATTGTCAATCCGACACCCTCTCATACAAACGACGCAAACCTGACTGTCAAGTGCCCACAATGCGAAGCATCTACCAGATTCTCGCTCGCCAGTATGATCCACTTGGTTACATTGTACCATTCACCACTCGAGCTAAGGTGTTAGTACAGAGGTTGTGGGACAAAAAGAGGGAGTGGGATGACCCACGGCTACCAGAGGACCTAATAGACTCTTGGAAACACTGGGAGAGCGAGTTGGAAGGTCTGCAACATATCACTTTGCCTAGATGTTATTGCAGCAAGGAACTAGACTGTCCCACTAGTAATAGGCAGCTTCACATCTTTTGTGATGCCTCAGAGAAAGCCTACGGATCTGTGGCTTACTTAAGAACAGAGAACCCTCAAGGTATAGTGGAGGTAGCCTTCGTAACAGCTAGATCCCGTGTTGCTCCCAAGAAACAACAGAGCATTCCTCGTCTTGAGCTGTGTGCAGCACTCACAGGAGCGCAGCTTGCTAAAGTCCTGAAGACAGAGCTAACATTACCACTCAATAGTGTCACTCTGTGGTCCGACTCCACTACCGTACTGACCTGGCTTTTATCAGATTCCTGCCGCTTTAAGGTTTTTGTGGGGACCAGAGTGACAGAGATACAGGACTTAACTGAATCTGATACCTGGCGTTATGTACAGTCAGGTGACAACCCTGCAGATGCTATAACGAGAGGAAAGTCTCCCTCTGATCTCCATAGAGACAGCATATGGAACCAAGGTCCAGCATTCCTCAGACAACCCCCAGGAAGCTGGCCAGAGATGCCACCATTAGCTCACACAAACCAAGACAGTGAGCTAAAAAAGTCTAGCTTCTGTGGACTGTTAACCTCTGCTCTGCCACTGCCAGATCCTCAGCAATTTCACACATTCAGAGACTACCTAAAGGCCCTTATACAACCATCCAATGAGAACTCTACCCCTATTTTAACTGCAGAGGATTATAAAGAAGCTGAGCTCAATGTACTCCGTCAGATCCAAGCAGACTCATTTCCTGAAGAGGTGTCCCATTTACAATCTGGAAAACCTTTGCCAAGTGGCAGTCGACTGCTGTGCCTAGCCCCTGATCTAGATTCCGAAACACATCTCGTACGTGTTGGTGGTCGTCTCCGACAGATGAGTGAACTAGAAGAAGATACCATTCATCCTATTGTCCTTGACCCACATCACCCACTCACCAAGTTGATCATCAAAGATTATGATGATCGTTTGCATCACCCTGGACCAGAGAGGGTATTTGCGGAGCTCAGGAGGAAATACTGGATATTAAAAGGACGAGCAGCAGTCAGACATCATCAGCGCCAATGCACTGAATGCCAAAAATGGCGTGCCAAACCGCATCCCCCAAGAATGGCTGACATCCCATCAGCAAGGTTGAGAATTCACCAGCCAGTTTTCTATTCAACTGGGATAGATTGCTTCGGCCCTTATCTCATAAAGGTGGGACGCAGAAATGAGAAACGTTGGGGGATCATTTTCAAGTGTATGACCATCCGTGCAGTGCATATTGATCTCCTCACAAGTTTGGACAGTGATTCATTCCTGATGGCCCTTCGTCGCTTCATTGCTCGGCGAGGGAAACCTTATGAAATCCTTTCAGATCAAGGAACGAATTTCAAAGGTGGGGAAAAAGAACTTCGTGATGCCTTTGTAGCTCTTCAACCTGAGCTCCAGGCTCAACTTGCAGGCCAACAGATTAGGTTCACATTCAATCCACCCAGTGCACCACATTTTGGTGGATGCTGGGAGCGGGAAATTCGATCTTTGAAAACAGCCTTGCAAGTGGTCCTCGGAGCACAGACAGTCACTGAGGAAGTATTGCGGACTGTTCTCATTGAAATAGAGGGTCTACTGAACGCCAAACCAATTGGCTATACATCTTCAGATATTGCTGACCCAGATCCCGTTACACCCAACATCCTTTTGATGGGGCGGCGAGATGCCTCACTTCCACAAGTGACATACCAGGATTCTGAACTCCTGAGCAGACGGAGATGGAGGCATAGTCAGCTGCTGGCTGATCACTTTTGGAGGCAATTCATCCGTAATTACCTTCCTAACCTTCAAACCAGACAGAAATGGATGTCAGAGCAGGACAATCTACGGGTAGGTGAAACCGTCATGATCGTGGACCAGCAGCTACCTCGCGCACTGTGGCCTGTAGGAAGGATAACACAGGTCTATCCAGGAAAGGATAACCGAGTCAGATCAGCTGAGATCAAAGTAAAGGACAAAACTTACCTAAGACCAGTGACCAAAATCATCAGCCTACCCCCTCTGCCTGATTAACACACCAATAACTCACCACTTAGTAAGGCCCTTTTAATTGTTCAAATTCACGTTGTGAATTTGGGGGCGGCTGTAAAAAAGGCCACCCTTTGGTAATGGACTCTCCCAACTCCCCCGCCTCTGTTCGTGATTTGGACTGTTCTAAAACTTTCCGGGGAGTTGAAAACAAGATTCTATCGAGAGAAGATGTATAGATGTGCTTGTTTATTATAAATAACAGTTAAATTCAGCAGAAATGTTGTCATCTCGAGATTTGAGGATTGTGTGTGTGCGTGCAACTAACTAACCACATACATGACATTTACATGGCAATAAATCATCTTCAAGTACCCCCTGGTGTGAGACGTAATGTTCTAACCGGACATCCTGTAGCCATTCAATACTCCGAACCAAAAGATTGAGCAGCAAGTTTTACAAATACTGTTTGTGTTAGTAGAACATTTACTGAAGCCGTAATATTTGGTATATGGTGCATCTATAAATTAACGGTTGTTGTAATTTTAAGTAGTTGCACTTACTTTTGTTGCAGATGAAATGACGAGTATCACTACATGGCAAATCCTCCCATTGTCCATTTGACATCATTCCACAATAACTGGTTTCAGGTTGTCCATCAGCCCAGTTCAGATAGAGCGCAGGTTCACCTGAAGACCACTGCCATTTATCAACACCTGTCTTCTTCAGCCCAATCCAGACTAACTGAACACCTCTATCATTCACACTCTTCTTCAGCTCGTTCATGTCGTTCATGTTGTCAACGGTGGCCAGATCTGTGTAATTCTCTCTGCAGAATCTCTGAGCTTCAGTCCAGGTCTTCAACACGTTTATAAAGTGATACTGACGCTGAACACATTCAGATACGGAGCAGAGAGCTGTGAAAGAGAGCGTTTGATTTAATGCTTTTCATAACAGGGTCAAACCTGATGAAACTATAAACCATAAATAATACACCAAACACACTCACCAATGAGAAGAAGAATCAGATATAGAGTTTGCTCAATTTCTGAGGAAGAAACACATTAAAAATCCCAAATATGAGTAAATCATGATCATGTAATTAAAAATAAATTAAATAATTAATTAATAAAAAATAGCAGTTTTAGCAGTTATTCAGACAATATTACCATCATAAAGTGTAATTGTGTTTGAAGAATGAACATGTTCTTACTTTAGAGGTCGTGTGTTTCTGTCCTGAGTCTGATGTTTCTGTCTGCAGATTTACACTACGCTATTATTATATCTGCTCTCATCCCTCATTCAGCTCATCACATCATTTGTGTATTTCTCTGAAAACCCCTATTTCATATTTTACTTCCTCTATATTTGTGTATTTGTCCAGCCTTGTCTTTCCCTTTATTTGCATATTGGCTTCTGTGTCAGTCAGTATTAGTCTATAATATGGACCTTATGGAATCAAAAAATTATTTGAACATTCTAGATTAATATTTGAACATTCACAACTAAACAGCAGCTTCAGTGATATTGCTGGACTGCATAACTCGGGTTTCATTCCTGATAATCTTAATATCGTCGTCCACACTTGCCATCTTTGCACTTCACCATTTGTCTACTATAGACTTTTCTATATTTTTCTTTTATCTGTTGCTGTTTGAACTGAACAGAGAAGGGTTGAGTTCAGTAGTGAAGACTGGTGATACTGGTTACTGAGAGCCTTTAAAGTTTGACTATTGAGAGAGTTTGACTAGTGAGAGAGTTTGGGGCATTAAAAAAGACAAAATGAAGAGGAAGGGAAGACAATTCTTTCTTCTACAAGAAAATTTTTTGCTCATATATACTGTAGGCTTCTTCTTTTCCCTCTTCTGAGAGCTGAGACCCGTCACATTCACAACAGAGACGAGATAAAGACATGAAAGCTTTCATTCCCCTGAAGTCCATCTCTAATGTTAGTAAAGATTATTAGACTCATTATCCCACTGAAATAATATCATCATCTTCTGCTGTTTCAGAATAAACGTCTTTATTTCCTCCGTCTAAATACTTGATTGTGATTGGCTGGAATGTGTTCATTAAAACATTGTTACATTTTTAAGAATTAGTCTTATTTAGAAAATTCTTATTGTGTTTCGTGTCATACTCCTGCTGTTCTTAGTCTATAGAGCATGAACACATTTGCATGTAAACACATCCTCATCACTCATTTGTTTAGGTCCACATTTAGACGTTCAGGGTGGACAATCTTTACATCTCTGACGTGAAACAGAAGCAGAAACAGTGTGTGATTGTTCTAGATATATTCCATGGTCTCATTCTTTCTTCTTCATCTGTTAGTTTTATTAAAGGGATATTTCACCGCTGGAAAGATGAATGTGTATTTAAATTGGGTCATTTATGTAGTAGAAATGTGAAATTATTTTAGAATTTGGAGCTTCTAGACTGAGAAATGCCAGAAAATGTATTTTTAGCACATGTGGATGAAAGACAACAACTCCCAGAATGCACTTGCTTCGCTGCCCTATGAGGCCACTCCTGAGCCGCAGCTGCTCCGGCCGCCTCTTGTTCCTCCATCATCCGCATGTGTTCATCGCTGTATTGCGGCTCGTACAGGCAGCCACGGGCATCGGATTCATGCACCAGATCTTCAAAATCCCCTTCTGCCATATCATCTTCAAAACTACCTTTCGCCATCGTGGTTAGCCTACTACTCAGCTTTCTCCACAGAGCAAGAGCCTGTTAGCTTAGCTTAAAAAAAAGATGGCTGACACTATTTGAGGAGCTCTTTTCCAAAACGCTATAAATCCAGTTAAATAGTTTTCAGGAAAATTTAATTTTTTATCTAGACCCACGCAGTTTGTGAATATTCAATTTATCCTGTTAAAATGTTATATTTTTTTTTTTTGTCTCAGTCTGAACATGTTGAACAATGATTATTAAATCAAACAACAAAATTGTTGATGATAAATTCAGTTATGTTTTTTTCAAAATGCTATAAACCCTATTTTTTTTACGAAAATTGATGGTTTGTCTTTAAAAAAAAAAACAAAAAAAACAAGGCAAGTCAGTCAGTAATAAATACATTGGCATTCAGTAAAGTGTCGAACCCATAATAAGTAGAACCATTGTCCACTTTACATAAAACAAATCACGACATGACCTTGTGTGAGTGAGAGAGTGAGTGAGTGGCGTTCACACCAAACGCGAATAGAGCGTCTGGCGCAAGTGATTTTCATGTTAAGTCAATGTAAAGACGCGTTTACGCGCATCTGGAGGTCCTGCGGCGCGGACACGCGAATTGAGCATCTGGCGCGTAGCGTGATATGTTTCAAATCACTCGTGTGTATCACACGAGTGATTTGAGGGTGAGAGAGAGAATTCTGATTAGTCCAGAGGATCTTTCGCGTTTAGGCTAAAAATAGGTTCGGCGCTTATCATGGTTTGGAAAGGCACTGCAGTACATTTTAAACAAGGAAATATAGCGATTTGGCATGAAACGTTGATGGAGCAGTGAATAGGTTCAGTACACATCAAAATGACATGACAAACTTGTTTTTCTTAAAAATGTATTTATCGCATTTTGGAAACGTTTAATTTGTACATTCTGTGAGTGAGATCGCACCCCCTGCACACATGCGGAACGAGCTCCTCCTACTGGCTGTAGTCTCTCGCCTCTGGACAATAAAGCCTCTGATGCTAAATGACGATTTTTGTGTCATTGGACGTTTTTTTCCAGACACACAATACAGAAATCTCTCGTCTCAGGGGGACATCATTCATCATTCCAAAATACTACCGGGTTTCTACTGATACAAAGCTTAGTGGTAATCGGAGAAGTATCCCTTTAAGTTACACTTCTTAACATTAGTTTTTCTCTGGCTGTTATAAAGCACATTTGTTATAGAGAAAAAGCAGTGACAAATGATTACGTAGTAGATGATTATTATGTATTGATGATAACATGTAGTGGCCTGAGGCCTAAACCATGAAGCCGGTTTAAGTTAACAAGGTGTTTCAGTTTAGTTTGCACCAACCCTGGATTTTAGGCAGCATGAAAGTGGCTCGGCTTTTAGCGGTGTTCATCGCGATAGTCACAGTAGTATCATCAAACCTGAGTGGATTGGTTTGGTTTTTTTCAACTCGAAACTAATCCTGTAACCCTGAGTTTGTTCAACTACCATCATGCTGATTTACTGATATAATCCAGTGTTTAATCAGTTATCATACATGTTGTAATGAGGTTCAATGTTGTGGGAAGAAGGAGGCGGGAGCCGGCGAACATTCAACACAATTTAATGCCAAAAATAAAACAAATACAAAACGAAAGTAAAAGACAGCAGCCCCTCACGGATGACTGCTGTCACATCAAATAAAACATAAACATCAAATAGGCCTGGCCTCTCTCGATCTCCACTGACGTCGCTCCTCCTTTTATGCTTACGCTCCTCCAGGAGAGATACGAGACCAGTGTGTTGCGCAGGTGTAGCTCATTAGCATTCACGCCACCGGCCTCGCGCCGCTCTCTACAACAATCAGCTTTTTAAACTCATCGTTCATATAAAAAAGAAATGAACTTCACAGAGATCAAAAACTTTATCTTTTTTTTTAACACAAAAAGATAAACTCTGAACATCACAAAACAGGCTACAGAAAGTCACAAAACAACAGCAAAAAAAAAAACAAATAAATAAAATAGTAAGACTAGTCAGCTGCATTTATTAATGCTGCAGTGCATGCTGGGAGTTTTGTACCATGGAGTCACGACCGGCTCAGAGCCACGACAAATGAAGGAGGCAACAAGAACAAAAGCGAATCAAAAAGTATTTATTAATAAAAATAAAGTTTAAAAACTCATAACTAAATAAGAAAAACACAGCTACGGAAAACATTCCACTCCAAACATCAACGTAAATAAAGAATAAGCAACGTAATTTACAGCACAAAATATTAAACACACATTCCCACATACATACACATAAATCCCCAAACTAATCTAATACATGAAGCAAATGAATGATAAACAAATAACAAAGGAGCAACAGAGGACAAAAGGGCAACCGAAGAGAGTGAAGTCAGAGAACTAAAACCTTTTATAATTCTCTGCAGGTGTTTCACATTATGAGTCCCAACACACAGCCGGCTCGAGGAGGACGGGCTCAGAGGCACGTCACACATGCTGGCACCCAGCATGCATTGCAGCATGAAACTTTTTGTTGATCATTATTAACATGTTGAGATTCATATGCTGATTTGTGATGCCTGTGTGTCTGACTGATGCAGGAGCTCATATTGCTGTATAACCACAGGGCTGCTGCAATCAATAATATAAAATTAATAACACACTTACTTAATCAAAGATTAGAATTAGATCAAATGATGGAATCAGGTCACTAAAATATGATTACATCACCATCACCTGCTCACATTTTGTCTTGTATTATTTTATTTTTTCTTGCAATAACAAATGTGCTTCACAAACACTGTTACAGCAATCAGAGAAAAAAAAAATATGTTGATAACATGTCAATGATGATACTGTCAACATCAAAACATGACCATTATGACCAGATCATATTTTCTCTTGCTATAACAAATGTGCTTTACAAACACAAAGTTGCAGCAGTCAAAGAATAACTAATATTAAAAAAGTCAAGGGTCAAGAGCACAACTAAAGCAAACACTGATCACCATAATGGTGATGTGAAACCAAACATTTTCAATAAAACATCAACATTTAATTCTCAACAAGAGCTTCTATAGATGTATGACAGAAATAAAGTCTAACTGGTTAATAATAAGTGCAATAATATGATAAAAATGATTTTGTTTATATAGTTTTATCCTACAGTTTAAGTTTAGTGTTTTGTGACATCTGGGGTTTATTTTCTACTCAAAAACGATCCATCGAATGATACCGTCAATGAACTTGAACAGCAGAAACAAACTTTGTTGCATTATCTCTCTGCTATCACTGTAAAGCTGCTTTGAAACAACTATTTAAATAAAGGTGACTTGACTATCCTCATTGTGTATTGTGTACCAAATATTGAGGTCTCTGTGTTTGGGTGAGTACAGAGTTACTTCTATTAGGCAGATATGGTGTCTGCACTATATCTATTATATTATTTATATAGATGTTTCTAAGTAAAGCATACAGTTTAAAAGTGTGGAGTAATTCTGTGTTATATTATTGAGTAAAAAGTATTACAAACTGAACTTCCACTTAGAAAATTATTCAACAAACTTTTACTGGCAAAGGTAAAGTTACTTATTTTCTTCGTTAACTTAACTTAGTTAAGAGTTTATTTAGTTAAAAGTTTATTTTCAAAAGTATGCGTGCAAAATAAATATTAAGTACATTTTACTTTTTTCAGTGTGTCTGGATGTTAGTTGCAGAGAGATCATAATGCAAGGCAAGCACTGCATATATCTGACCTATTTTTAGCGGCATTCAGTGTAGGATTTGACTGTTCATAGTAATGATACAAGTGTTATACATCATTTGATTGTGTTAAGTGTCTACTTGGTGTACACTGTTGTCCATTCTGACCAGCTTCTGAAAATGAACTGTAACTCAGCGAATGCTTGCCACACTTTCACGAGAGATATGTCTTTATAAAGCTTGAATTGTCTTCTTTTAAAATTAAGTAATTAATATAAAAAATAAATATTCTCAGTTTATGTAATCCGTTTGAAACCATGGAGATGTACAGTCTTTTCGTTGTCCCTTCATTATCTCTGATGAGCTGAGGCCGCCACACCCCGGCGCTATTCACATGGCACACAAGATACTTTATATAATTTGTAAATTAAGAGAAATTCTCTCTGTCAATGACGTAATATCCGCGTTATCCCTGGTTTCTGCTAGTACTGCCATAGTAACCATGGCAACAGACGTGGACAACTGCGTAATGTTTAGCGGCACGCTCACACTGTTGTTGTTTTGTTCAAACACTATTGACCATGGCAAGCAGACTTTGGGACAAAAGGAGAACTAAAACTAGGATCAATATCGGCATGTCGTTTTCGAGATCCAGAGAGCTTCTCGACAAACTTGGACTTGACAGAGCTTTAAGACTTGACGAGACCTATGATCTAGCTTACTGCAAGTCTCATATAGCCAACAAACTTACACAATAAATAACATTATAACTTTCAACACTCAAATGCAGTTTAGTGTGATAGTGTAACGTTAGACCAAGTGAAACAGCGCTGCGTTACCTCACAAGTTTATTTCGTCAAATAAACTGTCCTGTGTGAGTAGTGATCAGCACTTGTGGAAGTTTGGTAGAATGAAATATCCTCGTTCCTTTAATATCCACGGGACTCGTGTGTCTTTCTCTCATTAGCAATCACGTCCTGCTTCATACCACAGTCATGTTAAAAAAACATGAGTGTATTCACTCATCCACAAACATTATTAGATCCTTCAGCATGACGACAAGTTCCATGATTCCTCTTATCACCGCGTCATCAACCGACGCCTTTGTTATTGTTAGAGGTTAGCGACCCCTAGTGTCGAAAAAAAGAAGACATATTGTAGCTTTAAGAATAAACCATATTTCATTTTATTGAGACACATATAGATGCTCACAATCATATTTTAAACAAGTAGTAAATATATGACTAGTGCAAAACACAGGAGTGAGGAGAAGAAAGAAGCCACACCACCAGAATAACAAGATCACACGAAATCAACTGACGTGGCTTGTGCTTTGCTTTTATTTTCTTTATAACAGCTGATATACTTTGAGCCACATCCTCGAATCATGATCTTCTACTTTATATTCAACAGCAAGTATGTTTGACTGAACAGTCACAAATAAAAACTCATGTTGATGTCATGGGGTCTTTAAAACATATAGTGCACATTAGTATTTTAAATACCCAAAGAACATTACATTGATAGAGAAAAGACTCATATGATACTTTTAAATTACATAAATCATTTTTTTTTTTTTGTACTGATATAAGCACATTATCTGATGATAATGACATATCCTTCACTCCTAATATCTGCTGCAGATGAAGTTGAGTTTGACGTGTTCAGGACGGCTGATCCAGCGCTGATCTCCTCCAGACTGAACTGCTCCAGATCTCACTCCAGACACACAGACCTCGTCTCCTGTGCCGTTCCCTGGAGCCCAGTTCTGATAGCACACGGTCTCTCCGCTCACCCAGAACCAGAGGCCCACATTGCAGGAGTGACGTAAACCCAACCACACCGCCCCAGTAGACACACGTTTAACCACATTCATCACCTCCTCCTGCATCTCCTCTGAATGAACCGAGACCAGATCCGTATAATTCTGTCTGCAGTATCTCAGAGCTTCAGGCCACGTCAGAGTCTCGTTGATCAGAATCAGTTTATCTGGACACAAAACAAACCACAAGCAAAAACTAGAGAGAGACTGATCAAAAACAACATGCAGAACAAACACTGTGGAGGAATCTGTCATGTCAGACATGTAGCGTGAGCTTTAAGATATCTGGAGGTGATGGAGTGTGTGTGTTTGTGAGGATCTGCTCACCTTCATGACACACAAAAGGAAATTGGTTGTTGCAAGAGATGTCATGCCATTGACCCTGAGCATTGTGTTCGATCACAGCACAGTTTTCATTCCTTCCATTATTATTAGGTTCATCAGTCTTCCAGTATCTGAAAGAGGAGTTACTCTGATCTGACCACTGCCATGAGTCTCTGAACAGACCGATCCAGATCCATGATCCAGATAACTGAAGACTAGTATTGAAATTAGTGAAATGTTGATTCCCATTCTGGTTCCTCACACTGACCAGATCAGTGTGAGACTGTCTGCAGTATCTCTGAGCATCTCGCCAGTTCTTCTTCGTGTCCTGTGTTCGCTTTAAGAAAAGAATCAAAACAATAAATAAAAATAAAAAAACTGTTTCATGAATTAGTTTGTTCATTATTCTTACGCTGCTTTATGGTTTGGATGTGAACGAGCAGCAATGGATGATTTATGATGATATATTATGATGATTTTAAAGTGCTTTCTTGTCCATTATGTTTCCTCTTCAGAACACTTGATTAAGAGCTTGAAGAGAGAAATGTCAGACAGAGGAAGATGTTTCACTGCAGCTAAATATGTTAATTAACTAGTCCACTAAAATATTTACTTGTGCTGTATACTAGTTATTTATAATTTAATGTAGTTGCAGTGTATTTTGATGCTTGATTTTGTTTTAATGGACTATTATTACATTGACATTATTACATCACGCTGTTAATATAATTTGAGATTTGAGATATTAATAGACCTGCAGCAACATAGACGAGAATAAGAAAACAAGTCTGGGTAATTTTAGCAGCTTTAAAGATCATTTTTTAAAGCACACTTTTTTTCATGTGCACTTTTTAAAGCAGTGTTTTAAAATTTGAATCGTCCTATTTGAATCTTTTTTATTTTTTTGAATTTGAATATTTAAATCTAAAAATATTTAAAAGTATTTAATGCATTGTTTTATTAGAATTAATAATTTGATATTACAGCTATTTTATAATAAATCCAAAAGCAATACATGAAAATAACTTCCCCAGGTAAAAAAAAAAAAAAAAAAAAGACGTAGTATTAAGTGTATTAAAAATATACTTGAAAGTAGTATGTTTATAATACATTTGTATTCCCAACCTGCTTATTTGAAGTGCATTGAAATATACTGAATTGCATTTTAATATATTTCTAAAAACTGTAAGACTGGAGAAACTGGAAGAACTGGAAGAGAGGGCAACTCTCTGAGAAAACATAGGAAATTAACATTTGAACACTCTTGCTATATTACCATCCCCATTCAAGACACGATCACGCCACAGTTGATCACCTCCCAATTTACACATCATTCCCTTCACCCATCCCTACCTAAATTCCCCCACAAATCTATACAGTTTTATACATGTTTGGTATCATTTGAAATGTCTCAGTGTGACTGGTACAAAGGTCCCATTTCCAAAGAAGTAAACCAAAGGGTAATACAGTTTTTAAGAGTTTAGAGATAACTTGCACACAGAGGAGGACGTGTCTTCCAGGCAAAAGGCCTCCTGCTCTCAAAAGGTGTGAACTCTGAATGCAAATTCCCACTGTTAGCACACGTTTCCATGTGAAAGGCGTTTCTGTCTATATAATGACATGTAAAAAGAGGCTCAGGGCGATTTGTAATGAGATCTGTCCATAATGCTGAGTATCTTCCAGACACTCAGCATTATGTATTTCTTGAGTCAGGTAGCCTACATCTTTTTCCCTTTATTCCAGAGCATTTGATGTTTTGTATTGATTATCTTTGAACTGATTATGTAATTGGCCTGATACATTTACAAATTCCGGAAGTACTGGCCGAGATGACACTGTTCTCTGCGGGAACATTAGCACTGAACACCCGCTGACGGCCTGGAGCTCGAACCTGCGAAAGCTTCTGAACATATCGTAAAATAGGCAATAAGATTATATATTAGTCACTTATTTGAGGTCTAAATAACTACATTCTCGTCTAAAAAACTCTTAAAACTACATTTCGTGACACAACTACAGTAGTATTTATTAAAAATATGGTGGATTTGCTCGACCGCCATGACAGTCGGCGCAAGCGGAGGGATACAAATGGTGAAACAGTTAGAATGAGGTTACTGCACAAATACTGATCAGATTCGAGAACCACCTGAAACTATAAATATATAATATAATGTATAATATAAATAAATGTTTTTTTTTTGTGTGTTGTTTTAATGTTGATAAATCATGGCATATGCACCTGCTGCGCAGACGTCACACATCATCAGCGCGTTCTGTAAGGCTTTGCAGAGACACACAGTCACTGAGCGCCACAAACACACAGCAGTCGTCTTTTACAGTTCCTCCTGAACCAAAACAACGAGCTCATGCTACGTTCACACCATGAGGAACCGTAATTATAAGATTTCAAACTCTATCTACCAGGAGCTGTTCACGTCCTCAGACTCGGATCGATGTGTTTCTATGTTAACACTATCAACGCCAAAATGAATGAAATGAATCCGACGGGAGGCCCCCGAAGTCCGAGACCCCCAGATGCAGTTCGGCCTTCATCCTCAGTGTGGCGCCACATGACATATTTTTTTTTCACTGTTTCCACAAAGGCAGTATGCTGTTCCCTTTCGAAAGGGAACTCGCACTGCGTCGAATGACGCTTTGGGGGAATGCCTCAGGCGTGACAGGTGTCTGAAATCACTATCAAATCACGGCAATCACATTGACCGGCGACAGCCCGTGAATCATTAACGTGAATGATTAACGTGCGACCTGCAAGTATAAAAGGGCGCCTTGCAAACATGACAAACATCTTTTCGTCTTCAGGGACTGTCTGTTTGATAATCGCTGGAGGATCGCGGCAAAATGAAACGCACGGAGAAGACTGAAAGCTTCCGGAAGTGTGCAGACCCGTGCCCAAGGTACTTGACGCCTGGTGATACACACGAACTGTGCGTTCTCTGTCTGGGAAGAGCACGCACAGGCGGCTCTTGAGGGAGCCGTCTGTGCAAACTGTGAGCGTTTTGCCTTGAGAACGCTCTGCTCTCGTCTAGCCCTCTTCTCGAGTGAGGAGGGCTCACCATCTGTGCCTCGTGGCTCAGGTCCCGCTCGCGCTGAGGCAGAGCGGCGACTCGCGTCATGGGGTTCCCAGAGGGATCTCGCCGATCGTCTTGAGAGCGGTGTTAACCTCTCAGATGATTCGGCGGATGACGAGGGTGAGTTGCAGGTGGATAAAAATCTCTCTACAGACCTCGTTCCCTGTATAGGGCTATGGGGTCATGTCAATGTCATAAGGTAAGGTAAATTTTTGGATTATTAAGGGCCCTGAAGTTCCCCTTTAGGTGGCTAGAATGATAGGAAGAAGCACCAGCTGTATGGGCTTCTCTTGTGTTAGTGAATCTGATGTTAACTAGCTGTTAGCCACCTCAGGGTAGAGTAGTTGGTCTCTCTCTAATATAATTTTTTACTTGAGTTATGACTGACGCTAGAGCTTCAGATAGATCTTATGTCCGGCCCACGGGTCCTTGGACTTCTTCCTGAGTACTTCGCCCCCTTGAGCTCTTTTTGGGTTTCAGTGGGCTGAGCGATTCTGCAGCCCCTTTGTATGAAATATAGTAACTATTTTTCTAACAGGGCTATGGCTCCTCCGTGCCCTCAGGTAGATCTATATCTGCAGGCAGGCCCTCACCAGGGCCGCCTCTATAGCTGGCCTAGGCTGTGCCAGGGATAGTGGAGGCGTTTCTGCAAAAAAAATAAAAAAATAAAAAAAGCAACCATTTCTGCCTCTGACCCTTCACTTTGTGAATGTAGGTTTCTAGCATCCCTGTATGACAGCCTCTTCCCTTGGGAGTCGTTAGGCCAAGGCCCGCCCCCTTCTCTGCATTCTGGGGCGATAAGATTAATGCAGCGTGGTGCAGAGGCATGGTTATGAAGTTCCTGGGGTAGGCCTCAAACAGGCCTCCCCGGTACAATGTGTCTTTATTGAGCAGGGTTAGGCCGTCTTTCGCTTCATGAAGAGACTGGTTCTGTCTGCCCGACCCTGCCGTGCAGAACTGCATACGGATCTGGGCCACCAGTATAGGCTTCACTTACCTCGCTGAGCTATTGCTCGAGCGTCGGGTTGTAGGTGCTTGGCTCACAAACAAGCCCCGCTCCCCTAGGTTGGGCACAGATACATTTTCTGTCACCCCTAGAGCCGCTGGCAGGCCCGCACCCTGGTAAACCGCAGGGTGAGGTGGGAGTATTCCCCTGTGATACAGGGTAGGTCTGAGTCCTCACTTTCAGTTCTGTATTTTCCTACCTCGCACCACTATGGCTCGGGTCGAGCGGGAAGTTCTAGCCTTCGCTTCATCTTTGGTCGAAGTACGCTCCCCTGAAGCCAGAGCATTGCCATGAGCTGATGCCCATGCATACAGATGGTAGGCCCCTGACTGTGGGGCCTCCGTTGAGGCAGAGCGGCGTATGTGGTACTCCCCTTGTTTTAAGGGTGCTAGCTCTCTTGCTGAGTACACTGCCATGGGCAATGTGATTAGGCACCAGGATGCTGTAGGCGCTGTGTAAACAGCTTATTTGCCAACGAAGGCTGCGCCATCAGGTAGTAGGCCTCAGCAGGCCTCCTTGAATGGACAGCCCCCGAGAGGGCGCTGTAGGCCAGCTTACTTTACGTGGTTGGCCTTGGTGGTTTGGGCAGTTGACTCACTGATGGGTAGTAGGCCTTAAACAGGCCTCCTCGGAGGTGAATCCCAACATTGTGGGACATACTTTAGAGCCGAAGTATTAGGCCTCCTGTGGGTGGACCCAACAGTTATGTTGGTGTAGTATGATTCCCAACAGTGTACCTTTGTAGCAGTTTTGACTTTCTATCAGCTAGTAGGTCTGACCAGGCCTCCCTGATAGGCGAGTCCCCAGCCGGCTGGCCTTAGCAGGCCGCCTCGAAACTATCACCTGGATTCAGGGCTTCTAATTACCAGGTAGCCTGTGGTATCAGGTAGTAGGCCTCACCAAGCCTCCCTGAAGGTGAGCTCCCACTTGCTGTGGTTATCAGGTAGTAGGCCTCACCAGGCCTCCCTGTGAGTGGTTTCCTGACGATGCAGGGTTTTGGAAGCTAGTGGCCGCTCGCTATCAGTTCAGCTGGCCGTATTAGGAAGATGCTCAAAGCAAGCTTGTGCCCTGGCTCAACTAAGGTGTTCGCCTCTGCTACTAGTTCCCTCCCGGAACTTCTTCTTTAGCCTACAGCCTGGTTTGCCTACCAGGTGGACCATTGCTCCCCTCACTGAGGGTCATTATGAGTGTTTGGACCCCTGAGTCTGGTCAGACGGTCGTAGGCCTCTCGTGAGGCCTCCCAGTTAGATCAGCCCCTAGGCCTTCACAGGCCTCCTCAGTGTCTTGAAACACAAACGCTGGGTAGATCCAGGGATCGAGTAGAGTAACTCCCCTCGCTGGCAAGGGTTGTTAAGCACTATGCTGAGTCATACTCTCCAGGATATCCCATCTCTGAGATCCGGGCCGAATGGTTCACTGCCTGTTTCGCAGTCCCTTGGTTTGGATGCCTTCCTAAAGGCAAGTGTCCAGAGGCTCTGTCTTCAGACAGACAGGAAGTGGCCAGACTGTAGTGTCTCATGTAGTGACACCAGGTCAGGTCTACCTGGTGGCATTTCATTCCTAGGCCCTCTCAGGCCTCCTCTGTGTTTTGAAACCCAAACACTGTGTAGATCCGTGGATCGAGTAGAGATACTCCCCTCGCTGGCAAGGGTTGTAAAGCACTATGCTGAGTCATACTCTCCAGGATATCCCGTCTCTGAGATCTGGGCCGAGTGGTTCACTGCCTGCTTCGCAGTCCCTCAGGTTGGATGCCTTACCTAAAGGCAAGTGTCCAGAGGCTCTGTCTTCGGACAGACAGGAAGTGGCCAGACTGTAGTGTCTTATGTAGTGACACCAGGTCAGGCCTGCCTGGTGGTATTTCAGGTGGCACGTTCCCCTGAATAGTGACTGGCTGGGGTTCCCTCAGGTTCCCTAGCCACATTCCCTAGAAGGGACCCCTTCTAAGTTGAAGTTGTGGTCCTAGGCCCTTGAGCAGGCCCAGGTAGACCTTTCACTAAACTATGTTTATGGAGGTTTTCTGTGGTATCATATAGCTTGGGCTATGACCGTAGGGAGTGCTGTCACTGACAGCCCAGTGTGACCTGAGGGTGAGTGGTTCTAGCGTTTCATTTGAATTTGCTGGTTCTGACAGTTGTCACTGCCGCCTGGCAGGCACTCCCCTTAGCATGGTGGCGTTGGTATATCGTTCCCCAAAGCGTCATTCGACGCAGTGCGAGTTCCCTTTCGAAAGGGAACGTCTCAGGTTACGACTGTAACCTATGTTCCCTGAGAACAGGGAACGAGACACTGCGTCTCCTTGCCATGCCTCGGGGCCTGCCTACCAAACAGTCCCTTCAGACGATAAGGTGTTTGTCATGTTTGCAAGGCGCCCTTTTATACTTGCAGGTCGCACGTTAATCATTCACGTTAATGATTCACGGGCTGTCGCCGGTCAATGTGATTGCCATGATTTGATAGTGATTTCAGACACCTGTCACGCCTGAGGCATTCCCCCAAAGCGTCATTCGACGCAGTGTCTCGTTCCTTGTTCTCAGGGAACATAGGTTACAGTCGTAACCTGAGACGTTAACTCTTGTAGCTGTTGTGCATTAGTTTTCTATGCTGATTACACTGAATTCAGGTAGGATTGAGTTTTATACCAAATCTTGAATATTTATCTTAATATGTAGGCTAATCATAATCTGTTGAACACTTATTATAGTTTTTTATGCATTTATTGAGATTTAATAACTATAAAAGTGATATCAACCAATGTTGGCAGCCATTTCAATAAATGTCATCATTGTTCCCAGTCTTAGTTCAGTTTCTCTCAGGTGGTTTAGCAGTAACTTTATAGCGGAAGTCACAGTATGTTGTGGGTTGTTTCCAAAAGCAGCCGGTCTTATATAATTAGTCTAACTTTTCGGAGGCCTGGTGGGAGAAAACTAAAATTAGATTTACAGCAAAACACATCACTTACATTTTCACATGTTGCAGAGGCTTCTTTCAGCTCACTGAAGATGTTCTCACTTTAGCAGCTGCTTGTAGTGCGAAAATGACTGTTTAAAGGGATGGTTCGGAGTAAAATCAACCTAGGGTCCTTTGCACCATGACCTCCAGCCAAACAGAGGTCATGACCCTAAAGATGATTGTGCTTTCACAGCCAACTCATTTCTTCAGGCCTAATAATAGAGTTGAGCTCATAGTTGTGGTTTGACTTCTGCTCTGTTTCTGCTCTGTGGTTTTAACCAGAGTAGAGGAAACATTTATGCATGATCTGCATCTTTAGTTTCATAAACCTCAAAATATCATCACAAGATCAAAGATTCACAGAATTAGTGATGTGTCGTTCCCGAACGATCCGTTCATTGCGTGCGTCACATGACAAATGAACCAAAGACTCGGAAGGTAAATTAAATATTTATGTTCCCTGTAAATTATCTTTGGCTGCATTATAATGATTTCTTCATTCAAAATATGATCGAGATTGCGTAGGTGGATGTTTTCGGGGAATTTGGCTGTTAAAAGTATAACATTTAAAGCCACTTAAATGAACGAAATGACTCAAATAAAGATTCGTTCATTTTGATGAACGAGAGAGTCAGTAAAATGATCCGAACTTCCCATCACTACACAGAATGTAATTTTCATTGACGTCCCTCTTTTAGAAATCCAAAATCATGTTCATTTCTTCTCTAAAAAGATGGCAGTAAGAAAGGGTTGTTTAGAAGTGATGAAAGATCTCACCTCTAAACTACCCTTTCCACTATTATCATTTTTGAGATTTTTTTTTTTTTTTTTTTTTGAGAGAAAAAAAGTTCACCCAATTTTGCAAAAACTCAACTGGTTTGTTTTACAGATAAGAAGATAATAAATGAAGCTTTATGGACAAATAAAGGAAGATATGAGACCACTGTATGCAGATTACGGGCTATATGGGTTGTAACATCAAACATGTAACCAAAGTCAGACAGACAGTTGAAATTGGGCTAATAAATGGAGTTTCAGACTATCAGTGGCAAAAACTCAACTGGTTTGTTTTACAAATAAGAAGATAATAAATGAAGCTTTATGGACAAATAAAGTTATTAGACATGTAGAAGTCTGGCTAATAAAATAAAGTGATGTCGCATCATTAATAACTAACATGATCTATCAATGTAAAAAAGGGTTTTGATTTTGACTCTCTGACCCACTGAAGGTTTCTGTGATTCACACCATGACTAAGACACATTAAGGGAAGTATTTACATCATTTTGTGAATGCACTTTAGAAATTCAGAATCGAATCATTAATTGAATTGTATCTCATTGTGAATCGCCTCGAATCCAATCATTCTGAATTTGCAAAAATTGCTCCTGAATCGAAAAACTATGAATCATGAATCAAATCAATTCGCTGTCGACCCAAAGATTCACACCACTAATTTATTCCAGGAAACTGAAATATGCATGTTTTGTAAGTGACATCATATCCTAAATATCAACCAAACACACCAACAATCAAATATACATTTTACATATTTATTACTATTTATTTGACAGTTTATTGTGACATCAATTCACTTCTGCCTTTCTAAAAATAAACCAAATAGTCAAGTCCCAAAATAGATAAATAGCCCTGGATAAGATGCAGTAGGCATTTTTGAGGAAAAGTACTTCAAGTGTTGTTTCTATATGATTTTTAGGTGCTGAATCCATTTCTGCCGTATAACAAGTTGTAAACATCACTGTTTTGGCATAAACAATAAAAACAAAATGGCTGCCAAAAACAAAACAAAACAAAAACTTTTAATGCATTTATTGCAATTTAAACATTAAACATTAGAACTAAACTATGCATTCTCAGAATATTTAAACATGTAAACAATGAAAAAACAACATTAACATGAAAGGGACAGTTTTGAATGGCTGCTGGAATTATGCCAAGGTACCAAGGTACACTGGGAAGCATATATCAGTGGAAATATGCAATTATGCCCAGCCTGAAGGGGGGGACTTGGAATACACATGACCCCAGGGGGCTGCATATTGAGAATCACTGGGGTGTCCAGCCACAGGTGGAATATTTCAAACCCAGGGGTGGCAAGGTGGCTTGCCGAGGGAAAGACACATGCTCAGAGAGGCTTACAGTGGAATACACACGTGGGGATCACCCAGAGGCCGTGTTAGGTGTCGCCCAGCCTGCAGCTCTACAGATGTCTGTTAGCGAGGCGCCATGCGCTAGAGCCCAAGAGGATGCTACACTCCGGGTGGAGTGGGCCGTCACACCAAGGGGGCATGGTCGACCTTGCTGCTGGTAAGCCAAAGCAATGGCGTCCACTATCCAGTGAGACAACCTTTGCTTGGAGAGAGCCTTTCCCTTCAGCTTCCCACCATGACAGACAAAGAGCTGGTCTGAAGTCCTGAAACACTGCATTCTGTCTAAGTAAGCACGGAGGGCGCGTACTGCACAGAGCAGTGCCAAGGCTGGGTCTGCCTCCTCCGAGGGCAGCGCTTGCAGGTTCACCAACTGGACTCGAAAGGGTGTGGTGGGAACCTTGGGCACATATCCAGGCCGGGGTCTCAGGATCACGTAAGTGTTAGCCGGTCCAAATTCCAGGCACGCTTCGTCAACCGAAAATGCCTGCAGGTCCCCTACCCTCTTGATGGAGGCCAATGCAACCAGGAGCACTGTCTTCATTGACAGGAACTTAAGCTCCACTGATTGCAGAGGCTCAAAGGGAGCACTCTACAGGGCAGTTAAAACCACTGAGAGATCCCAAGAGGAAACGAGAGGAGGGCGAGGAGGATTCAGTCTCCTCGCTCCTCTCAGGAACCTGATGATCAGGTCGTGCTTTCCAATGGACTTACCTTCAACTGCATTGTGATGTGCGGCAATGGCGGCACCATACACTTTCAGGGTGGAGGGAGACAGCCTTCGCTCCAACCCTTCTTGCAGGAAGGAAAGCACGACACTGATCACTGACTTTCGTGGGTTCTTGAAGTTTAGAAGAACACCAGTTGACGAAGAGGTTCCACTTCAACGCATAGGCATGTCTCGTGGACGATGCTCTAGCAGAAATGATGGTAGCCACCACCGCTGGTGGTAGGGTACTCAAACCTGCCTCGTCCCGTCCAGGAACCACACATGGAGGTTTCAAAGATTGGGACGAGGGTGCCATAGGGTGCCCCGTCCCTGAGAAACCTCTTTCTCAGAGGAATTGGCCAGGGAGGTGCTGTCGTGAGGAGTACTAGTTTTGGGAACCAAGTGCAGTTGTGCCAATACGGGGCAACCAAAATTACCTGCTCCTCGTCCTCCCTGATCTTGCGCAAAGTCTGCGCAAGAAGGCTCACTGGGGGAAACGCATACTTGCAGAGGCCCTGCGGCCAGCTGTGCGCCAGTGCATCCATGCTGAGCGTGCCCTCGGTCAGAGAATAAAACAGGTCGCAGTGGGACGAGTCGTGGGAGGCAAAAAGATCTACCTGTGGGTTCCCCGAACTGATCCCAAATCAGCTGAACCGACTGGGGATGGAGTCTCCATTCTCCAGCGAGAGACCGAAACCGAGACAGATCGGCTGCACGGTTCAGGTCTCCCGGGATATAAATGGCTCGAAGCGACCTCAGATGCTTCTGACTCCATATGAGGAGGTGGCGGGCGAGTTGCGACATACGGCGGGAGCGCAGACCACTTTGTCGGTTGATGTACGCTACTGTTGTGGTATTGTCTGATCGGACTAATACGTGCTGACCCCTGAGCAACGCACAGAAGCGGTGCAGGGCGAGACGTACAGCCTGCAACTCGAGGCAATTGACATGCCAAAGGTGCTGGGGTCTTGTCCAGGAGCCCGCGGCAGCATGTCCATTGCACATGGTGCCCCAGCCCATTGTGGAGGCATCTGTTGATACAACAACATGCCAAGAAACTCGTTCTATGGGCACTCAAGCCCATAGAAAACTGAGGTTCGTCCACGGGGTGAAGGTCTGACGGCAGGACGAAGTCACTGGGACTCGGAGCGTGCCGTGTTGCCATGCCCACCTCGGGACTTGATCGCGAAGCCAAAGCTGAAGCGGTCTCATATGAAGTCTCATTTCCCAGTTGACCCGAAGGCCCAGACAAGGTAGGTGCCGGAGCACTAGGTCCCTGTGTTCGCAAACCTTGTCTCGAGAGTGAGCTAGGATCAGCCAGTCATCGAGATGTGAACAGTCATGCAGGATGTGAACCCCGTGTTCCTGAAGAGGAACAAGGGCTGCCTCGACAACCTTTGTGACGACACGAGGAGACTGGGCTAGCCCAAAAGGGAGAACCGTGTACTGGTATATATATATATATATACTAGTATGCCTCATTTGCATATGTAAACATGACATTTCAGAAAACTTGTAATACAATAAATGTCTGTCTCTATGTAAGTGAAAAACTGGAAAGGTTTTTATGGTGATATCTATAACTTAAAATTTTTACCCTATCCACCTGTACTGTTACGGCTGTGAATAATGCACCTATTGTTTTGATAACAATTACAAGAAAATGGGACCCTTATTTCAATGTTATACGGTGGATCCTTATTCAGGAGATATTGAACTTTCTAAAAATGTGGTATAACAACTTTTCCTCAAAAATGCCTACAGGGTTACACAATCTTGAAGATTCGGACCTGACTAAAATTTAATTCTCCTGAGACACAAATAATGATTATTTTTAAGAGCTGCTGCTCACAGAACCATATTCAACAGTTTCTGATACAGATAAGATTAGTGAAAAACATAAAGACACATAAATATACCAGATATGCAAAGAGATTCTTAAAACACACATATATTGTGTTAGTATTTTAGACATCTAAATAATATTCAATGATGTCAGAAAACTTTAATAAGATCAGATTATGTTATGATAATTAACACAGAGAAATAATACAGACTAGTAAAATATAAATAGAAGATTCACTCAGAAATTACTAAAAGAAAAAAAAAAACATATGAAAGTAAATAAGAGAAATAAAGAATGAAAACAGTGAATATAAGTAAACACACAAACATTGACGTCTTCTCACTCCTCAGATCTGCTGCAGATGAAGTTGAGTTTGTGAGTCTCAGGAAGGCTGATCCAGCGCTGATCTCCTCCAGACTGAACTGCTCCTTTTCTCTTCGTAAGGCTGCAGTCTTCCGGTGTCGTTCCGTTCCCTGGAGCCCAGTTCTGATAGCACACGATCTCTCCGCTCAACCAGAGCCACATGTTCATTTGGCAGTAGTTGTGTAAACCCAACCACACCGCCCCAGTAGACGCACGTTTAACCACATTCATCACACGACGCTGCATCTCCTCTGAATGAACCGAGACCAGATCCGTATAATTCTGTCTGCAGTATCTCAGAGCTTCAGGCCACGTCAGAGTCTCGTTGATCAGAATCAGTTTATCTGGACACAAAACAAACCACAAGCAAAAACTAGAGAGAGACTGATCAAAAACAACATGCAGAACAAACACTGTGGAGACGACACCGGAAAACGTCTCCGGTTACTATCGTAACCTCGGTTCCCTGAGAGGCGGGAACGAGACATTACGTCACTGACGTATATGGGAACTCCTTCCTTCTCCATTTTCACTGAAATCTTATAGGCTAACGCCAGCTGGAGACAGCTGGCCAATTGACGCGAACATGCAAATGCTGACCGGTCCGCGGGCAGTATAAATAGCATGGGCGCGACAATACGTCAGAATCAAGACTGAACGCTAGCACAGCTGATCAAACGGCGAGCACGGCGGCTGACGTAATGTCTCGTTCCCGCCTCTCAGGGAACCGAGGTTACGATAGTAACCGGAGACGTTCCCTTTCAAGGCGGTCACTTCGACATTACGTCACTGACGTATTTGGGAACTGTATAGAATCCCGCCGTGAGCGCAGTGAAGATAAGCCCTGAACGGGGTCAAGCTACACTCCCACGAGACAACAGTTCTAAGCCAGCAGCGCCGCTAGGAGCACTCGAACTGATAGGCGAAACTAGACCAAGAAACGTCTGTTCCGACCTTACCAAGTTGCATATCCAATGCAATGAAGCGAAGGCTGCACTGGACAGGGCAGCACAATACCATAAGCACTCAAGCACGAGTTAACACAGTGTCGACGGCAATAGCGGTGACAGCTGCATAACCTTATAGCCATACACAGAGTTAACAGACATTGAAAACTACTGCGTAATGCGGAACAGCTATGTAACAGTCATAACACAGAGTTAGCAGCAATGGTAACTCTGCATAATGCAGACTACTGCACAGCTGGTGGTTAACAGTTCATGAGTACATGAATAAAACTCACCGAACCCACGACGCTATAGGCAGTGCATCAAACTTGAAACCCTGGCGAACGTGTTCTGAGAAGACAGCCAGCATACCTAAATCCGTGGGCATTAAGCCAGCATTGCAAGCGTCGAATTCAGTGAGAAAGTCTCAGTATAAAACAGCACGTCCCTAGTACCATCCACCAAGCACACAAACAGCTAGTCAGACTGCTGCCTAGTGATCCACGCACATCTGCAAAGCCCTTACAGGGCCAACAGCACTCTGAGCATCAGCATCACGTGAGGCTGACGGCTCAGCAGAAGGCGGGCAGGGATCAATCTGTGCTCTGAACGGTGTAAGCGACTTCGGAACGCAGCTTGGTATCGGACTGAGAGTGACACTGCAGTCACCAGGTCCGAGACAATGCAAAATCTTTCACTTAGAATGATCGTAGGTCTCCAAAGGGCTTCGCTGGGGCGAGAGCAGGTGGAAAGGCCATCTCAAGGAGAGCTCTCAGCACTTATTAGTGTGAAGTGTCTTGCTCAACTATGGACCCAGCAGCGGACACACAAGAAGGTTCCACAGATTGCGGCTGGGGTGCCAATCGTGCCGATCGCCTGTAGAAGCAGGACCTTCCTGAGGGGGATTGTCATGGGGGGCCCCATAACTCTCTCAGGTCCATGAACCGGGGATGATAGGCCAGTAAGGGGGTCACGAGGAAACTGACACTCCCTTGAGGAACATAGCCGATGTTCTGTAGCCGACGTACAGAAGTGCAAATTAACACATAACTGAATGTACATAAACACAGTGCTAGTGGCCGTAGCGACAACAACTGTGAATATACGCAGTTAGATAATAGCCCCATAATAGCATAGCACCTCAGAAGTACACAAACACAGTTGTAGCCGTAGCTAGAACTATGAGTATACGATTTAGTACAGAATAGCCAGTTGCACTGAAGGAAACGGGGCAACATAACAGCGTAGCACATGTACGTAACAGCATCGGTCGCTGTAGCGCCAACTTAATATACGCAGTAGCTCAGTATAGGCACTGAAGGATACGGGGCAACACCGCAGCATGAACACATCCATGTGCAAATAAAAGCAGCGCAGGTCGCCGTATCGACGGACACTGTGAATATGCACAGTTCGACTGGGATAGCTAGTTGCACTAAGATACAGGGGCAACATGACAGCATAACACAAGTGCGTAAGAATAGCGCATCCATGTATGTACATAAATGCAGCGTAAGTCGCCATAGCGACAGAAACTGTGTAGAGACAGAAACTGAGATGCACAGTTAGATCAGGATGGCTAGCTGCACTGAAGGAAACGGGGCAGCATTACAGCATAACACATCCGTGTACGTACATACATCCAGAAACTGTGAATATGCACGGTTAGATTAGGATAGCTAGTTTTGCACTGAAGGAAACAGGGCAACAAAATAGCAAAAACACGTCCTTGTACGTACATAAGTTTAGTGTAGTCGCCGTAGCGACAGAACTGTGAATATGCACAGTTAGATAGGACAGCTGGTTGTTGCACTGAAGGATAGAGGGCAACATAACAGCATAACACATCAGTGCGCACATTTAAAACGTGTGTATAATGCAGCGCAAGTCGTCGAAGCGACCGAAACTGCATGAATATGCGCAGTTCAAACATAATAGTCAGTTGTGTTGAAGGGCAACATAACAGCATAACGCTTTAGTGTGCACACAGATGCAGCGCAAGTCGCCGTAGCGACGACTGTGACTATGCACAGTTAGATAGGATAGCTAGTTGCACTGAAGGAAACAGGGCAATGTGATAGCATAGTTACATTAATGTGTACAACACACAGCGTCAGAGGCATAGCGACATCGACTGTGAATACGTAGTTAATCAGAATAGCCGGTTGCACTGAGGATACAGGGCAATATATAACGGCATAAATCATAGACACATATCAATGTACATAACACAGCGTCAGTGGCATCGCACAACAACTGTGAATACACAGTAATCAGAGTAGCCAGTTGCACTGAGGAAACAGGGCAATATATAGCGACGTAATCGTAACACATATCAGTGCGTAGTGTGTACACAGCGTCAGTTGCATCGCACAACAACTGTGAATACATAGTAATCAGAATAGCCATTTGCACTGAAGGATACAGGGCAATATATAACGGCACAAATCATAGCACATAATAGTGTGCAGTGTGTACATAAACACAGCGTCAGTGGCGTAGCGACAACAACTGTGAATACGTAGTTAAATCAGCATGGCCAGTTGCACTGAAGGATACAGGGCGGCCTGACAACATAAGCTGTAAGCACATCAATATGTAATGTTATGTAGGCCCAGCGTCAACAGCATAAGCGGTAACGACTGCGCAACCCCGTAGTCAAAACTGACTAGGAGGGGGGTAAACACTCACCGGATCGCGGCTGTGCACTTTCCATTGTCAGAGCGGGGCGTCTAGAGACACATAGCATCCGCACTTTCTCTTTTAGACACGGAGCCATGGCCTTTGCCTCGTCTATCTAGACGCGCGTCTTGCACACGACTAAGTTACCATAGGACGTCGTGGAAGACGTAGTCTTTCTTGAAGTAGCCTGGCTGATATACCAGGCTAAGTATTATCAACAGAGCCTATCGCGTCGAGTCCTTCTAGCGAGCCCGCGAAGAGGACCGGAGTGGCGACGGGCAGCGTCAACTCGTCTTAGGGCGGGAGAGGGCCCACCAGCGGCCTGCTGGCGGCAGTGGGCCTCATCCCCGCTGATGCCCGAGTTTATTCCCCTGAGGACGCACACTGTCTGGCACATGCCTTTGTCGTCCGTGAGTGCGGCCTCGGTTGATCCTTGTTAGGGTAGAGCGAGTCAATAGGACCCGCACATATCTGGCATGTAGGTTAGCAGCCATCGGATGCGGGGAGGAAACATGGTGAGTAACCTCTATTGCAACTTCCACGATGACTTCAGATAAGACTTCTAGCGTGAAGAAAGAGATTCTTACGTATTGTCGCGCCCATGCTATTTATACTGCCCGCGGACCGGGTCAGCATTTGCATGTTCGCGTCAATTGGCCAGCTGTCTCCAGCTGGCGTTAGCCTATAAGATTTCAGTGAAAATGGAGAAGGAAGGAGTTCCATATACGTCAGTGACGTAATGTTGAAGTGACCGCCTTGAAAGGGAACCCAAATCATGTTCATTTCTTCTCTAAAAAGATGGCAGTGAGAAAGGGTTGTTTAGAAGTGATGAAAGATCTCGCCTCTAAACTACCCTTTCCACTATTATCATTTTTTAGAGTTTTTTTTGTTTTTTGTGAGGGAAAAAAAGTTCACCCAATTTTGCAAAAACTCAACTGGTTTGTTTTACAAATAAGAAGATAATAAATGAAGCTTTATGGACAAATAAAGGAAGATATGAGACCACTGTATGCAGATTACGGGCTATATGGTTTGTAACATCAAACATGTAACCAAAGTCAGACAGACAGTTGAAACTGGGTTTCCGAGTTTCAGACTATCAGTGGCAAAAACTCAACTGGTTTGTTTTACAAATAAGAAGATAATAAATGAAGCTTTATGGACAAATAAAGTTATTAGACATGTAGAAGTCTGGCTAATAAAATAAAGTGATGTCGCATCATTAATAACTAACATGATCTATCAATGTAAATTCACACCATGACTAAGACACATTAAGGGACAAGCATTTACATCATTTTGTGAATGCACTTTAGAAATTCAGAACCGAATCATTAATTGAATTGTATCTCATTGTGAATCTAATTATTCTGAATTTGCAAAAATTGCTCCTGAATCGAAAAATTATGAATCATGAATCAAATCAATTCGCTGTCGACCCAAAGATTCACACCACTAATTTATTCCAGGAAACTGAAATATGCATGTTTTGTAAGTGACATCATATCCTAAATATCAACCAAACACACCAACAATCACATATACATTTTACATATTTATTACTATTTATTTGACAGTTTATTGTGACATCAATTCACTTCTGCCTTTCTAAGAATAAACCAAATTTCATTCTCCTGAGACACAAATAATGATTATTTTTAAGAGCTTCTGCTCACAGAACCATATTCAACAGTTTCTGATACAGATAAGATTAGTGAAAAACATAAAGACACATAAATATACCAGATATGCAAAGAGATTCTTAAAACACACATATATTGTGTTAGTATTTTAGACATCTAAATAATATTCAATGATGTCAGAAAACTTTAATAAGATCAGATTATGTTATGATAATTAACACAGAGAAATAATACAGACTAGTAAAATATAAATAAAAGATTCACTCAGAAATTACTAAAAGAAAAAAAAAATAACATATGAAAGTAAATAAGAAAAATAAAGAATGAAAACAGTGAATGTAAGTAAACACACAAACATTGACGTCTTCTCACTCCTCAGATCTGCTGCAGATGAAGTTGAGTTTGTGAGTCTCAGGAAGGCTGATCCAGCGCTGATCTCCTCCAGACTGAACTGCTCCTTTTCTCTTCGTAAGGCTGCAGTCTTCCGGTGTCGCTCCGTTCCCTGGAGCCCAGTTCTGATAGCACACGATCTCTCCGCTCAACCAGAGCCACATGTTCATTTGGCAGTAGTTGTGTAAACCCAACCACACCGCCTCAGTAGACGCACGTTTAACCACATTCATCACCTCCTCCTGCATCTCCTCTGAATGAACCGAGACCAGATCCGCATAATTCTGTCTGCAGTATCTCAGAGCTTCAGGCCACGTCAGAGTCTCTTTGATCAGAATCAGTTTATCTGGACACAAAACAAACCACAAGCAAAAACTAGAGAGAGACTGATCAAAAACAACATGCAGAACAAACACTGTGGAGGAATCTGTCATGTCAGACATGTAGCGTGAGCTTTAAAGGGGTGGTTCAGGATTTTCGACATCGGACCTCATTTTCAAGTGAGCCTGGTTGTTATTCATCAGTGGAGACAGTTTTCAAAAAAATTCATCCAGTCCTTACTTTTGGATAGTTCGCCTATGCTAGGCTAGTGCGAGTCAACGGTGCACGCGTTAGCCTGCCATTAAAACAGTTTTACCCACTCCACAGTACACCAAAAGCAAATAAATTATAACGCCAGACTATCGATGTAAATGTCTGTCGAGAGAATCAAACTACCCTTTCATCACATTGTCAGCGGCAGGTAAATACACTTGCGTGATTGTTATGTGGACCGGCTCTCTCGGTTTCCTAGGTAACCAAATATAACTCTGCCGCTGCTGTAGACCGCTTATAAATACAGGGAACAAATTATAACTAATGCAATGTGATGAAAGGGTAGTTTGATTTCTAACATTATTCTCTCGACAGACATTTACATCGATAGTCTGGCGTTAAAATTTATTTGCTTTTGGTGTACTGTGGAGTGGGTAAAACTGTTTTAATGGCAGGCTAACGCGTGCACCGTTGACTCGCACTAGCCTAGCATAGGCGAACTATCCAAAAGTAAGGACTGGATGAATTTTTTTGAAAAATGTCTCCACTGATGAATAACAACCAGGCTCACTTGAAAATGAGGTCCGATGTCGAAAATCCTGAACCACCCCTTTAAGGGCGCTCACACTTGGTTCGATTGCCTGTTCCGAACCCGAGTTCGATTTCGAGTACGGACTCGAGTACGGTTCGCGGGTGCGCACCCGAGTTCGGAAGACAGCGTTCACATCATCCAAATGAACTGAACTCTGACGTCATTCGAACCCGGGTGCGCACCAAAACTGCTAGTGTGAAAGCGCCCTAAGATATCTGGAGGTGATGGATGGATTGTGTGTGTTTGTGAGGATCTGCTCACCTTCATGACACACAAAAGGAAATTGGTGGTTGCAAATGATGTCATTCCATTGACCCTGAGCGTTCCGTCTGATCACTGTACAGTCTTCATTTCCTCCAGCATTATTAGGTTCATCAGTATTCCAGTATCTGAAAGAGGAGTCACTCTGATCTGACCACTGCCATGAGTCTTTGAACAGACCAATCCAGATCTGTGATCCAGATAACCGAAGACCACTAATGAACTTCTTAACCTGTTGATTCTCATTCTGGTTCCTCACACTGACCAGATCAATGTGATTTTGTCTGCAGTAACTCTGAGCGTCTCTCCAGTTCCTCTGCTGATTGACAAAGACGAGGCCTGTGTTCACTTCAAGAAAAAAACAACAACAACAAAAACATTGAAAGTGTGACATTTATCCACAGTCTGTTCTATATTCACTAACAAATTACATGAATTACATACAATAATTATGTTATTATATTTTACACAGTTACATATACTCAAATTGTTATGCTGATAATATAATTTAAGGAAAACACTTTAATTAATATGGAAGTATTTCATTTCAAGTAAGTTTCCGAGGAAACTTAAACACATGTCACGGGGTGACGAAAAATTCTAGGTTGAGTCAAGGCGGAACTAATGTCCGCCGGGATTTGCTTCCCGCCGCACCCAAAATACGAGAACACCGGCTTAGTTCCGGGCGAGCGCAAATCTTCCGCACTCAGGATAATTAGCCGAAATTGCCGCCAGCTGTGCACTATGAGACACGTTGTTATTAGGATGGGATATAAGGAGAGAGAGAGACGACGGGGGAGGGCAGGCGAGGGGGCAGCACGTGAGCGGCCGCGGTCGCGGCGGGAGGCCGCAGGAGAGAGAGGCACGAGCAGAGGGGGACACGACGAGAATGAGAGGTGAGACGCGCAGCACGTGAGCGGCCGTGGCCGCGGTCGCGGCGGGAGGCCGCGGGAGAGAGAGGACGAGAGAGACAGATGAGAGAGACAGATGAGAGAGCCAGAGAAAACTTCGGCTGGATTGCGGGCGGAAGCCTTGGTACACGGAGTCTGTTGAATTGCAGTTTTATTGTGGAAATGAGCACGAGTGAAACCTTACAGTGTGTGGTGGAAATGTGAGTGTGGGAATTATTTCTGCTGTTCACTCGCAATCACAGCTGTCCATTCCTCTCTCTGTCTGAGTCCAGTGAAGAGCCTGCTAATGCTGTGAGTTACACGTGTCTATTCCTCCCTCTGTCTGAGTCCAGTGAAGAGCCTGCTATTGCTTGAAGAGCCTGCTAATGCTGTGGGTTACACGTGTCTATTCCTCCTTCTGCCTGAGTCCAGTGAAGAGCCTGCTATTGCTGTGAGTTACACGTGTCTATTCCTCCCTCTGTCTGAGTCCAGTGAAGAGCCTGCTAATGCTGTGGGTTACACGTGTCTATTCCTCCTTCTGCCTGAGTCCAGTGAAGAGTTTACTAATGCTGTGAGTTACACGTGTCTATTCCTCCTTCTGCCTGAGTCCAGTGAAGAGCCTGCTAATGCTGTGAGTTACACGTATCCATTTCTCTCTCTGCCTGAGTCCAGTGAAGACCCTGCTAACGCTGTGAGTTACATGTATTCATTCCTCTCTCTGCCTGAGTCCAGTGAAGAACCTGCTAATGCTGTGAGTTACATGTATTCATTCCTCTCTCTGCCTGAGTCCAGTGAAGACCCTGCTAACGCTGTGAGTTACATGTATCCATTCTCTGCTTGAGGCCAGTGAAGAATCTGCTAACGCTGTGAGTTACATGTATCTTCCACTCTCTGCCTGAGGCTAGTGAAGAGCCGGCTAATGCTGGAGAGGCCTGTTGATGCTGAAAGAGCCCGTTAATGCTGGAAGAGCCTGAGGCTAGTGAAGAGCCGGCTAACGCTGGAAGGGCCTGCTGATACTGGAAGAGCCTGCTGATGCTGAAAGAGCCCGTTAATGCTGGAAGAGCCTGAGGCTAGTGAAGAACCGGCTAATGCCGGAAGGGCCTGCTAATGCTGGAAGAGCCTGCTGATGCTGGAAGAGCCCGTTAATGCTGGAAGAGCCTGAGGCTAGTGAAGAGCCGGCTAATGCCGGAAGGGCCTGCTGATGCTGGAAGAGCCTGCTGATGCTGGAAGAGCCTGTTAATGCTGGAAGAGCCTGAGGCTAGTGAAGAGCCGGCTAACGCTGGAAGGGCCTGCTGATACTGGAAGAGCCTGCTGATGCTAGAGCCGGCTAATGCCGGAAGGGCCTGCTAATGCTGGAAGAGCCTGCTGATGCTGGAAGAGCCTGTTAATGCTGGAAGAGCCTGTGGCTAGTGAAGAGCCGGCTGATGCTGGAAGAGCCTGCTGATGCTGGAAGAACCTGCTCCCGAAGAAAAGAGGATGCGGAAGGGACTTTATATTGTTTTTATTATTTAATAAAGAATATTTATTTTGAATGCTGTGTCTGCCTGTCTCCTTCGTGTCCACGGTCGGCTCCTCAGGGGCGGCACGCAAGCGAAGGGGTGGGCGGCCCGCTGGCGCTCCACCCCGACCTGTGACACACACACACACACACACACACACACACACACACACACACACACACACACAGAGGGCGAGGCCAGAAATGGAATGGACTTTATATAACAGGATAGGCAAAGCATAGAGTATGAAAACTGCACGCCAAATTGCCAAGAAAAAAAATATATAATTACAGGTATGAATCTGTTACATTGTTCCTCAGTCACTCCTGAAATTGTTATGATTGACAGTGATAACCGTAGCGACGGACGGGACAAAACATTTGTCAAAATAGACCTGTGCATTTACTGCTGTAGTGTAAATGCAGACTAATAGACCCACAGCAACACAGACCAGAAGAAGAAAACTAGTTTGTGTTTTCTGGGTAAATTTAGCAGCTTTAAAGTTTTTTTTTAATACAGATTTTTTCCACACGTGTCCTTTAGCAATGTTTAAAAATCAGTTTAATTTACATTTTTTGCATTATTTACTTATTAGCATTAATAATTTGTTATTAATGCTATTTTATAATAAATCCAATAGCAAAACATGAAAAGAACTACATTATGAAGTGGCAAGAGCAAACAGAGTGGTTCAAGTATGACATCACTTTGTAGAGTTTAGCATTTTAGCACTTCTGGTTCCATCGTCTCGAAGTCAATGGGTTTTTGAATGGGATTTTGGTTAAATGGCTGAAATAATGTCTGTGGTGAACACAAGCTCAAGACACTTTCACGTTTTATTCTACAACATAAAATACATCAATATTACGCCACTCCGGATTTGTACATGTCTTGAAAAAGGCTGTTGCTAACAAGTGGCTAAATGGGGCTTCAAAGGCTGTCGGAGATTAAACTTCATTACGCCGAACAGATAAACTCAATCCGCTTTTACAGACTCATTAGGGGTTCAAGCATGAAATGCTGAAACCCTATTGTAATTGTAAGGATTCATAAAAAGCATCGTGCAGGACAAACCGTAAGGCCTAGAGACTTGAAACCTGGCCAGATGGTAGGCCTCAATTTGGGGACAACCTATCAGAGTATGACCCCGAATGGCCCATAGGTGGCGCTACAGCAACCAAAAGTTCAAAATTGCTCATAACTCTTAGACCGTTTGTCCCAGGATCAAGTGTCTTATATCGTTGGAATCCTTGGCTCAAGGCGGACAAAATGGCTATCCGATTTTGATTTAGGCAGGGAACATTTTCTGCTATGTCGAATTTTGTCCAAAACCTACTTTTGCGAACTAGTCCCTGGTTTTTCACCCGATCGGAACCAAACCAGTCTAGGAAAATTCTCTGGACTCTCTAGATCAATAATTATCAAAAAAAAGTTGAACTTTTGCATTTTTCGCATGGGTATATTGGGTCATAAAGAAAATGGGCGTGTCAAAATACACTCAAAAGCCTATAAATCCTAAACGAAAACTCAGAACTTCACAAAAATCGATGAGCATATGTGTCATAACATGCTAAAGAAGCTTGGGAAATTTTATGGAGATCAGACCAAAGGTGGCGCTATAACTGTTAAAACGTATGTTTCCTATGGTAATTGCCTGTATTGGCTGTGAATGGTCTTTTCCATCTATGATCATATCATTTTCATATAATAATGTTCAAAACCAGTGCAGTACAATTCTCTGGACTCTCTAGATCAATAATTATTAGAAAAAGTTGAACTTCTTAATTTGGATGGCTATAATAGGGTCACATCAAAATATAGCCTTGACCAATGTCCCCGAAAGCCTTCAGATCTTCTTAAAAACAAGTCAGAACATGAAATTGCTCTTAATAAGCGCGAAAAATGTCAGGCAGATCGGACAAAATCTGCCTCTATAACAGTTAAAAAGGTAAAAATGATATAACATGGCATATTAAGCCAATAAGTGGTATTTTACTGCCCCCTGCTGTCATTTCATCATACCACTCCCTAATATTGTTATATAATTCATATTTAGACTTTATAAAATCATTATTTTAACATTTACAATCACATTTTTGTCAAAACTCATCTATTGAAGTATTACTATTGACAATTGTGTCAAATTAAGGAATGGAATTGAAAACGAAAGTAAAAACGGAGGCCGCCATTTAGGCCACGCCCCCCCCCCAGTACAAATTCACTCATAACTCGAAAACGGAAAGTCGCTGCGCGCTCAAATTTTGATGGTAAGGAGGACCTCTCCGGGCTCTTGATCGAAACATATCGTCGCGGGCCTCGGGAGCACCCCCCCCCCCGCATACCACTGTTGTCCACTGGAGGGAGCAGCAGGATTACACATGATCTGTTTATTCGCTTTCAGTATTGGGAAACAAACAAATGCTTTAAAAAGCAATCTTTTTTATTATGATGTTTTTAGTGGTCTTCTACTGCCCTCTGCAGGACATTCTACTTAATAAAATATTTTCACCTGTGCTTTTGCATTAATTTTTGTATAAAGTATAAAATTACTTGCACGAAAATCACCTATTATAACACAGTCATGTTTTGTCAAAGTTTATCACTTCATTTTTACTGAGCTCTCAGTTTGAACAATTCTGCCTCTCAGTGATTAATTTGAAATCTGAAAATGGTGTTATACAGAGGAGATTTGCAATTATCATTTTGTTACCTATCTTTTATTTTAAATATCTACATCTACAACAAAATGTGTGTGCATGTGTGTGTTCAAGCATGGTTAGTGTATTAAGTATTATTGTTTAAGTATTATTGTTTTCATTTACATTTTAACCACCAGAAGAAGAACACTCATTGGTTCATTCTGCTCACTAAAATATTATTTTTCATTTTTTTTTTCCATTTGAAATATTGTTTAAACTTAATAAAATCATTAAAATAACATTTCAAATCATATTTTATCTGTTTATAAATCCCACAGACTCGCATTGGCTGCAATACTAATGTTTTTGTAAAACACAGACCTGATAGTCTAATCTGTGTGTATTGTGCATATATTATTGATATTATTACTATTGCAAATCATGTTATTGTAACTCATATCTTAATAGAATATTATTTGTAATTTTAATTCTTTATTTCTTAATTGTTTTTTTTTATGATTACTACAGATATTATCACCAAAGATATCAACTACACCTTCACTTTTAGTATTGACACGCTGCACACACAGCACAATCACACACTCACTAATGCATTCAAATAAATGTAATCTTATTGTGCTACTTTATTTGTACATGATTAGAATGAACAGAAATCTAAGAATATTTTTCTTCTTTTGTTAAAGCCATTTCAGACTCCAAGTAAGCATTATATTACTAATCATCTATTTTAAAGGTGCCATACAATTGAAAACTGTATTTATCTTGGCATAGTTGAATGATAAGAGTTCTGGACATGGAACTGACATACTGTGAGCCTCAAACACCATTGTTACCTCCTTCATGTGTAAATCTCCTGTTTGCAAAAGACAGCTGAAAAATGAGTGAATCCCACCATAACACCGACTGTGACGTTGGAGTCAGGATCATTAATATTTATACCCCCCAAATTTGCATATACCAGCCCATGTTCTAGGCCAGGCAGTGTTAATGTGGACCTGCACAGCCGAATCATCAGAAGATCTGCAGGTATTGTGAAGAAGCAAGCAAGGACAATAGTGAAAATGGCAGATCATGGATATAAATGTTATGTTCGAGGCTGTGCTGCAGATTTGAGAACTTTTCATTCCCTTCCCACAAAACTGTCAACAGGCATGGTTGATGTTTACAACAGGATACCTCACCATTTTAATTCAAAGCTGTTAGTTTGCTCTGCCCATTTTACCACAGACAGTTTTTCTAACCTGGGAGTGGGACAATATCAAGCAGGTTTCGCTCATCGTTTGATACTGAAGAAGGGGGCAGTTCCAACTAATGTTATATTTCCATTACAACCCCTACCGCAAGCAGAAAGTAACATTAGTGATTTTATCCACTACTTGACTGTTGAAGACATTTCTGTTTCAGAGATATCAGAGAACAATTTAAAATATATCAATGCATTCTACAGCACCTTTAAAATAATTATTTAAAATGGAGATCAGGCCATATAATCACAAAAACATGAAAAGGGCTATAACCACCTGACCATTAGTTCGATTGACTTTAAAATTGGCATTCATGTATAAATTCATGCATGAAATATGCATTCATTCATGCATTAATATCTCATGAATCATCAGGAACTAACACGAGTTCAACGTTTTTCATTCATGACTTCATGGATGAACAACACCTTAATTAAAACATTAACTAAGATGAGTACATCATCATGAATTATGATTTATTACGCATGATCATGATGTTTTCTCTGTTCACAAAAAAAATTGGTCTTTACCACCCATTGTGGATAAAGCTATGGTTATGGTACATGAATCATCATGAATTCATGCATAAAAAAAAAAAAAAAACATTAATTCATGCATGCAAGACTACTCTTCGAATTATTAAAGGAATGTACAAAAATCCACATTATCTAATGCATGCATACAGGCTAGAACAGTATATCAGTTAATGTGAGAACTTTTTTTCTGAATTATGATCTGAGTTTCCAAGCATGTTCATGTCTTCTTCATAGCCTGCAGGTAAATGGACAGACCCCAAAATTGGCCAATCACAGCTCATAACATACGAATTCTGTTGGCATTCAAATACAGTAGTCATCATTAACTAAGCATTATCTATCAATGACTTCATCATGTGTGTGGCCCCTCAACTAAAGCGGTGACTTGGTGCTTTGAAACACTGATGAACAATGTGGCATAACTGTGAAATTACATGAATATGAACATGAAAGTTCAAGCCTTTGCAAACAATGTACTGTGGACACAAATGGACTTTGATCTTAACTTTACTTCTTTATTCTTAAACGGTAAACCAGTTAAAAACCATAAAGCTGCTTAAAAAAAATGTTTCACAAACAGCTTGATCTCTTTTTGGGTAAAGAGTCACCTTTTAATGTATAAAGCTACTGATGTGACTCCTCAATATCATGAAATTGTAAAACAGCTTTATGGTTTTGTAAAGAGTTTTCAGATATACAGGCACTTAAAATAAAGTTCATGGTGTATGTACTGCATTCCTTCTCAGCTCTTTCCAGCTGTTGATTTAACTGGTTTATACCGTTTCAGAATAAAGCAGTAAAGTTACAGCCTGTGGTCTCATTGTTAATACGCAGGTAGCGTACGTAATTTTCAAAGATAGAAAGCGTACATTTTTTGTACGTTTAGATGCTGAACTGCAAAGTTTAAACGTAACATTATTACGATTTTACAGCTAAAAAAACGTACGTTCAACCATTTACGAATATTTCATATCATAAAGATATCTGTATAATTTCCCTTTTACCATTTTATAGATTATAAATGTAAGATCCCTTAACCCTACTCCCACACATAAACATACCCATTTTATAGACAATATTAAAAGGATAAAACGTAATGGACAGATATGTGTAGGGAAATGGCAGTTTTAAAAGATAGTTTGAGCCACTAATCCTACCCCTACCCCTAAACCTAACAATTTCTTAAACCTACGTAGCCTAGGCTACAATTATAAATTAAAACAACAGACAGACAATCACAATAATTTATTTATTGAGAAAATGTCAAAACCGGTACCAAAAGTCGTTCACATGACGATGTGTCGCAGTCCTCTCTGGCAGTATATAATAGTTTTGTATGAGGTAACGTTACAGAGCAGAATTTAAGTTATTAATCCATGAAAATGTTAATCCGGTTTCGGTTTGCTGTTCGCTCTGTGAAGGCGCGCGCGCTTCTCCAATTCAAATGTAGTACACCAACTTAAACACGGCATGTCGCAGTCTGTGACGAAGCATGCGAGAGCCAATGAGCGTTTGATATCACTGCCGTAAAACATGTCCCGCTTCGGGTCCAATTTTTGAATTTGAATTCACCACGAGCGCGGGATGCCGGGATTTGACATTTACGGTCTCCGCTGAGAAATGGAGATGAAGATCACTGGATAAAGGGCTGAATTTGGATCTGTTTCTTGCAAACAACGCATGGATTCTAAAGATGTGTAGCCTATCACATTAAGCTAATAAAATTTATTTCTTTTGTGAATTTATGTTGTGTTTTAGTGTATTATGGGTCTATAGGAGAAAACGCCTTTTGTATCTCACGGTAAATAAACCAAATATTACAAAATGGTTAAACGATTAAAGAAGGTATTTTTAAGGTTTTAAGGTGTATTCTTGTTTAACACCATGTAGGCTAATCCTCCGAAACGAGTTTGCAGCAGAAGGCACGAACAGAGCGAAATGTTATTATTTATGAGTAACGTTATTATATGAGTAACATTAAACTGTATTAATAAATGCGACTGAAAATTTAATTGATAAGACAATAGAGTCAAAACATTAATGCCACGATTTTAATATGCATAAGTTAAATAGGAATACACAAATTTGTACGTCGCTGTTTGTATGAGTTGTTTATACGTAAATAAATTAAGTTTTTGTGCTGTCGATACGTATACGTTTTAGTGCTGTAAATACGTCAGTATTATACTTTTCTGTGTGTATAAAACGTAAGTAAATGTAGGCTACGTATGGTAGAACTACACTTTACGTAAAAATACACACGGATTCTCATGAGATCATGTTGCAAGTTAAGATCAAAGTCCATGTGTGTCCACAGTACATTGTTTGCAAAGCATTAACTAAGCATTATCTATCAATGACTTCATCATGTGTGTGGCCCCTCAACTAAAGTGGTGACTTGGTGCTTTGAAACACTGATGAACAATGTGGCATAACTGTGAAATGGCATGAATATGAACATGAAAGTTCATATGAACGGTTGTTGTAATTTTAAATAGCTGCACTTACTGTTGTTGCAGATGAAATGACGATTTTCACTACATGGCAAATCATCCCATTGTCCATTTGACATCATTCCACAATCTCTGCCTTCAGGTTGTCCATCAGCCCAGTTCAGATAGAGCGCAGGTTCACCTGAAGACCACTGCCATTTATCAACACCTGTCTTCTTCAGCCCAATCCAGACATCCTGAACACCTCCATCATTCACACTCTTCTTCAGCTCGTTCATGTCGTTCATGTTGTCAACGGTGGCCAGATCTGTGTATTTCTCTCTGCAGAATCTCTGAGCTTCAGTCCAGGTCTTCCTCTCGTTTATAAAGTGATACTGACGCTGAACACATTCAGATACGGAGCAGAGAGCTGTGAAAGAGAGCGTTTGATTTAATGCTTTTCATAACAGGGTCAAACCTGATGAAACTATAAACCATAAATAATACACCAAACACACTCACCACTGAGAAGAAGAATCAAATATAGAGTTTGGTCCATTTCTGAGGAAGAAACACAATAAAAATCCCAAATATGAATAAATCATGATCATGTAATTAAAAATAAATTAAATAATTAATTAATAAAAATATAGTAGTTTTAGCAATCATTCAGACAATATTAACATCTGAAAGTGTAATTGTGTTTGAAGAATGAACATGTTCTTACTTTAGAGGTCGTGTGTTTCTGTCCTGAGTCTGATGTTTCTGTCTGCAGATTTACACTACGCTATTATTATATCTGCTCTCATCCCTCATTCAGCTCATTACATCATTTGTGTATTAATCTGAAAACCCCTATTTCATATTTTACTTCCTCCTTATCTGTGTATTTGTCCACCCTTGTCTTTCCCTTTATTTGCATAATGACTTCTGTGTCAGTCAGTATTAGTCTATAATATGGACCTTATGGAATCAAAAAATTATTTGAACATTTTAGATTAATATTTGAACATTCACAACTAAACAGCAGCTTCAGTGATATTGCTGGACTGCATAACTCGTGTTTCATTCCTGATCATCTTAATATCGTCGTCCACACTTGCCATCTTTGCACTTCACCATTTGTCTACTATAGACTTTTCCTTGTATTTGCCCAAGTGATCAAGTGTGTGTAGAACTTTTGATGACCTAATTTGACACACTTATGGTGTTGTGAAAATGCAAGTGTTTACAGAGCTTTATTTCGATTCTCAAAGCTTTGCATTTTTAAATAATCCTCTAAGTGTCTGTACAGCAGTGCCTATAGGCATACATATATGTAACACGATTTACTAGTAATGATGGTGCTTTTAATTAAGTGTTAAAAAGAATTTGCAAATGTTGTAAATGTTGAGAAGGGTTGAGTTCATTAGTGAGGACTGGTGATACTGGTTTCTGAGAGCCTTTAAAGTTTGAATACTGAGAGAGTTTGGGGCATTAAAAAAGACAACATGAAGAGGAAGGGAAGACAATTATTTTTTTCTTTGGGAAAAAAATATAAACGTTTTTGCTCATTTATAGGCTTCTTTTATTCCTCTTCTGAGAGCAGAGACCCGTCACATTCACAACAGAGACGAGATAAAGTCCATCTCTAATGTTAGTAAAGATTATTAGACTCATTATCCCACTGAAATAATATCATCATCTTCTGCTGTTTCAGAATAAACGTCTTTATTTCCTCCGTCTAAATACTTGATTGTGATTGGCTGGAATGTGTTCATTAAAACATTGTTACATTTTTAAGAATTAAGTCTTATTTAGAAAATTCATATTGTGTTTCGTGTCATACTCCTGCTGTTCTTTGTTTATAGAACATGAACACATTTGCATGTAAACACAATCTCATCACTCATTTGTTTAGGTCCACATTTAGACTTTCAGGGTGGACAATCTTTGCATCTCTGGCGTGAAACAGAAGCAGAAACAGTGTGTGATTGTTCTAGATATATTCCATTGTTTCATTCAGTCTTATTCATCTGTTAGTTTTATTAAAGGGATATTTCACCGCTGGAAAGATGAATGTGTATTTAAATTGGGTCATTTATGTAGTAGAAATGTGAAATTATTTTAGAAGTTGGAGCTTCTAGACTGAGAAAAGCCAGAAAATGTATTTTTAGCACATGTGGATGAAAGACAACAACTCCCAGAATGCACTTGCTTCGCTGCCCTATGAGGCCACTCCTGAGCCGCAGCTGCTCCGGCCGCCTCTTGTTCCTCCATCATCCGCATCTGTTCATCGCTGTATTGTGGCTCGTACAGGCAGCCACGGGCATCGGATTCGCGCACCAGATCTTCAAAATCCCCTTCTGCCATATCATCTTCAACACTACCTTTCGCCATCGTGGTTAGCCTACTACTCAGCTTTCTCCACAGAGCAAGAGCCTGTTAGCTTAGCTTGAAAAAAAAAGATGGCTGACACTATTTGAGGAGCTCTTTTCCAAAACGCTATAAATCCATTTAAATAGTTTTCAGGAAAATTACAGTTTTTACCTAGACCCACACAGTTTGTGAATATTCAATTTATCCTGTTAAAATGTTTTTTTTTTTTTTTTGGCTCAGTCTGAACATGTTGGACAATGATTATTAAATCAAACAACAAAATTGTTGATGATAAATTCAAAGTTATGTTTTTTTTTCAAAATGTTATAAATCCATAAATTTTTTACAAAAATTGATGGTTTGTCAAAAAAAAAAAAAAAAAAAAGGCAAGTCAGTCAGTAATAAATACATTGGCATTCAGTAAAGTGTCGAACCCATAAAAAGTAGAACCATTGTCCACTTTACATAAAACAAATCACGACATGACCTTGTGTGAGTGAGTGAGTGGCGTTCACACCAAACGCGAATAGAGCGTCTGGCGCAAGTGATTTTCATGTTAAGTCAATGTAAAGACGCGTTTACGCGCATCTGGAGGTCCTGCGGCGCGGACACGCGAATTGAGCATCTGGCGCGATACGCACGAGTGATTTGAGGGAGAGAGAGAGAGAATTCTGTCCAGAGCAGAGCCATAGAGAGAAAGAGTTGCGACACTCCCATAGACCTCCGTTGTAAAAAATGCCGGCACTTTTAACCGCCTACTTCCGGGATTTGAAGATCGGATTAGTTCCAAACACTGTCATTTGGGCGTTGGACCCCATTCACTTACATTGCTGCGCGTCGAGTTGTTCCAGAGGTAAGTTGCTGAAATATCGACCACTTTTGAATTGTCAACTGTCTATATTGTATTAGAGGCCCTTTGTACGGTGGCTGAGAGAGCTCAACGCGCTGCAACTGAAGAAAACACATGCAAATAGAAAACATCTTCATCAGTTTCACAACACACGTGTGCTCCAAATACTCACAACACAACCAAATACAGAAACGCGCTGCAAAAGTTCACAACACAATCAAATACAGAAACGCGCTGCAAATAGGACAGAACACAACGGAAATGTTTCCGGGGAAGCCAATAAGTGACGGACTGGTAAACTGCAGGGTGAGGTGGGAGTATTCCCCTGTGATACAGGGTAGGTCTGAGTCCTCACTTTCAGTTCTGTATTTTCCTACCTCGCACCACTATGGCTCGGGTCGAGTGGGAAGTTCTAGCCTTCGCTTCTTCTTTGGTCGAAGTACGCTCCCCTGAAGCCAGAGCATTGCCATGAGCTGACGCCCATGCATACAGATGGTAGGCCCCTGACTGTGGGGCCTCCGTTGAGGCAGAGCGGTGTATGTGGTACTCCCCTTGTTTTAAGGGTGCTAGCTCTCTTGCTGAGTACACTGCCATGGGCAATGTGATTAGGCACCAGGATGCTGTAGGTGCTGTGTAAACAGCTTATTTGCCAACGAAGGCTGCACCATCAAGTAGTAGGCCTCAGCAGGCCTCCTTGAATGGACAGCCCCCGAGAGGGCGCTGTAGGCCAGCTTACTTTACGTGGTCGGCCTTGGTGGTTCGGGCAGTTGACTCACTGATGGGTAGTAGGGCTTAAACAGGCCTCCTCGGAGGTGAATCCCAACATTGTGGGACATACTTTAGAGCCGAAGTATTAGGCCTCCTGTGGGTGGACCCAACAGTTATGTTGGTGTAGTATGATTCCCAACAGTGTACCTTTGTAGCAGTTTTGACTTGCTATCAGCTAGTAGGTCTGACCAGGCCTCCCTGATAGGCGAGTCCCCAGCCGGCTGGCCTTAGCAGGCTGCCTCGAAACTATCACCTGGATTCAGGGCTTCTAATTACCAGGTAGCCTGTGGTATCAGGTAGTAGGCCTCACCAGGCCTCCCTGAAGGTGAGCTCCCACTTGCTGTGGTTATCAGGTAGTAGGCCTCACCAGGCCTCCCTGAAGGTGAGCTCCCACTTGCTGTGGTTATCAGGTAGTAGGCCTCACCAGGCCTCCCTGTGAGTGGTTTCCTGACGATGCGGGGTTTTGGAAGCTAGTGGCCGCTCGCTATCAGTTCAGCTGGCCGTTAGAGATGCGCGGTTGGCGGTTACAGCCGCGGACTCCGCGGATAAACCGCGGATTGAGCGGATGACGTGACGAAAAATAATATTTTAATTAAATTCGGGCGGGTGGCGGGCGGTTGAACCAATCAAATGAAAAATATAGCCTATGTATACACAAATCAACGGATGGCGGGCGGGTGCGGTTTTGAAAATTGGTCAAAAACGTTGGTGCGGCTGGATGGCGGACGGATGATGATTTTTGTGATGCGGTTGCGGATGAAATAATAGCCCATCCGCGCATCTCTACTGGCCGTATTAGGCAGATGCTCAAAGCAAGCTTGTGCCCTGGCTGAACTAAGGTGTTCGCCTCTGCTACTAGTTCCCTCCGGGAACTTCTTCTTTAGCCTACAGCCTGGTTTGCCTACCAGGTGGACCATTGCTCCCCTCACTGAGGGTCATTATGAGTGTTTGGACCCCTGAGTCTGGTCAGACGGTCGTAGGCCTCTCGTGAGGCCTCCCAGTTAGTTCAGCCCCTAGGCCTTCACAGGCCTCCTCAGTGTCTTGAAACACAAACGCTGGGTAGATCCAGGGATCGAGTAGAGTAACTCCCCTCGCTGGCAAGGTTGTTAAGCACTATGCTGAGTCATACTCTCCAGGATATCCCGTCTCTGAGATCCGGGCCGAATGGTTCACTGCCTGTTTCGCAGTCCCATGGTTTGGATGCCTTCCTAAAGGCAAGTGTCCAGAGGCTCTGTCTTCAGACAGACAGGAAGTGGCCAGACTGTAGTGTCTCATGTAGTGACACCAGGTCAGGTCTGCCTGGTGGCATTTCATTCCTAGGCCCTCTCAGGCCTCCTCTGTGTCTTGAAACCCAAACACTGAGTAGATGCGTGGATCGAGTAGAGATACTCCCCTCGCTGGCAAGGGTTGTAAAGCACTATGCTGAGTCATACTCTCCAGGATATCCCGTCTCTGAGATCCGGGCCGAGTGGTTCACTGCCTGTTTCGCAGTCCCTTGGTTTGGATGCCTTCCTAAAGGCAAGTGTCCAGAGGCTCTGTCTTCAGACAGACAGGAAGTGGCCAGACTGTAGCGTCTTATGTAGTGACACCAGGTCAGGCCTGCCTGGTGGTATTTCAGGTGGCACGTTCCCCTGAATAGTGACTGGCTGGGGTTCCCTCAGGTTCCCTAGCCACATTCCCTAGAAGGGACCCCTTCTAAGTTGAAGTTGTGGTCCTAGGCCATTGAGCAGGCCCAGGTAGACCTTTCACTAAACTATGTTTATGGAGGTTTTCTGTGGTATCATATAGCTTGGGCTATGACCGTAGGGAGTGCTGTCACTGACAGCCCAGTGTGACCTGAGGGTAAGTGGTTCTAGCGTTTCATTCGAATTTGCTGGTTCTGACAGTTGTCACTGCCGCCTGGCAGGCACTCCCCTTAGCATGGTGGTGTTGGTATATCGTTCCCCAAAGCGTCATTCGACGCAGTGCGAGTTCCCTTTCGAAAGGGAACGTCTCAGGTTACGACTGTAACCTATGTTCCCTGAGAACAGGGAACGAGACACTGCGTCTCCTTGCCATGCCTCGGGGCCTGCCTACCAAACAGTCCCTTCAGACGATAAGGTGTTTGTCATGTTTGCAAGGCGCCCTTTTATACTTGCAGGTCGCACATTAATCATTCACGTTAATGATTCACAGGCTGTCGCCGGTCAATGTGATTGCCGTGATTTGATAGTGATTTCAGACACCTGTCACGCCTGAGGCATTCCCCCAAAGCGTCATTCGACGCAGTGTATCGTTCCTTGTTCTCAGGGAACATAGGTTACAGTCATAACCTGAGACGCTAACTCTTGTAGCTGTTGTGCATTAGTTTTCTATGCTGATTACACTGAATTCAGGTAGGATTGAGTTTTATACCAAATCTTGAATATTTATCTTAATATGTAGGCTAATCATAATCTGTTGAACACTTATTATAGTTTTTTATGCATTTATTGAGATTTAATAACCATAAAAGTGATATCAACCAATGTTGGCAGCCATTTAAATAAATGTCATCATTGTTCCCAGTCTTAGTTCAGTTTCCCTCAGGTGGTTTAGCAGTAACTTTATAGCGGAAGTCACAGTATGTTGTGGGTTGTTTCCAAAAGCAGCCGTTCTTATATAATGGGTCTAACTTTTCGGAGGCCTTGGGTGGGAGAAAACTACAGTAAAATTAGATTTACAGCAAAACACATCACTTACATTTTCACATGTTGCAGAGGCTTCTTTCAGCTCACTGAAGATGTTCTCACTTTAGCAGCTGCTTGTAGTGCGAAAATGACTGTTTAAAGGGATGGTTCGGAGTAAAATCAACCTAGGGTCCTTTGCACCATGACCTCCAGCCAAACAGAGGTCATGACCCTAAAGATGATTGTGCTTTCACAGCCAACTCATTTCTTCAGGCCTAATAATAGAGTTGAGCTCATAGTTGTGGTTTGACTTCTTCTCTGTTTCTGCTCTGTGGTTTTAACCAGAGTAGAGGAAACATTTATGCATGGTCTCCATCTTTAGTTTCATAAACCTCAAAATATCATCACAAGAGCAAAGATTCACAGAATTAGTGATGTGTCGTTCGCGAACGATCTGTTCATTGCGTGCGTCACATGACAAATGAACCAAAGACTCGGAAGGTAAATTAAATATTTATGTTCCCTGTAAATTATCTTTGGCTGCATTATAATGATTTCTTCATTCAGAATATGATCGAGATTGCGTAGGTGGATGTTTTCGGGGAATTTGGCTGTTAAAAGTATAACATTTAAAGCCACTTAAATGAACGAAATGACTCAAATAAAGATTCGTTCATTTTGATGAACGAGATAGAACGAGAGAGTCAGTAAAATGATCCGAACTTCCCATCACTACACAGAATGTTATTTTCATTGACGTCCCTCTTTTAGAAATCCAAAATCATGTTCATTTCTTCTCTAAAAAGATGGCAGTGAGAAAGGGTTGTTTAGAAGTGATGAAAGATCTCGCCTCTAAACTACCCTTTCCACTATTATCATTTTTGAGATGTTTTTTTGTTTTTTGTTTTTTTGTGAGGGAAAAAAAGTTCACCCAATTTTGCAAAAACTCAACTGGTTTGTTTTACAAATAAGAAGATAATAAATGAAGCTTTATGGACAAATAAAGGAAGATATGAGACCACTGTATGCAGATTACGGGCTATATGGTTTGTAACATCAAACATGTAACCAAAGTCAGACAGACAGTTGAAATTGGGTTAATAAATGGAGTTTCAGACTATCAGTGGCAAAAACTCAACTGGTTTGTTTTACAAATAAGAAGATAATAAATTAAGCTTTATGGACAAATAAAGTTATTAGACATGTAGAAGTCTGGCTAATAAAATAAAGTGATGTCGCGTCATTAATAACTAACATGATCTATCAATGTAAAAAAGGGTTTTGATTTTGACTCTCTGACCCACTGAAGGTTTCTGTGATTCACACCATGACTAAGACACATTAAGGGACAAGCATTTACATCATTTTGTGAATGCACTTTAGAAATTCAGAACCGAATCATTAATTGAATTGTATCTCATTGTGAATCGCCTCGAATCTAATCATTCTGAATTTGCAAAAATTGCTCCTGAATCGAAAAACTATGAATCATGAATCAAATCAATTCGCTGTCGACCCAAAGATTCACACCACTAATTTATTCCAGGAAACTGAAATATGCATGTTTTGTAAGTGACATCATATCCTAAATATCAACCAAACACACCAACAATCACATATACATTTTACATATTTATTACTATTTATTTGACAGTTTATTGTGACATCAATTCACTTCTGCCTTTCTAAGAATAAACCAAATTTAATTCTCCTGAGACACAAATAATGATTATTTTTAAGAGCTGCTGCTCACAGAATCATATTCAACAGTTTCTGATACAGATAAGATTAGTGAAAAACATAAAGACACATAAATATACCAGATATGCAAAGAGATTCTTAAAACACACATATATTGTGTTAGTATTTTAGACATCTAAATAATATTCAATGATGTCAGAAAACTTTAATAAGATCAGATTATGATATGATAATTAACACAGAGAAATAATACAGACTAGTAAAATATAAATAGAAGATTCTGTGTAAAAAAAAAAAAAAAATAAACATATGAAAGTAAATAAGAGAAATAAAGAATGAAAACAGTGAATGCAAGTAAACGCACAAACATTGACGTCTTCTCACTCCTAATATCTGCTGCAGATGAAGTTGAGTTTGTGAGTCTCAGGAAGGCTGATCCAGCGCTGATCTCCTCCAGACTGAACTGCTCCTTTTCTCTTCGTAAGGCTGCAGTTTTCCGGTGTCGTTCCGTTCCCTGGAGCCCAGTTCTGATAGCACACGATCTCTCCGCTCAACCAGAGCCACATGTTCATTTGGCAGTAGTTGTGTAAACCCAACCACACCGCCTCAGTAGACGCATGTTTAACCACATTCATCACCTCCTCCTGCATCTCCTCTGAATGAACCGAGACCAGATCCGCATAATTCTGTCTGCAGTATCTCAGAGCTTCAGGCCACGTCAGAGTCTCTTTGATCAGAATCAGTTTATCTGGACACAAAACAAACCACAAGCAAAAACTAGAGAGAGACTGATCAAAAACAACATGCAGAACAAACACTGTGGAGGAATCTGTCATGTCAGACATGTAGCGTGAACTTTAAGATATCTGGAGGTGATGGATGGAGTGTGTGTGTTTGTGAGGATCTGCTCACCTTCATGACACACAAAAGGAAATTGATTGTGGCAAGAGATGTCATGCCATTGACCCTGAGCGTTTGGTTCGATCACTGCACAGTTTTCATGACCTCCATTATTATTAGGTTCATCAGTCTTCCAGTATCTGAAAGAGGAGTTTCTCTGATCTGACCACTGCCATGAGTCTCTGAACAGACCGATCCAGATCCGTGATGCAGATGATTGATGGACACTAATGAAATCCTTAACCTGTTGATTCTCATCCTGGTTCCTCACACTGACCAGATCAATGTGATTCTGTCTGCAGTAACTCTGAGCGTCTCTCCAGTTCTTCATCTGCTGATTGTCCAAGACGAGTCCTGTGTTCGCTTCAAGAAAAAAACAACAACAACAAAAAAATCAGTTTGTTCCTTTTTTTTCTTTCTTTCTTTTTTTTCATAAAAAAAAATTCTATACAGAAATTGACTCAACATTGAAAGTGTGACATTTATCCACAGTCTGTTCTATATTCACTAACAAATTACATGAATTACATACAATAATTATGTTATTATATTTTACACAGTTAATTTGTTAAATTGTTATGCTGATAATATAATTTGTAAGGAAAACACTTTAATTAATATGGAAGTATTTCATTTCAAGTAAGTTTCCGAGGAAACTTAAAAACACACACACACACACACACACACACACACACACACACACACACACACACACACACACACACACACACACACACACACACACACACACTCACACACACACACACACACACACACACACACACAGAGAGAGTGAGGCCAGAAATGGAATGGACTTTATATAACAGGATAGGCAAAGCATAGAGTATGAAAACTGAACACCAAATTGCCAAGAAAAAAAGATATAATTACAGGTATGAATCTGTTACATTGTTCCTCAGTCACTCCTGAAATTGCTGTGATTGACAGTGATAACCGTAGCGACGGACGGGACAAACATTTGTCAAAATAAACCTTTGCATTTAGTGCTGTAGTGTAAATGCAGATTAATAGACCCACAGCAACACAGACCAGAAGAAGAAAACTAGTTTGTGTTTTCTGGGTCATTTTAGCAGCTTTAAAGATTTTTTTTAATACAGATTTTTTCCACACGTGTCCTTTAGCAATGTTTAAAAATCAGTTTAATTTACATTTTTTGCATTATTTACTTATTAGCATTAATAATTTGTTATTAAACCTATTTTATAATAAATCCAATAGCAAAACATGAAAAGAACTACATTATGAAGTGGCAAGAGCAAACAGAGTGGTTCAAGTATGACATCACTTTGTAGAGATTAGCATTTTAGCACTTCTGGTTCCATCATCCCGAAGTCAGTGGGTTTTTGAATGGGATTTTGGTTAAATGGCTGAAATAAGGTCTGTGGTGAACACAAGCTCAAGACACTTTCACGTTTTATTCTACGACATAAAGTTCATCAATATTACGCTACTCCAGATTTTTACATGTCTTGAAAAAGGCTGTTGCTAACAAGTGGCTAAATGGGACTACAGAGGCTGTCGGAGATTAAACGTCATCACGCCGAACAGATTAACTCAATCCGCTTTTACAGACTCATTATGCTTATAATTGTGCTCTTATAAACTATATTCCAACTCAATGTTCTGGGAACATGTTTTAGATAAAAACTGAAAGAGTTGTCAGAAGCTTTAGTGATGATAGTCGGGGGGGTGGCGGTGCATCTGAGACACATCTCTCTGTAGGCGAGGGCGTGGTTAGCTGGTTCCCTCTGACGTCACCGGCCACCATAACTTCCAATAGGAAAATTCAACTGCAGTAGCCACTGTTCAGCCTGAAGAGGGCAGCACTCAGACGGTTTTACACCATATATTGTAGAATTAAAACACTTTAAACCCAAATGTCAATTTTTAAACCCTTTAAAGGTCTTTGTTTTCCACTAGGGGACAGAAATCCTCTACTAAACTAAAGCATGGCATATTATATCTACATTAATGAAAAAGAGAAATGTAGGCTAGATCTTCTTTAAACTAAATTTAGTCTACAACTATAGAGGTAAAAGATAATAAAGTGTTTAAGACCTTCTTTAAAAAATTATAATAATATTGGGGTCCAAACATCCCTAGTGTGCACCATAGACAAAACGGCCCGATTGCACAGACCTCCATGACTGAAGATTAAACAGTTGGTAACACTTTACGGTAAGGGTACATGAATTATCATGAATTTATGTATAAATTCATGCATGAAATATGCATTCATTCATGCATTAATATCTCATGAATCATCAGGAACTAACACGAGTTCAACGTTTTTCATTCATGACTTCATGGATGAACAACACCTTAATTAAAACATTAACTAAGATGAGTACATCATCATGAATTATGATTTATTACGCATGATCATGATGTTTTCTTTGTTCACAAAAAAAAATTGGTCTTTACCACCCATTGTGGATAAAGCTATGGTTATGGTACATGAATCATCATGAATTCATGCATAAAAAAACATTAATTCATGCATGCAAGACTACTCTTCGAATTATTAAAGGAATGTACAAAAATCCACATTATCTAATGCATGCATACAGGCTAGAACAGTATATCAGTTAATGTGAGAACTTCTTTTCTGAATTATGATCTGAGTTATCCAGCATGTTCATGTCTTCTTCATAGCCTGCAGGTAAATGGACAGACCCCAAAATTGGCCAATCACAGCTCATAACATATGAATTCTGTTGGCATCAAATACAGTAGTCATCATTAACTAAGCATTATCTATCAATGACTTCATCATGTGTGTGGCCCCTCAACTAAAGTGGTGACTTGGTGCTTTGAAACACTGATGAACAATGTGGCATAACTGTGAAATGACATGAATATGAACATGAAAGTTCAAGCCTTTGCAAACAATGTACTGTGGACACAAATGGACATTGATCTTAACTTTACTGCTTTATTCTTAAACGGTATAAACCAGTTAAAAACCATAAAGCTGCTTAATTTATTTTTTTTTTTTCACAAACAGCTCTATCTCTTTTTGGGTAAAGAGTCGCCTTTTAATGTATTAAGCTACTGATGTGACTCCTCCATATCATGAAATTGTAAAACAGCTTTATGGTTTTGTAAAGAGTTTTCAGATATACAGGCACTTAAAATAAAGTTCATGGTGTATGTACTGCATTCCTTCTCAGCTCTTTCCAGCTGTTGATTTAACTGGTTTATACCGTTTCAGAATAAAGCAGTAAAGTTACAGCCTGTGGTCTCATTGTTAATACGCAGGTAGCGTACGTAATTTTCAAAGATAGAAAGCATACTTTTTTTGTACGTTTGTATATATGCTGAACTGCAAAGTTTAAACGTAACATTATTACGATTTTACAGCTAAAAAACGTACGTTCAACTATTTACGAATATTTCATATCATAAAGATATCTGTATAATTTCCCTTTTACCATTTTATAGATTATAAATGTAAGATCCCTTAACCCTACTCCCACACATAAACATACCCATTTTATGGACAATATTAAAAGGATAAAACGTAATGGACAGATCTGTGTAGGGAAATGGCAGTTTTAAAAGATAGTTTGAGCCACTAATCTACCCCTACCCCTAACCCTAACAATTTCTTAAACCTACGTAGCCTAGGCTACAATTATAAATTAAAACAACAGACAGACAATCACAATAATTTATTTAGTGAGAAAATGTCAAAACCGGTACCAAAAGTCGTTCACATGACGATGTGTCGCAGTCCTCTCTGGCAGTATATAATAGTTCCCTTTCGTCAGCAGGGAACTCCGACGCCTCGTCGGGGGAGTTCCCCTGACGAATTGGGATCACGCTAGGGAGACCAATTACCTTCGAGTGAATTAAAACGAGCCAATGAACATTGGCATGCAAGGTTTGCATTCCGCGGCCCGCCTACCAGTGCGGGTATAAGGCGGAATCAAGCGCATACACAAACGCTTTCTGCTTCGGAGCCGACCGGTTGTGTCCTCTCTGAGTGAATGAGTTTTAAGATTGTATTTATCTTACGCTCTACGAGTCTGCTGTTTCGGGAAGGGACCTCTCTGTGTTGGTGAGACGGCGTTTCAGCGACCGCGCGATCTCCTGTCTGCCGGCTGCGTCTACACGCTGTTAATTCAAAAGCTGTTTTTACAGCTGGTAAACGGTTGAGTGCGCACAGCGGGCTTGCAGTTTCCCCGCTGTGTCGCCGCGTTGGGTCCCTGTGTGCTTCAGCACAATAAAGAGAGTAATTTCTTCCTGAAAGAGCAACACGAGTGAAGATCGCGTCCTTTTCAGGATGACGTTTCACTCGTGTGTTTCTAGATGCGATCGTTCCTGTCCTTATTTGACGGCCACGTTCATTGTTTCACATGCCTAATCAGTGTGTGAGACTGCGTTCGTGGGTGGTTCATGTTCTCTCATGAGTGCATGACCACGTCGGCACGTTGTTCGTCTCCCCTTTTTAAAGGCTCGAGCCGCTCAGCGTGCCGTGTGCCGTCGAGCGCCGGTTGACAGCGTGGGTTGTCACGGCAACCCAGCGCGCGTCATTCGGCGCTCAAGATGCGTGGTCAAGATCAAGACTCGCGTGCCTCTATGAGGTGAGTCCCTTTGCTTGTTTCCCGATCTAGTTTCTCTTCTGGTGCACCAGGAGAGGGCTACTTTGGCAAATAACATTGGTGATCTGAGGGTTACAGTGCGGAATGTCTCGCCAGGTGAAAGACCCTCACGAGCTTCCCACTCCTCTAGCGCATCACAAACATGCTGAGACTGTGTTCGTGGGTGGTTTGTGCTCTCTACATGAGAGCATGACCACGTCGGCACGTTGTTCGTCTTGCCTGAGGGCTTGAACGCTCAGCGTGCCGTGTGCCAGCGATGGCCACGTTCACTGTCTTGCATGCCTGGTTGACGGCCATGATCGCTGTTTCACATGCCTAATCAGTGTGTTGAGACGGCGTTCATGGGTGGTTCATGTTCTCTCATGAGTGCATGACCACGTCGGCACGTTGTTCGCCTCCCCTTTCTCGTAAGGGCTTGAGCCGCTCAGCGTGCCGTGTACCGTCGAGGCTTTGAGTGGGATTTTGGTCCTTATCATGAGGGACCAAGCATTTCATTCGGGGCCCCAGGGGAGGACAGATGTCGATTGCTACATCGGAGAGAGGGCTGTTATACTCTGAAAATGATGCTGAGTTCCTACTGTAATGGTGTGTTCTCATGCTGAAGGTTCAGACTTGACAGCCACACTTCCTGGGTCTAAAGTGCCTAGATGTGTGTGAAAAATTTTGGCAGTATGGAAGTATTTTGGTGCCAATATGGCAAGCCAAACATGCCTAAATCTGCAGAAGTTTTTCCTCTCTCACTACCCCTGCACATTCAGTGCACGTGGGTAGTTCTGACTCGGAGTAGAGCTGCGCTTATGACTGACCGTGATTAGTCACAGCGCTGGCCTTCGGTCAGACGATGTCCACACTGTGGTCCAGAAGCACCAGCCCGCTCGGAGTTCGTTTCCCCCCAGCAAAAGGAGGGGAAATGACCCTGAGAGGAGCGACACAGAGAGTGTGACGAAAACTGCTCTTTGGGAGTGTGTGTCATCACCACTCCTTCCCCCGGAGGAGGGCCGGGTGGAGAATCCTTTGTTAAATTTTTCTAGTTTCTGTTCCGCCGCCGACCAGCTGGTCGGTGGTACCCAAAACCTAAAAAAGAGCAGTTTCTTCCTCCTCTGGGTCATTCACGGTTGGGACTGCCGAACATGCAGTCTCTCCCGCTCAAGAGTAGGACGTCAGTGTGCGCCACCCTCGGGTCTCGCCACTCTCAGTCCTCTCTCCCCAGCTCTCAGATAGCAGTGGCGCCACCTCGGTCACGCCACTCCTGTCTGTCGCTGGGCGGGAAGGCGAGACCAGCAGCCGCCCTCGGGCCTTGCTCCTTGTCTCCTCCCCTTCCCTCGCCAGGCGACAGACCGCAGCAGAACACTCTCTGGTCTTCTCTGCCGTCTGTCCCCCGGTGGAGGCAGGTAGGTGTTGTTCAAATACACACCCAGACCCCGCTCTCGGCCGCCACAATGCCACCAGAGCCGTGTCCCTGCCCTCCACCTCGCTGCCCCTCCGCGGGTATGCCGGTCGTGCGGGTGGGCTCGTTGTGGCGGTTTCTCAGAGCCTGGTTAGAGCTCCCGAGTCCGTCGCGCTGGCTCATCCGCACCAACCGGCTCGGCTATGCAATTCAATTTGCACGCCGGCCTCCCAAGTTCAGGGGCGTCCACTTCACCCATGTGCGTCCAGTGGATGCCCCGGTCTTGCGGAAAGAGATCGACGTCCTACTGGCGAAGGACGCGATCGAGCCGGTCCCTCCAGCCGATATGAGGTCAGGGTTTTACAGCCCTTACTTCATTGTACCCAAGAAAGGCGGTGGGTTACGGCCAATCCTGGATCTGCGAGTATTGAATCGGGCCCTGCACAAGCTCCCGTTCAAGATGCTCACGCAGAAACGCATTTTCGAGTGCATCCGTCCCCAGGATTGGTTTGCAGCGATCGACCTGAAGGACGCGTACTTTCATGTCTCGATTCTTCCTCGACACAGACCGTTCCTTCGGTTTGCTTTCAAGGGTCGAGCATATCAGTACAAGGTCCTACCCTTCGGGCTGGCCCTGTCGCCCCGTGTCTTCACGAAAGTCGTGGAGGCGGCCATTGTTCCCATGAGAGAACAAGGCGTTCGCATTCTCAACTACCTCGACGACTGGCTCATTCTGGCACACTCGCGAGATGTGTTGTGCGATCACAGGGACATGGCGCTCCGGCACCTCAGTCAGTTGGGGCTTCAGGTCAACTGGGACAAGAGCAAACTCTCCCCTGTGCAGAGGATCTCTTATCTCGGTATGGAGCTGGACTCGGTCGCCCAGACTGCGCGCCTCACGGAGGAACGCGTCCAGTCAGTGCTCAACTGCCTCAAGTCTTTTCGAGGCAAGTCAGCGGTTCCACTGAAACAATTTCAGAGGCTCCTGGGGCATATGGCAGCCGCAGCCGCAGTAACGCCGCTCGGTCTGTTGCATATGAGACCGCTCCAGCACTGGCTTCGCGATCGAGTCTCGAGGTGGGCGTGGCAGAGCGGCAAGTTCCGGGTCAAAGTCACCCCGAGCTGTCGCCAAACCTTCTCCCCTTGGTTGGATCCTGGGTTTCTACGGGCCGGAGTGCCCCTAGTCCAGGTTTCCAGGCATGCTGTGGTTTTCACAGATGCTTCTGCCAAGGGCTGGGGGGCCACGTACAGAGGGCATGCAGTCTCGGGTCTGTGGACGGGGCCCCAGCTGCATTGGCACATCAACTGCCTAGAGTTGCAAGCAGTACACCTAGCTTTGTGTCGCCTCAAGGGGTTTCTCAGACACAAACACGTACTGGTCCGTACGGACAGCACTGCGACCGTTGCGTACATCAACAGACAAGGTGGTCTACGCTCCCGTCGTATGTCGCGACTCGCCTCCCACCTCTTCCTATGGAGTCAGAAGCATCTGAGGTCGCTTCGTGCCGTTCATGTCCCCGGGGAGCTCAATCGTGTGGCCGACGAACTTTCACGTCGGTCCCCCCTTCCGGGAGAATGGCGACTTCATCCCCAGGTGGTCCAGCTGATCTGGCGAATCTTCGGAGCCGCACAGGTAGACCTGTTTGCCTCTCCGGACACGACCCATTGCCAGTGGTATTACTCCCTGACCGAAGGGACTCTCGGCACGGATGCCCTGGCACACAGCTGGCCCCGGGACCTACGCAAATATGCGTTTCCCCCAGTGAGCCTTCTTGCACAAACTCTGTGCAAGGTCAGGGAGGACGAGGAGCAAGTCCTTTTGGTGGCCCCGTATTGGCCAACCCGGACTTGGTTCCCAGAACTCATGCTCCTCGCGACAGCCCCTCCTTGGCCGATTCCTCTGAGGAACGACCTTCTTTCTCAGAGACGGGGCACCCTATGGCACCCGCGTCCAGACCTCTGGAAACTCCATGTCTGGTCCCTGGACGGGACGCGGAGGTTCTAGATGGCCTACCACAGGCAGTGGTAGATACCATCTCTTCAGCTAGAGCCCCCTCTACGAGGCGCCTCTATGCTCTGAAGTGGAACCTGTTCGTCGGCTGGTGTTCTTCCCACGGGGAGAACCCACGAACTTGCCCGATCGGTGTAGTGCTCTCCTTCCTACAACAGGGGTTGGAGCGAAGGCTGTCTCCCTCCACCCTCAAAGTGTATGTTGCCGCAATAGCCGCGCATCACAATGTAGTTGAAGGTAAGTCCGTGGGGAAGCACGACCTGGTCATCAGATTCCTCAAGGGTGCTAGGAGGCTAAATCCACCTCGCTACTTGCACCCTGTACCCTCTTGGGACTTAACTTTAGTGCTCAAAGCGCTCCAAAGTCCTCCTTTGAGCCTTTGCTGACAGTCGAGCTTAATATCCTGTCCATTAAGACAGCACTCCTGTTAGCATTGGCTTCTTTCAAGAGGGTGGGGGATCTGCAGGCTTTTTCGGTCGACGAATCGTGCCTAGAGTTCGGGCCCGGCCTTTCTCACGTTGTGTTGAGACCCCGGCTCGGATATGTGCCCAAGGTTCCTACCACTCCCTTCGCGGACCAGGTAGTGAACCTGCAAGCGCTGCCCCAGGAGGAGGCAGACCCAGCCCTAGCTTTTCTCTGTCCCGTCCGGGCCCTCCGGGTTATATAGACAGAACGCAAAGCTTTAGGACCTCAGATCAGCTCTTTGTTTGTTATGGAGACCAGCAGAAGGGGAAGGCTGTCTCCAAGCAGAGGTTAGCCCACTGGCTAGTGGATGCTATCACCAGGGCTTATGAGTCCCAGGGTGAGCCCTGCCCACCCAGGTTGCGGGCTCACTCCACTAGGAGTGTTGCCGCTTCTTGGGCTCTGGCACAAGGCGCCTCGCTAACAGACATTTGTAGAGCTGCGGGCTGGGCGACACCGAACACGTTCGCTAGGTTTTATAGCCTACGTGTGGAACCTGTTTCCTCCCGAGTACTTGCTACGGCCAGTAATTAGAGGGAATAGGTGTGTCGGCTTGCGACGCCATTCCGTGAGCGGATACGTGCGTCTTTTTGCTCCGTTGGTTACCCAACAAACGGCTAACCTCGTGAGTTCCTCCATCACCCCCTCCGGTGCCAGGCGTTGCGGACCGCCCGGCACCAGGTCTGCTACCTTCAGTAAGGAGTTGCTAGTAGACTGGGTGTTTTTCCAGTGGTCCCTGCGGCGACCCATGATTGCCACGTGCAGTTCAGCCGTGTCTTCCCCTTGACAGACTCATTCTGTCGTCCTTGTTGAGTATGCTCCTCACTCCTCCGGACTGGGACTACCTTCAAGGACTGCCATATGTTTCACTACCCTACGTGGTTAGTACATATGTGTATTGAGGGCCTTCCTCTAGGCTGCCTCAGCTTCCGCAGCGTTCCCCCCCCCTATTATATCCTTGGGGTCGGACACGCTTTCCCAGTGTTATCCAATATCCACTGATTGGGTCTTGCGGAACAGCAGTGTGATTCCCTAGCTAGCTCCCGCAAAATTTCTGGAAACTGCTGCAGGGCTGTAGCTTAGCTGGGCGCTGGAAGGGGCCAGCACCATGGCGTTTTGGTAGGGATCCCAATTCGTCAGGGGAACTCCCCCGACGAGGCGTCGGAGTTCCCTGCTGACGAAAGGGAACGTCTCGGTTACGTATGGTAACCCTCGTTCCCTGAGTCCAGGGAACGGAGACGCCTCGTCCCGTCGCCATGCTGCTGTACCTTCGCGGAGGACTGGACACCGTTCGGCTCCTCAGCGAAAAGCGTTTGTGTATGCGCTTGATTCCGCCTTATACCCGCACTGGTAGGCGGGCCGCGGAATGCAAACCTTGCATGCCAATGTTCATTGGCTCGTTTTAATTCACTCGAAGGCAATTGGTCTCCCTAGCGTGATCCCAATTCGTCAGGGGAACTCCCCCGACGAGGCGTCTCCGTTCCCTGGACTCAGGGAACGAGGGTTACCATACGTAACCGAGACGTTTTGTATGAGGTAACGTTACAGAGCAGAATTTAAGTTATTAATCCATGAAAGCGTTAATCCGGTTTCGGTTTGCTGCAGAGCCGGACAGTAACGGAGTACATTTACTTGAGTACAGTACTTAAGTACAATTTTGAGGGATCTGTACTTTACTCAAGTATCATTTTTGGGGAGTACTCATGACTTTACTCAAGTACATTTGAGAGGCAAATATTGTACTCTTTACTCCACTACATTTCTATCCATAACCGTGAGTACCCGTTACTTCTTCTAAAAAAAAAACCTAAAATAAAAAAGGAAAAAAGAAAAATCTCGGAAACCCTCAATTTGTTGTTTCCCTCTCAAACGTGATTGGATTGTGCAGGCACCACTGATTGGGACAGCCTATCAGCAATCACCTTCAGCTTTCCGCCAAAGTCAACTCCATGGTCAGATTTAGATAAGAGACGAAACCATGGACGAAACAATGGATGAAGATGCAGCAGGTCCATCCCGGGAATGTGCCAACCCGTGGCCCCACCTCGCCAGACTATTTCAATTTTCTGAACAAGTTAATGATAGTTTTCGCTTCAAGTGTTTGCTGTGTTTACCAATGTAAGCACTGTGGCAGTAGTAATGCAATATTTAGAAAATGTACTCTTGTACTCTTGATACTCAAGTACTTTTAAAAACAAGTACTTCAGTACTTTTACTTAAGTAGACATCTGACTGTAGTACTTTTACTTGTACTTGAGTAAAATTTAGCAAGGGGTATCTGTACTTTTACTCAAGTAATGAAGCTGTGTACTCAGTCCGCCTCTGGTTTGCTGTTCGCTCTGTGAAGGCGCGCGCTTTCTCCATTTCTTGTAGTACACCAACTTAAACACGGCATGTCGCAGTCTGTGACGAAGCATGCGAGAGCCAATGAGCGTTTTGATATCACTGCCGTAAAACATGTCGTAACGCTTCGGGTCCAATTTTTGAATTTGAATTCACCACGAGCGCGGGATGCCGGGATTTGACATTTACGGTCTCCGCTGAGAAATGGAGATGAAGATCGCTGGATAAAGGGCTGAATTTGGATCTGTTTCTTGCAAACAACGCATGGATTCTAAAGATTTGTTTCACATTAAGCTAATAAAATTGATTTCTTTTGTGAATTTATGTTGTGTTTTAGTGTATTATGGGTCTATAGGAGAAAATGCCTTTTGTGTCTCACGGTAAATAAACCAAATATTACAAAATGGTTAAACGATTAAAGAAGGTATTTTTAAGGTTTTAAGGTGTATTCTTGTTTAACACCATGTAGGCTAATCCTCCGAAACGAGTTTGCAGCAGAAGGCACGAACAGAGCGAAATGTTATTATTTATTAGCGTAACGTTATTATATGAGTAACATTAAACTGTATTAATAAATGCGACTGAAAATTTAATTGATAAGACAATTGAATGCAATAGAGTCAAAACATTAATGCCACGATTTTAATATGCATAAGTTAAATAGGAATACACAAATTTGTACGTCGCTGTTTGTACAAGTTGTTTATACGTAAATAAATTACGTTTTTGTGCTGTTAATACGTAAATATTATACTTTTCTGTGTGTATAAAACGTAAGTAAATGTAGGCTACGTATGGTAGAACTACACTTTACGTAAAAATACACACGGATTCTCATGAGATCATGTTGCAAGTTAAGATCAAAGTCCATTTGTGTCCACAGTACATTGTTTGCAAAGCATTAACTAAGCATTATCTATCAATGACTTCATCATGTGTGTGGCCCCTCAACTAAAGTGGTGACTTGGTGCTTTGAAACACTGATGAACAATGTGGCATAACTGTGAAATGACATGAATATGAACATGAAAGTTAATATGAACGGTTGTTGTAATTTTAAATAGCTGCACTTACTTTTGTTGCAGATGAAATGACGAGTATCACTACATGGCAAATCATGAAATTGTCCATTTCTCATCATTGCACACTCATCTCTGCCTTCAGGTTCTCCAGGTCCCCAGTTCAGATAGAGCGCAGGTTCACCTGAAGACCACTGCCATTTATCAACACCTGTCTTCTTCAGCCCAATCCAGACATACTGAACACCTCCATCATTCACACTCTTCTTCAGCTCGTTCATGTCGTTCATGTTGTCAACGGTGGCCAGATCTGTGTATTTCTCTCTGCAGAATCTCTGAGCTTCAGTCCAGTTCTTCCTCACGTTTATAAAGTGATACTGACGCTGAACACATTCAGATACGGAGCAGAGAGCTGTGAAAGAGAGCGTTTGATTTAATGCTTTTCATAACAGGGCCAAACCTGATGAAACTATAAACCATAAATAATACACCAAACACACTCACCAATGAGAAGAAGAATCAGATATAGAGTTTGGTCCATTTCTGAAGAAGAAACACATTAAAAATCCCAAATATGAATAAATCATGATCATGTAATTAAAAATAAAGTAAATAATTAATTAATTAAAAAAAATAGTAGTTTTAGCAATCATTCAGACAATATTATCATCTGAAAGTGTAATTGTGTTTGAAGAATGAACATGTTCTTACTTTAGAGGTCGTGTGTTTCTGTCCTGAGTCTGATGTTTCTGTCTGCAGATTTACACTACGCTATTATTATATCTGCTCTCATCCCTCATTCAGCTCATCACATCATTTGTGTATTGTTCTGAAAACCCCTATTTCATATTTTACTTCCTCTATATTTGTGTATTTGTCCAGCCTCGTCTTTCCCTTTATTTGCATATTGGCTTCTGTGTCGGTCAGTATTAGTCTATAATATGGACCTTATGGAATCAAAAAAATTATTTGAACATTCTAGATTAATATTTGAACATTCACAACTAAACAGCAGCTTCAGTGATATTGCTGGACTGCATAACTCGTGTTTCATTCCTGTTCATCTTAATATTGTCGTCCACACTTGCCATCTTTGCACTTCACCATTTGTCTACTATAGACTTTTCCTTGTATTTGCCCAAGTGATCAAGTGTGTGTAGAACTTTTGATGACCTAATTTGACACACTTATGGTGTTGTAAAAATGCAAGTGTTTACAGAGCTTTAATTTTGATTTTCAAAGCTTTGCATTTTTAAATAAACCTCTAAGTGTGTGTACAGCAGTGCCTATAGGCATGCATATATGTAACACGATTTACTAGTAATGATGGTGCTTTTAATTAAGTGATAAAAAGCATTTGCAAATGTTGTAAAATTTACAAATACACATACTCATGTTTGCACCAGTAAAATGTGTTCACTTATATCCTGTAGCGTGCACATACTCTCTAGTGGCCAAGTGTGGGTATTTGGACAGACCCCATGTTTGAGTTTCTCTGTTTTGGGCCACTTTTATCTGTTGCTGTTTGAGCTGAACAGAGAAGGGTTGAGTTCAGTAGTGAAGACTGGTGATACTGGTTACTGGGAGCCTTTAAAGTTTAGAAGGCTCTAAAAGGCTCCAGTTCAAGTTTTAGAAATGTTTTTGCTCATATATAGGTTTCTTTTTTTCCTCTTCTGAGAGCTGAGACCCGTCACATTCACAACAGAGACGAGATAAAGTCCATCTCTAATGTTAGTAAAGATTATTAGACTCATTATCCCACTGAAATAATATCATCTTCTTCTGCTGTTTCAGAATAAATTAGTCTTTATTTCCTCCGTCGAAATACTTGATTGTGATTGGCTGGAATGTGTTCATTAAAACACTGTTACATTTTTAAGAATTAGTCTTATTTAGAAAATTCTTATTGTGTTTCGTGTCATACTCCTGCTGTTCTTAGTTTATAGAACATGAACACATTTGCATGTTAACACATCCTCATCACTCATTTGTTTAGGTCCACATTTAGACTTTCAGGATGGACAATCTTTACATCTCTGACGTGAAACAGAAGCAGAAACAGTGTGTTATTGTACATGTTATTGACACATTCCATGGTCTCATTCTTTCTTTTTCATCTGTTAGTTTTATTAAAGGGATATTTCACCACTGGAAAGATGAATGTATATTTAAATTGGGTCGTTTATGTAGTAGAAATGTGAAATTATTTTAGAAGTTGGAGCTTCTAGACTGAGAAAAGCCAGAAAATGTATTTTTGGCACATGTGGATGTGTAGAATTTAAAATAATCCAAGATATTTTAAATGAACAAAGATATTTGCTTGACTGTTTTTCTACCCCCTCTTTCAGAGACAATGACCATTTGGAGTTCCTAAGGCACAGAGGGGCTGATAGTGATCTAGGCATGCAGGCCAAATGTTTGTACTTTGGGGGGTCGATGAATTGTCACACCTTTAGTACAGTGGTGGAAGTGTAATTATCTGATTGGTCAGTTTGAATGTCTCACATTTGGGTTTTAGTCACATGGTCAAGGAAAGGATAAAACAAGATCGGAACTGTTGCTCTGTCTCTTTGATGCTCTGGCTCTCTTCTTCTCTGGGTCCCTTTCTTGGGGGCTCTCTTCTTATTCTTGGGGCTCTCTCCTTTTGCCTCCTCTTTTCTCTCTCTCTCTCTCTCTCTCTCTCTCTCTCTCTCTCTCTCTCTCTCTCTCTCTCTCTCTCTCTCTCTCTCTCTCTCTCTCTCTCTCACTCTCTCTCTCAGGTAACATTTTTAACATATGCTGGGTACATTTAATAATATAAGTTATCATAATTTCATACATATATTTTGTAACTATTTTAAGTGTAACCATAACCATATTTTGCCATTAAACCTTTTCAATTGCAACTAATGTGCTAACTAGTTTTGATTTGATATTGACTTTGAAGTGCTACATATTGCAATACAATATTGTCACTATCTATAGCAACGCTCTCCCACAAATATTAAGCTATTGTAACTGCACTTATTTCCGTCGTTGGTATAAGTGGCAGTGGGTGGTTAAAGACAAGAAATGTGCAGTTTTCTACCATCTTGCCAATAACGTTTCTTTAGTCATTCGGCAGTTCTTGCAGCTTGAACCACTGCAGGAATTCCACCCTTACAGATGAAAGACAACAACTCCCAGAATGCACTTGCTTCGCTGCCCTATGAGGCCACTCCTGAGCCGCAGCTGCTCCGGCCGCCTCTTGTTCCTCCATCATCCGCATCTGTTCATCGCTGTATTGTGGCTCGTACAGGCAGCCACGGGCATCGGATTCGCGCACCAGATCTTCAAAATCCCCTTCTGCCATATCATCTTCAAAACTACCTTTCGCCATCGTGGTTAGCCTACTACTCAGCTTTCTCCACAGAGCAAGAGCCTGTTAGCTTAGCTTAAAAAAAAGAAAAAAGATGGTTGACACTATGTGTACATTCTGTGAGTGAGATCGCACCCCCTATGGGCGGGTTGAAGACATGCAGAACGAGCTCCTCCTACTGGCTGTAGTCTCTCGCCTCTGGACAAAGTGACTGCGTCCGAAACCGCATACTCAATGAGTAGGTACCAATAAGTACTTACTTAACAAGCGCTAAAAGAGTAGGTACTTTATAGCCAGATCTCGTTGAGTATGAATGCGAACCAGACATCTGCCATGTTGACGTTATCATGTGACCTACGACGCGTTATCACACGCGCAACAACTTAAAAGATTTGAACGACACGTTTAATTCATCTATCTGTACAATATCTTGATATTGATTAAACTTGCTCATTTTGTGGTCTTTTTGAAGAAACTGCTGCCCATTTATTTTGGGAATACATTTAGGGTTGATTTAAGTTCTTATATTTAACCCTACTAATGTGACCCACCGTTTTATCCTTAACGATATTATTTATTTTTATTACGGAATCCCAAAATTGTCATCTCTTGAATATGTTGTCAGTTTATTTATTTTATATCCAAACATTTTCATCCACAAGCAAAAGCGGCTTTTAAAATAAAATTAATTTAAATTGATTTTACAAAACTCATTTTAAAAGTTTATATCAGATGTGTCAGACGTAAAAAGACACGACCCGTCCACGCCTGCAGCAACGGAAGAACAAGGCAGGAAGCAAATCCTTCACTCTCGTTAAAAGTTACATTTTACCCTAATTAACGTGTTTGTGTTGCGCAATCTGCAAAAGCATCGCTCTGTTTCCTACAAACTTTCCGCCAACTTCGAATGTGCTCAATCTCAAGCAGTTTGTTAACTTGAGCCACACACTGTATAAATCGATGTGTGTGTGTGTTGTATAAGTAATGCAGTCTTTGTGTGATAGGTCAGTGTTTCAGAGGTGTTTGTAACTTCTTCAACAATATTGTCTTGGCTTGAACACAGTTTGGCAGTGGACTCATGGACACACAAACGCACGGGCACACATGAAGCCACAGCTAGCTGAGTGATTATCGTCGATTGGAGATTAATGTGCCACTGAAGGAAGTGGTTGCCAAGTCTCCTGGTGTGGCAGAATTTAAGGAAAGATGGCCATTACCATTCCCATTCCAGGTAAGTGACTTATCAATCAGTTTTTTTCTGACACTACTCACTTCTGAGTACTTTTTAGAAATTGTGACTTCGACATGAGATAGTAGACTCACTTATTTGCTTTGCATAAAGTTCAAATGTTGCTAATCTTTAAACCCCCTTAAATAACAGACAAACATTTGCTGTCCTACAGGTGAACGAGGAGTTCTGGAGATGTCCTGCGGTTCCCCTGGAAGCAGCGTTTATGTCACAGCTGGACAAGCACAGCCCAAAGCTCCTAGAGCTCTTGAGTGCCAAGAGGAGCAACTGGTCAACGCATCAATAACTTGTTGATGGAACTGTTACAGGTGGGGCAAAAGTGGTTACAAAGTTAAAAGGTACAATATGAATCAATTGAGTAGTTTGGTTTTCAGTTATCTTGCTTATCTGCACTGTAAAAACTAAAGGAGCCTCAAATATCCTGTCGGATACTCAAGGAACTTCGTAATTTAGGTGCCTCAAAGCTCTTTCTCCTATAGTAGGGTTACTGGTGGAGCATTGGCAATCTTTGCGGTTCTTGCTGGAACTTATGGGATCCTTTAAGCACTTTGGGTAACGCTTTAGATTACAGCCCGGGAAAGTACTGCGTAATTAAAATGAAAGTACAGTGTAACTTTCGGTAATTACAGTTTACCTATAAAGGACTTAAGTATAGGGGAACAATATGTAAAGTCTTGGGAATAAAGGTGTAACAACCAGGAAAATACTGCGCAATTAAAACGAAATTACAGTGTAACTTTCGGTAATTACAGTGTACCTATAAAGTACGTACGTGTAAGTATAGGGGAAAAATATGTAAAGTTTTGGGAATAAAGGGGTAACAACCAGGAAAATAACAAATTATTTAGGCAAATTATTTAGACTGTAAGTATTCCATGTAGTTACAGGGTAAGTGACATTGCGGGCTGTAAATTAAAGTGGTGCTTCTTACCCTCTTGTTTCATGTAGTTACAGGGTAAGTACAATAAAAACACATGTACACACACTCTGACATCACTTAGAAAACCTTTATTTGAAAAACAACTTATTTCAAAACAGATTTACAACATATTACACTTCTTATTCTTTATTATGTTTTTAAAATCAACTTTTCATTTCAAATACTAAAGTCCTGACAGAAAGTAGCATGTTTTGTCCTTTTTTGTTTCTCTTGCATGGCTTCCTCCTCCTCTTGGTCCTCCTCTTTTTCTATCGTTCCACTGATTAGCCTAATCTTAAGAAGGAGTCTTTTTCTATTATGTATTATGTATTAAAAGAAAATACAGTACACCCAGAAATGTTCTCATAATTTACTCATCTTTTCGCTACCGACCAACTGTCACCAGCGAGTGGAGAGTCGGCTTCATAGGGTCGGCTTGAATGGCTTCGCGTTTGGTGAAGCTTTAAGCGTTGATTGCATTCTCGCGGGAGTTTGATGTGAAACTCGCGCGAGAACTGGTGTCTCTGTTCTTCTGCATGGTTTGTTTTTCATTATTATTATCTGTTATTGTTTGTATTTTGTTGTCAGCAATAATAAAAACATTAAAAAAATAAAATAATTCGACATTCGGTTTTTCGGTGCGCTTACGTCACGCTTTAAGCCTCTGTTATTCCAGTTTGGACACGTACACAACAGCTGCGCACAGCTCGGACGCGGACTACTTGTATTTATACTTTCTCTCAACCCTCTCATGAACGCGCAGGTGACAGTTGGCCGGAAGCGATAGTCTACAGTTTAAAAATTTAAAATATTTGGTATTTTTCTTACAAACGCTTATCGTTTCACTTCAGAAGACATTGATTCATCCATTGGGGTCGTATGGATTACTGTAGTTATTGTTGTGTGCTGTTGTCAACCTTTAGGAACACATGAGCTTGCATTATATGCATTCACAGAGATTATTTATTTTTCTAAAAACTTTTGTTTGTGTTAATCTGAAGAAGGAAACTCGTATACATCTCGGATGACATGAGGGTAAAAGATGGTGAGGACATTTCTACACTGTAAAAACTAAAGGAGCCTCAAATATCCTGTCGGATACTCAAGGAACTTCGTAATTTAGGTGCCTCAAAGCTCTTTCTCCTATAGTAGGGTTACTGGTGGAGCATTGGCAATCTTTGCGGTTCTTGCTGGAACTTATGGGATCCTTTAAGCACTTTGGGTAACGCTTTAGATTACAGCCCGGGAAAGTACTGCGTAATTAAAATGAAAGTACAGTGTAACTTTCGGTAATTACAGTTTACCTATAAAGGACTTAAGTATAGGGGAACAATATGTAAAGTCTTGGGAATAAAGGTGTAACAACCAGGAAAATACTGCGCAATTAAAACGAAATTACAGTGTAACTTTCGGTAATTACAGTGTACCTATAAAGTACGTACGTGTAAGTATAGGGGAAAAATATGTAAAGTTTTGGGAATAAAGGGGTAACAACCAGGAAAATAACAAATTATTTAGGCAAATTATTTAGACTGTAAGTATTCCATGTAGTTACAGGGTAAGTGACATTGCGGGCTGTAAATTAAAGTGGTGCTTCTTACCCTCTTGTTTCATGTAGTTACAGGGTAAGTACAATAAAAACACATGTACACACACTCTGACATCACTTAGAAAACCTTTATTTGAAAAACAACTTATTTCAAAACAGATTTACAACATATTACACTTCTTATTCTTTATTATGTTTTTAAAATCAACTTTTCATTTCAAATACTAAAGTCCTGACAGAAAGTAGCATGTTTTGTCCTTTTTTGTTTCTCTTGCATGGCTTCCTCCTCCTCTTGGTCCTCCTCTTTTTCTATCGTTCCACTGATTAGCCTAATCTTAAGAAGGAGTCTTTTTCTATTATGTATTATGTATTAAAAGAAAATACAGTACACCCAGAAATGTTCTCATAATTTACTCATCTTTTCGCTACCGACCAACTGTCACCAGCGAGTGGAGAGTCGGCTTCATAGGGTCGGCTTGAATGGCTTCGCGTTTGGTGAAGCTTTAAGCGTTGATTGCATTCTCGCGGGAGTTTGATGTGAAACTCGCGCGAGAACTGGTGTCTCTGTTCTTCTGCATGGTTTGTTTTTCATTATTATTATCTGTTATTGTTTGTATTTTGTTGTCAGCAATAATAAAAACATTAAAAAAATAAAATAATTCGACATTCGGTTTTTCGGTGCGCTCACGTCACGCTTTAAGCCTCTGTTATACTCCAGTTTGGACACGTACACAACAGCTGCGCACAGCTCGGACGCGGACTACTTGTATTTATACTTTCTCTCAACCCTCTCATGAACGCGCAGGTGACAGTTGGCCGGAAGCGATAGTCTACAGTTTAAAAATTTAAAATATTTGGTATTTTTCTTACAAACGCTTATCGTTTCACTTCAGAAGACATTGATTCATCCATTGGGGTCGTATGGATTACTGTAGTTATTGTTGTGTGCTGTTGTCAACCTTTAGGAACACATGAGCTTGCATTATATGCATTCACAGAGATTATTTATTTTTCTAAAAACTTTTGTTTGTGTTAATCTGAAGAAGGAAACTCGTATACATCTCGGATGACATGAGGGTAAAAGATGGTGAGGACATTTCTACACTGTAAAAACTAAAGGAGCCTCAAATATCCTGTCGGATACTCAAGGAACTTCAAAATGTAATTTAGGTGCCTCAAAGCCTTTTCTCCTATAGTAGGGTTACTGGAGGAGCATTGACAATCTTTGAGGTTCTTGCTGGAACTTATGGGATCCTTAAAGCACTTTGTATTTGGTTCAGAGGTTCTGGAGTCACATTTTCATTACCATGAGACCTCAAAGTGCTTTGGGGGAAAATAGAGGAACTCGAATCTGTACAAGGGTTATTGTAAGATCTTTTAACATTTAAGTGGTTCCTGGAAGATCTCTTAAGTTAAAGCCAGCATCTGGATGAACCCAATGGTTCTGTGAGGCCACAAGAAGAATTTTATTATCCTATTAGTATTATTATTATTATTATTATTACATTTACATTTAATCATTTAGCAGACTCTTTTATCCAAAGCGACTTACAAATGAGTAGAGCAATAGAAGCAGTTAAACTAACAATAGGACAACAATATGTAAGTGCTGTGACCCTTCCCAGTTTAGTCTGATGCAGTATATATATATATATATATATATATATATATATATATATATATATATATATATATATTTTAGATACACCGTCTGGTGCACCTGGACATATCATCAGTGATGTAACCTAGGATCACGGGGGGTTTCGGGTCTTTCAACAATCAGACCCCCTCCCCTAGGCGACCCAGCTGGGGTGATCAGGTCCCAGCTTATGTCCAGGTAGCGCTACTACCCTACACGCCATGCCTCTCCTCTCCTGATCCACAGCCACCTTGATGCTACTTCTGCAGCATCAGTGGCCAACTTGATGGCCCTTCGCTGGCTCGCCCCTGTGATGCCAAGCATTTTGTAGGCCCTGCAAAGGGATTGGCCCACAAACCCTCGACATCCCACTTCGACGGGTTGGCATATTGCCCGCCACCCATTGCTCCGGCAACCCTCCACAAGCTGGGAGTACTTTGCCCTCTTTCTTTCATTGGCCTCCTCCATACGGTCCTCCCAAGGCACTGTGAGCTCCAAGAGAATTACCTGCTTGGAGGCCTCTGAGGTGAGCACAATGTCTGGCCTTAATGTTGTTATGGCAACTGCTTCAGGGAACTTCAGCTGCTTGCCCAGATCAACTGACAGCTCCCAGTCGCGCGCCGTTGCCAACAGGCCAGAGGAGGTGCCCCGGGCAGCTGGTGTTGACTTCTCCCCAGCTCTGACAAAAGCTATGGTCTTCACTGGGCAGAGGCTCTTGCTGTGGCTAATTCCACTGCAGATAGAATCTGCTACGGCTTTTAGGACCTGGTCATGCCGCCAGCGGTAACGCCCTTCGCCCAGGGCTTTTGGACAGCAGCTGAGGATGTGTTCCAACGTTCCTCTCCTCTGGCAGAGGGGGCATGCTGGTGTCTCCACCTTTCCCCAGGAGAAGAGGTTGGATGGACTTGGCAACACGTCATAGACCGCCTGGATCAGGAATTTTATCCTGTAGGGTTCAGCCTTCCAAAGCTCAGTCCATGTGACTTTGCGCTCCGCTGTTTGCTCCCATCTTGTCCAGGCGCCCTGTTGCCGCATCCCAGCCATCTGACTAGCTCGCTTCTCCTCAACTCCTGCACGCACCTCCTCCAGGATCAGCGACCTCCTCTCTTTCCCTTCCGCCTTGTCGTAGCGAGGAGTTCTTCTGCTGCCCAGGCCAGCTCTCCCCTCTGCCACTGAGCCCACCAACACCTTTTGCCGTAGCCTTGACTCTGCGTCGTCCACTGCCACGGCAGCCCTCCACTTCCGCCCTGTCCTGACCTCAATCCCAGCCTGGGCAACCTTTGGATCACTGGAATCCCGATACTGCAGGACCTCCCTGGACCGCGTCACCATGAACTACTCGCGCAGGCTGCTCATGGGGAGCTTCAGCTTGTTGTTCTGCCCATATAGAGCGATACTGCTCAGGCTTCGAGGCAGTCCCAGCCACCTGCGCAGAAACCTGCTGATCCTCATCTCAAAGCCTTTCACCGTTGAAATGGAGACTTCATACACCAGGAGGGGCCAGAGGATCCGAGGGAGAATACCGTGCTGGTAAATCCAGGCCTTGAACTTGCCAGGAAGGCCAGACTTGTCCACCACGGCCAGCCAGGTCTCCAGGTCTTGGTTGGTCGCTTTTGTGGAAGCTGCGTCTCTCAGGCTGCAATTGAACACCTTCCCCAGGCTCTTCACAGGTTCCTCTGTCAGTGATGGTATCTTGGTGGTGCCAAGTGAGAAGTGGAACTTGTCAGTAACCTTCCCTTTCTTCAGCACGAGGGACCTTGACTTAGCCGGCTTGAAGTTCATGCGAGCCCAGGACATCAGCTCCTGAAGACCGTTCAGGATCCACCTGCAGCCTGGGACAGATGTTGTGGTCACTGTCAGGTCATCCATGAAGGCTCGGATGGGTGGCTATCCAACTCCAGACTTAGAGAGGGGCCCCCTACACTGCATTTCCGCAGATTTCACCAGCATGTTCATGGCGAGTGCAAAAAGGATGACTGAGATTGTACAGCCAGTGATGATCCCCTTCTCAAGCTTGTGCCAGTCTGAGGTTGTTGTTCCGGAGGAGACTCTCAGATGGAAGTTGGCATAGTAGTCCAGGATGAGGTCTCTGAACTTCTTCGGGGTGTGATGCCGGTTCAGTGCCTCTTCGACCAGCTTATGGGGTAAGGATCCATAGGCATTTGCAAGGTCCAGCCACAGCACAGCCAGGTCCCCCTTGTTCTCCCTGGCTTCCCTGATAAGCTGAGTGACCACACCTGTATGCTCCAGACATCCAGATACCTCTGGGATTCCTCCCTTCTGGACTGATGTATCAATATAGGAATTCTTCAGGAGGTAGTCTGTCAGTCGCCTGGAAATGAGGCTGAAGAAGATCTTTCCTTCAACACTCAGCAGTGAGATGGTCCGGAACTGATCGATTTTCTGAGACTTCTCCTCCTTCGGGATCCAAACACCCTCTGCCTGTCTCCACTGGTCTGCTACCTTTCCCCTCCTCCAAATCACCTTCAGGATCTTCCAGAGTCTGTGGAGTAGTCTTGGACAGTTCTTGTAAACCTTATAAGGTACTCCACTGGGCCCTGGAGCGGAGTTTGCCCTTGCCCTTCTAACCACCTCCTGGATCTCCTTCCAGCCGGGCTCTTTCCCGTCAAAGTCCAGAGCCGGTGCAGGTGGATTGATCAAGAACCTGCAGGGGCCTAGGTCTTGCTCTCTGTACTCATCACTGTAGGATTGCTTGAGGTGGTGGTCAACCTCAGTTTTGGAGCAGGTGAGTTGGCCGCTGCGCTTCTGTCCTAGCAGCTGTTTCGTAAATCCAAATGGATTCGCTAGAAAGGCAGCTCTCCTCCTGGACCTCTCCTTCCTCCTCCTCCTATGCCACTCCGCTCTCCTCAAGGTCATCAGCTTTTTGCGGATTATGCTGCGTAGCTCCGTAAGCGGTCCCCTCTCCTCTTCGCTTGCAACCTTGAACTGCTGCCTCAAGGTCTTCAGCTCCTGCCTGAGCTGATGGATTTTACTTGCTCTGTTGTTCATGGTATAAGGGGGCTTCGCTGCTCGCTTCTCCTCAAGTCCAAACCTCTCTGCAGCTAGGCTGATGATGATTGTAGTCATCGTTTTGAGGCATCGATCAGCTCTCCCTTTGGCAGTTGCCTCCAAGATGGTATCTGCGTCTTCATCAAACTGGCGCCACTCCTTCTCCTTGCTAGCTTGGGGCCACTTCACCCGACGATGTTCTGATGTCCTGTGTGCATCAGGTGGTTGCATCACCTGGAGGCTCCGGGCACTGTGGGGTGACTCCGGGCCTGGCTCCTCCTGCCTCTCACCAGGCGTAGTTCTACCAGAAAGACTCGGGAGATAAAATGATATAACAAGAGTAAATTTATTAATAGCTCAGCAAGCATAGTCTTTGGCGTAGGCCCCGTCCTTAGCAAGCAATGCGAGGGTAACGGAATCTGCAAATCCCGCCTGAAGATGAAGGCAGGGGCGCAGCCGACCCCCTGGAGGTAAAGGAAGGGACCATCCTGGTGGTGGTGGGGAGGATGGAGGGAAAGGACCATCTTGGAGGTGGTTGGGGAGGATGGAGGTAATTGGCGCCGTCAGTATCTGCGAACTCAGACGGATGTAAGTACCATTCTTTTATACTGAGAGTGTTAACACATGATTGGTTAGAAGTGAGTTAATTCATGACACGCTGATTGAGTCTTCCTGGCAGAACTTAACGCTAAGCTTACATTTCCTGTGCGCTGTGACTCTATCTCCTTCTGTATACACTTCATCTTGGCCTGGTGGATCCGCAGGCCATGTCGGTTCTTGCATATCTTGCCACATATGCATTCCATTGTCGTCGTCGTATTTTCATTGCCATACGTCGTCGTCCTTTGATCCGTCCTGTGGGATTCTCTTCCGCCCCCCCTCTCGGGAATCCCTAGGGGTATATCTCCTGTAGATCGATTCGTAGCTTTTGTGGGTTCCTTCTTCTCAGAAGGTGCAGCTTGGGATGCTACCCCTCACTGCCCCGGTGCCGTCTTTCCGGGCTGTCCACTGTCTCTCCAGCTGTCACCAATCTGTACTTGGTGGTCAACCAGTATAAGTTTATTTTTTATAAACAGATATAAAGTAGAAAAGAAGAGAAAAGAAAGCATTAGTATTAATGGATCAAGTGTTTATATTTATATATAGTAATTTAAAAAAATGTTCTAATTGAATTAAAATTAATCAATACACTATATATACAATATATACAATATAAGCACATTTATTTAGTATATTGTATTGATTAATTTAAATTTAAATTTAAATTTTTTGACCACACACGAAATTGCAGATTGTGTGGATTCTTATGGAAATGACTGGAATTCACCAGTGAACATTCACAGAACAACAGATCATTTTACTGCACCTTAACTGGTGCCTTAATGGTGCCTCCACCTTAATGGAAAATGTTTTCTGCTTGTTGTGACATAAGGAATACTGTTTCCGGGTCGAAGCCTCTGCTTCTACTTCCTCTATCTTGCTTCTAGTGAGAATACTCAACAACCATTTATGAGCACTGTTGATTCAAGTCACACATTTAAGCTTTTCAAAAGCCATAGTGTACATTACAGTCTCCAGTCTCACGGCATCCCAGACTTCAACATTTTATGATTCAAAATAGCTGAATAACTAACCATCTGAGATTTCGGTATAGAGATAAAGGTTAGGATCATAATTTCACAATTTTTCCATGACCTCCATGAGTGTTTCCATGTATTTTGTTGAGATGTCTTTTATTGTATAGCCTATTGTATATATTTGGTTGATTATTCATGTTGCTTATGTATTATAATTTTTTTTTTTTGTGTATTCATTGATATTAATCTATTACTAGCTGTTTTTCCCAAGTGCATGGAAGTGTATGTATTAAAATGGATCTAAAATATGTAATAAACAATTCTTATTTTGTATTTGGTTCAGTTTGTTTATTATAATAGAAGATAATGGTAACCATAGTAACAAAATTAAATTAATCATTTAAAAGAATAATTTTTGGTTCCTGGAGGCCCCCAAAGCGGTTCCACACAGTTCATTATATAAGAGTTCCTCAGGAAACCTGTGTGGTTCTTCAGAGAACCGGCCCTTTTTAAAGGGTCCTAGAGGATCTACAGACGGTTCCGCCGGTGTGGCAAAGTGAAGAACCCCAAAAGGTTCCTCCAGGCACCTTTTATTTTTACAGTGTGGCTTGTGAATTGTTACAAAAGTGCCTGTTGACTTGATTTTAAAACATTATGTACTGTATGTACACAGTGAAAAACGGTACTGTGAAGGTGTTCCACTAACCTGCACTTTATTAGCTGAGGGCATGCTTTCTTTAATGCATGAATACAGATGTTATTGAGTGTTTATACTGTCCAGCTCATTGCTACTGTTTGGATATAACAATGATTTAATAAATGTTGGAAATTGACATAATAGCAACTCATTATTTGAAGCTGTTTACACTTCCAAAACAAAGAAAGGGCAAATTGGTCAAAATGAATAAATCAGAGGACATTAACTAGTATTTTTTCATTAAAATGTTACCTATTTTAATTAAGTCTAATGTGTATAATATGCTGATATTTTTTACATTGATTGTACTTAATTTATTGGCTTTTTCTGAAAATGCTACTTAATCTTTTCGCATACATTGAAATACTCTCTCTCTCTCGATCTCTCAGGTAACATTTTACATATATGCTGGGTAAGATGAATGGTATAAGTTATCATCATCTCATACATCTATTTTGATACTATTTTAAGTGTAACCATAACCACATTTTGTCATTAAACCTTTTCAATTACAAATAATGTGCTAACTAATTTTGATTTGGTACTGACTTTGAAGTGCTACATATTGCAATACAATATTGTCACTCTCTACAGCACCACTCTCCCACATATTAAAGGGATACTCCACTTTTTTTGGAAATAGGCTCATTTTACAACTCCCCCAGAGTTAAACAGTTGAGTTTGACCGTTTTCGAATGCATTCAGCCGATCTCCGGGTCTGGCGGTACCACTTTTAGCATAGCTTAGCATAGATCATTGAATCGGACAGGACCATTAGCATCTCTCTCAAAAAAATGACCAAAGAGTTTCGATATTTTTCCTATTTAAAACTTGACTCTTCTGTAGTTACATCGTGTACTAAGACCGACGGAAAATGAAAAGTTGCGATTTTTTAGGCTGATATGGCTAGGAACTATACTCTCATTCCTGCGTAATAATCAAGAAACTTTGCTGCCGTACCATGAGTCGAGCAGGCGTAATGATATGACACAGCGCCTGAAAATAGTCCCCAGCTCGGTAACTTCCAACGTGACCGGAACAAAGTTTGTCTAACCTATTAGACCTATTTTCAGGCGCTGCGTCATATCATTACCATTACCTTATATTAAACATTGTGCATTATTAATATTAATCATGAACCTGTATATAGTAGTTCTTATAGTCTTCTGTGAGGTATGAAAAATAGTAGTTATTGATTAGCTAATAGTGAACTACCACATTCGACTGTGCACTATTACTTATTAATTCTTTAATCAGAGTTTCTTGTTAGTTAATAGTAGTTACTAGAGTGTTAAAAATGCATTACTCATTTGTTCCTGTGTAGTTATTCATTAATGAAGGAATGGTATTCTAAAGTGTTACCAAATTTTGAACACTTTAAAGAACAGACTTAAGTTTGACCTCTTTTTAAAGAGAACACTTAACTGATTATTATACACAGCAAAAGTACATATGTCCCACTATACAGAGTGTTGAAGTAATTTTAAATCAGTAGGCGCGTTTCCATTACAGATTTGCGCAAAAGTTTTGCGATTTTTTTTCTAAATGTCGAGAAAAAACGATTGCGAAATGACGGCGTTTCCATTAACCGATGTTATACGACTAAACCTTATTTTTTTCCTCTCGCGATAATTAAGTAATTCCAAAAATCATGGCAACGGACGTTGGTAGGTTTATGTCTGTCACTGCACTGGCCATTATTATTAATCGAAGGAGACGTATGTGTGTTGTCCAAGCATTAATGGTAAGGAAAGACCCTTTATACTTGTGAGAGGCTTTTTGAGGTTTAGAATCCATTATTCCTGTAATTCCTTTGTCTTTTATGAATTTAATAAAGAGCTCTGTCTCGTATTCTGTCCAAACACACTGTGTCATCTACGTCAGGTGACCTGTAAATGCGCAAAAACTGTTTCCATTGCAGTTTTGCGAAATATTTCTTTTTCGAATTGCCTGGAAAACCTCCTCATGCGAGCGTAAAAACTTGTTTGCGATAAATGGGAGTTTTTGCGAAAATGACGTGTTTCCATTGGGCGTATTTTCAATTTCAATTTGCGCAATTTGAAGGGTAATGGAAACGCGGCTATTGTTAAACTTAGTGAGGTAATTATGTGATTAATTAACATCTCACTATTGTTACCATTTACAACCTGAAGGCTACTGATTTTTATTGATTTGTTTATTGATTTATTTATTTTAAATTTTATATTTAATGATTCATGTTTTATGTGAAGATCTTTATTAATAACTTACAGGAACTGCTGAAAAAATGCTGCTGAAAACTTGTCATCCTCCACAGAATGTGAAAGGAGTTTCTTTCTTAAGTGAGATGCTGAGTGCATATTTTACTTTTCTTCTGTCTGTGATGGATCTGCCATGAGCCTTAGCAAATCACAAAAACAAAATTGTATTCCATCACAGGAAAAATCCAGTTTTCAAAAAGGACATAATTGGGCTTGAGCCTCTCAAACTAACAGAGAACAAAATTCAACACCACCGTTCACAGATTACGATAAGTAACCATTCTCACTAGACAAAACATACACTGAATTTGTAGGAGGTGTAATAAGTAACAATAAGTAATAAGTACAATAAGTAACCATTCTCACCAGCACCATGAAAACAAAAGGGGAAACAAAACCATACAAATTTTCACAACAATAACAACACAAAGCCTGGAATGAACACAATACATCTAACTAAATTTAGAGCCATGGACAAAAGAATTTTATCACATTGATCAAGACATCCCGTTTCCCGTCCCCTCTAAGACATCACAGTTGGTACAGTCTTGTTTCCTTCAGAATTCCCATAAACAGATCAACTTCCTGTTTGAATCTCGTTGTCACTCGGCTGGTCCACTCCCACAACACACCAGGTACTAAACATTTCAAGTCATCTTAATTACAAAATGAACTTTAACAGTTTGAGCTGTTTTTATAAATCACATTTTAGCCAAAGAGGAATTTTAACTGGTTTTAATGTTTTAACCTTAAGCCAAATAACTAAGCCTGCGCACTGACTCAGTACAATGACAAATAAAGATCTTAAACCAAACCAATATAGTAATGTCCTTTTATTTATTGATCCAATGCAAAGATGAATATATAAGAATTGTGTGGCTTAAATCATGGCCATCTCACACTGTCACAACATTTGTCCTGTTATGAGATATTTTATGACTCATTTTCTATTGTCTCACAGTTCCTTTTATTTTATGATATGTATCTCTTTGTTTTTCCATATCTATCTTATTGTGCAGAAACAAAGAAGAGACACCAGCATCATCCTCAGTCACGCGTGCCTTTCCTGAAGATCCTCCAGTTCTAGATTACAGGGAACCAGAACCTCCCCCTAAGAAGCACAAGTACCAGCAAAGCTTGAAATCCCTCATTCCATTCCTTTTTGGCTCACAGTAAGACAGATTCTCAACATATTTGTAAGATTTCCTGCTAAGACAAAAGCTGAGATAAAACTCACCCTGCAATAAAGCAACAAAATGTACCCTGGACAGGAGATCACAAGGTAAGACATTGTCTTGTCCAAACTTTTCTCCTTCCTTATCTCTGCATCCCCCTCTCCCTCCTCCTTCCTTTCCACCTGAGTCAAGTCACCAAAAGTTCACTGAGATTGTCTATATATCACATATGATGTATCTTGTGAATCTATTGTTTTTTCCTTTTCCTTTCACCAGGTGTTACCCCCTGGGGAACATGAATTGACCCAAAACAAACTCAAAAAATATATATATATATTTGTACAAGCCTTTTGTTCTGGTCTGCGGTATATAAGGGGAAGTGGCAGAGCAGTCTTGGGGAACCTGTAACCAGGAAAACCCACTGTGTGTCTCTGTCAGGAATGCATTTCTTACTCTTGGAGTAATATTTGAGCGAGTGATGTGATGTATTTATTATTTCTGAATTGGCTTTTAATCATTTACTTGTGTAATTGGCATGACACATTTTTACCTGACAAATAAATGTTACATCTTGATTTATTCTGAAGTTTTCTGAACTCATTATTGTAGGAGACTATGAGGAGGCTGGCGCAACCGCAGCTCTGTGTCCAGGATAGGTCAAACTAAAGGCGCATGTGAACGGAGCAGTAGGCACCAATGAATAATTGAAAATATGGGATACTCAGAATAATCAAAGATCTAAATTACTTTTTCTAAAAGTTTCTACTTTTTTTGACTATTTTCTAATAAAAAACACAATCTAAATTTGATTATCATTTGAAATTGGAGTCAGATTAAATGCAGAGCTAAAGAAATATTGAAACTAAATTCCAATAAATTAAGTGAACTTCACTGGAGACGCTGAAAAGACATACACGCATTATCCCTTCGCCCAGACCGTTGGGCCAATGGGTGGTCTTTACATATTATAAGCATATATTTTTGATTTCAGTAATGAAAGTGATCTGTCCATTTCCTCAAGAGATCTGAGAAAAACCAAAAGATCCTTTGTTTTCATGATTGCTAATGCTCAATTTTTTTCTGTTTTTATCAACATGTCTGTTATTCACGTGACATTTCTGAATCTCCAAATGTCTGATAAACTCATAATGTAATGTCAAATGTACATTTTCTAACTTTGCACAGCTCACACCCAGTTGATGACGCTGGTTTCTTCTCCTTCACAACATTTGCATGGATGACACCCATGATGTGGAGGCTCTTTAGGAATCGGTTAAATGAGGACTTTCCCTCGCTCTCGCCTCATGATGGAGCCCACATCAATGGAGAGAGGTATTCTTCATAATCTTTTCATTTAAATCTTAGCTTAGTTCAGGAAGTCTCGACAGAATGAGTTGCTGCAGTGTAGCACTTGGCGAACCAAAAAACACTGGTCACACGTTAACTCCTTGTCTGAGGTCTAAGGATGTTTTTCTGAATCCAGGATGAGTCTTAAAGAATGTGTTTTCTGTTGTGTTCAGGTTCCAGAGACTGTGGGACGAAGAAGTTGCCCGTGTGGGCCTGGAGAAGGCATCTCTTCCTGCTGTGGTCATTCGTTTTCAGAAGACAAGATTAATGGTGTCATTCTTGGCTTCAATCCTATTTACTTTTGCTGTATTTATTGGGCCGGTATGTAAAATTTGTATCATTCAGTTGAATAATCAATAAAACATATTGTTTTTTTCCCCTTAAAGGGTTAGTTCACCCAAAAATGAAAATGATTCCATGGTGTATGTGTCTCTTTTTCTTTCAGCCAAACACAATCAGAGTTATATTAAAAAAAAATATCATGGCTCTTCAAAGCTTTATAATGGGAGTGAATGGTAACTGAGATTTTGAAGCCCCAAAATGCGCATCCACCCATCATAAAAGTAATCCATACGGCTCCAGGTTAATAACTGATATGAATGGAAAATTTGGGTGAACTAATGCTTTAAAGTGCTTTCTAGTTTATAAAGTCAATCCCCTTTTGAGGGACCCACTTTTAAAAATATAGTAGCATCTGTATATTTTCATGTTATAAATAACCATGAGAAAAATATGAAGCATGATATTATAAAGGCATGCTATTTCCTTTATTAAATAATTTATATTGTCAAGTAGAATAAAGTAGAATAAAATAGTTCCAATTAAATTTGAAATTGCATTCAGTGCTGTTTTTGTTCCTGCCTCACATCATGGATCTGTTTTGAAAGTTATTTTTACATTTGGTCTGTCTTCTAGTCAGTTCTAGTGTATGAAATCCTGAACTACGTGGAACAGCCTGAGACATACACACTGTTGCACGGCGTTGGCGTGTGCGTAGCTCTGTTCGCGTCTGAATTCAGCAAGGCATTTTTTGCATCGCTCATGTGGGCTGTGAATTTGCGTACCGCTGTGAGAGTGAAGGGAGCATTCAACATGCTTGCTTTCAAGAAGATCATCTCTCTCAGGAATCTCACCAGCATCAGTGTAGGAGAGGTAAACCAGTGAACACTGGCCCTTTACTGTCTGCTGAATCTTTTTATTGGTACTCTAAGTAATTTGTATTTATTTACTCTAGTACTCCAAACTCTTTTTAATTACCTAAATTATATATATATATGAAGAGTTCAGATGCAAAAGCCTCTAAGTGCCATCTGAAATTTTCTTCTAGAATGATCATTTTTATAAAGCTTGTATATTTAAGTTAAGTAATTTCACTTAAATGACAAATAATAGGTAATTTGCATTGCCATTTAAGTGAAATTATTGAACTTAAATATACAAGCTTTATAAAAATGATCATTCTAGAAGAAAATTTCAGATAGCACTTAGAGGCTTTTGCATCTGAACTCTTCATATATACACAAATAGTGTTTGCCATAAACTGTTGTGTGCATTATTTCGGTGTTTTGTTTCAGACTATAAACGTGTTGACGAGTGATGGTCATCGGATGTTTGAGGCGGTCCTGTTTGGAACGTTTCTGCTGTTTGTTCCTTTTCTGCTGATCATATGTTTCATATATGCCTGCTTTATTCTGGGATACACGGCACTAATTGGAATTTTGGTCTACCTGGTGTTCCTCCCAATACAGGTGTGATGGTCTTTTCTGTTTTGTGTAACACATCTTCGAGATCTACCCGTCTCGGTAATATTTCGTATTTTCCCTGTCTGTTTGTATGTGCGCACTATAGTTATCAATTGCCAGGCTGATTGGTGTGTTCAGAAGGCGGGCTGTATCTGTGACAGACAGACGTGTTCGCACAATGAATGAGGTTCTGACCTGCATCAAGCTCATTAAGATGTATGCGTGGGAGGAGTCTTTTGAGAAAACAATCACAGGTTGTCCGTCCGTCCGTATTTTACTCATGACTCTGTGAAATGCTGTGTTTTCTCTTACCCATTCTTTCCTCGGCTATAGATATTAGGAAAAATGAGAAGTTGCTATTACAAAAGGCTGGTTATGTTCAGAGTTTAAACAGAGTCTTAACAACGATAGCCCCCACACTGGCAACCGTCCTCACCTTCATTGTCCACATTGCACTGAATCTGCCTCTTCAACCTTCTACTGTGAGTGCAAAAAAAAGGCTTATAATTTGCTTTAAAATGGATAAGTTTACACTACCGTTCAAAAGTTAGGGATCAAAAAGAAATTAACTTTTATTTCTTTTTTTCTTTTTTCAAATAAATGCTTTTCTTTGGAACTTTCTATTCATCAATGAATCCTAAAAAAAAATGTCTACAGAAATATTAAGCAGTATAACGGTTTTCAACACTGATGATAATAAGAAATGTTTCTTGAGCACCAAATCAGCTCATTAGAATGATTTCTGAAACCGCTTTGCCATCACAACAATAAATTACATTTGAAAATGTATTAAAGTCCCTGTAAAGTCAAAATTAAGTATGTGTTCTGAGTTTGTCACACCACAGAAAAATGTGTTATTAGCCACCCAGCCAAATTTGAATGATAAAAAAAGCTGGCAAGTACATAAAATAAGCTATCAAAATCTTGAAAAAATGAGCAGTAGTCTCTGCTCTCAAACGCTGGGGGCGTGTCCCCTGGCTGCGCTGAAACCCCGCCCACTCGCGGGAAAGCTGCCGTCGCCACACTCAACTGTCACCGCTACAGCCGGAATGGATGCTCCTAGGTTTTACAAAGCCATACATGTTCGAGCCTCGACTACCTACTATAATTATAACATAAGCACACAAGGCAACTTACACTCATTGGTGGGGCGTGTCCAGGAGCTCAGGGGCTCCAGTGCATCATCAACAGTAGGGGCGTGTCCAGGAGCTCAGGGGCTTCAGTGCGTCATCAACAGTAGGGGCGTGTCCAGGAGCTCAGGGGCTCCAGTGCATCATCAACAGTAGGGGCGTGTCCAGGAGCTCAGGGGCTCCAGTGCGTCATCAACAGTAGGGGCGTGTCCAGGAGCTCAGGGGCTCCAGTGCGTCATCAACAGTAGGGGCGTGTCCAGGAGCTCAGGGGCTCCAGTGCGTCATCAACAGTAGGGGCGTGTCCAGGAGCTCAGGGGCTCCAGTGCGTCATCAACAGTAGGGGCGTGTCCAGGAGCTCAGGGGCTCCAGTGCGTCATCAACAGTAGGGGCGTGTCCAGGAGCTCAGGGGCTCCAGTGCGTCATCAACAGTAGGGGCGTGTCCAGGAGCTCAGGGGCTCCAGTGCGTCATCAACAGTAGGGGCGTGTCCAGGAGCTCAGGGGCTCCAGTGCGTAATCAACAGTAGGGGCGTGTCCAGGAGCTCAGGGGCTCCAGTGCGTCATCGAGCCCCCGTTTTAGCCCCGCCCAAAAAATTCGGAACACAGCAATGGTGAAAAAATGTTTAACGGTCTAACTCCACAATTCAGTACTTCACAGTTAACAGTCTTTGTAATATGTTGTAGCAATACATTTCTAACATTTCTAATATGTTTAGAATTTTTTTTTAGAATTACCTTTACAGGGACTTTAAAACAAAAAAAGCTATTTTAAATTGTAGTATTATTTAACAATATTATTGTTTTACAGTTTTTTTTTTTTTTTTTTTTACAAAAAATCTTACTAACCCAAAATTTTTGAATGGTAGTGTACATGTGTAAAACGTCATTACTTATACATTGATTGATCGATTTATTGTTTTTATTTTGTATTTGAATAATTCTGTTCAAAGCACTGTTCTGTCCTAACTGGCTTAACTGTTGTAATTCCCTACATCACGTAAACTGGCAAATGACTCTGATGTACTTGAAACTTTGATGAAAGAGGTGAGTTTTCTGTTTCCCCACAGGCGTACACTATCATCTCTGTATTTAACTGCATGAAGATATCTATGGGCTTGTTACCTTTCTCTGTTAAAGCTGTTGCTGAGGCTAAAGTGGCTCTGGCGAGACTCAAGGTTGGACTCATTCACGGGTTTCTCTCAATCAAAATCAAAGATTATTTTCTCTCATTTAAAGAGTTCCTCCTTTTCCCTACGAATTTGTACCTTTGGTCCCATTATCTGCTCTAATTAGGCATTGGTTTAGGACATATTGGGATAGATGTAAATATTGTTCATATGTGTAACTTATAAATAAAAATAAGTGTGTGGAAAATATATTTTCACGTGCTGTATTTTACACATGCTGTAACTTGATACTCTAAAATGCGTTAGTCACGTCTTTTACATTGAATTCCTGATTTGCCTCTGCAGTACGATGCAAATAACAGAATATTTAATGATAATGCATCTCTACAGAAACTTATGTTGGTACAGAACCCCAAAGGTTATCTTACCCAGGATAAAAATATGGATTTGGCGCTGGTCATGGAAAAGGCCTCATTCTCTTGGAGCCTGCCAGATGACATGAACACCACTGAAAGACCACAAGATCCCTCTCAAAGCGCCACACACCAGTCACACTCCCAACCTTCAATCAGAAGCATCAGCTTCACTCTTTCAAAGGTGTGATATGAATATGTTATAATGTGAGGCACTATATGTGTCCTGACACTACAAGAGACTAATGATTCTCTCTTTTCAATTATAGGGAAGTCTGCTAGGAGTGTGTGGCAGTGTTGGAAGTGGAAAAACCTCTTTGATATCAAGTATTCTTGAGCAGGTGTGGCACCACCCGTCTTTTCTACATCCAAGACACATGTGATGAGGTGTGACTGACAGTATAATCGTTTATTCCTGCAGATGCATCTTGTGAGTGGGTCTGTATCAGCTAATGGAACATTTGCATATGTTTCCCAGCAAGCCTGGATATTCCATGGGACTTTAAGGGACAATATCCTCATGGAAGAACCATTTGACCAAACCAGGTAAAACTAGAGAACACCAAAAACAAAACTGGTCAAAGCACATTCTTTGAACATTCTGTTGAAAAGCGTCGGGAGAGTTCACTTCTGCACAGTAAAATGATTTCCAAAATGTACAATCAAAAACAGGCAGTGTGGTTGCCAGAGTTTTACTTTTAAACCCACATCTGAAGTTACAGTATCACATTTTACTGGAGGCCAAATACCAACACAAAGTCTATCATATTATCATCTTTATTGGCCAAAAGAGGAGAGCTTAGTGGATTATTTAGAGTGATAAACGGCACTAAACTGAACGAAGACGAAAACGTACAGTCGTGTGCTAAAGCAATGAAATTACACATGACATTTTTTTTTTTAGCTACAATAGATCTTGATAAATCTTCTACAGCCTGACCTATGTAAAAAGGTAAAAGGAAAACTTTCGTGAAGATATACTGATTTAAAAATAATCAAATCTTATATGTGTAACACAGCTGATGAATAAATATATCTCACAGTTAATGAGGTGTAGCAAATTAGCCATATTAAATATTAATAATCAATAATAACTGGTTATAATTGATTATGAATATTTGGATCAGTTAATGTAATTAACTTACTGTCGTAAATTAATATTACAATCAATTAACCTGTTTGTCCCGTGAACACTCTAAGAAATGTACATTTCCGGGGCATGGGAAATGTCTTAATTTAAAGTACTACTAAGAGCAGTAACCAAGACCTAAATGATTAGTGACTCCAGTTATGAGCTTGAGACACGGACAACTTTATGTGTGACATGAACAAGGTTTTATTAACTAGTCTAAACACTTAAACTACTCTAACATACACACACATACATGCATACAGTTTACCAAGGGAAAGAGAGCTGAAGCAGAATATAGGAAAGCAAGAAGTTATAGCATTGTTTGACATTCAGCAGATCAACAGCCTTGAGCAAACCATCAGTTTAGTTCCAACACGCCCTTCTTAAAAGGGGTAAGGATACTTAATGTATCAAATAATGAGACTAAGTTTGATACTTGCTTTAGTTTGATACTTTGATCCTTGGTCTCGTCCATTTGAATTAAACTGTCCTGATGCAATTTGTTGAGGCTCCAGTTGATCTTTGCTGAATGTGGTCTTGATGAGAGAGAGAACCAGTGGTAGTCAGAGGATCTTAGGTGAATGGAAAGACAAGGCCGCAGCCTGGCACAAGTTTGGTGGTCCTTAGAAACTCCTAGTTCAGCATCTTCACGTCAGGATTCCAGAAAAGAGTTAGAGAGAGCTAAGAGCTGATCTTGGGTTTTCTAAGATGTGAAGAAGTAACACCCTATGGAGGAGTGTCAGAGCCAATGAGAAGATTTCCCTTTGGGGGGAAATTTTTACGACCTATTGTTCAAGCAGGTCATTTGAATATGTAATTTGTTTGGAGGTTTAGCCCAAGAATCTTTAAGATGCTTATAATACTCATGCGTCACAAAGTTAGCAAAATGTAATGTAAATGAACAAATGGGAAACGAAGATTGGAGTTTATAGAGACCATACATTTGCTTCTGCCACACATATGGTTTTGGTTAACCATAGTATCCAAAGTCTGAAATATTAACCCAATAGAGTTTACAAGAATACAAAAGCCAAACCACATAAAAGGAAAATCATGAGATGGGAAAATTAGATACATGTTTACACATTTCTCAAGTGGTTATATATAGAATATATAGGATTAACAGGGTTTATTTCCCTTCCTCTGCAATAATTAAGTGAGAGTCGCGGTTCTCTGGAAATTCCTTTGGGTCGTAAAACTCTTATCAGTCTCAATGTGTCCTGTAACAAGACACCGCGTCCTGCCAGTGTGTTAGCTTCATTTGTGATGTTAGTTTTGGGGGAAGTTTCACAGGCCTTTGTTGGGAGAGTGAGTTTGCTGGATTATTCATTAAAGGGATAGTTCACTTTGAAATTAACTTTTGGTATGTTTTAGCTGACCTCAAAGGCATCCAAGATGTAGGTGTCTTTTTTTCCGGAGTAGTTTCAATTTTGATATTTTTAGGTCAAACCGTTCTTGTCTGTCAGTCATATAATGCAGGTCTATGGTCACTGTCTCAAAACAGCATGCACAAAGTCCAAATTAAACAATTCCCCATCGTCCAAATTAAACAATTCCCCATTGTAAGTACACATTGATGGCTTAAGACACGAAACGAGCGGTTTGTGTGAGAAAACGAACAGTATTTATACGTACACGCGCAAGAGATCATTTCCGGCACTTGCGCAGATCGAAGCGCCCGCGCCCTCTGACCTTTTCCGTCGCTTTCCGGCGCTTGCGCAGACCGAAGCACCCGCGTCCTCTGATCATTTGGGTGTGTGTGTTTACAAGAGGACAAAAACTATATAAATACTGTTCGTTTTCACACACAAACCGCTCGTTTCGTGTCTTAAGCCATCAATGTGTACTTACGATGGGGAATTGTTTAATTTGGACGATGGGGAATTGTTTAATTTGGACTTTGTGCATGCTGTTTTGAGACAGTGACCATAGACCTGCATTATATGACAGACAAGAACGGTTTGACCTAAAAATATCAAAATTGAAACTACTCCGGAAAAAAAGACACCTACATCTTGGATGCCTTTGAGGTAAGCTAAAACATACCAAAAATTAATTTCAAAGTGAACTATCCCTTTAAAGGCACACTATGTAGAAATTGTGTTTTTGTCAAACAGCGACCCCTAGAGTCGCTGTAGAATACTTATAAATATAAACACGTAAGAGAAACAAGTGTTTGTTAGCAAGTCTGTTAACAGCTCTGATTATCGAAAGCTAGCTAGACATATGTGGAAATGATTGGACTGGTCTAATTATCAACAATGGATGAATGAACAGTCAAGTCAAGTTTATTTATATAGTGCTTTTCACAATACAGATTGTATCAAAGCAGCTTCACAGTATTAAATTAAAATAATACATCAATGTTTGTTTCTAGTGGAAAACGTCCACGTTTGGTAATGCTGATCAAAAGTGTTGTTGATTGATTCGAACAGCATCGTAAAAAAATGACATACTACAAGCAAGCGCTACTACATAGAACACAAACAAGTTTACAAATAAGAGATTTATTTACTGGTCACGTCATGTGTTTTCTCAGATCGGAGAGCTATCAGATTTAAATCCGATCTTCAATTCCCGCGCTATATGCATATTTAATGGAGTTTACGTCACCGAAAGCAACAGATATGAGCTGCATTTTATTGATCATCAGCTAAAATTTCAAAATCAAAGACCGCATTAAGAGAGAGCGGCAACAACACTGGTAAGATCATTTGATTTCTTTACTTTTAATGATGATGATTGAGTGTTAAGCGTCTGCGACTGACTTTCACTTTGATTTGCGTTAGTTTGCACGTTGGCTTAATGAATAGATGTTCAGCTTCTCATCTGCAGTGATGCGTCCAGTAGCGTCGTCATATCTGGCTATAACATATAGCCTATAACACGCTCTCACACATTTTTTTTTCATTTTCATTTTTTTTCATTTTCATTTTTCATTTTACATATGTGGTTTCAACAACCAGATGCATTTACACTTGTCCAGTTTCGTCTGGAATGCGGCCCAGACCTCCTCCTGAAGTGGTTTGAGCGATCGGATTCAAATCCGTCTTGAATGCGTTTCGGAGGGCATTTACACCTGGTCTTTTCGCGATCGGATAGCTATACGATCGGAGAAAACGCATGAAGTGGCCAGGTGTAAACAGCCCCCATGACAAAAACATACGCACAAAAGCCGAAAACAAACGCTAGTTGGCCTCTCACGTCCAAATTTGAGGAAGTGGTGGGGGAAGTGACGTATGCCGTAAAGCAGTCGAATTTTGTAGTTCTTTTTGTGCTCTGGTTACTACCCGAACCCCGAAGTTACATAGTGCCAGTAAAAGCGATACAGACCCCACCAGGCTATGGCAGACGTGTCATTCAACCTATTGTAAGTCGATGTAACATCACAAGGGTCTTGGAAATATATTATGAAGGTTGAAAAGCTACATAGTGTGCCTTTAAATAAATGAATAATTTATGTGTGTCTGATTGGTCCAGACGCTACAGGGGTCACATTAAAAAAAGGTCCATGGTCTATTGTCAACAGTATGTTAGCAATGTGTGAGCTGTGCTTCATACAGAAGTCAAGCTTTTTGTTGGTCAATGTGGCGAAATCTGAAATGACCCGCGAAAAATTCATCAAACAACTGTATGTGCCTCTCTGATAGATGTAAATATTATATAAATAGTAAGCAGATCAATGTCATATTAGAGTGTAAAAGAGTAGTTTTCTATGCAAATTGACATTATTTCCCCATGGTAAGTGTGAATTTAGTCAGCAAGGACTCTTTAGACACCACTAACCCATTCATCTTGAAATGGCAAGTTTTAATTAACCTCAGTCTCAGTCCTACTATGCTCCTATGAAGCTGCCCCTCACCTTTCAAACACATGTAATCTGCCAGATCCTGTTTTATAGTCATGAAGACAGTGAACCGCTTTATGGTGTGTTTTTTAATTGCTTGTAATGGGGTAAATTTCTGGCTCTGGTCACAGTCTCAGCTGCTTTATAATCTGTCAAATTGTTGAACATTGATCCTTTGTACTGAGATGAACTGCTGCATCCCAAAAAAAAGCGGTTATGTGTTTGCTGTGTTTTAGATATGACCGTGTTATTCATGCCTGCTGTCTGAAACCTGATCTGGCAATACTTCCATATGGGGACCAGACAGAGGTCCGTTTCCACATAGGCCTACTCACCAACACTCTGATTAGATACTACTATTTTTTTTATTTTTTTTTTAACCATTAAATGTTTATAATACTAAGGAGTACAGTTGAAAGGAATACATATAACATATGGGGATAATAATATTGCTTGTGTGTGTGTGTGTGTGTGTGGATTGGAGATTGGAGAGCGAGGTATTAATCTTTCAGGTGGGCAGAAGCAGAGAGTCAGTTTAGCCAGGGCAGTGTATTCTAACAGAGACATTTTCCTTTTGGATGATCCTCTGTCTGCTGTCGATGCGCACGTTGGGAAGCACATTTTTGAGGAATGCATCAAGAAAGAGCTGAAGGGCAAATCCGTCATTCTGGTCACTCATCAGCTGCAGGTAATCTCTCTCACAACATAATCCATAATGTCAATCATTTGCTTTGCAGGATTTCTGTCTCAGATTCTGTCAATTTTTGTACGACATTCAAACAATAAATACCGTTATGGCGTTTGTAAATGTGACGTGACAGATCTCTAGCGGCATGTGAACCGATCATCTCTAGCTAATAGTAAATAAACACGAATGAACACTGTTGAAAGATACAGTACAACTTAACAAAATGTATATTCCTCATACATAATATCGACCAAGCGTCCCTGGTCTGGTCCCGAGATCGCTACTGCACAGGTCTGGTCCCGAGATCGCTACTGCGCAGGTCTGGTCCCGAGATCGCTACTGCGCAGGTCTGGTCCCGAGATCACTACTGTGTACTGCGCAGGTCTGTTCCTGAGATCGCTACTGCACAGGTCTGGTCCCGAGATCGCTACTGCACAGGTCTGGTCCCGAGATCGCTACTGTGTACTGCGCAGGTCTGTTCCTGAGATCGCTACTGCACAGGTCTGGTCCCGAGATCACTACTGTGTACTGCGCAGGTCTGTTCCTGAGATCGCTACTGCACAGGTCTGGTCCCGAGATCACTACTGTGTACTGCGCCGGTCTGTTCCTGAGATCGCTACTGCGCAGGTCTGGTCCCGAGATCGCTACTGTGTACTGCGCAGGTCTGTTCCTGAGATCGCTACTGCGCAGGTCTGGTCCCGAGATCGCTACTGTGTACTGCGCAGGTCTGTTCCTGAGATCGCTACTGCGCAGGTCTGGTCCCGAGATCGCTACTGTGTACTGCGCAGGTCTGTTCCTGAGATCGCTACTGCACAGGTCTGGTCCCGAGATCACTACTGTGTACTGCGCAGGTCTGTTCCTGAGATCGCTACTGCGCAGGTCTGGTCCCGAGATCGCTACTGTGTACTGCGCAGGTCTGTTCCTGAGATCGCTACTGCGCAGGTCTGTTCCCGAGATCGCTACTGCGCGGGTCTGGTCCCGAGATCGCTGCTGCGCGGGTCTGTTCCCGAGATTGCTGCTGCGCGGGTCTGTTCCCGAGATCGCTGCTGCGCGGGTCTGGTCCCGAGATCGGCTACTGCGCGGGTCTGGTCCCGAGATCGCTACTGCGCGGGTCTGTTCCCGAGATCGGCTACTGCGCGGGTCTGGTCCCGAGATCGGCTACTGCGCGGGTCTGGTCCCGAGATCGCTGCTGCGCGGGTCTGTTCCCGAGATCGCTACTGCGCGGGTCTGTTCCTGATATTGCTACTGCGCGGGTCTGGTCCCGAGATCGCTGCTGCGCGGGTCTGTTCCCAAGATCGCTGCTGCGCGGTCTGGTCCCGAGATCGCTACTGCGCAGGTCTGTTCCTGATATTGCTACTGCGCGGGTCTGGTCCCGAGATCACTACTGTGTACTGCGCAGGTCTGTTCCCGAGATCGCTACTGCGCAGGTCTGGTCCAGAGATCGCTACTGCGCAGGTCTGTTCCCGATATCGCTACTGCGCGGGTCTGGTCCAGAGATCGCTGCTGCGCGGGTCTGTTCCCGAGATCGCTGCTGCGCGGGTCTGGTCCCGAGATCGCTACTGCGCAGGTCTGGTCCAGAGATCGCTACTGCGCAGGTCTGGTCCAGAGATCGCTACTGCGCAGGTCTGGTCCAGAGATCGCTACTGCGCAGGTCTGTTCCCGATATCGCTACTGCGCGGGTCTGGTCCAGAGATCGCTGCTGCGCGGGTCTGTTCCCGAGATCGCTGCTGCGCGGGTCTGGTCCCGAGATCGCTACTGCGCAGGTCTGGTCCAGAGATCGCTACTGCGCAGGTCTGGTCCAGAGATCGCTACTGCGCAGGTCTGGTCCAGAGATCGCTACTGCGCAGGTCTGGTCCAGAGATCGCTACTGCGCAGGTCTGTTCCCGATATCGCTACTGCGCGGGTCTGGTCCAGAGATCGCTGCTGCGCGGGTCTGTTCCCGAGATCGCTGCTGCGCGGGTCTGGTCCCGAGATCGCTACTGCGCGGGTCTGGTCCCGAGATCACTACTGTGTACTGCGCAGGTCTGGTCCAGAGATCGCTACTGCGCAGGTCTGGTCCAGAGATCGCTACTGCGCAGGTCTGTTCCCGATATCGCTACTGCGCGGGTCTGGTCCAGAGATCGCTGCTGCGCGGGTCTGTTCCCGAGACCGCTGCTGCGCGGGTCTGGTCCCGAGATCGCTGCTGCGCGGGTCTGTTCCCGAGATTGCTGCTGCGCGGGTCTGTTCCCGAGATCGCTACTGCGCGGGTCTGGTCCCGAGATCGCTACTGCGCGGGTCTGGTCCCGAGATCGCTACTGCGCGGGTCTGGTCCCGAGATCGCTACTGCGCGGGTCTGGTCCCGAGATCGCTACTGCGCGGGTCTGGTCCCGAGATCGCTACTGCGCGGGTCTGGTCCAGAGATTGGTACTGCGCAGGTCTGGTCCCGAGATCACTACTGTGTACTGCGCAGGTCTGTTCCAGAGATCGCTACTGCGCAGGTCTGGTCCAGAGATAGCTACTGCGCAGGTCTGGCCCAGAGATCGCTACTGCGCAGGTCTGGTCCAGAGATAGCTACTGCGCAGGTCTGGTCCAGAGATAGCTACTGCGCAGGTCTGGTCCAGAGATCGCTACTGCGCAGGTCTGGTCCAGAGATAGCTACTGCGCAAGTCTGGTCTAGAGATAGCTACTGCGCGGGTCTGGTCCAGAGATCGCTACTGCGCGGGTCTGGTCCCGAGATTGCTACTGCGCAGGTCTGGTCCCGAGATCACTACTGCGCAGGTCTGGTCCCGAGATTGCTACTGCGCAGGTCTGGTCCCGAGATTGCTACTGCGCAGGTCTGGTCCCGAGATCACTACTGCGCAGGTCTGGTCCCGAGATCACTACTGCGCAGGTCTGGTCCCGAGATTGCTACTGCGCAGGTCTGGTCCCGAGATTGCTACTGCGCAGGTCTGGTCCCGAGATCACTACTGTGTACTGCGCAGGTCTGGTCCAGAGATCACTACTGCGCAGGTCTGGTCCCGAGATTGCTACTGTGCAGGTCTGGTCCCGAGATTGCTACTGCGCAGGTCTGGTCCCGAGATTGCTACTGCGCAGGTCTGGTCCCGAGATCACTACTGTGTACTGCGCAGGTCTGGTCCCGAGATCGCTACTGCGCAGACTCAAGCCCCAAGATGTCACTGGCAGCTTCACTTCTCACCAATGGAAGAGAGCAAAGGGCGTTGTCCATCTTTTTTTACAGTCTATGATATCGACCAATCAGTGTTTTTTAACCGCGGAAAGGGGCAATAAAACAGCTGGAGAACAATTATGTCACATTACATGTACCTCAGGAAAGCCATTAATGACCATAATATAGGCTATACGTTAGTTGGCTAGAAAAAAAAAAAGAGCTATAGAGAGTATTTTGTTAAATATGTGTACTATATTACATATTTATTATATTTTTACTTGTATCATTAAATAAAGTTGTTATTGTAATAAAAAACGCATTATATTTAATTTGAGTTATTTGTAACCTTAAATAATACTGCCAGCTGATAGGGTTTTTATATGATTTTTTTTTTTTTTTTTTTTACGCCTATCTTGCGTACCTAATATTTATCCAAATGAGTCAATATTAAATCAAATCACACGAATTGAATGGAAATCGTTAAATTTGTGTCAAGCAATAATAAAAAAAGCGTAGCTTACCAGAAATTGTACCATGTAAACATTGTAACATTGTTGTCACTAAACCTAATAAAATTCAGTTTAGTTACTAAAATGTTTTGACATTCATAATACACTTATTGTGATGCAAAATTGTTTTATATAATTTTTAACATTTTTACTGAAAAGTTGGCAGCTATAGATGTGTATGTGTCCTCAGCTGCTCCGCTCTGTTGTGTTTGCAGTATTTGGAGTTTTGTGATGAGGAGGTGTTGTTGGATAATGGGGAGATAATGGAGGCAGGCACTCACAGTGATCTGATGAAAGCTAAAGGCCACTACGCTCATCTCATTAACAACATCCAGAGCAACGTAACCACTCTCGATTACTTCACACATGACATGAGCCATTCAAACACTACAACTCATTACTCCGTTGACATGTATTGACTTCCAATACTAAACTACACATTTCCTCTTATTTTTCACTTTTGGATCGTATAGGAAAATACAGAAGCTGATTCCAGCACACACACTGAACACAATGACTCTAAACAGACCAATGCAGATGAGCCCAAAGTCAACGGCATAGAAAACCCAGGTTAGTGGATGAATGTGTTATCTCAGGGTGTTATCTCATTTTGGATCTCTTTAGGAGCTGACCAAGTGTAAACTTTTTCAAGCAGTCCTTTTAAATAAATGATTATTTTTCAAATATATATATATATATATATATATATATTTTTTTTTTTAAATGATTTAAAAATATATAATGTTTTCATTATTAACTGCAGTGACTTTTCCTGACATTATTTTATTTGGTAATAAATTAAAAAACACAAAATGTGTTAAATAGCTGAACATAATTAATAATAATTGAATTATAAAAGAATGGTTTATCAAAGCAAAGCATGACGGCTTCCATAGAAGTTCTATAAACACCTTTACGTTTAGCGTGAACATTTTAAGCACATCATTAAGGATGTTTGTGTTACAGATGTGAGCCAAATTTGTTTTCACCTAACTTGATAGCCTTTGGAGGAATTACCGTTTACATATGCAATCCCTACATCTTCCAAATATTAAATGTAATGATCATGCATTTGTGGCAATCTGGGTTTCAAGTGTTTACTACAATGCCAATTATGGCACTAAACCGACTACGCCACCCCGGAAATGGACCGGGGACCCACAGTTACATAACTGTAAAGCACACAGATTCGCAGTGGCTGAGTCAGATATCAGACAATGGATACACACAATGGATATACAAAAATATGTATTCTCAGACTGCAATACAATAGAATACTCAAAAGCACATTCACAAACAACCAACATTCAAAGAGACATAATATTCGCAATAAAATACAATAGTAGTGACAAAAAAACCCAGTAGCTTCTCGCCAAGCTCAAGTCTTAAAGGTCCCCTATTATGCAAAATTCACTTTTGCATGTTGTTTGGACATAAATGTGTGTTGGCAGTGTGTGTACACAACCACCCAAGAGTGATAAAAATCCACTCACTCCTTCTTTATTAATCCCCATAAATCATCAGCAGTGTCTCCCAACGGCCTGTGTTCAGAATGCGGCTTTAGTGACGTCACTACAGCACAGGCCCCGCCCACGAGTGCTGACAGACACTGCCTTCATAGCCCCGTCCTGATCGAGTTCACAGCGAGTTGGACACATCCGCCATTGTGGCACTGACGAGAATGTCTCCCAAGAGTTGTAGGTGTTGTGTGGCTGGATGTATTAATCCACATAGCTCTCTCTATTTACTCCCGAAATCTGAGGCAGCCGCTGAAGACGAGGTGAAATTATTTTGTTTTCAAAGAAAATGCTCCCTCAACTCTACCGAAATTCATTTATGTACTTACACACTTCTTATACTGTGTTTACTCAGCTCTTACGGTGATTTTCTGGAGTAAAACTGACGCTTCATCTTTTGTGTGATGTACAATAAACTTTATTAAACTCATCAGTATATTTTTGATCATCATTCAGACCTGGTCCGAAACAGCAGACTTGTAGGCTATTAATAATGGATACATACAAGCAGATGACAAATACGTTATAACCGTAATTAAACTAAACTATACCTGTTCCATCTCTATACAGCACTCTGACTCTGTAGGCATTACTGTCCGGCTCCGGGTCGAAATGAACACCGTTACTGAGAGTTTCGGATATTATCATCAGTCCTGAGAGACTGAGCGCGAGCTCATGAAGCTCCGCCCCCTGGGCCGTGCAGCAGCAGCTCATTTGCATTTAAAGGGCACACACTAAAACAGCGCGTTTTTCTGAGCCCCAAAAAATGACAATTTAAACATGCTGTAAAAAATGATCTGTTGGGTATTTTGAGCTAAAACATCACATACACACTCTGGGGACATCAGAGACTTATTTTACATCTTGTGAAAAGGGGCATAATAGGGGACCTTTAATGTCAATTCTGGAAAAGACAAAAATTTAGATGCGTCACTACAGTCTGTGAACGCGCTATCGTTCCGGTCGTCAAGGAGACCCTCGTTCACTGAAATGAGATCGTCAAGTAATTAGAGTAAAAGTACAGATCGGCAGTAAATGTGTCATTCCAGTAGAAGGCAGCGGAATGGTCGAAGACAGCTTGCAGAGGAGAATACAACTCCGTTCTGAAGCCTCCAGCTCGAATAATGACTACCAGCTGCAGGCAATCCTAATTCACAGGACCAGCAATGGGTCACATAAAGCCTAACAGCGCCCAACACCTCCTGGCCCCCGTGTCACTGCGTCTGGTAACTCACACCGCCCAGTGCACTCGATGGCGTGCAAATTGTGGCCTCATATTATATATATATATACTGGCTTCAAAATTATTGATAAAGGAGTTCCACAAGGTTCATCCTTAGGTCCTCTCTTATTTTCCATTTTTATTAATGATCTACCGCAAATCTGTCCAGATAGTTTAATTCACTTATATGCAGATGACACTGTAATATATTCATCCAGTGCTGAAGTCTCACAAATTCAATATTCTCTTCAATCTGATTTTAACTTAGTTCAAAAATGGTTTTCTTCTAATAAACTCCTTTTGAACAAAAACAAATCTTACACTATGTTGTTTTGCTCTCGACCTAATTCCTTGCCTATATCTAAAAGCTGGTCTATTAGTTTTCTCGATGGAACAGCTTTAACAAAAGTTGAAGAGTTTAAATATCTTGGTCTCTGGCTTGATACTCAGCTTTCCTTCAAACCTCATATTAATTCAATCTGCAAGAAAATATATGGTCAATTGAAGTCACTTTATCGCTCTGTTGATTGCTTTTCACAACAGGTTCGAAAAAGAATAATTACGCAATTGATACTTCCAATAATTGATTATGCTGATATTATATACGGGAATACTACTGATTCAAATCTTCGTCCTATCTCTGTACTTTATAATAGTCTTTGTAGATTTGTGCTTAGATGTCCCTATAGAACTCACCACTGCCGAATGTATGAGTCTTTGTGCTGGCTGGCTCCCAAGTCAAGAAGGCAATTTCACTGGTTACTACTTATTTTTAAGTGTATTCACTTGCATTTCCCTCCATATTTGAAATGTTACCTAATTTCTTTTAATACACAGTACAATTTAAGGCATACGGATCAGCTCTTCTTTTATGTACCCAGAATTTGCAAAGAAGTAGGTCGTCGTGCGTTCAAATTTAAAGCTCCATCAGACTGGAACAATCTTCCCTGCTCGCTCAGATCTATAACTACTTTACATGTTTTCAAATCATCTCTTCTTACTTATTTTCAAACACCGTGTTCCTGTTTCTGATCTCTCTTTCTTTTATTAGAATAGAATCTTTTATTCTATTTATTTATTATTTTTGTTTATATTGTACATGTTTGCATTTATGTACCTGTATGCGTATAGTGAAGTGTGTAAGCATATTTATACCTTGTTTTTGTATTTGCATGCTCGCAGATGGCTCATTGATTTCTCCGATTATGGTATGGGCTAAAATGGGGGGATTAGGTTTGTGGGAGCATTGTTAGTGTGTGTGTGTGTGTGTGTGTGTGTGTGTGTGTGTATGAATGTTACTGTATTTAAATGTTTTTTATAGTCTTGTGTAGTATTTACTTTAATTATGATTTTCCATTTTGTTGCTGGTTTCTTTGTAATGTAAAGGACCCCCTCGAAAATGAGATGGTGCATCTCAAGGGGTTATCCTTGAAAAATAAAGAAATAAAGAAATATTGACAAATAGTTGTTCGACATGTCTAACATACTCCTCAGCCAAACACTCCTGGACATAAACACGGTGCGCCAGAAATTACGTCACTTCCCAGGAACCAGAAAGACGCGCTTAGTGAGATGTCAATCTCATCTCCTTTTATACTCACTGAACGCACCATATCCGCCCCTAATCACTCTCATAATTGATCGCATCACCACACATTCATAAGCAATTCATCCTCTTAACTGTGCACTTTTGGTGAGACAAACATCTGCTAACAGACATCTATCTTTCTTTTATTTTTCTAGCTTTTGAAATGTCTGATGAGAAACATGTAACAAATGAATTACCCAAAGACTCCACAGAAACAAGAGGTAGATGTATAAACATCTTCACAATATATTATTATGAATAAGTCTATTATGTTCACTCAGTGTGTTCAGTTTAATCTGATTTATAGGTGTGTGTGATTGATTGATTGATTGATTGATTGATTGATTGATTGATTGATTCAGGGAAAGAGGATCAGTTGGTAACACAAGAAGTGTCTCTTGAAGGTTCAGTTACGTGGAGGACTTACCACCAATACTGCAAAGCTGCTGGAGGTTTCTGTTCTTCGCTGTCTCTCTCCATCTCGGTCTCTCTGTCCGTTAGTTATAAACGCTGTAACACTGTTTCACATTCTGTCTTTCTCTTTACTTCTATCTCTGTAGGGTATATACTGCTGGCAGTTGTTATACTTGTCTTCACTCTTCATGTGGGATCGACTGCTTTCAGCAATTGGTGGCTCAGTTACTGGTTAGAACAGGGATCAGGGGTAAACACACACACACACACACACACACACACACACACACACACACACACACACACACACACACACTCATCTGACTCATCAAGACCTTACCATCCCTTTTCAAACTGTTTTCTCTCTGTGTTCTTGTAGAACAATTCCAGTCCTAATCTAACAGCAAACAGCGGTGATATCTCAGAGAATCCAGACCTGCCATTCTACCAAATGATTTACGGCATTATTATTGTTGCCATGGTTCTGCTGAGTGTTGCCAAGGGCTACACCTTCACTAAAGTCACTCTGCGTGCCTCTTCCGAACTCCACGACACAATGTTCAAACGGGTAAGATTAGCAGATTTACACTCCCTGAATTTTTGCTTTTAGATCATATTATTATTTTTGACCTGAAGGCCCCCGCAATGTCTAAAATAATAAAAAATATATATATTTAGTAGACATCAGTATCACTACTGATCAGTAATCATTCATAGTGCATTGTAAAAAGATGCCATTAAAGGGTCAAAATCACCATAAAGTGCCTTTGAGACTTCACAATTTCCAAAAAAAAATCTGAGATTTTCCATTTAACTTCATATGTGTTGTATTAAGGAGACATTAGGCTGTTAGAAATGCATATTGGTCAAGCTCCAGCACTTTTTATAAATTAACTGCAAGCTGACAATATACGAGCAAACCATAAAATATGTCCACCCTGTCATGGACAAATTCATAGTAGAATAAATACATTTTCATTGCATAGTGATTATAAAATGTAGATCTGAGGAAAGAGAATGTGTCCCTTTCCCAACAAAACATTTTAGTTAATGGTAAAAGTATTTTGATAATAATGAAGTTACTGCTTAAATATGTATTGCCCAATAAAATATGCGATAGTTGCACATTCTATTCTAAATAAAATCTAACAACAAAGATATTTAGTCAAAATTTAAAACAATACTAACTGGCCCTCATTTGTTTATTAAGAAATCACACACAAGGTTTTGTTAACTTGTTAAAATAATTAGTTTATTTTCATCATAAAAGTTGAACATGACAGGGTGGACAACAAAATGACAGGGTGGACAACAAGACGACAGGGTGGACAAATGCTTTAATGGGTGAACTAGAATGGGGGAACATTTTAAAAACAACAGGACCTTCAAGAAACCCTTAACCAATATAGAAGAAGGAGGGGCCTGACAGGGTGGACATTTTTTGGCTAAATTTAGTATTTAATGAGCACATGGTGTGCAGCAGTAAGCAAAGTGATTCACTGTTGAAGCTGACTGCGCACTGTTTAAAATGTATATTTAGAATTTATGAAAAGTTTTTATATTAATTAATATTTCACAATGACAGTGTGGACATGTTAAGCTTGACAACACGCAACTACAAACACAATATGATGAAAATTAGGAAATATAAGTGTAGATACTTTCTGTGTGTGTTGCAGATGTTTTAACCTCCACTGAAGAAAGACCAAATGGGGGAGGGGATGTCACTGAGTACATCAGTTGGTTTCTTAAAGGGGAGTTTACCCCATAATGACAGGGTGGACAGCAATCTCAGGGACACATGCAAACTGCTTAATATTATTATGAAAATAAAATAAAAATAATCAAAATGACTTGTTTTATTAAATAACTTGCTGAGGACAATAAGTACATTAAAAAAGTATTATAATTGTATGTAATTTAACCACTTTTTACACTCACTGAAGTTAGCTGAGCAGCGTGCGGGACATGCCAAAATCACATACATCCAATCAAAGAAAATGGTATAAAATCAGAAAAACACATTTCAAGAGACGTATCATTGTACTTGTATGTGTGTAAGTGTTTGGCCATTTATAATAAAACCTCAGAATTTCATTATTTTGCATTATGTTCATGATGACTGAGCGATTCTGATGAGGACACCAAAGGCACTTTATAGTGATATTGACCCTAAAACAAATATTTAAAATAAACCATCTTTGTTTTTTTCTACATTATTTTGGAGATTCAATGTGAAAGTATTACAATATAAAAATATATTAAAAACTGCAATGTTAGGTATGATTAATCTCAATAATAATTAATTACAGAAAAAAAAATTTATTAAAAAATATTTTTTAATCATTTGACACACACATATATATATACATACATACATACATATATATATATATATATATATACATATATATATTTATATATTCTTTTTTCAGATATGTACATGGTGTATTTATGTTTATTTTAATGTTTATTTTATTATTATTATTAGTAGTAGTAGTAGTAGTAGTATTAATAATAATAATAATAATAATAATAATATATTAGTGATATATTAGATTAACCATGATTCATTTTGTGATTCCAGAAGTTTAAAAAACTGAACTGTTCTTTAAAAAAAAAAGTCATCTTATTTTTTAAAATTTTTTATTTAGATTAAAGAGAGATTGTTTTACTATATTAATAATAATTTATTAACTTAAATAATTTTTATTCATCCTGCAGCCTCTTGGTTGACACAAACTAGTGAGCATTGTGCTACTATTTGTTCAGTAAAATGAAAACCATTTGAGAAGAATTTTGATACCATTTGACTATATTTTTCATCAGATCCTTGGCAGCCCAATGAGTTTTTTCGACACGACTCCAACCGGCCGCCTGGTGAACCGCTTCAGTAAAGACCAAGATGAGGTCGACGCAGTCTTGCCGTACAACATGGAGAACTTTCTGCAGTTCTGTCTGATCGTGACCTTCACCGTTCTCATCATCTGCGCAGTATTCCCATTCCTCCTGATCGCCGTGGTGGTTCTCGGACTCATCTTCGCCTCAATCCTACAGTAAGACACGAACATCGCACCTTAACATCATAAGATGTGTTTTTGATCAGAAGTGGAATATAAAGATTACACAGATTCATGCCGTTCTTTTGCCCTAGTGTTTTCCAAAGGAGCATTCGTCAGATGAAGAGGATGGAGAATGTGAGCCGTTCTCCCTGGATCTCTCTCACCACCTCTACCATACAGGGACTCGGCACCATCCATGCCTATGACAAAAGAAAGCAGTACGTTGAACGGTAAGATATTACTGACAATACAATTTTATATTAGAAAATATTTAAGAAAGACATGTTGCACTTGAAATGAGTGACCCTCATGAATCATTACCCCAGTAATTATCCTAAGCTATAACACACAAGCAAAAGTGTTAATATTTAGACCAACAATACGATTACGAGTGTGATTATTGCTTCTATGCAACAGTCTTATAAACAATAAGTTAATATTGAAACTGAAATTGAATTGCAACACACTTCTTTGTTTTCCTCCACCAATGAAACTCCACCAAATTCACCAAATGAAACTACTTTTGACTGAATCAGTTGAATCACTCCAGATGTAATGTTGTAACCTGCAAAAAGAGTCCCAGTGCTGTTTGACCGTATACTGCCGAACAAGGATCAGAACTAACTGTTGTATCGTTTTAAATTACATTTAGGCCATGCGAACTGTGGCTTTTAAAGGAACACTCCACCGTTTTTTCATATTAAACTATGTTATTCCCTTAACTAAGACGAGTTGATACATACCTCTCTCGTCTCAGTGCGTGCACTCAATCGCTCTGGCGCGCGGCGACACTTTGCTAGAACTTAGCTTAGCCCAGTTCATTCATTAGGGATCAAACAGAGATGAAGTTTGAAGCGACCAAACACCTCCGTTTTCCTTATTTAAATACAGTTACACGAGTAGTTACACGACCAAGTATGGTGACGCAAAATAAAACGTGGCGCTTTTCTAAGCGGGTAAAAGGATAACTGTAATGTATGGTGGAATAGCACTTGGGAGCACTTTGACTCGGCGCAGTAAAAAGTCACGTTGGTTCTAATGACAGAAGTGAGAGGGGGAGAGGATTTTCAGGATTTTTCAGGATTTTTCAGGATTTTTCGCCGAGTCGAAGTGCTCCCGAGTCCCAAGTGCTATTCCGCCATACATTATAGTTATCCTTTTAACCCGCTTAGAAAAGCGCCACTTTTTATTTTGTGTCACCATACTTGATCGTGTAACTACTCGTGTAACTGTATTTAAATAGGGAAAACGTGGAGGCAGTGTTGTAGTCGAGTCACCAACTGTCGAGTCCGAGTCGAGTCTCGAGTCCCCGTGTTCGAGTCCGAGTCCAAGTCCGAGTCACCAAAGAAGAGACCGAGTCGAGTCCGAGTCGAGTCACCATTACCTGAGTTCGAGTCCGAGTCGAGTCTCGAGTCCCCAGTGTTCGAGTCCGAGTCGAGTCATCAAGGTTGAGTCTTTGTTATATTTCAAGACTGCCTACATTTCTCTACTCTGGCACCTTTAAAGAGCTGATATAATTATAAAAGAGGGTCTACATTAAACAAAAATGACACCACTGTGTTGACAATTATAAATAATAAATAAATAAATACAATATAAATAAATATAAATAAAAACTTTTGATTTCAATAATGTAGGCTATTAGTAGGCTAAATGTTAAAATTAACATTAACAATGCTGTAGAAGTGCAGTTTATTAATAGTAGCCTAAATGTTAACTAATGTAGTTAACTAGAGTTTAATAAATGGAACATTATTGTAAAGTGTTTACCGATTTGTTATACACCGATTCAGACGTCTCGTGAGTTCGTTGTTGGACAGATGGACAGTTGTTTTAACCATTCATTAAAGTGAATCGTTCAAAGGAGTCATTAGTTCGCGAATCGGACGTGTCATTAATGGACGTGTAGCCTACGTGCGGCACGCCTTGTGTTATTATCTCGGCAGTTTAGGACAGGACAAGATTTGTGTCAACACAGAAAACATTTCATCACTAGATAGGTCTTTTCGTTTATTGAAATTGTGGCTAATGTCAGCTGAATGTGCGGAACGCTTTTCAGAGAAGATAAGGCAAACGTTTTTTGTTTTAATTGTTTCAGCACAATTCACACCTCGCGGTAATTCAGGAGAAAAAATCTCTGAATGATCTACGTGAAACTTCGGTCTTCCGACCTTTTACTATCGTGTCAATTGATTTTGATTAATATTAGAGGAGGGAGCTCGTGTTGTATGAAGACGGTGAGAGCGCGCGCGCGCGGCTGGTTCTCTCTGCTCGTTCTTATATGCAGGAAAAAAAGAGATCCCGTCCGGTCTTGGAGCCCAAAACAGGAAAAGTGTAACATTTTATATCAAATTTTAAAACCTATTTAGTCAGAAACTTCATCCAACGTCATTCATTTGATGAATGCTCAAGTCCGATTTTATATCCTCGAGTCCGAGTCCAAGTACGAGTCATCAGTCCGCGAGTCCAAGTCAAGTCACGAGTCCTGAGAATAGAGTCTCGAGTCGGACTCGAGTCCAGAGAACAGGGACTCGAGTCGGACTCGAGTCCGAGTCCAGGACTCGAGTACTCCATCACTGCGTGGAGGTGTTTGGTCGCTTCAAACTTCATCTCTGTTTGATCCATAATGAATGAACTGGGCTAAGCTAAGTGCTAGCAAAGTGTCGCCGCGCGATTGAGTGCACGCACTGAGACGAGAGAGGTATGTATCAACTCATCTTAGTTAAGGGAATAACATAGTTTAATATGAAAAAACGGTGGAGTGTTCCTTTAAAGAGGATATTTTTTTCTCTTCACGCAAAGCCAACACTAATAAGCTCAGAGCCTACGTTGCCCCCACAAATGTAGCAAACATCCAATGAATTCAAAAGCCTCAAATTGTTTGTGTTTCCAATAACAGGTTTAAGACGCTGAGTGACATCAACTCAAACCACTTCCTGCTGTTTAACTGTGGGACTCGCTGGCTGTCGTTTTGGCTAGGCTTCCTGTCCGCTACTGTGACTCTAATGGTGGCACTGTTCGTAGTGCTCAGCCCCAATGAGGCCATAAACCCTTCTCTAAAGGGCCTGGCCTTATCTTACACGATACAGGTAACTCTCACAGCTAGACTAAGGGGCTGTTTACACCTGGCCACTTCATGCGTTTTCTCAGATCGGATAGCACTCCGATCGTGAAAAGACCAGGTGTAAATGCCCTCTGAAACGCATTCAAGACGGATTTGAATCCGATCGCTCAAACCACTTCAGGAGGAGGTCTGGGCCGCATTCCAGACGAAACTGGACAAGTGTAAATGCATCTGGTTGTTGAAACCACATATGTAAATTGTACTCCTCCCAAAAATGCTAAAAAAATAAACATGTGAGAGCGTGTTATAGGCTATTTGTTATGTTATAGCCAGATATGACGACGCTACTGGAACACGCTCAACTTTATTCATTAAGCCAACGTGCAAACTATCGCAAATCAAAGTGAAAGTTAGTCGCAGACGCTTAACGCAATCATCTTCATTAAACGTAGAGAAACGAAATGATCTTACCAGTGTTGTTGCCGCTCTCTCTTATTGTGGTCTTTGATTTTGAAATTTTAGCTGATGATCAATAAATGCATATCTGTTGCTTTCGGTGACGTGCACTCCATTAAATCTGCATATAGCGTGGGAATTGAAGATCGGATTTAAATCCGTTTTGCAAAAACACATTTATGTGACCAGGTGTAAATGGAATCGTTTTGATAAATTTGAATTAATTGAATTGAATTAATGTATTTATTTCGAGCAATATATAATGATACCTAACAAAGGCAATAAAGAAGCATTTTGATTCATCTATACAACAAGTTAAATTCATCATACTTTAACAACATAATTCCATCTATTGCTCGAAACGGAGTGGGTAGAAGTCAAACTTATTTAAACCCACCCCGGTTACAGTTAACAGAAAAAACAAAAAAACAAAAACAAAGGTAGTTGCAATAATACCATGCCCTCCTTGTAGTGTGACAAGACCTTCTGTTTATAGAGTGCTTTAAACTGATGAATGCTTTGACTTTGTTTGATTTCAATCTCCAGACTATTCCATAGTTTAACCCCGCATACAGACACACAGAAACTCCTCCTAGTAGTTCTGATCGTTGGTATTAAAAAGTTCCCATAACTCCTCAAACTGTACAACTGCTCTCTCTGTGTGAATCATTTTTGTATGTTAGCAGGTAATAGGTTATGAAATGCTTTGAATAAAAATTGTGCTGAATTAAATTTAACTAGGTCCTGTATTTTTAATAATTTCGAATTTTGTGTGTTCAAGATATTCAGCCTTGTGTATGGTACGTAAAGCCCTTTTTTTTTTTGTAAAATAAATAGTGATTGTATTAAGTTATTATAATTATTTCCCCATACTTCAACACAGTAAGTTAAGTACGGTAGAATCAGGGAACAATATAAAATACGGAGTGTATTCTCATCAAGTACCTGTTTGGCTTTATTTATTATCGCAAGGCTTTTGGAGACTTTGGTTTTTATGTGTCTGATGCGAGTTTTCCAAGTTAGTTTATTGTCTAGTGTGATTCCTAATTTTTTTTATTTCAGAGACATTTTCAATTTGTATCCCATCTATCTCAATCATCTTATCCGTTTTTTTTTTTTTTTTTATAATTACCAAATAATATAGCTTTAGTTTTATCTAAATTTAAAGATAATTTATTACTATCCATCCACTTTTTTATATTCCTTAGTTCCGTATTTACAGCATTAATAACCTTATCATAATTGTCATCACAATAGAAAATGTTGGTATCATCTGCAAACAAATCACTTAATTTTCAAGTAATTTCAAATCAAGTAATTTTGAAACATGAAATATATCATTGATGTACAAGTTGAATAGTTTAGGGCCCAATACTGACCCTTGGGGGACACCACAAGAAATTACACGACAATCAGATGAGGACTCACCCATCTGCACATATTGCGTTCTGTCACTCAAATAGTTTTTTACCCAGTTTCCAGCCACCCCTCGTATCCCATACCTTTCTAGTTTCTTAAGTAATATTGCATGATTGATAGTGTCGAAGGCTTTTTTCAAATCAATAATATTCCAATGGTCATTTTTTTTATTATCCAATGCATTTGATAATTCTTCTGTAGCATCAATTATAGCCATAGATGTAGATCTTTTGCTTCTAAATCCATATTGGCTTTCATTAATCAGTTTATTTTTCAACAAATTTTTCTAATCGAGTATTAAATATTTTTTTTCTAGAATTTTTGAAAATTGAGGAAGCACTGAGATTGGTCTATAATTGGTAAAATTATGTTTATTTCCATTTTTGAATAGTGGAATAACTTTTGCAAGTTTCATTTTCTTGGGAACACAACCATTTAGAAGTGACTGATTACAGATGTGCGTTAGAGGTGTAATCAGTGACTGATTACAGATGTGTGTTAAATCAGATCCGATCTGGGAAAACACATGAAGTGGCCAGGTGTAAACGGCCCCTAAAACAGTAGGCGAACAACTGAAGGATATCTGAGCACTTTGTGTTCATGCCGTTTCAGCTGACTGGAGTCCTTCAGTTTGTGGTGAGATTGTCCACTGAGCTGGAGGCGAAGTTCACCAGTGTAGAGAGACTGCTGGAGTATATTACGGTAAGAGACGAACATTAGGTCAACCTTCGGGTCATCATGCATTCATATTCAGTTTAGCCAGTTCAGATAATCATGAACATAGTTTTATCACTGCTTCATTGTGTGCTGCAGAGTTGTGTATCAGAGGGTCCACGAAGTGTCAAAGGTGCTCACATCCCCGCCGGCTGGCCACAGGAGGGCGCCATTACCTTTAAAAACTACAGTATGAGATACAGGGACAACACGCCCATGGTCCTCAGTAATCTCCACGTTCATATTAATCCAGGGGAAAAGCTTGGCATTGTGGGACGTACTGGCTCTGGTGAGAGAGAACATGTTCTATTCAAAGCTTAATTTTATGTTTTTAAATGTTAAGAATCATTTCCGCTTATTGTTATAAGTTCAGATTGATGTAGTAATGCATAATGGATTAAATTAAGAGATGGGGAATCAATGTTAAAGTCGTCATTCGACTTTATGACCACATGTGGCTGCCATCATAAAAATGCATAAAGTAGCTAGTGGATTTCAGTGTGTATATATATATATATATATATATATATATATATATATATATATATATATATATATATATATATATAAAACTTACTTTTTTGATTTGATTTATTAGACAGTAACAAAAAATGCATAACAAGAAGTCATCACAGTGACATTATACATTAATCAGAACTGCCGAGGATAACACAAGAAAGTTACAAACTTATTTCCATTGTGGTCCTCGTTGTAGTCTGATAAAGATGGCCAGGCAAGTTACAGATGACTAAAAGGTACCTTGTACATTCAACCACATCCAAATAAAAATAAAATAAACAAATACATACACTGCAATAATAAATATTCCTTAAGATCACATAAAAAAAAAAAAAAAAAAAAAAATCTAATTAGCATTTAGTAACCATTCACCACATGCTCTCTTAAAACAACGATCTGACTGTCTTTGTCACAGTGTCTGGTTGTGTTCCCCTGGTATCCACTAGATGTCCTCATTTCCCCACGGTGTCATTCACAGGAACTACCTTTCCCACAATTCCAGTCTGTGTGATTGCACAGGTGTTTGTTATCTGTTTCCAGCTGTCTCTCGTTGTCATCTAGTTTGTTCCTGTATTTAAAGCCCTGTTTGTTCCATGTCCTGTGTGTATCGTTGTTGTTGTCACACCGCGTTTGGTTTCCCGTGTTCCCTGAGCCTGTTTATTGTTTACTGTTTTGGATTGCTTCACTGGATTTTGAACCCTGCCTGTTTTGACCATTCTTTGGATTACCCTTTTAATAAACCTCACCTCAACTGCACTTGGATCCTCCTCGCTGTCTTTCTTGAGCGGATCGTGACAGAACGATACACCAATGTATGGATCTAGCAATTTGGGGTTTCGTATCCCTCCTCCTACCACTGAGCGGGAGAGGAGAGAGTGTTTCGAGGGTACCCGTCTGGTCATTTTCCGTGGGACCCGGGGAGCTCGCAGAGGAATGGTGGGTTGAGAGGGAATCCAACAATACCCTCCACCATGCCCCCTCTTCGAATTCGGGTTGCTGAGGGACGGGTCGGAGCCCCCATCTCGCCGTCGTGGACAGAGAGGGGATAGGAGACGCAAGTCTGCCGGCCGTGAGAATGCTTCACCGCTGCCCAGCCGAGACAATGCATCACCGCTGCCCAGCCGAGAGAATGCATCGCCGCTGCCCAGCCGAGAGAATGCATCGCCGCTGCCCAGCCGAGAGAATGCATCGCCGCTGCCCAGCCGAGAGAATGCATCGCCGCTGCCCAGCCGAGAGAATGCATCGCCGCTGCCCAGCCGAGAGAATGCATCGCCGCTGCCCAGCCCGAGTCCGGTGGTCCCGAGTACGGTGATTCCGAGTCTGGTGGTCCCTAAACGGAGGAGAAGGAAGACTCCCTCCATGACTGTTCCGGTGGTCCCAGTTCCGGTGGTCCCGAGTCCGGTGGTCCCAATTCCGGTGGTCTCAAGACACAGGAGGAGGAGAAGGGTTCCCTCCATAATTGTTCCGGTGGTCCCAGTTCCGGTGGTGCCTGCCGAGCCTGTGTCTTCGGACAAGATGGCCGCCGCCGAGTCTGTTCACGTCACGTCTGCCGGGCCTGTGTCTTCGGACAAGATGGCCGCCGCCGAGCCTGTTCACGTCACGCCTGCCGAGCCTGTGTCTTCGGACAAGATGGCCGCCGCCGCGAGTGTTCACGTCACGTCTGCCGAGCCTGTGTCCCCTGACAAGATGGCCGCCGCCGAGAGTGTCCACGTCACACCTGTCGAGCCTGTGTCCTCTGACAAGATGGCCGCCGTCGAGCCTGTGTCTGTTCCTGAGCCTGAGCCGGTGGTGTCTGTTCCTGTTCCTGAGCCGGTGGTGTCTGTTCCTGTTCCTGAGCCGGTGGTGTCTGTTCCTGTTCCTGAGCCGGTGGTGTCTGTTCCTGTTCCTGAGCCGGTGGTGTCTGTTCCTGTTCCTGAGCCGGTGGTGTCTGTTCCTGTTCCTGAACCGGTGGTGTCTGTTCCTGTTCCTGAGCCAGTGTCAGTTCCTGTGCCGGAGCCAGTGTCTGTTCCTGTGTCTGTGTCTGTTCCAGTTCCTAAGCCAGTGGTGTCTGTTCCAGTCTCTGGGCCGGAGCCAGTGTCTGTTCCTGAGTCGGAGCCAGTCTCTGTTCCTGTGTCGGTTCCTGTGTCGGTTCCTGTGTCTGTGTCTGTTCCTGTTCCAGAGCCGGTGACATCTATTCCTGAGCCCTCAGTGACCGCGACACTGGCCATTATGGCCACAGCCATGTGGTGTGTGTGGGCTACGCACACACTTGAGCCGGTGGTGTCTGTTCCTGGTCCGGTGGTGTCTGTTCCTGAGCCGGAGCCAGTGTCTGTTCCTGAGCCGGAGCCAGTGTCTGTTCCTGAGCCGGAGCCAGTGTCTGTTCCTGAGCCGGAGCCAGTGTCTGTTCCTGAGCCGGAGCCAGTGTCTGTTCCTGAGCCGGAGCCAGTGTCTGTTCCTGAGCCGGAGCCAGTGTCTGTTCCTGAGCCGGAGCCAGTGTCTGTTCCTGAGCCGGAGCCAGTGTCTGTTCCTGAGCCGGAGCCAGTGTCTGTTCCTGAGCCGGAGCCAGTGTCTGATCCTGAGCCTGAGCCGGTGGTGCCAGTGCCCGAGCCGGTGGTGCCAGTTCCAGTGCCCGAGCCGTTGGTGCCAGTTCCAGTGCCCGAGCCGGGAGTTCCAGTGCCAGTTCCGGTGGTGCCAGTTCCAGTGCTTGAGCCGGTGGTGCCAGTTCCAGTGCCAGTTCCAGTGCCCGAGCCGGTGGTGCCAGTTCCAGTGCCAGTTCCGGTGGTGCCAGTTCCAGTGCCCGAGCCGTTGGTGCCAGTTCCAGTGCCCGAGCCGGTGGTGCCAGTTCCAGTGCTTGAGCCGGTGGTGCCAGTTCCAGTGCCAGTTCCGGTGGTGCCAGTTCCAGTGCCCGAGCCGGTGGTGCCAGTTCCAGTGCCAGTTCCGGTGGTGCCAGTTCCAGTGCTTGAGCCGGTGGTGCCAGTTCCAGTGCTTGAGCCGGTGGTGCCAGTTCCACCATCCGAGGGGTCGTCTCCACCGTGGCCGCCCGAGGGGTCGTCTCCGCCCTGGCCGCCCGAGGGGTCGTCTCCGCCCTGGCCGCCCGAGGGAATGTCTCCGCCCTGGCCGCCCGAGGGAAAGTCTCCGCCCTGGCCGCCCGAGGGAAAGTGTCCGCCCTGGCCGCCCGAGGGGTCTTCTCCGCCCTGGCCGCCCGAGGGGTCTTCTCCGCCCTGGCCGCCCGAGGGGTCTTCTCCGCCCTGGCCGCCCGAGGGGTCTTCTCCGCCCTGGCCGCCCGAGGGGTCTTCTCCGCCCTGGCCGCCCGAGGGGTCTTCTCCGCCCTGGCCGCCCGAGGGGTCTTCACCGCCCTGGCCGCCCGAGGGGTCTTCACCGCCGTGGCCGTCCGAGGGGTCTTCACCGCCGTGGCCGCCCAATGGACTGTCATCTCCATCCCGGCCGCCCGAGGGACTGTCGTCTCCGTCCCGGCCACCCGAGGGACTGTTCGCTTCGCCCCGGCCGCCCGAGGGACTGTTCGCTTCGCCCCGGCCACCGGATGAACTGTTTGCTTCGCACTGTTTCCCCAATGTACTGTCTGTGTCACCCTGGCTCCCTTTGAGTCTGTTACCCCCTGTTTCTGTTTCCCTTCATGGACCTGGCCCCCCGTCCCTCCCCCTGATCCTCCACCTTGCCACCTCCCTCCTGAGTTTTTGTTTTGTTCCGTGTCTGGTCTTGGAGTGTCTGGGAGCCACTCCGTAGAGGGGGGGTTATGTCACAGTGTCTGGTTGTGTTCCCCTGGTATCCACTAGATGTCCTCATTTCCCCACGGTGTCATTCACAGGAACTACCTTTCCCACAATTCCAGTCTGTGTGATTGCACAGGTGTTTGTTATCTGTTTCCAGCTGTCTCTCGTTGTCATCTAGTTTGTTCCTGTATTTAAAGCCCTGTTTGTTCCATGTCCTGTGTGTATCGTTGTTGTTGTCACACCGCGTTTGGTTTCCCGTGTTCCCTGAGCCTGTTTATTGTTTACTGTTTTGGATTGCTTCACTGGATTTTGAACCCTGCCTGTTTTGACCATTCTTTGGATTACCCTTTTAATAAACCTCACCTCAACTGCACTTGGATCCTCCTCGCTGTCTTTCTTGAGCGGATCGTGACAGTCTTAACTTAATCTCAACTGGGAGTTTGTTCCATTCCATTGCTGCCATGTACAAGAAGGTGTGTTGCCCCGAACAGCTCTTAAATCTACGAGGAACTATGTCTGTGGCACTACCTCTAGTTGATTAGCTATGAGAGTTCCTAATATACTTAAAATAATCTTTAAAATACCTTGGCTCATTCCTACACAAAGTCTTTCGTGTTAATCTCAGTTTCAACCGTCTCACCCTGTTTTCAACTGTTAACCATTTTAATTTCTTACGTTCGGAAGAGCCGACATGGTTGTTTAAAATCAACCTGACTAATTTATTCTGTGCCGTTTGTAGTTGAACTTTTATCCTCTTGGGGGTGCTGCTGTACCGTGTAGTACAGGCATAATCGAAGTGTGGCTGAATTAAAGCATTTGCTAACATTTTTAAAGTTTCTTTATTTAGAAACTGAGCCTTACGTGCCAGGAATTTAATTATTTGGTTCACTTTTATAATAACCCTTTGACCCATACTTTCTCCACTCACACAACTATCCAAATCACAACCTAAGTATTTAACACAGTTTTTAACTTCAATCGGGATGCCACCCACAGAAATTTTGAGCTCAGGAGTCCTACTCAACCTTATTTTTGAACCAAATAGAATAGATTCAGTTTCCCCCAGATGCAAAGACAGTTTGTTCTCTATCAGCCATTCACTTATGTTCTTAACTCATCACTTAAATGGTTCTCAATAACTTCTTTGTCCTTATGGGAGAACAACACCAAGGCTGAATCATCCACGTAGAGAAAAAGATTACAATTGCAAACAGATTTCATATCATTTATATACAAGAGAAACAACAATGGGCCCAGGACACTACCCTGAGGCACCCCACACGTTATTTCTCTAGCCTCAGACAGAGTGCTGTTAATATCAACTCTTTGATACCTCTCAGTCAAGTATGATCGAATCCATTCACATGCCATACTGTTAAAACCAAGGGCTTTTAGTTTAATCAGCAAGATCTGATGGTCAACGGTATCAAATGCTTTCTGGAGGTCTAACAATACCATGCCACAAAGTTTACCCAAGTCGATCTCTCTTCTTAAATAATCTGTCAAATATAATAAACACGTATCTGTAGAATAAGATGTTCTGAAACCAGATTGCAATTCATAAAACAAATCAGAATTACTAATGTAATTATTTATTGTCTCTTGTATTATTCAGGGATGCAAACACATGTATGGTCAAAAAAGAGAGAGGTTATCGAAGCCCTCTCCCCACGGCAAATATCCAGATACTTACATAATTGTGATGAATTTAATCCTTTGTAAATGATCATTTTGCAGTGTAAGATTACGGTTAACACCTTTAAATATTACATAAATATATTATTATGTATTTTTATTAAACTTAGTGAGTGTATAAATCAGCAGCAAAAAGTAATTCTTGAAAAAATCTGCACAGTAATTGTATAAAATCTAAACATGTTAATAAAAAATTGCTATTAGTACTCTTATAAAATTCAATCAGGCAATCATACATTTCTCAATTTGATATTTTTACATTAATGTCAAGAATTTAGAAGTGTATATATTTATATAGCCGATTGTGGCGATAGAGCGGTATTACAGGTAGAAAGATTTACGACTACGCCACCCGGGTAGTTTCGCCCCGGGAAATATGGACGTCCACACACGGCGGCCATCTTACCACAGGGTGCTCGCTCACTCGTACCATGGTGCATGTACTTTTAAATAACCATAACTTGCTAAATTTTCTACCGATTTTCAAATGGTTTGGTTTGTTATAAACGTCAGAGATGTAGTTATGACACTGCATACATATGAATAATTATAACAATGGACTTCCATATGAAAGAATTATAGCCACCTTAATAACGTTTGTAAGAAACCAAACCGTTTGTAAATCCGTCCAGATTTCAGCGAGATAAGAGGATTTGTGTGCGTGCTGATCACTCACCTTAATTCAAAGCTTCCCTGTGGTAAGATGGCCGCCGGTGATGCCGGAAGTGACTCCGCCGTAAGACATCTAGCCTTTATTATATGATATCTATGGTTCCAACTTCTCCTCTGACTCCGTTACCATACACCTGCCGTCCAACGCACCCTCCTTCCGGTGCCAGCCACCCTCCATGTCCGCTGTCGTAAAATCTCTGATTCCCTGAAGAAGTCATGTCATGTAATATAAATGAGGATTTTCTGCATCTCATATAGTTTCGCTCATTGCCGCTCTCTTTCTGATTCAGGGAAGTCCTCTCTGGGCGTGGCGTTGTTCCGTTTGGCAGAGCCGGCTGAGGGCACTATTCTGATAGATGATGTGGACATCTGCAAGCTGGGCCTGAAAGATCTTCGCAGCCAACTGTCCGTCATCCCACAGGATCCTGTACTCTTCATCGGCACTGTCAGGTGACCTCTCACCGACCAACTCTACACTTCTATTCATTACGTCACGATGATTCAATTTACTTTACTCCTTTTTTTTTATTCACAATAAGTACTTATTCTAGCAGTCTTATTCATTGAAATGACCTGAACTGAAATAAGGCAACATTCATTATGTGATATCGAAAAATAAAATGGCAATTATCCTCAATACTTATAACCTCAATCTGTGTAAATTTTTGTGTATTGTATTCTTGTACATGTTGTAATGTGCAGATTGAGGAACTGTGCCTTTAATGTGTGTGTGTGTGTGTGTGTGTGTGTGTGTGTGTGTGTGTGTGTGTGTATGTGTATGTGTATGTGTATGTGTATGTGTATGTGTATGTGTGTGTGTGTGTGTGTGTGTGTGTGTGTGTGTGTGTGTGATTTACTGTGTGTAGGTATAACCTGGACCCGTTTAACAACTACAAAGATGAGGAGCTCTGGCTGGCGTTAGAAAAGACCTTCATGAAGGACACGGTAAAAACTCACTCTACACAAGGCCCGCAAGCAATACTGGTTTGTTTCAAGTACGTACTTCTCTAGATCTTGTGTCAGAGGGCTTCTCCAAATACACTCACCTAAAGGATTATTAGGAACACCTGTTCAATTTCTCATTAATGCAATTATCTAATCAACCAATCACATGGCAGTTGCTTCAATGCATTTAGGGGTGTGGTCCTGGTCAAGACAATCTCCTGAACTCCAAACTGAATGTCAGAATGGGAAAGAAAGGTGATTTAAGCAATTTTGAGCTTGGCATGGTTGTTTGTGCCAGACGGGCCGGTCTGAGTATTTCACAATCTGCTCAGTAACTGGGATTTTCACGCACAACCATTTCTAGGGTTTACAAATAATGGTGTGAAAAGGGAAAAACATCCAGTATGCGGCAGTCCTGTGGGCGAAAATGCCTTGTTGATGCTAGAGGTCAGAGGAGAATGGGCCGACTGATTCAAGCTGATAGAAGAGCAACTTTGACTGAAATAACCACTCGTTACAACCGAGGTATGCAGCAAAGCATTTGTGAAGCCACAACACACACAACCTTGAGGCGGATGGGCTACAACAGCAGAAGACCCCACCGGGTACCACTCATCTCCACTACAAATAGGAAAAAGAGGCTACAATTTGCACAAGCTCACCAAAATTGGACAGTTGAAGACTAGAAAAATGTTGCCTGGTCTGATGAGTCTCGATTTCTGTTGGTAGAGTCAGAATTTGGCGTAAACAGAATGAGAACATGGATCCATCATGCCTTGTTACCACTGTGCAGGCTGGTGGTGGTGGTGTAATGGTGTGGGGGATGTTTTCTTGGCACACTTTAGGCCCCTTAGTGCCAATTGGGCATCGTTTAAATGCCACGGCCTACCTGAGCATTGTTTCTGACCATGTCCATCCCTTTATGACCACCATGTACCCATCCTCTGATGGCTACTTCCAGCAGGATAATGCACCATGTCACAAAGCTCGAATCATTTCAAATTGGTTTCTTGAACATGACAATGCAATGAGTTCATTGTACTAAAATGGCCCCCACAGTCACCAGATCTCAACCCAATAGAGCATCTTTGGGATGTGGTGGAACGGGAGCTTCGTGCCCTGGATGTGTATCCCACAAATCTCCATCAACTGCAAGATGCTATCCTATCAGTATGGGCCAACATTTCTAAAGAATGCTTTCAGCACCTTGTTGAATCAATGACACGTAGATTTAAGGCAGTTCTGAAGGCGAAAGGGGGTCAAACACAGTATTAGTATGGTGTTCCTAATAATCCTTTAGGTGAGTGTATGTTTTTCAAATAGTAGAACACAGCCTGAATGCTCACTCTTTTTCAGACTTGATCAACATTACCTGTTTTAAGTAATGATGCACTTCTACTTCTTTCACTGTATATGATAAAGTTTGCTTTTCAGGTGATCAGCGGGGTGCCATAGTTTCATTATTTCAACACTCATGGTTTCTACTACGAGCAGCTCAAACATCATGAAGTTAGTCTAGCCTTTTATGTGAGGATATCATTTATTGAGAGAGCAAAAAAGAAAGAAACACACAATATAAGAGTGTGTAGTAAAAGTAATAAGTTACTGTGAGCTGCACTATAGTGATGAAACAGACGTAACATCTGCTTAAATTCTTCTCCATACCTTTCACACTTTTGTCCACGGTAACATAAAAAAGAAAGGAGAAACAGTAATTGAATATAATGGTCATAGTGTATAAAATAAACACTCAAGCAATCAGGTGTTATCCGCACTTCTCTTTCTCTCTCTTGCAGATTGCTAAGCTGCCAGAGAAGTTACACTCTCCAGTAGTGGAGAACGGAGAGAACTTCTCAGTTGGAGAGCGGCAGCTCATGTGTATGGCCAGAGCACTGCTCCGTAAGTCCAAAGTAAGACTACAAAACACACACCAGAATCTAGGGATGCACCGATCCGATACTGCCATTTTTGCCGGATCGGGTATCGGTCAGACGAGGCCGATCCAAATCCGATATTGTGCATATACTATTCTGTGTTATTGTTAAGCCCCACAAAAGGCACACAAACATTATAAAGCACCATAAGTTTTCGTGCACAATATTACAAGTGTTCTGAAGCCATTATATAGTATAATGTGAGATAGAAATTAATATTTAAGTCGTTAAATTCAAGCTCACGCAAATGTTTCCCTCAGCTGTGGCTGTCAATCATTCTTCATTCAGCATCAAACAGCGCGTCGCGTTCGGTTACGACAGTTAACACGATGTAACTCTTTCCAAGATGATTCAATGCTACTATTATTATACTTGATCTGTAGATAAAGGTCTATGGTTTCGCATAAAACAACTTTATCTTGCTGGACTTTATTGCTGTACCTTAATCATGTTACTTTCTACCGGGTGTCTGTTAGATCACAACACTGGAGTAAAGTCAGAGCACTATTTGTTCTTCACGCGCACAGTAACTGACATTTAAAACTGTTAAAAGAAAATGCTGAATAGACTATTGCATAGATAGATACTGTATAATACACTACGCATCAGTATGTATGGTCTTTGTGCTTTAAACTTTTCCAGATTTAAAGTTTTACCAGATTTAGTGTTACACTTATTGTCTCTAATTTGTTCCCCACTAAACGTTTTTTTTTTTTTTCACAAACTGTTCAGATTTTATACAATTATTGTGCACTCGTGATTTTTCTAGACTAAATTTTACTGGTGAATTATCCACTAATCTAGTTTATAATAGCATTTATGTCAGATTATGATCATATATTTTTAGTTGTTGTTGTTGTTTTTCTTTTTTTCAGTTATTAATTTCAGTTCAACACAGAGTTATAGAAATTCTATTTGATAAAAAAAAAAAATTGCGCTGGTATCGGTATCGGATCGGTATCGGTCGATACTCAGAATTTTTTGGATCGGATCGGATCGATTCTGAAAAAAATGGTATCGGTGCATCCCTTCCAGAATCCCTTGCTCTTAACAGGGTCTGATAAAGTCGTGTTCATAGATCATTCTATTGGATGAGGCGACGGCGTCTATAGACTCCGAGACTGACAGCATGATCCAGCGCACCATCAGAGAGGGTTTCCAGCACTGCACAGTGCTCACAATCGCCCACAGGATTAACACCGTGTTGGAGAGCGACCGCATACTCGTCATGGAGCAGGGCAAGGTAATCCACTACTTTTTAATATATAAATTGACATTACATTCAACTAAATACAGTACATTACTGTCTGATAGCAATATTGAAGACCTCTATTCCCCTTGTGTAGCAACGCATAAGCTATTTTCTGTGATTTTGTGGGCACTTCCGATTCATTCGCAGCTAATAACCGGAAAGAATAACAGAATGCTGTAAATGGTAAAATTATTATGATTATAAAATAAAATAATATGATGACAAATATCAGTTTGCTATGGAAGCTTGTTTCTGCCACTGAATAATAAATAAATAATAATAATTGTGACTTTTTATCTCACAATTCTGACTTTTTTTCTCACAATTGCGAGATATGAAGTCAGAATTGTGAGAAATAGTCGCAATTCTGAGAAATAAAGTTGCAATTGTGAGATATAAAGTCAGAATTGCATGATATAAAGTCGCAATTGTGTGTTATAAAGTCAGAATTGTGAGATATAAACTATTCTGAGGTAAAAAAGAGTCCATCTTTTTTTTCCTTAGAACTGAACTTTATATCTCATAATTGTGAGTTTATATCTGAAAATTCGGAGAAAAGATGTCAGAATTGCATGATATAAACTCGCAATTGTGTGTTATAAAGTCAGAATTGCGTGATATAAAGTCGCAATTATGTGTTATAAAGTCAGAATTGCGTGATATAAAGTCGCAATTGCGAGGGAAAAAAAGTCAGAATTCTGACTTTATAAGACACAATTGCGCCTTTATTTCACGCAATTTTGAGAAATAAAGTCAGAATTGCGAGATTTAAACTCGCAATTGCGAGATAAAAAGTCGCAATGATCTTTTAAAATGTTTTATTTAGTGGTGGACACAAGCTTCCATAGTTTGCAGCATTACAGGCAGTTTTTGTACAGCAGCTAAACTAAATGGAAGTGGATGAGAACGGAAAGCCTCGACACAATCGCTCCTCCATTAAGAGTGAGGTGAACATAAGCCCTGTTGTGTGTTCTCCAGGTGGTGGAGTTTGACCCGCCGCAGGACCTGATACAGAGGCCGGACTCTCTGTTTGCCTCTCTTCTAGCAGCAGCTAATCGAGCCAACTCGTGAAGCGCTCGGAAACATTCTCACAGAATGCAGAATTGGATCGATACCGGAAGTGGTTCACCACATCTATATGTACATGACTCTCGCAGAATGTGTGTGTGACCTTATAAGCTATCACTAATATGAAGAATACAGCATAGCACGCTGCCACACTTCTCTTCAACATTACATTTACTTTTTTTTTTTTTTTTATTCCAGTCAACTGAATCTTTTAAAGATTCAGAGGGCTCTGCATATTTTTGTTCATGTGCGTTATATGTCTATCTTCATATTTTGTCAGTTAGACACAACAGTTACAGACTAAGCTTTAAATGTTCTCAGTTTTCATAGATTCATCAGATATGTATTTTAAATATTCACTTGATTGTTTGTGCATGTATTGCGCTTTGATATTATTTCTGTTTCACACATAATAAAGTCTCGTTTCTGTCTTGTCCTGTATATAAGGGCTTGTATGCTTCTAAGAACTTTCGAGGTGAGTCCGTGTGTGTTTCTCATCTTGGACGCCAGCTGTGTCTCTCCTCCTCCAGCACCAGAGTTTACTGGGCCACGGTTACTCACTGGAGACACTTACTGATGAAATGTTGAAATTTCAGCATCGGTGTGCATCTCAGACTGATGAGGGATTGAGGGAATTATTTGAACTCAGTGAAGAGACGGCGCGAAAGACATTAATCAGATATCAGTCAATTTGTAATGCTTGTGTCCTTCAACTTATGCAGTGATGCTCATTCACCCATTGTTGTTGTTGTATTTATAATTTTAAGAGGTGCAACATCTTATCTTAACACTTATTTAGGCCAGTACCTTATAACACACACACACACACACACACGCGTGTGTATAAATATATACATTTATGCATAGGCCTACATTTTTATATGAAACTGTTATGACCTGTGAATCTACAGTGTAAAATATTTGCAGACAATAAATGTAATGAATTTAAGACCTATTTATGCGTCTTTGTTGTGTTTGTTTGTAAATAATGTTCTGTTATGTTGAGAATAAGAGTTTCTGTGCTGGAGTTTTGAGGGTCACCTGTGGATTGAATTGTAGAGCACCTCCTAGTGCTCCAATAATAGGATATTCCAGAAACTACTACACCTTACTGTAATATTAAATAGTAGCCTACTGAAAGTTATTTAACATAATTAGATAATTAATTTCCAAAGTCCAAAAAAGTACATACTGTCATATTAAGAACATTTATGTCAGGAATATTGTAAACTACAGCAATAAAAAAAAAAAAAAAAAAAAAAAAAAAATTGGCTGCCAAAAATATGAATATTGGGAGTTGTCATTACAGTATGGTTTAAAGACACTTCAAGAAAATATTAATTTGTTATTAGCTTGTTCAATATTAAAATAGTTCAACATAAACATGTTTTAGTTAATAGCGACTTTGATGTTTAACATTGCAATCCCAGGAGTCTTTACAGTGGACTTTACATTTAAGATAAAGACTTTCAATATGTTCTCATGAACCGCTAGAATCTGAGTTTTCATATAGTCAGCTCTGGATGTGTTAAAGGGGTCATATAATGCCATTTTTGTACAAGCTAATATGATTCTTTAGGGTCTAAATTAAAAGTTTGTAATATACTTTAATTAAAAATTCTCATTAGTATTGTAAGAAAACACTAATTTTACCTGGTCAAAAACAGCTCTGTTTTCAGCACGCCGTTTCAGTGCATGTGTCTTTAAATGATAATGAGCTTTGCTCACCCCGCCCCTCTGTTCTGTGGGTACACCGTATTAGACATTCTCTGACCATATCTAACACAATAACCACGTGTTATTCGTTATAAACGTGGGATTATGAATTATATTGAGAACGTCGTACATAGAAAACATGCCATAATGTACCCTGAGTGTAAACCTTAGACGCATTCATCGTGAAGCCTGCAGCAAGGTTTGCAAATTTCGCAAAGATTAATATAAATACTAATATAAAGGTTAATAAAACATTACACTCACATCTTCTGGAGGTTCAGCAGGAACACGTTGGTACCGATCCGTTTTTTCTCGTTTGTGAAGCTGTCTGGTGTGAAATGATTCGCGCAAACATGAAAGCACAGAGATCGTGGGGAATCCCCGTGAGGGAATCCCCGCGTCAATCCTTTGGGCATATCGCTTCAAAAACAAAACTCAGCCACTGCTTCTTCAACGGCTCGGATTTAGGAACATCCAAATGACTGCTGTGTTCCTTATTACATCTAAGAACAGAACACCACAATCGCTTAGACGCCATTCTACTCCAGCATATCAACAATGGCGGACTACTATGACGACGGCTGTCACAGCTTGCTCAGGGCGGGTCTTCACAATAGCGGGAGGGGCGTACGATCTTATGACGTCACAATATCGAACGGCTTGATTTCAGAGATGGTCAAACATATAAGGAGATTAAAACAAAACCACTGGATGGATTTTTATCATGATAGGATGGTTGTGTACAGTCACTGCCAACAGACATTTCAGTGCAATCAACTTGTAAAAGTGCATGTACCATTATATGACCCCTTTAATTGAGGTTATAAAATATAAACACGTTCAGTTTTCGGCCAAGCTGATTTGTGTGTAAGATCTTGAACCTTTGTTTGCATTTACAGAGATGTCGACTGATCAAACATAGGCCTCTCCTCCTGAGATTCAGACATATCTGACCTCTATAGAGTAGCCTAGGAATAAACATTTTTATATTTATCTGAGATCACAATTGTTACATTTGTAAAATCGATTTGTCTGATATGAATGGTCAGTATATTTTATAGGCTTTATAATATTTATATACTATATGATATATAATATTTAGGCATAGGCCTACAAAAGCAGATAGGGTTGCAGTTTTTGCTGCATTTGAATGTATGGTAAAGCATATTTCTATGGAATATGAGACATTGTGTGTTCCTGAAACTTCCGTTTTAATGGGAGATGGAGAAGAAATATGTGGAATATATTGTGCTTTTCCGAATTAGCCGTCATTAGCATGCCCGGTTTGTTAATAATAGCCTCTGCTACTTTATTTAACTTTAATAATACACCACACATAACTTTCTAAATCAGCCATTGCAATAATCAAATGTGGACTAGAGGATACAATCGAAGCATAAGAAGTTAAACTAAGGTAAGAATAACACAAATGTGTTAAAACGTGTCTACACCATACCATAGACTGTAAAATAATATGAACGTAGTGTCCGTGACGTCACCCGTAGGTTTCTGAAGAGCATTTATGAAGCCTAAAGTGGGCGGAGCCGGCCGTCGCCATCTTGGCCTTGCCTCACTCCCGGATGCGATATTTTTTTCCCCAGGATGGTAGGGGAAGACTCATGAATATTCATTAGGGAAGTCATCCCTGATTGGTCTGATGACCTACCCCTAACCCCACCCCTAAACCTAACCGTCATTGGGGATCTTATGACCTCCCTAACCCCGCCCCTAAACCTACCCGTCACTGGGGTTAAGACCAATCAGGGATGACTTCCCTAATGAATATTCATGAGTCTTCCCCTACCATCCTGGGAAAAAAAATATCGCCTCCCAGATAACAGAAAATGGGCAAAGAGGCGGGGCGTGAGTGGAGCTGAGGAGCCTGGCTACACACCTAGCTCGACGTGATCGAGTTAGCTCAGGCTGGGGAGGTAATGCTATAACGTTATGCTACTGACAGTACCAAGTCTGCGACTGCACAGGGCCTCGCGCTAAAGTGACAGTTGATGATGATTGAACCATCAATTAAAAGTTCCTATTTTTGCCCTTCGAAATATTATAATAGTTAAAAGACATGGCTACAAGTGAGACTGTGTATCGTGATTCTGTAATATTCTGCTAGTTGAAAATGTATTATGCAGTAACTTAATATTACTCTGAGAGAGTGTGTGTGTGACAGTGATTTAGGTGTATAACGTTACATGTCAGTCACTCTTTTTTTATAGTCTATGGTCCGTCAGCGCGGCATCGCTGGCACATTCAGTTTTCGGCCAAGCTGATTTGTGTGTTGTTACGGTTGTGTGTGGGTAGAAGGAGGCGAGGATGACAGAGCACTTCAATCCAGGAGTTTTATTCACAGGGAATCCAAAAACACAGGAACAACGGGTAGAACTCACACGGGAAACAAACGTAGTATAAACGTTACATAAACGAGAACCGACCCACACAGAAGGAGAACACAGGGCTTAAATACACAGGAGAACTGAAAAGGGAACAAGACACAGCTGACAAGACTAACGAGGAACCAGGTGGTACAAATTAACTGATGACAGAAACCATGGAAACAAGGACTAGACCAAAATCAGAGAACAGGGGAAAACGGATCACAGAAACAGAACTCAGAAACACAGAACATGTAACATTACTCCCCCCCCTCCCCAAAGGCGCGTCCTCGCGCCTATAACATCCAAAGGGGTGGGAGGGTGGAAGCCCTGGAGGCTGACAGGGGAGACCAGGCAAGGGAGACACAGTAGGAAGCCTCCAGGGCGGAGCAGGCTGTGGGCGTGGACACGGCGGAGCAGGCTGAGGGTGTGGCCACGGCGGAGCAGGCGTGGCCACGGCGGGGAAACCCCTTCGGGCGGCCATGGCGGGGAATATTTTTCGGATGGCCAGGACAGAGGTATATGGCCCCCCCCCCAAAAAATACTTGGGCAAGGTGCAGGGCAGCGATGAGGGCTCGGCGCTGGGCAGCGAGCGATTTATGTGCATAACGTTACATGTCAGTCACTCTTTTTTTATAGTCTATGGTCCGTCAGCGCGGCATCGCTCGTCATGTTCGTAGAGAGCTTATTCACCCAGGTGAAAAGGAAATATATTTAAATTGTGCTTATTTTGATATATTTAATGTATTTTAAGTGTACAGTATTAAGTATGTATTAAATGTGTTATTTTGAGACAACTTCAAATATACTTAGTATACTTTAATATGTATTTAAGTTCAATTTTAAGGTAATAGTAATACATTTTAATATACTTAATTGTGTTAAAACGGACCTAATTTAAGTACATTTAGTGTAATTTAATAGCACTTCTTTAAATTGTATTTTTAATACACTTTAAATATGTTTTAGAACTACAGCTTAAGTATATTTTTAGCTTCACATTAATGTGTTCCCAGTATATTTTAAATATAATATCAGCTTATTAATAATGTATTAGAAGAACACTATAAGAGCCACTATTAGTATAATAAAAATACATTTTTATAAAACCATTCAGTATGAAAATAGTATATTTTAATGCATTACAAATACAGTGAAAAATTATCATTCCGTAAAACACAGTAAAAAATATTTGTATAAAACACACACACACACACACACACACACACACTTTGAAAGCTAGTAAACTTTAACGTACTACACCCAGTGTACATCAGTACAGCTGCACAAAACAACTACCTTGAGTCAACAAACAGTTACAGTACTGTTACAACTCAAACCATCTTCATCCTTCAAGTGAATTGGAGTGATTGGTCTTTGAGTTTGCCTCGTTGCATTTCCTTCGAATCAGTGCTCGCACCTCGGACGTGTTGGACATTGTTTGATCACAGTGTCTGTGAAAGGGGAAAAAGAGGAGTTTATTTTTATATTAAAGCAAAATGAACCTCTGTTAAAAAAAAGTAACTGTTCCCTTTCAAAAGGGACCTTGCACTGCTTCGATGATGCTATTGGGGAACGATGTTCTCTAGGCGCCTCTTTAACTCTTCTGAGTCGCACTAGTAGTGTCACATTGTACAGTGATTGATACATTGCCGTGATTGTACAGCTTTTCAAACACCGGTTCACATGGAGTGTGTTCCCCATAGCGTCATCCATGCAGTGTCTCATTCGAGGTCGTAACCTAGACGTTTTTTACCAAATGTCATACACTTGCAATGAAGCTAAAAATATAAACAATACATCATTATGTTGATATCCTATATTTTTACAGTAAAACTTACGACAAACATGTCTTCTAATATCCTCAGTTGTTGCGTATACCGAGCTGCATCAAACACATTTGTAAATTACTTTCCTTGAACCCATTGTGCGAGTTCACTTTAATACCGCGTGCTTTATATGCATGTTGCTGCTGATTGGACTGCAGTTCTGACACACCCACCAAACAAGAGAAAAGGAATCTCAAACCCCGTTGCACACCGGTGCACGCCGTTTCCAGGAAACATGACGTTCAACCCGGAAACCGTAGCAAAACGTTGCGCACCGTTTTGAACTTGAACGTGCCCCAGTATTCATCTCTTCGATTCTGATTCGACTTCGACTTGAAAAGCTTGGCTCTGATTGGTCAAATTGAATGTAGCTGAACTGAAAAAGACGTGCTGTTACACTGAGTAAAAATATGACTGGCAAAGACAACGTAAATGTAATACAAACCTAGAATCACAACATAATGAGGTTCCAAATGTCACACGTCATGCAAACTTGAAGATGGGGGAAAAAATAAAAACAACACTAACAGTTGCGTTTTCTATTAACGTTAGATTAAAAAAAAATCTAAATGCTGTCATGATCACTCAACCTTAAGCAGTTGCAAAACCTAATCACCTAATCCATATGAATCGCGTGGTTTCCTCCAAGTCCTCTAAAGAAACACGATCGCTCCAGTTAAAATTTTAGACTTCTAAATCTAATCACATTCAAGGAACATACAACCAATCACAGCCGTTCAACGGCTCTGGAACCAATCAGGATTAGTCACGTGTGTTATTCGTATTTTTCAATTTTAAACAAGTAGCCTACAACATATTTTTGGACAACATTTAAACATCTTTGGAAAATGTATCTATGATGCATTTAAAATAATATGATGTTGATATCCTTGTGGGAATTTCAGTAGTAAAAACATGTCATGTAATGGACAACAGCCCTTTACAAGTATAGCCTACAAACAAGTAAAAGTGAACAACATTCATTTTAAGTGCTCATATTGCAATGCTTAATAAACTTGACAAATGTTTATAATACATAAGTTGGTACTTTATATAAAAAAATCTTTAAAAAAAATCTAAAATATTAAAATGATAAATACATTAAATTACAAATATATTGCACTAGGCCTAAGTGTTTAAAGTACTTTAAACACACTAAAAGCTTAATCAATTTGCTATGTTCTTACACAAGTTACACATAAAATGTACTCTAAGTAAGAGCAACATAAGTATGTTTTCTTTAAATACACTAAAACTTCACACAAATATTGTGTTTAGCATATTTCTTAAAAGTATAATTAAGCATATATTTATTACCAATGTACTTCTAGTATACTTTTTAGAAATATATTAAAATGCAATTCAATATATTTTTAATGCACTTCAAATAAGCATGTTGGTAATACAAATGTATTATAAACATACTATTTGTATTTCAAGTATATTTTAAATACATTTAATACTACGTCTCTTTCACCTGGGTTTACCATCATTCGACATTATAAATGTCACAACACAAAAATGCTGTTTGTAAATAAGTTTATTTGAGCTGGTGTTGTTGAGCTCTCCTTTGAATTACAGGCTGCAAGATACTTTATACTCAACTTTTAGTTTTTCTTTAAGAATAATCCATATTTAATTTTCAAACAAGTAATTAGTAAATCTATGACTAGTGCAAAACACAGGAGTGAGGAGAAGAAAGAAGCCACACCACCAGAATAACAAGATCCCATGAAATCAACTGATGTGGCTTGTGCTTTGCTTCTATTTTCTTTATAACAGCCGATATACTTTGAGCCACATCCTCAAATCATGATCTTCTACTTTATATTTAACAGTAAGTGTGTTTGGCTGAACAGTCTGTAAAAATAATGAGCCGTTTTTTTCAGAAGAAAACTAATGCGAATTTAAAATGTTTCTAAAAGCCACAGATGAAAACTCATGTTGATGTCATGGGGTCTTTAAAACATATAGTGCACATTAGTATTTTAAATACCCAAAGAACATTACATTGATAGAGAAAAGACTCATATGATGATACTTTTAAATTACAGAAATTAATTTAATTGTACTGATATTTTTTTTCACATTATCTGATGATTAAAACAAAAAAAGTGTTTGTCAGTTAAAAAATCTTTTGCTTAAGAACAACACAAACATATCCTTCACTCCTCAGATCTGCTGCAGATGAAGTTGAGTTTGTCGTGTTCAGGACGGCTGATCCAGCGCTGATCTCCTCCAGACTGAACTGCTCCAGATCTCACTCCAGACTCACAGTCCTCGTCTCCTGTGCCGTTCCCTGGAGCCCAGTTCTGATAGCACACGGTCTCTCCGCTCACCCAGTACCAGATGCCCACAGTGCAGGAGTGACGTAAACCCAACCACACCGCCTCAGTAGACGCACGTTTAACCACATTCATCACACGACGCTGCATCTCCTCTGAATGAACCGAGACCAGATCCGTATAATTCTGTCTGCAGTATCTCAGAGCTTCAGGCCACGTCAGAGTCTCTTTGATCAGAATCAGTTTATCTGGACACAAAACAAACCACAAGCAAAAACTAGAGAGAGACTGATCAAAAACAACATGCAGAACAAACACTGTGGAGGAATCTGTCATGTCTGACATGTAGCGTGAGCTTTAAGATATCTGGAGGTGATGGATGGAGTGTGTGTGTTTGTGAGGATCTGCTCACCTTCATGACACACAAAAGGAAATTGGTTGTTGCAAGAGATGTCATGCCATTGACCCTGAGCATTGTGTTCGATAACAGCACAGTTTTCACCACCTCCACTATTATTAGGTTCATCAGTCTTCCAGTATCTGAAAGAGGAGTTACTCTGATCTGACCACTGCCATGAGTCTCTGAACAGACCGATCCAGATCCATGATCCTGATAACTGAAGACTAGTATTGAAATTAGTGAAATGTTGATTCTCATTCTGGTTCCTCACACTGACCAGATCAATGTGATTCTGTCTGCAGAAACTCTGAGCATCTCTCCAGTTCTTCTTCTGATGGACAAAGACGAGTCCTGTGTTCGCTTTAAGAAAAGAATCAAAACAATAAAAAAAGAAAAAAAAAGAAAAACTGTTTCATGAATTAGTTTGTTCATTATTCTTGCGCTGCTTTATGGTTTGGATGTGAACAAGAGCAGCAATGGAAGACATGAAGTACATTTCTGAACATTATGATGATTTTAAAGCGCTTTCTTTTTGTCCATTATGTTTCCTCTTCAGAACACTTGATTAAGAGCCTGAAGAGAGAAACGTCAGACAGAGGAAGATGTTACACTGCAGCTAAATATGTTAATTAACTAGTCCACTTAAATATTTACTTGTGCTGTATACTAGTAATTTATCATTTAATATAGTTGCAGTGTATTTTGATGCTTGATTTTGTTTTAATGGACTATTATTACATTGACATTATTACATCACGCTGTTAATATAATTTGAGATATTCATAGACCTGCAGCAACATAGTTGAGAATAAGAAAACAAGTCTGGGTAATTTTAGCAGCTTTAAAGATAATTTTTTAAAGCACACTTTTTTTTTCATGTGCACTTTTTAAAGCAGTGTTTTTGAGTGTCGGCCTATTTGAATCTTTTTTCTTTTTTTGAATTTGAATATTTAAATCTAAAAATATTTAAAAGTATTTAATGCATTATTTTATTAGAATTAATAATTTGATATTACAGCTATTTTATAATAGAAGTTGCGAAGCTTCATTTTCGCTCAGTCTGAGTTTCAGAGTTTCAGAGCAGAGCTGCGTGACAACGCTGCCACAAATCACGTGAGTCGCAAGCTCGCAACTGTGTGTGCATATCTCCGCAAAGTGGGTGTTGTAAACTCAGCTCTGAAAAAATAGTCTGCAATGGGAGTGCAAATGCAATGTAATGTAGTAAGTTTCGCCCTTTCGAACCTCAGTTTTCAGAGTTTCAAAACTTTTTTTCACCTATTCGCACACCAGTTTTCAGATCACCATTTACAAGGTTTCAAATCTGGAAAACAAACTAATACACTGGGAGAACACTGACAAATTCGAAACTCTGAAAAAATGATTGCACAACACCGTAAAAAAGAGGGTTGCACTCAGGGGCGGACTTTACCATTAGGCAAAGGTCGGCAATTGCCTTGGGCCCCGAGCTACCTAGGGGCCCCCAAAATGCCCCATTAACTTGCTTAAGGTTTTTTTTTTTTTTTACTTCTTGCTAATTATATATTTCTAAAACTCCATTTGCGAAAAATGGCATCAAATCATTAGTGTCGCAGACTCGCAGACAGGAGGGGGCCCCCCCCACCTCAATACATTGGACTATTCCATTATTTCACTTACTGCGCATCTGCAAAAGTGACAAGGCTGTAATGCGCCAAAAAACTGACGAAGAAGAACTGATTGACAGTGATAGACAGAGTGTACAGAGAGAGTGTTGACAGTAAAAATGAAGCGAAGCTACCCAAGCGGTGCTGAAAAAAGAAAGAAACGGGAGGAAAGCAAAAAGTTTTTAGCAAAATTGCCGAAGGTAACAAACTTTTTTGTGATGCCCGGCCCCGCTGACAATGACAACAACGCTAACACCATCACGACTGTTAGCACTGCTGCTGCTACTAGCGAGGAGGAGCTACCCATTGCTGCCGAGTCCGACAGTGCTAGCCCAGGCTGCTCAAGCGTTATTGCTGCTGCTAACGTTACATGCACGGCAATTTTACAGGATGAGGAGGATCCTTCAACTGCAGGTAACAAAACTTCCGCGTTCACTTGCAGTGACAGTGATAATAATGATGACGACGTGTATGACGAAAAAGACGACAATTCCAATGAACAACTAATGAGTACTAGCAGTCATTCTGACCAATGTGTTGTTACACTTGAACTTGAAGATGACCCAGCACTCTGGCCAAAACATCTCACTGACAAAGAGCGCTGCTCAATAGTGCAGAGAGGCCCAGTTCAGAGCAAGGATAGAATTTATCCTAAAAATCAAGAGGGCCGAAGATTTACAAACAGCAATTATTACCTGCAAATGAAGAATGGAGAAAAAATAAAGAGGTCCTGGCTCGTGTACAGTGAAAAAAATGACTGTGTTATGTGCTTTTGTTGCCGCTTGTTTGGTAACCGAGAAAAGGCCACTCAGCTAAGTGCAGATGGGTTTAATTACTGGAAAAACCTTTCTGCACACTTGAGACAGCATGAGAGGTCTGCAGAACACATCACAAACATGGATGCTTGGCGCAATCTTTCACAGAAACTACAAACCAACACAGCTATAGATCAGGTAAACCAAGATCTAATTGCTCTTGAAGTAAACCGCTGGAAAGAGATTTTAAGACGACTGATTGCAATTGTAAACCATCTGGCAGAGCACAATCTTGCATTTCGTGGCCACTCAGACAAATTGTTTGAGTCTGGTAATGGAAATTTTCTTGGACAAGTGCAATTAATGGCTCAGTTTGACCCAGTGATGCGAGAGCATCTTAGGAGAATTCAGGCAAAACAGCTAAGTGACACCTATTTAAGCAAGAATATCCAAAATGAGCTTATTTCCCTTGTGGCAAAATGTACAACTGATGCAATTGTAGAGAGAGTGAAAACAGCCAAATACTATGCAGTAATTATGGACTGCACTCCAGACCTCAGTCACAATGAGCAGCTCTCAGTGGTGCTACGAATTGTTAATTGTGAATTATCAAAGGGTGTCTCCATCCATGAGCACTTTGTTGGATTCATTCAGGCACTTGACACAACAGGAAAAGGCTTATGTGAGACATTTTTAGGCCAACTAGAAACACTAGGATTGGATCTTTGCAATTGTCGAGGCCAGTCTTACGATAATGGGAGCAACATGCAGGGTAAAAAGCAGGGAGTCCAAAAGAGAGTGCTGGAATTAAACAACAAAGCGTTATATGTTCCTTGTGGAAGTCACACACTGAACCTTGTTGTTGGTGATGCAGCCAAGTCCTCTGTGACGTCCATCAGCTTCTTTGGGCTGATACAGCGACTTTACAATCTTTTCAGCTCTTCAGTTCAACGTTGGAGTATTCTCAAAGAACACGTCAAGAATTTGACACTTAAAGCATTGTCAACAACCAGGTGGGAGTGCAGAGTTGAAGCTGTGAAAGCTGTTCGCTACCAGCTGCCTGAAATCGTGAAGGCATTAACTGCTTTAAAGGAGTACGCCACAGAGAAACGAGATGCAGATGTTGTCTCAACAGCTGAAAGCATCTGCAAGGAGCTGCAGAAATGGCCTTTTGTGGTAAGTACCATTGTGTGGTACAATGTGTTGTTCCAGATAAACAAAGTGAGCAAGATCCTTCAGAGCCCCAAAGTTTCAGTTGAGACAGTGAGGGAAGAAATCAGGGCAGTGAAAGAATTCCTTCAGGAATTTCGCAGTCATGGATTTCATTCTGCGAAAACAGATGCCAGGGAGATAGCAGAGAAGCTTGAGGTGGAGATGAGCTGGCCTGAGGTGCGTCAGAGAAGAAAAACCAAACAGTTTGAGTATGAGGGAACAGAGCAGACTCAGTCAACTGCAGAAGAGCTCTTCAAAAGAGAGTTTTTTCTACGTCTAATAGATACAGCTCTTGTCACAGTAGAGAACAGATTTTCCAACATGGAAATCTTTTATGAGCTTTATGGATTTCTCTACTCACTCGACACAATGAGAAGCACTGAGAAGGAAGGTAAGCTGGATGAATGCTGCCACAGATTAGAGCAAAGGATGGATGACATTGATGCAGAAGATCTGAAGCTTGAGGTTAAGGGTGCAGTTAGGTCATTCCCGCCACATGTCTCATCACCATTTGAGATGCTTGACTATATATATAAAGAGAATTTACTTGACATATATCCAAATTTGAGTATAGCTTTCAGACTCCTCCTCACTCTCCCTGTTACAGTAGCTTCGGGTGAGAGAAGTTTCTCATCACTGAAACTAATCAAAACGTACCTCAGATCAACTATGTCACAGGACAGGCTGTCTGCTCTAGCTGTTCTCTCCATCGAGCAGGAAGTCAGGAAGTCACTGGATATGGAATCAGTGATAGCAAGATTTGCTGAGGCCAAAGCTCGCAAGGTCAGATTATAGTGCTTTAGACATGACAATACATACACACACACACTCACTCACACACACTCACTCACACACACTCACTCACACACACTCACTCACTCACAGACACACTCACTCACACACAGACACACTCACACACACACTCACTCACTCACTCACTCACTCACTCACTCACTCACTCACACACACAGACACTCTCACACAGACTCACTCACTCACTCACACAAGACACACTCACTCACACAGACACACTCACTCACTCACTCACACACACAAGACACACTCACTCACACAGACACACTCACTCACTCACTCACACAAGACACACTCACTCACTCACACAGACTCACTCACTCACTCACACAGACTCACTCACTCACTCACTCACTCACTCACATAAGACACACTCACTCACACACAGACACACTCACTCACTCACACAGACTCACTCACTCACTCACTCACATAAGACACACTCACTCACACACAGACACACTCACTCACTCACTCACTCACACAGACACACTCACTCACTCACTCACTCACTCACTCACTCACTCACTCACTCACTCACACAAGACACACTCACTCACACAGACACACTCACTCACTCACTCACACAAGACACACTCACTCACTCACACAGACACACTCACTCACTCACACAGACTCACTCACTCACTCACTCACTCACTCACTCACTCACATAAGACACACTCACTCACACACAGACACACTCACTCACTCACACAGACTCACTCACTCACTCACTCACATAAGACACACTCACTCACACACAGACACACTCACTCACTCACTCACTCACTCACACAAGACACACTCACTCACACAGACACACTCACTCACTCACTCACTCACTCACTCACTCACTCACTCACTCACTCACTCACTCACACAAGACACACTCACTCACTCACACAGACTCACTCACTCACTCACTCACACAAGACACACTCACTCACACAGACACACTCACTCACTCACACAAGACACACTCACTCACACAGACACACTCACTCACTCACTCACACACACAGACACACTCACTCACACAGACACACTCACTCACTCACACAAGACACACTCACTCACACAGACACACTCACTCACTCACTCACACAGACACACTCACTCACTCACACAGACACACTCACTCACTCACTCACACAAGACACACTCACTCACTCACTCACTCACACAAGACACACTCACTCACTCACTCACTCACACAGACACACTCACTCACTCACTCACTCACACAAGACACACTCACTCACACAGACACACTCACTCACTCACTCACTCACTCACACAAGACACACTCACTCACACAGACACACTCACTCACTCACTCACACAGACACACTCACTCACTCACACAGACACACTCACTCACTCACTCACACAAGACACACTCACTCACTCACTCACTCACACAAGACACACTCACTCACTCACTCACTCACACAGACACACTCACTCACTCACTCACACAAGACACACTCACTCACACAGACACACTCACTCACTCACTCACACAGACACACTCACTCACTCACTCACTCACACAGACACACTCACTCACTCACACAGACACACTCACTCACTCACTCACTCACTCACACAAGACACACTCACTCACACAGACACACTCACTCACTCACACAAGACACACCCACTCACACAGACACACTCACTCACTCACTCACACAGACACACTCACTCACTCACTCACACAGACACACTCACTCACTCACTCACACACACAGACACACTCACTCACTCACTCACTCACTCACACAGACACACTCACTCACTCACACAAGACACACTCACTCACACAGACACACTCACTCACTCACTCACACAGACACACTCACTCACTCACTCACACAGACACACTCACTTACTCACTCACTCACACAGACACACTCACTTACTCACACGGACACACTCACTCACACACAGACACACTCACTCACACACAGACACACTCACTCACACACAGACACACTCACTCACAGACACACTCACTCACAGATACACTCACTCACACACACACACACACTCACTCACACAGACACTCACTCACACACACACAAAGATCGGATGAAGAAACTCAATGTACATAAATACATTCAAGAGAGAGGAAGAGAATACAAAGATATAGAAGAAAGGTGAGATGAAGGGAAAGATGGACAAATACAAATAGAAAAGGGAGAAGGAGAAAGACAAAGACCAAAGAGAGAAGAAGAAAAAGATAGGCAAAGACCAAAGAGAGAAGAAGAAAAAGACAGGCAAAGACCAAAGAGAGAAGACGAGAAAGATGCAAAAACAGAGACAAGGGAAATGAAGAAATGGTCAGAAAAAAAGGGAGAGCAGGAGAAAGTCAGTGAAAGAAAAAAGGTAAACATTTTAAAAGGTAAGTTATTTAGTTTTACTAAAATGATGTCTCCATAATTTATCACTTAATGTCTTGTGTGTTTCTTCTCACTTTAGTAACACAAGACAGAAGTCCAAAAACAACATGTAGCAGCAAGCAGATCCATACTATCAGACCAACCAAGGTAAATGACAACCAATGACAGCTCTTCCCTGTGTAAATAGACAATACATATTATTGTTCAGAGAACATTTTATGTAAATACAATTTTACAGGGGATACATCTGTTAAACAGAATGTTGTTCTGTGTTTTTTATTTTTCTTCTTTTTTTTCTTACAGATACAACTCCAGATGTCTATACATCATTGCTGTGTGAAGACTGCTGAAGAGAAGTAACAAGTAGGGCTTTTTTTTTTTTTTGAAAAATAAGGATTGACAAAAGGGGGGAAACAAGAGATGTAGAGGGCCCCATGTCTGTGTTTGCCTTGGGCCCCAAAATGTCTAAATCCGCCACTGGTTGCACTTCTGAAGAAGGAAAACTCAAAAACAAAATTATGTTTGCAGAGATTTTTTTTTTTTTTTTACCACTTTGCAAGCCTGCAAAACTCTGTTTTCAGAGTTTCAAAACTTTTTTTCACACATTCGCACACCAGTTTTCAGATCACCATTTACAAGGTTTCAAACCTGGAAAACAAACTAATACAGTGGGAGAACACTGACAAATTTGAAACTCTGGAAAATTGTTTCCGCAACATCGTAAAAAAAAAGTTGCAGTTCTGAAGAAGGAAATCTCAAAAATAACATAATGTTTGCAGAGATATTTTTATTTTTTTACATTTTGCAAACTTGCAAATCTTATTTTTCGATCGTGCAAAAAATTTTATTGTAAGATTTTGAGTTTTCGAACACTTAGTTTCAACCTTTCAGAACTTTATTTTCAGTTTTGAATCATGGCAGGATATTAATCCCATAGAGCTGTTCACGTCCTCAGACTCGGATCGATGTGTTTCTATGTCAACACTATCAGCGCCGAAATGAATGAAATTAATCCGACGGGAGGCCCCCGAAGTCCGAGACCCCCAGATGCAGTTCGGCCTTCATCCTCAGTGTGGCGCCACATGACAAATTTTCTTTCACTGTTTCCACCAAGGCAGTACGCTGTTAACTCTTGTAGCTGTTGTGCATTAGTTTTCTATGCTGATTACACTGAAATCAGGTAGGATTGAGTTTTATTCCAAATCTTGAATATTTATCTTAATATGTAGGCTAATCATAATCTGTTGAACACTTATTATAGTTTTTTATGCATTTATTGAGATTTAATAACCATAAAAGTGATATCAACCAATGTTGGCAGCCATTTAAATAAATGTCATCATTGTTCCCAGTCTTAGTTCAGTTTCTCTCAGGTGGTTTAGCAGTAACTTTATAGCGGAAGTCACAGTATGTTGTGGGTTGTTTCCAAAAGCAGCCGTTCTTATATAATGGGTCTAACTTTTCGGAGGCCTTGGGTGGGAGAAAACTACAGTAAAATTAGATTTACAGCAAAACACATCACTTACATTTTCACATGTTGCAGAGGCTTCTTTCAGCTCACTGAAGATGTTCTCACTTTAGCAGCTGCTTGTAGTGCGAAAATGACTGTTTAAAGGGATGGTTCGGAGTAAAATCAACCTAGGGTCCTTTGCACCATGACCTCGAGCCAAACAGAGGTCATGACCCTAAAGATGATTGTGCTTTCACAGCCAACTCATTTCTTCAGGCCTAATAATAGAGTTGAGCTCATAGTTGTGGTTTGACTTCTGCTCTGTGGTTTTAACCAGAGTAGAGGAAACATTTATGCATGATCTGCATCTTTAGTTTCATAAACCTCAAAATATCATCACAAGAGCAAAGATTCACAGAATTAGTGATGTGTCGTTCGCAAACGATCTGTTCATTGCGTGCGTCACATGACAAATGAACCAAAGACTCGGAAGGTAAATTAAATATTTATGTTCCCTGTAAATTATCTTTGGCTGCATTATAATGATTTCTTCATTCAAAATATGATCGAGATTGCGTAGGTGGATGTTTTCGGGGAATTTGGCTGTTAAAAGTATAACATTTAAAGCCACTTAAATGAACGAAATGACTCAAATAAAGATTCGTTCATTTTGATGAACGAGATCGAACGAGAGAGTCTTTTGTGAATCATCAGACTCAGTCAGGTCCATATGCAACAGTTTATTACTCAAAGTCAACAGGCAAGGGTCTAATACCAGCAAGATCAGTGTAGCAGGGCAGGCAAGGCGTAAAGGGAACCAGGCAAGGGGTCAGAGGCAGGCAGCAGACAATACAAGATCCAGGAATCAGGCAGAAGGTCAAAGGGCAGGCAGCAGACAATCAAAGAGAGAGTTTCAGCAAGGGTCACAAACACAGGCAGGATAACTTTCTAGACAACGCTCAGTGATGCACACACCAGTGAAACAAGACTTCGCACAGAGTGTGCTGTGAGTGTGGTTTATATAGGGCTGGGAATGAGTAACAGCTGTGTGTGATCATTACTCACAGGTGAAAATGGGATCAGTGCAAGAGTGAGGCATTGTGGGACTTGGAGTTCGAGAGACAGTCAGTATTCGGGTGAGGGCGCCCGTTGGCGGTTACTGAGAGAGACTGCGGGACTGGTAGTCGTGACAGAGTCAGTAAAATGATCCAAACTAAAATGACCCATCACTACACAGAATGTCTGAGAAATTTTCATTGACGTCCCTCTTTTAGAAATCCAAAATCATGTTCATTTCTTCTCTAAAAAGATGGCAGTGAGAAAGGGTTGTTTAGAAGTGATGAAAGATCTCGCCTCTAAACTACCCTTTCCACTATTATCATTTTTGAGATGGTTTTTTTTTTTTTTTTTTTGTGAGGGAAAAAAAGTTCACCCAATTTTGCAAAAACTCAACTGGTTTGTTTTACAAATAAGAAGATAATAAATGAAGCTTTATGGACAAATAAAGGAAGATATGAGACCACTGTATGCAGATTACGGGCTATATGGGTTGTAACATCAAACATGTAACCAAAGTCATACAGACAGTTGAAATTGGGTTTCCGAGTTTCAGACTATCAGTTTCAGAGTTTCAGACTATCAGTGGCAAAAACTCAACTGGTTTGTTTTACAAATAAGAAGATAATAAATGAAGCTTTATGGACAAATAAAGTTATTAGACATGTAGAAGTCTGGCTAATAAAATAAAGTGATGTCGCGTCATTAATAACTAACATGATCTATCAATGTATAAAAGGGTTTTGATTTTGACTCTCTGACCCACTGAAGGTTTCTGTGATTCACACCATGACTAAGACACATTAAGGGACAAGCATTTACATCATTTTGTGAATGCACTTTAGAAATTCAGACCTTTCGCCGAGCCCCGCCCCCCTTAGTTACTGTTGCTACGTCCGACAAACAAATGGTCAAACGCGACAGATTGCCATGACGGAAAGAGGTATAGGGATGTTCGCCGGAGTCAAATGTGACGTCACGATATGGGCGTGGCCGCGAACTGGTTGGCAGAAAGAACCAACAAGTCGCAGCAGTCTACCTGTGTTTTGTCAGCATAATGTTAATTCTTTGTCCGAAGAAGCTAAAAAGAGATATAATTAAGCTTTTATAACCAGGGTTCATGTTCTCTGCCTGATCCATATCACCTGAGTGAGAATTTTTTGTTGTTCTTTGACTAACGAAGTCAGCAAATTCGTTGGATTTACAGCTAAAAAATGTGGCGGCACATTAGTAAAGAAAGCATCTGTGAAAGCAGCGCAGTTTGAGTGTTTCGGAACGTATATGTGATCGGAGAGCAAGATGAGGCCCTTCTCTGACTGCGTTTGAATGTGTGAGTTAAGTATTAAACTGTTGGTGAGATGAGATGCGATAATGCAACGCTGACATAAACTACAGTACAATGACAGTTGCACAGGTGTTGGGAACCGGTGAGAAAATGTCCGGTAGCCTACCCGGTCACTTTACCAGTAATAACAATATTAATTTAGTTCTGCTTAACGGTTCCTGAACGCTGTAACTAACAGCTTCCCAGCCATCAACACAGCTGCGTGTGATTTGTTTACATGCGAGCTGCACTAGGTCTATATCTGTATTCTAAGAGTTATTATTACTTGTATGGATCTCGTTAATAAATTGACAGAACTTAAATGTGTATTCTTACAAGTTAAAGAAGAAATGTTTATGCAATTCCTTTTTTCACCTTTTATGAGGCCCAAAAAAAACTGTCTGGTAAAAAGTCACAGTGGCTGGTGGTCAAAAAAGTTAACTTCAGGCCCTGTATATAACATTGGTTGACACGTAAAAATGTATTAAAATACAATAATTTGCCCTTAATATATAAGGGTATGTACACAGATGATACACACAGTACAGTACCCAATCTTGCCGATCACACAGCACGATACAACCATTTTTCTTCTGTGTTTGCGCTGCGCAGCAAGCGGCCATTACTTTTCTTCTGCCAACCAGAGCGCGTCGTGACGTCACGGCGAAGATCCCTATACCCGTGCGTGTCAGTGACCATTTTGGAGCAATACCTCCGCGATATCCTCCAGATTGAGGCAAAAGGGGTACAGTATGCAGTGGAGGGATATATTCAAAATATAAAAATACGCAATGAAGGAGACACGACTACTATCTACGTCTCTGTCGAGGCTAATGCTTACCGGTGTTCATACACATAATTTGTGATATGACAAAGAACAAGAAAACAAGTGTTTAAAAGCATTGAAAGACACTCACTGTTGTGTTTTTGTGTGAAAGAAAAAACTCTCTGAAAATAAAAGTGCTGTCAGCAATAATTTCTTATGTTTTTTCGCATAACACACTATGACTAAAATTTTAAATGCTGCAAAACACATGGGCGTTATATCCTCGATGCTGTAGTTTATCTGATCAGTCACAGTATATCATTAATCAAGCTTAATTTGACTTTTCAACTACAATTAGGCAGGGTGAACTGAAAGCTTTTACAATCTTTTAGCTATATAACTTATATCATTGACAAAAGTATGTGGTGCATTTTCTTCCAAAAATGATTTTCTTTCTCAAATTCATACTTCAAGTTGACAACGCACAATAAACGAAATCACACAATAACTGTTTAACCAGACATAGCCTTAATTTGCATCTAAATAACTTTCATTGCTTGTCTTTCATAATGCACTTACCATAATATTTATTAGGGGGACAACAGGGGCCTGTACCATGAAGGTAGCTGAACAAACTCGGGGTTACAGGATTGGTTTTGAGTTGACAAATCCAAACCGTTGCGATCAGGCTTTATTGGTACCATGATGCAGCTCATCGACTTTCTCTGTCAACTCAGGCTTTGATCTTTAAGCTATGATTACTCCACGCGCGCGTGCACATAAAAGAGTGACGTCGACACTGAACAGCCAATCGCGGGTAGTAGAGCGAGAGCGTTATATTTTTCCGCGGAGGAGCAAGAGATAATTATTCAGAATTACGATGAATTTAAATATGTATTTCAAGCTCGAAACAATACGGTCTCTGTGCCAAAGCAAGAGAGACTGTTGGAGAAAGATTGCTGATTGTTAATGTGTAAGTTAAACAAATACGTTCTATATTTATGTAAAATTATGTATATGTATGTGTAGCCTATATGTTTACTATACCCTATAGCCTTTTTGTATAATATATAAAAAATGTACATGTATGTACTAAGAAAGATTAATATTCCTTAAATGCTTTTTAAATGCAACCCCAACTCCAAATGTTCTTGGCAGCAGATAAAGACAAAATATAAAAATAATAATTCAAAGTGGTGAGTATTTACCACAATCTTTTATTACTTCTGTGAACATTTGATCACAAACACTTGTTTGCAGCAAACAGAAATAAAGAGTGAAATTCAGAAAACCAGAATACACTGTGGCGGAGGAGTTGGCTCTTAGTAGGCAATAAGGGGCGGCCGATTATGGATGTGATTACAGGTGCTGTACAATCTGACCCTGGTGCTGGCTCCTCTAAGCAAGGAACACTGGGTACGTGTGCAATACATTACTACTTTTAAGTTTTAAATATGGCTGACTGTATGTTCTGCAGTAGAGGGAAATGTGTCCCTGTTAAAGCCAGCACACACACACAGTCTCCCACACAGAGGTCAGTATGCAGCAGACAGAACACCAAACATAACCTGCTTTACAACAGTTATGCTTTACATTGGCCTATTTTTATTTATTACTGTGGAGGAAATGATGAAGACACTCTGTCTGTGTGTTCTCAGACAGTTGCTGATGTGAATGCGCTGGGCTTTTTATTATGGCAAACATTTGAATGTGTGGCATAAAAAAGGGACTGGCCCTTACACATCTCTTTTATTGTAGGATTTTTCACAACCTGCCCCAGAAACTGAGGCCTCTACCTCAATGGCCTTCAGAAGAAATGTGTAAGGATTTAAAACCCTTGACATAAATTACAGTCAGTCCTGTGTTTGTAGGAAGTCAAGGAACTTTTTGTGATTTTGATGAGCCTCCAGAAAACTTGTAATGATCATGTTTGTGGTGGAATTATGTTTCAGGTGGAAACAGACTCAGTCAGGGCCCTGTACAAAATGAGTCTTGAACTAGACCGTTCACTAAAGGAGACTTGAACTAGACTGTTCACTAAAGGAGACTTGAACTAGACTGTTCACTAAAGGAGACTTGAACTAGACTGCTCACTAAAGGAGACTTGAACTAGACTGTTCACTAAAGGAGACTTGAACTAGACTGCACACTAAAGGAGACTTGAACTAGACTGCACACTAAAGGAGTCTTGAACTAGACTGTTCACTAGGAGCTGACTGTGAGCTGAGAAAAAAATAAAATGGAGATCAAACAGCTGAATAAAACTGATCTCAGTATGTGAACTTATTTAACCAAGTAACACTTTAGTATTAATATTTATTAATGAAACTTTCTCTTGCTCTCTTTCTCCCTCTCATCCCACAAAACCAATAAAACAGTTTGAGACTTATCTGCAGTTTCAATGTGCTTTTATTAAGTGTAATATTGTATGGTGATTGCATCTACATCTGCACCAGCTGAGTGGTCAAGTGTGATCGGGTCAGTTTCATCGGGGAGAAGCTGGTTTTGTGGTGGTTCTCGCTCTGTTCTACTGGTGGCTATAATGTGCTGAATGGCACATGCAGCCACTATCTCTGATGCCCGCTCTGGTGACTCTTAAGGGCTGAACACAGTTGAAACGTGCCTTTAGGATGCCAAAGGTCATCTCTATCTTCACTCTGGTTTAACTGAGGGCCACATTGAAGCGGTGCTGTGGCCCTGTCTGAGGGTCATGATAGGGGGTTATTGTGTAGGTTTTTCTATCTCAGTTCAAATTAACTGTTTTGTACTGTACTAAATTTAACTTGCTTTCCTCAAAGCGCTGACACAACACAGTGTCAGTGAGTCAAGCACTGGAGCCAGGCCATTTAGCATCCAAACTTGTGATCATACGTTCATGACCACAAGTCATCAGCAGATGAAATGTTTAGTAGATCATTTTTATATCTGTTAATGTTACTAATTTAAAGATTCATCTCTACCTGAAGTGATAGGATTTCCTATTAACATCTTCCTCATGTTCTCTTAGAGCAGTGGAGACTGGAGCAATAGACTATAGGGAATCCTATCATAAGATTAACAGAATAATAATAAAGATTTAAAATAATTCTTAACAGGTATTATATTGTATAGTACATTTGTGAATTGTGCATTTTGAAGAAAAAAAAAAGTGTTCATGTGATGTCACCCTATCAATATATCTTACCGGCAATTTTATAAAAGCCCTCTTTTATGGACATGGTCGATAAATGTCCGGGGAACAATATTAATGAAACTATTCATGTACTCCTGCAGAGCGAGGACCACCTTGCGAATGGTTCGACAAACCGTGTTTTCCCCAGCTTCTGTGCATCACCCACCGTGCAGTATGTACCACTTGCAAAAAAACACAAACGCAATACCATTTGCGGTACAGTAAGTGCATGAATTCGACGTGTTAAATTATTTATGTGCGGCTCAAGAAGTTCGCAAAATAAGACATTCCTTCCGCGGAAAAGCTGTATCTTTCATACAAGTAACTATCAGGAAAGGCAAGGGGATTTTGTCTGGCTAAAAACTCTTTCTCTACGAAGTGCTCGTAAAACAATTTGCGCTGAGATGTCCACCGGATTTGGAAGAAAAGGTGAAGTCATTGCAACAAACACTTGGAATAAGTTACGTCACCTATATGTTTCTTTGCTCTCAGCTGATTGGTCAAACTTCAGTCTGAGATCTCGAATCCAGATCATAACCTGCCCCGGAGCAGGTTAGCCGTGCAGCGTAAGATACCATGGCAACGAACACCGATTTAAGCCGAGCTACTTTCATAGTACCTAAAACCCAGGGTTGGCGGAAACTAAGCTGAAACATAGCTGGCTAGCCACCTAATCCGGCTTCATGGTACAGGCCCCGGATCACAAAACTCCGCGGTTGAGACCATAATATTTATTAGTGGGGCAACGGATCATAAAACTCGCGGTTCAGACAATATTATGTTTTTTGAGTAACAGATAGGATAGTTTTTCAGATCAGAAAAACAAAACAAAAAAAACTTTAAGTAGCCATTGATATCACAGCCAGCAGACGTATTTATGCTTCGTAATGTTCGACACATTTAACTGGGAGTGGGGCCGTCCACACTGTTTTATCCATTGTAGGCATCGCTCACGTTGTGTTTTCGGCTTTGGGAATGGAAAGAACAACTCCTCCAGACAATCTCTCGGGGTATCTAGTGTCCGATTTACAAACGCCGTGGGCGCACGCTTCACCATCTTGCTAATGTTTGTCGGACCTGCTCACATAGTAACGGTTGCTATGATGTATGATTGGACAATGGCAGTTTTGGGGGAGGGGCCGGCGAAAGGTCAATTGAATTGTATCTCATTGTGAATCGCCTCGAATCCAATCATTCTGAATTTGCAAAAATTGCTCCTGATCGAAAAACTATGAATCATGAATCAAATCAATTCACTGTCGACCCAAAGATTCACACCACTAATTTATTCCAGGAAACTGAAATATGCATGTTTTGTAAGTGACATCATATCCTAAATATCAACCAAACACACCAACAATCAAATATACATTTTACATATTTATTACTATTTATTTGACAGTTTATTGTGACATCAATTCACTTCTGCCTTTCTAAGAATAAACCAAATTTAATTCTCCTGAGACACAAATAATGATTATTTTTAAGAGCTGCTGCTCACAGAATCATATTCAACAGTTTCTGATACAGATAAGATTAGTGAAAAACATAAAGACACATAAATATACCAGATATGCAAAGAGATTCTTAAAACACACATATATTGCGTTAGTATTTTAGACATCTAAATAATATTCAATGATGTCAGAAAACTATAGTTTTCTTCTGTCATGTCAAACTAGCAAATAACAATTAAGCTTGCTTAGGCTTCTTATACTACTGGTTATGAGGGACAAAACTGTATGAAATTGTGTATCAGATTTAAGGAGAAACGTTATGAATGAAACTTACTGGACGCTTGAACAGTGGCTATATCAACATCCTAACAAAGAGAATATTATGCTTAACCCATTTGTGGCCAAATTTTTCTGAATGGTTTCATGCATATAATCCTGTTAATAGTGTCCTATGTGAACATGTTCTGCATTTATTTTCCCCAGGTTTTTTTTTTTTCTTTCTTGAAAATCATATTTGAATGTGCGGCAACTATAGTTGCCGGTGGGCAAATATGTTGTATGCACCCCTTCAATGTAAAATATGAATAGGAGGAGAACATTTGGCATTTATCTCAAAATAACTGCTTTCAACAGATCAATCTTTATTCATAAACAAATTTATTATGTATAAAAGTCGAAGAACATTTGATGCAGACCCCCCAAAAAAACTGCATCTAGCTTATAATCTCTTAAATATGAAAACACAACACACAACAAATCCATTTGCCTTAACCATTGTGCGCTGTTCAGGGTCTTTTTGACCCACATTTCTGACTTTCATTCATGGGGATAACATGGATAATTTGACATGATTAAGTGTTTTTAAAAGATTTTTGCCAATCTTTTGGAAAATGCTGTTCTAAAAGTAACAATTTATCACTTTAACCAGTAGATGGCTGCAGAGCACCACTATTTGCTATTTGCTTTTTGACTAACTGAAAGACATCTTTTCACAAGTTTTTCCAGTTGTACTCATATCTACATAATGAAATCACAATTATAATAATAAAAGTAACTTTTTGTCAAAGTTTAGGCACTCTTTGTTCTGAAAAAAAAATCTGTTTTTCAGTAATGTTATATTATGATTAGAATCAAATGAATTTGATCAATGGACAAAATTCATCCTCAAAATCAGAAACAACACAGAACACACACAGACAGAAATGAAGTGGCACACTTTAAATTTGTAGAATTATATGAAAAACAGATGTTTGAAATAAGTGATAAACTCTAAAATCTCCAACTTTTCTCTTTGTAACATCCTGATCAGGTTTGATTCTAATCATAATGGAACATTATTGAAAAACTGATTTTTTTTCAGTACAAAAACTGCCAAACTTTGACAGAAAGTAACTTTTATTGTTATAATTGTGATTTCATTATATGTAGATATGAATCTAACTGGAAAAACTTGTGAAAAGATGTCTTTTAGTTTGAAACTTTTAGTACTTTTAGAGCTGATTTTTTTTTTTTTTACTTTTAAAACTGCATTTTCCAAGATTTGGCCAAAAATCTTACACTAAACCATGTCAAATTATCCATGTTATCCCCATGAATGAAAGTTAGAAATGTGGGTATTTTATAAGGCAAATGTTTTATTATTTTTTTTTTTTCTTTTTGGAGAATTTTTCTTTTCTTTTTTTGAACATTTTGTGGAGTAAAAATGTCCAAATGTAGAGTAAAAACATTAATAAACTGAGTAAAATTACATTTGTTTAATATATATATATTGTTACAAAATAACATTTTGTTACCTGGGGTCTCTCAGACCCCAAACAGCCTGACTGTAAACCGCAAACGAACAGCGCACAAGGGTTAAAGTTGTGGAACAGTGCAGAACAAAGTGCAGCCATAACAGGGCATTGTGTATCAAAAAGTTAAATGAAAATAAATAAATACAAATAAATAGAATGAAGAAAAAAATATATCTATATAGATATGTCATTTAAAGGGTTAAGTTATGTTTATGCACTAAACAAGACCAATGAACTTGATTTATTAACCTATTAACACAGTATACCCCATTTCCCCATGATATATGTACTTACAAGGCATTTGCCCACCGGCAACTATAGTTGCCGCTTGGACTTTTGACTAAGTATACAAAAAACTGAAAGGTTTTGTGTAGGTTGTCAATGTATTTATCATTCATCAGCTTGAAACTAAATCGTTCTAAAAGTGATTCCAACGATATTGTTATTCTGTGCTGTTATAGCCCTTATGCGCCAGAGACACAAGTGCGAGGCATCTTTAGAATATTGTCTCTGAACTTCTGTTTTAGCGGTAGCTCTGTGTATTTCTATGGCATCGCTGTGGAAGAGTAATTAGCTGGTGAAGTGGATTTACTTATTGTAGAGTTAAAGAAAGTTATCACGAGCATTGTAATGTTTAAAGCAGATGTCTTAACAAAAATCAGTAGACCAGGAAAATTTTAAAAAGGGCAATTCATTCATAAAGTATTAAGATCGCTGTGGAAATACAAATCGGAAGACAAAAGACAACAAGTGCAGCGCTGAAAAGGGGCAGGGCTACATAAGGTCTAGTTGTGACATAAGGTGTGCTGGACATCGGCTGCGGCTGAATCGATCGGTGAGAGTTTGCCGTGTTCAGGAGCTGAAACGTGAAGTCGGACACTTTCTGCTTCCTGTAGTGACACTAGCGCTGTGTTTGCATACTTTACCACAGCTGAAGTGAAATAAATGCTATATTTGTCAAATACACAGACGCTTCAAATACTTTTCTGTTTAATACGTTATGCAGCCTACACTGTAGTACTGCTTAATACAGCGTCTGTTTCTACAAGAATAAAGTTCAACATAAGCTTATATTTAAATACCAATATAGTGGGGTCTATGTTTTTTATCAGTTATATTTTGATAATCATGACACAATATAACATTGCGACTAGATGAAAAGAGATTTTACTGTTATAAAAACAGATTTGTGAGCATTAGTGGAACTGAAGGTGTGAGAATAACCACAAAACACACATGATTGTTGTCATGCGGTGAATCCGGCCAATCGTGGAACAGCTGTGTCGTCATCAGCTCGTGAGTCGCTCTGGAGAAGCTGCTCTGGCTGAGTCCTCCTGCTCTGGTTCACTCTCGATGCACTTTGATGGCATACGTCAGTCACGTGGCGTTGGCGCTGTCTCATATTAAGTGACACCTGATATTAATAAGCAGAATCACTGGAGGAACCCTTGCGGGTTCAAGTCTCAGTACCAGCAGGAAATGTAGGTGGTGGGAGTGAATGAACATTACCCACATGTTGCGAGTGACATAAATCATATGATTCAAAATTAAGTGTCTGTATTAAATAGCAGACTCTGATAACAAACAGCATTGAAATTATTAACACTTTGGGTGATATACAGTATGTGTAAATGGACCAGGGGCGTAGCACAAGATCCCGGGCCCTATGCATTGGCAGTCCTGAAGGGCCCCCATGTTCCTCAACCCTTATAGCTTATACATGACATTGGAGTTCTCCACATCAACAATGGTCGAGAAGCACAAACACGTGCACTACACTGCACCCTCACATCAACCAAGATCAATCCCTATAGGTTATAGACAACACACACACGGTGCATCAGGCCCCACCACCAAAATAGAGCAACTAGCTCTCCTGCTCCGGACTCACAGTGCCTGAAAGACAAGAAAAACGAATTACAACACAAGAAATAGTTTACAAGAATACTAATTTACAAGGCACAACCACAATACCCAATATCACAAAACAAAATATATGATCCACTCAAACCTGTAGTATGGGTTTCAGTAAGGTTTTCAGTGCATTGGTTTACAGTCACCAGCCTGTCCCAGCTTCACAGGCCGGCCAACACCCACAACCCTCTTTCCTCTGACAGGCTGAGGATCACTCACAAAATTATTAAGTAATGCAAATATTATTCACAAAAGGAATACAGGGCAAACCCATAAAAGATCAAAAACAAAATAAATGAAGTTAAATTGTCCCAATAATAAAGCAAACTAACTCAAAAATATATTGAATGCTGGGCGTGCTCACATGAGAGCCACTACTGGCCAGCAGGTTATTGAAATAAAACAATAAACAAAAGTAAAAGATATTGGGAACAAAACAGCAGCAATGAAAGTCCCAATCCGAGCAGCAGTCTTCACGTACTTTTATAACGGCAGATTCATTCACCAACATGCGGCGATCGCGTCATTCGTCCGGCAGCAACAGAGTGAGAACCAAATAATACCAAGGCGAGCAGAAAGTCAAACAGCAATACACCAGCGAGGATTATTGCAGTAGTATGACGTGCGTTTGTATACGGCAAACGGCGCGCGTTCACCAACCACTGTAAACACTCAGCTTGAACGCGCTTCTCCACAAGCCGCACAGCACCTGACAAGAGTTTGTTAACCGTTTAGCGTCCGGTAGGTTCGAGCAATAATAACCAGCTGCCGTCACACTCACCTCCAGCCAGAACACCAGACCGACAGCAAAATAATGACGCGCTAGAGGGGCGGTCGCGCATTGACACCATGTCCGGTGGCAAAACAGCCACCTTAATATTCACCTTATTCCGCCCCGCCCACTTTTACTTCTGTCCAGTACTTCCGCTGTAAACCACCTTCCGGTTTAGCGGACCCTCATTCAATTTCGAGGAGAACTGCAGAGAAGTCTCACTGATAAAATGTCACATAAGATAAGCTAATTTGTGCCAAATGTGCTATGTACGTGTGTACCAACAGCACAGCAATGCACTGTTTCTCGGGGTATTTTTTAAACGACTTTTAGGTGTTTATATGACCCGTCTGCCTGTCTGATCGCAGCCCGGCCGATGTGTAGTGTTTAGCCTACATTAGCCACAAACATCTAATGTTGTAATGGTCTCACTACAGGACACATACACATGCTATACCTTGTTTTGTCGCTGGATTTATTTTACAGCCATTACTTGTGTTAGAGATCAAACCATAAGAAATTGCAGCTAGCAGTTAGCTAAGCTAACGTTACCCTCTTGTTCATCTAGTTGAGGCTCTACTTTCTTTCTACACCAGTTCGTGGCTATTTTTTTCTCATCTGTTGGCTATACACTGCAAATGTATCTGGTGATTAAGCAAACAAACTGTGGTGTAATAATGTTTCAAACTTTACATGTAGTAGTGTTTGTGCACATCTTCATAACTAAGTAATAGCTATTAGAAAGACACAGCTATTAAATCATTTGATTGTGGCATTGTTTCAAAAGCTTCAAGTGAAATGTACTTTAGTACGTTGCAGCAGTTGTTAATAACCATAGGCCAACGCATTTGGCTATAATATTATAGTCTATCTACTTATATCAAGACAGATAACAGATTGGACCAGGGCAAACAAAGCGCTAAGTAGCTAAACCAGGAAGTGAGATTACGCGGATGGCGCCACCCAGTGCTACTTCCGGAATAAGGTGAATACTCGTGGGAATGAGACGCTGATTACCTGCGGGCCTCTAGGGCGGAGTTGACACACGCAGAGAAGACGCAACCCAAACAGCGGCACTTCACTACATTAACATACTCTTGTCTACAGACACTTTACTTAAATGTTTGAAAGTGAAATGCTCCGAATGCGTATGTTCTGCTCTTTCAATGGGTTGTTTCAGTTCATTTTTTGCACTAACGATCGCGGAGATATTCAAGCAGTTTAGCACTATAGATTTCGCGTTCTAGTTTGTGCTCACCTTTCTTTGAAAAGAAGTCAGTTACCAATTGTTTCCCCTCATTTTGTTTTCTTTCCTTCTCCTGTCTTTCCTTTCTTTTTTGGTGGCCTGATTTGGCTTTCTTTCAGATTTCTACAGCAGAATTTTGCGCTCAACTAACTAACTTAAACAAAATGCATGCAAATGGAATAAACCATTTGGTGCATTAGCAAGGGGAGGGACCATGAGACCTTAGATAGTCTTTACTTTTTTCTATTCAAAATGTAGTCAGGCAATCAACTGAGTTATTCAGCCAATACACTTACAGTACTTTACATTTCATCTGACATTCATTATGAAATTTAATTATGAAATGAAAATATCCAGGTAAAATAAAATATATTCAAGACTTTTCAAGGGCCCTCTCTCCCCTTGGGGCCCTGGTAATCAGTGCTGGTTTTACCCCCACAGTCTGATGCTCCTGAAATAGACCAATTGCCCACCAGAAAATTACAGGAACGGCAACTGGAGGTAGTGGATATTCACTGAAGAACACAGGAGCGTGTTGTGATTCATGTGCTGATTTTGGATCTCTGTGAAGTACAATTATAATTTTTTATATGAACGATGAGTTTAAAAATCCCTCATAATAGCTCATTGCTGTAGTTTCACAGTGGTGGTAATGTAGAATTCAAGTGTGTTAACAATATAACACATGTTTGTTAACTGATTAAACACTGGATTATATCAGTAACTCAGAGGCCATACCATGATGGTAGTTGAACAAACTCAGAGTTACAGGATTAGTTTTGAGTTGAAAAACCAAATCAATCCACTCAGGTTTGTTGGTACCGTGACTGTCGCGATGAACACGCTAAAGGACGAGCCACTTTCATGGAGCCTAAAATCCAGGGTTGGTGCAAACTAAACTGAAACATACTTTAACTTAAACCGGCTTCATGGTTTAGGCTTCAGGCCACTACATGTTATCATCAATACATAATAATCATCTACATAATCATTTGTCACTGCTTTTTTTCTATAACAAATGTGCTTTATAACAGCCAGAGAAAAACTAATGTTAGAGTTAAGTGTAACAATCACACACTGTTTCTGCTTCTGTTTCACGCCAGAGATGCAAATATTGTCCACCCTGAAAGTCTAAATGTGGACCTAAACAAATGAGTGATGAGGATGTGTTAACATGCAAATGTGTTCATGCTCTATAGACTAAGAACAGCAGGAGTATGACACGAAACACAATAAGAATTTTCTAAATAAGACTGATTCTTAAAAAGTTTTCCTCATTCTTTCCGTCCGCCAGTGACACACTTTGCTTCTTCCCAGTCTGCATGCGCATTCACAGCGGTGGGTCACGCAAGTTTACGTGCTGATTTATTAAGGCCGTATTTCATGTAAATGATTGTTTCATACATTATACTGTTGTAATTGTGACTTCAAGTTCCTCTGTGATGGACACATGTATGTTTTATTAATTATTTTCTTTCTATTTATTTCTATTTAAGTGGTTTTCTTTACGTTGATTTTATCCTTTATCTTTCTCAGCAACTCCTCTAAGGGCTGCACGAGTCCTCATTATCTGTTTTTTACTACAGATGTTATAAACGGATGATTTGATGGGACAAATTTCTGCATTCTAGAGTGATTCTGAGTAGACACAACACAGATAACACACCGACACCGCTACACACGTAGACAAATGGTGAAGTGCAAAGATCGCAAGAATGGATCGGCCATTTATGTCAAGATGAACAGGGATGAAACACGAGTTATGCAGTCCAGCAATATCTTTACAGCAGCTGTTTAGTTGTGAATGTTCTGTGGTGGCAAACAAATTTCTAATACTGAGACAAACAGGTATCACTTTAACAATTATTTATTCCCTTGCAAGGAAAGGTCAGCAGTCATACAGTCATTACAAATTGCCTGCAGAGTGTGATAACGAGTGGGGGGTATCCTTCATTCTTTATAGTTGTTCCTCCCCCAAGGTTGTTTTCCAGAGGCTAAATCAAGATACATCTTAGCCATAACTAACACATTGTTTAGATTTGTCTATCATATTTAATCATATTACAGCCTTGAATGGACACTCTCTGTCCCGGTCATACATTCAGTCACATTAACTTTTGTCAGGTCATATATAAGGACATACACATACATATATTAATAAGAATACGTATCGACACCACATTAATCTAATTACCATCATTTTTCTAAGATTCTATGAATATAATTAAATGCAAACATAATAGAACATTAAATTTCTTCCACAGTTCAAATGTAAATTGTAAATGTTCATATTAATATAGACTAATACTGACACAGACGTCAATATGCACATATAGAGAAACAGAGGAAGACAAACACAAATAAGGAGGAAGTAAAATATGAAAATTAGTTTACACAAATGATGTGATGAGCTGAAAGAGGGATGAGAGCAGATATAATAATAGCGTAGTGTAAATCTGCAGACAGAAACATCAGACTCAGGACAGAAACACACGACCTCTAAAGTAAGAACATGTTCATTCTTCAAACACAATTACACTTTCTGATGTTAATATTGTCTGAATGATTATGTACAGTGAATTCATGCTGCTGTTCAGATACTAAATGAAATTGTCATATTTTACTCCAAAATGAATCTGGGAATGTTTGATTTCTGAGTTTTTCTATGTGTTTTTCCTCAGAAATGGACCAAACTCTATATTTGATTCTTCTTCTCATTGGTGAGTGTGTTTGGTGTATTATTTATGGTTTATAGTTTCATCAGGTTTGACCCTGTTATGAAAAGCATTAAATCAAACGCTCTCTTTCACAGCTCTCTGCTCCGTATCTGAATGTGTTCAGCGTCAGTATCACTTTATAAACGAGAAGAAGACCTGGACTGAAGCTCAGAGATTCTGCAGAGAGAATTACACAGATCTGGCCACCGTTGACAACATGAACGACATGAACGAGCTGAAGAAGAGTGTGAATGATGGACGTGTTCAGTATGTCTGGATTGGGCTGCAGAGGAAATGGCAGTGGTCTTCAGGTGAACCTGCGCTCTATCTGAACTGGGGATTTGGACAACCTGATGGCAAAGATGAGTGTGCTATGATGAGAAATGGAGAATGGCATGATGCATCATGTGGTCACAGCCGGACTTTCATCTGCAATTCATCTCACAGTAAGTGCAGCTCCATACAATCACAATAAACATTCATTTATAAAAGATACACCATATTCTGTACTGTAAAATCTAATTAGTTAGACTTACTTAAAAGCATGCAAACCAATTGCCTTAAAAAAAAAGTAAAAAAAAAAAAAAGTAAAGTGAAATAGGAATAGTATGTTGTATTGACAAAAGCTTAGTTAGAATAGTTCAGTTATACAAGAGTTCCAGTAACTAAAAAATAACCGAGAGTACTTGATAATGTACTGGGCTACTGGACAACCTGAAGGCAGAGATGAGTGTGCTATGATGAGAAATGCACAATTTCATGATTTGCCATGTAGCGATACTCGTCATTTCATCTGCAACAGTGAGTGCAGCTATTTACAATTACAACCATTCATTTATAGATGCACCATATATATAACGGCTCCAGAATGTCTTCTACCAACACACACAGTATTAACTTTTAAATTAAAGGTAGAGTAGGTAATTTCAGAGAGGCCAGCAATATCAAGCTGGCTTTGAAAGCATGAGATCCCACTCTCCCTTCAGAGTCTCCAAACCCACGGCTCCTTTAAAACACAAGAACACACACGGCAGAGTCGGCTAAGCGTCAAGAGAGATAGTGGAAAATTACCTCATGTCTCAAACCACATAACATTACAATAATAATTGTAAACAGCATATGGAGCTTTAGTCCTGACTGCTGTAGATTCATTTCGGCATTGATAGTGTTGACATAGAAACACATAAATCCGAGTCTGAGGACATGAAAAGCACCGGGTTGCCATCTCATAATTACGGTTCCTCATGGTGTGAACGCAGCATGAGCTCGTTGTTTTGGTTCAGGAAGAACTGTAAAAGACGACTGCTGTGTGTGTGTGGCGCTCAGTGACTGTGTGTCTCTGCAAAGCCTTACAGAACGCGCTGATGATGTGTGACGTCTGCACAGCAGGTGCATATGCCATGATTTATCAACATTAAAACACAAAGAATATAATTTTTTTCAGGTAGGCTAGTTTTTTATTTGCATATCTTAAGTGTAGAAAAATATAAAAATTCAGAGGTTTTGTAGACAAATGTGCAAATATTTTAAATGTTGATTTTTGGGCTATGTGTAATATAAAAAAAATGCTTAAAAAGAACAATACATGAACGTTATGTAAACTGATAAACTGTTTGCAGATATTCTCTTTGTCAAGTATCCTAGGTCAGTTTGATTTTAAGTCAGATTACAAAACTACCACAAACCCCTATTGTTACAAAAATTATAATTAAGGTAAATTAATTGACTCACTGTATTCAAATGAGTAAAACAGAGAAGTATTATTACTCACATCATCACTATGCCTCCTTTTGAAAATGGCACTAAAGTAAGCTGCCTTTACATGATAAAATGCTGAACAGTTTTATCTTCAATCATGGAGGTCTGCGCAATCGGGCCGTTTTGTCTATGGTGCACACTAGCGATGTTTAGACCCCAATAAAATAATACACTTTATCTTTTACCTCTATAGTTGTAGACTAAAAGTAGTTTAAAGAAGATCTAGCCTACATTTCTCTTTTTCATTCATGGAGATATGGAAAATATGCCATGCTTTAGTTTAGTGGAAAACAAAGACCTTTAAAAGGAAAATGACATAATTAAATTACCACTATAACCAGTAGATGGCAGCAGAGGACTCATTTGCTCATACAGTGCTGCAAGTATGACAAATCCAATTGTCATCCAATCCAATATCCAAATCCCTGAACGCCCCCCACCCCCAAAATAATGAGCGACCTGGAACGAGTGAGAGTTAACAGATGAAAAAGTGCAAAAATGTCTTTTAGTAATACAATTGAACTGTACTCCACAGTGATTAATCCAAAAAACAAGTTATAAACTGCATTGGCATAGCAATACCAGTGTTTCTCACAGGATTTTTGGTAAATCTGTGGTGGATGGACCTTGGGCCTTCTAGGGGGGTTCGGGGGCATGCCCCCCCTAAGAAAATGTTGTGCATTTTAATGTTAAATTCATCAATCTGGTGCACTTTGAGAGTTCAAAATTAAAAGTGCCAACCCATATTCAGTGTGCAAATTAAACAAAGAAAAATTCAAACCTCTTTTATGTGTCTGTCTACATTACACTACTACATAATAATAGTTATAATATTAATCACATGACAGTAATAGCCATATGTTGTAAAACAAATGCACTGAAAAATAAAGGACGGTCATTAAAGCGCTAATGTTTGCACTTAGGTTTTATTACGCATTTAGGAGAGTATTGCAAGAAGCTGCTTACATTAACCTTACTTTCGAAAAATAAATAAATACAATTATGATTTTTCATGAAAAATTATGTTAGAATTGTAGGCCTAAAATACCTTGGTATCAGCTTGTTTTCATCAATGGTATAATTAATACAATTACAATTAATTTGGTTTGTTGTGATTCATTTGTGTTCATAATCGGAACGTGTTCGTGTTCATAAACAAGATTAAACACATATGAACAATTCAATTATTATTATATTATTAATTATTTTTATATCTTGAAACTACCCAAGCAGCGTTTCGTGCTCAGATGTGACGACGGTCTATACATTACCAAAATGTGATTGCAGAATATATTTAAATTATCCATCAAATTGTCATTTTCTCCTTACTGTCTTGCGAGTTAACAATAATGCCTGACCAGTAAATTACTTGGTGAACAAAGAAAACATTTTGGCGTTAGGGATTGGAATTAGTTAATGCCTAAAAATGTAAAAGTTTTACCTTATAAATAGAATAAAGTTTAATTAATTTTAAAGTTCGTCGCCAGAGTGAATGGGAACATGATTTATTGAAAATATTTGAAAAAAATATAAGTGTTTCTTAAGTCAATACTTTTTAATGGCTTGTCAACTTTCCATTCCTCCGCTGCGTGATTCTGCACCACTGGATTGTTGTCAGCGCCAAACACATTTCTGAGCATGTGAATGCTGGTTCGTGTCAGCGCTGGATTCTAGTCAGTGCTTGAGCGCTGGTCTATGACTGGAAAAATAATAGAGTCGTTGCAAAAGTAACGATAGGCTACATGTCGCATTTAACTGGAAGATTTTAGAATGTTAGGCATTCTAAACTTTTGAATAAGAAATAATATCAAGTCGTCAAAAAAATAGAACTCGTCAAAACTCCGCGAATCACAAGCGCGCGCGGTGAGAACACTCACAGCAAACACATACCCGAACTTGACTGCACATCATATTTTTGACATTATTGATACTGCTTTCAATCGTAATGCAATAGAAATGAATACAAAAAAAACCTGCGTAGTGCCTACCAACAACACTGACGGTCGACTTGCGGTCAGGACTAGAGCGGGTGCGGACGGATGGTTTTTTTTTTTTTTTTTCGCTGCTGAGGTATTCTTTCACGCGCACCATAGATGCGCGTGCACACACAATATGATGGATATCACACTCTGCGCATATGTTTTACAACATAATTTTACAAAAACATAGTCCTAACACTTTTTAAATAGCCCACTTAAAGTGTTTATTACAGCTAAATTACTAAATGCTTAAAATGAATAAAAGTAAATGAACAAAAATTTGCGTTACATATTTAAACTCGTGAACGCCCCCCATTAACGCCTGAACGCCCCCCTTTCAAAAATCTTGCTTCCAACGCCCCCCGTTGTTCTCTGAACGCCCCCTGGGGGGCGGTACCACCCCCGTTGAGAACCACTAGTGTAGGCCAACCGGCAGTTCGCATCTCACTGTTTCCCTCGACAAAAACCCAATAGGATTTTCCCATAGGCTTTTGGATTATCGAAAACAAGCTCTGTAATTAACAAAAGTTTATGATACTTGCACGTTTTGTCCATCAAGATCACAGATGAAAACAACTTTTATGAATTTTGAAGCATAAATGTAGTCGCCAGAAGTAAAAAGCTAAAGTTTGGTTATAAACGAACTACACAATGGTCCCACAAATTCAAGACTATCATCTCTAAAGCTTCTGACAACTCTTTCAGTTTTTATCTAAAAACATTTTCCCAGAACACTGAGTTGGAATATAGTTTATTAGAGCACAATTATAAGCATAATGAGTCTGTAAAAGCGGATTGAGTTTATCTGTTCGGAGTGATGACGTTTAATCTCCGACAGCCTCTCTAGTCCCATTTAGCCACTTGTTAACAACAGCCTTTTTCAAGACATGTAAAAATCACGAGTAGCGTAATATTGATGTATTTTATGTCGTAGAATAAAACGTGAAAGTGTCTTGAGCTTGTGTTCACCACAGACCTTATTTCAGCAATTTAACCAAAATCCCATTCAAAAACCCACTGACTTCGGGACGATGGAACCAGAAGTGCTAAAATGCTAAACTCTACAAAGTGATGTCATACTTGAACCACTCTGTTTGCTCTTGCCACTTCATAATGTAGTTCTTTTCATGTTTTGCTATTGGATTTATTATAAAATAGCTTTAACAACAAATGATTAATGCTAATAAGTAAATAATGCTGTAAGAACTGATTTTCCTGCTAAAACAAAACTCACCCTGCAATAATGCCATAAAATGCACCCTGGACAGCAGATAACAAAGACAGAGCACAGAACCTTGTCCTGCCCAAACTTATCTCATTTGTCCCCTTGTTTGACTTCAACTCATCCCCCCTCTCCCTCCTCAAGGCACTGAAAGTTCATTAAGAATGTCTATATATCGCTTATGGTGTATCTTGTGAATATGTTGTTTTTCCTTTTCATGTTTGGTGTCATTTTAAGTGTCGCAGTGCGATTGGTAAAATGGTCTTAATTTCATTGCAGTCATTGGTTTAATGAGAAAGATTGAGAACTTAGGATAATCCTGTATCTCTCTGGCTGATATCTCTTTACGATATCCCATGAAACCAGGTGCTACCCCCCTCGTGGATTGGCCCAAACAACTCTAAACAACATTTGCTTAACCCCCCTTCTGTTCTGATCTGGTATTTAAGGTGAGGGAACAGAGCAACCTTTGGGAATCTTTTACCAGGAGAATCCCCCGCACAGTAATACATGTCAGTATTTCCCTGTTGGAAAACCCTAACACATTACTGTGTGTCTTTGTCAGGAAAACATTACTTACTTTTAGAGTCATCTTTGAGTAAATGATGTCATATATTTTTTGAATTGGCTTTTAATAATTTACTTCTGTAATTGGCATGAGATATTTTTACCTGACAAATAAATGTTAACCTTGATTTATTCTGTATTCTTCTGAAATCATTATTTCCAGTAGATTAATGTGTAGTCTGGTGTTTCCGCAAATTTTGTCCAGAATAGATCAAACTGGAGGCACTTTGAATGGACCATGGGGCACATCTTTAGATAGACCTCCTGATTTCTGACTATTCCCTGACTTAGCATGTTGTACGCTGCAAATATTATAAAAAATTACACCTATGGGTCTGTAGTGCGCGACTGCATAGGGTAAAATACTTGCACTGCACCCTCTGACTATTTCAGGACTGGCTAGTTTGTGATCGTGAGCGCGCAGTCGCGACGTGACGTCTCAAAGCGACACTAGGTCCGTGATGAACGAATAATTGAAAGTATGGGATAATCAGAATAATCAAAGATCTAAATTAATTCATAATCAATATTTATGATTATTTTCTAATCAGAAATACGATCTAAATTTGATTATCATTTGAAATTGGAGTCAGATTAAGCGTAGAGCTAAAGTAATACTAAAACTAAGTTCCAATAAATTAAGTGAACATCACTGGAGCGCTGAAAAGACATACACGCTTTAAACCTTCGCCAGGCCGTTGGATTCCGTCATTGGGCTAATGGATGGTCCTTACAATGACTTAAATACTTTTTTGATTAAAAAAAAAAAAAAAAAAAAAAACTTTAACTGATTTTTGACATTGCTAAAGGACACGTATAAATAAATAAAGGACACAAATAAAGCTGCTAAAATTACCCAGAAAACACAAACTTATTTTCTTCTTCTGGTCTGTGTTGCTGTGGGTCTATTAGTCTGCATTTACACTACAGCACTAAATGCACAGGTTTATTTTGACAAATGTTTTGTCCCGTCCGTCGCTACGGTTATCACTGTAAATCACAGCAATTTCAGGAGTGACTGAGGAACAGTGTAACGGATTCATTCCCGTAATTATATATTTTGTTCTCTGCAATTTGGCGTGCAGTTTTCATACTCTATGCTTTGCCTATCCTGTTTTATAAAGTCCCTTCCATTTCTGGCCTCGCTCCTGGGTGTGTGTGTGTGTGTGTGTGTGTGTGTGCGCGTGTGTTTGTTTTTAAGTTTCCTCGGAAATACTTCCATATTAATTAAAAAATTTTCCTTACCAATTAAATTATCAGCATAACAATTTGAGTAAATGTAACTGTGTAAAATATAATAATGTTATTATTGTATGTAATTCATGTAATGTGTTAGTGAATATAGAACAGACTGTGGATAAATGTCACACTTTCAATGTTGAGTCAATTTCTGTATAGAAAATATTTTTTATGAAAAAAGTCCAGTTCAAAAAAAAAAAGAAAAAAGGAACAAACTGATTTTTTTTTTTTTTTTTCTTAAAGCGAACACAGGACTCGTCTTGGGCAATCAGACGATGAACTGGAGAGACGCTCAGAGTTTCTGCAGACAGAATCACATTGATCTGGTCAGTGTGAGGAACCAGAATGAGAATCAACAGGTTAAGGATTTCATTAATAATCACATATCTCATGATGTCTGGATCGGTCTGTTCAGAGACTCATGGCAGTGGTCAGATCAGAGTAACTCCTCTTTCAGATACTGGAAGACTGATGAACCTAATAATCATGGAGATGGTGAAAACTGTACAGTGATCGATACAAATTCTCAGGGACAATGGAATGACATCTCTAGCAACAACCAATATCCTTTTGTGTGTCATGAAGGTGAGCAGATCCTCACAAACACACACACTCCATCCATCACCTCCAGATATCTTAAAGTTCACGCTACATGTCTGACATGACAGATTCCTCCACAGTGTTTGTTCTGCATGTTGTTTTTGATCAGTCTCTCTCTAGTTTTTGCTTGTGGTTTGTTTTGTGTCCAGATAAACTGATTCTGATCAACGAGACTCTGACGTGGCCTGAAGCTCTGAGATACTGCAGACAGAATTATACGGATCTGGTCTCGGTTCATTCAGAGGAGATGCAGCGTCGTGTGATGAATGTGGTTAAACGTGTGTCTACTGGGGCGGTGTGGTTGGGTTTACGTCACTCCTGCACTGTGGGCCTCTGGTTCTGGGTGAGCGGAGAGACCGTGTGCTATCAGAACTGGGCTCCAGGGAACGGCACAGGAGACGAGGACTGTGTGTCTGGAGTGAGATCTGGAGCAGTTCAGTCTGGAGGAGATCAGCGCTGGATCAGCCGTCCTGAACACGACAAACTCAACTTCATCTGCAGCAGATCTGAGGAGTGAAGGATATGTTTGTGTTCTTACATAACTGGCGAATGTTTTTTTAACTGGCAAAAAGTTTTTGTATTGTTTTAATCATCAGATAATGTGCTTATATCAGTAAAATTAAATTAATTTCTGTAATTTAAAAGTTATCATATGAGTCTTTTCTCTATCAATGTAATGTTCTTTGGGTATTTAAAATACTAATGTGCACTATATGTTTTAAAGACCCCATGACATCAACATGAGTTTTTATTTATGATTGTTCAGTCAAACAAACTTACTGTTAAATAGAAAGTAGAAGATCATGATTCGAGGATGTGGCTCAAAGTATATCGGCTGTTTAAAATAAAAGCAAAGCACAAGCTCGTTCCGCATGTCTTCAACCCGCCCATAGGGGGATCTCACTCACAGAATGTACAAATAGTGTCAGCCATCTTTTTTTTTAAGCTAAGCTAACAGGCTCTTGCTCTGTGGAGAAAGCTGAGTAGTAGGCTAACCACGATGGCGAAAGGTAGTTTTGAAGATAATATGGCAGAAGGGGATTTTGAAGATCTGGTGCGCGAATCCGATGCCCGTGGCTGCCTGTACGAGCCGCAATACAGCGATGAACAGATGCGGATGATGGAGGAACAAGAGGCGGCCGGAGCAGCTGCGGCTCAGGAGTGGCCTCGTAGGGCAGCGAAGCAAGTGCATTCTGGGAGTTGTTGTCTTTCATCCACATTCAAATACATTTTCTGGCTTTTCTCAGTCTAGAAGGCTCCAACTTCTAAAATAATTTCACATTTCTACTACATAAACGACCCAATTTAAATACACATTCATCTTTCCAGCGGTGAAATATCCCTTTAATAAAACTAACAGATGAATAAGAAAGAATGAGACCATGGAATGTGTCAATAACATGTACAATAACTCACTGTTTCTGCTTCTGTTTCACGTCAGAGATGCAAATATTGTCCACCCTGAAAGTCTAAATGTGGACCTAAACAAATGAGTGATGAGGATGTGTTAACATGCAAATGTGTTCATGCTCTATAGACTAAGAACAGCAGGAGTATGACACGAAACACAATAAGAATTTTCTAAATAAGACTAATTCTTAAAAATGTAACAATGTTTTAATGAACACATTCCAGCCAATCACAATCAAGTATTTAGACAGAGGAAATAAAGACTAATTTATTCTGAAACAGCAGAAGATGATGATATTATTTCAGTGGGATAATGAGTCTAATAATCTTTACTAACATTAGAGATGGACTTCAGGGGAATGAAAGCTTTCATGTCTTTATCTCGTCTCTGTTGTGAATGTGACGGGTCTCAGCTCTCAGAAGAGGGAAAAAAGAAGCCTGGTAACACTTTATATTACGACCCGCAAGCAACTGCGTAAGTAAACCGAAATTACGGTGTACGTTTCTGTAATTATAGTGTACTTCCGTGTAGGTATAAGGGAACAATATGTTAAGTTTTGGGTAATAAAGGGGTAACAAGCAGATATACAACCTGCAAAGAACTTCGTAAGTAAACCGAAATTACGGTGTACGTTTCTGTAATTATAGTGTACCTCCGTGTAGGTATAAGGGAACAATATGTTAAGTTTTGGGTAATAAAGGGGTAACAAGCAGATATACAACCTGCAAAGAACTTCGTAAGTAAACCGAAATTACGGTGTACGTTTCTGTAATTATAGTGTACCTCCGTGTAGGTATAAGGGAACAATATGTTAAGTTTTGGGTAATAAAGGGGTAACAAGCAGATATACAACCTGCAAAGAACTTCGTAAGTAAACCGAAATTACGGTGTACGTTTCTGTAATTATTCTGTACCTCCATGTTGGTATAAGGGAACAATATGTTAAGTTTTGGGTAATAAAGGGGTACAAATATACAAGCAAATTATTTATAATGTATAATGTAAAATAATAGTAATTGTGTTTCATGCTTTTTTGTTTTTTGTTGCTGTCAGAACAACTATGCCTTTTTTTAAAACATTTTCTGCTGCACTACAGTCATTATCACTATAAAATATCACAACCCCCCCCCATGATCTGACTCAAACTTCACCAAAATGTGTTACTTTGTTGTTTGAGTATACTGTAGAAAAGACAATGTTTTATTAAGATGAAAAAGTGTTTTGACATTTTTTTGTAAAATAAAAGTCAGAAATTAAATTGGATCCTTTATTGTATATTTACTGCACTTACCCTGTAACTACACAGAACAAGGGGGTAACAAGCTCCACTTTAATTTACAGCCCGCAGGAGTTACACTTACCCTGTAACTACACAGAACAAGGGGGTAACAAGCACCACTTTAATTTACAGCCCGCAGGAGTTACACTTACCCTGTAACTACACAGAACAAGGGGGTAACAAGCTCCACTTTAATTTACAGCCCGCAGGAGTTACACTTACCCTGTAACTACACAGAACAAGGGGGTAACAAGCTCCACTTTAATTTACAGCCCGCAGGAGTTACACTTACCCTGTAACTACACAGAACAAGGGGGTAACAAGCTCCACTTTAATTTACAGCCCGCAGGAGTTACACTTACCCTGTAACTACACAGAACAAGGGGGTAACAAGCACCACTTTAATTTACAGCCCGCAGGAGTTACACTTACCCTGTAACTACACAGAACAAGGGGGTAACAAGCTCCACTTTAATTTACAGCCCGCAGGAGTTACACTTACCCTGTAACTACACAGAACAAGGGGGTAACAAGCTCCACTTTAATTTACAGCCCGCAGGAGTTACACTTACCCTGTAACTACACAGAACAAGGGGGTAACAAGCTCCACTTTAATTTACAGCCCGCAGGAGTTACACTTACCCTGTAACTACACAGAACAAGGGGGTAACAAGCTCCACTTTAATTTACAGCCCGCAGGAGTTACACTTACCCTGTAACTACACAGAACAAGGGGGTAACAAGCTCCACTTTAATTTACAGCCCGCAGGAGTTACACTTACCCTGTAACTACACAGAACAAGGGGGTAACAAGCTCCACTTTAATTTACAGCCCGCAGGAGTTACACTTACCCTGTAACTACACAGAACAAGGGGGTAACAAGCTCCACTTTAATTTACAGCCCCCAGGAGTTACACTTACCCTGTAGCTACACAGAACAAGGCGGTAACAAGCGCCACTTTAATTTACAGCCCGCAGGAGTTACACTTACCCTGTAACTACACAGTTGAAACGGGTAACAAACACTACTTACTATGTAACAATACGAAACAACACTATTTGCACAGTAATTACAGAGAAAGGTAGGCTACTCTTATTAAAAAAACAAAACAAAAAAAAACTTTTAATTACACAGTATATTTGCCCTGACATTTAAGTGTCATTGCAATACAATGTGATAAGGTAAGTACTAAGTACTACATGGTACGTTCTAAATTAAAATCATAGCAGAATTTTTTTTTTTTTTTGGCTTAACGTTAAGTAGTTTAGTAAGAAAAGCCAATAAATAGCATTGCCAATGTTTTTCGAAATCAGCTGTTTATAAAATTGTTTCAGATTAAATGTTTATCATACTGTGCTTACATACAGCCATATATATATATATATATATTACAACCCACAGGTGTCAAAATTACCCTGTAACTACATTGCACAAGAACATATTTTGCCAGAAATGTGATAAAAACTTTTATATACAACAGACGTACAATTTTTGCCTGGAATATATTAACAGAATAGGTACCTGTTAGTTTTAAAATAATTACGTTATAAATAATTTGCTTGTATATCTGGTTGTACCCCTTTATTACCCAAAACGTAACATATTGTTCCCTTATACCTACACGGAGGTACACTATAATTACAGAAACGTACACTGTAATTTCGGTTTACTTACGAAGTTCTTTGCAGGTTGTAGGCTATATCTGCTTGTTACCCCTTTATTACCCAAAACGTAACATATTGTTCCCTTATACCTACACGGAAGTACACTATAATTACAGAAACGTACACCGTAATTTCGTATTACTTACGCAGTTGTTTGCGGGTCGTAATATACACTGTTAGACTTTTCTGTAATTTCTACAGTTATTTACTTTAAATCCCCCAGTATTATACTGCTATTTCTCTTTACAGTAAATAACTGTGATTTCCATTGCATCATGGGAATTTTCTGTGACGTCTAACACCACATACAGAGACTTACTGTATTTTTTAAATTTGCTGTATACTACTGTATTTGACGTAACTGCCTCTCTGGCTGGCAACCATTCCACCGTGCTTTTTATTTCCTAATTTTTGCCTTACACCGCGTGTCTACAACGCTATAATAGCCAGAGGCTGTCTATATTGGACACATTGAAGCGACCGGACCTTTAAATGCAAACCTGTTTATCCAGGGCCGGATTAACAATTTCCTGTGCCCTGGGCAACAAGACTTAGGGGTAGTTAGGGGGGTTTGGGGGCATGCTCCCCCGAGAAAATTTGGATTTCTCTGACCTACATATGTGCAATTTAGGACTTTTGAAGGCCAAAAAATTATAAGAAATAGGCTAGCTTTAAAACCTTGTCATTAGATTATTTGTCTGCTCTCTCCTCATCTTCATATTTCTTATTCTCTCAGTATTCTTATACTGGCCTATTTCTACCTCTCCTAAAGCTGAACTTTGACTGATAGTCTTTTCATTTTCGTCTGTGTCAGTGACGAAAATAAACATAGTTTGTTTATTGATATTATTGATATACTCAACTGATATTTATACGTTTTATGAATCATTTTCTTAGACATGTTAATTTACTCAAGGCTACCAGGAAAGTTGTATAGCTGTAAAGTCAGTATTGACATTAGGAACCTTCTGCAAGCTTTGGGATTTGAAAACGTCTGTTTTTAAATGTTAAAAGTAATTTTAAATAATACAAATTATAGTCTACGTTTAACGCAGTTGGTGGAATTGGCAGACGTTCCCTTAAGCATTGTGCGCTGTGGAAACGCGTCAAAGCATTCTCAGGTATACTTATGCAGCATTAATGCACATATGATTTTGAACGAATATTTCATCATGTCGATATACAATGGTCACATAATGTTAAAACTAATCTTGCTATTGATATCTTTGTTAGACTACCGACCCTATAGAACAAATGTCCTGCTAATATCGAACCTGAAACGTGCTTTACCGTGCTCAACCAGCGGGAGTGCATTTCACGAATTAGTAATCGCTGGCGTTCAGCGGGGAGGGAGGAAAGTCGCGTGAACCAGCGTAGATGCACTTTATGCAGTGAAGAAGATCGTAAAGAGTTTGATAACTTTATTAAATTTCTGTGTATTTCCTACCTGTCAGGGCCCCCTAGATGTCATGGGCCCCTGGGCAAGTGCCCAGTTGCCCTAATGGTTAATCCGGCCCTGTGTTTATCCCTTGTCAGAAATAGCGCGAGCGCTTGGACTCGTATCGGACTACGTCAGAAATATAACGGCCGCGGCGCATCACTACACTGACTGTCTGGGATTTGTCGTGTCGCGTCAGAGCATCCAGTGTAGGTAATGGGGTCTGTCTTTTGTTGGATCGCGACGTTCGTGTCTGGCCCGAGGAAGAGACGGAATTCACTTCACCGAGAGAGAGAGAGATCAGCAAGCAAGGTAAAAAAAAAAAAAAAAAACATTCTGTGTGTGTTGATAGGATTGTGCCCAGTTTAACCTATGTTATAACGTTAACGTTAGCCTACTGCTACTCGTCGTCAACATGGCGGTAACGAACTTTACCATGGTAAACTAACGTTTCATTTTACACACTTTGTTAGATTATTGAATTGTCGAGTTAAAATATGCCAACGAGCAACGCGTTTACATTAACAATAAATGTGAATAAACTAATGTGAAATTCTGTTTATAGCCTAATGTTGGCCTACTGATGACAACCTTTATACCGGTAGTTTTAGCATTAGTTTGCAAACTATACCATATTATAGTTTTTTTTTTTTTTTTTATGGAATTTAATATTTACTTCCATTTTTGTGTTTAAAGGCAACTGCAACAAAGCGCCAATTCGCGCCAGTGATTTCTAGCAGGATTCCAGAGGTAGGCCAGCCCATTTGTGATATGAGATAAGTTGCTGAAATGATTAGCATACGCTATGTGAAAATTGCTTTTGAGCCACTGGTGCAGACTAGGTATCTTACAATATCTTATACAATTGGCTAACTTTATATCAAATAAGTGACCTTTGCATTATGTCTAACTTTATTACACAGCAAATGAACCAATCAGAAGATGGACCATTGTCTTTGTTCAGTCTCACCAGATTAAATGTATCCAGGTAAGCACTGCAGTAAAACTCTCACTAATTTATTCATACCAAATCTAGCATTCTAAACAACTTAAGTTTATATTTTTGCATTATTTTGATATTTTATTAGCCAGAAGACTCTGCCATTGCAGTTCCACCTGACTAGGAAGGTCCTAATATCAGCGCACAGGTGGGTTAACTAATGTAGGAAGGAGAACGATCATCACTCAGTGATTTCTTGCATGTATCTTACTGTGTATTTGTCTCAAACAGGTACTCCTTCACTGCAGACAAGCTGAAATGGGCTAAAATCATCGATTTCAGTCGTTCTTTCTATGGATCTCAGCATTTTTGGACAGAATTTAGGATTTGTAAGTATTAAAATTTAATCTGGCATAATTTAATTTAGTTCTTTTGTATGCTATTTATTGACAAAAGCTGTTTACAAATATATATTCTTAAGTTTTTGTGAAAATAATAATAAAAATTAACAAAAAAGGAGGTTAAAAATAATGTGACACTAATATTCTCTCTCTCTCTCTCTCTCTCTCTCTCTCTCTCTCTCTCTCTCTCTCTCTCTCTCTCTCTCTCTCTCTCATATAGTGTTGGAACCGGGATCTCCTCTGAAGGACTGAGTACATTTGTGTTTGTGGGCACACATGCAGACCAGGGAACACTCTGATGTTGTCAATCAAGTTCTGAACAGGAACCAATCTTTGGAGAAGTTCATTTATTCGCAAAGGTGGACAAAAACATTGTGTTGGCTTTTTAAAGATTATTTTGATGATGACTTTTACTCCTATGCTGTAGAAAAGATGGAGTAGACAGTCTGACATTGATAATAATAAGAAATGTTTCTCGAGCATCAAAGAGACTTCTTTCAAAAACATTACGACACTTAAATACTTCTTTTGGCCACCAGTGTACATGAATCCAACACATTTTTGGAAATAAGTGAAATTATTTTTAAGGTGGGGTTATGTGTCTTGTATTGTGAAAAGAAATGTGTTTTGTCCTGTTTTGGACATTTCCTTTTTGAATGCTTAAAAATGTATTTATATTCTGTAGTTTTATGAATGTAATGGTTGATATTTCATTATAATACTTGTATAAGCTAAACAACCAATGACTCTACATTCATTTAGTCAAATGCTAATGTTTTGTTTATGGTTTTATGTATGTTTTCAAAAATGTTTGCAGTGAAGGACAGCACATAGTGTGTTAATTTAACACGTTTACACATCTTTGTGCTAACCTCTCTGACATATTTACTTTGTTAAAATCATTAACACAATGAATGAGTTAAAATTAACACAAAAAACGTTGTCCCTAAACTCACCCATTAATGTGTAAAAATTCCACACATTATTTCCAGCATTGGCATGTTTATTTTGTGATATATATGAAATGTTTTAAATAAAAAAAAATGGTATTTTGTGATAACTTTGTCTAATTGGTTTGTATGAAAGTAGTACTTATGTAGGATAAAAATAAAATTAATCATATATCAAAATTATCAAATCTAATTTATATTTAGTAGTGAGTTAAGTAGAATAGAATAGAATAGTTTAGTAGAATTAAATACAGTAGTGTACTGATTAGCTTCATTTTTACAGTAATGCACTGAATTACACAAAACTGAAATACGGTTTGGTACTGTAACTCTTAATTACAGTACTGTAAAAAAAACCAAGGAAAAAAAGAATTGTCTTCCCTTCCTCTTCAATTTGTCTTTTTTAATGCCCCAAACTCTTCAATATTCAAACTTTAAAGGCTCTCAGTAACCAGTATCACCAGTCTTCACTAATGAACTCAACCCTTCTCTGTTCAGTTCAAACAGCAACAGATAAAAGTGGCCCAAAACAGAGAAACTCAAACATGGGGTCTGTCCAAATACACACACTTGGCCACTAGAGAGTATGTGCACGCAACAGGATATAAGTGAGCACATTTTACTGGTGCAAACATGAGTATGTGTATTTTGTCATTTGTACAACATTTGCAAATGCTTTTTATCATTAGAATCGAAATAAAGCTCTGTAAACACTTGCAGTTTTACAACACCATAAGTGTGTCAAATTAGGTCATCAAAAGTTCTACACACACTTGATCACTTGGGCCAAATACAAGAACAAAATGTAATGTAAGTAGACAAATGGTGAAGTGGAAAGATCGCAAGTGTTGGTGGACAGGCCGATACATGTCAAGATGAACAGGGATGAAACGAGTTATGCAGCCCAGCAATATCATTAAAGCAGCTGTTTAGTTGTGAATATAACAATATAAATTTTGAATGTTCAAATTTTTTTTTGATTAAGGTTCATATAAATATAGACTTATACTAACTGACAAAGATGCCAATATGAAAATACAGAGGTAGACAAACACAAATGATGAGGACATAAAACATGAAAATGAGTTTTAGAGAAATACACAAATGATGTGATGAGCTGAATGAGGGATGAGAGCAGATATAATAATAGCGTAGTGTAAATCTGCAGACAGAAACATCAGACTCAGGACAGAAACACACGACCTCTAAAGTAAGAACATGTTCATTCTTCAAACACAATTACACTTTCAGATGTTAATATTGTCTCAATGATCATGTACAGTGAATTCAAGCTGCTGTTCAGATACTAAATGAAATTGTCATATTTTACTCCAAAATGAATCTAGGAATGTTTGTTGTCTGAGTTTTTCTATGTGTTTCTTCCTCAGAAATGGACCAAACTCTATATTTGATTCTTCTTCTCATTGGTGAGTGTGTTTGGTGTATTATTTATGGTTTATAGTTTCATCAGGTTTGACCCTGTTATGAAAAGCATTAAATCAAACGCTCTCTTTCACAGCTCTCTGCTCCGTATCTGAATGTGTTCAGCGTCAGTATCACTTTATAAACGTGAGGAAGACCTGGACTGAAGCTCAGAGATTCTGCAGAGAGAATTACACAGATCTGGCCACCGTTGACAACATGAACGACATGAACGAGCTGAAGAAGAGTGTGAATGATGGAGGTGTTCAGGATATCTGGATTGGGCTGCAGAAGACGAGTGTTGATAAATGGCAGTGGTCTTCAGGTGAACCTGCGCTCTATCTGAACTGGGCTGATGGACAACCTGAAGGCAGGGATGATTGTGCAATGATGAAAAATGGACAATGGCAGGATTTACCATGTAGTGATAAAAGTCATTTTATCTGCAACACAAGTAAGTAATTTAAAATTACAGCAACCGTTCATTTATAGATGTACCATGTACCAAATATGACGGCTCCTGAACGTTTTCCACTAACATACACAGTAATAACTTATAAATTAAAGGCAATTTCCGAGAGGCTAGCAATATCAAGTCAGCTCCAAACCCACGGCTCCTTCAAAACACATGAACACACACAGCAGACTCTGCTAGTCACGAGAGAATTTGGATTTATTATAAAATAGCTATAATAACAAATAACAAATAATTAATGCTAATAAAATAATAAATATATATTATATTTTCAATATTTTTAGATTTAATAAAAAAAAATTGAATAGGCAGATTTTTAAACATTGCTTTAAAAAGGACACGTGAAAAAAGAGTGCAATTTCAGGAGTGACTGAGGAACAGTGTAACGGATTCACTCATGTAATTATATTTTTTCTCTGCAATTTGGTGTTCAGTTTTCATACCCTACGCTTTGCCTATCCTGTTATATAAAGTCCATTCCATTTCTGGCCTCGCTCCCTGTGTGTGTGTGTGTGTGTGTGTGTGTGTGTGTGTGTGTGTGTGTGTGTGTGTGTGTGTGTGTGTGTGTGTGTGTGTGTGTGTGTGTGAGTTTCCTGGGAAATACAGTACTTCCATATTAATTGGAAATTTTTCCTAACAGTTATTATCAGCATGAGAATTTGAGTAAATGTATCTGTGTAAAAGGTAGAGGATGATGCCTCCTCCCGCTTTAGAACAATGTGCATTTACGTTTAAAATGTAACATTTCCAATGTAATGGAAACATGTTTCTGATGCTTCCACCACTGCTCTTATTCACATTAAAAACCATAAAACAGCGAAAGACAAATTGACACTTATTTATGAAACAGTTTTTTAAATTGTTTTTTTATTGAAGTGAACACAGGACTCGTCATGGACAATCAGCAGAAGAACTGGAGAGACGCTCAGAGTTACTGCAGACAGAAACACATTGATCTGGTCAGTGTGAGGAACCAGGATGAGAATCAACAGGTTCAGAAGTTCATCAATGATAGTCACATATCTAATGATGTCTGGATCGGTCTGTTCAGAGACTCATGGCAGTGGTCAGATCAGAGTAACTCCTCTTTCAGATACTGGAAGTCTAGTGAACCTAATAATTATGGAGGTGGTGAAAACTGTACAGTGATCGAACCAAATGCTCAGGGTCAATGGAATGACATCTCTTGCAACAACCAATTTCCTTTTGTGTGTCATGAAGGTGAGCAGATCCTCACAAACACACACAATCCATCCATCACCTCCAGATATCTTAAAGGGTTAGTTCACCCAAAAATGAAAATTCTGTCATTAAGTACTCACCCTCATGTCGTTCCAAACCCGTATGATCTTCGTTCATCTTCTGAACATCACTGACAGCTATTTAATTAATACTTTGAAGGCCCAGAAAGGTAGGAAAAACATCATTAAAATAGTCCATGTGACTACAGTGGCTTAACCCTCTGGGGTCTAAGGTGTTTTTGGGGTCCTTGAGATGTTCTGACATGTCCTGACATTCATGCTTTTTTCAATTGCTTATAAACATATTAATGGCAAAGGTGTAATTACACTCTATTTAGCACAAACAGGGCTACCATAATATGTGAGCAACATGCATGTACATGTTTGTATTTTTAGATTACAGCCCGGAAAGTACTACATAATTAAGGTGAATTTACAGTGTAACTTTCGGTAATTATAGTCTACCTATGAAGTACTTCCATGTAAGTATAAGGGAACAATATGCAAAATTTGGGGAATAAAGGGGTAACAACCAGGAGAATTAAAAAATATATATTTATACTGTACGTATTATAGAACTAAGGGGTACGTATTCTACTATTATGATAAAACAATCTTGCATTTGGGACCAATTTACCGAGAACATACACTGTGCACCTTTTTGTAAAAATTGTGTACCAATACAAACTGTATAGGCTTTTTAAACTACAGGGTACATATCTATGCATTTATACAGTTTTTTTTTTTTTTTTTTATATAGTAAAAGTGCAGATGTTTAAGTTTGAGCTTACATGCTTCAAGGCAAGTAAAGCTAAAACTATTGCATTTTTATTTATTTTTTTTATACTGGGAAATATACTCTTGTACCAAGTAGTTACAGGGTAAGTGTGGCATTGCGGGCCGTAAATTAAAGTGGTGCTTGTTACCCTCTTGTTCAATGTAGTTACAACATAAGTACAATAACAAATACATACTGACAATCTTATAATACTGACTTGGAAACCTTTATAAATTTGTCCCAAATGTGATTGTTGTATCATAATAGTACAATAAGTACCCCTTAGATCTACAATACTTACAGTATAAAAAAAGTTATTTCTCCTGGTTGTTACCCTTTTATTCCCCAAACTTTACATGTTGTTCCCTTATACTTACATGTAAGTACTTTATAGGTACACTATAATTACAGAAAGTTACACTGTAAAATCGCTTTAATTACGCAGTACTTTCCAGGCTGTAATCTAAAGCGTTACCGAATAATGTTTATGCATGGTTATTGAAAAAAACAAAAACTAAAGTTTCTGAAATAAGGCCACAAAACACATACTAAATATGTGTCCACAAGACTTTTGACTAATGGATGTTGTCGCCTAGAGTTTTTTCTTCAAAATGATGTGAAAATCATCCTGCCTAATCATTCACAAAAAACAATACATTGATTTAAACTTTGTAAGACACTTTCTGTTTGGAAAGGCAATATGCGCAGGGGCGTCAATGATCCAACACCATCATGAATATTGAGTGGTTCACACTTGAGGAGACAATGGGGCCCGCATAATGGGGCTGCATACATAATTAGCCTTTCATTCAGGTGTGTCACTGAGCCACAAGAAAGAATGCAAGAGCAATATATATATATATATATATATATATATATATATATATATATATATATATATATATATATATATATATATATATATATATATATATATATTCTACCAAATTGGTTCACAGTTGGAAGCATCTAATTTTTTATTTTTATTTTCACAAATTGTGCTTGCAAATTGTATAATATCCAAAGTAAACATGTCTAGTAATCGTGCAGTTAATTCTCATACTGTATTTTCAGTTTTGGAATATGTATCCTCTCCCCAAATTTGTCACTAATAAAACACAATAAAAAAATATTTAAAGAAAAGGCTTATATTTACCTTTTACTGTAATAGTTTTTTTTACATCTACCTTGTAAATATATTTTTTTATTAAAAAGGTTACAATTACAACAACAATTCAAGTGTAATATTTCTTTGTAAAAACTAAAGTATACATTTTATCATACTTCAAAGTTAAGGATTCATTACTTTGAATATAGCCTACATTGGAACAAACACTATAATAACATATTATTTGATTTTTTACAAAAAAAAAAAAAATTGGGACAAAACATGCATGAGCAAAAATGGCCAAACAAAAGCTTATTTGAGGTGGCAGTCTATTTTACAGTAAAAATGTATAATCTATCCAAAACTAGTCAACGAAATGTTGACTTTCATATGTCTGTAACATATGTCTATCGTTTTTTTATTATAGGGAATCTAAATGTTAATTTGCAGTTTAATACGTTGCTTATACAAATACATTTTATTTCACCATATTTCAGTCGATTTTTACTCATCTCAGTATAGCAATACAGTTTGCAGCAATCATTCATTCACACACAGAAAGCGATTCAAATTTAAACCGTATTTTTGCGAGTTGTGGTAAACAGCGCACATCTCTGCCATTCATTCACACACAGAAACGCGATTCACTTGAGAATGAAAAAAACGTACTACAGTATTCCTCAGCTCAGCCGGATCCGTTGCTCCTCGAAATACCAGCACTTCTGAGGTACATTTTCCATTATTATTATTACGATAGTATTATTCCTCACAGCGCTGCGAGACGGTGTAAACAAGTACAATGATCTGAATAAACTTGATGTGTTTTCTCGAGCTGATATGGGGCCGTTCACAGTTTGCAGGATTGCCTCAGTCATTTGCGTTTGAATAGCGCGCGCTCTCCGTGGGCGGGATCACATTAAAAATAATGAGCTGATATGAGAAGTTTAGAGACGTGCTCCAAAAAAAAAAGTTCACAGAGACGGACAGGCAGAAAGCACACCCTGTTTATTGTCTTTATTTTACAAAAAAAAAATTTTTCGCTTGTAAGTGGACACATAAAAAAGTAGACATTTAACAGTTTATTTTTTCATATTTTTTAAGTCTGTATGACCATAAATGACTGAGTATTTTAAGTTTATTTTGCTTTTATGTGAAAGAAATCGAGCAAAATATGCCCGCGCGTTTGCCGACCTCAGGGGGTTAACCTTAATTTTATGAAGTAATGAGAATACTTTTTGTGCACCAAAAAAAACAAAATATTGACTTTATTCAGTCATTTCTCTTCTTCCGTATCAGTCTGCTGGTGTTGATGGCGCAGGATCTGGTGTTCTGACATATGACCCCAAGCAGAGGAAGACGCACACGAGGTCACGCATGCATCGTGTTGCTCTCGTGAACGCGACTCGGAGACTAATACGGAAGAGAAGAAATTGTTGAATAAAGTCCTTATTTCGTTTTTTAGCGAACAAAAAGTCTTCTTGTTGCTTCATAAAATTAAGGTTAAGCCACTGTAGTCACATGGACTATTTTAATGATGTTGTAAGAACTGATTTTCCTGCTAAGACAAAAGCTGAGATAAAACTCACCCTACAATAAAGCAATAAAACGCACCCTGGACAGAAGATCGCAAAGAAAGAGCACAGGACATTGTCTTGTCCAAACTTTTCTCCTTCCTTATCTCTGCATCCCTCTCTCCTCTCTCCCTGAGTCAAGTCACCAAAAGTTCACTGAGAATGTCTATATATCACATATGATGTACCTTGTGAATCTATTGTTTTTCCTTTTCATGTTTGGTATCATTTTAAATGTCTCAGAGCGATTTCATTGCAGTCATTGGTTTAATGAGAAAGATTGAGAACTTAGGAGACCTGTTCTCCTCTTTGGGTGATGTCTCTTCAAGATATCTTCCGAAACCAGGTGTTACCCCCTGGGGTACATGAATTGACTCAAAACAACTCTAAAAAATGTTTGCACAAGCCTTTTGTTCTGGTCTGGGTGTTTAAGGATAGGTGACAGAGCAGTCTTGGGGAACCTCTAACCAGGATAATCCCCCATTACAGTGCTGTGTCCGTGTTTTCCCGTTGGAACACACTCACACACCACTGTGTCAGGAATGCATTGCCTACTCTTAGTCATCTTTGAGTAATTTATGTCATGTATTTATTTTTTTCTGAATTGGAATCTCTACCATACGGTGACGCATTGCTGCCACATACATATTATTTTTTCCCCTCAATTATGTCGTAATAACGAGATCTTATGTCGTTAAAACAGCATCTTCTTTTGCCCTTATAAGGACATGTTAGTGGAGCGGCTAAGTGCTTATGTTTGGCAGAATCGTTCAGTTTATGATACAAGCATGAAAATTGGCATGTGCAGTCTCCATGGGTCACTTGACAAGAAAATTGTCCGAGCCACTGGAAATTTCAAGATGGCGGCCATTTTTCAAGATGGCCGACACCTTAGTGGAGCAGTTAAGTGATATAGTGGTTTATTTGGTGATACAAGCATGGAAATTGGCATGAGCAGTCTCCGTGGGTCACTTGACAATAAGCCACCTACAGCTACTTGAAATTTCAAGATGGTGGCCATTTTTCAAGATGGCCACCACCTTAGTGGAGCAGTTAAGTGATATAGTGGTTTATTTGGTGATACAAGCATGAAAATTGCCATGAGCCTAATTGCTCCACTAAGGTGGTAGCCATCTTGAAAAATGCCCGCCATCTTGAAATTTCAAGTAGCTGTGGGTGGCTTATTGTCTAGTGACCATCAGAGACTGCTCATGCCAATTTTCATGCTTGTATCACCAAATAAACCACTATAATATCACTTAACTGCTCCACTAAGGTGTCGGCCATCTTGAAAAATGAAAAATCTTGAAATTTCAAGTGGCTCGGACAATTTTCTTGTCAAGTGACCCATGGAGACTGCGCATGCCAATTTTCACGCTTGTATCATAAACTGAATGATTATATCACTTAGCCGCTCCACTATGTGTAGTCATCTACAAAATATGCCATTATCCACATAAAATTGACAGCCAATCGTGCCTTTATCACACTTCTACGTTCAAAAAGCTTAAGCAAATAGTAGCAGCCCCCAATCAGGCAAAATTAATCAATGAGGCCCTTTTTAAAAATATATTTTATATAGGCCTATAATTTTTTTTTTTTATATATAATATATTATATATACACAGCAAAATCTCCAGTGTTGAAATCCTGGTGTTAAGCACTCTTAGAGTAAAGAGTTAATTTTCTGGTGTTGAATTTCAAGGGATTAACACTGCTAGTGTAAACTGCACACTCTGGCTGGTGAAAATATGTAGAGTTAAATTTGGTTAAATCTAAAGAACACCAAGAGAGTGTAATTAGTTACATCCGGGACATTTATGCGCTGGGCGCGACGAAACGACCTGGATTCCTGGAACTTTTTTTCACAGTCGCCATTTTCTTTGACTCGCGATGCAAGGCATACGAGGAGGGAAAACGCAGAAAATAAGTGTTTTATCGCATTTATATATGCATTTTATTGCATTATATTGTTTTATTTCGATATTTATGTGCTGTGAACGGCTAAACCGTTCTCAGAAAGGCATTTTTATTGACGTGCGATGCAGAGCAGACCAGTATGAGGTTGCTTTTAAACAGAGAAACCTTCCAAAGTAAGTTAAGTGTTTTATCTAATTTACAATATGTATTTTATAACATATTGATTTATAGCAATATTTAAATGCTCTGCGCGCTTAAACGAGCCGAAACCTTTCTTAAAGGCGACATCTTTGACTCAATACGGAGCTGACGACGAGATTTGCTTGTAACGTTAACAGGAAAAACACCGAAAGTAAGTGTTTTTAACCTAATTTACAACATGGCATTATATTGTTTGTTTTTTTACGATATTTATGTGATGTGCGCGCCTAAACCTTTCTCACAGACTAACGTTATGCCCTGCATCTTCTTTGACTCATGACGCAGTGCAGACACGGAGTTTGCACGGAGTTTAACGGTGAAAACACTGAGTAAGTGTTTTATCTCATTTACAATATGTATTTTATAATGTTATTTTGTTTTATTATTACAATATTTGTGATGTGCAAATATCATAATGTATTTATCCTCAAACTATCTTTTACTCTCGTTTGCCAGCACACCTAACTTACCTTAACTGAAACAACGTTAACTGAAAAACAATTTTTCTTAGAATGTGTAAGTAATTCTTTAAGATTAAATGTTTATGAAAATGTATTTATCAGATTCAATTTTTGACGATGTTTGGATATGCTATTGATTTTTGGATAGGCTATTGATTTTGCTATTTGTGTTTGCTAGGAGCATTATGCTGCACCAAGCTGGTCTTTAAAGGCTGTACAGAACCTGGTGAGGGTCAGATTTTACAGATAACATTATGAGATAATCATGTGTATAAACATAAAAAATAATCATAGCTTGTTGCTATTTGGTATAACTAGATTTTTTTGTGTTTCATAACACTCATTTTGAATTTGTCCTGTCAAATTACTTTACAAAAGTATTTTTTCCCCCCTTTTCCTTTTACTTAAATAAAAATAGTTTTCAAACCAATTGTTTTCATGATTTGACAGGTGTTTTCTTGCTTTTTAATTTTAGACTCAACTGATTGGGAAATCTCTGCCCATCACCTGCCTCCAACATCACAAAGCCACAAGAAGGGAACAAAGATTCTTCCATCAGCTGACTATTTAGTGAGATTTCTTAAGGTGCGTGTCTAAATTTATTCCTAAAGGGTTAGGCTAGTTCACCTACAATTGGAAATTATGTCATTACTTACCCTCATCTCGTTCCAAACATGTAAGACTTTTTCATCTTCACAACACAAATGAGGATATTTTTAATGAAATCTGAGAGCTTCCTGTCCCTCCATTGACAGTCCACGCAAATACCACGTTCAAGCCCCAGAAAGGTGTAAAGGTACATCATTAAAGAACTTCATGCGACTCCAGTGGTTTAACATACATTTTATTAAACTACGCAAGTGCTGTGTTTGCAGCAACAAAACATTTACCACTTAACCTGTTAACCGTTGCCAGAGCGCGGGCGCACTGAAGCGTTTTTTTTTTATAAATAGTTCAAAGTTACTATCAGATTTAATGTTATACCTTGACAAACTATACATCATTACAAAGATATAAGACTCAAGTTTCAGAATTTGACCACTATTGTATTCTGAGAAACTTATAGCGACAGTTATTTCTTAATTTGTGTCAGGAATTATGAAATGAAAAAATGAGTCGATACCTTTAATATGAATTATGCGCGTCAGCCGCTTTCATTCATAAAAAAACTCCCGTGCCGTCGTCATGACAGCGATACACAAAACAACGTCCTTCAGGGCTTTTAGCTCAAAAATGTGCAGATTTGGAGAAATATTGATATATTCTCACAGGTTTACATCAGATTTCTATAGACAGGAATAATATTTATTGAATTTATACCCAAATGCGTCGATGTAATCATTATGAGCGTTTGTATACTCTGTTAATGCGTTTTCAATTCATACCAATAGCATGAGGGCGCCCTCGCCGCCCTGTGCACAGTATTAGAACATGAAGAAGTGCCATAATCATGTGACAATCCAGGAAGCCTCGAACACACACACAGCTAACAACAGATCGCGCTGTAACTATGGCTGTAACATGGAGATACAGTCGTTTTGAAGACAATAAACATGTTTGCTATGATATTTGAGTTACCTGTGTTTTTCAATCCATGCCAGGTATTTCCATAATAATAGATTATATTTATAATGTAATGCTAATCAATATAGACTATCATTGTGCAGAACAGTATACAATAGTATATTTTCTGTCTGATTTTTTATCTGAAGCCAAATTAGATCACAGAAAATTATTTAAAATACTCGATTTGCTTTATAAAGTAAGTTTATAAGCACAAACATGGTTTTAATCTCATAAATTGTCGTGTATTGATGGTGTGCTAAGCTAACATGCTAGCTAGCCCTAGGTGCACCTGCCACCTAGAAGTTATATTTTTATTATTTTTTGAATGCTTACTGAAATGTTTCTTTATTCAAGAAATGCATTTAAAACAGTTTAGAATGTAAGGGTGAACTTTGAGAAAATAAATTAGTGACTGAAACCATATGAATAGCATGTGAATAGCCAGTCGTTAGTAACTAATGCAGACAAAAGAAATGCATATTTAGAGCCATAACCTGGCTGGAGAGGTGTGAATGTGTGCAGGGGGAGACTGAGACTGAATGGGGATCGTTTGCACCACAAAACAATAAAGACAATATACTGCATAGATGGTAAGAAGATGACACTAAATATCAGTAGCATTTTAGCATCAAATCAAAATAAAGTCACATGACATGGTCTTGAAAAACATTTCACTAAATACAGAGTTTTGGACTTATTATCTTAAGATTTTAAACATAAAATGTTTAGACATGTGGCATTAGCTGTAGTGCATTTCTAGACTGCTCCAGGGCCAACTTCAATTTTATTTTCATGAGGATGTTTCATAAAAAATAATTTCTAATAACTTTACAAAACTTTGAAGCTATTTATAACAATTTTTGTCATTATGACAATAATTAATTCTACATTACAATAAACTGCCAGGTGTCAGCTTTCAAATGAGATCATACTTGTGCTTTTAGTACAAAGGGTTCATGAACTGTATCTGTTTCAGTTTGGGTATGTCATTTCTTGGGATTTTTCAAAAGTGGGGTTGCAGCTTAACAGGTTAATTTATTAAATATTAATTTCCAACATGCGTTGTTAAGTGAGCGTGCATCGAAGATTAATAATTTGTAAATAAAGTTGAGGTTTTTTGTTGTTGTTTTTTCGTGCAAACAAAGCACTCTTGTTGCTTCATAAATTTTTTTGAAGTTAAACCACTTGAGTCACATGGATTACTTATGATTTCCTTTATACCTTTCTGTGGCTTTGGAAGTGATAGTTGAATAGGTTGTCAATGAAGGGACAGAAATCTCTTAGATTTTATAAAAAATATCTTAAAGGGATAGTTCGGCCAAATTATATTTAACCCATGATTTACTCACCCTCAAGCCGTTCGAGATGCATATGTCAATCTTTTATCAGACGAACACATTTTCAGTTATTTTGGAAAATGTCTTAGATCTTTCAGTTGTTATAATGTGAAGCTATGGGGTCCACCTCCTTCAAGTCCAAAAATGTGCATGCATCCTTCACAAAAGTAATCCATCTGGCTCCAGGGGGATAAACGAAGGCCTTCTGAGGGTAATCCGTGCGGTTTTGTTGTAAAAATATACATATTTACTGGCTGCGCTGTCACGTTCGTTCTACGTCACAATGCTTCCTACGCTACGTCCTACGTCATACGCCAGCATCCATCTCCGTGAACGCGCGTCGACCGTTGCCGGAAGCAAGTTCTTTTCGTTTATAAAGTTTTAAATGTGTATATTTTTCGACAAAACCGCACGGATTACCCTCAGAAGGCCTTCGTTTATCCCCCTGGAGCCGGATGGATTACTTTTGTGAAGGATGCATGCACATTTTTGGACTTGAAGAAGCTGGACCCCATTACTTCACATTATAACCACTGAAAGATCTAAGACATTTTCCAAAATAACTGAAAATGTGTTCGTCTGAAAAAAGATTGACATGCATCTCGAACGGCTTGAGGGTGAGTAAATCATGGGTTAAATATCATTTTTGGCCGAACTATCCCTTTAAGTGTTCCGAAGATGAGCAAAACTTTTACTGGTTTGGAACAACATAAAGGGTGAATAATGACAGATTTTACATTTTTGGATGAATTAAGTCTTTAATTTACTTGGAAATCAGTAAATTCAAGTCTAACTGGTTAGTTAATCTAACCAAAATAGTTTATTGTTTGAGTCACGAAAGTCTAAGATGATTGAACTTTTTCCACCATAAACTTGCTGTATTTATAAAACACATAGTATTAATTGTAAATGGTCTGGTTTTGTGTTGTTTAGGGAACCAGCACTCCAGGATTTTGAGAAAGTTGGATCTGCACAGCCGTTCCTGCTCTGTGAAACAACTATGCACTGAACTTTACTGTTAGCAACTGGACACAACTGATCCACTCATATTCTGCAACTGTTTTTCATCTGTTGAATGTTGTTGCTGTACTGTTGCAAAGTCGAAGGTATTGACTCAACTTCACTGACACAGGACTTACATTCACTGACATGTACAGGACTTTAAGTATTAGATCATTTGATGAGCAGCTTTCACATAATTCTGATGACAGAAATGGTTATATTTTGCCTTCATTTATTTTAAAAGTTAACCTATGATGTAAAGGGACTTGTTTGTTAATAAAAACTAGTTTGTTAAAACAACTGTTTGCATTTTGCCTTTATTTTTAACTTTACAATGAACAGAATTCTATATGATCCCCGACTAAGGTTACATTTTAACTTTCTGGATTGTTTTGATGTGCATTCAATGTTATCAATAGGTTAAATGCTTTGCATTTATTTCTGAAAAGATTCCTTTTGTCAAAAAGCAAGATTGAGTCAAATTTAACACTCCTGAAATGTATAAATTGATTCCTAATAGTATTACAAATCAATACAGATCAATTCTACAAGAGTTGCATTTTATGTTAAACTTTACATCTTATGTAGTGTTAATATGGCAACAACTCTGTAGTGTTGAAAGAAAAACACACATTTGGTGTTAAATTTTGACACTACACACTGGTGTTGGGTAAATTCAACACTAACCAGTGTTGAATTTTGACACTACGCACTGGTGTTGGGTAAATTCAACACTAACCAGTGTTGACTGGTGTTAAATTTTAACTATTTAGAGAGTTGCTGCAACTCTGCCATAGTGTTAAATATTTAACACTTTGAAAAGTGTAGTTTTAACTCGATCTAGTGTGGACCAATATAGACACTTTTAAAGTGTTGAATTTAACTCGATAGGTGTTGAATTAACACTGCTGATTTTGCTGTGTAGCCTAAGATTTATTTCTGTTAATAGGCTATATCTTCATTAGATATAATTTAAAAAAGTAGTCAAAACACATCTAACAGAATATAGCCTAAGTTGTTTATTTTTTACAACATCGTGTTCTTATTTTGTCTAATTAACGAAATGTCAATCTTCATCTTTATAACAGAAGATACAATACAAAAATCTTCAAGATACAGCCATATACAATCTTCACATGTATAACGGATTGTCACCTTATAAACAGTCCTTGTGGTGGAATAAGCAATGCTATATAGAAATATATGGTTACCGGTAGTATCTTAATTTAAACTTTATTTTATTATTTTATTAGGTCATTAACTAATTATGCTAACTCAACTAATTTAATGTAAAGAGCTGGATACTAATTACTAATTAAATAATGTCAAATATTAAATGTAGGCTATTGATTAGAGTTGCCATAGACTAAAGGATTTTTCTAGACTAGTAGTCATTCATTTAAGCAAGTAGGACTAATCGCACGTTTATATTCAATCCTGGGTGCATGTAGGCTATAGCCTATATTCCGCGCTCAAGCGCATGCATAAAACTTGCCGCAAAGCACCGGCAAAAGTAGGCTAATGATAATAAATGTGTCTGAAAAAAATAACGAAGCATTTTAATTGTTTATTAATGAACTAGTCTTTTCTAAATCAGTGTAGGCTGCCTGCAAACATATCTCCATACATCTCCGCTGTAATGTAGCCTAGATGCGCCTTTCACGGACAGGATCACATAATCAGATGGTAGGCCTACCGTATTTGCTTTCGATTGGATTTTTTTTCGCTGGTGGACATTTTTTTTTTATAAACTTTATATATATAGTTATATTTCTCATGTCTGTGAGGCTTGTCTATACACTGTTTTTCAGTTCATTTTTGAGACGCGCTCCAATTCACAGAGATCATGAAAGCGCGCCCTGTTCGTTTTATTTTATTTTACAAAAGCACAACGTTTTCTTGTTGTTGTGAGTTTACACAAATAAAAGTAGTTGCGACTGATGTATTATTCTTTTCTGTATGGCCAGAAATGGAGTATTTAAGTTGTTTCCTCTGTTGATAGGAGAATGTGAGTGATGGCGCCGGCGCGTCCATGTCATGCAGTGCGCGCTCCACACTCCGCACAAACACTCGGATATGCGCTTAATAATAGCGAGCATCTATCTAGGTTAGAGCGAGCGGCCATGCCAGACTGATAAGTCCTCTTCATGTTTAACAAATCAAATTCTGTTGCATTTTCTTGTGCCAGTTTGAAAAGGACGGCTGAAACACTTAGCCTATACAGATAAACGCCCAACGCTGGTGTTTTTCTTTAAATAAATTCGTTTAGGCTTTAAAATAAATATTGTTTGTGGGCTAATTAATGCCAAAATAATGTGTTTATTTTATTGGCTACTTTTATTTTTCATTTTTGTTTTGCATTGAATACCATTTAAAGGATTTGCTGTGCACCGCAATGCATCTCCCATAGAGAGACACGTTAAGAGACACCTTCATTTTCTTTATAATAAAGTGTTTCTATGGGAGGAAAACGCTTAACGTGTAATTAAATGCATTGCGTTCATATTCTGGGCTCATCTGCTTTTCTGTAGGATAGTATGGTTTATTAATAAGGTGTGTACAGCATTTGATCTTTATCACTGAAGATAGCCTATTAAGCCACATTAAGCTTTTTCTTTATTATAAGGGTTTTCTATGGGAGGAAAACGCTTAGCCTAATGTGCAATTAAACGCAATGTTCGTATTCTGACTGGGCTCATCTGCTATTAATAAGGTGTGTACAGAATTTGATCTTTTAACATGAATGTCCATTGGGGGCTGCTATTGCTTCAGTTTTTTGAACGTAGATATATGATAAAGACATGATAGGCTATCAATTTTATGTGGATAAAGGCATATGTTGTACATGACTACACATGTCCTTATAAGGCCAAGAAAATATGTCGTTTTAACGACATAAGATTTCGTTATTACAAGAAAAAGATGTCGTTTTAACGACATAAGATCTCATTATTACGAGAAAAGATGTCGTTTTAACTACATAAGATCTCGTTATTACGACATAATTGAGTGGAAAAAATAATATGTGGCAGCAATGCATCACCGTACTGATAGATCAAACCGAAGGCACTGTGAATGGAGCATGGGGCACATCATTAAGGAGACCTTCCGATTACTGACTATCACTGACTTAGCACGTTGCAAATTGCGACTATTAAAAAATTACACCTTTGTTATGAGTCAGCAGTGAGCGGCCGCTTAAGGGTAAAATAGTTGCACTGCATCCTCTGACTATTCGACGTGACGTCTCAAAGCGACACCAGGTCCTTAATGAATAAATAATTGAAAGTATGGGATACTCACAGTAATCAAAGATCTAAATTAAGTCATTATCAATGGTTATGACTATTTTCTAATAAGAAACACAATCTAAATTTGATTATCATTTGAAATTGGAGTCAGATTAAGAGTAGAGCTAAAGTAATATTGACACTAAATTTTAAATTAAGTGAACTTCACTGGAGCGCTGAAAAGACACACACACATTATCCATTCACCCACACCGTTGGATTCCGTCGTTGGGCCAATGGGTGGACATTACAATGTTTTTCCAAAATATCTTAATTTGTGTTCTAAAGATGAATGAAGGTCTTTTAGGTTTGGAACGACATGAGCGTGAGTGATTAATGACAGAATTTTCATTTTTGGGTGAACTAACCCTTTAAAGTTCACGCTGTCTGACATGACAGATTCCTCCACAGTGTTTGTTCTGCATGTTGTTTTTGATCAGTCTCTCTCTAGTTTTTGCTTGTGGTTTGTTTTGTGTCCAGATAAACTGATTCTGATCAACGAGACTCTGACGTGGCCTGAAGCTCTGAGATACTGCAGACAGAATTATACGGATCTGGTCTCGGTTCATTCAGAGGAGATGCAGCGTCGTGTGATGAATGTGGTTAAACGTGCGTCTACTGAGGCGGTGTGGTTGGGTTTACACAACTACTGCCAAATGAACATGTGGCTCTGGTTGAGCGGAGAGATCGTGTGCTATCAGAACTGGGCTCCAGGGAACGGAGCGACACCGGAAGACTGCAGCCTTACGAAGAGAAAAGGAGCAGTTCAGTCTGGAGGAGATCAGCGCTGGATCAGCCTTCCTGAGACTCACAAACTCAACTTCATCTGCAGCAGATCTGAGGAGTGAGAAGACGTCAATGTTTGTGTGTTTACTTACATTCACTGTTTTCATTCTTTATTTCTCTTATTTACTTTCATATGTTAATTTTTTTTCTTTTAGTAATTTCTGAGTTAATCTTCTATTTATATTTTAATAGTCTGTATTATTTCTCTGTGTTAATTATCATAACATAATCTGATTTTATTACAGTTTTTCTCGATTGCTTAAACACTATAACCAGGCTTTTGAACTAACATTTCAAAACCATAATGCCATTTATCAAAAAGCACACCAATTTCCCTAAACTATAAACACTATTCCCTGTTTTGACACATGGGTCAGATTTGTTGAACTGTCACTGCAAAACTCTACACACAAATCCCTTAATTTCTCATTGCCTACACCATGTTGTCATATAGAAAGCACTAGCATTCAATATTGTTCACTCAGGTCAGCACAGCTTCAGCTCAGTTAGCACACAATTACCCAGGTGGAAACACTAAGAGTCAAAATTTAACACACATCAATCATATCCTTCAATAGATAGATAAAAGGGCCCAAATCAGTTCCCTGAGTTTTGGAACAATGGATCCAGAAAGACATGAAGGAAGAGATCGAGGAGGGAGGAGGAGGAGGAGGAGGAGGAGGAGGGAGGAGGAGGAGGAGGAAGAGGGAGGAGGAGGAGGAAGAGGGAGGAGGAGGAGGAAGAGGGAGGAGGAGGAAGAGGGAGGAGGAGGAGGAGGGAGGAGGAGGAGGAGGGAGGAGGAGGAGGGAGGAGGAGGAGGACGACGACGACGAAGGGCAAGGGCAAGAAGACAAGCAGTCTTCAAGCCACTCTAGTTGCCCATGTCTTTATCAATGGTATGACTAGGAGGGAGGCTGGGCTACGAGTAAGGCCAAATTTGAGTCGCTTTACCGTCGCCTCGAGAACCTTCAGGGAGGTGTGGTGGCAAACAAAATTCTATCACTGAATAAAAGACAAACATTTCCAATAGTCTTTGATGAGGTTTATTTTCTTGCAAGAAAAGGCCAGCAGTCGTACAGTCACACAGAGCGGCTGCAGAGTGTGACAGTGAAGGGAGGGCATCCTTTCTCCTTTATAGTCTTGACTCACAGAATGTTATCTTTCTAGGCAAATGATGGTATTTCAACCATATGTGGAACATTCTTAGACGTGATCATCATATCCTTGAGTGGAGGCCCTCCTGTCACGACCAACACTCTTTACCACTCCAATACAATTCCATATTAGAATAAGGTTTGTGTGTGCTCTTTTACTGTCATATGATGGTCACACACATCTTACTGTAAGTAAATATAAAAACATTTTTTAGAGAAGAGAGTAAAAAAAGAAAAAAATTATATTGTTTTTGTGTGTGTGTGTGTGTGTGTGTGTGTGTGTATGTGTTGTACTGTGTAGTACATGAATGAATAAAAATGTGCCAATGTATCCACTGGTTGTGTCTTTTGTGTTCATCATGTGAAAAGGTTTGTGATGGGGGGAACCACAAGCAACATAACTTACCAGTTTTGGAAATGTTGTTTTGAATTTATTGCACCAGTGTGTTAGACTATGTTGTAGTGTGTGTGATTTTGAGGGCTTGTGTGTCCTGTCTGAGGGCAAAGTTTGGTTTTTCAGCAAGAGTGAATGGTTTTGAGTCTAGAGCTTCATTTTGACCTGAAAATAGGATGTTTGGGGAATTGGGTGAGACGTTATGGATTTGTGTTTATAGTTTTGAGAATACGAGGCATAGTTTCAAGAAATGTGTTTAAACAATCGAGAAAAACTGTAAAGATCTCTTGTAAGATTTGTTTTGTTTGGCTGATTCTAGAGACCTTCATGATTATGTAGATATATATATGTCAACAAAAAATACTTATTAGTAACATGAAAATGACCTTTCTTTGGGAGGGTTTGCCTTCGCCCTGCTTCCTGGAAATAGGGGTAGGAAGTTGACAGCCTCATGTGACAGGGAGGAAGTGAATACCTTTTTTCTTGAAATCCTTTATTTGGTTGTTTGCTTGCATTTCATTGAGAAATAAAAAATGGACAACATCTAGAAAAATATTTACAAAAGGAAAATGACAACCATGTACTGCGGCAACTATAGTTGCCGCAGTACATACCTTCATGACATACCTTCATGACATAATCATGAAGGCCTCTAGAAGAGAGAGGAGAGAGACAGAGAAGGGTCAAAAGGTGGTGGTGTTATGATATACATAAAAAACAATATTCAGTGTCAGGAAATTCAACAGCTGAATGATCATGAACTAGAATGCTTGGGCTTAAATATTATACTATCACCACAAATGTCTTTCACAATCATTGTGGTATATCGCCCCCCCTCTTCAGATGCCATTTTTTATGAAAAGTTTGAAACATTACTGAAAGAATCTAACTTAAACAAAGAGACCATTATTTTGGGTGATATCAACATAAACTGGGAGGACACATCATGTAGAAAAAAGCTTAAAAGAATAACTGACAAATTTGATCTAGTCCAAATGATCAAAGGGCCCACAAGAATCACCACATCAAGCAGCACCCAGATTGATTTGGCATTTACCAACCGACCTGAGAGAATATCTAAATCATACAATATGTTAGCTGGTCTTTCTGATCACAATTTGATCCTTGTGGCCAGAAAGCTCTCAAAAAAGAGATTTGATTATTCTGTCAGAGAGCGTGAGTTTGTTGGAATTCCAAAAAACCGCCAGGAAGGATTTAATAGTGCTGTCCAGCAGATTGACTGGGATCACATATTGTTGGGAACAAATTGTGAAATGGACTCTGAATCTTTTGTGGCGACAATTGAGAGAACAATTAAAGATTTTAGCTGTAAAGTTAAACACAAACACAATAAAAACATACTTCCCTGGATGAACTCGGACATACTCAAACTAATGAAAGAGAGGGATCGTGCGCTAAAAAATGCAATTAAAGCTAAGTCAGCTAGTGCTAAAAATCTATTTACAACATTGAGGAATAAGACTATTAAAGCTATACGCAAGGCCAAAGCAGATTTTTTTTTGACTATAATAGAAAATGCAAAAGGGGATTCTAAAACAATTTGGAACCAACTTAAAAAACTTGTAGGACAAGACACTAAAAGGAAACAATTTTTAGAAATTAAGATAAATGGACAAATTACAAATAATACAAACAAAGTTGCAGATGCCTTCAATAATTTTTTTATTGAATCTGTCTCCACTATTGCCCAAAGCTTACCATCTAACAATCTAAATATTTGTCCGATAAATAACTCAGAGCCAATTTTCAACCTAGGCACAGTCACAGAATCTGAAGTCTTACAGACAATAAAAACACTAAAAGCTTCCAGAACTAGAGACATATTTGGCATAGATGTGTGCATGCTGAAAGAACTCAGTTCTACATTGTTAACACCAGTAACCAAAATTGTCAATCTCTCCTTTATTGAGGCAGTATTTCCAAGTGTGTGGAAGTCAGCTGCTGTTGTTCCAATTCTCAAAAATGGAGATCCATTGTCAGTGGACAATTACAGACCAATCAGCATCATACCTACAGTGTCAAAAGTCGCAGAGAAACTAATTTCCCAACAAATAATAACACATTTGAATACCACTACATTTTCCCTTCATTCAATGCAATTTGGTTTCAGAACTCAACACTCCACGGAAACTGCAAATTGTTTTCTCATAGAAAATATTAAACATTTACTGGATAAAGGTGGCGTGGTTGGAGCTGTGTTTCTCGATTTAAAAAAAGCTTTTGACACTGTAAACCATAAAATATTATTAATCAAACTAAGTAAATTTAATTTCTCCGCAGATGCAATAAAATGGATAGAGTCATATCTATCGAATCGCTCACAGTCAGTCAGGATCAGTGATTACCACTCACCGCCCCTCGCAATGTCCACGGGGGTTCCTCAAGGCTCTATTTTGGGGCCATTGCTATTCTCACTTTATATAAACGACCTCCCTTCTGTTTGTCCAGACGTCCATATTCAGATGTACGCAGACGACACAGTCATTTATACCCATGGTAAAAACACAAAACAAGTTGCTGAAAAACTCACACAGTCTATGGCCCATGTCTCTGAATGGCTAAATCAATCCTGCTTAAAACTTAATGTAAATAAAACAGTTTCAATGTTCTTTTCTAAATCAAACATTGCAAATAATCAGGCAGATATTTATGTGACAGGGGGGGAAATAAAAGTTGTGTCAGAATTCAAATACTTAGGCATCATAATAGACTCTAAACTAACTTTTAAATCACAGATAAAAAAGGTCTGCAACAGAGTCAAATTTAATATCGCAAATTTCCGGTTCATAAGATCGAACTTGTCACTTCAGGCAGCTAAAATGTTCATGTACAGTATGGTACTGTCTCATATCACTTACTGTCTTACAACCTGGTCACAGGCAAATAAAACTACACTAAAACCCTTAGAGTCACTTTATAAACAGACAATCAAAATTGTGGATAAAAAAACATTTAGGTATCATCACTGTGCCATTTTACAAAAGCATAAGTTCTTAAGTTGGGAAAATGTCATTAAGTATTCAAACCTCTGTCTGTTTTACAAAATCATCCATGGTCTGTCTTCTCCTCCACTTAGTCAGTTTGTAAACATCAGAAATACCACACAGAGAGTAACACGAGGGTCGGCCCGAGGAGACTGTGTTGTTCCTCTACGGAAAAGTGCTTTTAGTCAGAGTGCCTTTTCAGTCGTATGTCACGACACGCACACGAAAGGGTGATAGTCCAAGTGCAGTTTTATTGGGTAATCCGTAATCATATATCCAGAAACAGGCAAAAGGTCAAGATCCATGTAGGCAGTCCAAAAACAAGAAATAAACACTTAACCAAAACAAGACAGGCTCTGGGAAGCGGGTGACAAAATACAAGGATTCCAGAACCAGTGATTAAACAGACAGGGTATAAATAGACAGACACTAACAAGGTGAGTGGGAACAGCTGAGTGTGATAATGAATAATGAGTCCGACAAGGGTGATGGGGATTGTAGTCCAATAGTGACTGACACCTGTGGGGAAAGAGGACCTCTAGTGGCTACCCAGGGGACATCACCCAGACACTGTGACATAACCCCCCCTCTACGGAGCGGCTACCAGACGCTCCAAGAACCACATACACAAACAAAACCAGAGTCAAGGAGGGAGGTGGAACGGTGGAGGATCAGGGGGTGGGATGGGGGGCCAGGTCCATGGAGGGGAACAGGAACAGGGGGTGATGGCTTAACCGGCGGCCAGGGCGAAGCAGACAGTTCATCGGCCGGCCAGGGTGAAGCAGACGACAGTCCATCGGGTGGACTGGGCGGAGCAGGCTGTGCAGACGGCCGGGGCAGAAACATCAGTCCATCAGGCGGCCAGGGCAGAGGAGACTTTCCCTCGGGCGGCCAGGGCAGAGCAGACAGTCCCTCGGGCGGCCAGGGCGGAGACTTTCCCTCGGGCGGCCAGGGCGGAGGAGACTTTCCCTCGGGCGGCCAGGACAGAGGAGACTTTCCCTCGGGCGGCCAGGGCGGAGACTTTCCCTCGGGCGGCCGGGGCGGAGACTTTCCCTCGGGCGGCCGGGGCGGAGACTTTCCCTCGGGCGGCCGGGGCGGAGACTTTCCCTCGGGCGGCCGGGGCGGAGACTTTCCCTCGGGCGGCCAGGGCGGAGACTTTCCCTCGGGCGGCCAGGGCGGAGACTTTCCCTCGGGCGGCCAGGGCGGAGACTTTCCCTCGGGCGGCCAGGGCGGAGACTTTCCCTCGGGCGGCCAGGGCGGAGACTTTCCCTCGGGCGGCCAGGGCGGAGACTTTCCCTCGGGCGGCCAGGGCGGAGACTTTCCCTCGGGCGGCCAGGGCGGAGACTTTCCCTCGGGCGGCCAGGGCGGAGACTTTCCCTCGGGCGGCCAGGGCGGAGACTTTCCCTCGGGCGGCCAGGGCGGAGACTTTCCCTCGGGCGGCCAGGGCGGAGACTTTCCCTCGGGCGGCCACGGCGGAGACTTTCCCTCGGGCGGCCACGGCGGAGACGACCCCTCGGGCGGCCATGGCTCAGGAACTGGGACTGGCATCACCGGCTCAGGAACTGGAACGACCGATTCAGGAACTGGCACCACCGGCTCAGGAACAGACACAGGCACCGGCTCAGGAACAGACACAGGCACCGGCTCAGGAACAGACACAGGCACCGGCTCAGGAACAGACACAGGCACCGGCTCAGGAACAGACACAGGCACCGGCTCAGGAACAGACACAGGCACCGGCTCAGGAACAGACACAGGCACCGGCTCAGGAACAGACACAGGCACCGGCTCAGGAACAGACACAGGCCCCGGCTCAGGAACAGACACAGGCACCGGCCCAGCGGTCATCTTGTCCGGAGACAACAGGCTCGGCAGCGGCCATCTTGTCCGAAAACACAGGCTCGGCGACGGCCATCTTGTCCGGAGACACCGGCTCGGCAGCTACCATCTTGCCCTGAAAGACAGGCTCGTCGGCGGCCATCCTGTCCGGAAACACAGACTCGGCGGTGGCCATCTTGTCCGAAGACACAGGCTCAGCAGACGTGACGTGAACAGGTTCGGTGGCGGCCATCTTGTCCGAAGACACAGGCTCGGCAGACGTGACGTGAACAGTCTCTGTGGCGGCCATCTTGTCCGAAGACACAGGCTCGGCAGACGTGACGTGAACAGTCTCTGTGGCGGCCATCTTGTCCGAAGACACAGGCTCGGCAGACGTGACGTGAACAGTCTCTGTGGCGGCCATCTTGTCCGAAGACACAGGCTCGGCAGGCGTGACGTGAACAGGCTCGGCGGCGGCCATCTTGTCCGAAGACACAGGCTCGGCAGGCGTGACGTGAACAGGCTCGGCGGCGGCCATCTTGTCCGGAGAGATGGGCGTAGCTGGTGTAGCCCACTGGCTACGATGATGTAGGTAACAAGTGAAACCCCAAAAGTCCAGGATTTCAAGCCCCTTCATCTCCCACCGAGGTAAAGGGTCATCCAGGCAGTTATTTAAAAAATCCTTCAGTGCTGCGTCATTATAACCCATACCTCTCGAGAGCGTCCAAAATGCCTGAGACAGGCAACCCACCGTCTGGCCCTGCTGACGTAGGGCCGTTAAATTACTAAATCGTCCCCTCCTCTCCTTCTCAGTGGTTGGGGGACTGATACGAAAACCCGTACTGCTGGATCTATGCATATTGCTGGAATCCTTCTGTCACGACACGCACACGAAAGGGTGATAGTCCAAGTGCAGTTTTATTGGGTAATCCGTAATCATATATCCAGAAACAGGCAAAAGGTCAAGATCCATGTAGGCAGTCCAAAAACAAGAAATAAACACTTAACCAAAACAAGAAAGGCTCTGGGAAGCGGGTGACAAAATACAAGGATTCCAGAACCAGTGATTAAACAGACAGGGTATAAATAGACAGACACTAACAAGGTGAGTGGGAACAGCTGAGTGTGATAATGAATAATGAGTCCGACAAGGGTGATGGGGATTGTAGTCCAATAGTGACTGACACCTGTGGGGAAAGAGGACCTCTAGTGGCTACCCAGGGGACATCACCCAGACACTGTGACATCGTAGCAGCACAGGAGTGGAACTCTCTCCCTCAGAACATCAGGGAACTTAACACATACACTCTGTTTAAAAAACATCTAAAAAACTGGCTCATATTACATCAAACATGTCAGCACTAATAAGAATATGTATCTTCATTCAACCCAACCTGTTGCCACTTGTGTCTCTGTGGTGTTAATGTGTATAATATTAATTCTTTTTTATTTTATTTTTATCTATTAACATAATGTCTGTATGTTGGTAAACTTGTATTTATCAACAGGATGTGAGGAGTTATATTTATTTTACTGCTTTTTATATTTGTATTGTTCACTGTAATCTTTTTATTGTGTTTTTTTAGGTAGACAATTTTAAGATCTGTCCAGGGACAACGGATGAAAAATAGCCTTTTGGCTAATTCTGGTGCATTTGCAGAAATGCTAATTAATGTACACTGTCCCTGTCAAATAAATAAATAAATAAATAAAATAAATGTACTTTGAGCCACATCCTCGAATCATGATCTTCTACTTTCTATTTAACAGCAAGTATATTTGACTGAACGGTCTGTAAAAATAATGAGCCGTTTTTTCAGAAGAGAACTAATATGTAAATGTTTGTAAAAGCCACAGATGAAAACTCATGTTGATGTCATGCGGTCTTTAAAACATATAGTGCACATTAATATTTTAAATACCCAAACAACATTACATTGAAATTAATAAGACTCATATGATAACTTTTATATTACAGAAATTAATTTAATTGTACTGATATAAGCACATTATCTGATGATTAAAACAAAAAAGTGTTTAGGTGTTAAAAAATCTTTTGCTTAAGAACAACACAAACACATCCTTCACTCCTCAGATCTGCTGCAGATGAAGTTGAGTTTGTCGTGTTCAGGACGGCTGATCCAGCGCTGATCTCCTCCAGACTGAACTGCTCCAGATCTCACTCCAGACTCACAGTTCTCCTCTCCTGTGCCGTTCCCTGGAGCCCAGTTCTGATAGCACACGGTCTCTCCGCTCACCCAGAACCAGAGGCCCACAGTGCAGGAGTGACGTAAACCCAACCACACCGCCTCAGTAGACGCACGTTTAACCACATTCATCACACGACGCTGCATCTCCTCTGAATGAACCGAGACCAGATCCGTATAATTCTGTCTGCAGTATCTCAGAGCTTCAGGCCACGTCAGAGTCTCTTTGATCAGAATCAGTTTATCTGGACACAAAACAAACCACAAGCAAAAACTAGAGAGAGACTGATCAAAAACAACATGCAGAACAAACACTGTGGAGGAATCTGTCATGTCAGACATGTAGCGTGAACTTTAAAGGGTTAGTTCACCCAAAAATTCTGTCATTAATCACTCACGCTCATGTCGTTCCAAACCCAAAAGACCTTCATTCATCTTTAGAACACAAATTAAGATATTTTGGAAAAACATTGTAATGTCCACCCATTGGCCCAACGACGGAGTCCAACGGTGTGGGTGAAGGGATAATGTGTGTGTGTCTTTTCAGCGCTCCAGTGAAGTTCACTTAATTCATTAGAATTTAGTTTCAATATTACTTTAGCTCTACTCTTAATCTGACTAATTAAGAAAAAAAATCATAAATATTGATTATGACTTAATTTATATCTTTGATTACTGTGAGTATCCCATACTTTCAATTATCCGTTCATTAAGGACCTGGTGTCGCTTTGAGACGTCATGTCGCGAATGTGCGCTCACGATCACAAACTAGCCAGTTCTGAAATAGTCAGAGGATGCAGTGCAACTATTTTACCCTTAAGTGGCCGCTCAATGCTGACTCATAACAAAGGTGTAATTTTTTAATAGTCGCAATATGCAATGTGCTAAGTCAGTGATAGTCAGTAATTGGAAGGTCTCCTTAATGATCTCCCCATGCTCCATTCATAGTGCCTTCAGTTTGATCTATCCTGGTAGAGATTTGCAGAAACACCAGACTACACATTAATCTACTATGAATAATGATTTCAGAATGTTCACTGTAATGGGGGATGATCCTGGTTACAGGTTACCCAAGACTGCTCTGCCACCTACCCTTAAATACCCAGACCAGAACAAAAGGCTTGTACAAATATTGTTTAGAGTTGTTCTGGGTCAGTTCATGTACCCCAGGGGGTAACACCTGGTTTCGGGAGATATCTTGAAGAGACATCACCCAGAGAGGAGAACAGGTCTCCTAAGTTCTCAATCTTTCTCATTAAACCAATGACTGCAATGAAATTAGACCATTTTACAAATCGCTCTGAGACACTTAAAATGAATCCAAACATGAAAAGGAAAAACAATAGAATCACAAGATACATCATATGTGATATATAGACAATCTCAGTGAACTTTTGGTGACTTGACTCAGGGAGAGAGGAGGAAGGAGGGAGAGAGGAGAGAGGGATGCAGAGATAAACAAGGAGAAAAGTTTGGACAAGACAAATGTCCTGTGCTCTTTCTTCTGTCCAGGAAAATCAGTTCTTACAACATCGTTAAAATAGTCCATGTGACTACAGTGGCTTAACCTTAATTTAATGAAGCAAGGAGAATACTTTTTGTCCGCTAAAAAACTAAATAAGGACTTTATTCAACAATTTCTTCTCTTCCGTATTAGTCTCTGAGTCGCGTTCACGAGAGCAACACGATGCATGCGTGACCTCGTGTGCGTCTTCCTCTGCTTGGGGTCATATGTCAGAACACCAGATCCTGCACCATCAACACCAGCAGACTGATACGGTAGAGGAGAAATGACCGAATAAAGTCAATATTTTGTTTTTTGGTGCACAAAAAGTATTTTCAAAAAGTACTTTGAAAAGGGTTTGGAACGACGTCGACATGAGGGTGAGTAATTAATGACAGAATTTTCATTTTTGGGTGAACTAACCCTTTAAGATATCTGGAGGTGATGGATGGAGTGTGTGTGTTTGTGAGGATCTGCTCACCTTCATGACACACAAAAGGATATCGGTCGTTGCAAGAGATGTCGAACCATCGTCCCTGAGCATTTGGTCTGATCACTGTACAGTTTTCATTTCCTCCAACATTATTAGGTTCATCAGAATCCCAGTATCTGAAAGAGGAGTTACTCTGATCTGACCACTGCCATGAGTCTCTGACTCTGAACAGACCGATCCAGACCCATGATCCAGATAACTGACGACCACTAATGAAATTCATAACCTGTTGATTCTCATCCTGGTTCCTCACACTGACCAGATCAATGTGTTTCTGTCTGCAGTAACTCTGAGCGTCTCTCCAGTTCATCTGCTGATTGTCCAAGACGAGTCCTGTGTTCGCTTCAAGAAAAAACAATTTAAAAAAACGGTTTCATAAATCAGTGTTCACTTGTCTTACGCTGTTTTACGTTTTTTAATGTGAATAAGAGCAGTGGTGGAAGCATCAGAAACATGTTTCAATTACATTGAAAATGTTACATTTTAAACGTAAATGCACATTGTTCTAAGGGGAGAGGGGGCATCATCCTCTACCTTTTACAGATACATTTACTCAAATTGTCATGCGGATATTAATTGTAAGGAAAAAGTTTCATTTAATATGGAAGTACTGTATTTCCCTAGCCTGGGTGCCAGCCTGAACCCCGCCCACAACATTTTTTGGTCGGGAAGTTCGGTCTGGACTCGATCCGTTGAGGAGTAATTATACTCGGCTCCCAGAAGGCCGGGCCAATCAAATTGCCAGGGCGGGCTTTAATCGATGATGGACAGATGATCTGCGGTTACGTAATCACCCACGTCACCAAAGAGCGCTTGATTTGAATTAGTTTACAACAAAGAAGACTGCCGCTGGATAATTGAGATTTCACGAGTTCACGCTTACAAATAAGTCAGATAGAATAAATGCGTATATGACGTGCTGTCCGAGGAGAGGGCTGTGGGCTCGGTAGCCATACTCCCCCGTATTCCTGGTTGTGAGAGAACAAGACAAGAGTGAGGATTCGGGGTGGTGGAGGGAATGCTGAAAACCTGTCAAGGAGTGTTAGGTAAGTTGACAGAGTGAATATGCTTCCTCATGCTGATAGATAGGGTAACGTTAGACATGGTATTGTTTGATGACAAGTTGATATTGGATTGATTATTTGTACGTGCTCCTCCCGAACTTTGTTTATGAAACATCATGTGTAGATTCCGCCATCGCGTCTGTTATAGAAGATATCCACAGCGCATTCATTTTAAAAGAGGAACAGAGAGCCGCGACATTTTGTTGGTTGAAAATATGAATGAAGAACATGCGTCATTTTACAACCTGATTGGTTGTAGGTCTATCCAATTGAGTGCAGAGTTTTTTTTTTTTTCTGGTTTGGTTGAGACACACCCCATAATCAAAGCCCTATGGAGCCATTCTGACTAGAATATGAGTATGACAAAGTCAGGCTAGTATTTCCCAGGAAACTTAACCCTCTGAGGTCGGCAAACGCGCCCCCGCGTTTTGCTGGACTTTTTTTACATTGTAGCACTTCAAACTTAAATTACTCCGTCATTTATGGTCATACAGAAAAAATAAATATAAAAAAAGAATCTGTGATATTTCTACTTGTGTATGTGTCCACTTACAATCAAATCAAAACATTGTGCTTTTGAAAAATAAAGAAAATAAACAGGGTGTGCGTTCTGCCTCTCCGTCGCGGTGAACTTTTTTTTCTTGAGCACGTCTATAAACTGAAACAAAACTCAGCGAATAGGGCCTACTTGTCACACATTTATGAGCCATATACCTTTATAAACATTTAAGTGTGTACTTTTAAATGATCGGATTCAAACTGAAAACAAATATTTTCTGTTTAAGTAATTTGTATAAAACCAACAAGATGTCCAGCTTCTCAAATGCTTGCTCAAATAGTTAATTTGGCCACGCCCACTCGCGCAAAAGATATTCACATGCAAATCTCCACATGGAACGCGAACGCGCTCATTACCTCAAAAACAAAACACTTCATCAGTCTCTGCTTTTCGTCGAGTTTGAAAGAAGCGCTGTGAGCAGATTGGCTTTACCCCAGAAGAAGAACGCGATTTCAAGACAAGAAAGATAAGGTAAGAAATTCTTACATATTAGTTTGTTATTGTTGCATAAATTTCACATTGCAGTTGAACTGTTGCTAGATATATGGTGAATATTATAATATTTAGACCCGTGTTTACTGTTACTGTGTTTGTGGATATCTGCTCAAACGTAGATATGTATATGGTAGGCCTAACCATAATGTTTTATATTTGAGCGCGATCGCGTTTGAATGTATCATATTTTGGAAAAGCAAAACGCTCCAAATGGCTTCATGGTTTTACTATTATCTCATTTCACACACACACACACACACACACACACACATACATGTCTATATTACTAACAGGGGACTATCGCTCTACACTGGCCAAGAGGGGACTAGTGTTTCTGGTCATTTTGAAGAAACAAAAATGACATACAAAATTTTCTTTTAAGCTCCTTTTTCATAATATAACTTCAAATATGCATTTTTTTATTTTTAAAAAAACATGCCAAGTGGGGACCTGAAACTCTGAACGATCTCTACCTATACAAGTGGGGACTCTCATAGGCTGCAATGGAGCTGTGTGTGTGTGAACAGTGAAGTGAACTGGCAGCGAAGTCTGCCTTCATTATGTAACTATATATATATATATATATATATATATATATATATATATATATATATATATATATATATATATATATATATAACCCATCAGTTATCAAAAAATAAAAAAATGATTTTTTTTAGGAAAAACCATTTAAATCTACAACGGGGTAAAAAATACAGATGGCCCGACGGCAACATTTCAAAAGCAGAGGCGATAATATCCTCTTATCATTCATAATATTATTTTTCTTATTTAACGCTCTCTCTTTATAGATACTTTCTAAGCTTGATTATGCAGTCCCTAACAATTTACTTGCTACTACTTTTCTTAATAATTTCTTCTGTACCTCAGTAGCAGTTCCATACCAACAAATAATACAGAATATCATAACACTTACAATGAAAGCACTATAAAACATCAGAAGCTTTATGTTGTGGACATTACAGCAAAGTTATTGCTTTAAGAAATTCATTCTCTGTTGTGGCCTATTAATTAAAACATAATTTCTACTCTAATAAAATCAATAGACATGTAATTTTTTTCTATTTCCTTTGTTTCTAGGATGTTGATGTACAGAGATAGTCAGTGTTTAAAATATTGCTCAATTTAAATGCAACCAAACATACTGTATGTCGCTCGTTACCATCCAACAGTGGACCCTTCTTTAAGATCTAATTCAAAACTTTTAAGTTGACTTGCTGCATCTGGTCATTTTGAAGAAACAAAAATGAAATACACAATTTTCTTTTAAGGTCTTTTTTCATAATATAACTTCAAATACGCAAAAAAAAAAAAAAACTTAAACATGCCAAGATGGAATCTCAACTCTGAACGATGTCTACCTATACAAGTGGGGACTTTCTGAACGATCTCTACCTATACAAGTGGGGACTCACAATAGCCTGCAATGGAGCTGTGTGTGTGTGTGTGTGTGTGTGTGAACAGTGAAGTGAACTGGCAGTGAAGTCTGTCTTCATTATGTAACTATATCTATATCTATAACTATATCGTTCACACTTCTCTATTGTTTGAATGGCTGCTGTCCTAGAGGCTCTGAGACTGTAGAGCTGCTGTTTAACTGGAGCTTTCAGTAACACTTTATAATAACTCCACGCTATTAATCATTAGTTAAGAATTAGTAAACAGTTAATCATTTTCTAAAGTTTTATAAATGAATAGACATTAATAAGCAGTATATAAATACAGATATAAATGCTTTATTCTTGTTTTAAAAGCATATCTATAATGTGTTTGATAATTGTATTTTCATACTTTATTAATGATCAATTTATCATTTCTAAATAAAGTATAGTATCATTTACAAAGCAGTTATTTAGGAGTTGTCAGTGGTTCATAAGATCACTTAGAAAGTGTGAGTAAATGATTAAACAATTTAAATGTACATTCATAGATATTTATTATTCAGACATATAGTAATAGTTACTCAGTGTGTTAAATGCTTTATTAACATGTATTTCTACTGTAATGCAGGTAGTTATAAAGTATTTCGTAGTGGTCAGTTCACTATTTTTGTGAGCTCATCTAAAGTGAGGACTAGTTATGCCTTGTAAAACATTTATAAAGGAGATTTAAAGGCTGTTAATATTTCTATGTTCTGTATTACCATGTGTGTGTGTTTGTTACCTTTTTCTGTTTAGAAGAAAACTGAGTCTTTAAATCTCCTTTATAAATGATTTACAAAGCACAACTAGTCCTCACTTCAGATGAGCTCACAAAATAGTTAACTGACCACTACTAAATGCTTTATAACTACCTGAATCTACAACATTTACTTACACTTTCTAAGTGATCTTATGAATCACTGACAACACCTAAATAACTGGTTTGTAAATAATGCTATACTTCATTTAGAAATGATAAATTGATAATTAATAAAGTATGAAAATACAATTATTAAACACATTATAGATATGCTTCTAAATCAGTAATACAGCATTTAAAGCTGTATGTATAAAATGCTTATTAATGTCTGCTTTATGAATTATGATTTAACTGTTTACTAATGCTTAACTAATGATTAATAGGATGCAGTTATTATAAAGGTTTACCATATATATTATATTTTTCATAACATAACTTCAAATATGCATTTTTTTATTTATTTTTTTGCCAAGAGGGGATCTGCAACTCAATGTTATAATTATAATGTAATTATTATTATATTATTAAGATATTGCAACTGATAGTATTGGCTGCACATTAATTAAAACATAATTTCTACTGTAATAAATTCAGTAGACATGTCCTTTTTTTTGTTTCCTTTGTTTCTAGGATGTTGATGTACAGAGATAGTCAGTGTTTGAAATATTGCTCAATTTAAATACAACCAAACATACTGTATGTCGCTCGTTACCATCCAACAGTGGACCTTTCTTGAAGATCAAATTCAAAACTTTTAAGTTGACTTGCTGCATCTGGTCATTTTGAAGAAACAATAATGAAATACACAATTTTCTTGTAAGGTCTTTTTTTATAATATAACTTCAAATATGCAAAAAAAAAATTTTTTAAACATGCCAAGATGGAATCTCAACTCTGAACGATGTCTACCTATACAAGTGGGGACTTTCTGAACGATCTCTACCTATACAAGTGGGGACTCACAATAGCCTGCAATGGAGCTGTGTGTGTGTGTGTTTGTGTGTGTGTGAACAGTTAAGTCTGTCTTTATTTTGTATGTCTTTATGTTCATATACATATAATAACACATAATAACATATATATAATATATGTTCACACAGGCATCAGAGATCACAATATGCATAGTTAAACATATACAATATTTTTTTTTTTTTTAAAGAATGACGAACATTATCAGTTATCAAAAACTTAATTGCTTGAGGAAAGACCATTTAAATCTACAACTGGGTAAAAAATACAGACGGCCCGGCTGTAATAAGGATCCACTGAAGGCAAGTGTAAATGAGAACCCAAGTCCAGTTTATTACAAACAAAAGCAAAGATAAAACTAAAACATGGTGTGGCATGAAAAAATAAAAAATAAAAAACCAGAACATGAACAAAGACTTACAAACAGTGGTCTACAGGAAACAATACTTTACAAAGACACATGGAAAACATGAGGGCTAAATACAAAGACTAATGACAAGGCAAGGGACACCTGTGAACAGTGATCACACAATTAACCAATGACAAGACACATGGCAGGATCACATGAAAAACAGGGAATCCCATGACAGACATGGAAACATGACATGACACAAAAACATGACAAGAACAAACCCAAAATCATGACACCGGCAGCAACAGTTCAAAATCAGAGGCGAGAATATCCTCTTATCATTCATAATATTATTTTTCTTATTTAACGCTCTCTCTTCAGAGATACTTTCTAAGCTTGGTTATGCAGTCCCTAACAATTTACTTGCCATTGTTATGTGCCATTGCACACACACACACACATACATGTCTATATTACTAACAGACCGATATCACTCTACACTGACCAAGTGGGGACGTTCTGAACGATCTCTACCTATACAAGTGGGGACTCACAATAGCCTGCAATGGAGCTGTGTGTGTGTGTGTGTGTGTGTGTGTGAACAGTGAAGTGAACTGGCAGTGAAGTCTGTCTTCATTATGTAACTATATATATATATATATATATAGTATATTATATATTATGCCTTTTATCATTCATAATATTATTTCTCTTATTTAAAGCTTATTTTCTCTCTTCATAGATACTTTCTATGCTTGGTTATGCAGTCCCTTTAGGGTTTATGGGATTAATCAAACAGAAATAGCTCTTTAAGGTAACAATTTCAGGTGACTTATTTTAGTATAGTGTAAAGCATACTTTAAACAGTGAATAATGATTTTATTAATAAAAATGAACTTCGCGTCCCCAGTTGGATGGTAAAGAACGATACGTGTTTGTCTGCTTTGTACATTTCTTGCCATCACAAACACACTGTAAAAATTTTGGAGGTCAATCTCAAAATGTTATGTAGACTTGCTGCACTGAACATTTTTAGTTGGTTCAGTTGAAATATATGAAGTAGGGATGTTCATTTAACATTTTGTTTTCTGACTGACAGCTGGTGCTTGTTAACCAGTCAGATCAGTTAACTGACATGATTTGAAGGTTAGATTAGAATTAAATGGAATTAGAATAGATAATAGTCTGTGACCGATTCAAATACCTCAAACATGTAGACTTACATGTGCAAATAGCAGCATAAACAACAGAACATGAGGATTCACACACCGTCACATCAAGCACCCGCAGTGCTTCTGTGAACACAGTAAACCAGAATAAAACTGTATATGAAGAGTTTGGTTGCAAAACGCGATAAACGCCATTTTTTGACATTTGGATTTTATTATTGGAAATCACTGTTCAGATGTACCTTAATCTATGTGTGAATTGCTGCCATTAATACGATTTAAAAATGTACATTTTAAGCCTACTACAAAATTCATTTTTTCACAAAACGCAATATCCGCCAGCCCAGTTTCTTTACAAAGTGCGATATAACGGTTAGGCTATAGAACGTTCAGGATGCTGCGCGAGCTCAGGATGTCACGCGAGGAGAGAGTAACCGCCGGTGAAGTGCTCCGAGTTTGCTCAGTGATTTAACGATAATATCAAAACAAAAAACATATATTTTTAAAAAGAGGATTCAATAGGCTAACTAAAAAACGTTTACCATTTAATTGTTTATACTGTAGGCGAGCTGTCAGTCAAGTAGGCTACGTCACACACATACACACACACACACACACACACACACACACACACAAACAAAACATTGATTCACTAGCTTTTCTTAATGGTATTACAATAGTAGAATATAGCCTAAGGTGGATATATAGCATTTTGCAAAAAAAAAATATATATATATATGTTGTTATGTTGTGTATGTTCTGGCCAAAACTAACTCAGAATCTTATTATTATTAATCAATCTTTGTATATACTATTCCATATATTTATGATATATTGTTTTTTTAACCAATTTAAGATGATTGACAATGTTAAGTTAAATATGTTGCATTTTGGCATGGTTTTTGACTTATTTATGAACTATTTATGGACATAAAATTAAATAAAAAATATCCTGGATTTGAAGAATATTGTGTCCCTGGCCTTCACTGAGCTCAGGTAATAGTTTAATGTACAAAAAATTGTGAATGAACTTGACTGTTGATATCTGTCAAATAACCAACATTTCTCAAAATGGATATATCTCGTTTTGCAACGAAACTCTTCATATATAACTGTATGTATAATAAATAGGCCAACTTAAATGAACAATTAACAAAACTAAAGTGCAATAAATAATAAATGCTTTAGGGTCTGTTTACACGACATCATTTTCAACTGAAAACTGAAAACGTTTTGGCCGTTCATTTCAACGAAAATGCCATTTTGTGGGCCTGACAATGCAAGCTTTTGAAAACGAGTTTTAAAGTGCAAGGTTTTGAAAATGATGCCTTTACCATCTGCATGTAAACAACATAAACGGGAATTTGTGAAATTGGTATGTCATTCCAACCCGGTCACACTAAATGCTTCTCTATAGCACACATTGGGCCCTATCTCGCACCCAGCGCAATTGACTTTGTACAGCGACGCATGTATCATTCCTATTTTGCACCCGCGCAAAGCAGACTTTTCCCTGCACAGACGCACGTCGGTTAACTAAGAAATACACTTGCGCTCCCCGGGGCGGTTTAGCGCAAAGAGGAGGCGTGTTCCGGCACAAACGTTCCCTCATGCTATTTTACAGGTTTAGAAAACAATTGCGCCACTGACCGAAAAAAAAACAGTTCAAAGTCAGTGGCGCGTTGAGCATGTTATTCATATGCTATTTTAAGGGCGCATACTTGGCCATAATCAATGTAGCGTGTGCACAACATACACTTTTATTCTCTCATCTACACAGAAGCAGCAGTTCTCATTTTTGCAAATCATACATTATTACAATAGATAGATAGATAGATAGTTTATTATAAAAGCATACATCTAGCTCACACATTTACCCAAATTATCATACGCCTGTTTAATGTTTAACCAAAGTTAATTTGGGTGTGTTTCTCCATCCCCAACGTCCCTGACAAGAACGTCGGTCTCCTCGGCTGTGAACCGCTCCTCGCGTGCGCCTAAAACAAGCGTGCCTGCTCTTAAAGGGAATGTGAGATGACGCTCTGATTGGTTTATTTCACGTTACGCCCAAACCACACCTATGAATAATGAAGCTACTTCAGACCAACCCCTTTTAGATTTGCGCCGGGCGCAAGAGTCATTTATCCCGCCGGGAAAATAGCAACAGCGACGAGATCCGCCCACAAAGTTACTTGCGCTTTGCGCTTTGACACTTGCGTTTCAGATCGTTAAAATAGGGCCCATTGTGTTTATTGTGCAATTTATACGCGGAAATTAGTTTTTACGTGTATGTGATGCGCATGGGTGGGTTTAGGGTAGGTTTAGTAGTGGTGTGTAATATGTAATATGTATTATATGTTTGGTTAGGATTAGTGTTGTAGGGTGTGTGTACACGCAATAAAGTGTGTATCATATGCATGTAAAAAACTAATTTTCGCATAAAACATTGCACGATAAACAATGCGTGCTATAGAGATGCATGTTCATGAGATCAGGCTGGTCATGCACAAGTAAATAACATGTTCACATGTGTACTTATCATCAGGTGTTCACATGGTCATGAGTATTATGTGTTTGCCTTTTTTTTTTTACAAAGTGAACTACTGGCCTGGCTTGCATAATACAGCCCTTTTAGTGTTTATAGGGTTTGTTTGTAAACAATGTTATAGTTGTATTTAACAATATTTTACATTTTGCACGCAGTTGTGTAGTGTATTACTTTAGTTTGAAAATTACTTGCATTATCTTTTTAACTGTTAAATTCTCATTAATTTCTCTTTCATTATGCTTAGATGAGGTTAAATCTTGGCTTGCTCAAAACTTTTTGTCTTTAAATGAAGACAAAACTGAGGTGATCGTTTTTGGCCGGGGGTGAATAGAGCAGAAATATTGCTTTAAGGTAACAATTGCAGGTCACCACATAAGTTAAACTGTACATGATCTAGACTCTAGATAAATATAATGCGACCGCAGCAGTAAGTCAGGGGAATGCTTATATTTATTCCTTTGGTTTCAATTTTGAACATGTTGCAGTTCTTTTTAAAACGGTATACATTTTAATACAATTATAAAATGATATAACATAATTTGATACTGTGTATTAGCAGCAATTACAGTACACATTTTTCACTTTAGCAGCAAAGTGCAGACCCTCTTTTCTGTAATGAAAGACCAATCTTATGGGTTGTTGTCTCTCAGACATTGGCAGTAATAAAAATAAAATAAAAACATTGTTTACCTTTGGACTTAAATTACACTTGATACTGGGCATCATTACATTTTTCCCTGACTGACAGGGGATGCTTGTAACCCGATCATAATCTGTTATCCGACAAGATTAGAATGTTATATTCTAATCAAATTAAATTAGAATGTATGTATTTCTCAATACTTATCACTTCTTTCAAAGCTCTTCACTCCCATTGTCTTAACCAACTTTCAGCTTCACTGCAGTTAATTTCACATTTAAAACGCATTAAAACTACCAGAACACATCATTCATGTCTCAAATTAAGTCATTCTTTCAGAACTCTAGTGAAGGTTTCAGCCAACAAACATAAATTAAATATACAAAACAAAACACACACAAACAACAGGCAGCAATATGCACTATTTTCTGCTGTTCAGAATTCAATGCAGTTTATGTTACATGGATCATGTTTACATTAATGTACAAAATTATTTCCTTTTGTATAGATGGTGATGAAAATGAAAGACTAAGACTTGTGTATGTGTTTAGTTACATCTTCATTTTTCAGATTTTTTTCAAAAATGAATATTCAGTATATATATCAATGTAGTATACGGTAGAAATGTTGCACATTTCAGTCTAGCTTAGGTTTTTAAATTAAATAACACAGTCTTGGAAAAATATGTAAGCATGTGCAAATAAGCCTGTATAGTAAATCAAGTTCTGTTTGTCTTTGTGTTTAAGTGAGAAATTAATTCATTTAAATTGAAAGATCTCAATGTTTATAAGATCTTTCAATTATGTTTAACAGTTTTGAGCATATAAAAGAGTGTATAAAAATGGGCCCTGAGTTTTGGCAGTGGTTGTGTCTAAGTGAAATATGTAGTTTGGAAGATGTAGTCACTGAATGCATTAATACAACATTGAATGACACAGACATTTGTAACACTTCTACAGTAATACCGTATTAAAATATATTCAGAATCTAAAAAAATAAATACAATCAAAACAATTAGATGTAGCTGAACACATACAGGTATTAATCTTTCAGTTTCATTACCATCTATAAAACGGGGAAACTTGGGGGGAAATGTGTACTGTACTGTAAACAATGAACATGTGACATAAAATGTTGTGAATTCTGAACAACAGAAAACAGCAGAAATATGTTATAATGCTACCTGTTATTTGTGTTTTTTTTTATTTAACGTGTGTTTTTGGGGTAAAACCTTTTCTAGTGTTCTAGAAGAATGAGTTGATCTGAGACATGAATGAAGTTTCAGTGCATTTTGAATGTGAAATGAACTGCTGTCAAGCTGTAAGTTGGTTTGGAGAAGATATCATGGTCTTTCAACCTGATATCATTTAAGATATCATTTAAGACTGTGGTATAAATTATTGAATGATTTAACTATAACTCATTACTATCCTTGATATTCTAAAGTATTTTTCATGTGTATGTAGACTCTAGTGTGTGTATTGAGTTGTTGCACTTCCCCCCACACACAATTTACATATCAATGCAGGAAGGCCTGAAAGGCCAGTGTTTGTCTCAGGTGAGAAAACAGGCCAACAACCCTCACAGTACTGTTACCAATATATGTGCAACTTCTCAAATAAACTAGAGAAAACGCTGGGATTTACCCTGCCAAGTTAAATTAAATTACAGGTTTTGACAATCACTAGGACACATTTCTCAATATTTAGGTACATTTTCAAAACTCTTCACTCAGTTCTCCTAACCAACTTACAGCTTGACAGCAGTTCATTTCACATTCAAAATGCACTGAAACTTCATTCATATCTCAGATCAACTCATTCTTCCAGAACACTAGAAAAGGTTTCACCCATACACTTAGTGCATTTTGAATGTGAAATGAACTGCTGTCAAGCTGTAAGTTGGTTTGGAGAAGATAGCATGGTCTTTTAACCTGATATCATTTAAGATATAATTTAAGACTGTGGTATAAATGATTGAATGATTTAACTATAACTCATTATTATCCTTGATATTCTAAAATAGGTATTTTTCATGTGTATGTAGACTCTAGTGAGTATTGAGTTGTTGCACTTCCCCCCCCCCACACACAATTTACATATCAATGCAGGAAGGCCTGAAAGGCCAGTGTTTGTCTCAGGTGAGAAAACAGGCCAACAACCCTCACAGTACTGTTACCAATATATGTGCAACTTCTCAAATAAACTAGAGAAAACGCTGGGATTTACCATGCCAAATTAAATTAAATTACAGGTTTTTACAATCGCTAGGACACATTTCTCAATATTTAGGTACATTTTCAAAACTCTTCACTCAGTTCTCCTAACCAACTTTCAGCTTGACAGCAGTCCATTTCACATTCAAAATGCACTGAAACTTCATTCATATCTCAGATCAACTCATTCTTCCAGAACACCAGAAAAGGTTTCACCCATACACTTAGTGATACACTTTGCCACTCATAAAATAAACAAACACAAACAACAGGAGCATTACACAATGTTTTCTTTTGTAAAATGCTTTCATAAAACAAGAATGACACTATCTACTGTTTATAATTCACTGCAGTTGAACCCAGTTATCATCTATGATAATATCATTGAGCAGGTGGATATAAGTATCTTGGTGTGGTCATTGATCGTTCATTTACTTGGAAAGCCCACATTGATTATCTTTGTTCAAAATTCTGGCAACGATTGTATTTTTTAAGAAGACTTAGGCTGTTTGGTGTAAATCAGAGAATTATGCAATTATTTTATTATGCCGTTTTAGGTAGTCTTTTAAATTATTGGATGCAAACTTGGCAATCTTTCGGTCCAATTAAAATCACAGCTTGCACGTCTGGTGAAAACTGCAATGAAAGTTATGGGTGTAAGAGAGTACTCATCACTTCAATCAATTTACGAATCGATGGTTATTAAAAATGCACAGACAATAGTGAGTGATTCAAGCCATCTTTTATTTCCAATGTGTCAGCTTCTGCCATCAGGGAGATGGTATAGAGTCCCACTGAGTAAGAGTAACCGTTACAAAAAATCATTTATTCCTGTATCTATTAATATGTTAAATAGCAAGATGTAGTAATGTAGTCGTCTTTTTAAACTCTTTTTGGTTTGTGTGTGTATGTATATGTTGTGTACTAATGCAGCTATGAGTCCAAGACAGATTTACTGAAAAAGGGCAATAAAGTAAAGTATACTAACTAACTTTTTAACATTACTGTACTAAAATATTCCTAAGTTTCCCCTTTTGTATAGGTGAACACTTGTGTTGGTGTTTAGTTACATCTAATTATTTTGATAATATTATATTTTAGAATCAGAATATCTATTTCAATGTGATATTACTGATATTACTTGTTATTTTTAACAGTTTAACAGTACTATTATTATTAACAGTTTTAAAAAGAGTATGTAAACATGTGCAAATTAGCCTGTATAGAACATAAAGTTCTGTTGGAGTTTGTGTTTAAGAAGAATTCATGTAAATGGCACAAAATGCATTCAATGAGATCTTTCAAAGCAGTGATCCACAGTTTAGCTCACATAGACGGATGGTGTGATCACTGTGTGAAGAGAGTTTTGAAAAAGTGACATTAGTATTGAGAAACTGAAATTGTATTTGTGTTTGGAATAATCATCAATTTAGTGTCATTGTAAACATAGTGCTAAGATTTTATATTTAAATATTATACTATAATATATACACACACTGATTTCAGAAAATCACTGGTAGTGTGAATGAATAGAAATCAAACAATCCCGGGACAAATTATCAGTGTATTTTCCGGAATCTCTGTGTGAATGGGGCTTATGTGAGCCAAACTGTGGATCATTTATTATTGCTTTGGCAAAAAAAATATTTATTTCTCACTTAACACAAACACCAACAGACATTTATGTTCTATACAGGCCAATTTGCAGATGTTTACATTCTCTAATCAAAACTGATGTTCAAAACCTAATATTTAAATATATTCTGAATCTAAAAAAAAAAAAAAAACTAAAAAAAAAAACTAAACACCTATACAAGTGTTACTCTCAGTTTCATACTTTTGTACAGTATTGTAAATATTGTAAACGTGGATAATGTAACATTAACTGCAGTGAACAGTAGATAGTGTAATTCTTGTTTTATTTATTTTTAAATAAATTTTTACAAAAGAAAACTTTACAAAATAAATTTGGCAGGGTAAATCCCAGCGTTTTCTCTAGTTTATTTGAGAAGTTGCACATATATTGGTAACAGTACTGTGAAGGTTGTTGGCCTGTTTTCTCACCTGAGACAAACACTGGCCTTTCAGGCCTTCCTGCATTAATATGTAAATTGTGTGTGGGGGGAAGTGCAACAACTCAATACACACACTAGAGTCTACATACACATGAAAAATACCTATTTTAGAATATCAAGGATAATAATGAGTTATAGTTAAATCATTCAATCATTTATACCACAGTCTTAAATTATATCTTAAATGATATCAGGTTAAAAGACCATGCTATCTTCTCCAAACCAACTTACAGCTTGACAGCAGTTCATTTCACATTCAAAACGCACTAAGTGTATGGGTGAAACCTTTTCTAGTGTTCTGGAAGAATGAGTTGATCTGAGATATGAATGAAGTTTCAGTCCATTTTGAATGTGAGATGAACTGCTGTCAAGCTGTAAGTTGGTTAGGAGAACCGAGTGAAGAGTTTTGAAAATGTACCTAAATATTGAGAAATATGTCCTAGTGATTGTCAAAACCTGTAATTTAATTTATCTTGGCAGGGTAAATCCCAGCGTTTTCTCTAGTTTATTTTAGTTTATTTGAGAAGTTGCACATATATTGGTAACAGTACTGTGAGGGTTGTTGGCCTGTTTTCTCACCTGAGACAAACACTGGCCTTTCAGGCCTTCCTGCATTGATATGTAAATTGTGTGTGGGGGGAAGTGCAACAACTCAATACAAACACTAGAGTCTACATACACATGAAAAATACCTATTTTAGAATATCAAGGATAATAATGAGTTATAGTTAAATCATTCAATCATTTATACCACAGTCTTAAATGATATCTTAAATGATATCAGGTTAAAAGACCATGCTATCTTCTCCAAACCAACTTACAGCTTGACAGCAGTTCATTTCACATTCAAAACGCACTAAGTGTATGGGTGAAACCTTTTCTAGTGTTCTGGAAGAATGAGTTGATCTGAGATATGAATGAAGTTTCAGTCCATTTTGAATGTGAGATGAACTGCTGTCAAGCTGTAAGTTGGTTAGGAGAACCGAGTGAAGAGTTTTGAAAATGTACCTAAATATTGAGAAATATGTCCTAGTGATTGTCAAAACCTGTAATTTAATTTATCTTGGCAGGGTAAATCCCAGCGTTTTCTCTAGTTTATTTTAGTTTATTTGAGAAGTTGCACATATATTGGTAACAGTACTGTGAGGGTTGTTGGCCTGTTTTCTCACCTGAGACAAACACTGGCCTTTCAGGCCTTCCTGCATTAATATGTAAATTGTGTGTGGGGGGGGGGGGGAAGTGCAACAACTCAATACAAACACTAGAGTCTACATACACATGAAAAATACCTATTTTAGAATATCAAGGATAATAATGAGTTATAGTTAAATCATTCAATCATTTATACCACAGTCTTAAATTATATCTTAAATTATATCAGGTTGAAAGACCATGATATCTTCTCCAAACCAACAGCTTGACAGCAGTTCATTTCACATTCAAAATGCACTGAAACTTCATTCATGTCTCAGATCAACTCATTCTTCCAGAACACTAGAAAAGGTTTTACCCAAAAAACACAAGTTAAATAAAAAAACACAAATAACAGGTAGCATTATAACATATTTCTGCTGTTTTCTGTTGTTCAGAATTCACAGCATTTTATGTCAAATGTTCATTGTTTACAGTACAGTACACATTTCCCCCCAAGTTTCCCCTTTTTATAGATGGTGATGAAACTGAAAGATTAATACCTGTATGTGTTCAGCTGTTGCAACTGTTGCAAATGTCTGTGTCATTCAATGTTGTATTAATGCATTCAGTGACAAAATCTTCCAAACTACATATTTCACTTAGACACAACCACGGCCAAAACTCAGAGCCCATTTTTATACACTCTTTTATACGCTCAAAACTGTTAAACATAATTGAAAGATCTTATAAACATTGAGATCTTTCAATTTAAATGAATTAATTTCTCACTTAAACACAAAGACAAACAGAACTTGATTTACTATACAGGCTTATTTGCACATGCTTACATATTTTTCCAAGACTGTGTTATTTAATTTAAAAACCTAAGCTAGACTGAAATGTGCAACATTTCTACCGTATACTACATTGATATATATACTGAATATTCATTTTTGAAAAAAATCTGAAAAATGAAGATGTAACTAAACACATACACAAGTCTTAGTCTTTCATTTTCATCACCATCTATACAAAAGGAAATAATTTTGTACATTAATGTAAACATGATCCATGTAACATAAACTGCATTGAATTCTGAACAGCAGAAAATAGTGCATATTGCTGCCTGTTGTTTGTGTGTGTTTTGTTTTGTATATTTAATTTATGTTTGTTGGCTGAAACCTTCACTAGAGTTCTGAAAGAATGACTTAATTTGAGACATGAATGATGTGTTCTGGTAGTTTTAATGCGTTTTAAATGTGAAATTAACTGCAGTGAAGCTGAAAGTTGGTTAAGACAATGGGAGTGAAGAGCTTTGAAAGAAGTGATAAGTATTGAGAAATACATACATTCTAATTTAATTTGATTAGAATATAACATTCTAATCTTGTCGGATAACAGATTATGATCGGGTTACAAGCATCCCCTGTCAGTCAGGGGAAAAATGTAATGATGCCCAGTATCAAGTGTAATTTAAGTCCAAAGGGAAACAATGTTTTTATTTTATTTTTTTTACTGCCAATGTCTGAGAGACCACAACCCATAAGATTGGTCTTTCATTACAGAAAATAGGGTCTAAACTTTGTTGCTAAAGTGAAAAATGTGTACCGTAATTGCTGCTAATATACAGTATCAAATCATGTTATATCATTTTATAATTGTATTAAAATGTATACCTTTTTAAAAAGAACTGCAACATGTTCAAAATTGAAACCAAAGGAATAAATATAAGCATTCCCCTGACTTACTGCTGCGGTCGCATTATATTTATCTAGAGTCTAGATCATGTACAGTTTAACTTATGTGGTGACCTGCAATTGTTACCTTAAAGCAATATTTCTGCTCTATTCACCCCCGGCCAAAAACGATCACCTCAGTTTTGTCTTCATTTAAAGACAAAAAGTTTTGAGCAAGCCAAGATTTAACCTCATCTAAGCATAATGAAAGAGAAATTAATGAGAATTTAACAGTTAAAAAGATAATGCAAGTAATTTTCAAACTAAAGTAATACACTACACAACTGCGTGCAAAATGTAAAATACTGTTAAATACAACTATAACATTGTTTACAAACAAACCCTATAAACACTAAAAGGGCTGTATTATGCAAGCCAGGCCAGTAGTTCACTTTGTAAAAAAAAAAAGGCAAACACATAATACTCATGACCATGTGAACACCTGATGATAAGTACACATGTGAACATGTTATATACTTGTGCATGACCAGCCTGATCTCATGAACATGCATCTCTATAGCACGCATTGTTTATCGTGCAATGTTTTATGCGAAAATTAGTTTTTTACATGCATATGATACACACTTTATTGCGTGTACACACACCCTACAACACTAATCCTAACCAAACATATAATACATATTACATATTACACACCACTACTAAACCTACCCTAAACCCACCCATGCGCATCACATACACGTAAAAACTAATTTCCGCGTATAAATTGCACAATAAACACAATGGGCCCTATTTTAACGATCTGAAACGCAAGTGTCAAAGCGCAAAGCGCAAGTAACTTTGTGGGCGGATCTCGTCGCTGTTGCTATTTTCCCGGCGGGATAAATGACTCTTGCGCCCGGCGCAAATCTAAAAGGGGTTGGTCTGAAGTAGCTTCATTATTCATAGGTGTGGTTTGGGCGTAACGTGAAATAAACCAATCAGAGCGTCATCTCACATTCCCTTTAAGAGCAGGCACGCTTGTTTTAGGCGCACGCGAGGAGCGGTGGAGGAGACCGACGTTCTTGTCAGGGACGTTGGGGATGGAGAAACACACCCAAATTAACTTTGGTTAAACATTAAACAGGCGTATGATAATTTGGGTAAATGTGTGAGCTAGATGTATGCTTTTATAATAAACTATCTATCTATCTATCTATTGTAATAATGTATGATTTGCAAAAATGAGAACTGCTGCTTCTGTGTAGATGAGAGAATAAAAGTGTATGTTGTGCACACGCTACATTGATTATGGCCAAGTATGCGCCCTTAAAATAGCATATGAATAACATGCTCAACGCGCCACTGACTTTAAACTGTTTTTTTTTTCGGTCAGTGGCGCAATTGTTTTCTAAACCTGTAAAATAGCATGAGGGAACGTTTGTGCCGGAACACGCCTCCTCTTTGCGCTGAACCGCCCCGGGGAGCGCAAGTGTATTTCTTAGTTAACCGACGTGCGTCTGTGCAGGGAAAAGTCTGCTTTGCGCGGGTGCAAAATAGGAATGATACATGCGTCGCTGTACAAAGTCAATTGCGCTGGGTGCGAGATAGGGCCCAATGTGTGCTATAGAGAAGCATTTAGTGTGACCGGGTTGGAATGACATACCAATTTCACAAATTCCCGTTTATGTTGTTTACATGCAGATGGTAAAGGCATCATTTTCAAAACCTTGCACTTTAAAACTCGTTTTCAAAAGCTTGCATTGTCAGGCCCACAAAATGGCATTTTCGTTGAAATGAACGGCCAAAACGTTTTCAGTTTTCAGTTGAAAATGATGTCGTGTAAACAGACCCTAAAGCATTTATTATTTATTGCACTTTAGTTTTGTTAATTGTTCATTTAAGTTGGCCTATTTATTATATATACAGTTATATATGAAGAGTTTCGTTGCAAAACGAGATATATCCATTTTGAGAAATGTTGGTTATTTGACAGATATCAACAGTCAAGTTCATTCACAATTTTTTGTACATTAAACTATTACCTGAGCTCAGTGAAGGCCAGGGACACAATATTCTTCAAATCCAGGATATTTTTTATTTAATTTTATGTCCATAAATAGTTCATAAATAAGTCAAAAACCATGCCAAAATGCAACATATTTAACTTAACATTGTCAATCATCTTAAATTGGTTAAAAAAACAATATATCATAAATATATGGAATAGTATATACAAAGATTGATTAATAATAATAAGATTCTGAGTTAGTTTTGGCCAGAACATACACAACATAACAACATATATATATATATATTTTTTTTTGCAAAATGCTATATATCCACCTTAGGCTATATTCTACTATTGTAATACCATTAAGAAAAGCTAGTGAATCAATGTTTTGTTTGTGTGTGTGTGTGTGTGTGTGTGTATGTGTGTGACGTAGCCTACTTGACTGACAGCTCGCCTACAGTATAAACAATTAAATGGTAAACGTTTTTTAGTTAGCCTATTGAATCCTCTTTTTAAAAATATATGTTTTTTGTTTTGATATTATCGTTAAATCACTGAGCAAACTCGGAGCACTTCACCGGCGGTTACTCTCTCCTCGCGTGACATCCTGAGCTCGCGCAGCATCCTGAACGTTCTATAGCCTAACCGTTATATCGCACTTTGTAAAGAAACTGGGCTGGCGGATATTGCGTTTTGTGAAAAAATGAATTTTGTAGTAGGCTTAAAATGTACATTTTTAAATCTTATTAATGGCAGCAATTCACACATAGATTAAGGTACATCTGAACAGTGATTTCCAATAATAAAATCCAAATGTCAAAAAATGGCGTTTATCGCGTTTTGCAACCAAACTCTTCATATACAGTTTTATTCTGGTTTACTGTGTTCACAGAAGCACTGCGGGTGCTTGATGTGACGGTGTGTGAATCCTCATGTTCTGTTGTTTATGCTGCTATTTGCACATGTAAGTCTACATGTTTGAGGTATTTGAATCGGTCACAGACTATTATCTATTCTAATTCCATTTAATTCTAATCTAACCTTCAAATCATGTCAGTTAACTGATCTGACTGGTTAACAAGCACCAGCTGTCAGTCAGAAAACAAAATGTTAAATGAACATCCCTACTTCATATATTTCAACTGAACCAACTAAAAATGTTCAGTGCAGCAAGTCTACATAACATTTTGAGATTGAGCTCCAAAATCTTTACAGTGTGTTTGTGATGGCAAGAAATGTACAAAGCAGACAAACACGTATCGTTCTTTACCATCCAACTGGGGACGCGAAGTTCATTTTTATTAATAAAATCATTATTCACTGTTTAAAGTATGCTTTACACTATACTAAAATAAGTCACCTGAAATTGTTACCTTAAAGAGCTATTTCTGTTTGATTAATCCCATAAACCCTAAAGGGACTGCATAACCAAGCATAGAAAGTATCTATGAAGAGAGAAAATAAGCTTTAAATAAGAGAAATAATATTATGAATGATAAAAGGCATAATATATAATATACTATATATATATATATATATATATATATATATATATATATATATATATATATATATATATATATAGTTACATAATGAAGACAGACTTCACTGCCAGTTCACTTCACTGTTCACACACACACACACACACACACACACAGCTCCATTGCAGGCTATTGTGAGTCCCCACTTGTATAGGTAGAGATCGTTCAGAACGTCCCCACTTGGTCAGTGTAGAGTGATATCGGTCTGTTAGTAATATAGACATGTATGTGTGTGTGTGTGCAATGGCACATAACAATGGCAAGTAAATTGTTAGGGACTGCATAACCAAGCTTAGAAAGTATCTCTGAAGAGAGAGCGTTAAATAAGAAAAATAATATTATGAATGATAAGAGGATATTCTCGCCTCTGATTTTGAACTGTTGCTGCCGGTGTCACGATTTTGGGTTTGTTCTTGTCATGTTTTTGTGTCATGTCATGTTTCCATGTCTGTCATGTGATTCCCTGTTTGTCATGTGATCCTGCCATGTGTCTTGTCATTGGTTAATTGTGTGATCACTGTTCATCACAGGTGTCCCTTGTCTTGTCATTAGTCTTTGTATTTAGCCCTCATGTTTTCCATGTGTCTTTGTAAAGTATTGTTTCCTGTAGACCACTGTTTGTAAGTCTTTGTTCATGTTCTGGTTTTTTATTTTTTATTTTTTCATGCCACACCATGTTTTAGTTTTATCTTTGCTTTTGTTTGTAATAAACTGGACTTGGGTTCTCATTTACACTTGCCTTCAGTGGATCCTTATTACAGCCGGGCCGTCTGTATTTTTTACCCAGTTGTAGATTTAAATGGTCTTTCCTCAAGCAATTAAGTTTTTGATAACTGATAATGTTCGTCATTCTTTAAAAAAAAAAAAATTATTGTATATGTTTAACTATGCATATTGTGATCTCTGATGCCTGTGTGAACATATATTATATATATGTTATTATGTGTTATTATATGTATATGAACATAAAAACATACAAAATAAAGACAGACTTAACTGTTCACACACACACACACACACACACACACACAGCTCCATTGCAGGCTATTGTGAGTCCCCACTTGTATAGGTAGAGATCGTTCAGAAAGTCCCCACTTGTATAGGTAGACATCGTTCAGAGTTGAGATTCCATCTTGGCATGTTTAAAAAAATTTTTTTTTGCATATTTGAAGTTATATTATAAAAAAAGACCTTACAAGAAAATTGTGTATTTCATTATTGTTTCTTCAAAATGACCAGATGCAGCAAGTCAACTTAAAAGTTTTGAATTTGATCTTCAAGAAAGGTCCACTGTTGGATGGTAACGAGCGACATACAGTATGTTTGGTTGTATTTAAATTGAGCAATATTTCAAACACTGACTATCTCTGTACATCAACATCCTAGAAACAAAGGAAACAAAAAAAAGGACATGTCTACTGAATTTATTACAGTAGAAATTATGTTTTAATTAATGTGCAGCCAATACTATCAGTTGCAATATCTTAATAATATAATAATAATTACATTATAATTATAACATTGAGTTGCAGATCCCCTCTTGGCAAAAAAATAAATAAAAAAATGCATATTTGAAGTTATGTTATGAAAAATATAATATATATGGTAAACCTTTATAATAACTGCATCCTATTAATCATTAGTTAAGCATTAGTAAACAGTTAAATCATAATTCATAAAGCAGACATTAATAAGCAGTTTATACATACAGCTTTAAATGCTGTATTACTGATTTAGAAGCATATCTATAATGTGTTTAATAATTGTATTTTCATACTTTATTAATTATCAATTTATCATTTCTAAATGAAGTATAGCATTATTTACAAACCAGTTATTTAGGTGTTGTCAGTGATTCATAAGATCACTTAGAAAGTGTAAGTAAATGTTGTAGATTCAGGTAGTTATAAACAACACATTCTCATACCTAAGGCGTCACTTTTTGTCACTTTCAACCATGCTTCAATATCTGACGCTCAAAGCACCCTTTAGCGTCCATATGTGACGCTTCGGTTATGGGTAGGTTTAGGCGTCATGTAACTGACGCTTTCGGAAGCGTCAATATCTGACGCTCAAAGCACCCTTTAGCGTCAATATGTGACGCTTCGGTTGGGTAGGTTTAGGTCTGTGGTAGGGTTATGCGTCTCATATGGACGCTAAAGGGTGCTTTGAGCGTCAGATATTGAAGCATGGTTTAAAGTGACGCCTTGGGTATAGTAGTGGTCAGTTAACTATTTTGTGAGCTCATCTGAAGTGAGGACTAGTTGTGCTTTGTAAATCATTTATAAAGGAGATTTAAAGACTCAGTTTTCTTCTAAACAGAAAAAGGTAACAAACACACACACAGTGATACAGAACATAGAAATATTAACAGCCTTTAAATCTCCTTTATAAATGTTTTACAAGGCATAACTAGTCCTCACTTTAGATGAGCTCACAAAAATAGTGAACTGACCACTACGAAATACTTTATAACTACCTGCATTACAGTAGAAATACATGTTAATGAAGCATTTAACACACTGAGTAACTATTACTATATGTCTGAATAATAAATATCTATGAATGTACATTTAAATAGTTTAATCATTTACTCACACTTTCTAAGTGATCTTATGAACCACTGACAACTCCTAAATAACTGCTTTGTAAATGATACTATACTTTATTTAGAAATGATAAATTGATCATTAATAAAGTATGAAAATACAATTATCAAACACATTATAGATATGCTTTTAAAACAAGAATAAAGCATTTATATCTGTATTTATATACTGCTTATTAATGTCTATTCATTTATAAAACTTTAGAAAATGATTAACTGTTTACTAATTCTTAACTAATGATTAATAGCGTGGAGTTATTATAAAGTGTTACTGAAAGCTCCAGTTAAACAGCAGCTCTACAGTCTCAGAGCCTCTAGGACAGCAGCCATTCAAACAATAGAGAAGTGTGAACGATATAGTTATAGATATAGATATAGTTACATAATGAAGACAGACTTCACTGCCAGTTCACTTCACTGTTCACACACACACACACACACACACACAGCTCCATTGCAGGCTATTGTGAGTCCCCACTTGTATAGGTAGAGATCGTTCAGAAAGTCCCCACTTGTATAGGTAGACATCGTTCAGAGTTGAGATTCCATCTTGGCATGTTTAAGTTTTTTTTTTTTTTTGCGTATTTGAAGTTATATTATGAAAAAAGACCTTAAAAGAAAATTGTGTATTTCATTTTTGTTTCTTCAAAATGACCAGATGCAGCAAGTCAACTTAAAAGTTTTGAATTAGATCTTAAAGAAGGGTCCACTGTTGGATGGTAACGAGCGACATACAGTATGTTTGGTTGCATTTAAATTGAGCAATATTTTAAACACTGACTATCTCTGTACATCAACATCCTAGAAACAAAGGAAATAGAAAAAAATTACATGTCTATTGATTTTATTAGAGTAGAAATTATGTTTTAATTAATAGGCCACAACAGAGAATGAATTTCTTAAAGCAATAACTTTGCTGTAATGTCCACAACATAAAGCTTCTGATGTTTTATAGTGCTTTCATTGTAAGTGTTATGATATTCTGTATTATTTGTTGGTATGGAACTGCTACTGAGGTACAGAAGAAATTATTAAGAAAAGTAGTAGCAAGTAAATTGTTAGGGACTGCATAATCAAGCTTAGAAAGTATCTATAAAGAGAGAGCGTTAAATAAGAAAAATAATATTATGAATGATAAGAGGATATTATCGCCTCTGCTTTTGAAATGTTGCCGTCGGGCCATCTGTATTTTTTACCCCGTTGTAGATTTAAATGGTTTTTCCTAAAAAAAATCATTTTTTTATTTTTTGATAACTGATGGGTTATATATATATATATATATATATATATATATATATATATATATATATATATATATATATATATATATATATAGTTACATAATGAAGGCAGACTTCGCTGCCAGTTCACTTCACTGTTCACACACACACAGCTCCATTGCAGCCTATGAGAGTCCCCACTTGTATAGGTAGAGATCGTTCAGAGTTTCAGGTCCCCACTTGGCATGTTTTTTTAAAAATAAAAAAATGCATATTTGAAGTTATATTATGAAAAAGGAGCTTAAAAGAAAATTTTGTATGTCATTTTTGTTTCTTCAAAATGACCAGAAACACTAGTCCCCTCTTGGCCAGTGTAGAGCGATAGTCCCCTGTTAGTAATATAGACATGTATGTGTGTGTGTGTGTGTGTGTGTGTGTGTGAAATGAGATAATAGTAAAACCATGAAGCCATTTGGAGCGTTTTGCTTTTCCAAAATATGATACATTCAAACGCGATCGCGCTCAAATATAAAACATTATGGTTAGGCCTACCATATACATATCTACGTTTGAGCAGATATCCACAAACACAGTAACAGTAAACACGGGTCTAAATATTATAATATTCACCATATATCTAGCAACAGTTCAACTGCAATGTGAAATTTATGCAACAATAACAAACTAATATGTAAGAATTTCTTACCTTATCTTTCTTGTCTTGAAATCGCGTTCTTCTTCTGGGGTAAAGCCAATCTGCTCACAGCGCTTCTTTCAAACTCGACGAAAAGCAGAGACTGATGAAGTGTTTTGTTTTTGAGGTAATGAGCGCGTTCGCGTTCCATGTGGAGATTTGCATGTGAATATCTTTTGCGCGAGTGGGCGTGGCCAAATTAACTATTTGAGCAAGCATTTGAGAAGCTGGACATCTTGTTGGTTTTATACAAATTACTTAAACAGAAAATATTTGTTTTCAGTTTGAATCCGATCATTTAAAAGTACACACTTAAATGTTTATAAAGGTATATGGCTCATAAATGTGTGACAAGTAGGCCCTATTCGCTGAGTTTTGTTTCAGTTTATAGACGTGCTCAAGAAAAAAAAGTTCACCGCGACGGAGAGGCAGAACGCACACCCTGTTTATTTTCTTTATTTTTCAAAAGCACAATGTTTTGATTTGATTGTAAGTGGACACATACACAAGTAGAAATATCACAGATTCTTTTTTTATATTTATTTTTTCTGTATGACCATAAATGACGGAGTAATTTAAGTTTGAAGTGCTACAATGTAAAAAAAGTCCAGCAAAACGCGGGGGCGCGTTTGCCGACCTCAGAGGGTTAAGTTTCCTGGGAAATACTAGCCTGACTTTGTCATACTCATATTCTAGTCAGAATGGCTCCATAGGGCTTTGATTATGGGGTGTGTCTCAACCAAACCAGAAAAAAAAAAAAACTCTGCACTCAATTGGATAGACCTACAACCAATCAGGTTGTAAAATGACGCATGTTCTTCATTCATATTTTCAACCAACAAAATGTCGCGGCTCTCTGTTCCTCTTTTAAAATGAATGCGCTGTGGATATCTTCTATAACAGACGCGATGGCGGAATCTACACATGATGTTTCATAAACAAAGTTCGGGAGGAGCACGTACAAATAATCAATCCAATATCAACTTGTCATCAAACAATACCATGTCTAACGTTACCCTATCTATCAGCATGAGGAAGCATATTCACTCTGTCAACTTACCTAACACTCCTTGACAGGTTTTCAGCATTCCCTCCACCACCCCGAATCCTCACTCTTGTCTTGTTCTCTCACAACCAGGAATACGGGGGAGTATGGCTACCGAGCCCACAGCCCTCTCCTCGGACAGCACGTCATATACGCATTTATTCTATCTGACTTATTTGTAAGCGTGAACTCGTGAAATCTCAATTATCCAGCGGCAGTCTTCTTTGTTGTAAACTAATTCAAATCAAGCGCTCTTTGGTGACGTGGGTGATTACGTAACCGCAGATCATCTGTCCATCATCGATTAAAGCCCGCCCTGGCAATTTGATTGGCCCGGCCTTCTGGGAGCCGAGTATAATTACTCCTCAACGGATCGAGTCCAGACCGAACTTCCCGACCAAAAAATGTTGTGGGCGGGGTTCAGGCTGGCACCCAGGCTAGGGAAATACAGTACTTCCATATTAAATGAAACTTTTTCCTTACAATTAATATCCGCATGACAATTTGAGTAAATGTATCTGTAAAAGGTAGAGGATGATGCCCCCTCTCCCCTTAGAACAATGTGCATTTACGTTTAAAATGTAACATTTTCAATGTAATTGAAACATGTTTCTGATGCTTCCACCACTGCTCTTATTCACATTAAAAAACGTAAAACAGCGTAAGACAAGTGAACACTGATTTATGAAACCGTTTTTTTAAATTGTTTTTTCTTGAAGCGAACACAGGACTCGTCTTGGACAATCAGCAGATGAACTGGAGAGACGCTCAGAGTTACTGCAGACAGAAACACATTGATCTGGTCAGTGTGAGGAACCAGGATGAGAATCAACAGGTTATGAATTTCATTAGTGGTCGTCAGTTATCTGGATCATGGGTCTGGATCGGTCTGTTCAGAGTCAGAGACTCATGGCAGTGGTCAGATCAGAGTAACTCCTCTTTCAGATACTGGGATTCTGATGAACCTAATAATGTTGGAGGAAATGAAAACTGTACAGTGATCAGACCAAATGCTCAGGGACGATGGTTCGACATCTCTTGCAACGACCGATATCCTTTTGTGTGTCATGAAGGTGAGCAGATCCTCACAAACACACACACTCCATCCATCACCTCCAGATATCTTAAAGGGTTAGTTCACCCAAAAATGAAAATTCTGTCATTAATTACTCACCCTCATGTCGACGTCGTTCCAAACCCTTTTCAAAGTACTTTTTGAAAATACTTTTTGTGCACCAAAAAACAAAATATTGACTTTATTCGGTCATTTCTCCTCTACCGTATCAGTCTGCTGGTGTTGATGGTGCAGGATCTGGTGTTCTGACATATGACCCCAAGCAGAGGAAGACGCACACGAGGTCACGCATGCATCGTGTTGCTCTCGTGAACGCGACTCAGAGACTAATACGGAAGAGAAGAAATTGTTGAATAAAGTCCTTATTTAGTTTTTTAGCGGACAAAAAGTATTCTCCTTGCTTCATTAAATTAAGGTTAAGCCACTGTAGTCACATGGACTATTTTAACGATGTTGTAAGAACTGATTTTCCTGGACAGAAGAAAGAGCACAGGACATTTGTCTTGTCCAAACTTTTCTCCTTGTTTATCTCTGCATCCCTCTCTCCTCTCTCCCTCCTTCCTCCTCTCTCCCTGAGTCAAGTCACCAAAAGTTCACTGAGATTGTCTATATATCACATATGATGTATCTTGTGATTCTATTGTTTTTCCTTTTCATGTTTGGATTCATTTTAAGTGTCTCAGAGCGATTTGTAAAATGGTCTAATTTCATTGCAGTCATTGGTTTAATGAGAAAGATTGAGAACTTAGGAGACCTGTTCTCCTCTCTGGGTGATGTCTCTTCAAGATATCTCCCGAAACCAGGTGTTACCCCCTGGGGTACATGAACTGACCCAGAACAACTCTAAACAATATTTGTACAAGCCTTTTGTTCTGGTCTGGGTATTTAAGGGTAGGTGGCAGAGCAGTCTTGGGTAACCTGTAACCAGGATCATCCCCCATTACAGTGAACATTCTGAAATCATTATTCATAGTAGATTAATGTGTAGTCTGGTGTTTCTGCAAATCTCTACCAGGATAGATCAAACTGAAGGCACTATGAATGGAGCATGGGGAGATCATTAAGGAGACCTTCCAATTACTGACTATCACTGACTTAGCACATTGCATATTGCGACTATTAAAAAATTACACCTTTGTTATGAGTCAGCATTGAGCGGCCACTTAAGGGTAAAATAGTTGCACTGCATCCTCTGACTATTTCAGAACTGGCTAGTTTGTGATCGTGAGCGCACATTCGCGACATGACGTCTCAAAGCGACACCAGGTCCTTAATGAACGGATAATTGAAAGTATGGGATACTCACAGTAATCAAAGATATAAATTAAGTCATAATCAATATTTATGATTTTTTTTCTTAATTAGTCAGATTAAGAGTAGAGCTAAAGTAATATTGAAACTAAATTCTAATGAATTAAGTGAACTTCACTGGAGCGCTGAAAAGACACACACACATTATCCCTTCACCCACACCGTTGGACTCCGTCGTTGGGCCAATGGGTGGACATTACAATGTTTTTCCAAAATATCTTAATTTGTGTTCTAAAGATGAATGAAGGTCTTTTGGGTTTGGAACGACATGAGCGTGAGTGATTAATGACAGAATTTTTGGGTGAACTAACCCTTTAAAGTTCACGCTACATGTCTGACATGACAGATTCCTCCACAGTGTTTGTTCTGCATGTTGTTTTTGATCAGTCTCTCTCTAGTTTTTGCTTGTGGTTTGTTTTGTGTCCAGATAAACTGATTCTGATCAAAGAGACTCTGACGTGGCCTGAAGCTCTGAGATACTGCAGACAGAATTATACGGATCTGGTCTCGGTTCATTCAGAGGAGATGCAGCGTCGTGTGATGAATGTGGTTAAACGTGCGTCTACTGAGGCGGTGTGGTTGGGTTTACGTCACTCCTGCACTGTGGGCCTCTGGTTCTGGGTGAGCGGAGAGACCGTGTGCTATCAGAACTGGGCTCCAGGGAACGGCACAGGAGAGGAGAACTGTGAGTCTGGAGTGAGATCTGGAGCAGTTCAGTCTGGAGGAGATCAGCGCTGGATCAGCCGTCCTGAACACGACAAACTCAACTTCATCTGCAGCAGATCTGAGGAGTGAAGGATGTGTTTGTGTTGTTCTTAAGCAAAAGATTTTTTAACACCTAAACACTTTTTTGTTTTAATCATCAGATAATGTGCTTATATCAGTACAATTAAATTAATTTCTGTAATATAAAAGTTATCATATGAGTCTTATTAATTTCAATGTAATGTTGTTTGGGTATTTAAAATATTAATGTGCACTATATGTTTTAAAGACCGCATGACATCAACATGAGTTTTCATCTGTGGCTTTTACAAACATTTACATATTAGTTCTCTTCTGAAAAAACGGCTCATTATTTTTACAGACCGTTCAGTCAAATATACTTGCTGTTAAATAGAAAGTAGAAGATCATGATTCGAGGATGTGGCTCAAAGTACATTTATTTTATTTATTTATTTATTTATTTGACAGGGACAGTGTACATTAATTAGCATTTCTGCAAATGCACCAGAATTAGCCAAAAGGCTATTTTTCATCCGTTGTCCCTGGACAGATCTTAAAATTGTCTACCTAAAAAAACACAATAAAAAGATTACAGTGAACAATACAAATATAAAAAGCAGTAAAATAAATATAACTCCTCACATCCTGTTGATAAATACAAGTTTACCAACATACAGACATTATGTTAATAGATAAAAATAAAATAAAAAAGAATTAATATTATACACATTAACACCACAGAGACACAAGTGGCAACAGGTTGGGTTGAATGAAGATACATATTCTTATTAGTGCTGACATGTTTGATGTAATATGAGCCAGTTTTTTAGATGTTTTTTAAACAGAGTGTATGTGTTAAGTTCCCTGATGTTCTGAGGGAGAGAGTTCCACTCCTGTGCTGCTACGATGTCACAGTGTCTGGGTGATGTCCCCTGGGTAGCCACTAGAGGTCCTCTTTCCCCACAGGTGTCAGTCACTATTGGACTACAATCCCCATCACCCTTGTCGGACTCATTATTCATTATCACACTCAGCTGTTCCCACTCACCTTGTTAGTGTCTGTCTATTTATACCCTGTCTGTTTAATCACTGGTTCTGGAATCCTTGTATTTTGTCACCCGCTTCCCAGAGCCTTTCTTGTTTTGGTTAAGTGTTTATTTCTTGTTTTTGGACTGCCTACATGGATCTTGACCTTTTGCCTGTTTCTGGATATATGATTACGGATTACCCAATAAAACTGCACTTGGACTATCACCCTTTCGTGTGCGTGTCGTGACAGAAGGATTCCAGCAATATGCATAGATCCAGCAGTACGGGTTTTCGTATCAGTCCCCCAACCACTGAGAAGGAGAGGAGGGGACGATTTAGTAATTTAACGGCCCTACGTCAGCAGGGCCAGACGGTGGGTTGCCTGTCTCAGGCATTTTGGACGCTCTCGAGAGGTATGGGTTATAATGACGCAGCACTGAAGGATTTTTTAAATAACTGCCTGGATGACCCTTTACCTCGGTGGGAGATGAAGGGGCTTGAAATCCTGGACTTTTGGGGTTTCACTTGTTACCTACATCATCGTAGCCAGTGGGCTACACCAGCTACGCCCATCTCTCCGGACAAGATGGCCGCCGCCGAGCCTGTTCACGTCACGCCTGCCGAGCCTGTGTCTTCGGACAAGATGGCCGCCGCCGAGCCTGTTCACGTCACGCCTGCCGAGCCTGTGTCTTCGGACAAGATGGCCGCCACAGAGACTGTTCACGTCACGTCTGCCGAGCCTGTGTCTTCGGACAAGATGGCCGCCACAGAGACTGTTCACGTCACGTCTGCCGAGCCTGTGTCTTCGGACAAGATGGCCGCCACAGAGACTGTTCACGTCACGTCTGCCGAGCCTGTGTCTTCGGACAAGATGGCCGCCACCGAACCTGTTCACGTCACGTCTGCTGAGCCTGTGTCTTCGGACAAGATGGCCACCGCCGAGTCTGTGTTTCCGGACAGGATGGCCGCCGACGAGCCTGTCTTTCAGGGCAAGATGGTAGCTGCCGAGCCGGTGTCTCCGGACAAGATGGCCGTCGCCGAGCCTGTGTTTTCGGACAAGATGGCCGCTGCCGAGCCTGTTGTCTCCGGACAAGATGACCGCTGGGCCGGTGCCTGTGTCTGTTCCTGAGCCGGGGCCTGTGTCTGTTCCTGAGCCGGTGCCTGTGTCTGTTCCTGAGCCGGTGCCTGTGTCTGTTCCTGAGCCGGTGCCTGTGTCTGTTCCTGAGCCGGTGCCTGTGTCTGTTCCTGAGCCGGTGCCTGTGTCTGTTCCTGAGCCGGTGCCTGTGTCTGTTCCTGAGCCGGTGCCTGTGTCTGTTCCTGAGCCGGTGCCTGTGTCTGTTCCTGAGCCGGTGGTGCCAGTTCCTGAATCGGTCGTTCCAGTTCCTGAGCCGGTGATGCCAGTCCCAGTTCCTGAGCCATGGCCGCCCGAGGGGTCGTCTCCGCCGTGGCCGCCCGAGGGAAAGTCTCCGCCGTGGCCGCCCGAGGGAAAGTCTCCGCCCTGGCCGCCCGAGGGAAAGTCTCCGCCCTGGCCGCCCGAGGGAAAGTCTCCGCCCTGGCCGCCCGAGGGAAAGTCTCCGCCCTGGCCGCCCGAGGGAAAGTCTCCGCCCTGGCCGCCCGAGGGAAAGTCTCCGCCCTGGCCGCCCGAGGGAAAGTCTCCGCCCTGGCCGCCCGAGGGAAAGTCTCCGCCCTGGCCGCCCGAGGGAAAGTCTCCGCCCTGGCCGCCCGAGGGAAAGTCTCCGCCCTGGCCGCCCGAGGGAAAGTCTCCGCCCTGGCCGCCCGAGGGAAAGTCTCCGCCCTGGCCGCCCGAGGGAAAGTCTCCGCCCCGGCCGCCCGAGGGAAAGTCTCCGCCCCGGCCGCCCGAGGGAAAGTCTCCGCCCCGGCCGCCCGAGGGAAAGTCTCCGCCCCGGCCGCCCGAGGGAAAGTCTCCGCCCTGGCCGCCCGAGGGAAAGTCTCCTCTGTCCTGGCCGCCCGAGGGAAAGTCTCCTCCGCCCTGGCCGCCCGAGGGAAAGTCTCCGCCCTGGCCGCCCGAGGGACTGTCTGCTCTGCCCTGGCCGCCCGAGGGAAAGTCTCCTCTGCCCTGGCCGCCTGATGGACTGATGTTTCTGCCCCGGCCGTCTGCACAGCCTGCTCCGCCCAGTCCACCCGATGGACTGTCGTCTGCTTCACCCTGGCCGGCCGATGAACTGTCTGCTTCGCCCTGGCCGCCGGTTAAGCCATCACCCCCTGTTCCTGTTCCCCTCCATGGACCTGGCCCCCCATCCCACCCCCTGATCCTCCACCGTTCCACCTCCCTCCTTGACTCTGGTTTTGTTTGTGTATGTGGTTCTTGGAGCGTCTGGTAGCCGCTCCGTAGAGGGGGGGTTATGTCACAGTGTCTGGGTGATGTCCCCTGGGTAGCCACTAGAGGTCCTCTTTCCCCACAGGTGTCAGTCACTATTGGACTACAATCCCCATCACCCTTGTCGGACTCATTATTCATTATCACACTCAGCTGTTCCCACTCACCTTGTTAGTGTCTGTCTATTTATACCCTGTCTGTTTAATCACTGGTTCTGGAATCCTTGTATTTTGTCACCCGCTTCCCAGAGCCTGTCTTGTTTTGGTTAAGTGTTTATTTCTTGTTTTTGGACTGCCTACATGGATCTTGACCTTTTGCCTGTTTCTGGATATATGATTACGGATTACCCAATAAAACTGCACTTGGACTATCACCCTTTCGTGTGCGTGTCGTGACATACGACTGAAAAGGCACTCTGACTAAAAGCACTTTTCCGTAGAGGAACAACACAGTCTCCTCGGGCCGACCCTCGTGTTACTCTCTGTGTGGTATTTCTGATGTTTACAAACTGACTAAGTGGAGGAGAAGACAGACCATGGATGATTTTGTAAAACAGACAGAGGTTTGAATACTTAATGACATTTTCCCAACTTAAGAACTTATGCTTTTGTAAAATGGCACAGTGATGATACCTAAATGTTTTTTTATCCACAATTTTGATTGTCTGTTTATAAAGTGACTCTAAGGGTTTTAGTGTAGTTTTATTTGCCTGTGACCAGGTTGTAAGACAGTAAGTGATATGAGACAGTACCATACTGTACATGAACATTTTAGCTGCCTGAAGTGACAAGTTCGATCTTATGAACCGGAAATTTGCGATATTAAATTTGACTCTGTTGCAGACCTTTTTTATCTGTGATTTAAAAGTTAGTTTAGAGTCTATTATGATGCCTAAGTATTTGAATTCTGACACAACTTTTATTTCCCCCCCTGTCACATAAATATCTGCCTGATTATTTGCAATGTTTGATTTAGAAAAGAACATTGAAACTGTTTTATTTACATTAAGTTTTAAGCAGGATTGATTTAGCCATTCAGAGACATGGGCCATAGACTGTGTGAGTTTTTCAGCAACTTGTTTTGTGTTTTTACCATGGGTATAAATGACTGTGTCGTCTGCGTACATCTGAATATGGACGTCTGGACAAACAGAAGGGAGGTCGTTTATATAAAGTGAGAATAGCAATGGCCCCAAAATAGAGCCTTGAGGAACCCCCGTGGACATTGCGAGGGGCGGTGAGTGGTAATCACTGATCCTGACTGACTGTGAGCGATTCGATAGATATGACTCTATCCATTTTATTGCATCTGCGGAGAAATTAAATTTACTTAGTTTGATTAATAATATTTTATGGTTTACAGTGTCAAAAGCTTTTTTTAAATCGAGAAACACAGCTCCAACCACGCCACCTTTATCCAGTAAATGTTTAATATTTTCTATGAGAAAACAATTTGCAGTTTCCGTGGAGTGTTGAGTTCTGAAACCAAATTGCATTGAATGAAGGGAAAATGTAGTGGTATTCAAATGTGTTATTATTTGTTGGGAAATTAGTTTCTCTGCGACTTTTGACACTGTAGGTATGATGCTGATTGGTCTGTAATTGTCCACTGACAATGGATCTCCATTTTTGAGAATTGGAACAACAGCAGCTGACTTCCACACACTTGGAAATACTGCCTCAATAAAGGAGAGATTGACAATTTTGGTTACTGGTGTTAACAATGTAGAACTGAGTTCTTTCAGCATGCACACATCTATGCCAAATATGTCTCTAGTTCTGGAAGCTTTTAGTGTTTTTATTGTCTGTAAGACTTCAGATTCTGTGACTGTGCCTAGGTTGAAAATTGGCTCTGAGTTATTTATCGGACAAATATTTAGATTGTTAGATGGTAAGCTTTGGGCAATAGTGGAGACAGATTCAATAAAAAAATTATTGAAGGCATCTGCAACTTTGTTTGTATTATTTGTAATTTGTCCATTTATCTTAATTTCTAAAAATTGTTTCCTTTTAGTGTCTTGTCCTACAAGTTTTTTAAGTTGGTTCCAAATTGTTTTAGAATCCCCTTTTGCATTTTCTATTATAGTCAAAAAAAAATCTGCTTTGGCCTTGCGTATAGCTTTAATAGTCTTATTCCTCAATGTTGTAAATAGATTTTTAGCACTAGCTGACTTAGCTTTAATTGCATTTTTTAGCGCACGATCCCTCTCTTTCATTAGTTTGAGTATGTCCGAGTTCATCCAGGGAAGTATGTTTTTATTGTGTTTGTGTTTAACTTTACAGCTAAAATCTTTAATTGTTCTCTCAATTGTCGCCACAAAAGATTCAGAGTCCATTTCACAATTTGTTCCCAACAATATGTGATCCCAGTCAATCTGCTGGACAGCACTATTAAATCCTTCCTGGCGGTTTTTTGGAATTCCAACAAACTCACGCTCTCTGACAGAATAATCAAATCTCTTTTTTGAGAGCTTTCTGGCCACAAGGATCAAATTGTGATCAGAAAGACCAGCTAACATATTGTATGATTTAGATATTCTCTCAGGTCGGTTGGTAAATGCCAAATCAATCTGGGTGCTGCTTGATGTGGTGATTCTTGTGGGCCCTTTGATCATTTGGACTAGATCAAATTTGTCAGTTATTCTTTTAAGCTTTTTTCTACATGATGTGTCCTCCCAGTTTATGTTGATATCACCCAAAATAATGGTCTCTTTGTTTAAGTTAGATTCTTTCAGTAATGTTTCAAACTTTTCATAAAAAATGGCATCTGAAGAGGGGGGGCGATATACCACAATGATTGTGAAAGACATTTGTGGTGATAGTATAATATTTAAGCCCAAGCATTCTAGTTCATGATCATTCAGCTGTTGAATTTCCTGACACTGAATATTGTTTTTTATGTATATCATAACACCACCACCTTTTGACCCTTCTCTGTCTCTCTCCTCTCTCTTCTAGAGGCCTTCATGATTATGTCATGAAGGTATGTCATGAAGGTATGTACTGCGGCAACTATAGTTGCCGCAGTACATGGTTGTCATTTTCCTTTTGTAAATATTTTTCTAGATGTTGTCCATTTTTTATTTCTCAATGAAATGCAAGCAAACAACCAAATAAAGGATTTCAAGAAAAAAGGTATTCACTTCCTCCCTGTCACATGAGGCTGTCAACTTCCTACCCCTATTTCCAGGAAGCAGGGCGAAGGCAAACCCTCCCAAAGAAAGGTCATTTTCATGTTACTAATAAGTATTTTTTGTTGACATATATATATCTACATAATCATGAAGGTCTCTAGAATCAGCCAAACAAAACAAATCTTACAAGAGATCTTTACAGTTTTTCTCGATTGTTTAAACACATTTCTTGAAACTATGCCTCGTATTCTCAAAACTATAAACACAAATCCATAACGTCTCACCCAATTCCCCAAACATCCTATTTTCAGGTCAAAATGAAGCTCTAGACTCAAAACCATTCACTCTTGCTGAAAAACCAAACTTTGCCCTCAGACAGGACACACAAGCCCTCAAAATCACACACACTACAACATAGTCTAACACACTGGTGCAATAAATTCAAAACAACATTTCCAAAACTGGTAAGTTATGTTGCTTGTGGTTCCCCCCATCACAAACCTTTTCACATGATGAACACAAAAGACACAACCAGTGGATACATTGGCACATTTTTATTCATTCATGTACTACACAGTACAACACATACACACACACACACACACACACACACACACAAAAACAATATAATTTTTTTCTTTTTTTACTCTCTTCTCTAAAAAATGTTTTTATATTTACTTACAGTAAGATGTGTGTGACCATCATATGACAGTAAAAGAGCACACACAAACCTTATTCTAATATGGAATTGTATTGGAGTGGTAAAGAGTGTTGGTCGTGACAGGAGGGCCTCCACTCAAGGATATGATGATCACGTCTAAGAATGTTCCACATATGGTTGAAATACCATCATTTGCCTAGAAAGATAACATTCTGTGAGTCAAGACTATAAAGGAGAAAGGATGCCCTCCCTTCACTGTCACACTCTGCAGCCGCTCTGTGTGACTGTACGACTGCTGGCCTTTTCTTGCAAGAAAATAAACCTCATCAAAGACTATTGGAAATGTTTGTCTTTTATTCAGTGATAGAATTTTGTTTGCCACCACACCTCCCTGAAGGTTCTCGAGGCGACGGTAAAGCGACTCAAATTTGGCCTTACTCGTAGCCCAGCCTCCCTCCTAGTCATACCATTGATAAAGACATGGGCAACTAGAGTGGCTTGAAGACTGCTTGTCTTCTTGCCCTTGCCCTTCGTCGTCGTCGTCCTCCTCCTCCTCCCTCCTCCTCCTCCCTCCTCCTCCTCCTCCCTCCTCCTCCTCCTCCCTCTTCCTCCTCCTCCCTCTTCCTCCTCCTCCTCCCTCTTCCTCCTCCTCCTCCCTCTTCCTCCTCCTCCTCCTCCCTCCTCCTCCTCCTCCTCCTCCTCCTCCCTCCTCGATCTCTTCCTTCATGTCTTTCTGGATCCATTGTTCCAAAACTCAGGGAACTGATTTGGGCCCTTTTATCTATCTATTGAAGGATATGATTGATGTGTGTTAAATTTTGACTCTTAGTGTTTCCACCTGGGTAATTGTGTGCTAACTGAGCTGAAGCTGTGCTGACCTGAGTGAACAATATTGAATGCTAGTGCTTTCTATATGACAACATGGTGTAGGCAATGAGAAATTAAGGGATTTGTGTGTAGAGTTTTGCAGTGACAGTTCAACAAATCTGACCCATGTGTCAAAACAGGGAATAGTGTTTATAGTTTAGGGAAATTGGTGTGCTTTTTGATAAATGGCATTATGGTTTTGAAATGTTAGTTCAAAAGCCTGGTTATAGTGTTTAAGCAATCGAGAAAAACTGTAATAAAATCAGATTATGTTATGATAATTAACACAGAGAAATAATACAGACTATTAAAATATAAATAGAAGATTAACTCAGAAATTACTAAAAGAAAAAAAATTAACATATGAAAGTAAATAAGAGAAATAAAGAATGAAAACAGTGAATGTAAGTAAACACACAAACATTGACGTCTTCTCACTCCTCAGATCTGCTGCAGATGAAGTTGAGTTTGTGAGTCTCAGGAAGGCTGATCCAGCGCTGATCTCCTCCAGACTGAACTGCTCCTTTTCTCTTCGTAAGGCTGCAGTCTTCCGGTGTCGCTCCGTTCCCTGGAGCCCAGTTCTGATAGCACACGATCTCTCCGCTCAACCAGAGCCACATGTTCATTTGGCAGTAGTTGTGTAAACCCAACCACACCGCCTCAGTAGACGCACGTTTAACCACATTCATCACACGACGCTGCATCTCCTCTGAATGAACCGAGACCAGATCCGTATAATTCTGTCTGCAGTATCTCAGAGCTTCAGGCCACGTCAGAGTCTCGTTGATCAGAATCAGTTTATCTGGACACAAAACAAACCACAAGCAAAAACTAGAGAGAGACTGATCAAAAACAACATGCAGAACAAACACTGTGGAGGAATCTGTCATGTCAGACAGCGTGAACTTTAAAGGGTTAGTTCACCCAAAAATGAAAATTCTGTCATTAATCACTCACGCTCATGTCGTTCCAAACCTAAAAGACCTTCATTCATCTTTAGAACACAAATTAAGATATTTTGGAAAAACATTGTAATGTCCACCCATTGGCCCAACGACGGAATCCAACGGTGTGGGTGAATGGATAATGTGTGTGTGTCTTTTCAGCGCTCCAGTGAAGTTCACTTAATTTAAAATTTAGTGTCAATATTACTTTAGCTCTACTCTTAATCTGACTCCAATTTCAAATGATAATCAAATTTAGATTGTGTTTCTTATTAGAAAATAGTCATAACCATTGATAATGACTTAATTTAGATCTTTGATTACTGTGAGTATCCCATACTTTCAATTATTTATTCATTAAGGACCTGGTGTCGCTTTGAGACGTCACGTCGAATAGTCAGAGGATGCAGTGCAACTATTTTACCCTTAAGCGGCCGCTCACTGCTGACTCATAACAAAGGTGTAATTTTTTAATAGTCGCAATTTGCAACGTGCTAAGTCAGTGATAGTCAGTAATCGGAAGGTCTCCTTAATGATGTGCCCCATGCTCCATTCACAGTGCCTTCGGTTTGATCTATCAGTACGGTGATGCATTGCTGCCACATATTATTTTTTCCACTCAATTATGTCGTAATAACGAGATCTTATGTAGTTAAAACGACATCTTTTCTCGTAATAATGAGATCTTATGTCGTTAAAACGACATCTTTTTCTTGTAATAACGAAATCTTATGTCGTTAAAACGACATATTTTCTTGGCCTTATAAGGACATGTGTAGTCATGTACAACATATGCCTTTATCCACATAAAATTGATAGCCTATCATGTCTTTATCATATATCTACGTTCAAAAAACTGAAGCAATAGCAGCCCCCAATGGACATTCATGTTAAAAGATCAAATTCTGTACACACCTTATTAATAGCAGATGAGCCCAGTCAGAATACGAACATTGCGTTTAATTGCACATTAGGCTAAGCGTTTTCCTCCCATAGAAAACCCTTATAATAAAGAAAAAGCTTAATGTGGCTTAATAGGCTATCTTCAGTGATAAAGATCAAATGCTGTACACACCTTATTAATAAACCATACTATCCTACAGAAAAGCAGATGAGCCCAGAATATGAACGCAATGCATTTAATTACACGTTAAGCGTTTTCCTCCCATAGAAACACTTTATTATAAAGAAAATGAAGGTGTCTCTTAACGTGTCTCTCTATGGGAGATGCATTGCGGTGCACAGCAAATCCTTTAAATGGTATTCAATGCAAAACAAAAATGAAAAATAAAAGTAGCCAATAAAATAAACACATTATTTTGGCATTAATTAGCCCACAAACAATATTTATTTTAAAGCCTAAACGAATTTATTTAAAGAAAAACACCAGCGTTGGGCGTTTATCTGTATAGGCTAAGTGTTTCAGCCGTCCTTTTCAAACTGGCACAAGAAAATGCAACAGAATTTGATTTGTTAAACATGAAGAGGACTTATCAGTCTGGCATGGCCGCTCGCTCTAACCTAGATAGATGCTCGCTATTATTAAGCGCATATCCGAGTGTTTGTGCGGAGTGTGGAGCGCGCACTGCATGACATGGACGCGCCGGCGCCATCACTCACATTCTCCTATCAACAGAGGAAACAACTTAAATACTCCATTTCTGGCCATACAGAAAAGAATAATACATCAGTCGCAACTACTTTTATTTGTGTAAACTCACAACAACAAGAAAACGTTGTGCTTTTGTAAAATAAAATAAAACGAACAGGGCGCGCTTTCATGATCTCTGTGAATTGGAGCGCGTCTCAAAAATGAACTGAAAAACAGTGTATAGACAAGCCTCACAGACATGAGAAATATAACTATATATATAAAGTTTATAAAAAAAAAATGTCCACCAGCGAAAAAAAATCCAATCGAAAGCAAATACGGTAGGCCTACCATCTGATTATGTGATCCTGTCCGTGAAAGGCGCATCTAGGCTACATTACAGCGGAGATGTATGGAGATATGTTTGCAGGCAGCCTACACTGATTTAGAAAAGACTAGTTCATTAATAAACAATTAAAATGCTTCGTTATTTTTTTCAGACACATTTATTATCATTAGCCTACTTTTGCCGGTGCTTTGCGGCAAGTTTTATGCATGCGCTTGAGCGCGGAATATAGGCTATAGCCTACATGCACCCAGGATTGAATATAAACGTGCGATTAGTCCTACTTGCTTAAATGAATGACTACTAGTCTAGAAAAATCCTTTAGTCTATGGCAACTCTAATCAATAGCCTACATTTAATATTTGACATTATTTAATTAGTAATTAGTATCCAGCTCTTTACATTAAATTAGTTGAGTTAGCATAATTAGTTAATGACCTAATAAAATAATAAAATAAAGTTTAAATTAAGATACTACCGGTAACCATATATTTCTATATAGCATTGCTTATTCCACCACAAGGACTGTTTATAAGGTGACAATCCGTTATACATGTGAAGATTGTATATGGCTGTATCTTGAAGATTTTTGTATTGTATCTTCTGTTATAAAGATGAAGATTGACATTTCGTTAATTAGACAAAATAAGAACACGATGTTGTAAAAAATAAACAACTTAGGCTATATTCTGTTAGATGTGTTTTGACTACTTTTTTAAATTATATCTAATGAAGATATAGCCTATTAACAGAAATAAATCTTAGGCTACACAGCAAAATCAGCAGTGTTAATTCAACACCTATCGAGTTAAATTCAACACTTTAAAAGTGTCTATATTGGTCCACACTAGATCGAGTTAAAACTACACTTTTCAAAGTGTTAAATATTTAACACTATGGCAGAGTTGCAGCAACTCTCTAAATAGTTAAAATTTAACACCAGTCAACACTGGTTAGTGTTGAATTTACCCAACACCAGTGCGTAGTGTCAAAATTCAACACTGGTTAGTGTTGAATTTACCCAACACCAGTGTGTAGTGTCAAAATTTAACACCAAATGTGTGTTTTTCTTTCAACACTACAGAGTTGTTGCCATATTAACACTACATAAGATGTAAAGTTTAACATAAAATGCAACTCTTGTAGAATTGATCTGTATTGATTTGTAATACTATTAGGAATCAATTTATACATTTCAGGAGTGTTAAATTTGACTCAATCTTGCTTTTTGACAAAAGGAATCTTTTCAGAAATAAATGCAAAGCATTTAACCTATTGATAACATTGAATGCACATCAAAACAATCCAGAAAGTTAAAATGTAACCTTAGTCGGGGATCATATAGAATTCTGTTCATTGTAAAGTTAAAAATAAAGGCAAAATGCAAACAGTTGTTTTAACAAACTAGTTTTTATTAACAAACAAGTCCCTTTACATCATAGGTTAACTTTTAAAATAAATGAAGGCAAAATATAACCATTTCTGTCATCAGAATTATGTGAAAGCTGCTCATCAAATGATCTAATACTTAAAGTCCTGTACATGTCAGTGAATGTAAGTCCTGTGTCAGTGAAGTTGAGTCAATACCTTCGACTTTGCAACAGTACAGCAACAACATTCAACAGATGAAAAACAGTTGCAGAATATGAGTGGATCAGTTGTGTCCAGTTGCTAACAGTAAAGTTCAGTGCATAGTTGTTTCACAGAGCAGGAACGGCTGTGCAGATCCAACTTTCTCAAAATCCTGGAGTGCTGGTTCCCTAAACAACACAAAACCAGACCATTTACAATTAATACTATGTGTTTTATAAATACAGCAAGTTTATGGTGGAAAAAGTTCAATCATCTTAGACTTTCGTGACTCAAACAATAAACTATTTTGGTTAGATTAACTAACCAGTTAGACTTGAATTTACTGATTTCCAAGTAAATTAAAGACTTAATTCATCCAAAAATGTAAAATCTGTCATTATTCACCCTTTATGTTGTTCCAAACCAGTAAAAGTTTTGCTCATTATCATGCGTAATGATATGACGCAGCGCCTGAAAATAGGTCTAATAGGTTAGACAAACTTAGTCCCGGTCACGTTGGAAGAAGTTACCGAGCTGGGGACTATTTTCAGGCGCTGCGTCATATCATTACGCCTGCTGCACTCATGGTACAGCCACACAGTTCCTTGATTATTACGCCGGAATGAGAGTAGTTCCTAGCCATATAGGCTTAGAAAATCACAACTTTTCATTTTCCGTCGATCTTAGTACTCGGTTTAACTACAGAAGAGTCAAGTTTTAAATAGGAAAAATATTGAAACTCTTTGGTCATTTTGAAAGAAATGCTACTGGACTCATCAGAATCAATGATCTGTGCTAAGCTATGCTAAAAGTGGTACCGTCAGACCCGGAGTTCGGCTGAATGGATTCTAAAACGGTAAAACTCATCTGTTTAACTCTGGGGGAGTTGTAAAATGAGCTTATTTCCGAAAAAAGTGGAGTATCCCTTTAACATCGTCTCTCGTGACTAGCAGAGTCTGCTGTGTGTGTTCATGTGTTTTGAAGGAGCCGTGGGTTTGGAGACGCTCTGAATGCTTTCAAAGTTAACTTGATATTGCTAGCCTCCCAGAAATTGCCTTTAATTTATAAGTTATTACTGTGTATGTTAGTAGAAAATGTTCAGGAGCCGTCATATTTGGTATATGGTGCATCTATAAATGAACGGTTGCTGTAATTTTAAATAGCTGCACTCACTGTTGTTGCAGATGAAATGACGAGTATTACTACATGGTAAATCCTCCCATAGTCCATTTGACATAATTCCACAATAACTGGTTTCAGGTTGTCCAGGTTTCCAGTTCAGATAGAGCGCAGGTTCACCTGAAGACCACTGCCATTAGTCAGGTCCCAAAATAGATAAATAGCCCTGGATAAGATGCAGTAGGCATTTTTGAGGAAAAGTACTTCAAGTGTTGTTTCTATATGATTTTTAGGTGCTGAATCCATTTCTGCCGTATAACAAGTTGTAAACATCACTGTTTTGGCATAAACAATAAAAACAAAATGGCTGCCAAAAAAAAGTTTAAACATTAAACATTACAACTAAAACTATGCATTCTCAGAATATTTAAACATGTAAACAATGAAAAAACAACATTAACATGAAAGGGATAGTTTTTAATGGCTGCTGGAATTATGCCAAGGTACACTGGGAAGCATATATCAGTGGAAATATGCAATTATGGCCAGCCCGAAGGGGGGAACTTGGAATACACATGACCCCAGGGGGGTCATATTGAGAATCACTGGGGTGTCCACCTGCAGGTGGAATATTTCAAACCCAGGGGTGGCAAGGTAGCTTGCCGAGGGAAAGACACATGCTCAGAGAGGCTTACAGTGGACTACACACGTGGGGGTTGCCCAGAGGCCGTGTTAGGTGTCGCCCAGCCTGCAGATCTACATATGTCTGTTAGCGAGGCGCCATGCGCTAGAGCCCAAGAGGATGCCACACTCCGGGTGGAGCAGGCCGTCACATCAAGGGGGCATGGTCGACCTTGCTGCTGGTAAGCCAAAGCAATGGCATCCACTATCCAGTGAGACAACCTTTGCTTGGAGAGAGCCTTTCCCTTCAGCTTCCCACCATGACAGACAAAGAGCTGGTCTGAAGTCCTGAAACAATGCATCCTGTCTACGTAAGTATGGAGGGTGCGTACTGGACAGAGCAGTGCCAAGGCTGGGTCTGCGTCCTCCAAGGGCAGCGCTTGCAGGTTCACCACCTGGTCTCGAAAGGGTGTGGTGGGAACCTTGGGCACATATCCAGGCCGGGGTCTCAGGATCACGTAAGAGTTAGCTGGTCCAAATTCCAGGCACACTTCGTCACCCGAAAATGCCTGCAGGTCCCCTACCCTCTTGATGGAGGCCAATGCAACCAGGAGCACTGTCTTCATTGACAGGAACTTAAGCTCCACTGATTGCAAAGGCTCAAAGGGAGCACTCTGCAGAGCAGTTAAAACCACAGAGAGGTCCCAAGAGGGAACGAGAGGAGGGCGAGGAGGATTCAGTCTCCTCGCTCCTCTCAGGAAACTGATGATCAGGTCGTGCTTTCCAATGCACTTACCATCAACTGCATCATGATGTGTGGCAATGGCGGCACCATACACTTTCAGGGTGGAGGGAGACAACCTTCGCTCCAACCCTTCTTGCAAGAAGGAAAGCACGACACTGATCGGGCCTTTCGTGGGTTCTTTAAGTTTAGAAGAACACCAGTTGACAAAGAGGTTCCACTTCAACGCATAGGCATGTCTCGTGGACGATGCTCTAGTCTAGCGGAAGTGATGGTAGCCACCACCGCTGGTGGTAGGGTACTCAAACCTGCCTCGTCCCGTCCAGGAACCACACATGGAGGTTTCAAAGATCGGGACGAGGGTGCCATAGGGTGCCCCATCCCTGAGAAAGCAGGTTCTTTCTCAGAGGAATTGGCCAGGGAGGTGCTGTCGCGAAGAGTACTAGTTCTTGGAACCAGGTGCGGTTGAGCCAATACGGGGCAACCAAAATTACCTGCTCCTCGTCCTCCCTGATCTTGCGCAAAGTCTACGTAAGAAGGCTCAATGGGGGAAAACGCATACTTGCAGAGGCCCCGCGGCCAGCTGTGCGCCAGTGCATCCGTGCCGAGCGTGCCCTCGGTCAGAGAATAAAACAGGTCGCAGTGGCAAGAGTCGTGGGAGGCAAACAGATCTACCTGTGCGTCCCCGAACTGATCCCAAATCAGATGAACCGACTGGGGATGGAGTCCCCATTCTCCAGCGAGAGGCCGAAACAGAGACATATCAGCTTCACGGTTCAGGTCTCCCGGGATATGAATGGCTCGAAGCGACCTCAGATGCTTCTGACTCAATATGAGGAGGTGGCAGGCGAGTTGCGACATACGGCGGGAGCGCAGACCACCTTGTCGGTTGATGTACGCTACTGTGGCGGTATTGTCTGATCGGACTAATACGTGCTGACCCCTGAGCAACGCACAGAAGCGGTGCAGGGTGAGACGTACAGCCAGCAACTCGAGGCAATTGACATGCCAAAGGCGCTGGGGTCTTGTCCAGGAGCCTGCGGCAGCATGTCCATTGCACATGGCGCCCTAGCCCATTATGGAGGCATCTGTTGATACAACAACATGCCAGGAAACTCATTCTATGGGCACTCCAGCCCATAGAAAACTGAGGTTCGTCCACGGGGTGAAGGTCTGACGGCAGTCACTGGGACTCGGAGCGTGCCGTGTTGCCATGCCCACCTCGGGACTTGATCGTGAAGCCAAAGCTGAAGCGGTCTCATATGAAGCAAGCCGAGCGACGTTACTGCGGCTGCGGATGCCATATGCCCCAGGAGCCTCTGAAATAGTTTCAGTGGAACCGCACTCTTGCCCTCGAACTGACGAAGGCAAATTAGCAGTGACTGCGCGCGCACGCTCATAAGCTGCATGCACATGGCGACCGAGTCGATTTCCATACCGAGAAAAGAGATCCTCTGCACGGAGCAGAGTTTGCTCTTCTCCCAGTTGACCCGAAGGCCCAGACAAGCTAGGTGCCGCAGCACTAGGTCCCTGTGTTCGCAAACCTTGTCTCGAGAGTGAGCTAGGATCAGCCAGTCGTCGAGAGGAACAAGGGCTGCCTCGACAACCTTTGTGAAGACGCGAAGAGACAGGGCTAGCCCGAAAGGGAGAACCGCGCACTGGTATGTCTGCCCCTCGAATTATATATATATATATATATATATACTGGTATGCCTCATTTGCATATGTAAACATGACATTTCAGAAAACTTGTAATACAAAAAATGTCTGTCTCTATGTAAGTGAAAAACTGGAAAGGTTTTATGGTGATATCTATAACTTAAACTTTTTACCCTATCCACCTGTAGTGTTTTGGCTGTGAATATTGCACCTATTGTTTCAATGACAATTACAAGAAAATGGGACCCTTATTTCAATGTTATACGGTGGATCCTTATTCAGGAGACATTGAACTTTCTAAAAATGTGGTATAACAACTTTTCCTCAAAAATGCCTACAGGGTTACCCAATCTTGAAGATTCGGACCTGACTACATTTATAAACACTCGTCCTCTTCAGCCCAATCCAGACATACTGAACACCTCTATCATTCACACTCTTCTTCAGCTCGTTCATGTCGTTCATGTTGTCAACGGTGGCCAGATCTGTGTATTTCTCTCTGCAGAATCTCTGAGCTTCAGTCCAGGTCTTCCTCACGTTTATAAAGTGATACTGACGCTGAACACATTCAGATACGGAGCAGAGAGCTGTGAAAGAGAGCGTTTGATTTAATGCTTTTCATAACAGGGTCAAACCTGATGAAACTATAAACCATAAATAATACACCAAACACACTCACCACTGAGAAGAAAAATCAGATATAGAGTTTGGTCCATTTCTGAGGAAGAAACACATAGAAAAACTCAGAAATCAAACATTCCCAGATTCATTTTGGAGTAAAAAATTACAATTTCATTTAGTATCTCAACAGCAGCATGAACTCACTGAACATAATCATTGAGACAATATTAACATCTGAAAGTGTAATTGTGTTTGAAGAATGAACATGTTCTTACTTTAGAGGTCGTGTGTTTCTGTCCTGAGTCTGATGTTTCTGTCTGCAGATTTACACTACGCTATTATTATATCTGCTCTCATCCCTCATTCAGCTCATCACATCATTTGTGTAAACTAATTTTCATATTTTACTTCCTCCTTATTTGTGTTTGTCTACCTCTGTTTCTCTATATTTGCATATTGACATCTATGTCAGTATTAGTCTATATTAATATGAACCTTAATCAAAAAATGATATGAACATTTACCATTTGCATTTGAACATTCACAACTAAACAGCTGCTTTAAAGATATTGCTGGACTGCATAACTCGTGTTTCATCCCTGTTCATCTTGACATAAATGGCCGTTCCATTCTTGCGATCTTTGCACTTCACCATTTGTCTACGTGTGTAACGGTGTCAGTGTGTTATCTGTGTTGTGTCTACTCAGAATCACTCTAGTATGCAGAAATTTGTCCCATCAAATCGTCCGTTTATAACATCTGTAGGAAAAAACAGATAATGTGTCCATCACAGAGGGAACTGAATTCACAATAAAACAGTATAACGTATGAAACAATCATTTACAATATTACGGCATTAATAAATCAGCACGTAAACTTGCATAAACTTTTGATGACCTAATTTGACACACTTATGGTGTTGTAAAACTGCAAGTGTTTAAATAAACCTCTAAGTGTCTGTACAGCAGTGCCTATGTAACACGATTTACTAGTAATGACGGTGATTTTAATTAAGTGATAAAAAGCATTTGCAAATGTTGTAAAATTTACAAATACTCATGTTTGCACCAGTAAAATGTGCTCACTTATATCCTGTAGCGTGCACATACTCTCTAGTGGCCAAGTGTGGGTATTTGGACAGACCCCATGTTTGAGTTTCTCTGTTTTGGGCCACTTTTATCTGTTGCTGTTTGAACTGAACAGAGAAGGGTTGAGTTCATTAGTGAAGACTGGTGATACTGGTTACTGAGAGCCTTTAAAAAAAACACGGTTTGAGGCTCCAGTCAAAGAGAAAGAAACGTGTGAGATGAAGGAGTGAGTTTGACCAGTGAGGGAGTTTGGGGCTTGAGGTTATGAAGCATTAAAAAAGACATAATGAAGAATAAGGGAAGACAATTACTAGTTCTCTTACTAGAGGTCTCTCGTACTGCGTAAGATATCTTATGCTAGGGGAAAATCCTTTTTTCCGCGAGATATTGAAGCCAAAAAATTATCCTTAATTTTGAATAATGCAAAACGCGTTGCAGCAGCATGCAGACATAGGCAAGACGGCTTGCGCGCCTATTGGCTGTTCTGCGGCAACTGCAGCAGCCTATCGAGCGAGGCCTAGCGTGACGTCAGACCCAATGAGGGTGCTTCGCGCCCGCTGCGTCACGTCCCGCCGAAACAGGCGTGGCCTAGGCCTATAAATACGGCTCGCAGGCAGCTGATATCAGATTTTTTCATCCTTCAAGCGAAGCACACGCATCGCTGGATCCGGAGTGAAGCCGCGCCGTCTGAGGAAGCCTTTTCAGCGGGACGAGTCGTCACTGAAGTCGCTGGCCGCGCCGCCTTCAATCGCCTTCCCGCTGTGCTATCCGGCGCTCATATCTTTTTAAAGATGCCTTCCTGCGGCTCGTGCAGAGCCACACTCAGCGACGGGGACCGCCACGTGATCTGCGTTTCCTGCCTGGGTGACGATCATGCAGCTCTCGCGCTCGCTAACGGCGGCTGCCCTCATTGCGAGCTATTGCCCATGGCGACTCTGCGGACTCGCCTGGCATCTTTCGCCGAGACTGCACCCCCGCCTGCCGTGGCACCGCGCCGTGCTCAGCGGGTTCCGGAACCTTCTCCCAGCCGCCAAAGCTCGCCGGTTCGCCCGCCTGCTTCACCGGCCTCTTCAGCTTCTCTTCCTGACGGACAGCGGCCGCGGTCTGCCGCCGCTTCCGTCGACGAAGCTGTCGAAGAAGTCCCGCTGGGAGAAGATGATTCCTGTTCTATCCTGGCGTCAGGCAGTGAGGATTGGGCGAGCTCTGAGGATCTCGCGCCTCCTGCCCGCGCTGCGTCAGGTAAAAGAGCGAGCATTGAGACAGAGCTCATACGCATACTCGCACAGGCCGCGGCGAGCCTCGGCCTCGAGTGGTCTACGCCTGAGCAGCCTGCTCACAACCGGCTGGATGGCTATTTTCTGCCTGGGGAGCACGTTTCGCCTGCGTCCAGACCAGCGCCTTTTCTTCCTGAGCTTCACGAAGAAGTCGCTAAGTCCTGGAGCGCCCCCTACTCAGCTAGAATGCGTCCTTCTGTTTCTTTGGCATTCTCCGCCGTTGACAATGCCAAGAACAGAGGTTACCATTCGCTGCCGCCGGTCGAAGAGGCGATAGCGGCCCACTTATGCCCGCCCTCCGCTGGACGGCACGCTAAGCTGGCGCTACCCTCTAAAGCTTGCCGCACGACGTCATCCCTGCTCCGCCGCGCTTTCTCCGCCGCCGGGCAGGCTGCGTCAGCGCTGCACACCATGGCCACGCTGCAGATTTTCCAGGCCGATCTCCTCCGAAAGCTGGACGAGAAAGGACCTGATGCAATCTGAGTGCCAGACTTGAGAAGTGCTACAGACCTCGCTCTCTGCGCTACTAAGTCTGCTGCACAGGCCATAGGACGGAGCATGGCCTCTCTCACCGTGACTGAGAGACATCTGTGGCTAACGCTCTCCGAGATGTCTGAGTCAGAGCATGCCGCGTTCCTCGACGCTCCGCTTTCTCCCGCTGGCCTCTTTGGATCTTCCGTCAATGACTTCGTGGCAAGATTCGCTGAGGTACAGAAAGCGTCACAGGCCATGAAGCACTTCCTTCCGAAGCGCTCCAGTTCTGCAGCAGGCCGTGCGAAACCGTCTGCTCAGAGCTCACAGCCTCAGCCTCCGCCCACCGCCGCCACTTCGCAGCGCCGACAGGCCCGAAGCGCGAGACCGCGCTCTCGCTCATCCAGCCGCCGCCCCGCTCTGCGTGGTCCACGGCCTAGGATTGCGGTGAAGCCTGAGGCTCCGAAGTCGTCCTAGCACGCCTAGGAAAACGACGGTGTTCAAGTCCCACTGCGGCCGGACCTCCACCAAAGTTCATCGCTCGTCCAGTTCCAGAAAATGCGACTGGTCCAGTGTATTTTGCAGTCAACAAGCCGGTCCCACCGCCCGCTTGCCTGCACACAAATGCCGTTTTCACGGCTACCCAGATAAATCCCAAAAAGAGTGTATTTTCTGGTGTCCCGGCCACGGCCGATGGTGTTATGTGTGTAAACAAAATGCCCACTGCCCAGTGCCCATTCCTACACACAAGCACAGCCCGTCACACAGGGCTCGCGCACATAAAATCTACTCAGATCGATTGCGCATTAAACGTAGAAAATGTGCCCACTACCCAGTGCCCACAAACACTACATTCTACATGTCCCAAGGTTTCTGTAAAAACGAAACCAAGATACATTCGCTCTGCTCAGGCGGACAATGCTCTCAGTGTTACAAATGTGCCCGCTATCCTGCACCCACATCCACGCACAGACATGTTAGTTCCTACGGGAATCGCCCAGCCCCCCCCCTCTCGGTTGACGGCCGCAGAAGGGTCGAGCGTGGGCAATCTGCCCGCTGTTATCAGTGCGCCCCCTGCCTCAAATGTCACGAGCGCGATGCTTATGCACACCGAAGCCTCTCTGTCGCTGACCGAACAGAGCGCGCTTCGCATTCAACCCCTAGCTATCCATGCAGATGCATGGGCAAAGCTGCCTGGGGTTTCGAAGTGGGTGCTAGACATAATAAAAAGAGGCTATTCGCTACAGTTTCGCCGATGCCCTCGCAGCTACACGGCGCGCGTCGAAACCACGGTAAAAACAGAAGTAGCACATCTACTTCGAGCCGAAATTGTGAAACTATTGAGCAAAGGGGCCATAGAGCCCCTTTCTCAAGTTCAAAGCGAAGGAGGGCTATACAGCAGATACTTCCTGGTACCGAAAAAAGACGGGGGCCGCAGACCCATACTAGATCAAAGGCAACTGAACAAAGTGCTTGCAAAGCGACAGTTCAGAATGCTCACGACCAGAAAAATCCTCGCGCAAATTCGCAGAGGAGATTGGTTTGTGTCAATAGATCTGAAAGACGCGTATTTTCAAATACAGATAGCGTCACGTCACAGGCGATTTTTGAGATTCGCCTTCGAGGGCCAGGCATATCAGTACACAGTCCTGCCGTTCGGCTTATCCCTAGCACCCCGTACATTTACGATGTGCATGGATGCAGCGCTCGCACCCCTCAGACTACAGGGCATGCGAGTACTGAACTACTTGGACGATTGGCTGATTTTAGCTCAATCTCACTCGGAGCTCATAGAGCACAGGACCATTTTACTCGAGAATCTGGGTCTCAGAGTCAATTGGGCAAAAAGCTCTCTGTCCCCCAGGCAGATAATATCTTTCCTGGGCACAGAGCTGAACTCGCTGTCTATGATAGCACGCCTATCACCACAGCGTACACTGGACATTCAGCGCGCAGCGAGCTCTTTCCGCTGCGGCGCATCTGTCCCGCTCAAGAAGTTTCAGAGGATGCTGGGTCTCATGGCCTCAGCATCATCAGTGCTTCAGCTGGGCTTGCTTCGCATGCGCCCACTGCAGTTCTGGCTGAAAAAGAGAGTGCCACGCGGGGCGTGGACCTCCGGTCTGCTTCATCTCAAGGTCAATCAGCGCTGCGTCACAGCTCTGAAACCTTGGAAAGCAAAAGACTGGTACCCAGTGGCGGACTGGCACCAAAAAGAGGCCCTGGCAATTTTAGCAGAGAGGCCACATTTGTCTTCTCAAGTCATCTGCAACCAACAAAGAAACATAACATTACACAAACAACACACTCTTCTTCACACGCTTCTTCTCTCTCTTTTTTTCTGCTCCACCCTTTTCTACTCGCCGTTTTCTCATTCCTCGATCCATTTTCTTTCACTCCGTGTTGTTGATATGCTCTCATTACCCATCATTCACTTGTCATTATCTATCATCTCATCAGGTCAATGATTGCGAGAAATTCCACTGACTAAAAACATTCAAAATACCTTATAAATAGAGAGATTACATACATTTAGTCTATTTGTCCTTCACAGGAAAAATAGAAATAAAAAGTCATTATTATTATTTAGTTCATAGGGCTATTATTTTTCAGAGATAGGCCCGTGGTGTTTGTTTGTTTGCTTTTTTCCTTGTTTTTTTGTGGCCGCCTGCAGCTCCGCTTAATTTATTATTATTTTATTCATATTTACATTTATATTTACATTTATGCATTTGGCAGACGCTTTTATCCAAAGCGACTTACATTGCATTCAAGGTACACATTTTTACATTTTGTCAGTTCATATACTTAGTCTGTTGATTTGCGACGGCCTATTGTTGCAGACCCTCCGCTTTATTTATTTATTTAGCCTTTTTATATGGTTGTGATGAGCGCCGAGCGAGCCGCTGGCTGTGCTGCCGGTTGCAGGCGGCCAATCCGCCAAAAGGCGGCCGCATCTCCGCTTTATTTATTTATTTAGCCTTTTTATATGGTTGTGCGCCACAAGTTGTGATGAGCGGCGAGCGAGCCGCTGGTGGTGCTGCCGCTTTGCAGCCATTGCGCCAATAGCTGCAATGCTATAAATAAGCGGCCGCTTCCTCGCTTTATTTAGCCTATTTATTTGTTTGTGATGCGGCCACAACAAGTGATGAGACCAGGCGGCCGCAGTGGCATTTGCCCACATTGCCCAATGGCCAGTCCGTCACTGCTGGTACCAATCAGGTGTAACCCTGGGGACTTCCTCGAGAGTGAGGGTGGTGTCTACGGACGCATCCACCTCGGGATGGGGAGCGCTGCTCGAAGGCAGACCGTTCTTTGGCCTATGGTCGGAACGGGAGAAGCTTCTGCATATAAACTGCCTCGAAATGTTGGCAGTGGACAACGCGCTGACGCGCTTTTGTCCCCAAATACGAGGACACCACGTCCTGGTCCGCTCGGACAACAGATCAGTGGTGTCCTACATAAATCGCCAGGGTGGCCTCAGGTCACGGAACCTGTACAGGCTAACAGAACGCCTCCTGGTGTGGGCTCAACGCAACCTGCGCTCGCTGAGAGCGGCGCATGTGCCAGGGGTCCTAAACATAGGACCAGACAGATTGTCCAGGAACAATGTTCCGGCAGGCGAATGGTCTCTACACCCACAGACAGTCCAACTGCTGTGGAAGAAATTAGTGTAAAACACAATAAATAACATTATAGTTTACATTTAGTGTGATAGTGTAGAGCAAGTGAAACAGCGCTGCGTTACCTCACAAGTTTAATTCGTCAAATAAACTGTCCTGTGTGAGTAGTGATTCAGCACTTGTGGATAGTTCGGTAGAATGAAATATCCTCATTCCTTTAATATCCGCGGGACTCGTATGTCTGTCTCTCATTAGCAACCGCGCCCTGTGTCATACCACAGTCTTGTTAAAAAACATGACTGTATTCACTCATCCACAAACATTATTAGATCCTTCAGCATGACGACAAGTTCCATGATTCCTCTTATCACCGCGTCATCAACCTACGACTTTGTTATTGTTAGAGGTTAGCGACCCCTAGTGGCGAAAAAAATGACTTATTGTAGCTTTAAGGATAAACCATTTTTCATTTTATTGAGACACATATAGATACTCATAATCATATTTATTAATTAGTAAATTATTCTATGGCTTGGCTTCGTGAACGAAGATTTGGGAAGGAAATCCAAGTTTTCTACAGGCACGCTGGTGGCTGACGAGGCCTATGCCTACACTCATCTCTGCCATCAGGTTGTCCAGGTCCCCAGTTCAGATAGAGCGCAGGTTCACCTGAAGACCACTGCCATTTCCTCTGCAGCCCAATCCAGACATCCTGAACATCTCCATCATTCACACTCTTCTTCAGCTCGTTCATGTCGTTCATGTTGTCAACAGTGGCCAGATCTGTGTATTTCTCTCTGCAGAATCTCTGAGCTTCAGTCCAGGTCTTCAACACGTTTATAAAGTGATACTGACGCTGAACACATTCAGATACGGAGCAGAGAGCTGTGAAAGAGAGCGTTTGATTTAATGCTTTTCATAACAGGGTCAAACCTGATGAAACTATAAACCATAAATAATACACCAAACACACTCACCACTGAGAAGAAGAATCAGATATAGAGTTTGGTCCATTTCTGAGGAAGAAACACATAGAAAAACTCAGACAACAAACATTCCCAGATTCATTTTGGAGTAAAATATGACAATTTCATTTAGCATCTCAACAGCAGCTTGAATTCACTGTACATGATCATTGAGACAATATTAACATCTGAAAGTGTAATTGTGTTTGAAGAATGAACATGTTCTTACTTTAGAGGTCGTGTGTTTCTGTCCTGAGTCTGATGTTTCTGTCTGCAGATTTACACTACGCTATTATTATATCTGCTCTCATCCCTCATTCAGCTCATCACATCATTTGTGTATTTATCTAAAACTAATTTTCATGTTTTCCTTCCTCCTTATTTGTGTTTGTCTACCTCTGTATTTGCATATTGGCATCTTTGTCAGTTAGTATAAGTCTATATTTATATGAACCTTAATCAAAAAAAAAAAAAATGAACATTCAAAATTTATATTGTTATATTCACAACTAAACAGCAGCTTTAATGATATTGCTGGACTGCATAACTCGTTTCATCCCTGTTCATCTTGACATGTATCGGCCTGTCCACCAACACTTGCGATCTTTCCACTTCACCATTTGTCTACTTACATTACATTTTGTTCTTGTATTTTGGCCCAAGTGTTCAAGTGTGTGTAGAACTTTTGATTACCTAATTTGACACACTTATGGTGTTGTAAAAATGCAAGTGTTTACAGAGCTTTATTTTGATTTTCAAAGCTTTTCATTTTTAAATAATCCTCTAAGTGTGTGTACAGCAGTGCCTATAGGCTTATACATATATGTAACACGATTTAGTAGTGATGATGGTGCTTTTAACTAAATGATAAAAAGCAGTTGCAAATGTTGTACAAATGACAAAATACACATACTCGTCTCTGCACCAGTAAAATGTGTTCACTTATATCCTGTAGCGTGCACATACTCTCTAGTGGCCAATTTGGACAGACCCCATGTTTGAGTTTCTCTGTTTTGGGCCACTTTTATCTGTTGCTGTTTGAACTGAACAGAGAAGGGTTGAGTTCATTAGTGAAGACTGGTGATACTGGTTACTGAGAGCCTTTAAAGTTTGAATATTGAGAGAGTTTGACTAGTGAGAGAGTTTGGGGCATTAAAAAAGACAAAATGAAGAGGAAGGGAAAAAAATAGAAATGTTTTTGCTCATATATAGGCTTCCTCTTTTCTTCCTCTTCTGAAAGCTGAGACCCGTCACATTCACAACAGAGACGAGATAAAGACATGAAAGATTTCATTCCCCTGAAGTCCATCTCTAATGTTAGTAAAGATTATTAGACTCATTATCCCACTGAAATAATATCATCGTCTTCTGCTGTTTCAGAATAAATTAGTCTTTATTTCCCCCGTCGAAATACTTTATTGTGATTGGCTGGAATGTGTTCATTAAAACATTGTTACATTTTTAAGAATTAGTCTTATTTAGAAAATTCATATTGTGTTTCGTGTCATACTCCTGCTGTTCTTAGTCTATAGAACATGAACACATTTGCATGTTAACGCATCCTCATCACTCATTTGTTTAGGTCCACATTTAGACTTTCAGGGTGGACAATATTTTCATCTCTGACGTGAAACAGAAGCAGAAACAGTGAATTATTGTACATGTTATTGACATATTCCATGGTCTCATTCTTTCTTATTCATCTGTTAGTTTTATTAAAGGGATATTTCACAGCTGGAAAGATGAATGTTTATTTAAATTAGGTCATTTATGTAGTAGAAATGTGAAATTATTTTAGAAGTTGGAGCTTCTAGACTGAGAAAAGCCAGAAAATGTATTTTTAGCACATGTGGATGAAAGACAACAACTCCCAGAATGCACTTGCTTCGCTGCCCTATGAGGCCACTCCTGAGCCGCAGCTGCTCCGGCCGCCTCTTGTTCCTCCATCATCTGCATCTGTTCATCGCTGTATTGTGGCTCGTACAGGCAGCCACGAGCATCGGATTCATGCACCAGATCTTCAAAATCCCCTTCTGCCATATCATCTTCAAAACTACCTTTCGCCATCGTGGTTAGCCTAAAACTAATAAAATTATAAACTAATGTTTTAAAAATGTGTTATTTGGCAAGTGACCATGGTATAAGCGGGTTAATGCCCTTCGAGGTGTCCATTGTCAGCTATTAATGGACTTCGGCGAAGCCTCTGCTGCGCGTCGGACGGTTCACGCCTCGCCGTCGTCCATTAATACCTGACAATGGACACCTCGTCGGGCATTAACCCTTACTTGGAAAGGAACTGCAGTACATTTTAAACAAGGAAATATAGCGTTTTGGCTTGAAACGTTGATGGAGCAGTGAATAGGTTATTTAAAAAATAGTAAAAAAAAAAAAAAAGGTTAATAGTTTTTTTTTTTTTTTAATGGCGTTTATCGCGTTTTGGAAAAGAGCTCTTAATTTGTACATTCTGTGAGTGAGATCGCACCCCCTGCACACATGCGGAACGAGCTCCTCCTACTGGCTGTAGTCTCTCGCCTCTGGCCAATAAAGCCTCTGATGAGCTAAATGAAGATTTTTGCGTCATTGGAGGTTTTTTTCCAGACACACAATACAGAAATCTCTCGTCTCAGGGGGACATCATTCATCATTCCAAAATAATACCGGGTTTCTACTAATACAAAGCTTAATGCTAATCGGAGAAGTATCCCTTTAAGTTACACTTCTTAACATTAGTTTTTCTCTTTCTGTTATAAAGCACATTTGTTATAGAAAAAAAGCAGTGACAAATGATTACGTAGTAGATGATTATTATGTATTGATGATAACATGTAGTGGCCTGAGGCCTAAACCATGAAGCCGGTTTAAGTTAACAAGGTGTTTTAGTTTAGTTTGCACCAACCCTGGATTTTAGGCTCCATGAAAGTAGCTCGTCCTTTACCGGTGTTCATCGCGACAGTCACGGTACCAACAAACCTCATTGGATTGGTTTGGTTTTGTCAACTTGAATCTAATCCTGTAACTCTGAAAGTGGCTCGGCTGGTTTTAATGGTTCAGCCCATTATGGTTGAATCACGGAAGCTACACCAGTTACTTTTGCCAAGAGATCTCTATTTATTATGTATCATGTGTCAGACAGAGAGAAACGGGCATATAAGAATATAAGGCTACATGAGAGGTCTTCATTCCAGATTTCTCTGTTCCCCATTTCTCTATCTTCTCACCCCATCATGCTAGCTGTAAATGGTTTCTCTGGGTTTCTCCTTCCTTACCCCATCATCTCTATGTTTCCTTCCTCTCACGCCCTCATGCCTTTATGTTTCTCTGAGGTGGTACAGTAAGTTTGAGCTTATATACATTACAGAGAGACTTTCAGCTTCCTTTTAAGGTAGCAAAAACACCTAATGCTTTGACATGGTACAATCCACTATCCACATTAAGAAACTATTTCTCAGTGTATACATTAATGCATTAGTGGTATACAAACATAAATCCCCAAACTAAACTAATACATGAAGCAAATGAATGATAAACAAATATCAAAGGAGCAACAGAAGACAAAAGGGCAACCGAAGAGAGTGAAGTCAGAGAACTAAAACATTTTATAATTCTCTGCAGGTGTTTCACATTATGAGTCCCAACACACAGCCGGCTCGAGGAGGACGGGCTCAGAGGCACGTCACACATGGTGGCACCCAGCATGCATTGCAGCATGAAACTTTTTGTTGATCATTATTAACATGTTGAGATTCATATGCTGATTTGTGATGCCTGTGTGTCTGACTGATGCAGGAGCTCATATTGATGTATAACCACAGGGCTGCTACAATCAATAATATAAAATTAATAACACACTTACTTAATCAAAGATTAGAATTAGATCAAATGATGGAATCAGGTCACTAAATGATGATTACATCACCATCACCTGCTCACATTTTGTCTTGTATTATTTTATTTTTTTCTTGCAATTACAAATGTGCTTCACAAACACTGTTACAGCAATCAGAGAAAAAAATAATGTCGATAACATGTCAATGATGATAATGTCATCATCAAAACATGACCATTATGACCAGATCATATTTTCTCTTGCTATAACAAATGTGCTTTACAAACACAAAGTTGCAGCAGTCAAAGAATAACTAATATTAAAAAAGTCAAGGGTCAAGAGCACAACTAAAGCGAACACTGATCACCATAATGGTGATGTGAAACCAAACATTTTCAATAAAACATCAACATTTAATTCTCAACAAGAGCTTCTATAGATGTATGACAGAAATAAAGTCTAACTGGTTAATAATAAGTGCAATAATATGATAAAAATGGGTTAAGTGACTTGCTGTTTTGTGACATCTGGGGTTCATTTTCTACTCAAAAACGATCCATCGAATTATAGCGTCAATGAACTTGAACAGCAGAAACAAACTTTGTTGCATTATCTCTCTGCTATCACTGTAAAGCTGCTTTGAAATAACTATTTAAATAAAGGTGACTTGACTATCCTCATTGTGTATTGTGTACCAGATATTGAGGTCTCTGTGTTTGGGTGAGTACAGAGTTACTTCTATTAGGCAGATATGGTGTCTGCACTATATATATTGTATTATTTATATAGATGTTTCTAAGTAAAGCATACTGTTTAAAAGTGTGGTGTAATTCTGTGTTATATTATTGAGTAAAAAGTATTACAAACTGAACTTCCACTTAGAAATTATTCAACAAACTTTTACTGGCAAAGGTAAAGTTACTTATTTTCTTCGTTACCTTAACTTAGTTAAGAGTGCATTTAGTTAAAAGTTTATTTCAAAAGAATGCGCGCAAAATAAATATTAAGTACATTTTACTTTTTTCAGTGTCTGGACGTTAGTTGTAGAGAGATCATAATACAAGGCAAGCACCGCATATATCTGACCTATTTTTAGCGGCATTCAGTGTAGGATTTGACTGTTCATAGTAATGATACAAGTGTTATACATCGTTTGATTGTGTTTAGTGTCTACTTAGTGAACACTGTTGTGCTTTTCGCAAAATAAAGGAAAAAAAAAACATGATGCGAGTGCTGCCGTCTTTCTGTCAGTGAAGTCCATTCTGACACGCATCCGAATCAACTCAGCGAATGCTTGCCACACTTTCACGAGAGATATGTCTTTATAAAGCTTGAATTGTCTTCTTTTAAAATGAAGTAATTAATATAAAAAAATAATATTCTCAATTTATGTAATCCATTTGAAACCATGGAGATGTACAGTCTTTTCATAGTCCCTTCATTATCTCTGATGAGTGAGGCCGTCACACCCCGGCGCTATTCACATGGCACACAAGATACTTTATACTCAACTCTTAGTTTTTCTTTAAAGATACATTATGTAAGAATTTTGTATCAAAATATCCAAAAACCACTTGCATAGTGTTATATATTTCTTTCAATTGTGTACTTACATTATCCTAAATGTTTACAAGAATTTGTAAATTAAGAGAAATTCTCTCTGTCAATGACGTAATATTCGCGTTATCCCTGCTTTCCGCTCGTACTGCTATAGTAACCATGGCAACAGACGTGGACAACTGCGTGATGTTTAGCGGCACGCTCACGCTGTTGTTGGTTCGTTCAAACACTGTTGACCATTTCAAGCAGACTTTGGGACAAAAGGAGAACTAAAACTAGGATCAATATCGGCATGTCGTTTTCGAGATCCAGAGAGCTTCTCGACAAACTTGGACTTGACAGAGCTTTAAGACTTGACGAGACCTATGATCTAGCTCACTGCAAGTCTCATATAGCCAACAAACTAACACAATAAATCACATTATAACTTTCAACACTCAAATGCAGTTTAGTGTAATGTTAGACCAAGTGAAACAGCCCTGCGTTACCTCACAAGTTTAATTCGTCAAATAAACTGTCCTGTGTGAGTAGTGATCAGCACTTGTGGATAGTTCGGTAGAATGAAATATCCTCATTCCTATAATATCCGCGGGACTCGTGTGTCTGTCTCTCATTAGCAATCACGTCCTGCTTCATACCACAGTCATGTTAAAAAACATGAGTGTATTCACTCATCCACAAACATTATTAGATCCATCAGCATGACGACAAGTTCCATGATTCCTCTTATCACTGCGTCATCAACCTACGACTTTGTTATTGTTAGAGGTTAGCGACCCCTAGTGGTGAAAAAAAAGACATATTGTAGCTTTAAGAATAAACCATATTTCATTTTATTGAGACACATATAGATTCTCACAATCATATTTTAAACAAGTAATTTTTAAATATAAGACTAGTGAAAAACACAGAAGTGAGGAGAAGAAAGAAGCCACACCACCAGAATAACAAGATCCCATGAAATCAACTGATGTGGCTTGTGCTTTGCGTTTATTTTAAAAAGCCGATATACTTTGAGCCACATCCTCGAATCATGATCTTCTACTTTCTATTTAACAGTAAGTATGTTTGACTGAACAATCATAAATAAAAACTCATGTTGATGTCATGGGGTCTTTAAAACATATAGTGCACATTAGTATTTTAAATACCCAGAGAACATTACATTGATAGAGAAAAGACTCATGATACTTTTAAATTACATAAATTATTATTTTTTGTACTGATATAAGCACATTATCTGATGATAATGACATTTCCTTCACTCCTCAGATCTGCTGCAGATGAAGTTGAGTTTGACGTGTTCAGGACGGCTGATCCAGCGCTGATCTCCTCCAGACTGAACTGCTCCAGATCTCACTCCAGACTCACAGTTCTCCTCTCCTGGAGCCCAGTTATGATAGCACACGGTCTCTCCGCTCAGCCAGTACCAGATGCCCAAAATATGGGAGTGACGTAAACCCAACCACACCGCCTCAGTAGACGCACGTTTAACCACATTCATCACACGACGCTGCATCTCCTCTGAATGAACCGAGACCAGATCCGTATAATTCTGTCTGCAGTATCTCAGAGCTTCAGGCCACGTCAGAGTCTCTTTGATCAGAATCAGTTTATCTGGACACAAAACAAACCACAAGCAAAAACTAGAGAGAGACTGATCAAAAACAACATGCAGAACAAACACTGTGGAGGAATCCATGTCAGACATGTAGCGTGAACTTTAAGATATCTGGAGGTGATGGATGGAGTGTGTGTGTTTGTGAGGATCTGCTCACCTTCATGACACACAAAAGGAAGCTGGTCATTGCAAGAGAAGTCATGCCATTGACCCTGAGCGTTTGGTCTGATCACTGTACAGTCTTCACCACCTCCATTATTAGGTTGAGTAGGATCCCAGTATCTGAAAGAGGAGTTACTCTGATCTGACCACTGCCATGAGTCTCTGAACAGACCGATCCAGATCCGTAATACATTTAGATTTAAACTAGTCAAGATCCATGATGCAAATGTTTGATGATCACTAATGAACTTCTGAATCTGTTGATTCTCATTCTTGTTCCTCACACTGACCAGATCAATGTGATTCTGTCTGCAGTATCTCTGAGCGTTTCTCCAGTTCTTCTTCTGATCGACAATGACGAGTCTTGTGTTCGCTGTATGAAGAAAAACAAAACAGTTTCATAAATCAGTTTGTTCATTATTCATTACTCTTAAGCTGCTTTATGTTCAGCACACACACACACACACACACACACACACACAACCCCTCTGTGTTGTGAACACCCCTCGTGAACACCTTTACACAATCACACATTAAAAAGTGGTATGAAAAATATTTTAAATTCAGAAAACAATTTTGCCAGTGTGTTACTGTCAACCCGAGAAGTGATTGCGCCTTCTTTAGAAAGTTAACTAGTTTGAGGTAAAATGCAGTTGGGTTGTCGATGTCAAACACTATAGGCTGTAAGCAATTTTTTTACTCTTACAATGTTTGCTGCTTCAATCCAGATGAGTATTGTATTGGGTACATTTAGTATAGGTCAAGTCAAGTCAAGTCATCTTCATTTATATAGCGCTTTTAACAATGTAGATTGTCTCAAAGCAGCTTTACAGAAATAAATGTATAATTTAACGTAAGATTGTTTTGGCTTTATAGCGGTTCTTTAATAAAGTTATTTTCCAGCTAAAGTTGGTTTTGATTGATTCGCTTCCGTCGCAACGATCATTTGTTATTAAATTAGGGGCCGCCAAGACGACACCATTCTCTCTACACACACTTTAAACGCGAACCTGTGAGAAACGCTGATGGCGTTCAGATGCGCATTAAGAACGGGTTCAATAGTTATGTGCGTTTGAATATATGTGTGCAGGTTTGGAATTCCCTTCAAACCAAGCCTAAACAAATTACTGGTGTTTCCTTATAGTTTTAATTCAGAATTTTATTGTATTTTATCAATTCGGGGTAGATACGCAAATTGAGTTTTCCCGACAACGCTTTATCTGTAGAGTGGGAAAGGGATCCTCCATAGGGAGAGACTAGTTGGCACTTCAGCACTGCGTTGTCATCGGGTCCAGGCGAAGGGCCTTCGTCAGATCTGGATACGGCCTGGATCCGGCAGGCTGCGGGAAAACCTCGGGATAAACACAGACACTAAAATTAGCGTAGATGCCATTCTTCTCATGATGTAACAAGTACATCAGGATTTATGGGAAGTGTTCCCGGTTCCAGCTGACCTAATCTATGCAGCCTAATATTGAATTATAGAAGTCTATAATGTATTATGTGAATGCTAGGTCAAAGAGATGTGTCTTTAATCTAGATTTGAACTGACAGAGTGTGTCTGCTTCCCGGACAAGGTTAGGAAGACTGTTCCAAAGTTTTGGTGCTAAATAGGAGAAGGATCTACCGCCTGCAGTCGATTTTGATATTCTAGGTATTATCAACTGGCCGGAATTTTGAGATCGCAATAGACGTGAAGGAGTATAATGCGTTAAGAGCTCGCTCAAGTACTGGGGGCTAAACCATTTAGTGCTTTGTAAGTGATCAGCAATATTTTAAAATTGATGCGATGTTTAATAGGGAGCCAGTGCAGTGTTGACAGAACCGGGCTAATATGGTCCTCATACTTCCTCATCCTCATACTTCCTGGTTCTAGTAAGAACTCGAGCTGCTGCGTTTTGAACTAGCTGTAGTTTGTTTATTAAGCGTGCAGGGCAACCACCCAGTAGAGCATTACAATAATCTAGCCTTGATGTCATGAAAGCATGAACTAATTGTTCCGCATTTGTCAATGAGAGCATATGACGTAATTTAGATATATTTTTAAGATGGAAAAATGCGGTTTTACAGATACTAGACACGTGACTTTCAAATGAAAGATTGGTATCAAAGAGCACACCCAGGTTCCTAACCGACGACGAAGACTTAACAGAGCAGCCATCAAGTGTTAGACAGTATTCTAGGTTATTACGTGAGGACGTTTTTTGTCCAATAATTAGAATCTCTGTTTTTTTCAGAATTAAGTAGTAGGAAATTACGAGTCATCCAATTTTTTATATCCGCTATGCATTCCGTTAATTTAGTGAATTGGTAAGTTTCGTTAGGTTTTGAAGAAATATAGAGCTGAGTATCGTCGGCATAACAGTGGAAGCTAATTCCATGTTTCCTAATGATATTTCCTAATGGTAACATGTACAGAGTGAACAGCAGTGGTCCTAGTACTGAGCCTTGTGGTACGCCATACTGAACTTGTGATCGATGAGACATCTCTTCATTTACTGCTACAAACTGATAACGGTCAGATAAGTATGATTTAAAACATGTTAGTGCAATTCCACTAATGCCAACATAGTTTTCTAGTCTATTTAAAAGAATGTTGTGGTCGATGGTGTCAAACGCAGCACTAAGATCAAGTAACACTAATAGCGAGATACAACCACGATCGGATGATAAGAGCAAATCATTTGTGACTCTAACGAGAAGGTTATCTTCCTGCTCAGCTACTGTTCGGACACTCTTGCTTACTGCTCCGCGCTTTGCTCTATCGCTTTTACATTTTATCTCCTATATTTTTATATTTTATTTCCTTTTATTTCCTTTTATCACCTAATTTTATCTTCAGCAAACAGCACAGTGCTCAGACAACAAAGTTTGGATTACTACAAAAACGCAGAATTCTTTTACCTGACCAGCTTACATTCCGGGAAAGGAAAACACAACTGCCTACATTCAGGATAAGAGAGAAAATGCCTCTTCCGGTTCAAGAATCTACTTGCTGCACTAACTGCCACAGACTTTTACAAAGGATTGCAGTTCTTGAAACAAAGTTACTTACGGGACCACCAAACCAGACGGAGCACACAACAGAGCTTCGTCATGGACAGCCTCAGCATACAGCCGGTGAGTCCCATGAAACTAGTGCTCCTCGACAGGTAGAGAAACAAGCTGATCGACTTACAAATAGATGGCACATACAGGGAGCGAGACCCAAAGGCACTCGAGACATCAGATTGTCACGAGCCTCACATATTGCCGCAGTAGCATGCTCTACCCCAGATACAGCTCTGACAAGGATTGCAAACACTGGTCTCCTACCACCGCCTATACATCTTGAGAACAGATTTGAAGTACTAATGAATGTAAATGAGGAATCCCCAAATGTGATGAATGTGATCAAAAACAGACTGAATGGGCCAGTAGCTAACACTGATGCTAACTGGCGCTCAAGGTCGAGCAGACAGCGGCACTCAGCTCAGAGCGCAGCCAGGCCCAGGACTCTGATAGTGGGGGACTCCATAATCAGAAACATTAGCAGCAGGGATACAACTACGTGCTGCCTTCCACAAGCAACAACAACTGATATAAACAGGGAACTTCAGAACATTCTGATGAAACATAAGACTGCAAATCGACTCATCATTCATGTGGGGAAGAATGATATTCATAAAGAGCAGTCAGAACTCCTTAAGAAGGATTTCAATGAACTTTTTGAAACACTTAAAAGACTGAAAGTTCAAACATTCATCAGTGGACCACTCCCAGTAAGAGGAACAAACAGGTTTTCACGGTTGCTTGGGCTAAATACATGGCTGCAAAAAACCTGCAATATAAAAGCAGTAAACTTCATTGACAATTTCAATCTTTTCTGGAGTCAGAGACAACTTTTTCATCGGGATGGCCACCACCCAAACAAACTTGGTTCAAGAGTGTTAAAGGACAATTTCTACTTCTCCCTCAATCATCCTTCTGCAATGTGTGCCAATCCACTCAATCTGAACGGCACACACACACCTGGACACAGTATGAATGACCACGGGACTTCACTTCAGCAGCAAAATGGACATGCGGTTGACATATCACACAAGGACAATGATAACACCACTCCGCCACAACAACCTCTGCTCACGGACTCAATCTCAGCTGAGCCCTGCCCACAGAGCTCACCACAGACAGACATATTAGAGCTGCTCGAAGATTCAGCACCCAAGGACGGCTTCCTGGAAAACAGCCAGGGAAGCCAGGACAGCATATCACAGCCTCCTATAACACCATAGCAACAGTCCCTTTCACCAGACACCTTTTCCCTCTCCCCAGCAACGCCACTACTGTGCTTCTCACAGAAAATGGAAGAACTGGTGTATGCTGGAACCAAACTATCCCACTCTTTTGCTGCAAGCCCCCAGATAACAACCAAAAAACGACAGGCACCGCAACCACCAAAGCCTGCGGGCCCAGCTCGCCCTCCCCCTCCTCCTGTGAGAGCTCTTCGGCCTCTGCCACAACGCCAGGGCCCACACCCTCCTCCATCTGCTCGAGGTGAACCAAAAACAACTGATACCAGCTCTCAGTGATATGTGTCGGGTCCCCGCTCTGATAACAGTAACTTTCTCAAATGTTTACAAAACAAGCGGGAACCCAGGGTGCCTGTATCTTTCTCTATTGCTGTTCTGTTACAAGATAGAAAGTCTAAGGCCTTCAATAGCCGTACAGCAAACCCATCTAATCTGCTGCCTATTACATGTGAAAGTAAGATTGATGTGGGGACAAAAAGTAAGACTGTTAAGTTAGCACTTTTAAACATTCGTTCACTTAAAAATAAATCACTTCTAGTTAACGACTTAATAACCACAAACAACCTAGATTTTATGCTTCTAAATGAAACCTGGCTAGAAGACAGCTACAGTGCAACAATCCTCAATGAAGCAGCCCCTCCTAACTTTACTTTTATGAGTGTCTGCAGAGCTGTTAAGAGAGGTGGGGGTCTAGCTGCTCTTTTTAAAGATATCTATCAATGTAAGCAAATATCATTTGGGAATTACCCTTCTTTCGAATATCTGGGTATTGTGTTAAAAGGTGCTCCACGCATTTCACTCATCATTATTTACAGGCCTCCAAAATACTCTCCAGCCTTCGCTGAGGACTTTACAGAACTGTTATCAACAATTACCTCAGAGTTTGACTGTTTTTCCATTGCTGGAGATTTTAACATTCACATAGATAATGCAGAAAACAATATGGCAAAAGAAATCAAAACTGTTTTAAAAACTTTTGATCTGACTCAGCATGTACATGGACCCACACACAATCACGGACACACTCTAGATTTACTTATCAGTAAGGGTCTAAACATTTCATTGATTGTTATTAAGGATGTAGCACTGTCTGATCATTTATGTATTTTCTTTGATATATTGATCTCTCCTGCCACTGAAGCTAGATCTGTGTCTGTCAAGAAGAGATGCTTAAATGAGAACACTAGTGTCCTATTTATGAAGGCTATATCCTTAACACCAAGCATATCTGCTGACTCTGTTGATTTTCTCCTTGATTCTTTTAACTCAAAAGTTAAAGGTGTAATTGATGATATTGCTCCTGTTAGAGTCAGGAAGAAGAGTGGCAGACAAAAAGCACCTTGGAGAAACTCAACAACAGTGCAAAATATGAAAAGACAATGCAGAAAAGCAGAGCGCATGTGGCGGAAGACAAAACTTGTAGTCCATTATAACATCTACAAAGACAGCCTTCATGCTTTCAATATGGAACTAGGCAAAGCTAGACAGACTTTCTTCTCAAATATTATAAACAGCAATTTAAACAACACACGCACTCTTTTTGCTACTGTAGAGAGACTGACAAACCCCCCAAGCCAGATTCCCAGTGAAATGCTCTCAGACAGCAAGTGCAGTGAGTTTGCTTCTTTCTTCTCTGAAAAAATCAATAATATCAGAAAGGTGATCAGCACATCCTTGAGTTGCACTGGGGTCAGACAGATCAGACCACCTGAGAAAGTAGTTACTATGTCTGACTTCAAAGAAATTAATGGCAACATTTTGGAAGAAACCGTACAGCACCTTAAAACATCAATCTGCGCTCTCGACACACTTCCCACATCTTTTTTCAAAAGTGTGTTAAACAGTCTAGAAGCAGATCTTCTAGAAGTGGTAAATGTCTCACTTCGCTCTGGGAGGTTTCCAAACTCCCTGAAAACTGCAGTTGTCAAGCCCCTCCTGAAAAAGAGCAATCTGGATAAGACCATATTAAGCAACTATAGACCGATCTCAAATCTTCCTTTCATAGGCAAGATCATTGAAAAAGTTGTCTTCAATCAGCTGAACAAATTCTTGAGCTTGAATGGATCCTTTGACCATTTTCAATCTGGTTTCCGACCGCACCACAGCACAGAGACGGCGCTCATAAAGATAATAAACGATATTCGCTTAAATACTGATTCAGGCAAATTATCAGTGCTGGTACTACTCGACCTCAGTGCTGCATTTGTGTCACGGATGCACACGGGAAGCAGGAAAATCCAAGTGCAGTAATTTATTAAGAGGGCAATCCAACATCGTTGTAATCCATGCAGAGGTCAAAAATCCAGAGAAGCAATCCAAACAAGAACGGGTATAAACAGACAAGAAGTGTGGTGACACAAATTAACGACTCCGTACACATACAGAAACAGGCAGAGAATAAATACACACAGATCTAACAGGACTAACAATGAACAGCTGGGACAATGATTACGGGCAACAGCTGAGTGTAATGAACAGTGATAAGTGACAGACAGAATGCTGGGAATTGTAGTCAATGTGAAGGACACCGTGAAAACGAGACACAAACCAGACACTGTGACATAACCCCCCCTCTACGGAGCGGCTACCAGACGCTCCAAGACAACACTAAAACACAACACAAGAGTTCAGGAGGGAGGTGGAATGGTGGAGGATCAGGGGGAGGGAAGGTGGGCCAGGTCCATGGAGGGAAACGGGGACAGGGAGTGACAGTTCATCTGGCGGCCAGGGCGGAGACGACAGTCCCTCGAGCGGCCAGGGCGGAGACTTTCCCTCGGGCAGCCAAGGCGGAGACGACCCCTCGGGCGGCCACGGCGGCGTAGAAACTGGAACAGACACCACCAGCGCAGGAACTGGAACAGACACCACCGGCGCAGGAACTGGAACAGACCCCACCGGCGCAGGCTCAGGAACAGACACCACCGGCGCAGGCTCAGGAACAGACACCACCGGCTCAGGAACAGACACCACCGGCTCAGGTTCAGGAACAGACACCACCGGCGGCACAGGAACTGGAACAGACACCACCGGCGGCTCAGGAACTGGAACAGACGCCACCGGCTCAGGAACAGACGCCACCGGCTCAGACACCACCGGTTTAGGAACAGATACCACCGGCTCAGGAACAGACACCACCGGCTCAGGTTCAGGAACAGACACCACCGGCGGCTCAGGAACTGGAACAGACGCCACCGGCTCAGGAACAGACGCCACCGGCTCAGACACCACCGGTTTAGGAACAGATGCCACCGGTTTAGGAACAGATACCACCGAATCGGGCTCAGGAACAGGCACCACCGGCTCGGACTCAGGAACAGGCACCACCGGCTCGGGCACTGGAACTGGCACCACCGGCTCGGGCACTGGAACTGGCACCACCGGCTCGGGCACTGGAACTGGCACCACCGGCTCGGGCACTGGAACTGGCACCACCGGCTCGGGCACTGGAACTGGCACCACCGGCTCCGGCTCAGGAACGGACACTGGCTCCGGCTCAGGAACGGACACTGGCTCCGGCTCAGGAACGGACACTGGCTCCGGCTCAGGAACGGACACTGGCTCCGGCTCAGGAACGGACACTGGCTCCGGCTCAGGAACGGACACTGGCATGTCCAGGATCCGAGTCAGACGCTCCAAATAATCCATCATAGCCTTGGCAGCCACACGAATGGGCATCTCTTGATCTGTCTCTAGCTGGGCAAACGGAATGTGAACAGTCTCTGACTGGGCAGACGTGACGTGAACAGTCTCCGGCTGGGCAGACGGAATGTGAACAGTCTCTGACTGGGCAGACGTGACGTGGACAGTCTCCGGCTGGGCAGACGGAATGTGAACAGTCTCTGACTGGGCAGACGTGACGTGAACAGTCTCCGGCTGGGCAGACGGAATGTGAACAGTCTCTGACTGGGCAGACGTGACGTGGACAGTCTCCGGCTGGGCAGACGGAATGTGAACAGTCTCTGACTGGGCAGACGTGACGTGAACAGTCTCCGGCTGGGCAGACGGAATGTGAACAGTCTCTGACTGGGCAGACGTGACGTGGACAGTCTCCGGCTGGGCAGACGGAATGTGAACAGTCTCTGACTGGGCAGACGTGACTTGAACAGTCTCCGGCTGGGCAGACGGAATGTGAACAGTCTCTGACTGGGCAGACGTGACGTGGACAGTCTCTGACTGGGCAGACGGGACGCGGACAGTCTCTGACTGGGCCGACGCAGGTCTCCTCCTCCTTCTTCCCTTCTGACGGATGTGTACCGTCTCTGAACTGGACGAAACCATCGACGAAGTCCCAGCGCTCGATGAGACCTGTGGTGAAGCTTCAGCTATCCTGATTTCCTCATGCCTTTGTGCACATCTAGAAAAATACTCTAGTAAAGAGATGCCCTTCTCTCTCTCTGCGGGAGAAAGTTCGCTACGTGGAATCCACATAGTAACTGCGGACGAGATCCTACAAAAAATAATAAAAAATGAAAATTACCGCTGGATTTATGGGGACGGAGTCGTTCTGTCACGGATGCACACGGGAAGCAGGAAAATCCAAGTGCAGTAATTTATTAAGAGGGCAATCCAACATCGTTGTAATCCATGCAGAGGTCAAAAATCCAGAGAAGCAATCCAAACAAGAACGGGTATAAACAGACAAGAAGTGTGGTGACACAAATTAACGACTCCGTACACATACAGAAACAGGCAGAGAATAAATACACACAGATCTAACAGGACTAACAATGAACAGCTGGGACAATGATTACGGGCAACAGCTGAGTGTAATGAACAGTGATAAGTGACAGACAGAATGCTGGGAATTGTAGTCAATGTGAAGGACACCGTGAAAACGAGACACAAACCAGACACTGTGACAATTTGACACTGTCGATCATAACATACTTCTTGACAGACTGGAAAACTGGGTGGGGATTTCTGGGATAGTCCTAAAATGGTTCAGGTCATACTTAGATGGGAGAGGTTATTATGTGAGTATAGGAGACCATAAGTCTGAGTGGACATCCATGACATGCGGAGTCCCTCAAGGCTCAATTCTTGCGCCACTCCTGTTCAACCTGTATATGCTCCCAATGAGCCAAATAATGAGAAAGAACCAAATCTCTTACCACAGCTATGCAGACGACACACAGATTTACTTAGCCTTATCGCCTAACGACTACAGCCCCATTGACTCCCTGTGCCAATGCATTGATGAAGTCAACAGTTGGATGTGTCAAAACTTTCTTCAGTTAAACAAAGACAAAACTGAAGTCATTGCGTTTGGAAACAAAGATGAAGTTCTCAAGGTGAACGCATACCTTCACTCCAGGGGTCAAACAACTAAACATCAAGTCAGGAATCTTGGTGTGACACTAGAGTCAGACCTTAGTTTCAGTAGTCATGTCAAAGCAATAACTAAATCAGCATACTATCATCTGAAAAATATTGCAAGAATTAGATGCTTTGTTTCCAGACAAGACCTAGAGAAACTTGTTCATGCTTTCATCACCAGCAGGGTGGATTATTGTAATGGACTCCTCACTGGACTTCCCAAAAAGACCATAAGACAGTTGCAGCTCATACAGAACGCTGCCGCCAGGATTCTGAGCAGAACCAGAAAATATGAACATATCACACCAGTCCTCAGGTCTTTACACTGGCTCCCAGTTAGATTTAGGATTGATTTTAAAGTATTATTGCTGGTATATAAATCATTCAATGGCCTAGGACCTCAATACATAGCAGATATGCTCACTGAATATAAACCCAACAGATCACTCAGATCATTAGGATCATATCAGCTAGAAATACCAAGGGTTCACTCTAAGCATGGCGAATCTGCTTTTAGCTATTATGCCAGCCGCAGCTGGAACCAGCTTCCAGAGGAGATCAGACGTGCTCCTACTGTAGTCACATTCAAATCCAGACTCAAAACACATCTGTTCAACTATGCATTTACTGAATGAGCACTGTGCCAATGTTCGTCCGACTGTTTGTACTGTACTGTATTTTATTTTATTTTTCTAAACTGTTTTAATTATTCTTATTTCTTTTATTATTTTAATTTCTTCTATGTAAAGCACTTTGAATTGCCATTGTGTATGAAATGTGCTATATAAATAAACTTGCCTTGCCTTGCCTTGCCTTGCCTTGCCTAACGAGTGCAGTCTCAGTACTATGGTACGGTCTAAATCCGGACTGGAGATCCTCGCAGATATAATTTCTTTCAAGAAAGGAACACAGTTGTGAGGATACTGCCTTTTCTAATATCTTTGACAGAAAAGGTAGATTCGAGATCGGCCTGTAATTGACTAATTCTGAAGGATCAAGTTGCGTTTTTTTAACAAGCGGTTTAATCATAGCCAGCTTAAAGTTTTTTGGTACGTATCCTAGAGACAAAGATGAATTAATGATATTAAGAAGAGGATCTATGACCTCTGGAAGCATCTCTTTCAGTAGCTTAGTCGGTATAGGGTCTAACATACATTTTGTCGATTTAGATGATTTAACGAGTTTAGTAAATTCTTCCTCTCCTATAGCAACGAATGAATCAAAGTTTTCCTCAAGGAGACTACAATGCACTGCCTGATGCGATACTGTAGTAGACGGTTGCATAGTTATAATTTTCTCCCTGATATTATCAATCTTATAAGTGAAGAAGTTCATAAAGTCATTACTGCTGTGCTGCTTGGAAACTTCTGTGTTTGAAGCTTTCTTTTTTATAGGGTGTGAATTGTGTGCAGCTGTGTAGATTTTTGGTACAAGGTAAAGGAATTTCAATGTTAATTAATGATGTCAAGTACAACATATGCAGTATTGTATTGCTATTCAACTGCAATTATGTGGCATAGAGCTGCTGCACATGCATCTAATGCTGCAGTCCAATTCATTGAGTAGCCTAGTTTATTTTGAGATGGTTCATCTTAATGTGTCGTTATTTCTCAGATTGAGCTACCTGACACTCTGACAGCAATGTCCTGTGTGGCTCAAAAATGGGTTAAATACATGCTGTTCATGTACGTCTTCTTTAGTCTGTTAGCTATTTAGGGTTTTTCCTGGCACACGTCACTTACACATTTTGCACTTGCTGCAGAGTCTTGTGTAGACTGTTCACATGTTTGTGCCCATGTGTACTGGTGCTATTGTTGAATACATATTTCTAAAATTGTATGATGTTTTTGAGTTATTACACAATACTTTTTTCTGACCTTTTTGAATTTTGCCCCTGACAAACAACCCAAATTACACAAAAATACTAAAACTAATAAAAAACTAAACTAAACTAAGCATTTTCAAAAAATAAAAAATAAACTTTAAAAACTAATTAAAACTAAACTGAATTTGAAAACAAAAAGTCAAAGCGAAATAAAAACTAATAAAAAATGCAAAACTATAATAACCTTGGTCACAAGAGACTGTGTTAAACTACCTCATGTCTCAAACCACATAATGTATTTGTCACGGTGGATTGCAGGAAGGCAGACTGAGATGATCTTAAAAGCTGCTAAAATGACCCAGAGAACACAGACCTGTTTTCTTCTTCTGGTCTGTGTTGCTGTGGGTCTATTAGTCTGCATTTACACTACAGCACTTAATGCACAGGTCTACTTTGACAAATGTTTTGTCCTGTCCGTCACTACGGTTATCAATGTAAATCATAGCAATCCTGTTTTATAACGCAGGGTTCTCAAGTTTTATCAAAGTCTTAGAGTGAGATCACATGCGGTTAGGGGAGGAGCCCTAATGGAGCCCCGCCCCCGCCCCCCAATTTTACCCATTGTTCATAATTAACCAGCACAAATTGAAATTATAACAATTGGTAAATCTGATAAATGTCAGAGCAATTCATCACATCAAATATACTCTTTAATGTTATATTTCAAAATTACAAAAATATAACAAATTGCTCCAAACAGTTTTGAAAAACAAATCTTTTTGCATTTTGAATGTGTCTAGTCGAAATGGTATAATGATTTATTGTGTGGTGGGACGTTGTGAACAAATGACATATTAGAGTATTAAGGTGTGTGTGTGTGTGTGTGTGTGTGTGTGTGTGTGTGTGTGTGTGTACACAAGAGTACACACTCCAGCTTATGTAATGTGTTTTGTGTTGTAAGTGTTTGTTGCACATTTTGATGCCTTGATAACACAGGGGTAGGGGGCTCCCACTTGAAGCACTGTGGCTCGATGCCAGACATTTAAGTTAAAATATTACCCAGAGCACTCTGCTTTAATACATGTAGCCTTAATGTAACTAGAAAGACTATTACTACAGTATTTATCTAAAATTATATAATATTTAAAATAAAATGAAGAAATACATCTTCATTCCTTCCCATACCCACTAACATTTCCCTTAGTTTCAGATATCGTAAGCTAGCCAAACTGAGCCAAAGCTTCTGGCCTGGTTGCAAAGTAGTTGTAGAGTTTTTGACTGCATCAGTAATAATGTATACGATGGGCTATATATTAAATGTTCTAGCCTACAAATGTTAGACGAGCTTTCTTCCAACTTACCTTCTCCATCACTACGTGTGTTCGCGCGATGTTGTTGGTCACCTAGTAACGAACGTACAGTGGCCGAGAATGTTCCGTCAACTTTCGTGTGTTCGCGCATCTATGTTGCCTAGTAACAAACGCAATCTGGCCGAGATACGTGCTGGCGGCAGGAAACTTCACTTTGTGTGCCTGCGCCTCGTATACAACGTTATATATAAAGCTTTCAGGACAACTTGGTTGGCATTGCCTTTTCAGCGTGAGAAATACACGGTGTGGCGTGTGAGCGTGTGAACTGGTTGAATTGCGTGTGTCTCACGGCCAATGCGTGAGACTTGAGAACCCTGATAACGGCCCACTTGAACATTTCTGGCCTCGCCCCTGTTTGTGTGTGTGTGTGTGTGCGTGTGTGTGTGTGTGTGTGTGTGTGTGTTTGCGTGAGTGACAGAGAGACGGAGGGAGAGCAGGGAAAGGAAATCCAGCTGAACGTTATATGCTCTATGAAAGACATTGACAACAACCTTGCTTGTGACGCTTAGCCGACTCTGCTGTGTGTGTTCATGTGTTTTAAAGGAGCCGTGGCTTTGGAGACTCTGAAGGGAGAGTGGGATCTCATGCTTTCAAAACTAGCTTGATATTGCTAGCCTCTCCGAAATTGCCTACTCTACCTTTAATTTGTAGGTTAAGACTGTGTGTGTTAGTAGAAAATGTCTTGGAGCCGTTATATTTGGTATATGGCAGAGGTGGGACAAAGTCATTGTTATGCAAGTCACAAGTAAGTCTCAAGTCTTTGCTCTCGAGTCCCGAGTCAAGTCAAGTCAAAGATGAGGCAAGTCCCGAGTCGAGTCAAAAGTCAAAGCCAACAAGTCTCAAGTCGAGTCCAAAGTCCTACCATTTTAGTTTCGAGTCATTTCAAGTCCTCTTACCACAGAAATAAAATTTATACAAATCATGTACGTCTGTAAGATTTGTATTTATTTAAACCTCTTTTTATACTTTGATTTATAATCAAATACAGTAAAAAACAGAATTTAATTTTCACAAAAAATGCTTGTATTTCAACAGCATATTGCACTAGAACAATGCACAGCATGCAGCTTCAGTCCTGTATTGTATTAACCTCATATTGCAAAACAGTTTAACTTTCAAATAGACATGGGTCGTTTTAGCCTAAACCTTTTTAAACATGTCATCAATAAAATCCTCACTCCTCAAAATTATCACTTCTGAAAAACTGGACCAACCTGATAATATAATTGGAATGCGGTGCAAGACCAGCACGCGCAATAGTGCTTTCACATATGCTGCGTTTGCAGTGCGTGATCCGCGGCTGTACCACAAATACATACTCACTATTTGTATTTCAAATCCAGAAGTTATTAGCATCTTTTATTTAAAAAAAAAAAATTGTCAGCATTGCGATTCTCTTTGTACACACGTATACACTCTTTAATAGACGTATTCACGTTTAAATACAATTTAAACAACGTATTATTTAATGCATTACTCTTATATAATTATATATTAAGTTGCTCAAACAAGTGGTAAAATATTTAACCATGTACTAATATTAAAATCGCATAGCCTACATTTTAAATTAAAACTTAAAATTGACAAAAACAGCAGACTCATACTCTTTCTTTTGCATAATTTAAATCTTTATACAATAAATCTCGCATGTCACAAAGAACTTGTTTTTCCACCTCCACGAATGAGACGAGTGTTATGTTGCCTTGTTGAAATAATTGTATTTTCCCTTGATTTAGGCTACCCCGGTCTTACATCTCAGCATTGCGATTCTCTTTGTACACATATACACTCTTTAATAGACGTATGCACGTTTAAACACAATTTAAACAACGTAGGCCTATTATTCAATGCATTACTTCTACTTATATTAATTAATATAAGTAGAAGTAATGCATTGAATAATAGGCCTAGGTAGTTCCTAAAGCAAGTGGTCAAATATTTAACCATGTAGGCTACTTATATAAAAAAAACAGCCGACTCTCATGCCTTTTATTTTATATTTAAATTAATACAATAAATCTTGCATGTCACAAGGAACATGTTTTTCCACCTCCACGAATGAGACGAGATTTGTTCATTATGTCGCCTTGTTGAGGTAAATTGTAGTTTTCCTTGCTTTACCCTGGTCTTAAAGTGAAAATAGTATTTAATTAAATACATTTATGGTGAGATTACTACATTTTATTTAATTAATCGCATTTATGGTGAAATTACAAAAATTTTAGGTCAATCTGTGTTCATTTTGACCACGAAACATGCGCTGTCACTTTAATTCAGCGTTTGCAGCACAGCAGAAATAGACTCGGTGCGGAAACGATCGCTGCACTGCTGTATACGCTCCGCACCTGGAACGGATCGACGGACTGCAACCGCGTGCAGTGTGAAAGCTCTAACCTGTTAACATGGGTACGGAAAAAAATTACGCACCCGCTGGCGCATACGCACTGCAAACGGAGTATGTGTGAATGTGAAACGGGCGTTAGATGCTGTCGAATCAAAACAACGTGGGACTACAGTGATTGGATGTCGTGCAGGCAGCGCGCGCGCTCGCTGCATGCATACAGGTGGTGCACATTTTTTTCACAGATGCAGATAAACTGAGAGCGGCGCGGCCATGTGGACATTTTTCTCCCAGTTTTCATGGGAAGTAGCAAGTCTTCTCGAGTCAAAAGGCGCAAGTCCAAGTGAAGTCACGAGTCAGTAGCTGCGTTTACATGGACACAATCGGAATGAAATCAATCCGACTGATGAATCCGAACAAGGTGTTTACATGAATGATAAATAAAGTAATCGGGTTGATGCGCGCGTTTATATGTCACAAGTTTCAAATCGGATCTGATGTTTTGACATGCGCACACTGCACGAATATACAGAGTTTTCCGCTTTTTCGCTCATAAATATTCTCCTCTATTGGATCTTTATTTGTTTTAAACAGCAGACGTAATATTAATTCGTCTCTGGTCATAATTTAGAGCATATTAACCGTTTTGCCGTGCTGCTATATTGATCACGCAGTAAAAATGCCCCTCCCCGCGGCCAAAACCAGACGTCTGTGGATGAGAATCCAAAACAAGGACTGGTGGGACATTGTCCTGCTTCACTTCACAGACGCGCGAGTGAAATGAGAATTTTAGAATGACGGGAAACTTATTAATATGACACTTTATTCAACAGGAAGAACAGCTCGTTCCGCGCGTCATACGTCATTACGCTATTTAACGTCATTGCACATGCGCAGTCCTTTCAGTTTAGGTTTTCAATCCGATCAAGTGTTTACATGTTCTCTCGATCGGATTACAAAAGGGATAAACCACCCCTTTCAATCCGATCGAAATTTCATTCGGATCGAGCTCAATCGGATCAATTAAGGTGTTTACATGAAGGTTTTTTAGTCCGATTGAGCCGTCAATCCGATTATAAGTGTCCATGTAAACGCAGCTACTGATGTTAAAGTCCAAGTCGAGTTGCAAGTCTTTGTACATTTTGTCGAGTCGAGTCTGAAGTCATCAAATTCATGACTCGAGTCTGACTCGAGTCCAAGTCACATGACTCGAGTCCACACCTCTGGTATATGGTGCATCTATAAATGAACGGTAGTTTAAATAGCTGCACTTACTGTCATTGCAGACGAAATGATGATTTTCACTACATGACAAATCATGAAATTGTCCATTTGACATTATTCCACAATAACTGGTTTCAGGTTGTCCAGATCTCCAGTTCAGATAGAGCGCAGGTTCACCTGAAGACCACTGCCATTTATCAACACTCGTCCTCTTCAGCCCAATCCAGACATACTGAACACCTCCATCATTCACACTCTTCTTCAGCTCGTTCATGTCGTTCATGTTGTCAACGGTGGCCAGATCTGTGTATTTCTCTCTGCAGAATCTCTGAGCTTCAGTCCAGGTCTTCTTCACGTTTATAAAGTGATACTGACGCTGAACACATTCAGATACGGAGCAGAGAGCTGTGAAAGAGAGCGTTTGATTTAATGCTTTTCATAACAGGGTTAAACCTGATGAAACTATAAACCATAAATAATACACCAAACACTCTCACCAATGAGAAGAAGAATCAGATATAGAGTTTGGTCCATTTCTGAGGAAGAAACACATTAAAAACTCAGAAATCAAACATTCCCAGATTCATTTTGGAGTAAAAAATGACAATTTCATTTAGCATCTCAACATCAGCATGAATTCACTGTTCATAATCATTCAGACAATATTAACATCTGAAAGTGTAATTGTGTTTGAAGAATGAACATGTTCTTACTTTAGAGGTCGTGTGTTTCTGTCCTGAGTCTGATGTTTCTGTCTGCAGATTTACACTACGCTATTATTATATCTGCTCTCATCCCTCATTCAGCTCATCACATCATTTGTGTATTGTTCTGAAAACCCCTATTTCATATTTTACTTCCTCTATATTTGTGTATTTGTCCACCCTGGTCTTTCCCTTTATTTGCATATTGACTTCTGTGTCAGTCAGTATTAGTCTATAATATGGACCTTATGGAATCAAAAAATTATTTCAACATTCTAAATTAATATTTGAACATTCACAACTAAACAGCAGCTTCAGTGATATTGCTGGACTGCATAACTCAGGCTTCATTCCTGTTCATCTTGAAATCGTCGTCCACACTTGCCATCTTTGCACTTCACCATTTGTCTACTATAGACTTTTCCTTGTGTTTGGCCCAAGTGTTCAAGTGTGCATGAAGACCGCAGTGTGTGTAGAACTTTTGATTGCCTAATTTGACACACTTATGGTGTTGTAAAAATGCAAGTGTTTACAGAGCTTTATTTCGATTTTCAAAGCTTTGCATTTTTAAATAATCCTCTAAGTGTGTGTACAGCAGTGCCTATAGGCATATACATATATGTAACACGATTTACTAGTAATGATGGTGCTTTTAATTAAATAATAAAAAGTATTTGCAAATACACATACTCGTCTTTGCACCAGTAAAATGTGCTCACTTATATCCTGTTGCGTGCACATACTCTCTAGTGGCCAAGTGTGGGTATTTGGACAGACCCCATGTTTGAGTTTCTCTGTTTTGGGCCACTTTTCATTAAAAAAGACAAAATTAAGAGAAAGGGAAGACAATTCTTTTTTTCTTTGGGAAAAAAATATAAACGTTTTTGCTCATTTATGGCTTCCTCTTTTCCCTCTTCTGAGAGCTGAGACCCGTCACATTCACAACAGAGACGAGATAAAGACATGAAAGCTTTCAATCCCCTGAAGTCCATCTCTAATGTTAGTAAAGATTATTAGACTCATTATCCCACTGAAATAATATCATCTTCTTCTGCTGTTTCAGAATAAATTATTCTTTATTTCCTCCGTCTAAATACTTTATTGTGATTGGCTGGAATGTGTTCATTAAAACATTGTTACATTTTTAAGAATCAGTCTTATTTAGAAAATTCTTATTGTGTTTCGTGTCATACTCCTGCTGTTCTTAGTCTATAGAGCATGAACACATTTGCATGTTAACACATCCTCATCACTCATTTGTTTAGGTCCACATTTAGACGTTCAGGGTGGACAATATTTTCATCTCTGACGTGAAACAGAAGCAGAAACAGTGAGTTATTGTATGTTATTGACACATTCCATGGTCTCATTCTTTCTTATTCATCTGTTAGTTTTATTAAAGGGATATTTCACCGCTGGAAAGATGAATGTGTATTTAAATTGGGTCATTTATGTAGTAGAAATGTGAAATTATTTTAGAAGTTGGAGCTTCTAGACTGAGAAAAGCCAGAAAATGTATTTTTAGCACATTTGGATGAAAGACAACAACTCCCAGAATGCACTTGCTTCGCTGCCCTACGAGGCCACTCCTAAGCCGCAGCTGCTCCGGCCGCCTCTTGTTCCTCCATCATCCGCATCTGTTCATCGCTGTATTGTGGCTCGTACAGGCAGCCACGGGCATCGGATTTGCGCACCAGATCTTCAAAAGCCCCTTCTGCCATATCATCTTCAAAACTACCTTTCGCCATTGTGTTTAGCCTACTACTCAGCTTTCTCCACAGAGCAAGAGCCTGGTAGCTTAAAAAAAGATGGCTGACACTATTTGTACATTCTGTGAGATCGCACCCCCTATGGGCGGGTTGAAGACATGCGGAACGAGCTCCTCCTACTGGCTGTAGTCTCTCGCCTCTAGCCAATAAAGCCTCTGATCCTAAATGACGATTTTTGCGTCATTGGAGGTTTTTTTCCAGACACACAATACAGAAATCTCTCGTCTCAGGGGGACCTCATTCATCATTCCAAAATACTACCGGGTTTCTACTGATACAAAGCTTAGTGGTAATCAGAGAAGTATCCCTTTAAGTTGCACTTCTTAACATTAGTTTTTCTCTGGCTGTTATAAAGCACATTTGTTATAGAAAAAAAGCAGTGACAAATGATTACGTAGTAGATGATTATTATGTATATTGATGATAACATGTAGTGGCCTGAGGCCTAAATCATGAAGCCGGTTTAAGTTAACAAGGTGTTTCAGTTTAGTCTGCACCAACCCTGGATTTTAGGCACCATGAAAGCGGCTCGGCTTTTAGCGGTGTTCATCGCGATAGTCATGGTACCAGCAAACCTGATTAGATTGGTTTGGTTTTTCAACTCAAAACTAATCCTGAACGCGGCAAACTCTCGCCGATCGATCCAGCCGCAGCCGATGTCCAACACACCTTACATCACAACTATAGACCTTATGTAGCCCTGACCCTTTTCAGCGCTGCGCTTGTTCTCTTTTGTCTTCTGGTTTGTATTTCCACAGCGATCTTAAGAATTTATGAATGAATTGCCCTTTTTAAAATCTTCCTGGTCTACTGACCTTTGTTAAGAAATCTGCTTTAAACATTACAATGCTCGTGATAACTTTCTTTAACTCTACAATAAGTAAATCCACTTCACCAGCTAATTACTCTTCCACAGCGATGCCATAGAAATATAGAGAGCTACCAATCTTATCAAGCTGATGAATGATAAATACATTGACAACCTACACAAAACCTTTCCGTTTTCTTCTGTCATGTCAAACTAGCAAATAACAATTAAGCTTGCTTAGGCTTCTTATACTACTGGTTATGAGGGACAAAACTGTATGAAGCAGACTTTGGGACAAAAGGAGAACTAAAACTAGGATCAATATCGGCATGTCGTTTTCGAGATCCAGAGAGCTTCTCGACAAACTTGGACTTGACAGAGCTTTAAGACTTGACGAGACCTATGATCTAGCTCACTGCAAGTCTCATATAGCCAACAAACTAACACAATAAATCACATTATAACTTCCAACACTCAAATGCAGTTTAGTGTAACGTTAGACCAAGTGAAACAACGCTGCGTTACCTCACAAGTTTAATTCGTCAAATAAACTGTCCTGTGTGAGTAGTGATCAGCACTTGTGGATAGTTCGGAAGAATGAAATATTCTCATTCCTTTAATATCCGCGGGACTCGTGTGTCCGTCTTTCATTAGCAATCGTGCTCTGCGTCATACCACAGTCATGTTAAAAAACATGAATGTATTCACTCATCCACAAACATTATTAGATCCATCAGCATGACGACAAGTTCCCTGATTCCTCTTATCACTGTGTCGTCAACCAACGACTTTGTTATTGTTAGAGGTTAGCGACCCCTAGTGGCGAAAAAAAAATACTTATTGTAGCTTTAAGAATAAACCATATTTCATTTTATTGAGACACATATAGATTCTCACAATCATATTTTAAACAAGTAATTTTTAAATATATGACTAGTGCAAAACACAGAAGTGAGGAGAAGAAAGAAGCCACACCACCAGAATAACAAGATCCCATGAAATCAACTGATGTGGCTTGTGCTTTACTTTTATTTTAAACAGCCGATATACTTTGAGCCACATCCTCGAATCATGATCTTCTACTTTATATTTAACAGCAAGTATGTTTGACTGGACAGTCTGTGTTGAAAATAATCAACGTGTTTTCAGAAGAGAACTAATGCGAATTTAAAATGTAAATGTTTCTAAAAGCCACAGATGAAAACTCATGTTGATGTCATGGGGTCTTTAAAACATATAGGCAAGGCAAGGCAAGTTTATTTATATAGCACATTTCATACACAATGGTAATTCAAAGTGCTTTACATACTATTTAAAAATAATCAGAAGAAATAAGAATATACAAAACAGTTTAAAATAAAGAAACGAGAAAGAACTAAAAATAATTAAAACAGTTTAGAATAAAGAACAGTTTAAAATAAAGAAACAAGAAAGAACTAAAAATAATTAAAACAGTTTAGAATAAAGACTAAAATAAGACACAGGATAAACAGTCGGACAAACAGTGACACAGTGCTCATTCATTAAATGCAAAGTTAAACAGAAGTGTTTTGAGTCTGGATTTGAATGTGACTACTGTAGGAGCACATCTGATCTCTTCTGGAAGCTGGTTCCAGCTGCGGCTGGCGTAATAGCTAAAAGCAGACTCTCCTTGCTTAGAGTGAACTCTTGGAACTTCTAGCTGATATGATCCAAATGATCTGAGTGATCTGTTGGGTTTATATTCCGTGAGCATATCTGCTATGTATTGAGGTCCTAGGCCATTAAATGATTTATATACTAGTAATACTACTTTAAAATCAATCCTATAAGTAACTGGCAGCCAGTGTAATGACTTGAGTACTGGTGTGATATGATCATATTTTCTGGTTCTGCTAAGAATCCTGGCTGCAGCGTTCTGTATGAGCTGCAACTGTCTTATGGTCTTTTTGGGAAGGCCAGTGAGGAGTCCATTACAATAATCGACCCTGCTGGTGATGAAAGCATGCACTAGTTTTTCTAAGTCTTGACTGGAAACAAAGCATCTAATTCTTGCAATATTTTTCAGATGATAGTATGCTGATTTAGTTATTGCTTTGACATGACTACTGAAACTAAGGTCTGACTCTAAAGACACACCAAGATTCTTGACCTGATTTTTAGTTGTTTGACCTTTAGAGTGAAGGTATGCGTTCACCTTGAGAACTTCATCTTTGTTTCCAAACACAATGATTTCAGTTTTGTCTTTGTTTAACTGTAGAAAGTTTTGGCACATCCAGCTGTTGACTTCATCAATGCATTGAAGCAGAGAGTCAATGGGGCTGTAGTCGTTAGGCGATAGGGCTAAATAGATCTGTGTGTCGTCTGCATAGCTGTGGTAAGAGATTTGGTTCTTTCTCATTATTTGGCTCATTGGGAGCATGTACAGGTTGAACAGGAGTGGCGCAAGAATTGAGCCTTGAGGGACTCCGCATGTCATGGGCGTCCACTCAGACTTATGGTCACCTATACTCACATAATAACCTCTCCCATCTAAGTATGACCTGAACCATTTTAGAACTGTCCCAGAAAACCCCACCCAGTTTTCCAGCCTGTCTAGAAGTATTTTGTGTTCGACAGTGTCAAATGCAGCACTGAGGTCGAGTAGAACCAGCACCGATAATTTGCCTGAATCCGTATTTAAGCGAATATCGTTTATTATCTTAATGAGCGCCGTCTCTGTGCTGTGATGCGATCGGAAGCCAGATTGAAAATTATCAAAGTATCCATTTGAGTTTAAGAATTTGTTCAGCTGGTTGAAGACAACTTTTTCAATGATTTTGCCTGTGAAAGGAAGATTTGAGATCGGTCTATAGTTGCTTAATATAGTCTTATCCAGATTGCTCTTTTTCAGGAGGGGTTTGACAACAGCAGTTTTAAGGGAGTTTGGAAAACTTCCATAGAAAAGTGAGGCATTTACCACTTCTAGGAGATCTGCTTCTAAACAGTCTAACACACTTTTAAAAAAATATGTGGGAAGTGTGTCAAGGGCGCAGGTTGATGTTTTAAGGTGCTGAACGGTTTCTTTCAGAATTTTGCCATCAATTTCTTCAAAATCAGACATAGTAACTACTTTCTCAGGTTGTAGTCTGATCTGACTGACCCCAGCGCAACTCAAGGATGTGCTGATCACCTTTCTAATATTATTGATTTTCTCAGAGAAAAAGGTAGCAAACTCACTACACTTGCTGTCGGAGAGCATTTCACTGGGAATCTGGCTTGGGGGATTTGTTAGTCTGTCGACAGTAGCGAAGAGATTTCGAGTATTATTTAGGTTTCTGTTTATGATATTGGAGAAGAAAGTCTGTCTAGCTTTGCCTAGTTCCATATTGAAAGCACGAATGGTGTCTCTATAGATGTTATAGTGGATTACAAGTTTTGTCTTTCGCCACATGCGCTCTGATTTTCTGCATTGTCTTTTCATAATTTGCACGGCTGTTGAGTTTCTCCAAGGTGCTTTTTGTTTACCATTCTTCCTGACTTTCACAGGAGCAATATCATCAATTACATTTTTAACCTTCGAGTTAAAAGAATCAAGGAGAGAATCAACCGAGTCAGCAGATATGCTCGGTCTTAGGGATATGGCCTTCATAAATAGTACACTAGTGTTCTCATTTAGGCATCTCTTCTTGACAGACACAGATCTAACTTCAATGGCAGGAGAGATCAATAAATCAAAGAAAATACAGTAATGATCAGAGAGTGCGACATCCTTAATATCATTCAATGAAATGTTTAGACCCTTACTGATAAGTAAATCTAGAGTGTGTCCACGATTGTGTGTGGGCCCATGAACATGTTGAATCAGATCAAAAGTTTTTAAAACAGTAATGATTTCTTTTGCCATATTATTTTCTGCATTATCTATGTGAATGTTAAAATCTCCAGCAATAGTGAAACTGTCAAACTCTGAGGAAATTATTGATAACAGTTCTGTAAAGTCTTCAGCAAAGGCTGAAGAGTATTTTGGGGGCCTGTAAATAGTGATAAGTAAAATCCGTGGAGCACCTTTTAACACAATACCCAGATATTCGAAAGACGGGTAATTACCAAATGATATTTGCTTACATTGATAGACATCTTTAAAAAGAGCAGCTACACCCCCACCTCTCCTTCCAGCTCTGGAGACACTCATAAAGGTAAAGTTCGGAGGAGATGTTTCATTGAGGATTGTTGCACTGCAGCTGGCTTCTAGCCAAGTTTCATTTAGAAATATAAAGTCCAGGTTGTATGTGCTTATAAAGTCATTGACTAGAAGTGATTTATTTTTAAGTGAGCGGATGTTTAAAAGTGCTAACTTAACAGTCTTGCTTTTTGTGTCCACAATCTTAGTTTGTCGTGTGATAGGCACCAGATTAGATGGGTTTGCTGTACGGCTTTTAAAGGCCTTTGACTTTCTAACATGTGAATGAACAGATGATACAGGAACACTGGGTTCCCGCTTGTTCTGTAAACATTTGAGAAAGTTACTGTTATCACAGCGGGGACCCGGCACAAATCACTTGGAGCTGGTATCGGTTGATTTTGTAACACCTCGAGCAGACAGTGGAAGTTGTGGGCCCTGGCGTTGTGGAAGGGGCCTTAATGCTCGAGGAGGAGGAAGAGGGGGAGGGGGGAGAGGGCGAGCTGCGCTCATAGACTTTGGTGGTAGTGATGTTTTTCTGGTTGATATCTGGGGGCTTCCAGCGAATTGGGTTCCAGCATACACTAGTTTTTCCATTTTCTCTGAGAAACACATCAATGGGGATGTAGGAGATAGTGATAGCGGTGAGAGTGGCTGTGGTGTTAATGGAGGCTGTAATATGCTGTCTTGGCTTTCCTGGTCGTGTTTGGGTGCTGAATCTGTTGTTACTGGTGGCTGTAATGTACTGTCCTGGCTTCCCTGGTCATTCTTGGGTGCTGAATCTGTTGTTATTGGAGGCTGTAATATGCTGTCCTGGCTTCCCTGGTCATTCTTGGGTGCTGAATCTGTTGTTATTCGAGGCTGTAATATGCTGTCCTGGCTTCCCTGGTCATTCTTGGGTGCTGAATCTGTTGTTATTTGAGGCTGTAATATGCTGTCCTTGGGAGCTGAATCTTGTGACATTTCTAATATGTCACAGTCTGACTCTGGTGAGCTCAGTGGGCAGGGCTCAGCTGAAGTTTTGTCCGTGAGCAGAAGTTGTTTTGGCTGCATGGTGTTATCATTGTCTTTGTGAGATGTGTCAGCCGCATGTCCATTCAAGTCCTGAAGTGAAGTCCTGTGGTCATTCAAACTGTGTCCAGGTGAGTGTGTGCCATTCTGGTTGATTGGATTGGCAGAAGGATGATGAAGGGAGAAAAGGATATTGTCCTTTAGCACTCTTGAACCCAGTTTGTTTGGAAGATGGCCATTTTGTTGAAACAGTGGCCTCTGATTCCAGAAAAGATTAAAGTTGTCTATGAAGTTCACTCCTTTTATATTACAGGTTTTTTGCAGCCATGAATTAAGCCCAAGCAACCGTGAGAACCTGTTACTTCCTCTTGCTGGGAGTGGTCCACTGATGAATGTTTGTACTTTCAGTCTTTTGAGTGTTTCAAAAAGTTCATTGAAATCTTTCTTAAGCTGTTCTGACTGCTCTTTATGGATATCATTTTTCCCCACATGAATGATGAGTCGATTTGCAGTCTTATGTTTCATCAAAATGTTTTGAATTTCTCTGTTTACGTCAGAGGTTGTTGCTTGTGGAAGGCAGCATGTAGTTGTATCTTTCGAGCTGATATCTCTGATCGTAGAGTCCCCAACTATCAATGTTTTGACCTCGGCTGCGCTCTGAGCTGAGTGCCGCTGTCTGCTTGACCTTGAGCGCCTGTTAGTATCAGAGTGAGCTCCTGGCTGTCTGTGTTCATCCACATTTAACAAATTTGAGCATTCCTCATTCAATAATACTTCAAATCTGTTCTTAAGATGAATAGGTTGTGGAAGACGACCAGTGTTTGTAATCCTTGTAGCTGTGTATGGTGTAGATGAAACTATTTTTGCCTGAGAGAGTCTAATGTCTCTATTTTTGGGTTTTGCCCCCTCTTTGTACCAACGGTTTGTAGGTCGATCGGCTTGTTTCTCTGCACTAGGTCTGTTCTGTTGAGGAGCATTAAATTCATGACACTCACCGGCTGTGCGCTGTATTTGTCCATGATGAAACTCTGTTGTGGGTTCCGTCTGGTTTGATCCTACCATTAGCTTTGTTTCAAGAACTGTAATCCTTTGTAAAAGTTTTTGGCAGTTAGTACAGCAAGTAGAATCAAAAGGACGCATTTTCTCTTATCCTTGTGAATGTTTTCTCTTCCGCCAGAATGTAAGCAGTTCAGTTTTCTCTTCCTCGGAATGTAAGCTTCAGTGAATTCTGAAGGAATGAAAATAATTCTGCTTTTTTATAGTAATCCAAGCGTTCTGAGCACTGTGCTGATTCACTGAAGTTAAAATTAGGTGATAAAATGTAATAATAACGAAAGCGATAGAGCAAAGAGCAAAGTGCGGAGCAGTAGGCAAAAGCGTCCGAACAGTAGAACAGCGTCCAATCAAGAAGATCCTCACAAGCAGATCCTCACATATAGTGCACATTAGTATTTTAAATACCCAGAGAACATTACAATGATAGTAAAAAGACTCATATGATACTTTTAAATTACATAATTTTTTTTTTTTTTTTGTACTGATATAAGCACATTATCTGATGATAATGACATATCCTTCACTCCTCAGATCTGCTGCAGATGAAGTTGAGTTTGTCGTGTTCAAGACGGCTGATCCAGCGCTGATCTCCTCCAGACTGAACTGCTCCAGATCTCACTCCAGACTCACAGTTCTCCTCTCCTGGAGCCCAGTTATGAAAGCACACGGTCTCTCCGCTCAGCCAGTACCAGATGCCCAAAATACAGGAGTGACGTAAACCCAACCACACCGCCTCAGTAGACGCACGTTTAACCACATTCATCACCTCCTCCTGCATCTCCTCTGAATGAACCGAGACCAGATCCATATAATTCTGTCTGCAGTATCTCAGAGCTTCAGGCCACGTCAGAGTCTCTTTGATCAGAATCAGTTTATCTGGACACAAAACAAACCACAAGCAAAAACTAGAGAGAGACTGATCAAAAACAACATGCAGAACAAACACTGTGGAGGAATCTGTCATGTCAGACATGTAGCGTGAACTTTAAGATATCTGGAGGTGATGGATGGAGTGTGTGTGTTTGTGAGGATCTGCTCACCTTCATGACACACAAAAGGAAATTGGTTGTTGCAAGAGATGTCATGCCATTGACCCTGAGCGTTTGGTCTGATCACTGTACAGTTTTCATCACCTCCAGCATTATTAGGTTGAGTAGGAGCCCAGTATCTGAAAGAGGAGTTACTCTGATCTGACCACTGCCATGAGTCTCTGAACAGACCGATCCAGATCCATGATCTATTCTAGATAACTGAAGACCACTAATGAACTTCTTAATCTGTTGATTCTCAAACTGGTTCCTCACACTGACCAGATCAATGTGATTCTGTCTGCAGTAACTCTGAGCGTCTCTCCAGTTCTTCTTCTGATTGACAAAGACGAGTCCTGTGTTCACTTTAAGAAAAAAAAAAAAGAAAAAAAAGAGTTTCATGAATCAGTTTGTTCATTATTCTTACGCTGCTTTATGGTTTGGATGTGAACAAGAGCAGCAATGGAAGCATCAGAAAAGAATTCAAAGACATGAAGTAACATTTCTGAACATTATGATGATTTTAAAGTGCTTTCTTGTCCATTATGTTTCCTCTTCAGAACACTTGATTAAGAGCCTGAAGAGAGAAACGTCAGACAGAGGAAGATGTTACACTGCAGCCAAATATGTTAATTAACTAGTCCACTAAAATATTTACTTGTGCTGTATACTAGTAATTTATAATTTAATGTAGTTGCAGTGTATTTTGATACTTGATTTTGTTTTAATGGACTATTATTACATTGACATTATTACATCATGCTGACAATATAATTTGAGATTTGAGATATTCAGACCTGCAGCAACATAGACGAGAATAAGAAAACAAGTCAATTTTAGCAGCTTTAAAGATCATTTTTTAAAGCACACTTTTTTTTTCATGTGCACTTTTAAAGCAATGTTTTAAAATTTGAAATGGCCTATTTGAATCTTTATTTTTATTTTTTTTATTTGAATATTTAAATAAAAAAATATTTAAAAGTATTTAATGCATTATTTTATTAGAATTAATAATTTTTTATTACAGCTGTTTTATAGTAAATCCAAAAGCTTCTTCCAGACACTCAGCATTATGTATTTCTTGAGTCAGGTACATATTTTTTCTCTTTATTCCAGAGCATTTGAAGTTTTGTATTGATTATCTTTGAACTGATTATGTAAATGGCCTGATACATTTACAAATTCCCAAAGTACTGGCCGAGATGACGCTGTTCTCTGTGGGAACATTAGCGCTGAACACCCACTGACGGCCTGGAGCTCGAACCTGCGAAAGCTTCTGAACATATCGTAAAATAGGCAATAAGATTATACACTCACCTAAAGGATTATTAGGAACACCTGTTCAATTTCTCATTAATAAAATTATCTAATCAACCAATCACATGGCAGTTGCTTCAATGCATTTAGGGGTGTGGTCCTGGTCAAGACAATCTCCTGAACTCCAAACTGAATGTCAGAATGGGAAAGAAAGGTGATTTAAGCAATTTTGAGCGTGGCATGGTTGTTGGTGCCAGATGGGCCGGTCTGAGTATTTCACAATCTGCTCAGTTACTGGGATTTTCGGATGGGCTACAACAGCAGAAGACCCCACCGGGTACCACTCATCTCCACTACAAATAGGAAAAAGAGGCTACAATTTGCACGAGCTCACCAAAATTGGACAGTTGAAGACTGGAAAAATGTTGCCTGGTCTGATGAGTCTCGATTTCTGTTGAGACATTCAGATGGTAGAGTCAGAATTTGGCGTAAACAGAATGAGAACATGGATCCATCATGCCTTGTTACCACTGTGCAGGCTGGTGGTGGTGGTGTAATGGTGTGGGGGATGTTTTCTTGGCACACTTTAGGCCCCTTAGTGCCATTTGGGCATAGTTTAAATGCCACAGCCTACCTGAGCATTGTTTCTGACCATGTCCATCCCTTTATGACCACCATGTACCCATCCTCTGATGGCTACTTCCAGCAGGATAATGCACCATGTCACAAAGCTCGAATCATTTCAAATTGGTTTCTTGAACATGACAATGAGTTCACTGTACTAAAATGGCCCCCACAGTCACCAGATCTCAACCCAATAGAGCATCTTTGGGATGTGGTGGAACGGGAGCTTCGTGCCCTGGATGTGCATCCCACAAATCTCCATCAACTGCAAGATGCTATCCTATCAATATGGGCCAACATTTCTAAAGAATGCTTTCAGCACCTTGTTGAATCAATGCCCCGTAGAATTAAGGCAGTTCTGAAGGCGAAAGGGGGTCAAACACAGTATTAGTATGGTGTTCCTAATAATCCTTTAGGTGAGTGTATATATATATATATATATATATATATATATATATATATATATATATATATAAGCAAATTAGATAATCCTCACCATGAGTATCAAGAGCCAGTAGTCTGTTGTCTTCCGGCCCTTCATATATTTTTGAAGTCCTCAACTCCTTACTTAATGGTCTGAGTGGGAGAAGGAGTTGAGTGGATTAGAGAAGATATCTCTACCCCGATGCTATGCCAGCTCACAGATGGATCACCCGCCCTGTAGATACGACATCTATGTTTTTTGGGATGCATCGGAGCAGGCAAACGGTAGACTTCAAGTAGAAGTCCTCTTAATCGCTGCCAGATCCCACGTTGTGCCCCACAAGCAACAATCTATACCCCGATTAGAGCTGTGTGCCGCTATTACTGGAGCGCAAGTCTCCCAGCTCCTGACTACAGAGCTTACAATTCCTATTCACTCCACCACGCTCTGGTCAGACTCCACCACCGTGCTCACATGGCTGACTTCCAGCTCATGTCGTTAAAAGGTGTTCGTAGGAACACGGGTGGCAGAGATCCAAGAGATAACAGCTTCGGCCACCTGGTGCTATGTCAGATCCACAGACAATCCAGCAGATGAAATCACACGAGGCATGCCTCTTCGTGACCTTGCTACAGGGAGCCGGTGGAGCTAGGGACCGGCATTCCTCAAGCTGCCACCAGATAGTTGGTCCGAACAGCCCCCTCTATCGTTTGAAGAGCCAAGCAGTGAATTAAGACAGTCAGACAAAGAGTTCTAGTAACTAAAAAATAACTGAGAGTACTTGATAATTTACTTTAAATAAAATGTAATTGTTTCCATTGTTATGTTTTGCATCTGTCTATCTAGATTATAGATTAGGTTGATCAGCGTCACAAGATCTGCCTGTACTAAACTGTGATTGGCAACATCGTGACTATGACGAGAAAATAACAGGTATGCTTGAGCATTTTGTTCTTCTAAGGGTCACATCATGTGACATTATGTCCCATTTTTGGTTGGTTTATATGCCTTTGGTCCATGTTGAGTTAATATTTCAGTCGAACCGCACTAGAGTTTGTTTGGAAGTGGACCAAGACCCATCTTTTCAGCATTCTCGGTCCGCTTATTTTGATCACACCAGGGTTCAGATGACAGTGTTCACACTTATTCAAATGAACCACACTAACAGAGCATTCGCACTAGGGTTTGTTTTAATCCAACCAAACATGCCGAGTGTGAACACACCATATGTGTCTGTATTAAAAACATGTTGAATGTATAGTTCCCCTGAACATCCAAGAAAATTACAGTTAAATATAAAAGAGTTGAATATAGGCTTTCCTGTAGCTCAAACAGTAGAGCGTTGGCGCTAGCAACGCCAAGGTCATGGGTTCGATTCCCAGGGAAAGCAAGAATTGACAAAATGTAAAAAAAAAAAATGTGTACCTTGAATAAGTCGTGAGTAAGTCTCTTAGGATAAAAGCGTCTGCCAAATGCATAAATGTGAATAGTATGAAGAGTTTAAATGTTCTGCATGGGATTCAATAATAAAAAATACAGGACTGGAGAACCTGAATTGCTTGTTTTCAAAAGTTTAAGTTACTTTAATGGTAAAATCAAATAGAAATAGCACATTAACGTTAAAAGTTACAACTAAGGTCTGGTATAAAGACCGTTGCTCATATGACTGAAATGTTCGCCCAATAGAGAAAAGTAATGAAAATAAGAAGAGGGAACAATGCTTGCAACACTGGGTTTATTTAATACATTTTAATTTGTTTTATTAAATGTCATTTTAAACACATTATAACAGAATCAGTATCTGGAGATTATTTTTAAGTGATTACACAAAGTATGAAGCTATATGAATATTTGTGTATTGGTATTATATAAGGTTATTTGAAAACAACAAATATTGAATATATATATTTCCCCTGAACACCCAAACACCACCCCAAAAAATACAATGAGGCCTGAATGTAAAGCAACTGATACATGATTGACACAATTAGAAGGAATCAATGAACTTCTGCATTACATGTGCAATCTGTCTTGACATTACAGAGGAGATTCCTTGGTATCCACTTTGATATCAGTGTAAGTGACGCCTTTGTATGTGCCCTTGGTTCCATACGTAAACACACTGCCGTTCTTGCAGGTCATCTTCACTGTGCCAGTGTAAGGCAGGTCAAAAGTGGCTCTGCCAATAGTGACTGAAACATCCATCTTCTTCCCTGGTGGCACATCTACATCTGTAGACAGAGTTTCGGTTCTCTCATCTGTGTTCTCACGACCATAAGTGCTTTCAACTCCAATGGTGACACTGTATCCTGCAGTAACTTCAGCAACCCCTGGAACCCCAGCCTTCACTTCCATACTAAATGTTGCAGATAAACTTGCACTCACAGACCATGAAGATTTGTTAGTTATTTTCTTTGAGCTTTCAACTTTTTGTTTTTGTGTGGCAGAGGAGTTGTTCCTGAAAGTGAGGGATTTGATTTCTTCTACTGTCACCTTTGGTATCAGTTGGTGGAGAGTGGGATAGTTGACATCGGTGAGAACGGTTGATTCAACTGCTTTGAGAAACATGAATCCCATGCAGTCAATGTCTGAACCACCTCTTCCTACAACTCCCAAACAATATCCAGAGCCGACATCCATGGGATATTCTGTTTTTAAACTCCAGCTTGTCATCTTTGCAAAAAATTCTCTCCCCTGACTGGTCTTGAATTTGATGGCTCCAAGACGTGTTCCTGCTCCGTTCCCCCACAGGGACAGTGAGGTGAAACACTCACCAGGTGTGAACTTGTACTCTTGATACGGTCCAGAACCTACTCCAAAAGTTTCAACTCTCCCATCTGAAAGCCAGACTCTGACAGCCTTCACCTGCCATTCTCCCACCCAGACTCCGATCTTCTCTAAACTGGCACCGTTGTTCTGACCAGTAAATGAGAATTCACCACCTCCTTGTCCACCAATTAGCTCTAGATTCATTGTGTCGGACATCTTGGAATTAAATCGATCTGAAAGCAATATCAGATTAGAATTAACATCAGCTTTAAACTTTAATGCAGTGTTTCCCAACCCAGTTTCTGTAGACACAACAACAGTACACGCTGGACTTCTTTCTTAACTGACCCATTCATTTCTGGTCTTGGAGTATCTACTAATACAATGAATCTTGACTAATAAGCTGACTTGAATCAGGTGTGTCTGAATAGGCAAACATGCTAAATGTGCAGTTCTGGCATTCCTCTGGGAACAGGGTTGGGAAACATTAGCCGCTTTTCCACTGTCAGGCCAAATGGATCTGTCATGTTGTGACTCAGGATTGGTCACTTGTCTGTTGTCTGGCTCTCTGTAGCTGGTCAAGTGCGCTATTTGAGCGTAGTAAACACAAGTTACTAACAGAAATATCCAGTCATCCTCCGTAACGCAGTGACTTTATTTGCATCGCATACGTCTGTAAATTATTGTGTTATAAAGGCAATGACTGACACATTTAAATACATTACAAAGAGTGCTGGTATCAGTCCCACAATGAAAATGAAACCATATCCATACCGGCTGGGCCAGATTGGCACAGAATGGAGCAATTAATCACTGAGATCAGTTTGGCAGATGGTGGAAAAGTGGCTATTGTTGTGTATTTCTGTGGTAGTTGCATGCTACACAATCTCCTGGCACAGCACATCTATAACACAAGTTCATGCTTTCATTTGGTGTGCTCTTTATAGGCAGAAATCACCTTTTACATACATCTGATACACAATATCCAGTTAAATTTCATTTTCTTTATTTTTGATCCAATGTAAGTGGCATTTTTAGGATAATAGTATTCTTCTTATTATGCTTTTGCTTGCTAAACTTTAGTTTAAGAATTGTCTTGTGTTTGTGTGTGAGTTGTCTTGAGTGCGAGACGTACTGTTCAGATCCCGGCACTTCGGTCTATTTTGGCTTCTGTTTTGTGTCGGAATTCATGAGCGTCTTGTTGTGTCGGCGTGCAATTTCGATTTTGCTCAGGCCGTACGTGCTTCTGTCCGCTTGTGTTGTTGTGCTTTGTGTAGCACACAGTTAATGTTTACATCCGCCACATGCTTTGATGTTATGTTTTGCCTTGTGCTCTGTTGCACACAGCTTGTGTTTTTTATCAGCTGCATGCTTTCTTGTCATGTGTTACGTGAACATGCGGCTTATGAGTGTTCTCGTTAGCCTCATGTTAATCTCTCGTTTTGTGTGAGCACATGGCTTGTGATTGGTTTTCACTAGCCATGTGCTTGTGTTTTTGTCATGTTTGGTCCTTGTGCGATGTGCTCTCCTGTCTATTGTGTAACCCTACCCATGTTGTTACCTGATTATTGGTTTATTTGTCCCACCTGTCCTCCCTTGTTACTTGCCTTGTTTGCTCCCTATTTATTCTCCTTGTGTTTGCAGTCCTGTGGCAAGGCAAGGCAAGGCAAGGCAAGGCAAGGCAAGGCAAGGCAAGGCAAGGCAAGGCAAGGCAAGGCAAGGCAAGGCAAGGCAAGGCAAGGCAAGGCAAGGCAAGGCAAGGCAAGGCAAGGCAAGGCAAGGCAAGGCAAGGCAAGGCAAGGCAAGGCAAGGCAAGGCAAGGCAAACGCTTTTGCAGGTTATCAACTAGGTTTTGCAGTTTGTACTAATTGTTTTGAGAACTGCATTAACTGCAAATGTAAATAGTGATGTGAGAAATGCACCAAAGCGACTGAGAAAACCTGTAATATCAATGTGTACTTGTAGTAAACTTGTAAGTGTACTATTTCAATACTGCTTGGGCCTAAATTGGCCCACTCTTAGTATATAAAAAGTATACGTTTAAGTGTACTATAAGTGTAACAGTAGTAAACTTTAAGTACACAAGTGAACTTATAAGTAACCTAGTAGTTTACTATTTTAATACAAGTAGTATTTTTTTGTTTGTTTATGAAAGTACACACTGAAGTGTAGTCTCTGTAACCCACTAGATTAGTAGTTTATGCTGAAACTAAACTTGTGAGTTTTCTTTAAGTGAACATAAGATTATACTTATAGTTTATGATTTATATATTATTTTTGCACTTGCAGTATACTACTATGTTCAGATGTAGATATTTTTTATACTAGAAAAATACCTAATTTAACTAATTTTAAAAACATTTTATTAGCTTCATGCATTCTTATTTTTTATCAAAACTTGAATCTCAGTAAATTTCAGTAAGTTTCATAAGGAAAGGCAACATTTTAAACAAAAAAGTTAACTTTTTTGTCAGACTACGCCTCGATCAGATTCAGAACGATGATCAAAACACAGATGGAGGAGATCGAGTCCAACACCCCCAAAGCTTCAGAGTCGTTTTCTCTTCATAGGTTACGCTTCATTTCATTAGGTAACATTAAACAGTTTTGATTTACAAGCTGTCTGATGATCACATTACTGCGTATGTTATTGCGAATGATCATCTTATTGCGTATGCATAATGTGTATGATATCACATTGTTTCTGCTTCTTCTTCTTTCAGGAGATGTGTCATAGCGCCCCCTACCGTATAGCAGTGAAAACATGGATAGCTGGGAAATTCAGTCAATGGTGGGGAAAGAGTAAAGTAGAATTAAAGTAAATTCCTGTGTACACTACCAGTGGACAAGCCTACACAAAAATTCAGATACGCAGATTTAGAAACATCTGTTTAATATCAATATTCTAATCAATAGGTTCAAACACTGTAAGTTGCAAAAGACTGAATATGAAAAACTATGTAAAAAAGTATATTCAATAGGCTTCTCGATCAAAAGAGTTAACAACTACAAGCCAAGTATACTTTGAATTTATAAATAATTGATTGACCTGTGTTCTGTTTTCTATCATGTGTGTGTGCTGATGTAAGATGAACACAAATATACCATGGTTCAACAGAATCAAGTTGAGTGTGAAACCACACCAACGCTTCGGGAAGAATCTAACCAAAGCAAACGTGCCCAGTGTGAAAACCACCTTATTTCTGGAGACAAGACAAACGTCCTCATTGTACAACATCACTATTACAATGATATCTATCTGACATTAAATAGTTATTTAGTGTACATTGATAAATACTTTACTTTGCCTGTTAAATAAATAATAAATGATTATGTTCATGTCTAGCATTGAATGTTTATGTTGAAATATTATTAAGTAATGGTTTGTATTTAAAAAAAAAAAAAAAAAAAACATCTATTGTGTGTCATTATGTGTAATTAGTAGTGACTAAACTGTTTGGCCAAAAATCCTAAAATGGTCTCGTTAGATTCGGGGCGGCATGCCGGGTCTAATGATATCGGCCATTTTAGGCGTCTCCCAATTTAAATTCTGAAGTAAAATGCTTTATTTTATGAACACATTAGTGTGTTACAAAACTTGATATGGATCATTGGCACAAGGCTCTGAAGGAGCCTGAGAAGTTTTGAGCCAGCGCTGCCTAGTGGTAAAATCAAATGTTCACATGTTCATAACTTTGGATTTGGTTGATTTATTTTCACTGGAGTCATCTCCTTAGATTCCCGAATCCTTGTCGAGTACAAGGATACCAAACATGCTAGGTTTCACCTTATGATTTGTGCAATGTTGTGATTAAGTGTTCAAACAACCTTTGCGAATATCTTGGAAACGGTTACCGATCAGCCGGCTGCTCTCGAATCACTCTCGCTGTTCTTTGATGGCATATGTCACGGTCACGTGGCGTCGCAAAGTCTAAAGTCGGGTAAAATTTCTGACCGGCATGCAGTGCTTCAAGTCAGCCACCGATCGGTCTGCGCAGAGCTGTGTGAAGTCGAATAAGCCTAGTGTCTCCATCAGGCTTTAATTGGATATGAACGGTTATGATTGGATAGGATTTGTTTGTGCAATAAATCCCACTTCTTGTTTTCGTGCGCATTCTCAAATCGGTCTGAATGAAGACAATGATGAAGTTTATGGGAAATCTAATGAAAAAGTTGACTATTAGCTGAATATTAGTTCACAAATAATATTCATTGTTTAAATATTTACTGCCTTTAATTATTATTTTGGAATAAATGTAAAAATGCGTAAAAACACTAATTTAATGAAATGTCTACTTGGTTTTAACAAATCGAAATTTACAGTGTTAAAGCAAAAAATACAAAATAGAATTGTATTTGGTCTCTCTTTTTTATGTAAAATTATGAGTAACAGACATAAATTTACATTTGATATACAGTAGGCTATATAAAAAAAATATGCAGGTCTTTTGCCTCCTCTTCTTAAAACACCACCGCACACCACTAGCGTAAGCCTGTATGCACATAAAAGATGTTTTGAAGACTTTTGCACGTGAAGAGCATGAAAACATGAACTCGTGCTATAGATGCACAGTGGGAGAAAATTGGGTTGGATAATCTCATGCAAAGTATTAGAAACTGTTAGCTAGCTACATCTTAACCCAGGTGAAAATAAAGTGTACTTGAGTGCACTAAAAAAACACTTAAATACAAGAAAGTACATTTGTAGTACATTCTTATTTTTTGTGCTAAAGAAAAGTGTAAAAATTATACACTATAAATACACTAATTAAAAGTATATTTTTACTTAAGTAGTACTTAAGTGTAATTGCGAAAGTATACTAAATAACATAGATATTTTAAATGTATTTTTAGTGCATAGAAATAAGATACACTATTGAAAAAATACACAGAAGTGTTTTATTAGTGTATTTCTTACAAGTACATTTTTAACGCATTAAAAATAGTTCATTGTTAGTGCACTTTTAGATAGCTATCATAAGTTTAAATTAAATTGATTTTACTTAAAATATATTCAAAATGTAATAGTCAAAAATTAAATTTTCCCAAAAGTGCTATTTAAGTACACTTTATAAAAATAAACTAAATATTACTAATTCTTAAATTGATTTTAAGTGTATTCAGATAAAGTACTCCCAGGTGAAAAAGACGTAGTATTAAATGTATTAAAAATATACTTGAAATACAAATAGTATAATACATTTGTATAACCAACATGCTTATTTGAAGTGCATAAAAAATACATTGAATTGTATTTTAATATATTTCTAAAAAGTATACTAGAAATACATTGGTAATAAATATATGCTTAATTATACTTTAAATAAATATGCTAAACACAAGCATACTTTTAATATATTTCTAAAAAGTGCACAAGTAGATTGGTAATAAATATGTTTAGTTAAATTTTTAAGAAATATGCTAAACACAATCATACCATTTGTGTGAAGTTTTAGTGTATTTAAAGAAAACATACTTATGTTGCTCTTAATTAAAGTACATTTGTGTAACTTGTGTAAGAACATCTAAATGATTAAGCTTTTAGTGTGTTTAAAGTACTTTAAACACTTAGGCCTACTACAATATATTTGTAATATTTATCATTTTACCATTTTAATATTTTAGATTTTTTGTATGATGTACCAACTTCTAATGTATTATAAACATTTGTCAACTATTATTAAGCATTGCAATAAGCACTTAAAATGAATGTTGTTCACTTTTACTTGTTTGTAGGCTACTTGTAAAGGGCTGTTGTCCATTACATTATATGTTTTTACTACTGAAATTCCCACAAGGATATCAACATCATATTATTTTAAATGCATCATAGATACATTTTCCAAAGATGTTTAAATGTTGTCCAAAAATATGTTGTACTTGTTTAAATTTGAAAAACACGAATAACACACGTGACTAATCCTGATTGGTTCCAGAGCCGTTGAACGTCTGTGATTGGTTCTTGTGATAATTATGAGCTCACACCTCACTCAGAGCTTGCATTGAATGTGACTTTTTCAAACGTGAACAGTTTTGGTGAATAGTTCATCAGGGATAAGTTAAATCTCTCAGGTTTCATTAGCCTACGATATCTCAGTTTTTCTTTCTAAGATTAACGGAATTCTTAAATGTTTTGCAACTACTTAATGAGTGATTATGACAGTATTTAGATTTTCTTTTTTCTAACATTAATAGAAAACGTAGGGTAGAGTGGGGGAAAACGCCCCCCTTAAGGAAAATGTGACATTACAGTGAAACAAAACATAAATGTGACTAGAATTGCCATCCCGGTTTTGAGTGACTATGGCAGGAGTTATTCACCAAATATTAAAATTGCTCAGCCTTCATAATTAATTAGTATTTTCACTGAAAATATTTTTGTACAAAGGGGGCGTTTTGCCCCAGCGGTGGGGTAAAACGCCCCCCAAGGTAGGGTAAAATGCCCCCTTTCTTACCAACCAGTTTGCTTCATAGATCAACAGCAAAATTAACAGACAATAGTTTTTAATCTCTAAAGGTAAAAGGCAAGTAATGTATCAACATGTATATATATTAATATTTATTTCAGCAATGTTCAAAATAGGCAAAATCAACTACCTTCCATCAGTGTGCTAACTTTTCTAGCAAGCTAGCTAGTTAATGCTCACTTGAGGTAATTTTTTTCATGTTTTGTTCAAATATTTTGATTTTACCACCTAGTTATACTGCATTAAGTGTAAAACAAAGGATTTGATAGACAGAAATATTTTATTATAGTAATTATGATAGAGAAACTATGCCCCCAGGGGGGTGTTTTACCCCTCAGCGTAGGGGGCGTTTTACCCCACAAGCTATGAGTTTTTAAAAAAAATGTTTAATTTTTAAAATATAATTATATTCCTTATAAATAATATATGATCTCAAACTACAGACTTCACTATTCATCTATCATACATCACTGCGATATCCTGCAGAACAATATTCTCTTAAACACTTATTTACTAATATCTGAAAATTATAGCATTTACCATGTAATCCTCTTCTCTTCAAATATGTCGCTGGTGTCAGCTTCTCCATAGAGATTTGTATATCCCCATTATCAACGTAGTGTATAGCAACAGTAAAAATGTATCTTGACTACTTTTAGTGGTTATTTTGGGAAAAACAGGTGGGGGGCGTTTTACCCCAGGGGGGCGTTTTCCCCCACTCTACCCTAACTGTTAGTGTTGTTTTTATTTTCCCCATCTTCAAGTTTGCATGACATGTGACATTTGGAACCTCATTATGTTGTGATTCTAGGTAAGATTTGTATTACATTTACGTTTACTTTGCCAGTCGTATTTTTGACTCTGTGTAACAGCACGTCTTTTTCAGTTCAGCTACATTCAATTTGACCAATCAGAGCCAAGCTTTTCAAGTCGAATCTCGAAGAGATGAAGATACTGCAATAAGAAGTTACTGGTAAGTTTTAGTTGCTGTTTGCATAAATAAATAGCTCACTGTTTAGTTTTTGTCCTAGTTTTTTTCCAATTTTTTTTTTCTAGTTTCCTAGTCTAGCCTAATTTGTGCTCATTCATGTAAAAATCTTTTTATTTAATTGTTTTTTTTTTTTGGGACAGCTGCAAGTCACTTGTCCTGGCTTACAATATTTTGCACTACTTCTGATTTCCTTAAATCTTTGAAGAGTGTATGTGTGTCTGTACGTAACTTTTTTTTTTTTTTTTTTTTTGCTCTCAAAGTCAAAGGGGGCTGACTAAAACAAGATTAGCATTTGTTGTACATTATAATTCTTCTTGTTGGCTGCGTATACTTTTTCAGTTAAACAGTTAGCCTAAATTGCCCTTTTTTGCTGTGATACAGTGACATACCATGTAGACTTCACAGTTGTTCAAGAGCTATTTTATTAACTCCTTTTCTGAATTACATTAACATTTTATATTAAATGTCTACTGTTAAAATATATGAACTAAGCATTACATGCCATGTTAAAGAATTCCATTTTTACCAGGCGAAAAGACTTACTATTAAATGTAATAAATATGTACTTAAGTACGTTTTTAGTACAAAACAAATGTACTTTAATGCATTTATAATACATTTAACAGTATGTCTATTTCACCTTGTATGTACAACAGAGGGAAATGTCAAAACATCATACTGTGTTGTAATAAAAAACGTCTAGGTTACGACCTCTGTTCCCTGAGAACAGGGAATGAGACACTGCATTGATGACGATATGGGGAACACCCTCCATGTGAACCGGTGTTTGAAAAGCTGTACAATCACGGCAATAGAATTTGACTGCCGACAGCCTATGACACGATAGTGCGACTCAGAAGAGTTAAAGAGGCGCCTAGAGAACATTGTTCCCCAATAGCATCATCGAAGCAGTGCAAGTTCCCTTCTGAAAGGGAACAGTTAATTTTTTAACAGAGGTTAATTTTGCTTTAATATAAAAATAAACTCATCTTTTCCCCCTTTCATAGGCACTGTGATCAAACAATGTCCAACACGTCTGAGGTGAGCACTGATTCGAAGGAAATGCAACAATGAGGCAAACCAATCAGTAACAGTACTGTAACTGTTTGCAGCTATTAATGACTGCACTTTATTGTAGTTAGGTTTATTGAAGGTAGTTTTTTTGTTGTTGTTTATAATACCTCTGCAGATCACTGTATTTTATGTTAATGTATTTTTTATTTTTTTTACAGTTTACATATGGTGCTGTAGTGATGGACACTGGGTAATACATTAAAGCTTACTATAGCTTTCAAAGTGTGTGTGTTTTTATACAAATATGTTTTTTACTGTGTTTTAATACACCATTAACATATTTAATTATGTTTTATAAAGGTACTGTTAACAGTTAAAACATATTTGAAATTATTTACTATATAAAAAATATGTGAGCAATACATAAATATGATTTGTATAATATATTCTTAAATTTTAAATAATTTATAAGTGTATTTAAAAATGCATTAAAGATGGGTTCAATTGTACTAAAAGGGATAACAAAAAAATAATTAAAGCTGAAATAGTATGTTAAAAGCATATTTTAGTTCATCTTCAGTGTGTCTCAAAATAGCACAGTTGAGTACACTAAGATGATCTTAAGTTTATCTTAAGAAGTACTAAAGATAAGCTTTGAGTATATTAAGTACAAAATAAGTGCGCGAAAATAGAGCACTTTAAGTACATTATGGAAGTGTACTAATTAAGTGTACTAAGTGCACTTAAATAAAATGTATTTTAGTATACTTTTTTTCACCTGGGAAGTCAAGTGCCCTTGAGTGAAAGTATACTTACATGGATGACTGCAGTAAGAAATTCTTCTCAAGAGCAGCTCGTCTGGTCAAAGCTGGAGAAGTGTGATGTGTTTGGTCAGTCTGCTGCTTAAATACAGCTCTGAAGGGGACAGGCAGTCCTTAAAACACACCCTGAGTCAGTGCAGTCAGCTCCCCCCACCTCACTCAAACACAATCTTTTTAACTCTTTCCCTGTCAGTTCCCTTTAAAAAAAAAAAAAACATTTCACAAAATGTTCATGGCCCCAGAATATTCATGTGTATGAATATCAGAACATGCAATATATCAAAAGAACGAACCAACCCTTTTCAGTTTTATTCTAGCTTAATGCATTCTTTATTTACTGTAAAATACTGTAAATTGTAAAATTGCTTAAATTGGCCGCTTTATTAAGATTTAAAGTGAGTCTTTATCTACTGCCACTATTTTGAATTCACCCAACCAGAGTTTCACCGTGATCTCATGAGGATTCATTATTATATTATACATACACATTATATATATATATATATATATATATATATATATATATATACACATACATACATACACACACACACACACAATGTGTACTGTACTTTACCAGAAAACTATCAAAACACATCACCAGCAAGCCTGTTCACAAAATATACAGTTTTTAAACAAAACACATTTTACGGAGACCTTGCACATGATATGCAAGAAGAAAAAAAAAGTCAAATCAAGGGAACGAAAGCTGTTCATGAAAGCTGTTTATTGTAACCTGGAAATGTAACTGCAATTGCCATTAGGACGTGCAACTGATAACCCATGACCTTTATCCCTGTAAACTCAAGGTAAAAATAATTCAAGAACCTGTTTAGTAATATAAACATTCTGATAAAAGTTTGGGTCTGAATGCATATTTGAAAGATCATATTTGAAAATCGTGCAAAAATATGCAAGAGTCAAATTAAGTAGAAGTAGTTTTTTAACTAGTCACCAGATAAGCAGAGGTCAGCCTCGCCTAGCCATCAATCACTAACTGTAACCCAACTATGGCCACAGTCACACCTGAACCTGCTAAACTACATACTCAGCATCACCACAAACATCCAGACAGGCGTGTTGATGCAAGATGGAGATAAACTCTGCTGGACATTAGCCCTCCAGCTAGTACTAGGAGCAGGTTTGAACACACCTTTCCAAACAGAACTGAAGATCAACTGAGAGTTAATACAGATAACTTGCATTATTGCTAACACAAGGGTTCACAATAATTCACCAACCAGCCAAACACTTTGATTTGTGTTTTGATTGCAGCAAAGAATATGATCTGAGATATGAATGTATCCTGAAAGTTTAAGTAACCACTTCACAAGAAAATAACAATGCACAATGGTATTAATGCACAACAAGACAAGGACCTGTTCACCCAGAATGACCATTCTGTCATCATTTATTCTCCCTCATGTCATTAAAAAGTCAGTTTTTGTCCATTCAATTGATGTCAATGGGTCCAATAAACCCTAAAAAACTATACCAAAATATATTTAAAATACACTTATTTCATATTAAGTATACTTTTAAATCCATTCAAATATGTATTGACATATCACTTAAGACTTACTAACATAAAATTATAATGAAACTTTATTTATTTATTAATATTATGCCTTAAATGTTTAACCCTTTCACGCATAGTGGTCACTACAGTGGACAGCTATTAAAAAAGCATTTTCTTGAATTTGCACGGGTTTTTATGGCAAAGTTGCACATCAGTCTCTTCACTGGACCCTGGTGCATCATCCTATACATTGCAACCAAGTGGCAAGCTGTTGTGTTTCGATTTTTTCCCCCTCCAAACCAAGATGGCCAAGGGTCAGTCAGACATGCCAAGGTTTTTTTATTTAAATTTTTAAATTTTTAATTTATTTCAAGCATACAATGAAAAAGTGTACAGTATGTACAACATAAGAAAATAATCGAAAGAACACTGATGATCAAACAAATAAAATGGGCTGAAGTTTAACACTTGTTAATTCCCACCCCTCAAACTCTTAATACATTAGTTTACTTCCATTGGTATTATCCACTTTTTTTTTTTTTTTTTTTACAAAACACAAACACATCAATCTTCATACATTTATAAAATATATCAGCAACAGAATTTCTGGCTTAACCAACTCATTTTCCTTCATTTTTATAACGTTCAAAAATAATTTATTTAAATCTTTTCCTGAATTGTTTTATATTTGGACATTCCTTAAGCTTCTCATTTAAGTTGTTCCACAGTTTCACCCCTTGTATGGAAACACAAAAACTTTTCTTCCTACTGTGTACCATTGGTAATATAAAATTTAGTTTTCCTCTCAACACATACCCTCCTTCTCTCCAAGTAAATAACTTTTGTACATTTTGAGGTAAATCATTACGCTTTGCCCTATATGGAATTTGCACAGTCTGTAAATCCACCAAATCTTTAAATTGTAGTGATTTGGACTCCATAAAAAATATATTAGTATGTTCCCTATAACCCGCCCCATGAATGATACTTAAAGCTCTCTTCTGTAAAATGACAAGTGGCTGAACTGTTATTGTGTAATTGTTTCCCCACATTTCTACATAATAAGTAAAGTATGGCAAAACTAATGAGCATACGTAAAGACTTCTGATTTAAAACTTGCCTTGCTCTGCCAATTATTGCTATACTCCTTGAAACCTTACTCTTAACATAACTAAAGTTGCTCCGGAATATCCACCCATTCATACTATCCTAGGGACTGTTGTAGGTAAAAAAAAATATTGCAGCATCAATCAATATCTAATGAGTCCTATCACAGTACAATTTTCCAAGTTTTGATTTTAGATTGAGAGAAAACTCTGATTAATCACATGTCCACTGTAGTGGACGTCATGCATCAATTGCTATATTTCAGCTACAATTCATAATTATAATGTGAATATTGTTTTTGAAACTTAAAACTTAAAAACTTCATCTGGAGTGACTTTTTTTTACTGTAAATAAATGTATTTGTATTATTAGAATGTAATTTTCATTGACATCGAAAAAAGTCATGTGATTACATAATGTAGGACACTTGTAATGCATTACTTTACTTGTTAGATCAAAAAGTAATCTGATTTCGTAATGCACATTATTGTAATGCGTTTTTTACTCATAACATCAAAAAGTAATCTGATTACGTAATGCATGTTACTTGTAATGCGTTTCCTTACTCAAAACATCAAAAAGTAATCTGATTATGTAATGTGCGTTATTGTAATGTGATTCTTTACTCATAACATCAAAAAGTAATCTGATTACGTAATGCATGTTACTTGTAATGCTTTTCTTTACTCGTTACATCAAAAAGTAATCTGATTAGGTAATGCACATTACTTGTAGTTAATTACTTGTTAGATCAACAAGTAATCTGATAAGGTAATGCACATTACTTGTAGTTAATTACTTGTTAGATCAAAAAGTAATCTGATAAGGTAATGCACATTACTTGTAGTTAATTACTTGTTAGATCAACAAGTAATCTGATAAGGTAATGCACATTACTTGTAGTCAGGCGCGCAGATGGCACTGGGGACGGGGGGGACATGACCCCCCCAGATTCATAGTGACCCGATCCGTCCCCCGCCCTCACTATCCCTACGAAACGCGACAAAAATCGGTAAAACAGGGGATTAATCACTGTTTTCGCAATACATTATGTGTATACACTATAGCCTACATAAACGTGTTTTTGCAAAACGGATTTAAATCCGATCTTCAATTCCCGCGCTTGGTCCCGCGTCTGTGACTTACTTTCACTTTGATTTGCGATAGTTTGCTTGATGAATATGTTCAGCTTCTCGTCTGCGGCGATGCTGTTCCAGTAGCGTCGCCATATCTGGCTATAACATTACATATAGCCTATAACACGCTCTCACACGTTTATTTTTTTAGCATTTTTGGGAGGAGTAAAATTTACATATATGGTTTCAACAACCAGATGCATTTACACTTGTTCAGTTTCGTCTGGGATGCGGACCAGACCTCCTCCTGAAGTGGTTTGAGCGATCGGATTCAAATCCGTCTCGAATGCGTTTCGGAGGGCATTTACACCTGGTCTTTTCACGATCGGATAGCTATCCCATCACAGAAAACGCATGAAGTGGCCAGGTGTAAACAGCCCCTATTTCTGAGCTGAACCGGTGATTTTCTGAACTGAAAAAAATTGACTGTATAAATGTCATATAAAGGCGATGAAGAGACAAAAAACAATCACCTCGTTTTTTCAAAAACCAAACAATTAGTATTATTATTATTTGCACATAGGTTCTTTGCTTTTTTGTTCATAATGATAGACTTTGTATGCTGAGATAAGCAAATGTTTAAAAAAAACATACTTTGCTAAAGACATGAAGTTTTGGTGGGTGATTGGCATACTAGTCAAATAACAGTCTGATCATGCATTGCTAGTGGTGATCAGGTAGGCTTTTGTTTACCTTTGGTCATTGGGTTTTATCCATGATTTCAAATAACAATCCCCCAATGGCTTTTTAATGCAAATCATTAGCCCAAATTATGCAAAGTTACTACTTGAGCACTAGTTAAAGCCCAAATTACGAAAATAACGAATTGAGTTTAAATCATTTGCTGACAGCTTGGTCCCCCCCAGTTAAAAAATTCTATCTGCACCCCTGCTTGTAGTTAATTACTTGTTAGATCAAAAAGTAATCTGATTAGGTAATGCATGTTACTTGTAACACATTGCTTTACTTGTAACATCAAAAAAGTAATCTGAATGCGTTATGCATGTTACTTGTAATGCGTTACCCCCAACACTGATCATTTCAGATGAGATTGAAAAAAACGTATCGCTAGGTTTTCTCAGAGGAGGGCTATGATAGAAATGTGCATGTCCATCTTGAACATAATCAGAATGATCAGCTAATAAGGGTAAATCTCCATACTCTGGTGCACTGGAGGGAGCATCTGAGTGGTTTCCACAGTTGTACCTTGACAGGCTGTAGAAAATTCTGATGGAATCACGTCCTCAAGTTCTGATATCAAAGATACGCGAAGTGCAACTTGTATGAAGGTGTATGAAGCCTTTGCAATATTTCGTGCAATTTGCAATTTTTGTATATATTTTATAGTATTCACATGATTTGATATAACTGTATTGATTAGTTTTTTTAAATTCACATACTTTATCTATTTGATTATTGTCTTATATTTAATACAGTACATCTTCAGTTTAAACCATAACCGCATGCTGTCCACTCAAGTGGACATCTGAAGATCTCTTTGAAAATGTAAAAAAAAAAAATAAAAAAATCAATTCTTGTTTTTTATGCCCTAAGAGCAATAAAAACACATAGGAAAAAAAAAAAAATCTGACTGAGGTTATCATAAATCATGCATGAAAGGGTTAATATCACTATTAATAATGATTGTATGATCTGTGTATAATATCAGTCTTTAAATGCAATATATTTAAAGTGTAACTGAAGTATACTTGCAATAGTTCCACTTTAGCACAATCAAATATACTTTAGTATATCTTTAGTTGGACCTCAGCACTTAAAAAAATAGTTTTTCCAATTTAGCAGACTTTAAGTATATACATTTAGTAAGCCAAAAGTATATTGCAGGGTATTTTCATTATTATGTTCATGATTATTATTAATAATACTAATAATACTAACTAAATGTATATACTTAAAGTCTGCTAAATTGGAAAAAGTATTTTGTTTAAGTGCTGAGGTGCAACTAAAGATATACTAAAGTATATTTGATTGTGCTAAAGTGGAACTATTGCAAGTATACTTCACTTACACTTTAAATGTATTGCATTTAAAGACTGATATTATTCATAGATCATACAATCATTATTAATACTAATATCAAAACACATTAGGCATAATATTAAGAAATGTGCATTGTGCCATAAATAAATACTCCAAATTAAGTTGAATTACAATTTTATATTTGTAAGTCTTAAGTGATATGTCAATAAATATGTTAATGGATTTGAAGTATACCTAGTATGAAATGTGTATTTTAAATAGATTTTGGTATTTAATTTTTTACTCATTTTTTTGGTTTATTGGACCCCATTGACATCAATTGAATGGACAAAAACTGACTTTTTTAATGACATGAAGGAGAATAAATGATGACAGAATGGTCATTCTGGGTGAACTGGTCCTTGTCTTGTTGTGCATTAATGGCATTGTACATAGTTATTTTCTTGTGAAGTGGTTACTTAAACTTTCAGGATACATTCATATCTATTTGAACCCTTGTGTTAGCAATAATGCAAGTTATCTGTATTAACTCTCAGTTGATCTTCAGTTCTGTTTGGAAAGGTGTGTTCAAACCTGCTCCTAGTACTAGCTGGAGGGCTAATGTCCAGCAGATTTATCTCCATCTTGCATCAACACGCCTGTCTGGATGTTTGTGGTGATGCTGAATATGTAGTTTAGCTGGTTCAGGTGTGACTGTGGCCATAGTTGGACTCTGGAGTTGAGTTACAGTTAGTGATTGATGGCTAGGCGAGGCTGACCTCTGCTTATCTGGTGACTAGTTAAAAAACTACTTCTACTTAATTCTACTCTTGCATATTTTTTGCTTTCATATTTGCATTCAGACCTAAACTTTTATCATATATGGCTAAATAAACTGCACTCTTTTCTACGAGTGAGACGTAGGCAACCAACTAAAGAGGTATTAGCCAACCCTGCACCCCCTGACCCAAGATCAGACTGGCGAGACTGTGTCCATGAGATCGGGTCCCTTAATGAACAAATAATTGAAAGTATGGGATCCCCATAATAATCAAACATATATGATATTATGATTTATTATGATAATATTTATGATTAGTTTCTAATTAGAAACAAAACTTGATAATCATTTGAAATTGGAGTCAGATTAATGACATTAGGGAGAATAAATGATGACAGAATGTTCATTTTGGGTGAACCAGTCCTTGTCTTGTTGTGCATTAATGGCATTGTGCATTGTTATTTTATTGTGAAGTGGTAGCTTAAATACAGTGACGCATTGCCGCCACATACATATAATTTTTTTCACTCAATTATGTCATAATAACGAGATCTTATGTCATTAAAACTACATATTTTCTCGTCATAAACGAGATCTTATGTCGTAATAAATGGTAAATGGACTGCATTTATATAGTGCTTTCAACAGACCCTTGGCCACCACAGCGCTTTACATATTGCCTCAAAATCACCCATTCATTCATATGTTGTTAAAACAACCCGTTTTCTTTTAAAATTGAAGACCCACTGCACCGGATCATTGCACTTCGCCCACCAGATCACAGTCACCTGAATTCTAATCACCGGCACCTGCACCTCATGATTACACTCCCTATATATGCCACTGTGTCCTTCACTTCAGTATCTGTTCTCGTTGATACAAGACACCTCTACTTACCTGTTGTCGGTTCTGTAAAGACATTATTCAAGTTCAGCTAAGTGTTCACTGTTATCATCATTGATCATCATCGATCATCTCTATCAACACTGCTCACACTGCACATTAATCAAGTTTATTTGTTTGTTACACCTTAACCTTGTCTGTCTTCTCATGGATGTGACACAAATCATGTTTGGAGATGAATGTGTTTTAAGTGGTAATGGGTTGATTGAAAAATGAAATTATTAAATAAAATGTTCAAACGGCTAATTCATTCAGGAATGAAGCAAATTATTTTGTTTTTAATAGGTTCTTGAATCGTTGGCTCACCCAATTCGTTAAAAACCCTGGAGTAATGAAACACTTTTGGTGAAATTCAACAAAAACAGACAATATTGACTTTTTTTGTGTGTAAAATGCAACACTTGTTTATTGAACTGTTGTGCAAAATCAATTTCACATTTGCAGTCATGCAGATATTCTGTAAAAAAAGCACTCTTGCTCGTGTGATATTGGTAAACTATATGAAACCATATAAATATTACTTAAAATGGGAGTGCTAAGATTTTACCTGATTACAAACAGCATCACAAACGGGGATGACCTTCATGTGAGTAATACCGAGGAAGAAGCAGAAATGCATAAACCACAAGAACAATGTGCCATGTGCACTCCTGTCATTTCTGTTGATTCAATGGACTCTTTATCTCAGTCATCTGAAGTTATTATTGGCCCATACTCAGGTGAACCTCTGGTATGCCCAGTGATGTAGTGGTGCCTGGAAAAGTGTGTATACTCAATTTTTTTTTTTAAGCGTCCCAGCAAAGGATGAACGCTCTGTGTTATAAACAGTGACATGTAAGATAGTCTTGCATATTAGTTCCCCCCAAAATGGGCCAGTAGTATTTGCACATTATCACTTAACTTTTGCTGCTTGACTTCACAGATAAAGGATCATTATGAAATTAATATTAGCCACAGTAGAGGTGCCGTTTTTGCAATTAATACTGGCTTTTAATTATTTATTAATACTAAATAATTATGCATTTTGAGTGGCTATTTCTTAGTCCATCCACACATGAAAATTGGACAACTATTCAAGGGATCACTGCATCACTCTCTTTACTGGGTGAAACGCCGTACACAGGGTTTTATAAATACAGAGGTCCCAAAAATGATCTTGCTAGGGGGGTTCGGGAGCATACCCCCTCGAGAAAATATAGATTTTCCTGATCTCGACATGTGCATTTTAAGGTGAAGGCCAAAAAAATGGACAACAGTAGCTTTAAAAGCATGTCAGCGGGCAGTAGCATGAAGTATTTTATCAGATATTTTTAAATATGAGAATGAATGATCCACACTATGAATGATGTTTTATTAACATAGTTCAAAATAAGCTACTCTATTGCCATCAACTGTCTACAATCGGTAATCAACATATCTACCCAATCAGCACGAAGGCAAACCATATATAATCACAGTCAAACTCACCTAAGGATATTCTACAGTCTTCAGAACAGGATTCGCCTAACAGCCACCATGTCGGAGATTGAACCCTTCCCGTCCGATGACGAATCTCTCTACTCTCAGGACTCTGCATTAGTGATGGCAAAATGAAGCTTTCTAAACCACTGAGACCTTGCAGCCCATTGCTTCAGCCAAAGGTTCATTACTCGAAGCTTCATTCAGCATTGCTCACTAGTGACACCTAGCTACTGTGCAAAGAAATTGCAGACAAATTAATTCATTCTGAACCAATGCTCCAGTTTAGTTTCCACCAACCCTGGGTTTTAGGTACTATGAAAGTAGCTCGGATTTAATCGGTGTTCGTCGCCATGGTATCTTACGCTGCACGGCTAACATGCTCCGGGGGCAGGTTATGTTCTGGATTCAAGATCTCAGACTGAAGTTTGACCAATTAGCTGTGAGCAAAGAAACATATAGGTGACGTAACTAATTCCCAGTGTCTGTTGCAATGGCTTCACCTTTTCTTCCAAACCCTGTGGACATCTCAGCGCAAATTGTTAGACGAGCACTTCGTAGAAAGAGTTTTTAGGGACAGACAAAAACCCTTGCCTTTCCTGATAGTTAAGCTTCTTGTATGAAAGATACAGACTTTCCGCAGAAGGAATATCTTATCTTTGCAAACTTCTTGAGCCGCACATAAAGAATTTGATACGTCGAATTCATGCACTTACTGTACCGCAAATGGTATTGTGTTGCATTTTTTTGCAAGGTGGTCCTCGCTCTGCAGGAGTGCATTAATAGTTTCATAGTGTTTCACGGACATTTATCGACCATGTCCATAAAAGAGGGCTTTTATTAAATTGCCGGTTAGATATATTGATAGGGTGACATCACATGAACAAATTTTTTTTTTTTTCCAAAAAGCAAATTTCAAAAATGTACTATACAATACTACGGAGCCCCCCTAGTCCCACTTCGTCAATTTTTTAGTATAACTAACTCGTGGCCTCAATATAGCAACTCGTGGCCTCAAGATAGTAACTCGTGCACATCAACTGTGACAAGAATTGTCCCCCGGGTTATCAATACCATCAATAAAGTATTTCTGATTCTGATTTTAAGTTCGCCTATAGTGTGCAGACTGGTTCATTAATTATTGAATTGTTTCACATTTTGGTAGTTTTGAATGTAAGAAAATCATGTGTCCATGTAGCCTACGAAAAAACGTCAGCAGAGGGCGTTCTAGGCTTAGGTCACGGTACCTCCGTCTGGCTGTATTTCCATATGTGTATTTCCCAGTTGATGGCAAGGAGCTGTAGAAGAACAGCAGATGATCATATGAATCACTGTGACGGCTTTACAGAGGTAAGAGTGTTTTAATTAGCACGGTGAACATTTAGTTAGATGGCAAATTACTGAGGTAAACAGGTTAAGATAACTGCAAGACTAGTTAGGTGTTCGAGCTGGAAGCATTAGCGATTAGCATATAAGTTAAGCAGGCTAATTCAACGTTAACGGCTATCATTAGGCTAACGGTTCTTTAGCTTCGGTAAAGTCCAGTAAAATTTGTAACGTTACGCCTGGTTCACACCGGACACGGAAGCGGCACGGAATGGAAAATCACGCGCGGTCCGGCGCCTGCCTGTTCACACCAGACGCGTATTCTCCGCGGCGGTCGACAAGCGCTTCTGCTCAGTTGTTGTTTATTCAGAGCTATTTTTTACATCATGGGTAAGTAAATAACCTAATAAAATGAATACACCATGTTTCTGTAACCAAGAAGTTTGTACACTTCTTTTATTAATCCGTTGTCGAGACACACACGCAGCCAGAGAGAGAATATGGTAGACAGTAGTAGTATACAGATATACCGTTGAAATATACATCCTCTGTTCAAATTTATTAAATCTATTTTCCTCTTCATGTGTGCATGTGCATGCGTGCGTGTGTGTGTTGTGTTTTTTCTTTGTTTGTTTTCATCTTTCTAGTCTGTTTAGATACACAAATATGATCGCATTTGTCACTCGCGGTATTTTAATTTGAAAATTGCTTATATTTTGACAATTGACCGGATTGTCTCGTGTTTCTTGGTGTGACTTCCTGCCGGAATGGACGCGGATCACTCGCGGCTCGCGCAAAAAATAGACCAGACACCGAAACTGGCGCTTCACGGCGCGGGCCGCCCGCGGCGCTCCGCGTCTGGTGTGAACCTGGTGTGAATAGGTTAACATGGGCGCCGAAAGGAAGCGGCCTCCGTTCCGCGTCGCTTCGGCGTCCGGTGTGAACCAGGCTTTAGTAACAGGGACAAATAAAAGCCCGGCAGTTCATGTGGTGTTGTTCTATTTAGTTAACGTTAACTGATGGTGTCAACACTAGTTTTTGGCCATTGACCATTGACTATTAGTGGATGCAGTGAAATATCAGTTATGTCTGTGTATCAAGTAATCATATAATAATAATAATAATAATACATTTAATTTATATAGAGCTTTTCAATAAACTCAAAGACTCTAGTACTTCCATAAGCTCTAGTGTGTTCTTATTATGGTCTCATTTAAACAGATAACATAAGAACATTTAAACATAAGAACACACTAGAGTTTATGGAAGTACTAGAGTCTTTGAGTTTATTGAAAAGCGCTATATAAATTAAATGTATTATTATTATTATTATTATTATTATTATTATATGATTACTTGATACACAGACATAACTGATATGTTATAGACCCCCTTAAATTTTTCACTCTGTTATATTGCAGCCATTTGCTAAAATCATTTAAGTTCTTTTTTTTTTTTCTCATTGTACACACAGCACTCCATATTGACAGAAAAACACAGAATTGTTGACATTTTTGCACATTTATTAAAAAAGAAAAACTGAAATATCACATGGTCCTAAGTATTCAGACCCTTTGCTCAGTATTTTATTTTTTTTTTTTTTGGCCCACCACCACCCCCCCTCTTCGGAGGACAACTTTATTGTTTAATAAAGCAAATTATATACACAATATATTACAATACTGACGACAGATTCATATACAGTGTGGAACCATTCCACCAGTTTAGTGAGACCCTGGGTACATGAGGGGAGGGGGGATTATAACACCACGAACAGAGTGTAATACGTAACATATAAGACATGACAAGGTGGTAGACAGACAACGGGACAAGACAGTTGACAAACACAAAAACGTATTATTATTGATTTAGTAGAATGATCTTAAGCAAATTTTATTTGTTAATCTAAGATTTATATTAGTTGGTCCTGGCTAGGGTGTTTGAGGGGAAAAAGGGTTTGGAAACATGTTATGCATAAGTGTGTGCCTATGTGTATGTATGAAGTGATGGCTGCAAGAACAAAAGCGGGTAATGTACACGGCTTGTAGTTATGTTTGTGTGGTGTTAAAAAATGTCATAAATGGGGACCAGGTGTCTTCAAAGGCTGATGCTTGCTTCCTTCTGTGTGCATTGTGTTTTTCCATTGAAATGTATTCTGAGATTAAATTTGTCCAGTGTTTGATGTGGCAAGATTTTTTTGATTTCCAGTTTTGGAGAACTACTTTCTTAGCGACAGCTAGAGAGATGAGCAACGGATTCCTGTATTCCCTTTGCTCAGTATTTAGTAGAAGCACCCTTTTGATCTAATACAGCCATGAGTCTTTTTGGGAAAGATGCAACAAGTTTTTCACACCTGGATTTGGTTATCCTCTGCCATTCCTCCTTGCAGATCCTCTCCAGTTCTGTCAGGTTGGATGGTAAACGTTGGTGGACAGCCATTTTCAGGTCTCTCCAGAGATGCTCAATTGGGTTTAAGTCAGGGCTGTGGCTGGGCCATTCAAGAACAGTCACGGAGTTGTTGTGAAGCCACTCCTTCGTTATTTTAGCTGTGTCATTGTCTTGTTGGAAGGTGAACCTTCGGCCCAGTCTGAGGTCCAGAGCACTCTGGAGAAGGTTTTCGTCCAGGATATCCCTGTACTTGGCCGCATTCATCTTTCCCTCGATTGCAACCAGTTGTCCTGTCCCTGCAGCTGAAAAACACCCCCACAGCATGATGCTGCCACCACCATGCTTCACTGTTGAGACTGTATTGGACAGGTGATGAGCAGTGCCTGGTTTTCTCCACACATACCGCTTAGAATTAAGGCCAAAAAGTTCTATCTTGGTCTCATCAGACCAGAGAATCTTATTTATCACCATCTTGGAGTCCTTCAGGTGTGCTTTCATGTGTCTTGCACTGAGGAGAGGCTTCCGTCGGGCCACTCTGCCATAAAGCCCCGACTGGTGGATGGCTGCAGTGATGGTTGACTTACTACAACTTTCTCCCATCTCCCGACTGCATCTCTGGAGCTCAGCCACAGTGATCTTTGGGTTCTTCTTTACCTCTCTCACCAAGGCTCTTCTCCCCCGATAGCTCAGTTTGGCCGGACGGCCAGCTCTAGGAAGGGTTCTGGTCGTCCCAAACGTCTTCCATTTAAGGATTATGGAGGCCACTGTGCTCTTAGGAACCGTAAGTGCAGCAGAAATGTTTTTGTAACCTTGGCCAAATCTGTGCCTTGCCACAATTCTGTCTCTGAGCTCTTCAGGCAGTTCCTTTGACCTCATGATTCTCATTTGCTCTGACATGCACTGTGAGCTGTAAGGTCTTATATAGACAGGTGTGTGGCTTTCCTAATCAAGTCTAATCAGTATAATCAAACACAGCTGGACTCAAATGAAGGTGTAGAACCATCTCAAGGATGATCAGAAGAAATGGACAGCACCTGAGTTAAATATATGAGTGTCACAGCAAAGGGTCTGAATACTTAGGACCATGTGATTAAAGTGAGTAAAGAACTTAAATGATTTTACCAAATGGCTGCAATATAACAAAGAGTGAAACATTTAAGGGGGTCTGAATACTTTCCGTACCCACTGTACATGTGATTTCTTTTTCTTTTCTTTTTTTCTAATACATTTACAAAGATTTCAAACAACCTTCTTTCACATTGTCATTATGGGGTATTGTTTGTAGAATTTTGAAGAAAATAATGCATTTAATCCATTTTGTAATAAGGCTGTAACATAACAAAATGTGGAAAAAGTGAAGCGCTGTGAATACTTTACGGATGCACTGTATCAGCCTCTGTCCAACTCTGCGTGACTGCTGGGCTCCGGTGGAAACCACAAACATGGGTCTTAAAGGAGCCGTGGGTTTGGAGACTCTGAAGGGAGAGTGGGATCTCATGCTTTCAAAGCTAACTTGATATTGCTGGCCTCTCCGAAATTGCCTACTCTACCTTTAATTTATAGGTTAAGACTGTGTGTGTTAGTAGAACATTTTCTGAAGCCGTCATATTTGGTATGGTGCATCTATAAATGAACGGTAGTTTTATTAAATTAAGTAATATTATTATTCATTTTTGATCACTGCACAATCATCCCTGCCTTCAGGTTGTCCAGATCCCCAGTTCAGATAGAGCGCAGGTTCACCTGAAGACCACTGCCATTTATCAACACCTGTCTTCTTCAGCCCAATCCAGACATACTGAACACCTCCATCATTTACACTCTTCTTCAGCTCGTTCATGTCGTTCATGTTGTCAACGGTGGCCAGATCTGTGTAATTCTCTTTGCAGAATCTCTGAGCTTCAGTCCAGGTCTTCCTCTCGTTTATAAAGTGATACTGACGCTGAACACATTCAGATACGGAGCAGAGAGCTGTGAAAGCAAAAACCTTAACCTTAAAGAGAAAAAAAGATGTGAACATTCACAATTTATATTGTTATATTCACAACTAAACAGCAGCTTTAAAGATATTGCTGGACTGCATAACTCGTTTCATCCCTGTTCATCTTGACATGTATCGGCCTGTCCACCAACACTTGCGATCTTTCCACTTCACCATTTGTCTACTTACATTACATTGTGTTCTTGTATTTTGGCCCAAGTGTTCAAGTGTGTGTAGAACTTTTGATTACCTAATTTGACACACTTACAGTGTTGTAAAAATGCAAGTGTTTACAGAGCTTTATTTCGATTCTCAAAGCTTTGCATTTTTAAATAATCCTCTAAGTGTCTGTACAGCAGTGCCTATAGTCATATACATATATGTAACACGATTTACTAGTAATGATGGTGCTTTTAATTAAATGATAAAAAGCATTTGCAAATGTTGTACAAATGACAAAATACACATGCTCGTCTCTGCACCAGTAAAATGTGCTCACTTATATCCTGTAGCGTGCACATACTCTCTAGTGGCCAAGTGTGTGTATTTGGACAGACCCCATGTTTGAGTTTCTCTGTTTTGGGCCACTTTTATCTGTTGCTGTTTGAACTGAACAGAGAAGGGTTGAGTTCAGTAGTGAAGACTGGTGATACTGGTTACTGAGAGCCTTTAAAGTTTGAATATTGAGAGAGTTTGGGGCATTAAAAAAGACAAAATGAAGAAAGATGGTCTCGAGACCACTTTTACGTGGTCTCGGTCTTGTCACGGCCTTGACGGTCTTTGGTCTTGGTCTTGTCTTGGTCTCGGACCTCTCGGTCTTGTCTAGGTCTCGCTGTCTCAGACCGACATAGTGGTCGGGGATTTAGCAATACAATAGGCTACTACAATATCCACGACGACACAACGTTCGATAATGCAACATTATTATCCGCAACGGAACGGATTGAAGCGTGCGTCCGAGTGCAGACAGTGCGGCGTGTGCGCCCAATATACGAGAAAACACTTTATCCGCGCCACTGATCGCAGCGGCAACGAGCACTTCCCAGTTAACACAGAACGTTCCCCTAATGTTATTTTTTGGTTATTTTTTTGGGAACCAAATACTTACGTTTGGGGAACGTTCTTTTTTGGTTTTATTTTTATGTAACAATAAAATAACGTTCCCAGAACGTTGCTGGGTGGTTACCATAAAAAATAACGTTCTGGGAACCATAAACTAACATTCTGAGAATGTTCTGGGTACCAAAAACTAACGTTATGGGAACCAAAAATTGTTAGCTGGGTTTGAGCACTTGATTTAAAAAACACATATCAGTGACATGATGGGTTTTAACTTCATTTAGGAGATTTTGGGTAACTGCACAACTGACAGATGACTTTGAGCACACCGCCAACGTGTGTGTAACCATAGCGACACACATGTGTGTGTGTAACCATAGCGACAAAACGACCAACTTTCGGATCCTGCACTTAAGCCTATAATTTCGTTTTTAAACATTTTATTATGTATTTAAAAGTTGCAGAATGGATTAATTTGGAGACTCCGAAATCAGCAGAGATAGGCAGGCATTTGCTTAGATGAATTTGTGTCTTTGATATCTCTCTGTGTGTGTGTGTGTGTGTGTGTGTGTGTGTGTGTGTGTGTGCATGTGTGTGTGTTGTTTGATTACAGTATTGTATTTAAGATGGTGTTAGTCTAATAAATGGTCTTTTAAATATCATCTGCATATCTCCGTTGTGTTGACTAAACATTAGGCCTAATCCAAGTTTATAATTGCATATCTTTAATTTGATGTTACGATTTCATCTACACATTAAGTATCATTTCAATTGGTTACATATTTCTCATTCTTTAGACAGTTGTTGGAGGAGCAAGATGGTGTTGGAGGTGTTTGATGTTTTGTCAGATGAACCAGTCAGTACCATTCATGTCAGTCCTCAACACTACACAAAAGTTAAGGGAGTCTAAGGCTCAATCCCAATTCTATTTTATACCCCTTCGCCTACCCCTACCCCTACCCCTTGCCCCTTGAAACAGAGTGTCAAGGCGTAGGGGTGAAAATATTCCCCTAAGAAATGGGACACCACTACTACACTGTTACATGTCATTATACATCGTCGCTAGCGCCTACGTCACAGGAGATGCGCCAATGTTTATCACAAACTTCCAAGAAGCCGTCGTCAGCTGTAGTCTTGCGTGAGTTACAGCTATTTTTTTGCATATTTCTTCTGAAGTTTGCAGAAAACAACGGAGATGACGATATCGTCGACGCCTAATGCTGCGTTCACACCAAACGCGAACAGAGCGTCTGGCGCGAGTGATTTCAATGTTAAGACGAACGCGTCTGGAGGTCTTGCGGCGCGAATGAGGCGTTTAGCGCGGCGCGGTGGACGCGAATTCCCCTCATTCGCGCGTCCACTTCGCTTCAAACTTTTGCTTTTTACACGCGTCATATTGTTAACGAACTTTAACGATTTTTTTGCAACCGTTTCTTTGAAGAACATGACCGTAAACACTAGATTGAATGTGACATAAAGAAAATGATTATTGGCAGTCATGTTGCCTCTGTAGCCGGTGTATGCAGGTACATTTCTCATACCCCTTCGTTTGAAGTGCGGTCCCGAAAAATCTTCGTTTCAAGGGCTATCTGGCCCTTCCCCTTACCCCTACCCCTCCAACCAAAAGAGAATTGAGACAGCCCTACCCCTTCACAGGAACGCGCAAAACGGAGGGGTAGGGCCAAGGGGTAGGGTCAAGGGGTGAATTGGGATTGAGCCTAATAGTGCAGTAACAGCCGTCATGCAATTGCTACACATAGTTGATCTCACCCTGCAAAAACATTTACAGTGAGCTCACAGTCACACACATGACATGGTCTGTCTCTGTATTGTTCTGCCTGTGTAGTTGAAGTAATACCATCTAATATGTATTGAATGTAAACTGCGGCTGAACCCTAGTATGCTGCTGTTCTTGAATTCATATTGCTTAGCTTCAACACTAGTCTATTTTTTTTCCCTCCGGTCTCGACTTGGTCTCGGTCTTGTCTTGGTCTCGGTTTAGGCGGTCTTGACTACAAGTCTATTCTAGACTGAGAAAAGCCAGAAAATGTATTTTTGGCACATGTGGATGAAAGACAACAACTCCCAGAATGCACTTGCTTCGCTGCCCTATGAGGCCACTCCTAAGCCGCAGCTGCTCCGGCCGCCTCTTGTTCCTCCATCATCCACATCTGTTCATCGCTGTATTGCGGCTCGTACAGGCAGCCACGAGCATCGGATTCATGCACCAGATCTTCAAAATCCCCTTCTGCCATATCATCTTCAAAACTACCTTTCGCCATCGTGGTTAGCCTACTACTCAGCTTTCTCCACAGAGCAAGAGCCTGTTAGCTTAGCTTAAAAAAAAGATGGCTGACACTATTTTTACATTCTGTGACATTCTGTGAGTGAGATGCCCCTATGGGCGGGTTGAAGACATGCGGAACGAGCTTGTGCTTTGCTTTTATTTTAAACAGCCGATATACTTTGAGCCACATCCTCGAATCATGATCTTCTACTTTATATTTAACAGCAAGTATGTTTGACTGAACAGTCACACATTAAAACTCATGTTGATGCCATGGGGTCTTTAAAACATATAGTGCACATTAGTATTTTAAATACCCAAAGAACATTACATTGATAGAGAAAAGACTCATATTATACTTTTAAATTACAGAAATGAATTTCAATGTACTGATATAAGCACATTATCTGATGATTAAAACAACACAAAAAGTGTTTGCCAGTTAAAAAAACATTTGCCAGTTATGTAAGAACACAAACATATCCTTCACTCCTCAGATCTGCTGCAGATGAAGTTGAGTTTGTCGTGTTCAGGACGGCTGATCCAGCGCTGATCTCTTCCAGACCGAACTGCTCCAGATCTCACTCCAGACACACAGTTCTCCTCTCCTGGAGCCCAGTTATGAAAGCACACGGTCTCTCCGCTCACCCAGTACCAGATGCCCAAAATACAGGAGTGACGTAAACCCAACCACACCGCCTCAGTAGACGCACGTTTAACCACATTCATCACACGACGCTGCATCTCCTCTGAATGAACCGAGACCAGATCCGTATAATTCTGTCTGCAGTATCTCAGAGCTTCAGGCCACGTCAGAGTCTCTTTGATCAGAATCAGTTTATCTGGACACAAAACAAACCACAAGCAAAAACTAGAGAGAGACTGATCAAAAACAACATGCACAACAAACACTGTGGAGGAATCTGTCATGTCAGACATGTAGCGTGAACTTTAAGATATCTGGAGGTGATGGATGGAGTGTGTGTGTTTGTGAGGATCTGCTCACCTTCATGACACACAAAAGGAAATTGGTTGTTGCTAGAGATGTCATGCCATTGACCCTGAGCATTTGGTTCGATCACTGTACAGTTTTCAACACCTTCAGCATTATTAGGTTCATTAGTCTTCCAGTATCTGAAAGAGGAGTTACTCTGATCTGACCACTGCCATGAGTCTCTGAACAGACCGATCCAGATCCGTGATGCAGATAACCCAAGACCACTAATGAAATTATTAACCTGTTGATTCTCATTCTGGTTCCTCACACTGACCAGATCACTGTGATTCTGTCTGCAGAAACTCTGAGCGTTTCTCCAGTTCTTCTGCTGATTGACGAAGACAAGTCCTGTGTTCACTTTAAGAAAAAAAAAAAAAAAAAAAAAAATTGTTCTTCTTCTTTTTTCTTTTTCTTTTTCAGAAACATTTCTGAACATTACTATGATTTGTGAGATTACACTTGATTAATTAAGAGCCTGAAGAGAGAAACAGAGAGAAGATGCTACACTGCATCTAAATATGTTGATTATTTAACAAAATTCATATTTGATATGAAATATATATATATATATACTATATACTAGTAAATTACTAGTATATATTAATAAATTAATATAGTTACAGTGTATCTTGATGCTTGATTTTGTTTTGATTGACTATCATTACATGAACTGGACTTTTTTTCTGAAAAAGATTTTTTATACAGAAATTGACTCACAAAGTGTTACACTTATCCACAGTCTGTTCTACATTCACTAATATATTACATGAATTACATACAATAATTACATTATTATATTTTACAGTTACATTTACTCAAATTGTTATGCTGATAATATAATTTGTATGGAAAAACTGCAATTAATATGGAAATATTTCCGGGGAAACTTTGAAACACACACACACACACACACACACACATACGCAAACACACACCAGGAGCGAGGCCAGAAATGGAATGGACTTTATATAACAGGCAAAGCATAGAGTATGAAAACTGCACGCCAAATTGCCAAGAAAAATGTATGAATCCGTTACATTGTTCCTCAGTCACTCCTGAAATTGCTGTGATTGACAGTGATAACCGTAGCAACGGACGGGACAAAACATTTGTCAAAATAGACCTGTGCATTAAATGCTGTAGTGTAAATGCAGACTAATAGACCCACAGCAACACAGACCAAAATAAGAATACGTGTTGTCTGGGTAATTTTAGAAGCTTTTAAGATAATTTTTTTAATCAATTTGTTTTTCACATGTGTCCTTTAGCAATGTATAAAAATCGTTTAATTTTTTTTTTTTAGTTAAATCAAAAAAATATTTGAAAGTATTTAATGCATTATTTACTTATTAGCATTAATAATTTGTCATTAAATAATTTGTTATAATTCGTTACATTTATATAGCGCTTTTCTAGGTACTCAAATCGCTTTCCATGAAAGGGGGAATCTCCTCAACCACCACCAATGTGCAGCATCCACCTGGATGATGTGACGGCAGCCATATTGCGCCATTAAAGCTATTTTATAATAAATCCAATAGCAAAACATGAAAAGAACTACATTATGAAGTGGCAAGAGCAAACAGAGTGGTTCAAGTATGACATCACTTTGTAGAGATTAGCATTTTAGCACTTCTGGTTCCATCGTCCCGAAGTCAGTGGGTTTTTGAATGGGACTTTGGTTAAATGGCTGAAATAATGTCTGTGGTGAACACAAGCTCAAGACACTTTCACGTTTTATTCTACGACATAAAGTTCATCAATATTACGCCACTCCGGATTTGTACATGTCTTGAAAAAGGCTGTTGCTAACAAGTGGCTAAAAGGGACTACAGAGGCTGTCGGAGATTAAACGTCATCACGCCGAACAGATTAACTCAATCCGCTTTTACAGACTCATTATGCTTATAATTCTGCTCTTATAAACTATATTCCAACTCAATGTTCTGGGAACATGATTTTAGATAAAAACTGAAAGAGTTGTCAGAAGCTTTAGTGATGATATTTTATATTATATTGATATTTTATTGTCATAAAACAGGACACGTAATTGCCGATTGTTTATCTTTAAAGGAGCCGTGGGTTTGGAGACTCTGAAGGGAGAGTGGGATCTCATGCTTTCAAAGCTAGCTGGCTATTGCTAGCCTCTCTGAAATGACCTATCCCACCTTTAATTTATAAGTTAATACTGTGTGTGTGTTAGTAGAAGACGTTCTGGAGCCGTTATATACTGTATATGGTGCATGGGCGTCGGAAGCAAAATAAAAATGTGGGTGGGTCATCCTCCAGAAGTTTTTTACTGGAGTAGATTAGGGGTGTTCCCGAAGCCAATTACCTTATCTTATTAATAATGAGTGAGAGTAAAAATTAAAGTGTAAGTTGCAGGTTAACCACCACAGCCAATTAATGTGTAAATTAAAGTGCTCTATATGTATATATTTAATTAGTTCTGTCTTAAAATGCGTTAAAATAACATTTATTGGGGTTTCTTCAAAGGTTGCGTGTTTTTTCAGTTACTGGGTGATGACGTCATAAGAGGAACTTGCAACCCATACTCCGCTAGATTCTTACTGTATTATGGCTATTTGGAGAACGACTGAGGATGTGGGAAACCATCAAATTCTTTATGGACCACAGCCCTACAATTTTTAACCGGTCAGGCGTGAGAGAGGGGAGCCATGGCACTCAAAGAGTTATTAATGCTTGGTGTGAGGAGAATTAGTGGAGGGTTGGCCAGGTGAGTAACGTTAGCTACGTTAGAGCTAGTCTAGCCTGGTGCAAACTTAACCCGGATAATATAACGGAACAAGCAAGTCTTTTCAAAATATTGCCGTCATGTAGAATAGCAAGGAGGGACAACGACTGAAGACATTATTTACTTACAGTAAGTCAGTCCAAATCAGAGCTGCAACGTAGAGATGCACACACGCCTCAAACGTCATGTAATACCCTTCCTCAATCCACGCGTTATCAATTTCTCACGATTTAATTAGCGATGTTTATTGTCAGAAAAGAAAAAGAGAGATCGATGTCCCCATCACTGTGTTTGTGTGGGCTATGCCACCCAGTTGAATCAGCAGTGGAGAGCAAGTGCTGCCGTGAGGTGAACGCGTTTTGGAGTTTAGTGGAACAGCTCGACCTGCGCGACCGGCTGATCTGACGTGCCTGAACCCATTTGTTTTGCGAATAGCTTATTCTCATTTCAGGCAGGATCACGGTCCCCTTGAAGTCAGCACACACGAGTATGTTTACAATGGAGTTATTTTATCCATAATTTTTTTTTTTTATCAAATAAAACATACAACCAACTAGTGCTGCACGATTAATCGTATCGCAATCGCGATGTCAAGCCTACGCGATTATATGACGCAAAATGCTGCGATTTTATATTAAAACAAATTAGCGCTGTTAACGCACTTATTAATGCAAATGCTTTTAAACCATTCATGCGCGATAAGACATAAAAGAACGAGCTGCCTGTGAATGTCCTCCTGACACACACACACAGATAGACGCGCCACGCGCGCCAGTATCAAGTTCTCTTTCGCGGTAGAACGAACAACACACGTATGCCAAAATGAACGCGCTGCCTGTGAATGTCCTGACTGTAACAGACAGAAAGACTTGCGCTAATATCGTGCGTGCGCACAAAACAGCATGACAGAAGACAGTTCTCTTTCGAGCTTGAACGAACAATAACACACACAATTATGCCAAAATGTCTTTTTGTCGAGTGTCTTCATAACATAAGAGTAGTCTTATGATGAACATGAAGAGTTGTGATGACTCGTGAAAGAATGAGGCGTGTGTGAGATCCGCGTCTCTGACAGCGGCTGGTCTTAAAGGGACAGTGCACAGTAGCCACTAATTATAGTGTTTTAATTACTATAATTAAATAGTTTATAGTATTTATCTGTTGCTAAAGTTATTCTTTTTTTTTTTTTACCCCTGACATGTATGGTTATATGTACTCTTGTATGTAAATTATGTTTTGTTCTTGTTAAAATGCAATAATAAAAAAAAAAAATCTGTGCTAAAGTTAATCAAAGAACAAAGGGAACAGAGAAAAACACTCACTGCTCTTGACTAAAGAACTTTTTTCTTTAGGCTGATTATCACTAATCTGTGTGTTCATTTATTTTCCTTTAGAACCAAGCAAGTTGACTCATGAAACCATTTGTTTATTATATCGCATATCGCAATCGTAATCGCAATATTGACCTCAATTATCGCAATATGACATTTTCCCCAAATCGTGCAGCCCTACAACCAACTTTTCTGAAGTTATGTAAAGGTACGTTCACACTACACGCGACCAAGCGACGCGATACCATTCATTTTCAATGGGGAGAATATAGCTGCTAGTGTACGGTAACTCTACTAGTGAGTTCCTCTTATGACGTCACGCCCCATCTAGTGGAAGGGAGCGGGAGCGGTTAAAACCACTGTTAGAAGTGCCAACTTTTCATATTATATCAGCATTTTGCTATAAAAAACAATGGTGGGCGGTTATTATTTTTATGTTTAATAAACACATTGCATTATCTTCGTGAAAAATTTAACCTGCAACTTACACTTTAAGCGAGCGCAACTCCATCTTTCAGAATTTGCATCTTTCAGAAATCCGAGCTTGGCAAGAATAATATCAACTCAAATAGGCTACTACATCATAGACATGTTCTACAAAATGATATTGTATATTATTGTATGCATATTTAAATGATTTAAGTATTGTACAATATACTCGAATGAATGGAATAGGCACAGCATGATCACAAATCAAACAGCGCCTTAATTGCCGTCTCTGCGCGTCTCCGCTCTAATAGCCTATAATCAACTATACATTACACTGTTAGACTTTTCTGTAATTTCTACAGTTATTTACTTTAAATCCCCCAGTATTATACTGCTATTTCTCTGTACAGTAAACAACTGTGATTCCCATTGCATCATGGGAATTTTCTGTGACGTCTAACACCACATACAGAGACTTACTGTATTTTTTTAATTTGCTGTATACTACTGTATTTGACGTAACGGCCTCTCTGGCTGGCACTATTCCATCGTGCTTTTTATTTCCTAATTTTTGCCTTACACTGCGTGTCTACAACGCTATAACAGTCAGTCAGAGGCTGTCTATATTGGACACATTGAAGCGACCGGGCCGGACCATTAATGCAAAATGTAAACCTGTTTGTCCCTTGCCAGAAATAGCGCGAGCGCTTGGACTCGTAACGTTACCGTCCGTACGTCCGAAATATAACGGCGCATCACTATACACTGTCTGGGATTTGTCGTGTCTCGCCGGAGCATCCAGTGTAATATCACTGGGACTGTCTTTTGCTGGACCGCGCCGTTCGTGTCTGGCCCGGGGAAGAGACGGAATTCACTTCACCGAGAGAGAGACCAGCAAGCAAGGTAAAAAAAAACATTCTGTGTGTGTTGACAGGAATGTGCCCAGTTTAACCTGTTATACTCGTCAACATGGCGGTAACGAACTTTACCACAGTAAACTGCGCTAACGTTTCATTTTACACACTTTGTTGTCGAGTTAAAAAAACGCCAACAAGCAACGCTTAGTTTACATTAACAATAAATTAACTATGTGAAATTCTGTTTTGGTTGTAGATAATGTTGGCCTACTGATGAGAAAATAACATTGTATGTTAGTTAATGTTAAGTTTTATTTGGCTAGCTGCCACCTTTCTAGTTTTAGCATTAGTTTGCAAACTATAACATATTATAGTTTTTTTTTTATTTTTATTTTTTTTATGGAATTTAATATTTACTTCCATTTTTGTATGTGTTTAAAGGCAACTGCAACAAAGCGCCAATTCGCGCCAGTGACATCTAGCAAGATTCCGGAGATAAGTTAACGTTAGACCATTTGTGATATATTTTGACATAAGTTTGCTGAAATGATTAGCAATATGTGATAAGTGCTTTGGAGCCACTGGTGCAGACTAGGTACAATATCTTATAAAATCTCTATAAAATTGGCAAACTTTATATCAAATGAGTGACCTTTGCATCATGTCTAACTTTATATTTATTACACAGCAAATGAACCAATTAGAAGATGGACCATTTTCTTTGTTCAGTCTCACCAGATTAAATGTATCCAGGTAAGCACTGCACTAAAACTCTCACTAATTCATGCATACAAAATCTAGCATTCTAAACAACTTAAGTTTATATTTTTGCATTATTTTGATATTTTATTAGGCAGAAGACTCTCTATTGCAGTCCCACCTGACCAGGAAGGTCCTGATATCAGCGCACAGGTGGGTTAACTACTGTAGGAAGGAGAACGATCATCACACAGTGATTTCTTGCATGTGTCTTAATGTATATTTGTCTCAGACAGGAACCCCTTCACTGCAGACGAGCTGAAATGGGCTAAATCATCGATGTCAGTCTTTCTCTCTATGGATCTCAGCATTTTTGGACAGAATTTAGGATTTGTAAGTATTAAATTTAATCTGGAATAATTTAATTTAGTTCAGTTGAAATGTTTGAATATGCTATTGCCAAAGCTGTTTACAAATATATATTCTTAAGTTATTGTAAACATAATAATAAAAATGTAAAAAAGGAGGTTAAAAATATTTTGACACTAATATTTATTTCTCTCTCTCTCTCTCTCTCTCTTTTTACTCGTAGAAGTAGAAGTAGACTGAGGGGTAGACAGTCAGACATTGATAATAATAAGAAATGTTTCTTGAGCATCAAAGAGACTTCTTTCAAAAACATTAAGACACTTAAATACTTCTTTTGGCCACCAGTGTACATGAATCCAACACATTTTTGGAAATAAGTGAAATTATTTTTAAGGTGGGGTTATGTGTCTTGTATTGTGAAAAGAACTGTGTTTTGTCCTGTTTTGGACATTTCCTTTTTGAATGCTTAAAAATGTATTTATATTCTGTAGTTTTATGAATGTAATGGTTGATATTTCATTATAATACTTGTATAAGCTAAACAACCAATGACTCAACATTCATTTTGTCAAATGCTAACATTTTGTTTATGATTTTATGTATGTTTTTAACAATGTTTGCAGTGAAGGACAGCACATAGTGTGTTAATTTAACACGTTTACACATATTTGTGCTACCCTTTCTGACATATTTACTTTGTTAAAATCATTAACACAATGAATGAGTTAAAATTAACACAAAAAACGTTGTCCCTAAACTCACCCATTAATGTGTAAAAATTCCACACATTATTTCCAGCATTGGCAGACTGTATATTTTGTGATATATATGAAATGTTTTAAATAAAAATATGGTATTTTGTAATAACTTTGTCTAATTCGTTTGTATGTTAGTAGTATTTATGTAGGATAAAAATAAAAATCTAATTTAGTACAAATAAAAAATAATTACAGTAGTGTACTGATTAGCTTCGTTTTTACAGTAATGCACTATTACACAATTACAGTACCATACTGTAAAACTGAAAACGGTAATGTACTGTAAATCTTAATTACAGTAACTTACTGGCAACAGTGTTGCCAGTAAGTTACTGTAAAAAAAACCTTGAAAAGTCTAACAGTGTAATTACTTCTTGATATGTCCATTTAAATGTTTTAAACTTCGTATGATGTGATAAACAACATGATATATTTCTTTGTCTCACTATCTCTTGAAGCTGAACCTCGTTGTCCCCGTGCGTATTTGGCGCTGTGAGGTTTTTTTTCCCACTGCAACTTTGCTGGCTGCGCGTCGTCTCATTTTATTACGACTCTCAACTGTGTGGCTACAAAGTATATTACAATGGCATTGAACACAGCTCAGCCAATAATAATCAAGAACTGGAAGTGTCCGTTTTTATAACGTGTTTTGACACTTTTTTTCTTGCTGTAGCATTATAAAAAATGTAGCATAATGCTGAATTTAAAGAAGTTTATCACTTTGAACATTGAAAAAAAAAATCCCCTGGGAGAAACTGTCCTGCCTTCTAAATAAAAGAGCCAATCACTGATTGGTAAAGTCATTGCGTCACTGCCTTGATCTGTTAGAAGCTCCGGTTCCCATAGGAACCTGAGACTCGCGCTTAGGACAGCACATGCGCATTGGCTCGTCAGGCTTGAAAAGTAAGGGTTTGGTCCATAGACAGTAAAAGAAATGGACACGGCGACCCCATAGACTTCATCGGAGAAAAGTGAAGTCAATGAGAAGCACTCACTTCCTGATGGCTGAGCGACTGCGCAGACTCAAACTGAGCTTGACGACGTAGATGTGACGTGAGCAACCCGTCTGACAGTTGTAAGTCTTCTAGTAGCTGTGCCGAGAGAAATCTGAATCATTTCCTTCCGAAACTTACAGAGACGGAGAGTGTGAGCAGGAGCTGTCCATGAGCTAGGAGCAGGAGCAACTATGGGCTTCTCCCTCGACTTTATGCCTCCCGGTCCCCCCGATTGCCCGCGAGCTTCTCCTCCTGTCCATATGGTAATCTCTCTACTGTACGACAGAGAGTCGCGTGGTTATGATGCAATCGTTAGCCTATTTTTACAAAAAACTGCTTCTACAGGGCCATAACGTAAGATACAAGGTAATGGAGCATTTTATACATTGTCGTGTTTCTTTAGAAATAAACAGTGGATAAATAGAGTCTTTAAACGCCTCAGATGTAAAGTTATTCACTGTCAAAGTGACGCCAAAATGAATGGGAGTCAGTGGAATGCTAACAGCAGGTGATGGCTTGTTAGCCAATGGCGGCCCCCGGGGAAGGTACGCTTTCCGGGTGCTGGATTACCCCCTTGGTTTGGACGGACTCTGAATGAGCCAAGTTGATTTGAGCAGCAGCGTGGATATCAACGCTGTAGCTAAAACGCGTAATGGAGTTTTATTTATTAGGGCATTCCTCAAGTGGAATGGATTTGACTGACGGCGCTCTGAAAAGGGGCAGTCATGGCCTAGTGGTTAGGGAGTTGCACTGGTAACCCAAAGGTTGCTGGTTCGATTCCAGAGCCGGTGGGAAATGACTGAGGTGCCCTTGAGCAAGGCACCTAACCCCTAATCGCTCCCCGGGCGCCACACAAAGGCTGCCCGCTGCTCTGGGTGTGTGTATCCACGTTTGCAGTGTGTGTGTTAACTACTCACTACTCTGCTCCTAATGTGTGTGCATTAACTTGGATGGGTTAAATGCAGAGGTCAAATTCCAAGTATGGGTTACCATACTTGGCCGTCACGTGTCACTTTCACTTTCACTTTCACTGAAGAGTGAACTGACAAATGCGCTGAATTAGAGACGGTAAAAGTGAGTGGGTCCAATATCATTGGTCTTAAAAAGTGGGTGGGTCTTGTCCCACCCATATACAACGGTTCCAGCGCCCATGGGTGCATCTATAAATGAATGGTTGTAATTGTAAATAGCTGCACTCACTGTTGCAGATGAAATGACGAGTATCACTACATGGCAAATCATGAAATTGTCCATTTCTCATCATAGCACACTCATCTCTGCCTTCAGGTTGTCCAGTAGCCCAGTACATTATCAAGTACTCACAGTTCTTTTTTAGTTACTGGAACTCTTGTATAACTGAACTATTCTAACTAAGCTTTGTCAGTACAACAAACTATTCCTATTTCACTTTTCTTACTTTTTTTTAAGGCAATTGGTTTGCATGCTTTTCAGTTAGTCTAACTAATTAGATTTTACAGTACAGAATATGGTGTATCTTTTATAAATGAATGTTTATTGTGATTGTATGGAGCTGCACTTACTGTGAGATGAATTGCAGATGAAAGTCAGGCTGTTACTACATGGCAAATCATCCCATTCTCCATTTCTCATGAAAGCACACTCAACTCCACCAACAGGTTGTCCAGGTCCCCAGTTCAGATAGAGCACAGGTTCACCTGAAGACCACTGCCATTTATCAACACTCGTCTTCTTCAGCCCAATCCAGACATACTGAACACCTCCACCATTCACACTCTTCTTCAGCTCGTTCATGTCGTTCATGTTGTCAACGGTGGCCAGATCTGTGTAATTCTCTCTGCAGAATCTCTGAGCTTCAGTCCAGGTCTTCCTCTCGTTTATAAAGTGATACTGACGCTGAACACATTCAGATACGGAGCAGAGAGCTGTGAAAGAGAGCGTTTGATTTAATGCTTTTCATAACAGGGTCAAACCTGATGAAACTATAAACCATAAATAATACACCAAACACACTCACCAATGAGAAGAAGAATCAAATATAGAGTTTGGTCCATTTCTGAGGAAAAACACATAGAAAAACTCAGAAATCAAACATTCCCAGATTAATTTTGGAGTAAAATATGACAATTTCATTCAGTATCTCAACAGCAGCATGAATTCACTGAACATAATCATTGAGACAATATTAACATCAGAAAGTGTAATTGTGTTTGAAGAATGAACATGTTCTTACTTTAGAGGTCGTGTGTTTCTGTCCTGAGTCTGATGTTTCTGTCTGCAGATTTACACTACGCTATTATTATATCTGCTCTCATCCCTCAGCTCATCACATCATTTGTGTATTTATCTAAAACTAATTTTCATGTTTTACTTCTTCCTAATTTTCATGTTTTACTTCTTCCTTATTTGTGTTTGCCTACCTCTGTTTCTCTATATTTGCATATTGACGTCTGTGTCAGTATTAGTCTATATTAATATGAACCTTAATAAAAAAATTATATGAACATTTACAATTTACATTTGAACATTCACAACTAAACAGCTGCTGTAAAGATATTGCTGGACTGCATAACTCGTGTTTCATCCCTGTTCATCTTGACATAAATGGCCGATCCATTCTTGCGATCTTTGCACTTCACCATTTGTCTACGTGTGTAGCGGTGTCGGTGTGTTATCTGTGTTGTGTCTACTCAGAATCACTCTTGAATGCAGAAATTTGTCCCATCAAATTGTCGGTTTATAACATCTGTAGTAAAAAACAGATGATGAGGACTCGTGCAGCCCTTAGAGGAGTTGCTGAGAAAGATAAAGGATAAAATCAATGTAAAGAAAACCACTTAAAGAAAGAAAATAATTAATAAAACATACATGTGTCCATCACAGAGGGACTTGAATTCACAATTCAGCAGTATAACCTATGAAACAATCATTTACAAGATTATGACCTTAATAAATCAGCATGTAAACTTGCGTGACCCACCGCTGTGAATGCGCATGCAGACTGGGAAGAAGCAAAGTTTGTCACTGGCGGACGGAAAGAATGAGGAAATGAGAATTTGGACAGACCCCATGTTTGAGTTTCTCTGTTTTGGGCCACTTTTATCTGTTGCTGTTTGAACTGAACAGAGAAGGGTTGAGTTCATTAGTGAAGACTGGTGATACTGGTTACTGAGAGCCTTTAAAAACCCTCCGTTTGAGGCTCCAGTCAAAGAGAAAGAAACGTGTGTGAGATGAAGGAGTGAGTTTGACCAGTGAGGGAGTTTGGGGCTTGAAGCATTAAAAAAGACATAATGAAGAGTAAAGGAAGAAATTTTTTTTTATTTATTTTTGTTTTTTTTATAAATATAGCGTTCAGCGTCAGTTCAGGCAGGCCGCGTAGTCAAGCTCAGCTATCAGCTGATACCTATCCAGACCTAACAGCTGATCTGATTTCTAAGCACTCAATTGGTCCCTATCAAACAGGGCGCCGTATTTAAAGTCATTTTTCAGTGTGCCTGCTTGGCTGCTTCCACTGCATGCTTGCAAAAGCACAGCTTCTACTATAAAAAATGCGATTACTCGTGTATTTTGCTGTAACGCTACTCACCCAACTGCTGACCATGTCTACTGCCGCAAATGAGGAAGACCAATGGCAAGTTGAATCCATCGAAGAAACCCAACAACAAATAAATCAAGCAGAGGAAGCCTTTCAAGACGAAAGCAACGCTTCTGTCCGTCGGAGCTCTCGTCTGGCAAGTAAAACATTTAGTCCTCCCAGCATCATTGACTGGCCACTGGCGAAGTTACTGGAAACCTTGTATAGACACGATATCCCGGCACCGACTGGAGCTACGCATAAGGAACTGTTTGCTTTGCTCTGTGAAAAAATTGACGTCCCAGCAGCAGATTTTCCTCCTCCTCCTCCATTCTCTGGCAGGAAACAGGCGCAGAAGAGGAAGAACCTCGACCCGGCTTCCACTCCATCCGCTGACGTCGCACCCAAGCGGGCAGGTGGTCCAGCCGTCTCAACCCGAGCGATCTACTCTTCCTCAGTTCAAAGCAACGACCCAGTGTTGTCAGCATTGTCCAACATTCAGCTTTCGCTCTCCGACATGAACTCCAGAATTCAGGCTCTGGAGTCCGGTTCAACTTCTAGGTCCTCGACAAATCTTCTCTTTTCCGGCCAGTCTTCCGAGAACTCCTCATCGGCCACGGCACGGCTGCCTGTGTTTACGCAGCAGCAGGATGATGACGTCATCAATTCAGTGACTATTCCACGGAGAACGATGGGAAGTGCAGTTCCCGTGTCGACAGGCTCTCCATTCTTTCCGCCAGCGGCTGCGATTTCTCATCAGTTAAGAAGCCAAATTATCGCAGGTAATGATGTCAATCTTGTGAAAATATTGCTGTGCTCAGAAATGAGTGAGAAGCGTGTTGTTGATTGCGGCGACGTGTCTGTTATGCTTAAAGATAGCGATCCCCGGCTTTCAAAAATGTTAACACTAGCTGAATTTAATGTGGCATTTGGGGTTTTCAGAGATGTCATATGTGAAATCTATCCGTCTCGTAGAGCTGAGCTGGACACTTATTTAGCAATTATTTCTGACTTGGCTTTGACTTATGGAGGAACTCTCTTCTACGACTATCACAAATCATTCTCTGCAAAAGCTGCTATGTTTATTCAACGTTTTAATCAGAGACTGGACTGGTCAGTAGTCGACTTAACCCTCATAAGCAGACATTTCACTGGTCATCAAGCTCTCTCCTGCTCAATTTGTGGCTCTCATTCTCACACTCTCAATCTATGCCCAAAATCTGTGTCTCCTCCAACTTCTAAGCCTGGCTTTCAAACTGTTGACTCTAAGGTAACACCATTTGCTACTCCATTGTGCTATAATTTTAATGAAAATGTTTGCAAGTTTTATAATTGTAAATATGTTCATGCTTGTAGTTACTGTGGGGACAGCCACCCAAAATCGGTGTGCCCAAGACGAACCCGCTTTATGAAAAAGGAGAAAAAGAAATAAAGCCTTCAACCCCAATTAATGTTCCAAAGCTGGGACAGGCACTGAAAAATCATCCTAACCGCTGCTTCGTCAATTATTTATTAACGGGACTTATTCAAGGTTTTTTTGCAGGATTATTATGGTTACCTAATCATTATTTTTTCTGTAATAATTTGCTTTCTGCTGTTAAGGAACCTGAAATTGTTGATTCTTTGTTGGAAAAGGAAGTTAAGAAAGGATTCATGATTGGGCCTTTTGATAAATCTCCTTTCTCAACTTGTCGGATTAATCCTATAGGGATTGCTACCCGAAAATATTCAGGGAAGAAGCGCTTAATTATTGACTTGTCTGCCCCCCATAATGACGCTGCTCAAAGTATCAATAGTCTTATTCCTCTAGCTCCGTTCTCTCTGTTTTACGCAACTGTTGATGATGCTATTAAATTCATTAAAATAGCAGGTAGGGGTGCATGGCTCGCAAAGGCAGATATTTCAGACGCCTTCAAAGTCATGCCTTTACATCCATCGCAGTGGCATTTATTTGGCGTTAAATGGAGGGAAAAATTATATTTTTCGGTCAGGCTCACTTTCGGTTGTCGCAGTAGTCCAAAAATATTTGATACACTATCAGAGGCACTATGTTGGATTCTTCTTAATAACTGCAAATTACCGCACGTGCTCCATCTTTTAGACGATTTTTTGCTTGTGGATCATAAAAATGCAAAGCCAGAAAGATGCATTTCGGCGTTAAAACACACTTTCACTGAATTAGGTGTTCCCCTTTCGGAGGAAAAAACTTTAGGCCCTCTTAAAGTTATTGAGTTTTTAGGCATTACATTAGATTCTAACCTAATGCAAGCCTCATTGCCCCTTGAGAAATTAAATCGCATTAGAGAAATCATGAGAAATGCTCAGAGGTCAATTTCTTTTTCAAAAAGAGATTTGCTTTCTCTTCTAGGCCATCTTAATTTCGCGATGCGTATAATTCCACAAGGCAGGTCTTTTATTGCCAGACTCCTCGATCTATCCAAATCAGTTAAAGATCTTAAAGACATAGTTACCTTAGATGAAGGCTGCAGATCCGATCTCAGGTTCTGGTTTTTGCTCCTTGAAAATTGGAATGGCATTTCCTTTTTTCATTATGATGATCTTGAGTCTTCTGCAGCCCTTAAATTGTATACAGATGCTGCGCCTTCCGTCGGTTTTGGGGGGGTTTTTAATGGTCATTGGTTTGCTAGTAAATGGCCAAAAGAGCTGCTATCCGTGCCTGATAATATCATGTCCACCGCTCTGTTGGAATTATATCCCATAGTGATAGCTTGTATTCTGTGGGGCAAACAATGGTCTAGAAAACAAATTCAGTTTTTTTGCGACAATGAAGCTACTGTTAATATCATTAACAAAGGTCGCTCATCAGTTCCATTTATTAACAGATTCGTAAGGCGCCTTACTTGGTTATCGGTCATGAATAACTTCATTTTTCGTGCTGCTCATATTCCAGGCTTAAACAATCAAATTGCTGATTCTCTTTCTCGATTTGAATTTCAGAAATTCCACCTCCTGTGCCCAGGGTCAGCGTCAGCCAGCTTGGTGTGCCCTCCTTTCAGCCAAACTGTGATAGATTAGACTTGACCTTTCAATCCTATTTACATTCAGCAGCAAAGTACATGCGCAGTGGTTTAGCAACATCAACATTAAAAATGTACGACACTGCTTGGTCTCATTTTAGTTCTTTCTGTGCCACCTTCTCTGTAGATGTATTTCCTGTCAATGTTTCATATGTTAGTGCTTTTATAGTACACTGTTATGAGTCCCAAAAAATGCAGCCTTCATCCATCAAAAGCAAAATCGCCGGCATTCAGTTCCACCTGCGCTGCTTGGATCCATCCACCATCAGCTTGCTCGAAAATTCATCAATTCGTCTCCTGCTTAATGGACTCAAAAAAGAGAAACCAAAAGGCAATGATCATCGTCTCCCTCTCACACTTCCACTTCTTAAAAAATTAATATCACGTCTGAGAGAGGGATGTTTTGGGATTTATTCTGACATGTTATTAGAATCTGTATTGCTTACGGCTTTCTATGGCTTTCTCAGAGGTGGCGAGTTTTCAACACGCACAGGTTCCTTTAATCCGGCACATGACCTCACTATATCTGATGTTTCAATTTTTTCTCACCACTTCACCCTATTTCTTAAACACTCAAAAACCGATAGAAATAGAGAAGGATCTTTTGTTTATGTTTCTGAAACTAACTCTGCTTTTTGTCCTCTATCATCTATGTTGGCTTATCTGAGGAGTCGTTCACAAGCTCGTCCGGAGGATCCATTATTTACAACGGAGGAGGGAAAGTCTATGTCTAGAGCTTGGTTTGCATCCCGTTTCCGCCTGCTTTGTGAATACTGCGGGCTTCCCCCAGAGCGTTATTCGGCTCATTCATTGCGCATAGGGGCGGCTACAACTGCAGCTTCCTCTACTTCCGTTTCTACCCTTAAAGCTATGGGGAGATGGTCTTCGGCAGCTTATGAACGGTACCTCCGGCCAGATACTCGAGCCATTCTTGAGGCTCAGAAAGCTATGAGTGATGCTTGTGATCTGTAGTTGAAATAAACACTGCTTCAATTACTTATGGGCTTATTTTTAATTTTTCAGCCTTATTAGCTCTAGCTTCTTTCCTCTTGCTAGCTCCACGTAGATCTATTGGGTCATTCTTTTCAACTAAATAAGATTGGCTTTTGAAACGCTCGTTTAATCCTCTACTGGCTCTTCAATTAGCAGAAGAGCCAGGGATGATTGCCTGGTATGATCTGTTTGGGGGGATTTGTTTTGCTGCTTTCCCAGTTAATGGGATATGTCCCCAGAAGCTGCTGCTGTTCCCTGACTTGCTTTCATGGAGCTCATGAAAATGATGGGTAACTCAGAACAGAGCCATACCGCCAAATGTAACTTTAACAATAATGCAATAAAAAATTGAATATTTGACAAATGTCTGTTATTTTTGACTCAAGTGGTCCTGTCTGAACTGTTTATGGTATAAACTGTTTTGCTCATATTTATAGGCTTCTTCTTTTTCCTCTTCTGAGAGCCGAGATCGCTGGTGGTGAGGAGGAGATCATGGCAGACATTCCCAACAGAGACAAGATAAAGACATTAAAGTGCTCATATCATGCTTTCATTCCCATATAGTCCATCTCTAATGTTAGTAAAGATTATTAGACTCATTATCCCACTGAAATAATATCGTCATCTTCTTCTGCTGTTTCAGAATAAATTAGTCTTTATTTCCTCCGTCTAAATACTTGATTGTGATTGGCTGGAATGTGTTCATTAAAACATTGTTACATTTTTAAGAATCAGTCTTATTCAGAAAATTCTTATTGTGTTTCGTGTCATACTCCTGCTGTTCTTAGTTTATAGAACATGAACACATTTGCATGTTAACACATCCTCATCACTCATTTGTTTAGGTCCACATTCAGACTTTCAGGGTGGACAATATTTACATCTCTGATGTGAAACAGAAGCAGAAACAGTGAGTTATTGTTCTAGACATATTCCATTGTTTCATTCAGTCTTATTCATCTGTTTAGTTTTATTAAGTTACACTTAACTCTAACATTAGTTTTTCTCTGGCTGTTATAAAGCACATTTGTTATAGAAAAAAAGCAGTGACAAATGATTAAGTAGTATTTGATTATTATGTATTGATAATAACATGTAGTGGCCTGAGCCCTAAACCATGAAGCCGGTTTAAGTTAACAAGGTGTTTCAGTTTAGTTTGCACCAACCCTGGATTTTAGGCTCCATGAAAGTGGCTCGGTTTTAGCTGTGTTCATCGCGATAGTCACGGTACCAACAAACCTGATTGAAACTAATCCTGTAACCCTGAGTTTGTTGATGATAGGTTTTCAATGTTCTGTACGTACTTTTGTAGCATCGGTGTTCTTTGGGGTCAATTTGACCCTAGGCTCATTTTTTGTATAAAACATAAGAAATATAAATTTTTTTGTTTTTTCACACATTGGTGATTAGGCACAAATCCCACATTTATTTTGGATGATATTGAGGTCATTATAAGTTGAGATTTTATGATCTTCAAAAACCTTCCCTTTGCTTTAGGGCCCTAACCCGACATTACCATATAGGCCTACTTGAAGTATTGCGAGAACCACTGATAGTTCACACGATATATGAAGGGGGGAATCATAATTCTCACAAGAAATTAGATATTTCCAGTGCCAATTATATATTTCCAGGGAAGGGATAACATAATTCTTGCAAGAACTTTGATATTTTGTGCCGTGGGGAGGGGAAAACATAATATAGGGGAGGAGCAAATGTATGAAAGCTTCCACAGAAGCCTTATAAACCATTTCTCTTTGTGCTTTGTGAGCTCTCTCTCAATTGAAAATTACCTCTTAGCAAAGTTTTTTGGGGGTTCTTAACGGACCTGTTCGCCAGCAAGACACCAGTCGACCCGTCCGAAATGCAGGACGATGCCATACCAGCCATGCTGTCAGTGTTGACCACTGAGGTCAGGCATGCGATCCAGAACATCCAGAAAGACAGGGCGCCAGGGCTGGACGGAATCAAGGCCGAGCTGCTCAAAGAGGGTGGACCGATGCTTTGGGCAGCATTGGCCAGCCGTTTAGATTAGATTAGATTAGATTCAACTTTATTGTCATTACACAAGTACAGGTACAAGGCAACGAAATGCAGTTTAGGTCTAACCAGAAGTGCAATAGCAGCAAGTGCAGGATATACAGTGGTTCCATAAGTGCAGAACATGGATATGTACTGAATAAATATAGAGTTGAATACTATTATAAACAAAAATTTACAGATAGATTGTCCTATGAATATAATATACAGATAACTATTACTGTGAACAGAATTTACAGCTAGATATGTACTGAATATAATAATATACAGATGGCTATTACTATAAACAGAATGTTTACAGATAGATATGTACTGAATATAATATACAGATGGCTGTTACTATAAACAGAATTTTACAGATAGATATGTACTATGAATATATATACAGATGGCTGTTACTATAAACAGAATGTGAGCATAATATACAGATGGCTATTACTATAAACAGAATTTTACAAATAGATATATGTATAAGTTAGGCTAATGAGCAGTATAACAATGGATTTAAAGCAGTGCAAATAAAGTTTGGACAGAAGCTATCCGAGTGAAAGTGCAGTGGAAAGTAATTGCATATTACAGTTAAGGTACGATATTGCAATGTATATATAAACAGTCGGTACTGTAAATAAACAGTCGGCAGTGCAAATTGAGCATATTCCAGTCAAGGTAGTAGTGCAAGATGCATATGTAAACAGTTGTTACTGTAATAACAGTCAGCAGTGCAAATGAACATTATAGTATTGCAAATAACAAAATGGAGGCAGGTGTGAGGAGGGAGAGGAGAGTCAATCAGTCTATGAGGGGAGTGGGATCAATGAGGGTTAGAGTTTAATAAAGAGACAGCTCTGGGGAAAAAACTGTTCTTTAGTCTGCTGGTCCTGGTCCGGAGGCACCTGAAACGCCTGCCGGAGGGCAGGAGAGAAAACAGTCTGTGGGCTGGGTGAGAGGAGTCCTTAAGGATGCTGCGAGCTCGATGCAGACAGCGTTTCCTCTGGATGTGCTCGATGGCAGGTAGTGGAGTCCCAGTGATGCGCTGGGCGGTTTTCACCACCCGCTGCAGTGCCTTGCGCTCTGCAACAGAACAGCTCCCATACCACACTGTAGCACAGTTGGTCAGGATGCTTTCTATTGCACAGCGATAGAAGTTCACCAGGATAGTGGAGGAAAGCTGATTCTTCCTCAGTGTCCTCAGGAAGAAGAGGCGCTGGTGAGCCTTCTTGACCAGGCTGGAGGTGTTGGTTGTCCAGGTCATGTCCGCCGAGATGTGGATCCCCAGGAACTTGAAACTGGAGACACGCTCAACAGCCATTCCATTGATGTGGATGGTGTCGTGTGTGCCTCTTGACACTTTCCTGAAGTCCACGATGAGCTCCTTCGTTTTGGTGGTGTTGAGGAGCTGGTTATTTTCGGTGCACCATGTGGCCAAGTGCTTGATCTCCTCCCTATAGGCAGTCTCATTGTTGTTGCTGATGAGACCAATCACCGTAGTGTCGTCCGCAAACTTGACGATGGAATTAGATCCGTACACAGGCTTGCAGTCGGAGGTGAAGAGGGAGTAGAGGAACGGGCTTAGCACACAGCCCTGTGGTACACCAGTGTTGAGTGTGATGGATGTGGAGCAGTTGGAGCCTGATCGAACATTCTGGGGTCTGTTGGTCAAGAAGTCCAAAATCCAGTTGCACATGGAGGTGTTGAAGCCCAGGTCTCCAAGTTTGGCTATTAACTTAGTTGGGATGACAGTGTTGAATGCTGAGCTGAAGTCAACAAACAGCATGCGTGCATAAGTGTTCTTATTGTCCAGATGTGTGAGCACAGAGTGCAGTGCCATGGAGACTGCATCCTCTGTGCTCCTATTGCTACGGTAGGCAAACTGGTGTGAGTCCAATGTGGATGGTAGAGAGTCTTTTAGGTGTGCCAGGACCAGCCGCTCAAAGCACTTCATTACGATGGGTGTGAGTGCTACAGGGCGGTAGTCATTAAGGCACTTCGGGCTGGAGTGTTTTGGCACTGGCACAATGGAAGTGCATTTAAAGCATGTTGGTACAGCTGCTTGGGCAAGAGACAGGTTGAAAATGTCTTTAAAAACCCCAGCGAGCTGCTCCGCACATGCCCTGAGTACGCGTCCAGGGATGTTGTCTGGTCCAGCAGCCTTGTGCGCGCTGATCCTGCTCAGTGCATTGCAGACATCTGTGGAGGAGAGTGTGATCGGTGGGTGGTCAGCTGAGGATTTGAGCTTGGTGGCAGTTTCTCTGTTGTCTCTTTCAAAGCGAGCATAAAAGTCATTTAGCTCGTTCAGGAAGTTGACATCAGTGGCTGCGGGGGTGGAGTGAGAGGGTTTGTAGTCACTGATGGCCTGAATGCCCTGCCACATGCGCCGAGGGTCAGCGTTGGAAAAGTGTCCCTCTATCTTAAGCTTGTAGCAGTGCTTGGCCTCGTTGATGCCCCTTTTCAGATTTGCTCTGGATGTGCTATAGGCTTGTGCATCTCCTGATCTGAAGGCAGTATTGCGTGTCTTCAATAGGAGTCGCACTTCCCTGTTCATCCATGGCTTCTGATTTGGGTATGTGGTGATCTGCTTCTGGGTTGTAACACTGTCAATGGTGGTATTAATATAATCCAGTACAGAGGAGGTGTAGCAGTCAATGTCCGTGTGAGAGCCACTGGTGGCTTGAGAAGCAAACATACTCCAGTCTGTGTGTAGAAACCTTTCCTGGAGTGAGAAATCTGCCCCCGCAGGCCACACCTTGATGGTCTTCACTGATGGCTTCACGCGATTGATCTGAGGTGCATATTTGGGGGTGAGGAACAAAGAAAGGTGATCTGACTGTCTCAAGTGGGGGAGGGGTGTCGCGACGTAAGCTTCAGCCATGTTTGTGTAAACATGGTCTAAGGTTTTGTTTCCTCTGGTGTGACAGGAAACATGCTGGTGAAATTTCGGTAGCACTGACTTTAAGTTTGAATGATTAAAATCACCCGCAACAATAAACGCAGCTTCCGGGTGAACGGTCTGTTGTTTACTGATGGCTGCGTGAAGTTCTTTCATAGCAAACTTGGCATCAGCATCCGGGGGAATATAGGCTGCAGTTATAATAGTGGAAGTGAACTCCCGCGGTAGATAAAACGGTCTACATTTAACCATGAGAAACTCAAGGTTAGCTGAACAATGTCTCCCAACAATAGCAGAGTTTGTGCACCAAGCTTTGTTAATGTAAATGCACAATCCACCACCTCTGGTCTTACCGGAGCCATCTAATGTTCTATCCGCCCGGAATGTATGGCGTCCCGCTAGCTCAATAGCGTTGTCCGGTATTCCGCTGTTTAACCATGTTTCCGTGAAAATTAGAACATTACAGTTCAAAAGTCTCTTGCTGTATGTGATGTTGAGTCGAATCTCCTCCATTTTGTTCAACAGCGACCGTACATTGGCAAGGAAAATGCTGGGTAAAGAGAGCCGGTGTGGTGTTAGCTTTAGCTTAGCTCTTAGTCCTCCGCGCTTCCCCCGCCTTTGTTTACGATCTCGCCGCCGCCTGCGAGCACTTCCGCCCGGCCGGGCAGAGTGCATAGCCTCGGGTGATCTGGCGATCTCAGGAAGGAGTCGAAGGTTGTCCATAAAACTGTCGGAAATTCGCAAACCAATATCCAAAAGCTCACCTTGGGTGTACGATGTTAAGGCACAACTGTTCTGGACGAACAGACCCGAAATGAGCAAGAAAAATACTGCTACTGTTTCAGCCGCTACATGGCGCAGAGAAGAACACCAGATCAATGGAAGACGGCCAAGACAGTGCTGTTGTACAAGAAGGGTGACCGCGAACAGCTGAGGAATTATCGGCCAATCTGGCTCCTGCCGAACGTGTACAAGGTTTTCACCAAGGTGCTGTACAACCGACTAGCCAGGGAGTTGGACGAACAACAGCCACCCGAACAGGCCGGCTTCGGTCTGGCTACAGCACAATGGACCACATCCACGTGCTGAACCAACAGCTCGAACGCTGCCGGAAGTACAAGATGCCCTTGGTACTGGCCTTCGTAGACTACGAGAAGGCCTTCGACAGCGTAGAGATCAATGCCGTACTGCTCGCTCTACAACAACAGGGCATCTCCTACAAGTACGTGGACCTTTTGCGGGAGCTGAACAGCGGATGCGCCACCAGCATCACCTTGTTCGACTGGACACTTCCCACTTGAATGACAGGGTACAGCTGTGGCCAAATTTGAAATTTTTGCTGCTTCAGTTGTTATGATGTTGATTCACATTTTTCTAGATTATTGTGCAGAGTGATCAGAGGCATTTTACATCATTTCAAAAAGCTTTATCACAAAACCCCAAATTTTACTGTTTTTGTCCTTGGCACCAAATTACCAGCTAACATCATTTTACTAATCATATCATCAGCACATAATTGCTATAAGGAAGGGAAGAAGTGCTTCCAATCATTGTGTTCTTCTGTTAGCAATGGTTTCCTCCAAAGAAAGATGGAGGATCATCTTTGCATCAAAATGGCCTCCATTTACCAGATCATCAAGAGCTTCAAGAATAGAGGTTCGGCTGCAGTGAAGAAGGCTTTAGGATGTCCCAGAGTGTCCAGCAAGTACCAGGAACTTCTCCTCCAGAGGAATCAGCTAGGGAATCGTGTCACCACCAGTGCAGAACTGCTCAATATTGGCAGCAGGTGGGTGTGAGAGCATCTGCACACAGCGAGGCCAAGACTTTTGGACAACAACCTGGTGTCAAGAAGGGCAGCAAAGAAGCCACTTCTCTCCAATAAAAACATCAAATATTGGCTGAAATTCTGCAGGAAGTACAAGAATTGGACAGCAGAAGACTGGTGCAAAGTTAATGTATCTAATTAGAACATCTGGAAAATCGATTGTCCAGAGAAGAAAAGGTGAACGCTACCATGAGTCCTGTGTCGTGCCAACAGTGATGCATCCTGAGACTATCAATGGGAGTGTCATATTGACCCCAAACCTATCCTTGATAAAATATATTGTATAATATAATAAATAAAAAGCTATTAAAACACCAAAAATATAAATAATTGTAGAATTTTCGATAAATCAGTGACATTTTATAGTGATTTGCTAATTTGTCCATAGTCGTGCAATAGGTATTCTGGATGTATAAGGGGTGGGGGTGGGGGGTTGGTGGTGTTTTATTTTAAAGGGCTATTTAAGTAGTCAACAAAGAAACATAAAGTACCTGACTTAAACCTTTGGGGAAAAAATCTAACTGTGGGGGTTTAAATTGCTGGAGTCAAATTGACCCCAGTGGGTAAAAGATGTTGGTAGATTTGAGGGTAACAGGAGGGTTAAACTCATCGTTCATATAAAAAATTATAATTGTACTTGTGAGCATCAGCACATGCTCACAACACGCTCCTGTGTTCTTCAGTGAATATCCACTACCTCCAGTTGCCGTTCCTGTGATTTTCTGGTGCGCAATTGGTCCATTTAAACATATATTGCCCAAATTGTTAATCATTTAAATTCTGTTTGTTAGCAGAGTCTGGTATTTAATATAGACACTTAATTTTGAATCATATGATTTATGTCACTCGCTACATGTGGGTAATGTTCATTCACTCCCACCACCTACATTTCCTGCTGGTACTGAGACTCGAACCCACAAGTCTCTTTCCTTCAGTGATACTGTTTAAAAATATCTGGTGTCACTTAATATGAGACAGCGCCAATGCCACGTGACTGTGACGTATGCCATCAAAGTACATCGAGAGTGATTCGAGAGCAGGAGGACCCAGGATTTTAGGCACTATGAAAGTGGTTCGGCTTTTAGCTGTGTTCATCGCCATAGTCATGGTACCAACAAACCTGATTGGATTGGTTTGGTGTTTGTCAACTCAAAACTAATCCTGCAACCCTGAGTTTGTTCAACTACCATCATGGTATGGTACAGACACTTAATTTTGAATCATATGATTTATGTCACTCGCTACATGTGGGTAATGTTCATTCACTCCCACCACCTGCACGCGAGTCTCATTCCTTCAGTGATTCTGCTTATTACTATCAATTCAATTCAAATTTATTTGTATAGCGCTTTTCACAATACATATTGTTTCAAAGCAGCTTTACAGAAAGTGCATTTCAGAAATGTACATAGAAAAATAAAGTTAATTAATCATGTATTAATTTAGGGCATAACAGTATATTATTTACTGCATTAAAACTTCCAGTAGTCTTTTCTAAAGTTATGTTTTATTGTTGCCATCAAAATTAAAGAAATAAAGCAATGATCTGTCAATGGTGTGGCAGAAATGGAAAGGTTAGTGGCAAACTCAGAATGTTCCTCAGTAATAAGCCAAAAGTCTATCCGTGACTTAGAGGTTCTATTAGGTTTGACCCAGGAAAACTGAGTCTCATTAGGATGCTTTAACCTCCAGATGTCATTAAGGGAATTTGACAGGCAAAACTCCTGAATAATGTTATTAAAATGGTGACTTGTATAACTAGGAGATCTGTCCAGCCACTCATCTGATGCTAGATTTAAATCACCTCCAATTAGTACAAAATTTGTTTGAAATTTCGATTTAAGCTGTCTGACAACATTGTAATATTAGAAAATACAATCTTGTTTTACCCACTACTATTATAACCATAAACATTAACTAAAATAAGAAAAGTCCCTTCACTGTTCACCACAGCAGTAAGCCAGTGACCATGATGAGCATCAGACTGAAAAGTCACAATCTTCCCAGGGCAATTGTTAAGGCATATGGCGACACCTGCTGATCGATTGGAGCCATGACTAAACACAACTGTCTCTCCTCACTGTATCTTCCAAAAAGCAGCATCTTCTTCAGTAGTGTGAGTCTCTTGTAGAAAAACAAAATGTGTCTCCTGCTCCTTGCAAAACAAAAATATACCTTTGTGTTATACTTTGTCCTTTAGTCCCCTTGCATTTAACAAACAAAAAGATAGACAAGATTTCAACGAGAACATACGCCCACTGGAACTCACAGTGAACGGATCGAGAGTGTCAATAAGCTATCGACAATGAGATCAGAAAAAGAAAAGTGCAACATTTACAAAAAAAAGTCTCTCAAGAAAACAACACATTTCCCATTTTCCAAGACTTCATCATTAGGCAAAAATTTGCTACCATTCAATGAAAGCAAAGGGACCATGAAAGAATGCCACTTTTCCTTCAGCTCGCGCTTGTTTAATCCGTGGCCAAAGTACTCCCCTAGCCTCTCTCTCTACTTTGTTTAAACACTGGATGAGATTAGTGAAAGTCTCGTACTTGTTACCATTGTACCAAATGTTACAATTTTGTATTATTAATTATAGCAAGCATGTAATTTTACAATATGAAGTAACCCGATTATCAACCCGATTATCACTTTCAACCAAATTCCAACATCCGAACGACATCTTGTGCCTGCTTGGTGGGGGTTGCTCTATCTAATCTGATTTTGTCAGTGTGGAATGTCATGTTAAGAGGATAATGAATGAGCAGATATTTAACCCCTTAACGCCTGAATTTATATAGCTGTATATATATAAAAAAAATGATGTGTGTTTTTGCCTTTAAGTGGATGGTAAATAATGTTGAGATTATCAATTTCACTTTTGCACACCAAATAAATAGAATTTTTGGTATGTTGCAAATTTGCAACAACGGGCATTTAGGGTAATGTTTTTTACAAAATGGTAACATTAATAAAACACATTTTCCCATCTCAGGTATGTAGATTTTATTCATGGCACAAAGTTGTTAGAACTTATAAACTTTAATTGACAAATTAATGAATCTTGACAACAGCAAGAAACAAAACACTCTCCTACTCCCTAACATTGACAGTAGTTTTTATACATTCCATGTTACACTCTGTTTAACTCTTTCCTTGTTTCTCCAGTGCATACATTATATATTCTTATAGTGTTATATCCTAACATGCTATTTTTTGTAAAAAAAAATAATAATAAAAAAAAAAAAAAATTGGGCTGAAACCATCTAAATATAGCATTATTATAATATGTAGCCATTAGCCAAATCCAGCCGTTATGGACCAATGTCGCAAATTTGCTACAAACAGAAATCTACAAAGTACGTAAAAAATATTCGTCACATGAAGTCTATATGAATAACATAGCTATAGAAGCAATCAATAAGCTAGTACATATTTTTATCTTAGCACAACTTTTTTTCATTTTGGGCAATTTCTCCACATTTGCGCCCTTGATATGCGGATTTTGCAAACCAAAATATTAGCTTCGGTGACCCGGATGTAGTTTCCACTCCGACCGCTCCAACGAGAAACCAGTGCGTGCAAAATGTTCCTAGGTATGTATCGAATGTGCACAAACAGGCATTGGGGGAAAACACACGCTATCTCGCCTGCAGTCTGAATGGAAGGGGTTTGTTGCAAATTTGCGACAGTGGGCGTTAAGGGGTTAATAGTTTTCAGTATATTTTTGTGCGTGCCAATACACTCAATGTGTGTTCTGTTTCTTTGTCAGATCTTCTTCTTGTAATTTGTTGTATTGAATTGATTTTTGTCTAATTTAGAATCTGTCTAATTGTCCAATTTTGTTATTGTAATTATTATTATTTTTTTTTGCCTTTTGTGCTTATATTTAAGAGCTATACTTGTAGCATTACATAAGAAATGAACTGCCTCCCCTTTGAACAAACTTGCAAATAAATAGATTATTATTTGATCTGAGATCCGCTTCTTTTCATATGGATCTTTCATTAGCCAATCAGTCAAACCAGGAGATGGACGAGTCATGAGGCGTCATGTCAAACAAATCCGAAAAAGGCATACAATAGTGAGCGGTGAAACGCCCATGCCCGAGAGGACGGAGGAGCCGGTATATACCAGTCTTCAGGTCTCAGATACAGTATTGGAGGTGTAGTGGATTTTTCCCCTAAAACCCGACTAGCGTCTACAAATCGACACTTAATAACCTTTATACTCCAGCTCTTGCGTCTTCAGTCGAAAACTGGCCGAGTCTCTTACCCTAACTTACTTGCTTCCCTAAACTGACCTGCTGCGCAGCAGAAATGAACAGACAGACTTTCAGCAAATGTCCTCTAAATGCTTTAATAACGGCCGGGAGAGTCTTCGAGCAGTTCTCAGAGAACTCTCCCAAGAAGAATCAAGGCCGGAGGATCTCAGACAAATTCCATTGAGTTTTTATGTCAGTTTTTATAGTATAGAGGTATGACATAAATGTCAGGCTGCATTACATAATTTCCCCACTATTTGATTGGTTCTTCATATGCAAACCCCTATGTTACTAGGTAAAGCAAACTCTGATCTTGCGGTGACTTCATCTGTTAATCACAAGATTCTAACAGACTGTCTAGTTTCATTTCCCAAAACTAAGTTATTTTTTACAGACATACGCACACGGTCAAAGACACAAGTTTTCCATTGGTTTCATACAGTACATCCTGTTCCATTGTTAGATGTTAAATAAGGTTAGATGTTAGAAACATGGTTATGAATATACAGTTTAAAATTTCCACGACAGAGGCCCTGCGCCTGCAGACTCTGCCGTCACCACTTCGGTCAGAGAGAGAATGACTGCTTCTGAGACAGCTCAAGCACACCCCTCAGTTGTTGAACAGACAAAAGCAGGAGTAGATCCACTACCTGCGCTGCGCCGTTCCGAGTGCACAAGACAGACTCCTGCTTATCTGAAAGACTTTGTGAAATAGTAGTGAGATCCCTCAAGTCAGAGCAAGAATGAGCTCTGGGACTCACTGGAAGGATGGTAGTCTACCCACCTTCCTAGTTCATTTTTTTTTTTTGTGTGTGTGTGTCTTAACTCTTTTCACGGAGTTTAATTATAAAAAGAAAGAAACGTGAGAGTGCCAGGCGGTGTATGTCTGTGTTAACTGTTCAACAAGGTGATCAGACTGTCTGGAAGAGTTTACTGTTGATTTGGTTTTATTTCTCTGTGTTAACAGTATTAAGTATAATGTCACCCTTACAGTACATTTGTGAGTAGTTTGGGGGAACATATGATGTTTGATCACTGGAGTATTTTTTCTCTTAAGGGGGGAGGGATGTGGTATCCTGATATTTATGTTACCGGCAATTCCACTCCACTCCACAAGAGGTGCAGTTGACCTTCAGGATCATGTGGGTAGTCTGAGGGGGAATGTAAACAATATAGAGGAAGTGACAACTTGTTGTATGGATGCTCTGTTACACTAGTAAGTCAATAAAACACTAAGTACAGTTATAGTGCATGATTCAGTCCTTATATTACTGAAGTTACCACACTAATCCTAAACAGCAGGTGTGTTTGAAGAACCGAATTAGCCTGATCATGATTAGCGCGATGATATCATCTTGAATGTGTCATTTAATCTCGGATGTGTTAAAGGACAAGTTCGGTATTTTACACTTAAAGCCCTGTTTACAGATCGTTTCTGATGAAATAGAACGGTTAAGATTAAAATTTGGACACATGCTGCTGTCCCGAGAATTTTAGGTTTCTTTCGCTTTCCCCAAAACCTCCAGAATGGCTGCATAGGTGCACTGGAACAATCCTTCCTAAAACGCATTAAACTTTCTTTTACAAAGACGTGAAACACACCGAGTGGTCAGGGGTGTTCACTGATATGCTCATACAAGAATCGCTGCAAAAGATGCTTTCCAACAGGTGTTTTACCATTCGTTGTAAAACTGTGGACCTATTTTACCAAATGCCTCACACCCGAACATTCTTCCGTTGAGAGCTTGAATAATAGACACTCCAGCCCAGTTTCCGGCGGCGGAGTAATACTGTACCTCACAGCACATCCAATACAAGTCAATGGAGTTGGACAAAAACTACGATAAAACCTGTTGGAAAGCATCTTTTACAGATTTTTGTGTGAGCATATCAGTGAACACCCCTGACCACTCGGTGAGTTTCACGTCTTTGTAAACGAAAGTTTGGTCTCTCTTTTTTATGTAAAATTATGAGTTAAAGACATAAATTTACATTTGATATACAGTAGGCTATATAAAAAAATATTCAGGCCTTTTGCCTCCTCTTTTTAAAACACCACCGCACACCACTAGTATAAGCCTATTCTATCGCACGAGTTCATGTTTTCATTTGGCATGCTCTTTATGTGCAAAAGTCATCTTTTATGCACATAAAAGATGACTTTTGCACATAAAGAGCATGCCAAATGAAAACATGAACTCGTGCGATAGATACGCGGTGGGAGAAAATTGGGCTGGATAATCTCATGCAAATTATTAGAAACTGTTAGCTAGCTACATCTTAAGTCAAGTGCCCTTGAGTGATAGTATAATTCAGGGACGTGCACAGACATTTTGAGGGGCAGGGGCTCAAGTGAAATAAAGGGCACCTCTCATAATTACTTCTTTTTTTTTTTTTTTTTTTTTTTTAGAAAGTGTATATATTAATGCAACTCTGACTTCCTTTTTAAAAAAATTATTTAAAAAGTTAATTAATTTTATCTTCCTCAAACTCACGCAATTGTTTCATTTTCAAAAGATGCAACTAGTTTCAAGTAGCCTATATATTTAGAATAACCTAAATAACTGCATCAAGCAGAGGGGCGTGTTTTACTAATAATTTGTTTATTTTTGCACAAGGCATTACATCATTTTAATTATTTTGGTGTTATCAGAATACATAACACTTTAAAATCAACACAAATATTCACTCTAAACTGAAGAGGGCTGTTGCTGCTATTTTGTTAACTTACTGAAAAAAAAATCACTGCAAAAATGATTGACAAAATACAAAAATACAGCAATTTAATAAAATTATTAAAAAAAAAAGGTCTTCTACTTCAAAATAAAATCTGTTACTTCCATTCCCTGGTTGTCTCTCCTTCCTCCCTTACAGTGGCAACCTTCTGGGGCCATGTCCCTGTAGAAGTTTATGCATGTACACACACACACACACAATAACTGATGGTGACTGACATGGACTTAGTTTCACATTTGAGGGAGGACTGTATCATCATCATCAAATAAAACCTTCAAAATCCACATTTAGATGGAGTTTGTTTTAAAACTACTACACTCTAAAAATATTCTGTGGCTTAGTAAATATTACAGAAATATTTAACTTTATTAAAATCTCTGAAAATCTTACTTGATTGTTTGAATTAAACTTACCAAAATAATTTAGTAAAAATTCAATAAAAGACAATGTCATGTATATGGTTGTATGGAATACTATTTTATAAAGGTTTAGAAGAAATAAAAAAAGTTAAATTGCTCATAAATAAAAAGTTAATTTATAAATATTGTTATTTTTAATGTTTAATGTTAACTTATTTCTACTCAGTTTTATGTATTAATGTACCAGATGCAGTTACTCAGATTTACTACATATTTTAGAGTGTATCCTCCATCTGTTTGCATCTGTAGATTTCTTCTAAATTCACCAATTTAGATTTCTAAATTTCAGGGGGAAAGACTCTTGATGTAAGTCATTAACTGGGGACGTTCTGTATGCAAATTAGGCGTCAACTAGTGATAGTTCACTTTGAAATTAAATGTTGGTATGTTTTAGCTTACCTTAAGGACATCCAATATGTAGGTGTCTTTTTTTCCGCAGTAGTTTAAATTTTGATATTTTTAGGTCAAACCGTTCTTGTCTGTCAGTCATATAATGATGGTCACGGTCTCAAAGAGGATGCACAGAGTCCAAATTAAAACAATTCCCCATCGTCCAAATTAAACAATTCCCCATCGTAAGTACACATTGATGGCCTAAGACACAAAACGAGCGGTTTGTGTGAGAAAACGAACAGTATTTATATCGTTTTTAGCTCTTATACACAACACAGCCACGTCCAAGTGATCAATGATTCCCAGTGTAATCACCTCCACCTCACAAAGTAGAGTGTCATATTAAAACCATGCGGACGCAGCTTGTAATATAAACATTCTGATAATAGGTTATGTCTGAATGCAAATATGAATGCAAAACTATGTAAAAGTAGAATAAAGTAGAATAGTTTTTCTAACTATCAACAGTCAGCCTCGCCAAACTATGAATCACTAACTCTAACTCTAACTCTAGTCCAGGGGGCATTTTACAGAAACTTTCTATCTTAAGTTAAGATCTGACAAGTTCATTTAGGATTCTTCACAAATTCATAGTACAGAAACAAATGAACTTAAATTGATACTTAACTTCTATTTTTACAAAATCTCATCTAATCTATAGTCAGGAAATCTTAAACCACTCCACTGAGTTCAGTTCTCTACTCTCAGGTCTTTTAATGAAATGCTACAGAAAGAGACGTTTTGATAAGCTTAGCAGAAAAGGCAAAGCCTATCACTATATTCTGTGGGAGTCTTGTGATAGAAATATTTTATGTAGGCTAATGGGTGTTTTCAACATTAAATGTACAGAGAAATACAGACTAAGGATGCTTAGGTCAAAGGTCATATATACTTTACCAAAACGAGCTTAACACAGTATAACTAACAGTCATATGATTAGCTCAGATCATTACAAACCAATCACCAGAACACATCACAATGAAGAAGACTTGAGTGACATTGATTTCTACTCAACTGTGTGATGAAGCAGAATCAGTCTCTCACTGACCTTTACTGTACTTTGATAAAGTGTACTTATTATACAAATAATATACTTTAAATGTATACACTTAAGTGTGACTTAAATGCAATATTTTCGTGCACTACACATTAAGTGTAATTGATTTCAAATATATCACATTAAGTTGAAATAAAATGCAACAAGTTGTCATTAAGAGAGATGTTTTTGGGACAACTTAAGTGGGACTGTAATACAACTTTATATGTACTTTCATAATTGCTTCTAGTGTCTTTAAAATTGATTTAAAGTGCACTGCTCAATGCACTGACAAGCAATTAACTAAAATGTACTGTTAACAATACACTTAAGTGTGAATTAAATGTAGTTTCCACCGCTTAAGTGCATTTTGTTTGTATTTAATTTCTAATTTGTCACAAATTAACTTCATATTAAATGCAATTAGTTGAACTTTTGAATGCTTTTTTAAGCAACTTAAATGGGACTTTAATACAAATGTAATAAGTACTTTTATAATTGCATATATTGTATTTAAAATATAAAGTGTACTGTTTAATGAACTGACAAGCAATTAAAGTGAACTAAAATGTACTTTAATGTCAGTTAACAATACACTTAAATGTAATGTTTTCACCGCTTAAGTGCATTTTATTTGTATTTAATTTCAAATGTATCACAAATTAAGTTCTTTGCTAATTATGTTTTTTTTAAACAACTTAAATGGGACTTTAATACAAATGTAATACTTTCATAATTGAAAACAGAAAGGAAGATATTTCGAAGAATGTCAGTAACCAAACAGTTTCCTGGTCCCATTGACTTCCATAGTAGAAAAAAACAAAACAAAAAAAAAAACATGTTGGCTAATACATAACCTAATATTAACAAATGAGACCTAATTAAAGTGTTACCGAACCTTGTTCATTTTAGCTCTTAAACCTTTACATAGCACCAACATTAAACAGGACAAAATGCTTTCTCCAGCATTACAGTGAATATAAGTTTGTCTAAAAACAAAAATCAAAAACTGAAGAAATCCAAAGGCACAAAAACAAGAATCAATTTGATTTCCAATTTGACCAAAATCATTTGTCACCCATTTTTCTGAAGTTTTTGGAAAGTGCTGTTTATGTCAATGTCCCAGAAGCTCTCCAGAGTAAATGTGAATGGAAATGTTTCAAAGAGGCAGGAAAGTCAGAAAAAATACAGAAGGAAAACATTTGTAAAACAGATCCAGTCCATTATTATATTTGGCTCAAATGAATGAAAGTGATAGATATACAGTTGCGCTTTAAAGTTTATATTCACCTTGCAGTATCTGCAAAATGTTAATAATTTTAGCAATAAGAGGGATCACAAAAATGTATATGTTCTCTTTTTATTTAGTACTACCCTGATGAAGCAGTTTATTCTGCAAAGCGTACGTAAACTTTTGACTGCTAACTGTTGATGAATGTGTGATGTGATGAATTACCTCAGTCATCAGGGTCACATCGTAGTGCTGGGCAAGGTTACTTTTATTTCCCACAAACACCAGGACTCCACTGACCACGCCATCTTCACTGACACTGGGCTTGAAGTGATTAAAAATAGAGAACATTTTTATTGCTACTTTACAGGGAATTAAACATAACTTTATCAATTACACAAATATAGATAAATTACACATGCAAACCTAAGACCCATGCAAATTGAGAAAGGTAATCTTGAATTTTGAGCTTGCCGCACATAGCTATCTTCATGAAGGATGTTCCTCTAGGCTACCACGGTTGACACAGTAATGCTGCAGCCTTCTTCCTTTTGTTTGATACCTGTAAATATATGATGATTATACTGGCATATGTAAATGCACAAGTGGGAATTAATTACTTGCAAATGGAAAAGATTCAAAGCGTTTACAAGCTATAGGGATAGTTAGTGACTTGATAGCAGTGTTTTAGCTTGATCAAGGTGTGCTGTCTTGGCAATAATTCATGATAAATCTTGTAACATCACCTCATCAATACAGGTCTGTGATTCCACACTGCTTGTACACTGTATATCCAATAACAAATATGAACTGATCCTGAAAAATTAATGTTTAAATCCAGATAAGCACAAAAATATTACATATTCCAAAACAAATAGTAAATGAACAACTCACTCTTCAAATGCCAAACGAAATTAAATACATTACAAGCATTATTTCTAGAGGTGGGTGATATATGAAATATGTATGGTGGTTATAAGATTGATTAATATTAAATGTGTAAGAGCCATTATGCTCTATTTAAATGGCTGTTGTAGTTCCACTGGAGAACACTGGGTGGAGTATGGGTTTAGGGTATATAGGTAATCAGAGAGCAAGAGACGTTAGGTGTAATGGGGAAGCAAACCATTTTTGACCAGGGGGGCAGGGATTTGTATTATTTTGAAGGTTCCCCGGGCGCCGCCATTGGCTAGCGATACCCCGCCTGCTGTTAGCATCCCATTGACTCCCATTCATTTTGGCGTCACTTTGACAGCGAATAACTTCACATCTGAGGCGTTTAAAGACTCCATTTGTCCATTATTTAATTCTAAAGAAACACGAAAATGTATAAAATGCTCCATTACCTTGTAGCTTACGTTATGGCCCTGTAGAAGCAGTTTTTGAAGTAGGCTAACGATTGCGTCACAGCCACGCGACTCTCTGTCGCACAGTAGGAAATTACCGTATGGACAGGAGGAGAAGCTCGCGGGCAATCGGGAGGACGTCGAGGCAAAATGACAAAGTAATTAATCAGAACACCTACAAAAAGTTTCTCCTGCTCCAGCTCATGGACAGCTCCTACTCACGCTCTCCGTCTCTGCGAGTTTCGGAAGGGAATGATTCAGATTGATCTTGGCACAGCTACTAGAAGACAGACGGTTTGCTCACATCACATCTACGTCGTCGAGCTCAGTTTGAGTCTGCGCAGTACGCTGGACCCCCAGGAAGTAAGAGTTTCTAATTGGCTTCACTTTGTCTCCGTTGAATCCAATGGGGTCGCTGTGTCCATTTCTTTTACTGTCTATGTTTTTGACATCAATTGAATGGACAAAACCTGACTTTTTTAATGACATAAGGGAGAATAAATGATGACAGAATGTTCATTTTGGGTTAACCGGTCCTTGTCTTGTTGTGCATTAATACCATTGTGCATTGTTATTTTCTTGTGAAGTGGTTACTTAAACTTTCAGGATACATTCATATCTCAGATCATCTTCTTTGCTGCAATCAAGATCGCCTCAAAGTGTTTGGCTGGTTGGTGAATGATTGTGAACCCTTGTTTTAGCAATAATGCAAGTTATCTGTATTAACTCTCAGTTGATCTTCAATTCTGTTTGGAAAGGGGTGTTCAAACCTGCTCCTAGTCCTGGAGGGCCAATGTCCAGCAGATGTATCTCCATCTTGCCCAACACGCCTGACTGGACGTTTGTAGTGATGCTGAGTATGTGGTTTATTTAGTTCAGGTGTGACTGTGGCCATTGTTGGACTCTGGAGTTGAGTTATACTGTAGTTAGTGATTGAGGCTGACCTCTGCTTATCTGGCGACCAGTTAAAAAAATACTTCTACTTAATTTGACTCTTGCATATTTTTGCTTTCAAATATGCATTCAGACCTAAACTTTTATCAGAATGTTTATATTACTAAACAGGTTCTTGAATTATTTTTACTTTGAGTTTACAGGGATAAAGATCATGGGTTATCAGTTGCACGTCCTAATGGCAATTTCAATTACATTTCCAGGTTATAATAGTAGTATAATAATAATATAATAATCATATATAATAATTGTAAATAATTATAATTATTATAATTATAATAATACTTATAATAAATAGTGGCAGTGTGCTGATTTGTGAACGTTGCAGACTCAAATGCTTGTGCATGTTTTTATTTAAGTGCCATTTTAGTGTTAATGGACTCGATCGACTCTAATCTATGTTTTGATCATCGTTCTGAATCTGATCTGGATGAAGTCTTTGACAAAAACGTGATTTTCTCAGCTTTTTACTCAAAAAGCTTTATGAAACTGACCCACATTCAAGTGTTGATCAAAAAGAATGCATTAAGCTAGAATAAAACTGAAAAGCGTTGGTTCTTTCTTTTGATATATTGCATGTTCAGATATTCGTACAAAGGAATATTCTGGGGGCCCTGAAAATGTTGTGAAATAGTCAAAAAATGCAACAAAAAAAAAAAAAAGGCTGACAGGGAAAGAGTTAAGATATAGTGTTTGAGTAAGGTGGAGCTGATTACACTGGGAATCATTGATCAATCACTCTGGGTGTGTTTTAAGGACTGCCTGTCCCCTTCAGAGCTGTATTTAAGCAGCAGACTGACCAAACACATCACACTTCTCCAGCTTTGACCAGGCGAGCTGCTCTTGAGAAGAATTTCAGACTGCAGTCATCCATGTAAGTATACTTTCACTCAAGGGCACTTGACTTAAGATGTAGCTAGCTAACAGTTTATAATACTTTGCATGAGATTATCCAACACAGTTTTCTCCCACTGCGTATCTATCGCACGAGTTCATGTGTTCAATTGCCATGCTCTTTATGCTCCCATTGACTTTAATTGGTTGTCTAGAACAGCATTCCAACAGGTTATTTTAAATGAAAAGTCAAAATATGTTTAAGTTAGGTTTAAAATGTTATGGGTAGGTTTAGGGAAAGGTTTGGGGTTATATTTACGAAAATAATTATCAGTCTGGATCTGGGCATTTCCCCTGATGAGGCAAGGGAGGCGGTGCCACCTCAAACAACTGGATGAGAAAAAATCCATATTATAAAAATAAATCAAAGCAAATATTACCAAATGTGACATTAAAAAGTGTATAAATCACTAGTTTTTCTAAAGTAACACTGTCCAACAGTGGCATCCGCAGGGTTACAGGGAGCGTCTGCTGTTTTCCTCTTGGCCACGACTCATGTTGAGGAGCTGTGGGAACATTTTAGGCTTGTTGGACTTGAACCGGCGCTGCACAGACCGATCGGTTTATGACATCAAAGTACCGCGAGAGCAACTCAAAAGCATTATGAGCGTCTGCTCTCTCTTCACTCTCGCGGTACTTTGATGTCATTCACCGATCGGTCTGTGCAGCGCCGGTTCAAGTCCAACAAGCCTAGTATCAGGGTGCTGGAGGGCGGGACATGATAAACGCTTTTTGACTGTCTCAGTTTGTGTAAATCTATAGGGTTCAGAGTATTTCTTTTTTTCCCACAGTAATTTCCCACATGTCTAGTACAATTATGTGGTTTTGTTTTAGTGTATAAGTTTTTCTTGATATACCCCGATAGAATGGAAGTGAAATGTGACAACATGCCCCATAGGTGAAGTTCATTGTAACATGAACATTTGACAGCTTATAATGGTATCTGATCTAATCAAAAAAAATAAATCAAAAAAAAAAATAATAATATATATATATAGTAAACCTGTTGTAGGAGACTCCAAAACAACATTAGGAAACTTTAAAATAGCAGAATAGGGTCACTTTAAAGAAACATATCACCTGTTAAATAACATATTGGAGATTAAAATATTATCAGATTTGTCTAATTTAAAATCAATACCAAAAAATAGAGATGAGAAAATAACATAAGAAAGAAATGTACTTTTGCTATGGTTAAATGCATGTTCTTTGATATCTCCCAAAGATTTCAGAATTTTGGCGCAATTTCAGCTCGTTTCAAGCCGCAACATAAAAGAGGGATCATACACCAACGCTTAATGAATACTAGTTGTTTTATTTTCTTTAACAAATACAACAATAACCACAAAATCAAACATAAGTATAGGGGGAAACAAAGAAAAAAGTTTCCCTTTTTAATATAAAAAAACATAATTTTTATAAAAGCATCACAAGCGTTATATATCTCATCCCTAGCATTAAGCCAATCGTCAGGTCAACCGAACCACAGGCTCTTCAACACAATGGTAACCACAAAAACTCACACATACCAGAAACGGTTTTAAATTCCAAAATAATAGAACATTAAACACTAACATATCTCCCCCTATATTAATATTGAGCAAAACAAATGAAATAACACCTAGTTTTAACATTTGCTCCAGTCTGAAGCAAAGCATGCTGGGTACTCATTCAGTGAATGCATGTGTATATACTGTATATATGTGTGTGTGAACATACATTCACATATGGGAACATGTATGCAATATATGTAAAGGATGAAACCTTTTGTGAATATCACATGTTATGCTATTTTTGTCTTCAGTTATAAATATGTTATATGTATTAATATATAGCCAGCATGGTCAATGCATATATCCCATTATATTGAAAAATATAATCACTAATTTCCCATATATGGAAATGTATTATGTAATATATTGCATTATATTTTGCAGTATAATTCCATATAGTTTTGTTCCGTAAGGGAAGACACAGCCGACAAGAGGCAACAACAGCTTTTGTCTTGGTGTGTCCCGGGCTTTAGAGAAAACATGTTAATATCTTCCACCAGAGGAGAATAAATTAACAAAGCTTTGGAGACACAAGGTTGGGAGTGTAACATTTTGAAATTAAATTTACTTTCATAATATGCTCTAAGTTTCTTTCTTAAACCAAAGTTTAAATGCAGAGAAATAAGAATACTAATAGCCTAATAATTCCACTTACTACTGATAAAAAAAAAGAAAAAAATGAAACTGACCTGGATATTGTGTATCAGATGCATGTAAAAGTTGATTTCTGCCTGAAGAGCACGCCAAATGAAAGCATGAACTCGTGTTATAGATACGCTGTACCACAGGACTACACAACAATAGCCACTTTTCCACCATCGGCCAAACTGTTCTCGGTGCTTAATTGCTCCTTTCCGTGCCAATCCGGCCCAGCCGGTATGGATATGGTTTCATTTCCATGTGGGATTGATCCCAGCACTCTTTGCAATGTGTTCAAACGTGTCAGTCATTGCCTTTATAACACAAGAGTTACAGACGTATGAGATACAAATGAACTCACTGCGTTACGGAGGATGATCGGATATTTCTGTTAGTAACTTGTTTACTATGCTCTAATAGTGCACTTGGCCAGCGACATAGAGCCAGACAACAGACAAGTGACCAATCCTGTGTGGCGATGTCACAACATGCATGGTTAGCCAACGGTGCTGAGACTTCCGAGCCGAGAATGGTTATTAATCGAGCCGTGCCGAACCAAACTCTAGTGGAAATATAACATTAACCATTCCTTACCACTCTTAGATCCGTTTGGGCTGACAATGGAAAAGCAGCTAATATTTCCCAACCCTGTTCCCAGAGGAATGCCAGAACTGCACATTTAGCATGCTTGCCTATTCAGACACACCTGATTCAAGTCAGCTTATTAGTAGATACTCCAAGACCCGAAATGAATGGGTCAGTTAAGAAAGAAGTCCAGCGTGTGCTGTTGTTGTGTCTCCAGAAACTAGGTTGGGAAACACTGTATTAAAGTTTAAAGCTGATGTTAATTCTGATCTGATATTGCTTTCAGATCCATTTAATTCCAAGATGTCCGACACAATGAATCTACATCTAATTGGTGGACAAGGAGGTCGTCCATTCTCATTTACTGGTCAAAACAATGGTGCCAGTTTAGAGAAGATCGGAGTCTGGGTGGGAGAATCGCAGGTGAAGGCTGTCAGGATCTGGCTTTCAGATGGGAGAGTTGAAACTTTTGGAGAAGGTTCTGGACCGTATCAAGAGTACAAGTTCACACCTGGTGAGTGTTTCACCTCACTTTCCCTGTGGGGGAACGGAGCAGGAACACGTCTTGGAGCCATCAAATTCAAGACCAGTCAGGGGAGAGTTTTTTGCAAAGATGACAAGCTGGAGTTTAAAAACAGAATATCCCATGGATGTCGGGTCTGGATATTGTTTGGGAGTTGTAGGAAGAGCTGGTTCTGACATTGACAGCATGGGATTCATGTTTCTCAAAGCAGTTGAATCAACAGTTCTCACCGATGTCCAGTATCCCACTCTCCACCAACTGATACCAAAGGTGACAGTAGAAGAAATCAAATCCCTCACTTTCAGGAACGACTCCTCCGCCACAGACAAACAACAACTTGAAAGCTCAAAGAAAATAACTAACAAATCTTCATGGTCTGTGAGTGCAAGTTTATCTGCAACATTTAGTATGTCTGTGAAGGCTGGGATTCCAGGGATTGCTGAAAGTACTGCAGGATACAGTGTCACCATTGGAATTCAAGGCACTTATGGTCAGGAGTACACAGATGAGAGAACCAAAACTCTGTCTACATATGTAGAAGTCCCACCAGGGAAGAAGCTGCATGTTTCAGTCACGATTGCCAGAGCCACTTTTGACCTGCCTTACACTGGCACAGTGAAGATGACCTGCAAGAACGGCAGTGTGTTTGAGTATGAAACCAAGGGCACATACAAAGGCGTCACTTACACTGATATCAAAGTGGATACCAAGGAATCTCCTCTGTAATGTCAAGACAGATTTCACATGTAATGCACAAGTTCTTTGATTACTTCTAATTGTGTCAATCATGTATCAGTTGCTTTACATTCAGACCTCATTGTATTTTTTGGGTGTTCAGGGGAAATATATATATTCAATATTTGTTGTTTTCAAATAACCTTATATAATACCAATACACAAATATTCATGTAGCTTCATACTTTGTGTAATAAATTAAAAATAATCTCCAGATACTGATTCTGTTATAATGTGTTTAAAATGACATTTAATAATACTAAAAAATAATAAGTATTAAATAAACCCTGTGTTGCAAGCATTGTTCCCTCTTCTTATTTTCTTATTTTCATTATTTTTCTCTATTGGGGCGAATATTTCGGCCACATGAGCAACCGTCTTTATACCAGATCTGAAAAGTGGTTGAATCATATAGTTGTAAGTTGTAACTTTAATGTGCTATTTCTATTTGATTTGACCCTTAAAGTAACTTAGTGATTTAATAATAATATACAGTATCTCTGTCGTTCTATGATGCTGTAGTTCATTTGAATGTGCAGAAATGCTTAGGGTTAGGGTTGGGATCTCAGTCAAGGAGTAATTTCTCACAATATAGTGACACTTTATAGTTAACATAATGTATTACTTGCTTACATGAAGCGCCTTTTTATATGGATTTAATAACCCATCCTGCCACATATGGATTAAAAGAGAGTCCAATCACAGCGAGTTCTGCGATAAAGTCACAGCCAATGACAACCCATCTGAATAGAGGCGTCACATTTACTAGTTTATTTATGGTAAATGATGACAGATCTCTTTCACGGCTGAAGGGATTGATTCCTTAAATATTTAATATTTAGACTGTTACATTGATTTTTTCTCTAATTAAATAATAAAAAGAAAAAGAAAAGAAAAATTCTAAGCAGTGTCCTACAGCAGGGGTAGTCTTGCAGTATTCAACTAAAGATAATTGCATTTACTAAAGTGCTTCTAACATTTACAGAGTATGTATAGTATATTAATGATATAAATGAAACCACTTCTTTGGAATTAAAATAAATGTAACAAACCACTGTATTAAAAGGTTTAATAAAGCTACATGCTAGACATTTTTTTTTAAGTCCATCTAAATATAAATGTAACAAACTCACAGATTATAGTCCAGTGTGTCATTTCTGTTATACTCTATCAGCACCAAACATAATTCAGAAGGTTTTCCTGAACATCTTCAATCTTTCGGACAAACTCGATGATGATACTGTACATAACTGTGTTATTTCTTTCTGTACAGAGTGTTGCATAACTAAACGTTAAATGCATTTATGTATTAAGTTCACTGATATGTGGATATTTCCATTATTAAAAGTATCTCTTTATTAGCAAGCTGTATTCATATGAGTTTGTTAAAAACAACAACACGATTTAGAAACTAGCGGGCCAGTTATCAGCAGTGTAACTGATCTGATTATGACAAAATAATCGAACATCTGTTGTCATTTCCACTCTTGCAAACAGAGGAAGGTTATGAGGCTGTATCGTTGAACATGAACAGACAGGGCAGTGGCGGTTCTACAGTGAATTACACCCTGGGCGAGATCCCCTTCGAGCTAGAGATGAAATGGCATGAACATTTAATTTATGATTATAGTGATTTGAGTGAAGTTCAAATAAAGTTTTGACAAAAAAGGTTTTATAAAAAGATAAACCTCATTTCAGCCTTTAACCTGCCATCCGTGCTTGCCGTCTCTTGCGCGCTCTTTTATGAGTCCATCAAACAACTGTGGTGAGTAGGATCAGTCAACAAACACGGTGAGTAATGTCTTCTCCTGTTATTGTCACTTGCACTTCGTGTCACATGTATAGGCCTTCTCTGTCAGCGGTGAGGACTACACGTGATAAATGCAGGGAGATAGTCAGGCTGACGGAGAAGATTTCAGAACTAGAGACACGCATCCAAACTTTAATCGAGGATGGTAAGAATGCAAGGGCTTTAGATACTGCTTTGGATGCAACTAGCTTAGTGAATTCTGTACATTGTTCGGTTCCGGCTGAAGTAGAGCCCGTGCAGCAGGGCAACTGGGTGACCGCAAGACGCTGTAGTCGCGGGACAAAACACCGCTCTTCCGTTCCAATTACCATAACGAATAGATTCTCCCCACTCAGTGAAACACCCACTGTGAATCCTGTTGAAAGTGCCCTAGTTATTGGTGATTCTATTACATGGAACGTGAAAATAAAGACACCAGCCACCATAGTCACATGTTTGCTGGGAGACAGAGCGCCTTACATCAAAGCAAACTTAAAAGTGCTGGCTAATGCTAATCGTAAATTCTCTAAGATTATTATTCACGTCGGCACTAATGATGTTCGGAGATCACTAAAATTAATGCTAAAGAGGTGTGTGAACTTGCAAGTACGATGTCAGGCACTGTAATTTGCTCTGGCCACCTTCCTGTTCGCAGGAGTGATGAAATACTTAGTAGACTGTCCTCACTCAATGGTTGGCTGTCTAAGTGGTGTCGGCAGAATAATATAGGGTTCATAGACAATTAGAAAAGTTTTTGGGGCAGACCTGACCTGTTAAAAAGAGATGATATTCATCCCTCCTGGGACGGTGCCGCTCTTCTCTCTAGTAATATGGCACAGTCAGAGCTCAAACATGAATTGGGGCTCAGATCAGGAAGCAGACAGACTGGCTCACGTCACATCACTGAGGTCAGATAAATCCCATCACATAGAGACTCTTTCACCTAGATATCATCACATAGAGACTGTGTCTGTTCCCTGAATTAGGAAATACAAAAAAACTCCCAAACCCATTTAAGGGTAAAAATTGAATCGTTGTTCAACAAATAAAAAGTAAGATATAATACAGATAAAACATATAATACTCGGGTTGCTGAATATTCAATCCCTTACTTCAAAAGCACTTATTGTTAATGACATGATTACAGATTATAACCTAGACAGAAACCTGGCTAAAACCAGACAATTACATTACTTTAAATGAGTCCACCCCCAAGATTGCGGTTATAAAAAACGAGTCACGTCTGAAAGGAAAAGGGGGTGGTGTTGCTGTAATCTATAGTAATATCTTCAGAATTACTGAGAAGTCTAGTTTAAAATATAATTCTTTTGAAGTGTTTGTGCTTAATGTAACAATATAGTGTAAATGATAAATTGCGCTTGACATTTGTGCTGGCTACTGTATACAGGCCACCAGGGCACCATACAGACTTTATCAAAGAATTTGCTGATTTTTTTTCTCTGTGTTAATACTGGCTGCTGATAAAGTCCTAATTGTTGGTGATTTTAATATACATATAGATAACGAAAAAGACGCATTGGAATTGGCATTTAGAGACATTCTGAACTCTATTGGAGTTAGACAACATAATGTTCTCAGCAGACAGCAAAATATTTTAAAAGAGTTACTTTGAACTCAACAGAATTTCAGGAGAAAGAGTTTGAGAACATTATACACAGTGAAGCTGCTTGAAATGCATATTAAAAGAGAGAGGACACATGACAAAGACATGTACAAGCTGAATGCTGAAGAAGAGTTATTGTGTTTGTTAGCTTTAACTAAAAGACGAAGGAGAAGAAGATGGTATGTCCGCCCATTAAACGCCACCAGGCAAATAGATGGAGAGTACAGTGTACTTGTTAAAGAAATGCGTGCAATGGACGAGCAAATGCACTTTGGCTATTTTAGAATGTCTGCTCAGCGGTTCGACGACTTGCTACATCGTATCCGACCGTATTTGGACCATAAAAGAACCCACACCAGCCCAGTAAGCTTGCAAGAAAGACTGGCAGTCACGTTGCGCATACTGGCATCTGGAAGTGCCCAAAAATGTGTTGCCTCAAGCTACAAATTGGGATCAACCACAGTTTCAGTGGTGGTGAGTGAGGTCTGCCAAGCAATATGGACTGCATAAAAAGGCGATTTTGTGTCTCCACCAAAAGGCAACGAGTGGCTTGACATCAAGCATGAGTTTTGGAGAGTGTGGAACTTTCCCAACTGTTTGGGGTGTGTGGATGGGAAACACATCCTAATCAAGGCACCCCCAAATGCTGGAAGTGACTTTTATAACTATAAAGGCACCCACTCAATTGTTCTAATGGCAGTCTGTGATGCCAGGTATTGTTTTACTATGGTGGACATTGGCTCTTACGGACGTGAAAGCGATGGTGGGATTTTCAAGGACAGCATTTATGGTTCAAGACTTCTTAACGGCACTCTTGAACTCCCACGACCTGAAAACCTGCCAGGCACCAACATTAAACTTCCACATGTGTTCCTAGGAGATGCTGCATTTCCACTCCATGTGAACCTGATGCGCCCATATCCAGGTAAAAACAAATTGTGCCACATTAATTAATATAACATGTATTTGATATGATTGTGAATAATGTAAGAAAGAACATTATCTTAAATCTGTTAAATTGTTTGTTTTACAGGTGCCAACTTGGATGAAGCCCGTAAAGTCTATAGACACTCGCGGGCCAGACGAGTCATCGAGAACTCTTTTGGTATCTGTTATGTGGTGGTGCTTTAAATTGCTGAATGTTAATTGTTCTATCTGAGATCGCAGGTGCAGTCATGAATGACGTCATGGGAAAACCCCGTATTTAAGCCGGTCCGGAATTGAGGCTGGTCTCTCTCGTCTCTCTCGGTTCTCTCAGCTCTCGCGACGCTCGCTGCTCTAGCTGCCTCCACCCTTCTGATCAGTGACAGCTGGGGTTTCTTGCCACATGGCGAGCAGTCCACGACCTTCGCCTCGGCTGTTCCAGATCATGGACTGAGTTTTTATTTTGGTTATTTTCAAGCCAGGTAGTGGGTATTTTCTTTGATCACTTTTATTATTTAGTTAATACAGCGTAGGAAAGCAGTGGTCCGGAAGACTCACTCTGTTTGTTGTTTTCTTCGGGAGCAGATAAGATCTTGCTTACAGAGTTAGATAGTCAGGCTTTCTGTTTTCCTTTTGCTACCCTACCTGTGCTATTAGTTTGATTTATTGTTTATTGTTGGTGCGCTCTCTCATGTTTCATTAAAAGAAACGATGTACACTTTGAAACTTCACCCAATCGTCTGTGATTCTTAATATGTACGGTCCTTGTCTTACATGTGTTTTAACGAGCCAAATTGGATAAAGGGCCTTAACAGTATCCTTGCGGCACGCTGGAGGATTCTAGGGTGGCCAATGGAGTTTCATCCGGAAAAGGCTGTGGATGTTGTGAAGGCTTGTGTGGCTCTTCACAACATGTTAACCCTCACTGATGCTGCAACATCATCTGCATCCAAGTACATTCCTCCAAATTTTGCCGACGGTACATCAGCAATTGGGGAACAGATGCCAGGAGAATGGAGAAGGCTTGTTTCTGGGGACAGCAACTTGCTTGCTGCAGGAAGGATGTCAACTGCACGAGCATCCCGGGCTGCCGTTGCAGTGAGAAATGACCTGAAGTCATTTTTTCAACACAACAGGGACTTGTACCATTGCAGGAATCTGTTGTCAGAAGGGGCTGTTTACAGTAAAGTTGCGAACTAGCAACAAAGTTATTGAACAGTGTTGTTGTCTTGTGTTTGTTTTGTCCTTTATTATACTAATTTTAATTTTAATAAAGCAATAACACATATTATACATGTTGTGTTTTCATTCTTGTTATATAAACTGTATCAAAATGCTCATGTAACAATCAATGATCGATTTAAAATAACAAAAAATATAGTGGTGAGAAGATAAAACCCGATTGATATTTAAACATTTCATAAATGTAATGTCATTCAAACATGCGTTACCTTTTTACTCTTTGGAAATGTTAATGAAAATAGTTTATATTTTTTGTTAATATTGCATTTACAGTAACTGAGTTTGTAATTTCTGAAATTCATATAAAAAAGGTAATACATACAGTATAGGCTTCTTGTTCTTTCACTGCATCCAAAGTAGTTAAAACAACTGGAGCCTTATTGAAGAGTGTTAAACTGTAATTTTATCAGCCGGGCTAACTTCTGCTATTGTAAATATAAGCAGTTACTTTAGACAAGTGCAAACTGGGTGATTAATGGAAATGTGTTTCTATTCACAAAATGAGAGGCTTTTAATGGTCGTCATCAATGCAAATGTTTCTTTTCACAAAATGAGAGGCTTTTAATGGTTGCCATCAATGCAAATGTTTTTGTGTATAGAGACAAAAGAATGAGGTTAATCACTGTCTGTCACCATCAGTGTACTGCAGCACTTCTATTTATGAAGACAAACATGAAATAAAATATTTAGTTTTTGTTTTTATTTCACAGCAAGCTATAAATACAATGTCATTCACCTCATTAATGGCTTGGTAACAATTTACAATGCACTTTCATTTGTTGATGATAACGCACAGTTGTCAACATTTGAAGTGGATCAAAACCTTTCATCAAAATTCTACAATTATTTTTGAATGATACCTGTTGCTGTCTTAAGACAACTTTGATAAACTTTTAAGATCCACTTAAAATGTTGACTAATGTAGTCATGTGGCATTAACTAACATAAAAACATGTGTTACCTTTTTACTCTTTGGCAATGTTAATAAAAATATAAGTTTTTATTTTTTGTTAATATAGCATTTACAGTAACTGAGTTTGTAATACAAAAATACATGCAGTAGGTTTATTGTACTTTCACTGCATGCAAACTAAATAAAACAGCTGAAACCTTATTGAAGAGTGTTTAAACTTTAATTTTATCAGCAGGGCAAACTTCTGCTACTGTAAATGTAAGCAGTTACTTTAGACAAGTGCAAACTGGGTGCTTAATAGAAATGTGTTTCTATTTACAAAATAAGAGGCTTTTATTGGTCGCCATCAATGTAAATGTTTCTATGTGTATAGAGACAAAAGAATGAGGTTAATCACTGTCTGTTACCATCAGTGTACTGCCTCACTTTTATTTATGAAGACATTTATGAATGCAAACACAAAATACAATCTTTAGTTTTTGTTTTTATTTCACAGCAAACTATAAATACAAATCTCTTTTGTAAATGAATTAGAATTTTAAATAATACACAATAGATAAAAAAAAAAGTTTCTGTTTACAAATTAAGTACTTTGTAATGTGTGTAATGGCAAACAAAGTCTATGCATCGTTGTCCCTCAGTGCATCAAAAAGGACCTGATTCAGCTTGAACTTTACATCAAGCTTCTTCCTTGGGTCCACTTTTGCAAGCATGTCAGCTAAAACTAATGTAAACCTGTAGTCCTCATTGTCCTGCTGCATGGCACTTTGTCTCTCTTCGTCCAGCCTCTCCAGTCTTTTTAGCAGGACATCTTCAAAATAATCATCTTCAGTGTCCGAAGTTGTTGTCTCTGGAGGTGAAGCAGATGTTGAAGATGTTCCAGGTGACTGTGTGGCCATGGAGATATGATCATCTCTGGTGTTATCTTCCTCCTTAAAAAGGCAATAAGTCAAAAAAAAATCAATAAAAAGTCTTTTAAAAAACACAATGCTACAGAAATATAGAATGCCTATGTAAACACAATGTATTCAAGTTCCTCAGGCACATTACTATATACTTACATGTTCAACACAGTAAAAGTATTACTTTGCTAATAACTTAAAAATTAAACATACAACTTAACTTTTAATTAAGTAATTACGTTATACAACGCCTATCATACAATCTTACACCTATTTACGTCAAAACAAAATTAAATTACCAAAAAAATACTAGTTAAATTCCTTAACTTTTAAAAGAGAAAAGGTAATTAAAAATATTGCTCACCTCAACTTGGAATTCCATATTGGAATCGGTTTCACGGTGCTTTACATACTGGGACAGCCAACTTAGTTCGTTTAATATTGGCGGATTGTTCTTGTATCCACCTGGGTCACCGCTTCTTCCATGGACTTTTTTCTTGGCTTTGACAAATTTGTCTCGAAGATTTTTCCAAACTTTTCGACAAAATACGTCTTCCTTCCCCAACGTCTTCGCAATTTCCCTCCAGGAATTCTGTGCCATCTGACTGTCTCTATGGTCCCGCATGGAAGGATCATAAACATGCTGGTACAGACGTACCAGCTCGGACAAAGTCGCCTCGAAATCGTTCATCTTCGGATGCGGCGCCGCGCGCGATGTTACAAAAAGTGCCATGCACACCACCAGGCGAAATTGGGTCTTGCGAAACCAACGCGCGAGACCGCCCACTCCGCAATGACGTCATTTTTGCCGCGCGCGCCTCGCGATCTTGCGGCTGTGTCGAGTATAAACAAGGCTTAACGGTGACGGTGCGTGTCCACTACAGCGGCAAAACTCCGCTCAGTGCCGCTGGCAACGCTATAACGCGTCCGCTTTGGGGTGTGTCTGTTACGAGTGTGTTTAATCTATTTTTTTTTACAACACACACACACACACACAGTATAATCATTAGAGATTCACGGGATTACATTAGAAATAGACCAGCTTTGTTTCCAAATGCACCAAGCAAATATATCCTTTCAATTGTATACACTTTTATAAAACCAGCCAATATAACACATCCAAAATGAAATATTTAACATAACAACTGCAAAGCCTCTAATTCGTAAACAAAACGATTTACGTACTAAATTCAGCAATAACACCGGCACAATTTGCATATGTTTAAACTCTCAAGACAGACGTCACATCCCGAACCTCACAGCAATTGGCTGCCGACCGCGTTTTTCACTTGATATTTGCATAAAGTCAAGACCTGCCCAACCTTTTTGATGCTCTCGGTCGCTCTCAAGGCTAACTAAATATTAGCTTATTTTTTTTTATAGGAACTTGTCTGTTGTTGATTTTGTGTGTCATGTTATAATGTTATTGTTTATAATTCTATTTAAATCATTTTTATAAAAAGAATGAGTCAAAAAAAAAGATTGCACATTAGCTTATCTTTATTTATAGAAAAAATCGGTCCGATTTTCCCGTGGTGTCTGTCGTTGCAACCATGAACTGCGCTTATACAGAGAAGAGAAAAACACCCATAGTCAGGGGCGGATTAAGGTGGTCAGGGCAGGGGCCCCTAGGCTGCTCTTTGTGTGAGGCCCCCCCCCCCCCCCCCTAAAAATGTATTTAGTGCCATGCATGGTCCACACGCAACTACGGTGAACTGGCATACACACATTGGCCCTCATTTATCATTCTTGTGTAGAAACGGGCGTATATGTTGGGGTAAGAGAGAGCCAACACTACAATGTTTCCTTTACATTCCTTCAAGTGGTGGCCAATTCACATCTACCCAATCACCTACTTGTTTTTTTTTTCTTGTTTTTTTCTTATGGGCCAATTAGGGTCTTTTTTTGTTCGCGGCGCGGTTATGAGTTTGTTTTTCTTCAAAAAAAAACTTTTAATATATTCTAATTTGTCAAGAATTATAAAAAATCGTCAATAAGCTCATACTTTGTGCTAAAATAGTCTAAATGTTTAGTTTTAAGAACAATTTTAAAAAGCTGGTTATGTCCATTTTGATGTTTCTGTGCAAGTTCAGCAGACAGTGAGGTTCGGGTTTGTTCCGATCAGAGCTCGTGAGCGGAGAGCGCATTTCTGAATATTCCGCTCCGCTCACTCATTCCGCAGGGTCGCTCGCTCAACCCAGAAGAATGGCCTGCTGCCTGGCTCGAAAATATGTGGAATAAGGGCTGCTTCCGACTATTTTTTTAAATAAATAGTCTTGAAATGCATAGCCATGGCGAATCAGTAGACACAAATTCTTTATTACAATTAAAATATTTATGTCGTGATATGATGCTGGTCTACATAAATTATGAGATAACATATTGATAATCTGCTGACCGAAGATAAGGGCCACAGACAGAGTCGAGACTCCGGATGATGTTCGTGTGCTTCAAGCTGCCCAAAACAACAGCTGTATGAAAGCCTCCTAACGCTCATCACTGATGCTGACTTCACTAAAGTCTCTTTTAGACTGTTTTCTGAGCACACACATTACGCGTTCAGGCTTTTATCAACTGTTCCGTTAAAACTATCCGTCAGATTTGAGCACGGCTTTTCCCCGCGGCTGATGCTCGTCTTGGATTTGGTCTGACGAAGGCAAAAGTAACGTTTCCTCTTCGCGTTTTTTAGTCTCTAATGAAAGCCCAGAATCTCTGCTTGGTGTTCACTTAGTTCTGATTGTGACAAGCTATTTAACAGCTCCAGTTTTGCTCCAAATGTAACAGAAGAAAACACAAGCGTCAGCGAGCAGCAGACACCGAGCGGGGCAGGTTGAGTCTACGAGGTTCTCATGTGTCATTTAAGACCGCGGCGCCGCTCGAGCGCTATTCATTGCTGAAACCAGACAGTTTTTCAGATCCGATCAGAGAGAGAGAGAGATGGCAGAAACCGCCCCAGCCCCCGCTGCTGCCGCCCCGGCCAAAGCGCCCAAGAAGAAGTCCGCTGTGAAAGCCAAGAAAGCAGGTCCAGGCGTCGGCGAGCTGATCGTCTATGGGGTTAGATTTCAGTCAGAATTCTGCGCGCGCACGATCACATTTTGAGCGTGCAAAATGGCATTTCGCACGCGCGTGAACTGAGTTTTGCGGAGAAATGTTCGTCTCGCAGATAAGAAAATATTGCGAGCGAACGAAAATCAATTTTGCATTTAAAATAAGTATTTGGATGTGCGCGGACGTTCTCTTTCGCGTGTGCAAAGTTTCACTTTCTTGCTCCTTTCATACCAGCCGTGAGCGCTCTCTAAGCGCAGACAGCTCGCTTGCTCAACACAACCCAGCGTTACAATATGCCATAATTCCAGCCAATCAGAGATAAGACTGCTAAATTCTGATTGGCTGGCTTGAAAACCAATCACAAGATTCCCTGCATTACCGACTGCGGAAGAGAACTAGTGCAGTTGAGTTTATTATTTATGAAAAATATTCAAAAACTTCACTGTAATTCACTGTATTGTTGGCAATTTCAGTTCACACATCACCGCTGTCCTGATGGTTATACTACAAGACTTATTTTGTATAAATATTGTTTTGCGTATTTTTTACGATTATTATTTATGAAAAATATTTAAAAAAACGTCAATGTAATTCGCTGTATTCTTGGCAAATTCAGTTGACACATCACTGATGTCCTGATGGTTATACTACAACACTTATTTTGGGAAAAATATATATTTTAAATTATATATACAATTGTAAATGTATAATTATTATGATTTTTATGAAAAATATTCAATAACATAACTGTAATTCACTGTATTGTTGCCAAATTCAGTTCACACATCACTGCTGTCCTGATAGTTATACTACAAGACTTATTTTGGGGAAAATATATTTTAAGTTGTATATACAATTGTACATTTATGATTTTTTATGATTTTTATGAAAAATATTCTAATTTACTGTATTGTTGCCAAATTCAGTTCACATATCACTGCTGTCCTGATGGTTATACTACAACACTTATAGGCAAAATATATATTCTAAATTGTATATACAATTGTAAATGTAGAATTATTATGATTTTTATGAAACATATTCAATAACTTCACTGTAATTCGCTGTATTGTTGCCAAATTCAGTTCACACATCGCTGCTGTCCTGATGGTTATACAACACTTATTTTAGGGAAAAATATATATTTTAATTTGTATATACAATTGTAAATGTATAATTATGATTTTTATGAAAAATATTCAATAACATAACTGTAATTCACTGTATTGTTGCCAAATTAAGTTCACACATCACTGATGTCCAAAGTTATTGAATATTTTCATAAAAATCATTAAAAAAAATCATAAATTTACAATTGTATTTACAACTTAATTTTTTTTTTTTTTCAAAATAAGTGTTGTAGTATAACCATCAGGACATCAGTGATGTGTCAACTGAATTTGGCAACAATACAGTGAATTACAGTAAAGTTATTGAATATTTTTCATAAAAATCATAAAAATTATACATTTAGAGTACAATTATATACAATTTAAAATATATATTTTATCAAAATAAGTGTTGTTGTATAACCTTCAGGACAGCAGTGATGTGTGAACTGAATTTGCCAGTGAATTACAGTGAAGTTTTTGAATATTTTTCATAAATAATAATCGTAAAAAATACGCAAAACGATATTTATACAAAATAAGTCTTGTAGTATAACCATCAGGACAGCAGTGATGTGTGAACTGAATTTGCCAACAATACATTGAATTACACTGAAGTTTTTGAATATTTTTCATAAATAATAAACTCAACTGCACTAGTTCTCTTCCGCAGTCGGTAATGCAGGGAGTCTTGTGATTGGTTTTCAAGCCAGCCAATCAGAATTTAGCAGTCTTATCTCTGATTGGCTGGAATTATGGCATATTGTAACGCTGGGTTGTGTTGAGCAAGCGAGCTGTCTGCGCTTAGAGAGCGCTCACGGCTGGTATGAAAGGAGCAAGAAAGTGAAACTTTGCACACGCGAAAGAGAACGTCCGCGCACATCCAAATACTTATTTTAAATGCAAAATTGATTTTCGTTCGCTCGCAATATTTTCTTATCTGCGAGACGAACATTTCTCCGCAAAACTCAGTTCACGCGCGTGCGAAATGCCCTTTTGCGCGCTCAAAATGTGATCTTGCGCGCGCAGAATTGTGACCGAAATCTCACCCCATAATCGTCAAGGCTGTGTCCGCATCTAAAGAGAGGAGCGGTGTGTCCCTCGCCGCCCTGAAGAAAGCGCTCGCTGCCGGGGGATACGATGTGGAGAAGAACAACTCCCGCGTCAAGATCGCCATCAAGAGCCTGGTGACTAAAGGCACCCTGGTTCAGGTCAAAGGGACCGGCGCCTCGGGCTCCTTCAAACTCAACAAGCAGCAAGCAGAGACCAAGAAGAAGCCCGCCAAGAAAGCGGCTCCTAAAGCCAAGAAGCCCGCAGCCAAGAAACCCGCTGCCGCTAAGAAGCCCAAAACTGCAGCAGCGAAGAAGCCCGCCGTTAAGAAATCCCCGAAGAAGGTGAAGAAACCCGCCGCTAAGAAGGCGACGAAGAGCCCCAAGAAGGCCAAGAAACCGGCGACTCCTAAGAAAGCAGCCAAGAGCCCAAAAAAGGCAAAGGCAGCAAAACCCAAAGCGGCGAAACCTAAAGCAGCGAAACCTAAAGCCGCCAAGCCTAAAAAGGCAGCTCCCAAGAAGAAATAAATCTAACGTTAATGTGTTTCTCAACGGCTCTTTTCAGAGCCAACCACTGACTCCGAGTAAAGAGCAAAACTCATGTTTCTGAATGATTTGTTAATTCTGGAATCAAATAGCCAAATATGTGACTCAACAAATTTAGGTTAGGTAAAACTCAAGTAAATTATTTTTATTCGCAAGAAATTGATTGAAAATTGCCAAAAAGCTTGTTAGATCTCAAAGCAAACAGTTCTCACAGTTCGACTCAAGGATGATGATTAACAATATATTAGAATTAATACACAAACCATAATGCTGGAGAAACATGGCAATTCAAACAATCCCACAAACAATAATGGCAGTGATAAAATTATAATATTACATTAAGGGTAATAATACTCTACAGTATCAGATCTGGTCAGTGTGAACAAGTGTGTGAAACGTGTAGCACTTTTTGGTAGAAACAGCGTATAATATCCATTGTTGTACATATTTGAATTTTCTATAAAACATTTCAGTGATTCAGTCTCTGGATACATTATACGTTTATCTCTGTAAAGCTGTTTTGAAACAATCTACATTGTTAAAAGCGCTATATAAATGAGGATGACTTGATTTAATCTCTTCTGTCTAGTCAATACATGTGATCGTTCCAAAAAGGGGGCTGGGCTTTTGAGGGAAGCTCAGTGATTGGTTTAAAACTTATCACAGTGTAAACCAATGGGCGACTGGCACTCTCGTTTAAAGCTAGTATGAGCCGACACTGATCTTCATTCTGTTATTTTCGTCGGGATATTCTGTTTTAGTTTCTGATTTTAATAATGAGTGGAAGAGGTAAAACCGGAGGAAAGGCTCGGGCTAAGGCCAAGAGTCGCTCTTCCAGGGCGGGACTGCAGTTCCCCGTCGGCCGTGTTCACAGGCTTCTCCGCAAAGGCAACTATGCCCAGCGCGTCGGTGCCGGAGCTCCGGTGTATTTGGCCGCTGTGCTCGAGTATCTGACCGCTGAGATCCTGGAGTTGGCTGGAAACGCCGCTCGGGACAACAAGAAGACCCGCATCATCCCTCGACACCTGCAGCTGGCGGTGCGCAATGACGAGGAGCTGAACAAGCTTCTGGGTGGCGTGACCATCGCTCAGGGCGGTGTGTTGCCCAACATTCAGGCCGTGCTGCTGCCCAAGAAGACCGAGAAGCCCGCGAAGGCCAAGTAGACTGACGGAAGCTTCTCTTCAAACCAAAGGCTCTTTTAAGAGCCACACAATTCCCCAAGAGAGAGTGATTTCATTTACCCGGTTTTTATTTGATTTTCTATTAAAGTCCCTTCGATAAAACAAATAATAAAGTTGCTGCAGAATACACATGAATAGACTTTGTTGGAGCTATTTTGCACTTTGTTTATTTTAGGCGTAAGTTATAGTCTAATTTATTTCTTTTCTTTTCTTGCTAAAAGTTAACTTGCTTTATTTTGCATTTATGCTTATTTTCTTGTTTATTTACATTGTCGTTTATTGGTCACGTGGTGCTATGTTAATTTGCATAAATAGGTCAAGGTGGGAGGAACCAGGAGGGCTGCGAGGGCATATGGTTTTTTACCACAGCGTGAGAGAGGCAACAGGAAATGTCTGTGAGCTTGCTTATATGTGTAAATAAACCTCCTCGAACTCATCTTTTGCTATGGACATTAGTTTATTTTGGTACCTCTAACCATGAGTAAAGCCTAACCCATGACGTAGCCTCAGTGGCCATTTGAGAAGTTTGGTATTATTAGTTTTGTTTAAGTTTATGGGCAAATAGCCACTACAGACTTTTATAAACAGTAACCATGAATAGTTATTGTACAATGCTGACATAACAAAAATATGTATATATACATTATACAATTTGACTAGAAATACACATGGTCCCCAAATATATATATATATATATAATATTTTTTTTAGTAAAGCATTTTCTAACTAACCTCTATACATTGTGATGGTTTAATGATGGCATTATGAAAATGTAGTTTTATTGGCATTGCTAAACATATTTAAGCTGATATATTGATAAAAACTAATTTACAATATTTCCACAAGTCAAACTGTACGTCCAAATAGTTTTTAAGAAACATTAAAAAATCACCTATTTTGGTTTACACATTTAAAACTGATTTCGCCTAATCTTTTTTCGCGGATGCACAGAAAAAGCAAAGTACGTTTGGGCGGGAACCACAAACTGACGTCACTTGTTTGAAAACAGCCATTGGCCAACTGTCATTTACAGACGCCAGACAATAACCAATCGAATGCATCTGAAGCAAAGCCATCCAATGAGCGCATGGCAGCCCTGGGCTTAAATACGCGCTGTGTTTGACTGAACAACTGCTCAGTCTTGATTAAATCAGCATCTGAACACTTTTAAATAATGGCCAGAACCAAGCAGACCGCTCGTAAGTCCACCGGAGGAAAAGCCCCGAGGAAGCAGCTGGCCACTAAAGCCGCCCGTAAGAGCGCTCCCGCTACCGGTGGCGTTAAGAAGCCTCATCGGTACAGGCCCGGTACCGTGGCGCTGAGAGAGATTCGCCGTTACCAGAAATCCACTGAACTGCTGATTCGCAAACTGCCCTTCCAGCGCCTGGTGAGAGAAATCGCTCAAGACTTCAAGACGGATCTGCGCTTCCAGAGCTCGGCTGTCATGGCCCTGCAGGAGGCGAGTGAGGCTTATTTAGTGGGTCTGTTTGAGGACACCTATGGCGAGTGGATAATGCCACGGATAACTTACCGAAGTCTACAGTCGTGTACTTTTACGTGACAGAAGGGGTACGCCGCACCACAGACGGGTGAAACCAACGCGTGACTCCAACGTCGCATCACAGCACGTCGCACCACTGACGCGTGACTCCAACGTCTCACCACAGCACGTCGCATCACAGACGCGTGAAGCCTTGGTTATACTTTCGCCTGGCTCCGCAGCGCGAGTCTCCGCAGACTGCGCGCGCACCTCCGCAAACGGACGAGGCGTTTATACTTGACGCGCTCGCCATTGTACTATTCTGTGAAACGACAGGGGGCGACTCGAGTAATTGTCCTCTAAACCATCAGGAATCAGCAGTGAGAAGAAGAAAGCTATACACACGTGACAATGTTTATTTTAGTACACCACCACCAATACCACACTACAAAAAGAATCGTGTAAAACCCAGTAAACCCTGAGATACTAGTGACAATAAAACAAAATATATGGATATGAGAATGTGTATAAAACATAACTAACTTATATTAACGATCTCTTACATATTTTTTTTATTTCACTAAACATTTCATTAAGTTTCGTGAACATTTTTATTAAACATGGACCTTTATGTTCATTAAAAATACTTTTTATGCTATTGTATGCTCATTTTTTATATGTAAGCAACTCATTTAGACGAGCAAACTGGGTGCCGGTGTGGTGAGAAGTTCGAGCTCGGCCAGATTCGGCTCGAAGTCGTTCATCTTCGGATGCGGCGCCGCGCGCGTTGTTACAAAAAATGTCGCGCACACCGCCAGGCGAAATTGGGTCTTGCGAACCCAACGCGCACGACCGCCCACACCGCAATGACGTCATTTTTGCCGCACGCACCTTCGCGCTCGTGCGGACGCGTCGAGTATAAACCAGGCTTGACACCAACGTCTCACCACAGCCTGACTCCAACGTCGCATCACAATAAAATAATATCTATTTCCCCCCCCCTAGCTTTTCTTATCTTTCCTTTGTTATCTTTCTAATCAATCATTCTTTTCTTGTATTCTGATGACATTGAAAATTTCAATGATACAAATTTTGTATTGTATACAAAGTTGTGTATGTCATTAATGTCATCTCTGAATGGTTTACGAACATAGTTTTATATATATATATATATATATATATATATATATATATATATATATATATATATATATATATATATATATATATATATATATATATATATAATTCACTCACTTTCTACTGGATATGAGGGCTATGCAAATTATACAGCATCAAAGTCACAACTTTTTGCACAATTATTAACAACAACTTTAAAGTTGAACAGATAAATTCATTAATTGTAATCTATAAACATAATATTCTGGAATGTGTCAGTCTGAGTTTTTACTTTTGAAGGTGGTAATAATTTTAATTTACACAGTTGACCATAATGGGCGAATACACAAAATTAAACTATTCACGATATTGCTTACAGTGACAAGAAAGTATTTTAATAGCCTATTATTTTCAAGAAACCAACAATGAAAAAATATAAGACAGGGAAATAGTCGTTTAGTCACAAAATGCAAAACAATGTAGGTTCGTGGTCAAATGTTCAAGACTAGGGCTGTCAGTGTCGACTATTTATTTAGGCTATATATTTTTTGGTCATAAAGATAAATCTGAAGTGAACAATAGCCTTTAGTATGACTTAAATACATAATTACAAATGAGGCAATATAATTGGTTCAAATAAAGTAGGGTATTAAAAGTAATTAATTCTTTTATTTTATTTAACAACACTATTAAAATACATGAAGAAATATATAAACAATGAACATATGTATATTATGTACAAATGCCAACAGAGGGCGCAAGAGGATAACTGACGATAATTGTTACACTTTACATCAAGAGCAGTACTACGGTGAGGCATAGCTGCTGCCACATACATATTATTGTTTCCCCTCAATTATGTTGTAGCCTAATAACGAGATCTTATGTCGTTTTAACGTCATCTTTTCTCGTAATAACGTGATCTTATGTCGTTAAAACGACATATTTTTCTCGTAATAACGAGATGTCACGACATCTTTTTTTTTGCCTTTATAATCCACATAAAATTGACAGCCTATCCTTTTTCACACTTCTACGTTCAAAAAGCTTATGCAAATAGTAACAGCCCCCAATCAGGCAAAATGAATCAATGAGGCCCTTTTTAAAAATATATTTTATACAGGCCTATAAGTTTTTTTTATATAATATATTAATTATATATAGCCAAAGATTTATTTTTGTTAATAGGCTATATCTTCATTACCTAGAGATAATTAAACAAAAAGTAGTCAAAACACATCTAACAGAACATAGCCTAAGTTGTTTATTTTTTACAACATTGTGTTCTTATTTTGTTTAATTAACGAAATGTCAATCTTCATCTTTATAACAGAAGATACAATACAAAAATCTTCAAGATACAGCCATATACAATCTTCATATGTATAACGGACCTTATAAACAGTCCTTTGTGTGGTGGAATAAGCAATGCTATATAGAAATGTTACCGGTATAATTTAAACTTTATTTTATTATTTTATTTGTTCATGAACTAATTATGCTAACTCAACTAATTTAATGTAAAGAGCTGGATAAAATTACTAATTAAATAATGTCAAATATTAAATGTAGGCTATTGATTAGAGTTGCCATAGACTAAAGGATTTTTCTAGACTAGTAGTAATTTATTTAAGCAATTAGGACAAATCGCACGTTTATATTCAATCCTGGGTGTATATATGGCTATTCCGCGCTCAAGCGCATAAAACTTGCCGCAAAGCACCGGCAAAAGTAGGCTAATGAATGCGCCTTTCATACGGACAGGATCACATAATCAGATGGTAGCCTACCGTATTTGCTTTCGATTGGATTTTTTTTTTCGTTGGTGGACATTTTTATTTTATTTATAAACTTTATATAGATAGTGATATTTCTCATGTCTGTGAGGCTAACTGTTTTCGGTTCATTTTTTAGATGCGCTCCAATTCACAGAGATCATGAAAGCGCGTTCGTTTTCTTTTATTTTACAAAAGCACAACGTTTTCTTGTTGTTGTGAGTTTACACAAATAAAGTTGCGACTGATGTATTATTCTTTTCTGTATGACCAGAAATGGAGTATTTAAGTTGTTTCCACTGTTGATAGGAAAATGCGAGTGATGGCACCGGCGCGTCCATGTCATGCAGTGCGCGCTCCACACTCCGCACAAACACTCGGATATGCGCTTAATAATAGCGAACATTTATCTAGGTTAACGTTAGAGCGAGTGGCCATGCCAGACTGATAAGTCCTTCATGTTTAACAAATCAAATTCTGTTGCATTTTATTGCGCCAGTTTGAAAAGGGCGGCTGAAACACTCTACAGATAAACGCCCAATGCTGTTTTTTTTTCTTTAAACAAATTCGTTTAGTCTTTAAAATAAATATTGTTTGTGGGCTAATTAATGCCACAATAATTTGTTTATTTTATTGGCTACTTTTATTTTTCATTTTTGTTTTGCATTGAATACCATTTAAAGGATTTGCTGTGCACCGCAATGCCATCCTCCTAGAAAGAAACGTTAAGAGCCACCTTTATTTTCTTTATAATTATGGGTTTCTATCGGAAAACGCTTAATAATTAAATGCATTGCGTTCATATTCTGGGCTCATCTGCTTTTCTGTAGGATATGGTTTATTAATAAGGTGTGTGCAGCATTTGATCTTTATCACTGAAGTAGCCAATTAAGCCACATTAAGCTTTTTCTTTATGCTTAGCCTAATATGCAATTAAACCTATTTTTTACAGTCTGAATTAAACACAATGTTCGCATTCTGGGCTCATCTGCTATTAATAAGGTGTGTACAGAATTTGATCTTTTAACATGAATGTCCGTTGGGGGCTGCTATTTCTTCAGCTTTTTGAACGTATGATAAAGACATGATTGGCTATCAATTTTATGTGGATAAAGGCATATTTTGTACATGACTACAAAATGTGTCGTTTTAATGAAATAAGATCTCGTTATTACGAGAAAAATATGTCGTCAAAACGACATAAGATCTCGTTATTACGACATAATTGAGTGGAAAAAATTATATGTAGCCTATGTGGCAGCAATGCGTCACCGTAGTTTTTCATAAACTTCGATTTAAGAATAAAGAATTTTCCAAGCAAAATGATTAAGTCGACTATATATTGTACAGAGAAATTTGAGTCAGAAAAGTAAAAGAAGATATCAAAATTAGATAAATGTAGGCTATGTTTGAGCCAAGTTGTTGAAACATTGTTGTTGCCATTAATGATTAATGAGGATAGGAGCAGGCTTCACTCAATTTTTGATAATACACTTTTTAGAGTGCTGGCCTAAAAATATAATAGCCTACATAAGAATAGGACAGAGGCCGCACTATGCATAGACGTTTTTTATTCGTTGCACAAACGCGTTTCGGCGTGTGCCTTCTTCACTGAAACGCGTTTGTGCAACGAATAAAAAACGTCTATGCATAGTGCGGCCTCTGTCCTATTCTTATGTTGCCATTAATGAAACATTGTAGGCTATATCATTCCACAGAGAAGAGCTATGTGAGCAATTATAGAATAAATGGTCTAACGTTTCCGTTTCCATAAAGCAAAAGCTGCATTTTTCGTCTACGGTAGGCTATAAATTTAGAGATAATCTTGTTACAGGGGTAATAAATTATATTTCTTTTAATTTGTTTGTAATTAAAAATGTATGTGGGTTACTCCATGCTCCATTCCAATTAATATTTTCATACAAGGGGGACCATTTGTATCTGGAGGCAGGGATAGATTTTGCAAATAAAAGATTTTTATTACTTTGTTGTTAACTTTTCTGTCTAAGATAGACCATTTATTGAAACACTGCTGTAGAAAGACCAACAAGTTAGAGCCTGTTTATGGAAAATTCGCTTCTTTTTTTATTAAATCCAAGCAATTGGGTGATGACAAATTTAAAATTAAGAGGCTTTAATATTAAACAAAAATTCACTTTAAAGAAAAGCTTACAAAACAAAACAAAAATCATGTCTCCCGATCGCCTATTGCAAATCCAGTCTTACTCATGCTATTCACTTTTCGTTATCAACATCGGAAAAATAACATTAGATTGGGACAACGTGTGTATCAGGCGTCTTATTAGGCGACGTACTGAGGGACGACGTGTGTATCAGGCGTCTTATTAGGCGACGTACTGAGGGACGACGTGTGTATCATATGGCGGGTACTCCGTGCCAAAATCAAACATCCGAACGACCGACCGACCGATCGAACGTCTATCCGAACGTCTATCCGAACGTCTTGAACTTTCAAACGGGTGACCCACGTGACGACCTGACGTGACGTCAGCGTCTTCGAATTTTCAGCTTTTTAACCATACAAGTATACAAGCTGATGTGTAAAGGCTATAAATGGACATGATAGGCACTAAATATGCCTACAGATGTTATACCTAAAATAATACTCAACCATTTCCTGCACTTCCCTGAATAAGCCTATTGTAGGCTAAGTGATGAACTGAACAAGTTACCACCTGTAGGCTATATCATGACTTTCTGTGTATTTCATGACCATAATGTTTCAAACACCAGACTCACCTATTGTAACTGTATAGGCTACAGTGGTATGCTTTTAATTAATGTTGTTGTATTTTTCCTTTTTTATTTTTTTATTTGTCAAACTGATTGTTTTACAAGTAAGAGTTAAAAGTTATAAGATAAAGGGTTTTTAATTTCAAAGTCTTCAATGCCATGGACCATGTTGTCATTAGTTGGCCATTGACTTTTCATGGTAATAACACACTGAGAAAGACACAGTTAAGATTATCCAATATAATCTATTGCCTAGGCTACTTTGTTCATTTTTACCATGATTTCATCTTCATTCTGAAATTTACTTTGCTGACTCTGCTGACTCTTGGGCTACAAGAGTTTTTGTATTGTTTTGTGAGGTGAATAAAATTTGTCATTTGTTAATAAGTGTTATGTTATGCTGAGAATAAGGGTTTCTGTTTTGGGGGTCACCTGTGAATGAATTGTAGAGCACCTTTAGTGGTCCAATTACAGGATATTTCAGGGGGAAAGATCTACAATATTAATTATTGTTACTGAAAATGTTATAACATAAACAATAAAAAATACTTTTCTAACAAATGTGACAAGTTGAAAAAACTGTCATATTAAGAACCTTTTTTGTTGATACTTCAGGATTTAGCATTAAGCTTTGTATTATTAGATAACCTGTAGACCTCCCTCATGTCCCCCTGAGACGAGAGACTTCATGAAATTAAGTCTGGGTTACATTACACTCTTAAGGGTATCATAAAGTAAACATATAGGCCGGCTTTGTATTTGAAATGCCAATATGTCTGATAAAAGGTAAGCATATTTTATGTAGCCTATATAATTCATTTCCTATTATTTTTATATTTGGGTAAAGCAGATGGTATACTGATTGCAGTTTTTGCTGCATTTGAATACGCTACAGCGTATTTCTATTCAATAAGATCTATTCCCGATTTAATGGGAGATGGAGAAAAATGATGTGGAATATCGTGCTTTTCCAAAATAACCGTTTAAGCATGTCAGGTTTGCCAATAATATTTAGCCTTAATTTAACTTTATTTAACTTTAATAATACTACACCATACATAACTTTCTAAATCACTTTCTAAATCAGTCATTGATTGCAGTAATCAAATGTAGACTAGGATACAATCGAAGAATATAAGAAGTTAAACTAAGGTATATAAAAAAACGTGTTACAACGTGTCTTCACACGTAAACAACACGTTGGGAAGACGATCAGTTACTCGCACTTCCGACCGGTCGCCATGGGAACGCGTTAACAACACGTAAGCACATGTAGGAACGTGTTACATATGATTTTATTTAAATTATCATTACATTTTTTTGGGCTCATTGTTTATAAGTTGCAGACATGAAAATCAAAGAACCTTAATTACAAAATAAGATATATTCAGCTGATCTTGTCTAAATGTAATATTAGAACTATTATACATATGTTTTTAATAAACCTTTCCACTTTAACATTTATGATGATTATTTGTAAAAGATTATGATAATTTAGTAAGCGTTGAGATCTCTTAAGTTCTTGAAACAAAAAATCATGCTTGATTAGATTTACTTTTTATTAGGCCTACTTTATTTGTTTGATATTATGTATAAAAATAATGCATGTTTTTAATCTATAGGACAGTTTTCCTGAATTGCTAAAATACATTTCTTGGAACCATCACCCACTTTCTCAAAAATTTAAATACAAAACCAAATCTTCAAACTACATTCAGAGACCATCTGATGCTTTTCAAAATAAAGAAATTTACTCAAAACCATTTTATCTGTGCTCAAAATCAAACAATGCTTTCAGATCATACACAGCTCAATATCATAAACACTGCAGAGCATTCATTAGATCATTCAGTCCAAATATATAAATCTAATATGAAAACCTTCTGGATCAAAAAGTAAAAAATAAAATAATCGACTTTTGAGTGTTTTTATGGACAGTGGGAACTTTGTACATTGGGCAATAAAATTAACAATAAAAACTAGTTAAAATGATTATATGGTCAAGACTATTGAATGTCTGTAGCTTATACGCAGTATTTCTGCTCTTTGAAAGTAAAACACATAGCCGCACGAGCACAGAATTCAGGAAAGTTGTTTTTGGGGTACAATATTTATATGTGTTGCCTATCATGTCCATTTATAGCCTTTACACATCAGCTTGTATACTTGTATGGTTAAAAAGCTGAAAATTCGAAGACGCTGACGTCACGTCAGGTCGTCACGTGGGTCACCCGTTTGAAAGTTCAAGACGTTCGGATAGACGTTCGGATAGACGTTCGATCGGTCGGTCGGTCGTTCGGATGTTTGATTTTGGCACGGAGTACCCGCCATATATCAGGCGTCTTATTAGGCGACGTACTGAGGGACGACGTGTAGGCGTCTTATTAGGCGACGTACTGAGGGACGACGTGTGTATCAGGCGTCTTATTAGGCGACGTGCCTGGTTCAGACGTTATGATTTTTTATACATTTCTCACGTACGCCGTCGCCACGTCGCCGTAAGGTATACGTTACAACTGTGACGCCGCCGTGACGTCGCCGCCGGTCTGTCGTCTGACGTCTCTATCAATCCCATTCAAAAATAGACACGGACTGACGGCGACGGAAGGGTAGACTGCTCCTTCGCCTTCTTCAGGGTAGACTTAGAAAAGTCATTATCCGCTCGCCATAGACATCAACTTGTGCGCCATCCACGCCAAGAGAGTCACCATCATGCCCAAAGACATCCAGCTGGCCCGCCGCATCCGCGGAGAGCGCGCTTAAACCCACAGCAGTCACTCAAACCCAAAGGCTCTTTTAAGAGCCACCTCATTAACTCTATGAAAGAGGATTTCTATATTATGGTGTTTTGAAACTGGAACTTCATATGCAACGGTGGTCTTATAAAATGCTATTTTTATGTATTACTTGAATCTAAAAGGAAATTAAAGGAAATGAACGGTGGTTTTAGTGTTATGCTACTGTAGTTAACGTTTACATGTAGGGGAGACCGGGGACAGTCGCAACACTTTTTGCATTTCTCTCAGTTACTCAGACTATTTGGACTATAGACCAACCAAACTTGCATATGTCTGCTAATTACCCATACCATTTTTAAGATGATTATATATGACATATCGTTCACAGTATTTATTTGAATGGAAGAAGTCAGATGTTGCAACTGACCCCGACCCAGGGACGATTGCAACACGTTAAAAATACCTATTTTTTTTTTAAGCTTTTTGTCTCAATGAGCATATAATTCTGAAAATATTAACTGTTTTAGGCCTACTATAATATTATAGTATTTATTTCAATAATATTATTGTAGCCTATAATTTATTTATGTAGTCCTATTTATCAAATAACAATTGATTTTTTTTTTGTTTGTTTATGTGTAGAACATAGGCCTATAGATTCAGTGTGCAGGTGTTACAGACACTATTCAATCTCTGCATATTTCAGTGTCAGACAGGAAGAATTGAACAATTTGCAATGCAACAAACCTTTATTAAACATGCAATTTATAACTTGTTGCAACTGTCCCAAACCCATCAGCCATGACAGAACATCATGTGCCTGCTAGACACACTGACTTTGACACATGCTAACCATGTCACTTAGAAGTCACCAAACAATAATTCAAACTAAGTTTTGATTAATTCATACAAAATTTCTGGACAGTATGACAAAAAACTATATCTCATGAAAGAATTTACTTTCATACCTCCAAAACAAGTTTTGTTCAATAAATGCAGCAGCGAATGTTGATTGTCTAATGTCTTCTTAGTGGGGAGAGGCAGAGCCATAGAGAGAAAGAGTTGCGACACTCCCATAGACCTCCGTTGTAAAAAATGGCGGCGCTTTTAACCGCCTACTTCCGGGGTATGAAGATCGGAATAGTTCCAAACACTGTCATTTGGGCGTTGGACCCCATTCACTTACATTGCTGCGCGTCGAGTTGTTCCAGAGTTAAGTTGCTGAAATATCGACCTCTTTTGAATTGTCAACTGTCTATATTGTTTCAGAGGCCCTTTGCGATGCTTATACTGGTCTTCATTTGTACATGCACAGCGTAATTATTTATATTTTATGTTGGTTGTTTCAACCAATTTTCAAGCACTGCCTGCTAGCTAGTTAGCTAGCGCGACTTCGTTAGCTAAGAGTTCGGTAATGAATCGCTGCCACCTTTATAGCAACTTTTATTTAATTAATTTTTTTGGGGATATACCAACTTTTCATTATGTTTTATTGTCTTGAGTGAAGCGGCTTGTGAGAACAATGCTGGACCTCTAGGATTGTTATGGCCATCACCAGTCCTGTCTGTTTCATGGATCACCTGCCCCTGGTTTTTGGTTTTCTTGTTCACACACACTCACACAAGCACACATTTTTGTTGTCTGTCATTGTTTAATAAAAAATATTTTATTTGAAAACCTTCATTTGTATCAGCCATGCTTACATTCGTTTTTAATCTGTTATAGTTTTGATAATGTGTATGGCTTAATATTAAAATAATATTCTTAGTCTTAACATGATAATGTTTCACGTTGTGGTCCTGGGGGTGGCCACTTTCATCAGAAGAAGTGAGCTAGCTTAAGCGAACTCTGAACGGACCGCCACGGCAGACCTCTTTGCGTGATCACGAAGGTAGGCTAATGGCTGAATCAAAATTTATAAGCAAAATCACGGGAATCAATAGCCTAATACAGCCCAGTTGTGCTAAAATAAATATCATGAGACGTCCATCATCAGATGAATGATATGGAAAAGTTAAGTTAGAGCCGCTAAAGCCAGTGCTACTACCCATGCGAACATGAACACTAAGCTTTTCCCTCCAAAATTATAGCCTAAAACGTATCTCCAAATGCAAAATTGACATTAACAAAATGCAATAATGCAATAACAGCTGAAAAAGTACTTGGGTGTGTGTTTTATTTTATATTTACCGTTCAATAATGCAATTGCTGCTGTCTGTCCCATAGAAGAGCATGACAGCCAGCGTATGTTTTGGAACTATTGGGGCTTACATGAACCACGTGACAGCCATAGCGGCGACATCAAAGAGTGTCGCAACTCTTTCTCTCTATGGCTCTGGGGAGAGGGTCTAACTGTGCATGTACAGTATGAGTGTCATCACTCTAGCTTGTTTCTGATTGGAGAAAAATGACATGTTGCAACCATCCTGTCTCCCCTACGGTCATTAACCCTCATCCTCTCCTTACTTGTAACAAATCCTTCCCTCGCGGGTCAAAATGACTGAAGCCCTACAGTTTTTGAACAAAACTTGTTTTGGAGGTATGAAAGTTAATTTTTTCATGAGATATATTTTTTTTTTGTCATACTGTCCAGAAATTTTGTATGAATTAATCAAAACTTACTTAGTTTGAATTAAGGGGTTTTATATTATATAGTTAAATTATATAGTTATTAATAATATTACTTAAATTCTACTTATTTCCACTAGTATCAAACGTCAAAAGACTGACCTCGACTTGGTAATGCGTAACTGGTGACGTACTAGAACCGCCCATTAATGTGGTTTCAACTAGGTCCGCTAGCTGACTATAACCTCCTCTTTTCCAGTGGTTTTTCTATCATCTGTTGTTGTGAGTTGAAGAGCATCTGTCGTCATGTCTGGAAGAGGAAAAGGCGGTAAAGGACTCGGGAAAGGAGGCGCTAAGCGGCACCGAAAGGTTCTCCGCGATAATATCCAGGGAATCACTAAACCCGCTATTCGTCGTCTTGCTCGGCGTGGCGGCGTCAAGCGTATTTCTGGCCTGATCTATGAAGAGACTCGCGGTGTGTTGAAGGTGTTTCTGGAGAACGTCATTCGTGATGCTGTGACTTACACTGAACACGCCAAGAGAAAGACCGTCACCGCCATGGATGTTGTGTACGCGCTGAAGCGACAGGGGCGCACTCTGTACGGGTTCGGCGGTTAAGAGATCCACGAAGAAGAAACACCAACGGCTCTTTTAAGAGCCACACACATTATCACACAAAGAACAAGTTACTAGCTGGTGAAATTATATTTGTGTAATATATTAATTAGTGAGTGTGCTTTCCTTAAACGTTACCTCAAAATGATTAATCAAGTACAAATAAATAAACTTAATGTTACTCTTTTTCTCACTATTGTGCTTTGCAGTTAAAACTACTTTTTCAATGAGTTGTGGGAGTTCGTTGTCATTGTACAACATTTTTATGTAGTTCAGTATTGTTCTTACATTTGTGTATGCATGTCTTTCAACATACAGTTTATTCTTCACTGTAGTGGACCTTATATTTTAGTGAATTTCTAACACATCACGTGTTTTTCAGCCTGGATGTCCTGTAAAGTCAAACTCAGTGTTTTCCACAGATAATGTTTGGAGGTTTTATCATGACTACAACTTCTGCTTGGTCTTTAAACATGACTGACATTAATTTAGCACTCTTATGGAAAAATATAATATTTTGTAATTATCATTTAAATCAGACTTGCTTTCAAGTTGTTTGTCATAAATCAACATCTCAGGAAACATATATGGGGTTTTGGGAGACGAGGTGTCTAGGGAAGGAAATTGTATCGATATTCCTATGAATGTAAACGCTTGTGTCATCATGTTGACCCAAGAACACATTAATATGCTAGTTAGATACATTGTGTTGAATGGGAATGGCATTTATGGCCATGTTTACAGGCATAATTAAGTGCATTAAGTATACATTACATTATATATTTCATAACATAGCTGAGAATCATCTTTGCACAACGTTTGATTAAACAAATCCTGAAACTTCCCATAGTGTTTGCCTTAACATGTAATTTCTTGTCATTTTTATTTTTAAACAACTGGACACAGATTGAGAAATTATATTTTATTCATATGCTATGCTGTTTCTTATGTAATCTTCTGCTGTTTCAGATGCTGTAAACAATGAATGCCAATGCACAGTATTGTGCGATTATAGTGAATTCATGGAGTTTACATTGAGCAATAATACATTGCGGATTCAAAAATTTGTTATTGTTTATTTAGAAGCAGAAATAACACAGAGTACATGTTAAAGATTTCTGAAAATATTCACACAATTTCGTATTCATTCCGAAAAAAAAATGCGGGAAAATGAAACAGGAATGGAGTCGATGTGGGGGATGGACGGTATTTATAGATGGGCGTGACTAATATTTTAAAGCTTCTGATTGGTCCGCCTACAAGTCAGTGAATGTGTAATGTAGCCAATAAGGTCACTCTATGGGTTGAAGACTCACAATCAGAGCCTTGTTCTTCCCTTTTGAAATTAGCATATAGCAGCGCATAAAGCCCGCCTGCAGTGATTCAGCTTTATTGTTCTCTGAGTTTCACTGACTGAAGCATCATGCCTGAACCAGCGAAGTCCGCACCCAAGAAGGGCTCGAAGAAGGCCGTCACTAAAACCGCCGGCAAGGGCGGGAAGAAGCGCAGAAAGTCCAGGAAGGAGAGCTACGCGATCTACGTGTACAAAGTCCTGAAGCAGGTTCATCCCGACACCGGGATCTCCTCCAAGGCGATGGGAATCATGAACTCTTTCGTCAACGACATCTTCGAGCGCATCGCCGGTGAAGCGTCTCGTCTCGCTCACTACAACAAGCGCTCCACCATCACATCTCGCGAGATCCAGACCGCCGTGCGTCTGCTGCTGCCCGGAGAGCTGGCCAAACACGCCGTGTCTGAGGGCACAAAGGCGGTGACCAAATACACCAGCTCCAAGTAGAGGAGTCGCTCAACACACACACACACAAAGGCTCTTTTAAGAGCCACACATATTATCTGTGAAAAGAGCTTTGATCATAGGCTACACTGTTTTCTCATACTAAAGTAAAAGTTATTATCCGTCCTTCTGTGTTTATGCTGTTAAGCGGCAGTGGTTCATGTAGGTTGTCTACAAACCGAAAGGTTGGTAGTTCAATCCCCTGACCAAGTGTCGAAGTGTCCATGAGCAAGACACCTAATCCCAGCTGCTCCCGACTGGATGGCGCCTTGCATGGCTGACACCGCCGTCGGTGTGTGAATGAGTGAGTGAATGTGAGGCTATGTAAAGCGCTTTGGTGGCCATAGGTCTGTGAAAGCGCTATATAAATGCAGTCCATTTACCATTTAAGCATCAGGTTTAGCAGATGAACAAGTTATAAACCTTTCTTTAAGATGAAATGTATTTACTCTAACAGCTTATTGGCTTTGATCTTCAGCTAATGCAATTAAGTTCAAAACATTTTCAACATTTAGCTTTGAATATTGTTTTTCTGCATAATCAGCTGTTTTACAGTAGCAGAAACTCTTCTGAGAAATACTCTCAACACCAGGGACGGATTGACAATCTGTGCGTTCTGGAAAAGTCCAGAACGGCCGTCCAACCGAGGGCCGTCGGCACAAAAAAAAAAAAAGTCTAATAAAGCAGTATTAACAGCTAACAGCAGGGGCACTAATATGATCACTTATGCTACGTGTAAAAACAACAACTGAGGAAGAAGAGTCGGCCTATAGCCACTGACATTTTATAAGGCTGCACTTTTAAATTTGCTTAGGCTACATTATATTTGAATAGCTGTGGTCTCCAACGTGGTGCCTGTGAGTTGCCCGCTAAACACATTCTATAAATTGCCCCAACTTGCCGTCGGGGTTCCAGACTTCGAATAAATGGTATAATTTTGCGACCTTTTCAACTAAACGTTTCAATTTGAACTTTTGCCTCTACAAAATTACCCAACTCTCTTTGATTGTACGCTGTCATTTGCGTTGCGTATGAGAAACATCAAATGGCAAACGCTTAAAAAGCGGAACAAAACTTGTTTGATCTGAGCAGCGCATTATTAGCTCGGCCCAAAAAACAGCGATCGCGGACAAAGCTGATCTCGATCACGCGAACATTATTAGGCTACACAGAGCTGCGCGATCCACTGAGAAGCATTTCAATTCAGCGCATAATTCTCTATCTCTATTATAAACCACAAATGACTATGTGATTTAAGCTTGTAAAAAGCCAGATGAAACAGCGCTGATATTCTCAACATATTGACGCAAAAAACAAAACAAAAAAAAAAACAGGCGAAACATCCCAGCAAACATTGGTCCGACGGCAACGTCGTGTCCCTGGCCAAAAATAGTCGCGGTATGACGGCATAAATCGATAAAAATATGTAACACAGAACATTTCCTAAAAATGCATTCAGATACATGTGTGCATGTCTACAGTTATCTGAGGTTGCATGTATAATTGTTATTTTGACTTTTAGCTACGTGTAGTTCAATATATACCATGTTGTGTTTCGGGTGAGAGAGGACGTCACCATGGCGACGTCTTTTACACGTGCATTTATAGTCCATCATGACCCTCTATGAAATCAATTGTGATAAAGCTGTGCTTAATCCTTGCGTGGTTAATACTGCAATAATTAATACAATTTTTTATTAAATTAAAGTTTTAATAAGTTGTGTGAATACGTCCACTGACGTCCTTTACACGTCAGTGGACGTATTCACACAACTTATTAAAACTTTATCGGGTGAGAGGACGTCACCTGGCGACGTCTTTTACACGTGCATTTATAGTCCATTATGACCCTCCATCATGGAATCCTTGTGAAATATGCAAAAGCTGTGCTTAATCCTTGCATGGTTAATACTGCAAAAATTAATTTAATTGCCCAAGTAGTTTTTAAGAGGTTGTGAAGACGTCCACTGACGTCCTTTACACGTCAAGGCTGTGAATACACGTCCACTGACGTACACGTCTAGTCAAGCAAGACAGAGGAAAAAAAAACCCAGGAATTATCTTTATGAAATACACGAATTGTATACAAAGTAAATATATTTACTTTATCTTGTTTAAATAAATTATAATCACACAGTTCCCAGTGTGGTTAAGTGAATGCAAAGCCTCTGCATTTTAGTCATTATTTCAACCTGATACGTTGTGTTTTTTTTTTTTTTTTTTTTTTATGGAATGTATGCATGTAAAACAGAAATATATCTGGTCACCATGTATGTCTGAGTTGGATGTAATTGCCAAAACTGTGCTGCCAAGATGTAACAAAAGATCTCCCGACATTACCAAATCCCGCGATAGGTTAGATTATCTCACGAGATGTTAACGCGTTTTCCCCATAGACTCACTCCGGAACACTGAAGTTTGAACAACCACGAAGAGAGGAGGAATTGAGGCCCATATTATTAAAAATCTACTGTTGGGTACGTACATTTTGTATTATTAGATTCACGTGCTAGAGTTTTACTTGTTTGACATGAATGAACCGAAAGAAATGATGCCCACCTTGTCAACTGAAATTGGCTAACGTTAACTGAGTTTGGCTAAAATTAGCTAGTGGGCTAAAAGTTGCTTTGAACTTATACGACGGTATACCATAAAGTATGTTTAATGATACAGTCAAAGTTATTACTGTAAATTATTAATGTAGCCTTTTGAGAGTTTCTTTCAGAAAGTAAATTATCTGAAGTAGAATGAAATGTTTAGCTGGATTTGAACATGTATGTTTTCAGTAACTGCTTTAAAATTTTTGTAATTTTAGAATTGCTAAACATGTCTATTCAGGGGACATCACAGCCCACCTGTCTTTATCAGAAATGTCCTGTTCACTTTCTCACTGTTACACACCTAGTTAAGGGTCTTTCTCAAGGGCACCACAGTGGTATTGAAGAGGCAGGGGACAAATGCTGTTTTGAATTTAGCTGAAGACCATAAAAATATTTTGAAAATAAGTGCATGTCATTTACCTCAAATTTTTAATTTTCATTTATTTTAAAAAGAAATATATTCTCTTCCCTTAGATGATGTGAAGAGGTGGAGCCCACATGCTATACAGACACTGAAATTGATGCAGCAATGGCAGAACACCTGAAACACGCTCCAGGAAGAGCTGGGGGTGGTGGATACAAAAAATGAGCCAAACAATGTGTTTAAGGGATAGTTCACCCAAAAATGAAAATTGTCATCATTTACTCAACCTCATGTTTCAAACCTGTATACCTTTCTATGCTAAACACAAAGATGTTTAGAAGAATGTTTGTAACCAAGCAGATGTCGCTTCCCATTAATAATATTTTTTTCTCCAACAATGGTAGTCAGTGGATGCTCTATTTGCTTGGTTACAAACATTCTTCAAAATATCTTCTTTTGTGTTCAGCAGAAGAAAGAAACTCATACAGGTTTGGAATTTGGTGAGTAAATTACATAATTTTCATTTTTGGGTGAACTATCTTTATATAATAATTCAGTATTTTGCAATTGGTATTTTAGTTTGGTTAACAAATCGAGAGCTTAGAATTATAAGGTTCTATCTCCGTTTATTGTAGTTTATTGAGCATCAAAGTTTTTAAACTCGGTTTATGTTTTGTGAGATGGAACCTTTTATTTTATTAATAACTACTAACAATTTTTTTTTTTTTTTTTACAAAAATAACACCCCACAGGCATTAATAAACACCTAATGGATCAGATTGTCAAAAACTCAATTTCAACCAAAAGTGGGGATAGAACCTTAAAATTCTAAGCTCACGAAATGTTAAACATTGAAAAAAATAAAGAGAAATTTTGGCTGTTCAATATCAATAAAATGTTGTGCTTAATCAGAACATGCTTCTTTTTTGCTTATGTTTACAAATAGAGTGTTATTGTTTTTGATGTACACGTGATTAAAACGTTTTATTGACGTTCAGGTCTGACTGGACCAATTTTGGACCTTTTTAGAACCTTTGTCAAGATGTGTAGGCTAAACCTCAAGACTTGATTGTCTTTCACGATGTTACACAATAGGTGTGTGATTATTTTATATGCAGGCTTATATATACACTTAAATTATGCAACACATTTAAACACATATGACGACGCATTTAGACGTCCAGGGACGCGCAGAAGAGACGTGGAATTCACGGCCAGAAGAGACGTGGAATTCACGGCCAGAAGAGACGTGGAATTCACGGCCAGAAAAGACGTCGGTTCAACTTCCATTTTGGAACTATTTTTCAACCATGACGGGACGTCTCGGACGGACGTCTTTTCAACGGTCATTAAACGTCCAAATGTTTGCTGGGATTGTTCCGAGAACAAACCAGTTAGAAGACATTACACACCAAAACCTATGAATTAACTATTAAAAATGCTGTTATATTAATTCAGTTATGTATAAATGTATTAAATGTAATGCAGTAATGTTTTTGTTTAGAAGTTATGGCAGTTTATTATTTTTTATTTTTTTTTTTCATTTATATTTATACTAAATGTTTGGGCTACTGTTTTTGATAACACGTAAAATAGGTTTATAGAAAATCAACAAAAAACAACAAAAAAAAAACAAAACAAAAAAATTAATTTTCATAAGTTTTCAGGATTTTTTTTAAACGCTTTTAAGTCTGAACCAGAATATCAAGATATTTTATTATTTCCCATATGATGGTGAAAAGTAAAAAAGCTTCACCATGTTATGTATAATAAATATTGGAGTATAACAAATAAAAAATCCTTCTAGATGTAGCCCTTGCACACAAAAAGGTTGGAGATCCCTGGTATACAGTAGCCTATATGTTTTATAATTACAAGTCTGTGTAATTTGGGTTACTGTAGCCAGTGACATTTCATTATTTGTATTTTATGGCATTGTACATTTTTTGTTTTATTTGAAGGCTGAGGCTTCATTAATAAACACAACCCCAATTATCATCATTGGTTTTGAGATGTTACTTGCTGTGAATACCTTGTCTGATAGGCTACAGTATTGTGGCATAGTATCAGGACATCCTGGCTAGTGTCTGTCCCACACGGCTAGAGGCGAATGGCCGGATGATGGGCCTATTTGGGAGAAAGTCCAGGGCTGTTTTTTAGCCCCAGTCCGTCCCTGCTCAACACTATTGTTGATCCTGAAGATGATGATGATGAAGATGTGCAACTTGTGCTCCAGTAGTGCTGGGATTTACACACATGATCATGTCAACGTTCACATCTTCCTCCACCAAACACAAACCACAGAACAGATTTCCACTGTGAGTAACATTTATTATATGAGCTTCATAATGAAACCATTATGACACTTTATTCTTCCTTTTTTTTTCTTTGTTGTCTACCCTTTTTTAATTCAATTGCTTGTTCTATGTGTCGTATGTATGACATGTACAGTTGTACAGTACGTTTCTATTTACTCCTGTAGCCTCTTGGCCAGGGCATGTTTGTACATGAGAAGTGGTTCTCAAACAGTTTACCTGGATAAATAAAGGGTAAAAAACAACAACAATTGAATTACTATATAATTTTACCCAAAGCTTCTCTTTTAGTCTCGTAGTCAAGCCAAAAAAAAAAAAACATTCATTAAATGATTTAACAAAGTAATTTGATTATAGTCTTGATCAGAGGCAAGTATTGCTGGTTCAACTCTTTCTGAGAGTTTGAGTCTGTTATAAACTGCTGTCAAATACATTTATTTTCTTTGTCCCAGAGTGTCTTTAAAGGGAAACTGTCAACACAGAATTTGAAGGATGAAATGCTTTCAAATGATTTAATTACAGACATTAAATATATAAAGATGTATTATTAAATTATGACGGACACATTAAGACATTGTTTTTGAATTAGATGATGATTTACAAATGTGAAAAACCAAGAAAAACACCTCTAATAAACACTTAATTTCAACAGTTATTCATTTATACAGAATAAAACTGTCATGTAATTACTCAAACAAGCGAACTAGCACCATCATTGTCAAGCTTTCACTACTGAAGAACAGACTAACAACACAAGGTTATGAAAAATATAAAGCTTATAAGAAGAACAAACTACAATATTTTCAAACCATGTTAAAGGACAAATAAATGCTGACAGAACATTCAAACATGGACAGAATTAACTCTTTAATATCAGATTGAAGTTTCTTCCTCTGTTACGGCGTACTGACTCTGGTCTTCAGCAGATGAGACTGAAATACACAAATCATTGATTCAGAGAGAGAGAGAGAGAGAGAGAGAGAGAGAGAGAGAGAGAGAGAGATCAGACAGTTTTACCTCTCGCTCTGTAACATTTGTAAAGAAGCACGACTGTCGCTAGCAGAAACGGAGAAGCGGCCAGAAGAGAACTGAGGATTTTGAGGACAGAAATCTGACCTGAACGTGACACTGGAAAACAGAAACACAAGAACATTATTGAGCAACATTACAGAGCTCTGAAGGGCTTTCAGAAAGTTTCTCCAGGAACCCAAAGTTTGTGAGTGAATATAAAAGCTTTGAAATATTTTTCCTCCGTCTCATATTATTCCACCACCATTTCCCTCTTACAGCTCTGTGTTAAAGGAAGAGTTCAATCAAATATATATATTCTGCCACATTTACTGACCTTCATGTTGTTCAAACCTGCTTGAATTTCTCTCTTGTGTGGAAAATAAAAGATATTTTGAAGGAACTTTTAATTTCATTGTATGGAAAAAACAACCTCCAAACACCTTCTTATATGTTCCACAGAATAAAGAAAGTCACACATGTTTGGAACGACATGAGGGGGAGTAAATGATGACATCATACAATATTAATATAAGTTATTCATTTTAATGTTTAAGAGGTACGTACAATTGTTTTCCTCTTCAGACCAAAACTGTATGTTTGACACTGAACATATATGAGCACAATCAGATTCATTCCTGCTTTCAAATGAAAAACTAAACTTATGAAAAGTCAGATTTTAACAGGAAAGTCTCTCACAGTCTCTTGATTTCATTGAATTGTGTGATGTTTTTATAAGGTGTTGATTCCACTATATTTCAGCATATTTTGCATGTGATTTGATAGTTCAACTTCACAGTTCTGTCATGAACTCTGAGTGTTTGGCATGGTAATGGATATGACAATGTTGATGTGTTCGGTCTTGAAGGAATAGATCTGCTACAAAACACATGAATTACCCGTAGCAGATCTATACAGGTGGAGCTGGGGAAGTTGGAGGGTTTCTGAAAGCGCACGAGCTCATTGGTTGCTGATACAGCAGGAACCAATCAGCTGTGCCCTATAGAGAATGATGTGATTGCAGACTGAGTTAAAGACCGGTCCGCCAGCGCCATCTAGAGTTTCATGACAGAACTTTGTATTTGTCAATACCTGATTGTGTCCAGCAGAAATAAGAGACAGAGACTCGTATATATGAATAGTGTGGCGTATCTCATCAGATGCTCATGAATAAAATAACCTCTGACTGAGATCCAGCTGTGGAGTGACTGTCCTCTCTCTGTTTTACAGTAGTAGAAACCCTCATGTGACTTTGAGACAGTAGTGATGCTCATCTCTCCTGTCGTCTGATTCTGGATCAGTGATCCGTCTTTATAGAAATCAGCGCTGAGGATCGGGGAGTTTGTAGATCGATGTAAACAGTGTAGAGTCAGAGTCTCTCCCTCAATCACAGGATCAACAGAACTCTCCAGAATCACCTCACCGTCTACAAACACAAGAAACACATCAACAGATGTAGTGACGACACAGGCTGTGTTAATCAGAGCCATACTTCAGTTATTAATAAGATCTGGAGGGTCAAAATGTTCACTACCCTTAATCTGAGAAACTTTTATTCAGCAAGGATTCATGATCAAATGTGACGCATTGATCAAAAAAGACATTTATGTTACAAAAGATTAATATTTCAAATAAATCCTGTTCTTCAAACTTTCTATTCATCAAAGAAGAAAAAAAGCATCATGTTTTCCACAATCAAGAAATGTTTCTTGAGAAGCAAATCATCATATTATCCTGATTTCTGAAGGATCATGTGACACTGAAGACTGGAGTAATGATGCTGAACATTCAGCTTTGAATAAATTACACTTTACAATATATTCACATATTGTTTTATTGTAATATTTCATAGGTAATAATACTGGACAATTAACGTTTGCATGCATTTTTTATCAAATAAATACCAGCCCTGGTGAACAAACATATTAAAAAAAAAAAAAAAAAAAAAAACAATCCCAAACTTCTGAATATTTTATTTTATTATAGAGTTTAAATCTTGATATTCACTGTGTAGTATTCTGATATTCAGTTAGTTTATGCATAATCATAAGACTGAATTCTCAATTATATTATGTTTTAATCTTGCACAGATTGTTATTTACTGTGTTTTATAGTTGTAAGCGTGATTGGACTCACCATGTACAGTGATGTTTCGAGGACGGCGTTTCTCTCCAGACTCAGACTCACACCAGTACACTCCAGTGTCAGATGTGCTGAGAGAGTCGATTACACATCCAGATCCTGTTTGATTTGCACAAGTTTGTGTGTCTTTGTCTGTGTATCTTCTCACTGTCCATCCAGCAGAGTTACTCTGATCCTCACAGCTCAGAGAGAGAGAGTCCGCTGAGAAGTGTTGACTTCTGCTGGGCTTGAGGACCAGAGACACTGAAGCAGAAACTCCTGAAAAGAGGAAAATCTCCATCAAAACTGACAGCACAGAGACTGCAGTGAAACACAGATCCGGATGAGCACAAGCATAAGCCCTCACCAGTGATCCACAGTGTGTGTGAGCTGCTGTTGTGTGTGTAATAGGCTGGTCGTCCTCTCTCGGCTCTGCACGTATAAACTCCTGTGTGCTGTAGAGCAGCAGGACTGAGAGTGTAAGATCCTCCAGCTCCTCTGCTGCTGTCTGACAGATGATCATGATCTCTGAACCAGCTGAACGTCCAGCCTTTAGAGGAGCCTGAAACCTCACAGGTCAGAGTCACTGATTCTCCTTCAGTCAGCCACGGCTGTGGAGACACTCGCACTGATGCCTGAGCTTCAGCTGAACAAAACATCACGAGTTACAGAGCCGTAGAGAAACTGATGGAGAAGCTGATCACAACAAACACACACTCACCTGAGACAGTCAGTGTAACAGCATCACTGCGCTGAGAGCTTTGAGTGTGTGTCTGTCCTGTACAGGTGTATTTACCGCGGTGAGAGAGATCAACACTGCTGATGTTCAACTCTTGTGTTGAGGTTCGGCTGACAGTGTTTTTATATTGGTTGGTGGTTCCCTCTATTTCCCATCTGTATGTCCACTCAGTGTCTCCTCCCCACTTTATATCACATCTGAGAGAGACTGTTTCTCCTCTAAACACTCGTTCATCAGGTCGTACCGTCAGCACAGCTTTAGGACTCTCTGAACAAACACAGATTACTGCAGTTATAGTTTCAGAAGTTGTGTAGATATTGTCTCTGATCTGTATTTGTTGCATCACACACTACAGTCTCTCTCACCTGTAACATTTACCCACAGTGCATCACTGTATTGTGTGTAATAGACTGGTTTCCCTCTTCCAGCTCTACACCAGTACTGGCCTCCATCAGACACTGAATCAATCTTCAATCTTGAAACAATTCCCCATCGTAAGTACACATTGATGGCCTAAGACACGAAACGAGCGGTTTGTGTGAGAAAATGAACAGTATTTTACCTCTTATACACAGCCACGTCCAAGTGATCTGAGGGCGCGCGTGCATCCTGGTGTGTTACGTGTGCGCAGACTGGTGCATAGATATATATACACTAGATTTCGCCTTGGCTACGGCATTCGTTAAGAACTGGCGAAATCTAGTGTATATGTCTATACACCAGTCTGCACCAGATCACTTGGACGTGTGCTGTGTATAAGAGGTAAAAATGATATAAATACTGTTCGTTTTCTCACACAAACCGCTCGTTTCGTGTCTTAGGCCATCAATGTGTACTTACGATGGGGAATTGTTTAATTTGGACGATGGGGAATTGTTTTAATTTGGACTTTGTGCATGCTCTTTGAGACAGTGACCACAGACCTGCATGAAATTACTGACAGACAAGAACGGTTTGACCTAAAAATATAAAAATTGAAACTACTGCGGAAACAAAGACACCTACATCTTGGATGCCCTTCAGGTAAGATAAAACATACCAAAATTAAATTTCAAAGTGAACTATCCCTTTAAGATTAACTATTAGGAACATTATCTGTCTTTTCTTAATTTCTGGAAATTAATTTATTCATTTTTAAATTAATTTGTAATCCCCCTCTGCCAATATTATACATATATATATATATATATATATGTTTTATTATTGTTATTATAAAATATTGGGAGTAGTTGACCTACATACAAAGTTATCAAAAAAAAAATTATAGAAACACATTTTTTATTTTATGTATGAGACATTATTACATGATTAAATGTGGAAAAGAATCCAGATTTCAATTGAAAGTACATAAAACATTTTTTCTATGATAAATGAGACATTATAAATGACTGGAAAAAAGTAATGGAAAAAAAACGCAATGGAAAAATTCAAAGTGCAATTGTCAACTATTTGACGTTATCATATATTCCAGTATATAGTTTACATGCACATTAGCATAGGTTGTTTTAATATTATGAAGAGTGGTATTCTCTTTGCTAAACTCCCACACAGTCTAACAGAAAACAATTCATGCTTTATTGGACATAAATCAATGAAGATAACAAACTAGGACCACATACATTCTTAGGATTAATTATGATCAAGGAGCTTGTAGGTTTAGGCTGTATTCAGCCCAGCTTCTTTTCTGATATTTCGAGCAGTTTCTGCCAGATCTTTCAATCCTTCTCAAGAGGTACTGAGTCGTAACGCAGGATATTCCTGCTGCAACAGCACTGCCCACACCTGGAAGGAGACTAACTAAATATTCAACAGTAGCAATGGTAGTGAGTGAAGCAGAAACAGAAACTCTGGTCACAGCTTTTTCTTTGATGGCAGCAACTAACATTGATTTGGCCATATATTTCAGGTGGGGCTTGTTCACTCTTTCTGAAAGCCTTGACAGTGATCTGTCATCCAAACCAAATGAATAGTAGCACCTTGAGAAGAAACCCAACACTATGCCTGTATCACATGCTACTGACAGACCAGGCAGAGGGACCACTGCTATCCCAGCAGAGGCAAGAGATGCAGCCCAGATCATGTCTTCGAAGAATTTGATCTTCTTCTCAAGAGATGCTGCAGAGCACACTGGCCAGGCTTGTAGAAGAGCAGATCTCTTATGGTCTGGAAGCTCTTCTTCGAGAGTGTTTTTAAGTATTTCAAAATCATATTTCTCCAAGTCATAAGACAATATCAAGAAAACTTTAGGTTCTCCTGTATCTTTTAGGTTTTTTTGACAGTCCTTTCTTATTTCGGAAAGAACTTTCTGCTCATCAAATCCCTTTTTCTTTTCCTCTGCTCTGATGTCATTGTCAATCTTGGCACGAACAAAGTAAAAGTTTTTCCTCTGTTTTCTTATTTCTTTAGCCAGCATGATGTCATTCTGTGTGAACCTTTCTGAGGTAAGGATAAAGAAGAAATCATAGTCCTTAAATTTGACATCTTTAAGGTATTTATCTGCTTTGAAGTTTGGTGATCCTATTCCAGGCAGGTCCCAGATCTTCACATTTGGCATTGTAGGATGTTCATACATGGTGGCTTTCATTGTAGTTTCAGTAACTCCAGTAGGTGCTGCTCTTTCATCATCTTCACTTATCTCTCTAAGTGCATTTACAAAGGAGGATTTCCCAGATCCTGTATTTCCAGTCACGGCGATGTTAAGTGAGAAATTTAACAACTGATCAAATGTTTCTTTAGCTTTTGCTGTAGCTTTTTCCAGGGTGGACTCGCCTGAAGCCTTTACTGCCTCAGCAACAGCAGAGTCTTGAGTTTCCATATTCTAAACAACAAATGTATACATTAATTTAACAACTGCTCAGAATTAGTGACATAATACTTATTTAGATAATATAATTTAGTAATCTAACTTACAACAATGAAATCTAATTACCTTAATTGCTTGGTTCCAGCAGTAGAATTGTTTATAGAGCGTCTGTCTCCAGTTACAGGAGAGGCTTGAGAATTTTTTTTAAGGACAAAATTGGCATCTGAAACCAATATGACACATTTACGAACCAATATGAAACAAAAGAACAACAAATGTAACTCCTGTACAAAGTCAAAAGACAATCACAGAGGTCAAAAGTAGTTTTGATTTTTTTATTTTATATCATGAAAATTGTTTTATGCTTGTCATATATTATATGGTAATATAATGTGTTATTAAGGTGTTATTAAGATGCATTTTCAACATAACTCAAACTATTTCGAAACATACATTGGATTTCTGTAACTTGTGTACTGTAACACTCCAAATGTAAAAATGCCTTCTTAAGTTTGTCCAGGGAGTTTTTGTTGATCAAACCACATAGGAGGAGGAGCTTCTCATCCTCAGCCAAATAATGCAAATTAACTTATTTGTTAAAGATAATATCTACGATTAATGATGCATATGTAGGCTTTTAAATATTTAATCTATATATTTTTAAGTAGTTAAAAACATATTTGAATAAAAAAAAACAAAAAAAAAAAACAGTTTAATTCCTCGTAGCTTGTCTGTTGTCTTTACTAACAAGATTGATAATATCAGGAAGAAAATTATAACTATGCAACCGTCTACTAAAGTATCGCATCAGGGAGTGCATTGTAGTCTCCTTGAAGAAAATTTTGATTCATTCGTTGCTATAGGAGAGGAAGAATTTACTAAACTCGTTAAATCGTGGTTGCCCTGCACGCTTAATAAACAAACTACAGCTAGTTCAAAACACAGCAGCTCAAGTTCTTACCAGAACCAGGAAGTATGACCATATTAGCCCGGTTCTGTCAACACTGCACTGGATCCCTATTAAACATTGCATCAATTTTAAAATAATGATGATTACTTACAAAGCACTAAATGGTTTAGCTCCGCAGTACTTGAGCGAGCTCTTAATGCATTATAGTCCTTCACGTCTATTGCGATCTCAATATTCCGGCCAGTTGATAATACCTAGAATATCAAAATCGACTGCTGGCGGTAGATCCTTTTCCTATTTAGCACCAAAACTTTGGAACAGTCTTCCTAACATTGTCCGGGAAGCAGACACACTCTGTCAGTTCAAAGCTAGATTAAAGACACATCTCTTTGACCTAGCATTCACATAATACGTTATATACTTCTATAATTCAATGTTAGGCTGCATAAATTAGGTCAGCTGGAACCGGGAACACTTCCCATAAATCCTGATGTACTCGTTACATCATAAGAAGAATTGCATCTATGCTAATTTTATCGTCTTTGTTTATCCCGAGGTTTTCCCGCAGCCTGCCGGATCCAGGCCTTATCCAGATCTGACGAAGGACCTTCGCCTGGACCGATGACAATGCAGTGCTGAAGTGCCAACTAGTCTTTCCCTATGGAGGATCCCTTTACCACTCTACAGATAAAGCGTTGAAGGAAAATTTGTTTTGCGTACCTACCCCTAAGTGACAAAATAAAATAAAAGTCTGTATCAAATGGAAAGACCAGTACTTTGTTTAGGCTTGGCTTGTAGGGAATTCCAAACCAGCGCACATATATTCAAACGCATATAACTATAGAACCAATTCTTAATGCTCATGTGAGCGCCATCAGCGTTTCTCACAGGTTCGCATTTAAAGTCTATGTAGAGAGAATGGTGTCGTCTTAGCGGCCCCTAATTTAATAACAAATGATCGTTGCGACGGAAGCGAATCAATCAAAACTAACTTTAGCTGGAAAATAACTTTATTAAAGAACTGCTATAAAGCCAAAACAATCTCTGTTACCCTAAATTATACGTTTGTCTCTGTAAAGCTGCTTTGAAACAATCTACATTGTTAAAAGCGCTATATAAATGAGGATGACTTGACTTGACTTGAAGTCAGTGCTGACGCAATTCGAGAATTGCGCCGCGCAACAGATCTATCTCTCCAGGCCACCAAGGAGACGGCCAAATCTGTGGGTCGATCTATGGCAGCCCTGGTGGCCACGGAACGTCATTTTTGGTTAAATCTTTCCGATATAAAAGATAGAGATAGGTCTGTTCTTCTGGACGCGCCGCTTTCGCCTACGAGTCTGTTCGGCGACGCTATAAATTGTGTCGTCGATAGGTTTCAAGAAACGAAAAAACAATCTGCGGTGCTCCAGAGATTTCTTCCTCGCCAGTCCAATGTCCCCGAGACTGCTGTTCGTAATGTTAAATCTGAGCAGTCTCGGCCATCTACGAGCTCCTCACAGCAGCACAGATTGCAACAAAAGCAGAGCGTCGCCCCTTGGGCTCCTCCACAACCTGGGGAGTCTGGGTGGTGGTGGCAGTCCAAGCCTGTTAGGGGTAGACAGGATCTGAGGACCGTCATCTCTAAGAGAGCTTGGACTAAGAAGAAGTCCTGACGCCAAGGCTGTCAGGCTTCCGAGGGTGGTCCCCTCCTCGAAACCCCTCCTCCGAGGAGAGTCAAGGAGCTGCCACTTCGGTTGTTCCCTGTGTCAGCGTCCCCATACGATCCTCCGAGGAGGGTCGTAGAATGGTCAGTTCGGTTGTTCCCTGCCGGTTCGTCGCTTCAGGGCACCGAAATGACTGTTCAACCAAATCCAGAGGCCAGTCTCGAGAGACTGGTTCCCTTAGCAGAATTTTTGGCAGTGTGGAAACTTCTACCAAATATTTCTCAGTGGGTCCTGCATGTAATAGAAAAAGGTTACAGAATTCAGTTCGATTCTCGTCTGCCCAGATTTCAAGGGGTCCTTCCCACAGTGGTGGACTCCAAGCAGGCTCTGGTTATGGAGCAGGAAGTACTGACGCTTCTACAAAAAGGGGCTATAGAGAAGGTTTCTCCTCCCAGCAGAGAGTCAGTGTTTTACAGCCGTTACTTCATTGTTCCAAAAAAGGATGGGGGGTCGCGTCCTATTCTAGATCTGCGTCAATTAAACAGCAGAGTTCAGAAACTCAAGTTCAGAATGCTTACACTCAAACAGATTGTGTCACAGATTCAGTCCGAGGACTGGTTTGTCACAATAGACTTGAAGGATGCGTACTTCCATGTATCCATCCATCCTCATCACAGGAAGTTCCTGAGGTTTGCTTTCGGGGGCGAAGCATACCAGTATTAGGTTCTTCCCTTTCGGCCTAGGTTTATCACCCCGCACCTTTACAAAATGCGTGGATTCAGCTCTGGCTCCTCTGAGACTCCAGGGCATTTGCGTATTAAATAATCTTGACGATTGGTTGATTTTAGCTCAGTCAGAGCAGATGTCAGTTCGGAATTGAGATGTCGTTCTGTCTCACATAAAGAGGTTGGGATTGCGGCTCAACGCCAAGAAGAGTGTGCTCCTCCCAGCTCAGAGGAGCACTTTTCTGGGTGTGTTATGGGATTCGACAATAATGCAAGCACGTCTTCTCACAGCCGTAAAAGGGGTAAAACTAGGTCAGTCACACACTGTGAAACAGTTTCAGAGACTGTTGGGGCTCATGGCAGCTGCGTCCAACATAATCACTTTTGGCCTTCTGTACATGAGACCTCTGCAGTGGTGGCTCAGGACCAAGGGGTTTTCTCCGACGCGTAACGCTTTCGACAGATGCTTCCCTCACGGGATGGGGGGCGGTCTTGAGTGGCCGCTCGGCGAAAGGTCTTTGGCAGGACCATCAATGTTCTTGGCACATAAATCGGCTAGAAATGATGGCGGTATTTCAAGCTCTCAAATACTTCCTGCCAGACCTGAGAAGTCACCATGTACTTGTCCGCACAGACAACACATTGGTGGTCTCTAATATCAACCATCAGGGGGGTCTGAGGTCACGTCATTTATGCAAGCAGGCCCATCAGATCCTCCTATGGGCCCAGGGGAAATTGCTGTCACTGAGGGCGGTATATATTCCGGGGCATCAGAATCTGGGAGCGGATATTCTGTCGAGGCAGGTGCAGAGGCCCAGGGCGTGGAGACTTCACCCCGAGGTGGTGGAGCTTCTTTGGCAGAAATTTGGTCAAGCTCAAGTTGATCTGTTTGCATCATCAGAGACAACACATTGTCCCATGTGGTTCTCCCTAACGCACCCAGCTCCGCTCGGACTGGATGTGATAGTGCAGGTGTGGCCGAGGCTACACCTGTACGCATTTCCCCCGATATCGATGCTTCCGGGTGTTCTGGAGAGTGTTCGCCGGGAGGGGGTCCATCTGTTACTAGTAGCCCCTCACTGGCCGTCTCGAGTATGGTTCTCGGACTTAGTGTCCCTTCTGGGCGGCTCTCCCCTGGAGATTCCGGTCAGGAGGGACCTGCTGTCCCAGGCAGGGGGCACAATATTTCATACCCATCCGGAGTTGTGGAAACTGTGGGCCTGGCCTCTGAGGGGGCCCGGCTTATAGAATCCGGTCTCTCGACTGAGGTTGTTGAGACCATTCTCCATTCCAGAGCACCTTCCATGAGAAAACTTTATGCACTGAAATCGAAATTATTCTCTACCTGGTGTGGTGTACGTCACCTAGATCCTGTTAACTGCCCTGTTGGTTCAGTTCTTGATTTTTTACGTTTCTCTGCTGGATTATCTCCTTCTACTTTGAAAGTATATGTGGCGGCTATATCGGCCTACCACACCCCTCTGGGGGGCACTTCTCTTGGGAGAGATCCTCTTATAATTCGTTTTCTCCGTGGTACATTGAGGTTGAGATCTGCATTGCACTCTAGAGCACCGGCTTGGGATTTGGCCATTGTACTTGAGGGTCTGGCTTTGGCTCCCTTCAAGCCCATTGAAGAGGTTTCAGAAAAGTTCCTCACTCTAAAAACTTTATTTCTTCTCGCTATTTCTTCTATTAAGAGAATTGGAGATTTGCAAGACTTGTCAGTTGCTCCTTCGTGTTTGGAATTTGCACCTGGTATGGTGAAAGCATTTCTATCTAGGAAAGGTTGCCCTGCATCTAAACAGGTAATGAGCAAGTGGGTAGTTGAGACTATTTCACTGGCTTATGAAGCGGCCGGACAGCCTTCACATTTGGCTGTTCGGGCCCATTCCACGAGGAGTATGGGTGCCTCTAAGGCTTTCATTTCGGGAGTTTCTCTTCAAGATATTTGTAATGCGGCGGGCTGGTCCTTACCTCATACATTTGTCAGATTTTATGATCCAGACCTCTCCACTCCTGGGGCTAGGTTGCTTGCTTATTAGTGTGCGCAAGGACTTCACACAGAACGAGCATTTGGTATTATGGCGTAGTGGATATGGGGTTCCCACCACGTCTCAAATGCAGCTCGAGTTCCCTTGAAAGGGAACGTCTCAGGTTATGTATGTAACCCTGGTTCCCTGATAGGGAACGAGACGTTGCGTTCGCCTGCCATACTTCCTGCATGCCCTGACCGACTTGCTTCAGGCTTTTCAGAAGCTAGCACAATCTGTTTCAGGGGGTGCTTTATAGTTTCCTGGTCGATGACGTCACCCGCCTATGTCTCGTCTTTCCATTGGACTGATTATACACGTGCTTCACGACGCAATCACGGAGGGTGTTCCCACTGCGTCTCAAACGCAGCGTCTCGTTCCCTATCAGGGAACCAGGGTTACATACGTAACCTGAGACGTTTTCTTGATTTCAAAGTCTGTGTATGTCTTAACATTTATATTTAATTATTTTTGCACTTTTAATATACCATTTTGAATACTGAATAAAACAGCTTTATAATAAACTATTAGTGTACTGCTAATACATTTTTAATGAGCTGAAATGCTATTTAAGTGTTCTTGAGGAACATTAAAATTAAGCTTCAAATATATTATAACTGCAGTTTAAGACATATGAAGGTATATTTTAAATGAACTGTAAATGAATACACTTAAATGCACTAAATGTACTTGAAGTGGTTCCATTTTAGCACAATTTAATATATTAAAATATATTGCAAATAGCTTAAAATCAATCGTAATCATATATTGAAATACACAATATACTTGAAGTTGTTACTTGAAGTTGTTATACTTGAAATAATACATTTAATACGCACTTAGTATAGTACAATTTAAATATATTAAATATTTCCAAAAAAAGACCAATTTATATATAATTCCTTTTCACCTGTGTATATGATTATTCAATTAGTTGAATCATTTTAATGGCAATTTAATGTGGGAATTCCTTAATTAATTGTAATTGTAAATACAGCTCACCTAGAATCTGTAGCGGGTGCTGAATTGAAACTTGCAGAAGATCAGTTATCTGTTGACAATAAAATAATACATTAATACTTCAGAATAAATGTTTATTTGTATAACTGTGTTGTAATATTTGTTTATAAAACAATAAACAAATCTATTTAAATATAAGTGTAAGAGGAGGAATTTTTTTTTTTCCTGTCAAACTATTTCAAGACCCTAATGTACTATTAAAAAGAAGAAGAAGAAGAAGAAGAAGGATGAATATTTGTACACACCTGGAGTCTGTGAAGAGTGTCTGGTTGAATGATAGTCGGCTCTAACTGAAACACTATTTATTGATGAACTTAGTCCCTCCCAACCAAATCTAATAGGCGAGTTTGCTAGAAATCTTCATGCTGTATGTGCGTGCTTTCAGAAATGTGCTTATGACACCCGCCAAACCAAGAATGTGTGTAACATACATCGGCCACCTTTTCACCTGAGATACACATTTGAGAAAGTTGAGAATGTATTGTATAGACAGAATATGATCTAAAATGTTAAAAATATGAGAAAAATGGCAAAGTTTGCATTTTGATTGATTTTAATTTTTTTATCGTCTTTTTTTAGACATTTTCTCAAAATCTGATCATAGTTGACAAACATTCCCGAATGGTACAATAAAAATTATAGAAAGAAAGACAGAAAGAAAGAAAATCTAAGGGCATAATTAAATTACCCATATTAAATTGCCATTAAAATGATTCAACTAATTGAATAATCATGTACAGCCAGGTGAAAAGGAATTATATATAAATTGCACTTTTTTGGACATATATATATACACTTTTTTTTTTTTACAATAATAAAATAGATTATTAACATTATTTGCTAAATTTCTAGATTACTTTATGATTTACTGTGTTCTCTATCCAACTAGTTGTGTTTGTAATCAACCTCAGGTTTCACTTCAAGCCATCAGACTTTAATGCTTTCATTTCATGATGTACAGCAGATCTATTTATTATTAATTGTCTTTAATAAACTACAGTGTTATTTTTGTAAAGTCCCATCCCATTACAAACACATTATAATGTACTTTATTCTATGCAAAATTAGATGACTTTAAGTAGTCCACTGATATGACTGGATCCTTCATCTATTGTGAGTGTTTGTGTTTTACCTGCACACAAAGTGTTTATAGTAACTCCATCTATGATCAGGGGCCGTATTCACAGAATTCAAAGAATTTTAAGGCTAAAAGTAGCTCCTAACTGGCGAATTTAGGAGCAACTCCTAAAAATAATGAGCGTGTCACTCGTAACTTTAGGACTCCTAATTTTTTTGACTAAGAGTAATTCACGAAGCATTTTAGCCCTAAAAGTAGCACCTAAGCCTGGGACAGCTTAAAAGAAGTCGAGAGGACTCCTAACTCACTAAGACCTATTCACAAACCGCTTTTTGTGGCAGTTCACGTTGCGATGTTGAAATGCGTATGCGACGGCTACAGGAGCTTCCAATCGCGAGGGAACAATTTTGCATTGTAGGCATAACTAGGGATGCAATAACACTGCCACCAACAACAACCAAAACTAGGCTACTCATTGCATGTAAACTAATTGTAACGTTTCATTGTAAATCAAATTAAAATGTTCTTCTCTTTGCAAACGTAGGCAGAGGCATATAGTGACAGATTAATTCAATAATGTTGCAAAGATATTGCATCAATCCATATGTTTCATTAGGCTACTAGGCTATTTGTTTTGCCTTACTCTTTATTCATTTAGGCTATTTATTCAGTTACTCATCATCTTCTGTCCTTCGCACTACTTGTGTAGCGCACGCATTCTCAGACCTGTCACCTGTCACTCATCAGGTGGGGAGGTGTTTGGAATCATTCCCGCGTTACAATCATCAGCCAATCAAGGTGGTCACTTCAGTCTAGCTCGTGCATGAGTAATGACGTCATCCATAGCAACAAAGACTCACTCTTAGTTTAGGAGTTGTCATTTTTCTTTACTAAGAGCAGGTCTGAAAGGCGTTGTGAATAACTTTTAAGAGAAAACTCCTAGCTAAAATCTTTTAGTGCGATTTAGGAGTACTCCTAGTGGTAAGATAAAATGCTTTGTGAATACGGCCCCTGATTATTATAAATCACGTGACATATTAAAAAAGAAACTAAAATGCAGCAAAACATTTACCGACCCATGACATGAAATCCTGTTTACACTGAACAGATCCTGCATCATATTTACTGATGGGTCTTTGATTACACTGTTAGAGTACTGTAAAGCTGATCAGCAAAACCGGTTTACTCCACTCCAAAAATGTAACGTTCTCATTCAGTAGGTGGAATAGACGCAATGCTGAGACAGACTCATTATTACCTGCCCTTAAACATACAGTGAACATCTAACATTCTGATAGTTTAACATCTGAATCAGATTCAGTTTTTTATGAATACAATTATTTTATTTTATGCAAGGCATACAATTTCGTCTCAAAAAAACTTTGTAAAATTGTAGTTTAAGGTCAGCTTGCCTTTTTCCTGTCTAAACATGTTACTACAGTTGATGGTCTTTGACTGTTTTCCCCATTAATGGTAATCATGGGCACCCTGTGCTGCCATGCAGTTCCCGGTTTTCTTGCACATATACAGTGGGGCAAAAAAGTATTTAGTCAGCCACCAATTGTGCAAGTTCTCCCACTTAAAAAGATGAGAGAGGCCTGTAATTTTCATCATAGGTACACTTCAACTATGAGAGACAAAATGAGAAAAAAAAAAAATCCAGAAAAATCACATTGTCTGATTTTTAAAGAATTTATTTGCAAATTATGGTGGAAAATAAGTATTTGGTCAATAACAAAAGTTCATCTCAATACTTTGTTATATACCCTTTGTTGGCAATGACAGAGGTAAAAGTTTTCTGTAAGTCTTCACAAGGTTTTCACACACTGTTGCTGGTATTTTGGCCCATTCCTCCATGTAGATCTCCTCTAGAGCAGTGATGTTTTGGGGCTGTCGTTGGGCAACACGGACTTTCAACTGCCTCCAAAGATTTTCTATGGGGTTGAGATCTGGAGACTGGCTAGGCCACTCCAGGACCTTGAAATGCTTCTTACGAAGCCCCTCCTTCGTTGCCCGGGCGGTGTGTTTGGGATCATTGTCATGCTGAAAGACCCAGCCACGTTTCATCTTCAATGCCCTTGCTGATGGTTTTCACTCAAAATCTCACGATACATGGCCCCATTCATTCTTTCCTTTACACGGATCAGTCGTCCTGGCCCCTTTGCAGAAAAACAGCCCCAAAGCATGATGTTTCCACCCCCATGCTTCACAGTAGGTATGGTGTTCTTTGGATGCAAGCATTCTTTCTCCTCCAAACACAACGATTTGAGTTTTTACCAAAAAGTTCTATTTTGGTTTCATCTGACCATATGACATTCTCCCAATCCTCTTCTGGATCATCCAAATGCTCTCTAGCAAACTTCAGACCGGCCTGGACATGTGCTGGCTTAAGCAGGGGGACACGTCAGGCATTGCAGGATTTGAGTCCCTGGCGGCGTAGTGTGTTACTGATGGTAGCCTTTGATACTTTGGTCCCAGCTCTCTGCTGGTCATTCACTAGGTCCCCCTGTGTGGTTCTGGGATTTTTGCTCACCGTTCTTGTGATCATGACCCCACGGGGTGAGATCTTGCGTGGAGCCCCAGATCGAGGGAGATTGTCAGTGGTCTTGTATGTCTTCCATTTTCTAATAATTGCTCCCACAGTTGATTTCTTCACACCAAGCTGCTTACAGTACCTATTGCAGATTCAGTCTTCCCAGCCTGGTGCAGGTCTACAATTTTGTTTCTGGTGTCCTTGACAGCTCTTTGGCCATAGTGGAGTTTGGAGTGTGACTGTATGAGGTTGTGAACAGGTGTCTTTTATACTGATAACGAGTTCGAACAGGTGCCATTAATATAGGTAACGAGTCGAGGACAGAGGAGCCTCTTAAAGAAGTAGTTACATGTCTGTGAGAGCCAGAAATCTTGCTTGTTTGTAGGTGACCAAATACTTATTTTACAGAGGAATTTACCAATTAATTCATTAAAAATCCTAAAATGTGATTTTCTGGATTTTTTTCCTCATTTTGTCTCTCATAGTTGAAGTGTACCTATGATGAAAATTACAGGCCTCTCTCATCTTTTTAAGTGGGAGTACTTGCACAATTGGTGGCTGACTAAATACTTTTTTTGCCCCACTGTGTATGTATATATTTGCGAGAGGACTGCTGCCATCCTAATAATTCATTTGATATAATTGAGTAAACAGCTATGGAGCCAGAATTGGCTATTGTCATTTTTATGTTTTACATTTTACTGGAGGACATGGTGAGGATGTTTCAGCCACGGCGTTGCCGGATCATGTATTTTCGGCTTAGCCAAGAACATGGCCAGATAAATTAAGCTGGTTTGCTGCGTCCCAATTCAGAGGCTGCATCCTGAACTGGCGGATTCCACTTTAAATTGTTCAAGTATTGGGTCTTAACTTACGTAAATAATGTAATGATATATGAAAAGAACTTAAATAAGCCTCTATTCAAAGGTTCCAATGTTCAGTTTTATCTTACCTTAATGCGATTTTGTATGCTGGTGTATTCTTTTTATTATGTACACAAATGGACCATGGTGAACATATTTACACAGGTTTTCAACCCTGTTTCAATATAAAACCCAGTTGAATATAGAAAAGTCCTGTGTAAACGTTACTCCCGCTCGTCATCGGCAGCTATCACAGTTGCTAGGCGACAAGAACAATCCTCGTAGGCTAGAGCGCTTCATATGTGCCCTTTGATATGGGACGCAGCTGTAGTTAGCAACAATTTATTAATATTGTGACAATAGGCCTACATTTTGTAACTTTAATTTTTCGGAACTACATTCTTCGTGAAGTATTCACGTACAAATGTGAAGTAACCTACTGAAGTACTTTTTTTTTCCCTCACAGGATAGCAACACTAGAAAATTGTTATTTTACAATACGATACATTGTTTTACATTACACTACACAGAAGTATATAGTTTAAATGTAACAACCTTGAAAATATTCAGAAGTATAATGCCACATACGCAGTAATGCAGTAGTAGCCATGAAAAAGTAGTTATGAAAAGTACTTTTTTTTTCAGAAATATAGGCCTACTCTTTCTGAAAAAAACCTCAGTGACATGGCAGCCGTCAATTGAGTCAGCCCTGCAAACCTGTTGGTAGACAACTTAGTGGATAGTGTAAAAATGCAGTCAAACACTCTGGAGACCATCCCAGATGATGTCCCACCAGCAGAAGGCCTTACCAGGGTCTTACCAGCCCATCCCGGTCCTGCGGCTCCACCAGGATCTCCCTGCTCAGCTTAATACAAGTCTACATCATTTTTTTTTTTTTTATATACTGTAAATTTAAATGTTTATGTAGATTTTGATGTTTAACATATGTTGGAAAAAGTACTTGTATGTAGCCTATAAAACAAATGATTTTAATTTACCAATTTTATTTAAAAAAAAAAGAATTTGTTTCATGTAGAAATTATGACTGTCATTACAAAAATAAAAATCTATTTTATTTACACATTAAAAGTTGTATAAAAATAACGTACAGATTTTTTCTTTCCTTTTAAAAAATAAAAGTGAAAAAAAGTTAACCAAGAATATGTAGAAAAATATATATTTTTCAATCATTCTCTCAAGGAGAGAAAACAGCCTGTCCATCCTCTCCCTTCTTTCCTGTGCTCTCCTCGCCTCTGTCTCACTCTATAGTTGCCCTCTGTCTCACCGCCTTTGTACTGCTGGTGCTGGTGCTGGTGCCCCTGGCTCCTCCTCACAGTGGGAACCCACTGCTAAACTCGGCCCTGGTGTGTCCTCAGGGATTGAGGCAATGACGAGAGGGGGGTTGGTGCAATGCCTCTGTCCCAACACCTCATCCATGAGGACAAACCAGGGCCAAGTTTCAGCAGTGGGTTTCCCACACACACCCTCACATGTCCCAGGACACTTGTAATCCTAAGGGCAGAGGAAATGAACAATGGCTTGTAAACAACAACAGCACAATACATTTCAGCAAAGATGTGTGTATTAATTTGTTTTCTCCTGAATTGCTCTACAAAAGCAGAAAGGGGTACTTAACACAGGGGTGCAATATTAAGTGCATTGTTAACACTGCAAAATATGACACATCAAGACATGCATACAAAATACTTCAGAAATCATATTGATGGATACTCAAATGTGGTTAAAACCTTTGTAGACATAGCTTGCATGATAGCACTACAAAAACACATAAAAGTGAAACCCCATTGCCTTATCTACTGCTTTTCTTATTGTTGTGGGCTTTATTGGGTGAGTGATATTTCTTATAATACACAAGTGAGATAGACTAGTGCAAATATTACAAATAGGTCGTTAAACTAATATTAGCATAAGTTTTGCCTCAAACTACCTGACAAATGAAGCCACGCAATGATGACAAAGGAGTTAAGATGAAGTTTATAAGAAATTTTAACACTGGTTTCACTAGCTATTTTAGTAAATGAAAACATAATACTTACATTTAAACGTGAATTTGCTGTCCACCATCGAACTCTAGTCTCGGCCACCTTTAAAAATAAATAAAAAATGCGGCCGTCACCGCCGTGCAATGACTTATGGGGTAGGATAGGGTAGGATAGGCCGCTTAGGATGCTTGTATGTATCCTTCCTTTAACAGGGAAACGAAGGGTGAATTTGGCGTCGCTTTTGAATCAGGGTAGCCTTCGTCGCGGCGCGATGACGCATCGGCCTTCAAATGCGACCTTCCAAGGATGCAGCCTTTGAATTGGGACGTCCTTCGTCGCGCCGCTGTGATGCAATCACCCTTCAAATACGGCCTTCGGAGGATGCAGCCTTCACATTGGGACACAGCTCTTATGTTCTCATAGACTTAACAGACACAGGCACACGGCAACCACAGGCACACGGCAACCATTGTAAGTCCACAAGACCAAAAGTGCATATGAAGTTTGCCATGTGGGACAGGGCCATACATTTCACTCAAATAGTCTGTCATGAACATTAATACCAAATGCACACATTCAGATTTACAATAAACTCAGTTCCTGAATTCACATAACAATAATGGAAAATGATTCACATGCATATATGTTTACCACATATTAATCAACACAAATAACTCATTATTAAGTCAAAATGGGTAAATGTAATACCTTTCCAGATAATAGTAAGATTTCCAGTAAGATTTGATTTTCCTGCTAAGACAAAAGCTGAGATCAACCCCCTGCAATAGAGCAATAAAACGCACCCTGGAGAGACGATCTCAAAGAAAGAGCACAGGACATCGCCTTGCCCAAACTTATCTCCTCTACTCTCCCCTGAAACCAGATGTTTGTGTAGTGAAATATTTACAGCATTTTGTTATTGTCTGTGTATATAAGGGAAAGTGGCAGAGCAGTCTTTGGGAATCTGTAACCAGAAAACCCCCATGCGGTGCTGTGTTGGTGTCTTACACTCGGAACACACTCACACACCACTGTGTGTCTCTGTCAGGTGTGTTTCTTACTGTTAGAGTAATCTTTGAACAACTGATGTCATGTATTTATTATTTCTAAATTGGCATCTAATTGTTTACTTGTGTAAATGATATGACACATTTTTACCTGACAAATACAATGTTATATTTAATTTATTCTGTATGATTCTGAAATCATTATTTCTAGTATAGATTAAAGATTAAAGGTAAAATAGTTCGCACTGCATCCTCGGACTATTTCAGAACTGGCTATAGTTTGTGTCTGTGAGCTTACGTTTCATGGTGTAACGTCTCAAAGCAGCACCTTAATGAACGAATAATTGAAGGTATGGGATACCCAGAATAATCAAAGATATAAATTAAATCATATCAATATTTATGATTATTTTCTAAAAAGATACACAATCTAAATTTGATAATCATTTGAAAATTAGAGTCAGATTAAACGCAGAGCTAAAGTAAAATTGAAACTAAATTCTAATAAATAAAGTGAACTTTACTGGAGCGCTGAAAACACATACACACATTAAACCTTCGCCCACACCTTTGGATTTTGTCGTTGGGCCGACGGGTGGTCTTTACAAAGTGGTGACCCCGACGTGATCTCCAGTTGGCAAATGTCTTTTCAGTGAAATATTGTGACTTGCAACAAGCAAGAGGTTCAATCTTCTTCTCTTTCTTCAGCTGTTGTGGTAAGTCAATTCTTATTTGCCTTTTAGAAATGTTGAGGGAAAGACAGACCCTAACCCAGCCCTTCTTACAACAGAATATAATTATTTTTCAAATTGCTTGGGTGTGGTTGTGCACATGGATCAAACATATTGCATTCCAAAAAGGTCTATTATGGATCATTTGTTTTTAGTACGGGAAATTGTAGATATTTGTAATGGTTTCAATGAGAATGTTGGATTAATTGCCCTGGATCAAGAGAAGGCTTTTGATCGTGTTGATCACAATTATCTTTTTAATGTATTGAAGGCTTTTGGTTTTGGTGAAATGTTTTTAAATTTGATCAGAGTTATTATATAATGGTGCATCATGTATAGTTAAGATAGGGGCCACTTTGAGTCAGCCAATTCCTATTTTAAGGGGTATTAGGCAAGGCTGTCCATTGTCTGGTCAACTATATAGTTTAGCAATTGAGCCGCAAATGATTATCAAAAGCAAAATTGGGAGGGTCTAGTGGAGAAAGTGTGCAGCAAGTTGTCTAAATGGAAATGGTTGGTACCTCAGTTGTCCAATAGGGGAAGGATTTCAGTGACCAATAATTTGGTTGCTTCTACTCTGTGACATAAAATAACTACAGCCACCTGCTGGACTTATTGAGGAAATTCAAAGGAAACTTGTGAACTTTTTTTGGTCTGGACAACACTGGATTTGTGCTGCTGCTTTATACCTTCCGACTCAAGAGGGAGGTCAAGGGTTGATAGACATCAGATCCAGAATTATGGCTTTCCGGTTAAGCCTGGTTCACATGGCAGGATAATTAGGCCGATTTTAGCCCCGATTCACCCCTTCCGACAATCTTAAGGATGCTCCGATTATCGTAAAATAATCTGATCAGATATTCCTGCCATGTGCGGTGTTTTAAGACTGCTCTCGTCTGCTCGGAAGGACGTCGGGACCGCTCCGATCTCAAATCGGGGATATCCAACATGTTGGATTTTTTTTGGCCCGATTTCTCATGTGTGGTGTCCTCCGGGGACAAACGAGCATGCAGCCTGTGGACTGTGGCGTGTAGCCAAGCGAGGTGACGAGATGGCGAGAAAGCATCGGGAAACAAAATCAAAACAGCCGGCGGGATGGCGCACCAGAAAGTCCGGTGGACGTCGGAGATGGAGGACCAACTCGTCGACCTGTGGCAACACCGTGAATGTACGTTTGTACGCTGTTGTGTTTACTCTGAAGTCACGTTTGATGTTTACTATTTCACAGATACACATGCTGGATTACGACTTTTTGAAAAGCCACTTTTTCTTAATGACTTTCTACCTTCAATACTTATGTCTGGTCCCAGTCTGCATGCATGTTTAATTGCTGCTGGATGCACAAAGTTGGGACATATTTTGATATATTAAGCTCAGAGGAATTGAGTGAAAGGACTGGGGTGAGATCTTTGAGGCTGCTGAAACAAGCTAATCCTGAAATATTCAAGTCTTTGCATGTGGATCATAAGACTTTGACAAATGACTCCTTATGGTTCCTTATGTTTTCCCCTCTCTTAATGTGACTATTGTTGTGGGAGAATGGCAAGAGGATGAAGTGTTTTTTTTTTTTTTTGTCTTTTGAACCCCCTGCAGCTTGGAGTTTTTGAGGAAGTTGGGAAAAAAGCTCTGTATTTCCTGTGTGAAGCCATCCAATGCTTATCTTCTGAGTGGAAAAATGGACTGATCTTTTTGTAACTATCTCTTCCACTAGAGGCTGCTGGCGGACCTTATGTACATGGGGCAATAGTCACAAACAGAAACAGCACATTGATCCTTCTGTAGGGGTGGGTTGTCCTTTCTGTACAGATGTTGAAATGGTTTTTCATTTATTTGTACAGTGTTCTCCGTTCAATGATTTGTTTTCATTTTGGTTTATTGAAATTGGTGAAGCTTTCTCTTTTGAAATGTTTATATATGGTTCTAGTTATACAGAAAAAAAGTAAGTTGATTTTATTACTTTTTTTTTTTTTTTTTTTTTTTTTGTCTGGTACAGCAAAACTTGTTATTTGGAAATCCAGAAAAAAAAAAAAAGTTGTTGGGACAGGGTTCTCTGTGTTTAAAATCTTCAAAGGCGTGGTGGCGGCTCAGCTTAGAATAGAGCATGTCTATTATAAAATGGATAAATGTGTAAAATCTTTCATGTGCATTTGGGGCATAAATGAGGTAATTTGTGCAGTAGATGATCATGATTTAATGCTTGCTTTTTTAAACGTTTTCTGTTTTTTTATTATTAACAGTATTTATTGTTTTTGTTTTGTGAGTTTGTAAGATAATGGTGAACACATTGTTTTAATAGAGGTTTATTTAAATTAAACTTTAGTCATTAGAACTTTTCAATTACAAATTATGTGTTAACTAGTTTTGATTTGGTATTGACTTTGAAGTGCTACCTATTGCAAGACAATATCGTCACACTATAGCAATGCTCTCCCACATATTTAGCTATTGTACTAAATAACTCCACTTATTTCTGTCGTTGGTATAAGTAGCAGTGGGTGGTAATAGACAAGAAATGTAAAATTTTCTACCATCTTGCTGATAACATTTATTTAGTCATTCGGCAGTCTTGCAGCCTGGACCCCTGCAGGAACAACAACCTTACATAGGATACTTTCTCAAAAATTACAATTATTATCCAAGTTAAATATTATCTGAAGTTAAAGAGGTTAGCTGGCTTGACTAACATTTTTTTGCCTGGAATAGCAATCAAATTAAGAAAATATCAAGTTTTGATGTATGAAATTTATTTATTTTAGTTTGAACAATATTCATATACAGATAATCTTATAATCTGAATGAAATAACAATTTAAGCAAAAGGGAAAAAAACACAGGAAAAGACTTTTATATTCAAGTCTAGCTAAATAAAATAGTGAGAAAAGTAATGTTTGCGGTTGCGGTTAAGATATCATCCAGTACCAAAAAATTAGACTACTAATTTAAAGCAAGCCATGGAGTATTTATTGATTGGTTAAACTAATAATTTCTAAACATTATGGTACTCTTGTTCATTTATTTATCATGCTGCAGTAAAGGAAATGATGTACTTTCTCATTGCAAGCAGTCTTAATTTACATTGATTCATCTCTTGTCTTCCCTGCATATGTTCATTGCCCACCAAGGCACCAAGACCATCTTTAGTCGCTTCTTCAGCTTCAGCGGTTTTCCTCATTTCCTCCAGCTCTCGGACCCAGTCTTCTTTCCCAGCCTCCCTCACTCTGGGGATGAAGTCCAGATGCTGAAGAGTGAAGGCCGAGTCTGGCTTTAATGCGATCTGAGACAGATGCTTGATGATCTTGTAGGCATTGAACAGAAGAATTTGCTTCTGGTCCTCAAGCTCCTGCAGATCTTTTTCAAGTGAACCCATTATAACCAAAAACCTCTTGTTTTTTTCTATAGCTTTTTCATAATCCTTATTAAATTCATCAAATTCCATCATCGTGACTGAGTATTTGATTATGTATTTCTTGTTTTCTTTGACGTGTTTGCTGTGGTGACACTTTTTTCATTAGGCTGTTTTTCATGACTTCACATTTGCTGGGATTAGAAACCCACCAGCAGTCAAACTCATGGCAGTTTTAAACTTAACCCTGACAAAAAGTGGTTATTTGTTATTAATAAATTGTATTCACCAACAATACTTTCTTGCCTAAGAGCACACGTTCTGAATATTGATTTTTATTTTTTTTTAAATACAATATGGAGAAAACAAATCTTTAGACACACACAGACATCAAGAATCACCCAGCATGCACTGCAGCATGAAGCATGTCACCATTGTTGAGATTCATATTCGGATTCTTGGCAATGTCTCGTGTCCTGCTACATTTGGGTGCATCTTTTGAATGAGACATGACTGTGCGCGTTCACAGAACCGGATATTATTAATTTATTAAAATCGTAAGTTTCACTGTTATTTATATAAAGACATTGTACGGCTTCAGAACACTTGGAATTCAACATGACTTGTTTGTAATATTTTTATAATGTTTTTGCAACACTACCCGTGACTGTTGTTACGTCCAAGGATGTATTGGTTTTCTCTTGTGCAGATGTTTAAGGTCATTGCTGTTTTTGTGCATTGCTGCTTCTGTTTTCTCTTATGCCAATGCTCTTCAGGTGCTGACTGTAGACACCTGCACCTCATTTATTGATGGTCATCTGGCACACCTTTCATTGATTCCAGCAAGAAAACCTGCAATAAAAGCATTTTAAAGCCACACAGCGAGCAGAGAGATCTGGAAAATGTAAGAAGATTTGAAATGTAATGAGGTGTATTTCAGGACGAGATGGGGAGCTGATAAAGTGGCATTAAAAACAATTTATTCTCTAAAATTAACAATTTTGCTCACCGTTCTTGTGATCATTTTGACCCCACGGGGTGAGATCTTGCGTGGAGCCCCAGATCGAGGGAGATTATCAGTGGTCTTGTATGTCTTCCATTTTCTAATAATTGCTCCCACAGTTGATTTCTTCACACCAAGCTGCTTACTGATTGCAGATTCAGTCTTCCCAGCCTGGTGCAGGTCTACAATTTTGTTTCTGGTGTCCTTCGACAGCTCTTTGATCTTGGCCATAGTGGAGTTTGGAGTGTGACTGTTTGAGGTTGTGAACAGGTGTCTTTTATACTGATAACGAGTTCAAACAGGTGCCATTAATACAGGTAACGAGTGGAGGACAGAGGAGCCTTGGTTGGATTATTAAGGATTAATGGTGCGTTCAAGTCATCTCGTATAGATCGTATTTACGAGTTGAACGCACTTGAACGCCACCACAATGTCGTAAATACCAGTGGGGAGCTCGGGATTTTCTCTAAGCTCCGATCTTTACGAGTTGGGGGCGTGTCAGTGATTAACATGGCGGAATACACAATACGTAAAGGTATTTAGCTGTGATATTGTCTGGCTTTTCTATTAACAGCGCAGTTAGCTAATCTCCAACACAGAATATGATTGTATTATAATATAACTATGCAACATGTAACAATGAGTTGGCAGTGGCTTCATAAATTAATTAAAAACATAAAAATACAAAGTACACCTGATGCACATTTCTCTGTTCTTCATTTTCTAGAACAAGAGTTTAAGAACCTTACTGTATTTTTGTGTAATTAATTAAGAGAAAGTACTCCGCCATCTTGCTCCGACGAAAGTGACTTGAACGCACATGCGGTTATAAGCACGACTTCCCACCTCGTACGTACGAACTTCCCAGGAGGACTTGAACGCACCATTAGTTCAGGATATGAAATGACATGAGTATAGAGTTATTTCAGCGGTAATATTACCAACAATACCATTATGGATTTTACCTCAACCAAATGTAGATCTATTCATATTGGAATCAAGATAAGATAAAGATCAGAGGATGTTGGAAGCAGAGATGACAAAATAATATATTGGTATTAAGTATGAACAATATATACAGGTTTTCACAGATGCATCTAAGGATCCACTGAAGGGTCAAGTGGGGATAAATAAATGAAATGGGGCTAAGTAAAACTTTAATATGCTCAGATTCAAGTTCAGCCTTGATGTGCCTTGAAGCTCAAAAGTCAGATACTAGACAGGATATCGTTTTGGAAATCTTACACATATTGTTCATGATGCAACAGACAAATAATATAGGTCAGTTTTATGGGTATTTATTTGATTTAAATTAGAAATCAAATCAATAATTGGCAATCTTTTTGGGATAATGAGAAAAAGGGTTGACATTTACATTTAATACAACCATTGGTAGGTAGAGGAAGGAATTCAAGTGCAGGAAGGAAGGAAGACTGTATTATTTCTAGATTAAGACTGGGTCATACAGGACTTAATTCAACAATGCAAATAATAGGAAAACATCAAACAGTGGAGCATGTACTTATTAAGTGTAATAAATATTTAGAGGAAAGAAGTAAGATAATTGAAGAATTTCACATGAAAGGTAAACAACAATTAACATTAAAGATGATTTTAAACTAGTAGAAGGGGGTAGGTTAATAATAAAGTTTTTAAATAGAACAAAAATGTGATCTATAGAATATAGATAGGTTATTATTATTATTTTTAGTACATTATCCCTCTCTGGAATATGATGGCTTTTGGCTGTAGATGGAGGAGCTGAACACACAGCAACATTGAAAGCATGAGCTTTGATTGTTCTGGGAGTTGTGATATATTGTCTCTGATCTATTACCTACAGTAGATGGCGGTAATGCTCTTTTTAAGAATGCGAACCGCCAATAAGCCCAAAGAAGAAGAAGAAGAAGAAGAAGAAGAAGAAGAAGAAGAAGAGAGATCTGGAGGTTTTTCCCTCCTCATGCGGACTTCTTCTCCTCTGCCCCAGATAATTTACCATAATTTTGTGTTAATTACTCATTTGTTCCTGTGTAGTTATTCATTAACAAAGTAATAGTATTCTAAAGTGTTACCAAATCAACATCATGCATAAAGTGCTAATGTGATGTGCTCTCAAATGTTTCAGTAGTACAATAGTACAGAATACTAGATTTTTACAATTAAGCTAACACATTAAGTAAAGTTAACTAAAAAGTGTTAAAGTTAAAATCACTGTTGGATTTTACAGTGTAGAAGTGGGGTTAGCTGCTCCAAAATATCATTTATTAAATAATACATTTAGAACAAAGTTGTGTAGATAGAATATCTCATGTAATATAAAACACAGATATGAACTTCTATCAACTGACCTTTCGAAAAGAAACGCCCCTCTTATCGTTGCTTTGTCAACAAGATAACAATCCATGCCACTTTTACACCACACATCATGTCAAAAATACATAGCAGAGCAAAGAGACAAGACAGAACAGGTTTCTTTAGGTATGAAACAAAGTCGCATGCTTTCAAATGTTGTTTTTAAGTGTCTCTTTAATATGTGTTGACAGATCGCTGTATATCCTCATGCTTTCAAATGTTGTTTTTAAGTGTCTCTTTAATATGTGTTGACAGATCGCTGTATATCCTCATGCTTTCAAATGTTGTTTTTAAGTGGCTCTTTAATATGTGTTGACAGATCGCTGTATATCCTCATGCTTTCAAATGTTGTTTTTAAGTGTCTCTTTAATATGTGTTGACAGATCGCTGTATATCCTCATTTCAAGCAGCACATGAACCGATCATCTCTTCTAGTTTTAGCATGAAATAAATATTAATGAACATTAAGGTGTGTTTCAACTGCGGAAAGACATCAATTCACACCATTTTTCAAGTTCAAGTCCTCTGATGTTAATCTACCAACTCTATGGTCTGGTTAGTTTGTCGAACAAAAATGGCAGGAATCGGTGTTATGATTGGTCAGATCGTCTGTAAATCAAACTACACTGAAAAAAAAAAACAATAAGATAAAATGTACAGCCTTGCCCGCGTGGAAGAGGTGAACACGGTTCACGGTTCAGGCGTGGTACGCATGTGGTGTGATTGCTAACCGCGCCGGAGCACAGAACAGCTGCTATTCCTGTGCGCTACAGTCATCATTACGACAGAAAATATCCTCTATTACTACCTGGAAAGAACACTTTTCAATTAATTCAATGAATTCAAGTATATTTAGCTGTAGGCTATAACAGGTCTGGTGTATCTTATTGATGAACAGGAATTGTAGTTTGTGAGTAAAGCTGTAAATACCTCCATCAACGTCACCTGCCTCCATAATAATCTTCTGATACGTGCAGCACAATCCAGAGAAAATCACTGTGCTTGGCACAACTGTGCCTAGTGTGACCCTGAGTACCCCTTAGTTATAAAATACAGTATAAATAATTTGTTAATTCTCCTTGTTGTTATCCCTTTATTACCAAAACTTGTATTGTTCCCTTATGCCCGTTTCACACATACCCCGTTTGCAGTGCGTATGTTAAGTTGCTCAAGCAAGTGGTAAAATATTTAACCGTGTACTTATATTAAAACCACATACTTATATATTTAAAACACATAAATATTTTAAATTCAACTTAAAATTGACAGGCAGAAGACTGAAGGATCGGAGCTGCTGACGGATGTCTCATGGACGCCGGGTAAGTCAAGTCAAGTCAAGTCAAGTCAAGTTTATTTATATAGCGCTTTTCACTACACAGGTTGTATCAAAGCAGCTTCACAGTAATAAATTAAAACAATACATCAATGTTTGTTTCTAGTGTAACGTCTACGTTTGGTAATGCTGATCAATAGTATCGTTGATTGATTAAGTAAGTAAACTTTACTTAAGGTAAGTAAACACGATGCAGGAAAGTCTGATAACAGGCTAGAGAAATTCCGAAGGAGGGTCAGGTAGTCGAGGTAGTAGCGGCGAGACCAGAAAGTGAACTGAGGGAACTGTGGTGTCTTTATGGTGCTGGTGATGAGAGTGCAGATTGCAAACAGGTGGCGATGACAGGTGAAGGTGATCAATACTCAGGAGACATGGAACAAGTGGGCGGAGTGTGGAGGTCTGGTGTTGTCGATGGTGTTTCCGTGACAAATACTTTAATAAATAACGTATTTGTACATCGCTGGAGGCACAGATCTGCACGTCTCTGAAATGTAATTCCTAACAAGCCCAATATTTTGAGTAAATTCATTACCTCAGAGTAAATACATTTGAACGAAACAAAATATTTAAGTATGAAATATCAGAAAATTTTAAAGTATGTCACACACCCTCTCCCTGTTTTATCCTCCAATCTTCTGATGTATGCTGATGTTTTTAGAACAGTGTAAACCTTTGTTTCTTCTGTTACACCAACAATTATAAAGGTGTCTCCTTGCTCCCAGACTGCTCAAAGACTATGTCAAAACAAACAATTTATGTAACAAATTATTACTTTCTGTTCTAAAATGGGTCACCAAAAGGCAAAGGCCATGTGTGGTTAGAGCACTAATTCTCTAGTTTGAGCAAATCACAAAATCATGGGGTCATTCTCAGTACCGTAATTGATGCTAAAAATGTTATTGTGTTGAAAATCAAGACAATATGTATTGTGATTGTTTGTGGTTAATGCTATACATTATGCATTATTACATAGCCTATACTGTACAGTTACACATTCTCATTCACAGTTCCATGCTGGTGGTGGAATGCTCTCCCCACCCTCATCCGGAATGCAGAATCCCTGACAACATTCAAAACTCATCTCTTCCGTGAGCACTTAACCTCTTAAAAATGTATTATTTTTTTAATTCTTTCCTTTTCCTTTAATCCTTCCTTATCGGGCTTATGCTACTCTGACCAATGCCTGAACTTCGTATTTTGAGCATTTCTTGCATTGTATTTGCCTCTTCACAATGACTCACTTAATTTAGTCCTAAAATCGTAAGACGCTTTGGACAATAGCGTCCGCTAAATGACTAAATGTAAATGTACAGTAGTTGTTGTACATTAAGTAAAAACAATTTAAGACAATTAGTTTGATCATTTGTTCATTACTAAATGGCTGCTTGGGAGAACTGCATGTTTGTCGACAAGGTTCAAGCTCAAGTTTTTATTTATATGACCAAATTCCTGTACAAAAAGGACACACTAAAATCTAAATATAAACTCTTAGAAGACAAAGTAATGAACAAAAATACACAATAAAAATACAACTAAAACACATAAGAGAAACACCAGTTGAAAAGCCAAGGGGAAAAAAAATGGACAGGGACAGGCAAATGTAATCTCTAAAACACTGCATTTATATAGCGCTTTTGATTTGATTTGATTTGATTTATTTTGGATTAGACAGACAACATAATCCAAAGGATACCATGTTAAAGTGTAAACACTTATTTCCAACACGGTCCTTGGTGTTAAAACATTCACCACAAAACAATGACTTATTACAAGCCTAAGACAACAACATTTAAAACAAATCATCCAAAGTTCAAAAAAACATATTAAAATCAGAGAATCATTAAATCAATAAAATAATAAATTCTGCTCTAATTAACACAGTTGGCTACTCTGTTCCACAAGAAAGCCTTAACCTGTTGTCTAAAAGCCCATCTAGAATTTACTATTTTAATGGAAAGCGGCAAACTATTCCACAATTTTATACCTGTATAAAAAAAAGAACTTCTTGCTGCATTGTTGACTCTGGGCACTTTACAAGAACGGACACTAGCCCTAGTATTATGATTATGTTGAGTATGAACCATTTTTATAAGGGTGTGTAAATATTTGGGAGCAGAGCCATTTATAACATTATACATGTGATGCAACTTTAACTGCTCCACTCTAACCTGAACTGGCAGCAGTCCTACCCTTTTAAAAGCATCTCTACCAATATGAGTCCGAGGAGGTGCATCTAACAGGTAGCGGATAACCTTATTTTGCATCACTTGCAGACTGTTTTTAAATTTAACTGATAGTCCACAGTCCCATGCAGAACATGCATAATCAAAATGACACTGAATCAATGATACAACCAGTAATTTCTTGATAGAGAAATCTAGATGCCTTGTTCTGCGATACAAGAATTTCAGTTTACCTGCACATTTGGACAATAGTTTGTCAGCAATAATTTTACAGGTTAATGACTGCTCCAATGTTAATCCCAAGTATGTAACACTTTTCTGAGACACTATTTCAGTGCCATTACATGTGACCGTAAGTTCATTTTTTCTTAACAGCTTCCTTTTTGTTCCAAATAAAATGGACTCAGTTTTTCCCAAATGTATTGAAAGCCTGTTGTCTATAAGCCACTTACTAACACTATTTAATTCATTACCTAGAGTCTTCTCAATCTCACTGATATCATCCCCAGAGACCAACAATGCAGAGTCATCAGCATATAAAAGCAGCTTACATTTCACTGCACCTGGCATGTCATTGATATAAACTAAAAATAAAAGGGGGCCAAGGATTGAACCTTGGGGCACCCCACAAGTAATATCTCGAGGATCAGATATGGTCCCCTCAACATCACAAACTTGAGTTCTTCCAGTGAGGTAAGAGGTGAACCATTTCACAGCAGTGTTTCTGAAGCCTATACTTTGCAGCTTTAATAGTAATATTACATGATTTACAGTGTCAAAGGCTTTTTGCAAATCAAGAAGAATCATGCCCACATACTTTCCTTCATCAAAGTTTTGCCGAATATAATCACATAAGTGAATAAGACAGGTTTCAGTAGAATATGCTGCTCTAAAGCCAGACTGAAGTTCATACAATAGATTTTGTTTGACAAGATACTCTTCCATCTGCTCGTACACAAGACGCTCAAACACCTTTGATATAGCTGTCAGAATTGATACAGGCCGATAATTACCAACATCTGATCTACTATTTTTCTTAAAAAGGGGTACTACCCTGGCCCTTTTCATATCAGTTGGGAAGATACCCTGACATAAAGACAAATTTATTATATGGGTGCACTCTAAAAAATGCTGGGTTAAAAACAACCCAATTTGGGTTATTTGACAACCCAGCGCTGGGTAAATATTGGACAGAACACATGCTGGGTTATTTTGACCCAGCAGGTTGGGTTTTTATACATTAACCCATCTGCTGGGTTGTTTTTAATCAGTGCTGGGTCAAACAACCCCCATGCTACAGGTTATTCATTTTAGATAATAATAATAAAAAAATGAATAAAAAATAAATAAAAAAATATTAATAACAATAATAACACTACTGTTTATTGATTCACTTAAAGTGTTTATTCCAGGAAATTAATATAATCAAATACATTCATGTTAAAAAAACAGTTAGACATCTGCAACATAAACGGAGGCCCACAAAAATGTTAAAAGATTATAAAATGGTAAGATTCTCAAAATTCAAAACTCTACACTTATAAACTGTAAAATAGCCTATAGCTAAAGATTCTCTTCACAAAGAATACAATAAAAAACACATAAGTACATACATTGCAATTCACTTAAATAAGCAATCATTTAGTCCTGTGCAGCAAAAATGGGAGGCACATAAAAACTCTGCGTATAAACAGTAAGTACAGTACATACATTACAATTCATTTTAAATAAGCAATCATTTAGTCATGTGTAGCAAAATAAAAAACATGAAACTCTATACCTATAAACTGTAAAATAGCCTAGCTAAAAATTATCTTCACAAAAAGATAAAAAAATAAAAAAACTGAGTCAACTGTTCCAGAGTTTCCCCATTCACCAAAAAACTGTCCAGCCATTCCAAGCTCCAAGACAAAGGGGAAGGGCTTTGCTTCTCTCTGCCTTTCCAGGTACAGCACCATGTTGGTTCCAGACTAAATGAGGAAAAGACAATATCAGACACAGATAATTATTTAAAAGTGTGTCTTAGGTTTTCATAAGATCAGTCTTAAATTAGTTAAATACCGTCTTAAATTAACTTAAAGAATTAGTTCACCCCAAAATATAAATTTCCTCATCATTTACTCACCCCAATGCCATCCAAGATATCCATGTCTTTCTTTCTTCAGTGGAAAATAAATTAAGTTTTTTTGAGGAAAACATTTTATTTCAATTCTACACAGAATGGACTTAAATGGTAGAGACTCTGAAGCTGCATTGAGACGGACATTTGAACCTTCTTTGAATGTTGGGATAGTTGGTTGTCATTAAAGTCCATTCTGTGTAGAATAATCCTCAAATGTTTTCCTCAAAAAACTTAATTTCTCTTCCACTGAAGAAAGAAAGACATGGCTATCTTGGAAGACATTGGGGTGAGTAAATTTTCATTTTGGGGTGAACTAATCCTTTAAAGCAGTGGTTCTCAACTCCAGTCCTCGGGACCCGCTGCTCTGCACATTTTGTATGTCTCTCTTATCTGACACACTCAAATCAGTTCATGGAGTCTCTCCTGACGAGCTGATTCAGGTGTGTTAAATAAGGGAGACATACAAAATGTGCAGAGCAGTAGGTCCCGAGGACTGGAGTTGAGAACCACTGCTTTAAAGAGTTGTGAGAAAATGAAATGCGTGTCAGATCCAAGCAGCAATAACCATAAACGATTAAAACGATTGTAGCAGTATGAGTTAACTCATAACGAGCTGGCGTTCTTTTTACCAATTACTGCCACAGGCTCCCCCTATAAATACAGGTAGTAGTCCTTCTGACTGCCCTCTTGCTCGCTGGTGACGGAAGTGCGTCATACTTCCGAGTCACTCACTCCGGGTGTTGCTCTGCTGTAGGTAAAGTAGCGGCTTTGTTGTCTTTGCCCTTATTCCATTGGTATCGGCTGCCGTTATGTTTACTATGCATTGAATGCTTATAGATCTCCGGTTGGCGGGCCAGCCCTTTGTTCCGTCGTTCAACGCATTTAAAAGCGGATGTTACTGAAAGCTGCCTGTACTGTTTGTACCCTTTGAGCTGCCTCCTCCTGGGTGATACAAAACGCTGCTTGATCGGTATGTAGGATACATGATGTAGGATTTATTTGTTTGATTTGGGGTTAATTCATTTTTATTTTATAAATAACAGGAACTGGGCTGGTTCAACTGGAGATTGACGTCAGCCGCAGAGTATTTATTCACTAGCTGCTGTTTTGCCTGGATTGCTGTTTGTTTAACGCACATTTTGAATATTGTACAATCAACTTTAACGTCATCTGATTTCTGCACATCCGTCCTGGAGTGTTGCTTGTTAACGAGTATATTTTGAATATTGTATCATCAACTCTACTTGATCGCTGCATGCCAGCCCTGGACAGCTGTTAATGTGTACGCTTTGAACATTCATACCAGCACTTGTACGCGATCGCGCTACCTGCTCGTCCTGGACAGCTGTGTTCTTGTGTGTTTTGAACATTACGTACCAGAAATTCTAACGTCACTCGATCACTGTACAGCTGTCTTTTTAATGCAGATTTTGAACATTGCATCATCAACTCTACTCGATCGCTGCCCGCCCGTTCTGCCTTCACGGCTACTGGGCAATCACGGCCACTGGACTCTCACGGGCCATGGCCGTACGTTTGACTGTGCGAGCCTCTAGTTTGACGTTGGGCCAGTGTTTTAACTGTTTGGATGCAGTTGAAGGGGTTGGCTCTTTACAGTTATAATTTGAGTTAAGTGTTTATATTTCTTTTCTATTACTTTGTTTTCAATTTAGTTAATTTGCTTTTTTTTATTTATTTTGTTTCTTTATCAGTGATTTTAGTTTATCTCATTAGATAAACTAATCCAGTTAATGTTTATTTATATTTTGTCTTATTCTGTTTTATTGTTGAATTTGTCTTCCTTGGCCAAGGTTTCATTGTACTTTATTCAATATTATATTGACTTTTCTTTTTTTCTGTTGAGTGAATCCCCCTTGATCGTGTGTGTCTGTTTCAGTGGCTGAGAGCCGAAGGTGGGGGTATTGGTGTCCGGGTGGTGGTTTCCCCTTCCTGCGTGCTGTGTCGTCTATTCTGTTTTACTTTGCTGTGTCCACTGTTGTGTTTTTTTTAGTGTTTGTGTGTTCACGTGGTGACCTTTCCTGGGATTTCTTCGTGCCGTTGTGACTCCTTTCTCCTCCACCGGTAGGCCTCGCAGCAAGTATGAATGTGTTTCGAATTGTGTTTTAAATTATTGAATAAAATTTGTTATCTCTTTTAAAATTGAACCTCGTCTCTGGCTGAATTGTTTACTTACCTGTGTGTCCTTAAGTGAATCAATAGTATTGCAATTAGGAAATAAAGAAGAATCATTCTCTGGGTGAAATTCCCAGGGTGGCGTAGTCGGTGTTTTTGGGGCAGGTTCCACTTAGACTATAACCTCCTCAGTACTGTTTGGCTCTCTGTATCGCCACACGATTTATCGTGCAGCCCTACAAACAGGTGTAAAGAAATGAGCCTGCTCTTTTTGTCCCCTATTGTTTTACTTACCGGTTGTACATCAATGAATGAGGCTCTTGCCTCTTGAATAGTTGGCCGAAAGGTTTTGTGGCCAATCTTGTACACAGGCGGGGGAAGAATGACAGGCAGGATTGTAAGTGCTAGTATGCCTTTGGAATCTAAGAATAGAAAAATAGCAAATTAGAATTTGTTCGGTCATCAGCTTTTAAATTAAGCAAAGTGCATTTCTAACTAAGGTCAACTTAGAATGAGTGAAATTAGCTTAAATATATAATAGTTAAATACGTACTCTGGTAATCTGAAAACATTTAGTGTTATTAAAGGTATAGTTCACCTTAAAATGCAAATTTACTCACCCTCATGTCAAATTTACTCACCTCATTTACTCACCCTCACGTTGTTCCAGACCTGTACAAGTTTCTCTCTTCTGCTGAACACAAAAAGATTTTTTAAAGAATGTCAGTAACAAGATAGTTGACGGTAGCCACTGACTTCCATAATAGGAAAAAAGTACTATAAAAGTCAATGGCTACTGTTAACTGTTTTGTTACCAACATTTTTTCAAATATCTTATTTTGTGTTCAGGAGAAGAAAGTCATTCAGGTTTGTAATAACATGAGGGTGAGTAAATGACGACAGAATTTTCCTTTTCAGGTGAGCTATCCCTTACCAGTCAGGGATCACTGGTGATCCCAGATTATTTTAGTTCAAAATATGTTTGAGCTTATATATCTCAATATTAATAACAGTCTGGTTAATTTTGAGTCTTGAACTATAAACTCTCAAGTGTTGGCTTTCTAAATGTATGTGTGTTATGTTTCTATTCAGAATTACTTATGAGCAGTAACCTTTTTATTTTGGGCATTTCATGTATGCAGCACTTGCCAAAATTGGGGGTGATGGGGAAGGGGTTAAAGCAGTGCTTCTCAAACCCGTCCTGGGGACCCCATACCACTGCATATTTTGTATCTCTCCCTCATTTAACACACCTGATTCAGCTCATTAGTACAGACTGCAAAATTTAAATTGGGTGTGTCTGATGAGGGAGACATCCAAAATTATGGGGGGTCCCAGGACATTTGAGAACCACTGCCTTAAACCAAGAAAGGGGCAAACAAGCAAGGCTATCTATGTAATTACACTGACAACGACTAAGCACAGAAGTGGTAGCCTATGCCAGCCCTACAATATAACTGGTTTAAATTCACCCTACATGGTTTGACATTAAGTCTTGTCATGTGCTTGTACTTTGGTACTTGTACATGTAAATTGGCCATTCATGTTTTTGAGCTTATTGTGAATGGTGTAGCAAACTCTGTTAAGGGTTAGGGTTGGCACTGGATGCAACTGTGAAAAAAAGATTACCTACAAAGAAAGAGAATTTGAAATGCAAAATTGTTCATCACATATTTACCAGCAATTTTTCAATGAGGCACTCAAGATTCCAGTTGAGGAGTTTTTGTTGAACAAAAATGTACATTGCTGTAAAAGAAAAGAAGGAAACATCTGATTAGTAATATCTTTACAAAGTTAGCATGTCTTATACAATGCTTTTAAAATTAATTTTTATGCTGGCTCCAGTTAATTAAAAAAAATATATATAAATCATTTTATTGAATCATTACTTAAAAAATAATTTTTAACAGCTTAATTAACTATTGTTAATTCACAAGACTGTAAACAGAAGAAATGTTAATTTTGTGGATAATTAAAAAAATATTTTATAAAATCACCTGTAGATATTTCATAGAATATTTTTGATTCATTCCAATGTATTAGTCTATCGGTATAACAATCGCCTGAGGGCATTGCGCCCATTGACTTATTTGATTGCAGTTTCAAGATAAGTAAAAATAAAAAATAAATGTTGTTAATGTTTATTCTTCCTGACTGTTTTTTTTTTTTAAATTCATTCACGATTCAATGATCATCATAGTTAGTTATTTTAATGATTGTGAACCAAATTGCATGACAAACCAAAATAATAAATTGTATTAGGCTATTTAATACATAAGCTTGGTTCCTCCTAAGGTTTTTTTCCCTCTCCATTCTGTCACCTGATGGAGTGTGGGTTCCTTGCCACTGTTGTCTCTGGCTTGCTTAGTTAGGGGCACTTAGTTTTCAACAATATTATTGATTTAATTGCACTGACAATATCAGAAGATAACTGAACTGAACTGAATGACTCTTTTTTTCAGAGCCGGTTTAAGACCAAATTGTACTTCAGTAACTACTTTGATTATCTTCACATAGTTTCTGAACGTAACTGAAGCAACACTGAACTGACTTCAAATGAACAAAGACAGTTTTTGATAAGAATTGTACTGAGCTGGACGATGACATCACTGTTTTCTGCAGAAATGCTTAGCCAAATGTAGGCGCACACACCCAAACACAGAGAACATACTGCAGCATAAGAAAATATTTTATGTAAAGCTACCTTTCGAAAATGACTAACAAAAACAGTTAAATAATAGGTAACGTTAGACTTACAGCTTCTTTAGCATATCCAGCCACTAGCCAGTGACGTTACACTGCATCCATCCAACACCGCCGAGTCAAGTAACCCGCAACATTTCTGGAGATAAAACAGACACCAACAACTGTAACGTTACTTAGACATTGTGACCGTGTTATAATTGGAATAATTGATGACAGACCGTGTAAAAATAATGAATGTTATGTGTAACGTAACGTTAGCATAACGGTCGCTAGTTCGACAGACGCAAAATCTAGACTAGAGCATTTGGTCCGTCGTCAAAAATTCATAGTTCATTTCAACATAACTTCTTGTTGACTTTCTGACTTCTTTGACTAACGTTACTTAACGTTAGGATAGTTTTAATAAAAGAGGGTTGCTCACCTTTATGCTCGCTCCTGCTTGAACCTCTCGTCCTCCTGTTGACGTAGTGAATAGTGATTTGAACAGTGTGGACAAAAGCGCGCGACTCGCGAGGAGGTAAGAGGAGCAACAAACCCAAATGCTGGGTCATTGTCAGCTGATTCCTGAGAAAATAACCCAGCAACATAGTCAAAATGCTCAACCCAGCATTTGGGTTTAAAAAATAACCCAGCATTTTTTAGAGTGTGAGTACTCCAGAAATTACATTGGCACTATCGCTCAAAAATCTGGACGGAATAAGGTCTTGTCCAGTTGCTTTGTTAATTGACAAAGTGGATAGACACAATCTCACCCTCTCCTCTGAGACAGGGCCAATCTCAAAAGCATCTGGAGTAACATGTTTGTTTTTATAAAAGGAGTTTACAAATGATGGGCCATATCTACCTGACACACTAGGCAACTTATCAACCAGACTGGCAGCAACTGTTGTAAAAAAGGTATTAAAAACGCAAGCAACCTGCTGTTTATCAGAAATCATTTTATCCTCAATAACTAATCCAATATTACCAGACTTAGATTTAGATTTTCCTTTAACAGCCATATCAGTGAGAACTTTCCATAGCTTTTTGGGCTGATGTGAATTTGCCGTAATAGCATCAGCATAAAATTCAGACTTTGTTCTCTGTACCTTGTAACTAACCTGATTACGAAAATATATATATTTATCATAATCACAAGACAAATTTGACCTCTTAAACTTTCTGAACCATTTATCACGTTGTCTAATAAGATCCAGAACGTCAGAAGTCATCCAAATTGCACTTCTCTGTTTAATTCTGGTCTCCTTCATTGGTGCAACATTATCAAGAGTAGCTAAAAAGTGCTGTTTAAACAAAAACCAAGCCCCATCAACATCATTGCTTCCTAAAACTTTCACAGACCTATGGCCACCAAAGCGCTTTACATATTGCCTCACATTCACCCATTCACGCACTCATTCATACACCGACGGCGGTGTCAGCCATGCAAGGCGCCATCCTGCTCGTCAGGAGCAGCTGGGGTTAGGTGTCTTGCTCATGGACACCTCGACACTTGGTCAGGTGGAACCAGGGATTAAACCACCAACCATCTGGTTTGTAGACAACCTACATGAACCACTGAGCCACTGCCGCCCTTTCTCTATTATAGAGAAAACTCAACCCCCTCATAATTGTAACATGGTTAGATAAGATTATGGGCCCTATTGTAACGATCTAAGCACATATTCAAATTTTTTGCGCAAACCGCAAGTGTAGTTTATCGAAAAATGGTTGGCTCTCCCGGCGCATGGTCTAAAAGTGTTGTCCCTATTCTCATAATGAGTAATGGGTGTGTTTCGTCCCTATTCTCTTAATGAGTAATGGGTGTGTTTTGGGCTTAACGTGCAATAAACCAATCAGAGTCTCATCTCCCATTCCTTTTAAAAGCCAGTTGTGCTCGCGCCATCAAGGATCCGTTATTTGCAAGGAGGAATTTGATAGTGGAAAAACTGAACACGTCTCCAGACGTGAATGGCATAATAGAGAAGTGTTTTCTCTCTCGCGGGGGGCGCTTGTCTGAAGTTTAAAATCGTTGGTTACCTGTAAGCCAATCACATAACGTTTGGTTATGGCGTGTGTTATGCGCATGCTCAGCCGCATCTAACTTCCACTGTAAACACATGTATGATGCAAAAACTAAACCATCGAGCGAAATACCGGAGTGAACATGGCTGTGAACGACTTCAAAGACATCTACTTCAAAGTCTCCTTCAAAGACATCTACAAAGTCCCAATTTATTTGTTCTGCAGTCCACTTCTTTAACTCCTCCCTGCTTTCATCTACAGCCATGATGTTTTGATGAATCACATTAATCAGCTGCATATCCTGGCATGCTTACCTCCCCAGAATGGGTTTATTTGCATCTTTCCGCACTACAATGAACTTTAGTTTGTATTCTTTCCCATTGCAAACAGCACAGCAAACGGATCTGCTTATGCGCGAGGTTAAAGGTTAAAGCGAGACCATCTACGAGACAAGCTGGATTCCACCATATCTTTATGTACACAATATTCATCTTTTACATTGTAATCCTTTTATTTGTAATATTTGGCTAATTTATGTGCTGCTGTGCCTCCCTGTGTGTGTAATAAGCAGAGTGGATGCACATTGTGGATGCACTATAGGTGCATATTACCTGACTACGTCAGACTTCCTACTTCCGCTAATTTCATTTCACTCCTGTAGTCAGTCTGAGATAGCAGCGTATCTTTCAGTTTTCCACCGGCCTGAAAGCAGCCGGGCCAATCAACGAACAGAGGGCGGGCTGAGAGCCGTGACGTAGACGCTGATTGTACCGTGGTGGATGCGTAGATTTACTTCACATAATCTGCAAAAGTCGTTCACAGCCATGTTCACTCCGGTATTTCGCTCGATGGTTTAGTTTTTGCATCATACATGTGTTTACAGTGGAAGTTAGATGCGGCTGAGCATGCGCATAACACACGCCATAACCAAACGTTATGTGATTGGCTTACAGGTAACCAACGATTTTAAACTTCAGACAAGCGCCCCCCGCGAGAGAGAAAACACTTCTCTATTATGCTATTCCAGACTCTCTCTGCGAAGTGAAGTAGCAGAGTCTGGTATTACCAGGCTAGCATATTACTACTGCGCCCTTTAAATAACAAAAATGGTCAATCCTCAGTTGTGGGTAATGGATAATGGTTTCTCTTGAGCGCTTTGTTGATGGGCTTTGGATCGATACACACACGCATCTCTCCAGAGGGTTTTTGAACTATGACCATGCTGCTAATCCAGTCTGTGCTTCTATCAACAGGTGCTACGAGGCCTCACCTTTGCAAGTCTGCTAGCTTTTTTTGAGGAGTTCATAGAAAGCTATGGGAACTCTTTTGGGTATTTTCACTGGTTCTATCTGCTCATCTATTTCCAATCTGAGCTTTCCTTCAAATGTTCCGTCTCCTTCAAAGACATCTACAAAGTCCCAATTTATTTGTTCTGCAGTCCACTTCTTTAACTCCTCCCTGCTTTCATCTACAGCCATGATGTTTTGATGAATCACATTAATCAGCTGCATATCCTGGCATGCTTACCTCCCCAGAATGGGTTTATTTGCATCTTTCCGCACTACAATGAACTTTAGTTTGTATTCTTTCCCATTGCATAGGTTTTTCACCTGAAGTGTGCACTTTCCAAGTGGCCTTGTTATACATCAGTAAGACCTGGTTGCAGGGCTGTATCTGTATACCTTTTATTATATTTGCTGGGATTGTATTGCATGTGGCACCCCAGTCTAACTGGAATCAAACTGAATTTTTGTTGATCTGCAAGACGGCATATACAGCTGTATTGTGGTCAGGGTCTCTTTTCACAATGTTTATACTACCCCCCACTGTGCTGCTTTAGCAAGTTTCCGTGAAAAAGTACGGAATAAAAGTACTTATATTTTCCTTCCTGTTGTCTAATTTTTCTTGGGATCACAAAATCCATCCAACTTTGATATCACCTTTGTCAAAAAAGATCACTCCCTGTTCATTCTACACCTGGGTCTTCCCTTCTCTGAATTATTATTTGACCATTGCAGTGTGCATAGAATGAATTTGTCAGCTCTCCTCCTGAGCACAAGTCAGCGTTGTCAGGCAGGTTTTTTTGTGGTCCAAAAGAATTTGGGAGATTTGGGCCACAACTTGGGCCAGATGTAATTTGCTCTCTGGGATTATATTTAGGAATTATCATAAAATTGCCAATATATATGCGGAATTAACATTTATGTTATGCCACTATGTCCCTTCTGACCAATCTTTTTTATTTTATTTTTTATTTTACAAATATTAGACTAATATGTCCAGTCTTCATAGGAAAATAATTTATAATACTAAAAAACTAAACAAAAAAAAAACTAACTATGCCCTTGTTTGTAAAGAAGGTTGTGAATTATTAACTAATTTCTGTATCCAAAATGGCTGTCACATCTTGTGACAAAAGAACGAAGGTCTCAGACCCGAAGACTCTCGAGGTGAACTAATCATTTCTGTTTTCGGTACAGAGCCCATGGGATTTTGTGTATGCAAGGTCAACACTTAATGAACGAATCAATCTCTGAGACAACACATTGTTCCCGGGTCATATTAAAGAATCATTCAAAATGAATGAATCATTCATGAATGACACATCACAAGGTCGATAGATAGATAGGTGAACATTTGGATTTCCTACCTGACACCCGCCATTAACATTCTGTCCCTCTTCTTTGCTCGCAAAGTCTTGCTGTGAGAGAGTGAAGCCTGACCGCTGAAGTCAAGTCAAGTCACCTTTATTTATATAGCGCTTTTTACAATACAGATTGTATCAAAGCAGCTTCACAGTGATAACATGAAAATAATACAATAAAGTTTGTTTCTAGAAGTAAATTGCATCATTGTCCACCCTAAATAGGCAGATCAATAATATTGTTGAATATTAAATGTCCCCAACTAAGCAAGCCAAAAGCTAAGGCAACAGTGGCAAGGAACCAAAACTCCATCAGGTGACAGAATGGAGAAAAAAACCTTGGGAGAACCCAGGCTCAGTCGGGGGCCAGATCTCCTCTGGCCAAAGAGCGAACAGTGTATGATTATGATCCAGTCAGCATTGCAGGTCAGAAGTCAGATTGGTCGTGTTGATGAGGCCTTCACAGGGCTGATGAGGCTGGCACTGCAGGGATGCGTCATGGTTTAGTCCAGGTGCAGATCCACCATCTGATCTGGATACGGCCGAGGTCCACCTCACTTCAGAAACGTAGAGACTGGTTGACACTTCAGGACTGCGTTGTCGTCGCATCCAGGCCTAATCTATGCAGCCTATTATGGAATTATAGAAGTCTATAATGTGTTATGTGTATGCTAGGTCAAAGAGATGTGTTTTTTTTTTTTTTTTTTTTTTTGCTGAACACTGAGGGCCCTGTCATATAACCGGCCCAATGCAGCGCCAAGCGCCAGGCAAGTGTTTTTTGCTAGTTTCAGCCTGACGCAATTTTCATTTTTACATCCTGCATGTTGTTTAAATAGAAAATGCCTTTGTGCCTATTTGTGCACCCATGGGCTGCTGGTCTGAAAACCAGGTGTGTTCAGGTGCATTGATGACATTTACAATAGAAGAGTTAATTTGCAAAAATAGATAACTCCGTTCTTGTTCATTTTCATAAATCATGTTTTTTTATTATTATTGTGCATTTCAAGTAATATCAATCAAACTGCAGCTGGGTTGTTTTGATTAAGTAATAATAACTAAAAAAATAATAAGTTAATTTAATAAAAGAAAATAATAAAATTAAAGTTCATTGAAAGTATTTTTTTAATATATATTAAAAGCTTTTTTTTTTTTTTTGCAAAAGCAGATAACTCCAACAATCTTTTTTTTTTTTTTTTTTTGGCAAAAGCAGATAAATCCACATTTCATGTTTCAGAGTTAAACAAAACTGTACATTTCTTGTCTATTACCACCTACTGCTACTGATACCAATCACAGAAATAAGCACAGTTACAATAGATTAATATGTGGGAGAGCATTGCTATAGAGAGTGACGATATTTGATTGCAATATGTAGCACTTCAAAGCCAATACCAAATCAAAACTAGTTAGCACATCATTTTTAATTGAAAAGGTATAATGAAAAAATATGGTTATGGTTACATTTAAAATAGTTAAAAAATATATGTATGATATGATGATAACTTATACCATTAATTGTACCCAGCATATATGTAAAACGTATCCTGAGAGAGAGAGAGAGAGAGAGAGAGAGAGAGAGAGAGAGAGAGAGAGAAAAGAGCTTTAGAAAAGAGAAGAGAGAAAGACCCAAACCAAAGAAGAACCAGAGCATAAAAGAGCCAGAGCAACCGTTACAATCTTCTTTTTTAAACCCCAAATGTGAGACATACAAACTGACCAGTCAGATAATTACAACTTCCCCCACCGTACTAAAGGTGTGACAAATCATGTCATGTGACAAAATGTGACATTTTCTGTTAAAACTATGATCCAGTTCCCCAAAATATTACAGTTATTATAACAGTTCATAAACTAACATTGTATTGGAGTTGCTTGTCTTTTAAATAAGCACTAATAGCTTGAAACTATAAATTTCTTATTTTTTAGATCTACAGAACATGCATTGATTTCTCACTGTAAGCGATCTCCTTCATTTTCATTGATTCATCTCTTGTTGTCTTTGCGTTTGTTCACTGCACCAATGAACAGTTTTGTCATACCAGCTTTCAGATAACTCAGAGCATTTTTATTGGCTTCTTCAGCTTCAGCGGTTCTCCTCATTTCCTCCAGTTCTCGGACCCAGTCTTTTTTCCCAGCCTCCCTCACTCTGGGGATGAAGAAGTCCAGATGCTGAAGAGTGAAGGCCGAGTCTGGCTTTAATGCGATCTGAGACAGATGCTTGATGGTCTTGTAAGCATTGAATAGAAGAATTTGCTTTTGATCCTCAAGCTCCTTCAGATCTTGATCAAGATCATCCATTACAACTGAAAACCTTTTAGTTTGAGCTTTTTCATATTCCTTTTTTATTTTTTCAAAGTCTATCACAACGTTTGAGGTGCTGATGACATATTTCTTGTTTTCTTTGACGTGTTTGCTGTGGTGACACTTCCCTGTGCACACGGTACAGTAGCCGTTATTCATGACTTCACATTTGCTGGGATTAGAAACCCACCAGCAGCCAACCTCATGGCAGTTTTCCTCACAGACGGTGCAGGTCGTCGCCTTCCTGCTCTTCCATGAAGCACTTTCAATGGGAACCTTCTTTTTGACAGTCTTTTTTACTCTAATGCTAAAGTTTGTACGCCTCTCAATATTTTCCTTGTTTTGTTTCATTACCTGCTGAATCTGAATTTTTTCAGATTTCTTCGACTCCTTCTCTTCGACTCGCAGCTGTAAGTTGCAGATAAACGCTTCAAATTGAATGCGCTCTATCAGGACATTTGACGTCAACTCCAAACTTCTTCTGTTCTTTTCTTCCAGAGACTGAAGGAATTGCTTTGTCTCTTCCATGCTGTTTTCCCAAGCATCTCTTTGAGCTTTGAGGTAACGTTTCTGATTGTGCTGGGCTTCAGCCTGCCGGTTGTTGAATAAGAAATGAACAGGTTGGTTATTGCGGTCTCGTCTGCAGGGGATTCCTGCTTTATTAACGGCACTGAGGACGTTTTTGGGTGGTAGACCATCAGAGTGTGTGATTAAAAACACAATGTTGTTCACAATGTCTTTTCCAAACAAAGAAAGAACTGAACTGATAATGTAATGCTGTCTGTCTGAGAGGCGATTCTTAGATGCTTGAATCACAAAACACACTGCGTCAATCTCACGAACTCCATCATTGCTCTGAAACAGAGCGGATAAATTCTCAGCAACTTCCAGATCTTTTTCCAGTCCTCTAGTGTCTCCATAGCCTGGAGTATCAATGATGGTGAGAGATATGGGACTCTCTTCAGGACAGACCTCATACATGGTGATTTCAGAGGTTTGTGATTCTGATTGGTCTCTGGCTTCTTCTTCTGTGATTTCATACCATATTTCATCTTCAAACTTCACTCCCAGTAAGTAGTTGACCATGGTGTTAATGAGAGTTGTCTTGCCAGTGCCAGTTTCTCCCACCAGCAGAACAATTTTGTTTTGTTTCTTTGTTTCTTTTTTCCCATAAGTCCATTTTCTGACTTTCCCATCATCATCAAGCACTTTTCTTTCTGTGCCTAGATGAAATCGTTTTGGAGGACCTTGATGTATAAGTGTTGGTCCTCTTGGTGGAAGTCTTGTCTCTCTGTAAAATATGTCAAATGTTTCTCAGAATATTTATATAGCTAAAATTTTAGACTAGTAGTATCCATCAATATTACAACATAATGTTACATACATCTTTAACTTGAACATATTAATGTAAAGAAACAATATTTTGGGAACACAATCAAAATACAGATAATATTTAAAAAAAGATGTTCGTCTTTACTACAAGGTCAGTAGTCTTTTCATGGCATGCTGTCATGCAACTAGGACTGGGCAGAATCACTGTATATACTGTATATCGTGGTGGCGGTATAAAATGTCTATCGTTATAGATTTTGCTATATTGTGTATATTGCATGTAAATATATTGTATGTAAATATGCATAGCACAGCACTTATAACAGTGATGAAAAGCATTAATGAGATAATAGAGTGGCCTAATTAATGTTAAAAATTGTTTAGTAATAAGTCATGAAATATGAATAAGCCCAATAAGTTATGAAAAAGAACGTGCCAATGTAATTGGGATCACCTTGATAGACCAATCTGCTTGGAGAGCATTAAAATGAGCCAATGCACATTTGTATGCGATAATTGCTCATAAATTTATCAGCTGCTCTGCTTGCAGCGTGCACATATAATGAGCAGCAGGTGTGTCGCATATATGATTTACGCTGAGGAGCCGAGACGTGTTCGGCCATTCAGCGATGGTTCAGCAACCGTAGCGACGGGACGTAACAAGAAATAAAGTAAGAAGCAGTATGCCCTTTACAGCATCGAGTATAGTAGCTGGTATAAAGGGTGGTGATTCTGCCCATTTGGATAATTATAGACCGATCTCTAAGTTACCAATTTTAACTAAAGTTTTAGAAACTCTGGTTGGTGATCAGTTAAAGGATTATTTGGTTTCCAACCACATTTTGTCTGACTTACAGTCTGGGTTTCGGAGGCAGCATAGTACTACTACTGCAACAATGAGGGTCATTAATGACTTTACTGAAGCAGTGGACTGTAAGAACACCTGCGTAGCTCTTTTTATAGATTTATCTAAAGCATTTGATACAGTGGATCATTGCATTTTATTGGAAAAGCTACATAATATTGTTTTTTCTGACCATACTGTAGATTGGTTTACCAATTATTTGGCAGATAGAACTCAGTGTGTTTATTCAGACAATCTCAAATCAGCAACACTGACTGTATCTAGTGGTGTACCGCAAGGATCAGTTTTGGGTCCAATTTTATTTACTATTTATATTAATAACTTGGGTCAAGATATCCCACAAGCTCATTTTCATTTTTATGCGGATGATACCGTTATTTATTGTAAGGCTGCAACTTTACACCAAGCTTTTTCACATCTACAAACCGCTTTCAATCTTGTTCAGGCACAACTGTATCATCTTAAACTAGTTTTAAATGTTGAGAAAACTAAGACTATGCTCTTTTCAAAATCTAAGAAGTCTCTTGAAAGTCTTCCAAATATTTCTACTATACATGGAGAACAGATTGAACAAGTCAAATTGTATAAGTACTTGGGTATATTAATTGATGATCAGCTCTCTTTTAAGTTGCACATTGAAAAATTGGTACAGAAGCTCAAATTAAAAATAGGATTTTATTTTAGAAACAAAGCCTGTATTTCTTGGAAAACCAGGAAGAGATTGGTTGCTGCAACATTTCTCACTGCACTTGATTATGGTGACCTGCTCTATAGAAATGTGCCTGATAAATGTTTATCTTTATTGGATACTGTCTTTCATAGTGCACTAAGATTTGTGACTGGATGTAAAGCATCAACACATCATTGTACTTTGTATAAAATGACAAAATGGCCTTCATTATCAATGAGGAGGCACATTCATTGGCTTATGTTTATTTATAAGTCTATGTTGGATATGCTCCCTTCTTATCTTTGCACTTATATGTCTCGCAGCAACTGTTCCTACAATTTGCGTTCTGGTAATTTGTATTTGTTGTCTGTACCTATGGTCCGTACAGAGCTTGGTAAGAAGGCCTTTAGTTATGCAGCCCCTTCCACATGGAACACATTGCAGATTGATTTGAAGTTGCAAAATCTGATTTCTTTTGGTCAATTTAAACATTACATGCAATCTTTGGAAATAGATGCTTTAAATTGCTGTCACTGCTTTTAATATGTATTTTTAAGTAGTCTTATGCTGATTGTTTATGTTTATGTATGTGTGTTTGTTGTTTATATTTGTTACTGTGCGCTGTCAATACACTGTCATCTTGGCCAGGTCTCTCTTGGAAAAGAGGTTTTAAATCTCAATGAGATAACCTGCTTAAATAAAGGTTAAATACAAATAAAAAAAGCAAGCAAGGCAAGGCCTTAAGTTGAAAAAAGATTTTTCCTCTGAGTCTCTTGAATAAAATAAATCAAGTCATAAGTTTGAATGCCGTTGGCTACTTACTGATACCTCCATTCCCTGGGTTTAGTAGAGAATATAAATCTGTCTTGCAAAAAATACAAGATAATAGGCCTAAACCCTGATAGTTTCCTTGGGTCCTGCTGATAGTACTCCTCTTGTTAGGGTCATTAATTAGAGTACTTTGCTACCCATAGCTCGTATGTTATCACCGTTAATGCCCTATGCTCAAGTAGAAACAGATTAGTTACTCCCTCCCATTTAGGATATTTGAGTATGCTCTCTTAGAGCCTAAGCACCGCCCAGGCTTACAACCATGACATTTGAAGCTGTAGGCCTTAACAGTAGGCCTCCTCGATAGTCCGGTAGCGTAAGATTGTACTCTCCTTGCTTTAAAGGATCGATAGCACTTCTGCTGAGTACACTGCCTGTTGGCAATGTTAAATAAGTATAACCAGGCCCACAGAAATATCTGTGAGAGCACCTGGCTTCTGAGGCTAGCTCTGCTAACATCCTCACTATCAAGTAGTTAGGCCTTAATATGCCTCCTTGAAGGCGGCTCCCCAACGAATTGGATGCTTAGCATTGCAAAGGTATTAAGTATCACGTTGCAGGCCCCCATGGAGCCTCCCTGATTCTAGACCAGAGCTGATTAATACTTATCAGGTTGAGCATAGTGTTCCAGAATCTATCTGAAGATCGCTCTGTTTGAATACTTACCTCCCTAGGTATGTTCACAAGGTCGAAGGACTCTCACGAGTCCTCCCTCTTAGATCAACCCTAGAGCTGGAGGTGCTCCCCTTATTAGGTTCCATTTTTAGAGTGCCCAGCCTCCACAGGGCTTTGAAGCACAGTGTTGATCCAGGATCGAGTAGAGTTATTCCCTTTATTTGCAAGGGTTAGAAAACTCTATGCTGAGTTCTACTCTCCAGGACGCCCATCTCTATGATCTAGTCTGTGAGCGATTACTGCCACTATCTGCAGTCCTCCCAACCAGATGCCTTCAAAAGTGAGGCAAATAATGTTAGAGACACTGTTTAGGAAACAGACAGGTTGTTGGCAAGACTAGGTCAGTAAAATAGACCAGATCAACCTCCCTGGTGGCATCTGACATCATTTTTGTCACAGCCATAATTTGGCAAGCACTCCCCTCAGCATGGTGGGTTTGTATATCATTCCCTATAGCATCATCAACACAGTGCGAGTTACCTTTCAAAAGGGAATGTCTGTAACCAATGTTTCCTGAGAACAGGGAACAAGACACTGCATCACTAGCCATGCCTGCTGAACAGTCCCTTCAGATGTTAAGTGGATGACATGTTCTCTAGGTGCCCCTTATATACTTCCAGGATGCCCTAGTAGTAACGTCATAGGTTGTTGCCGGTCAATAACGATTTCTGGGATTGGATAAGCTTTCAGACATGTAGAGGGTGTTCCCCATAGCATCATCGAGTTCATTCCAGCGAGTTCACATTGCCTGCTGGTCTGTGCAGTGATCTTCCAGTTGTGTGTTCTCCCTGTTCGCTTCAACACTCTGCGGAGTTTTCCCTCTCACAAAAGAGATTGCACGTGGCAGAGAAGAATGTCACTAACTAGACAGTTTATGGTCTCGTTGACTTCCATAGTAGGAAAAAAAATATACTATGGAAGTCAATAAGACCAGAAACTGTCTGGTTACTAATATTCTTCTAAATATCTTCCTTTCTGTTCATCAGAAGAAAGAAATTCATACAGGTTTGAAACAACATGAGGGTGAGTAAATGATGACAGAATTTTAATTTTAAAGTGGAGTATCCCTTTAAAGATATCTCGCCCGTGCACTTCTGGTTGCGGTCGGACCATTTCTCAGTTTGATGGGCACAATCACTGCCTTGCGTGTTTGGGCCTAGATCACGCTAAGGCAGCCTTTGTGGATGATTCATGTTCTCATTGCGGGAACATGACCATCGTGACACTGCGGTCGAGACTCAATGACCTCACTAGAGCGAGAGTCCCCTCATCCACACCCCGATCTACCCCCTCTTCGAGAGGTGGTACTTTGACTGGTAGACAGGGTGACCTGAGGGTGACTGTGTGGAGCAAAGAGCCGGCAATTCCTCCTCGGCCCACACCCTCCTCTTTCATGTCGCATGTTGCACGTCTTCAGACGTTCCCCGTGTTTCTTTCGGTGCTCCAGACGAGGTAACTACGTCTATCGCTGCATCACAAGGTGGGCAGGAGTCCTTAGGAGATGATGATTTGGCTATGCTGCCGCTTTCGGGCGTGCCAGCATTGTCCGAGTCAGATCCCGAGTTGACAGCCATGCTTTCCCGGGTTGAATCCTGGGAAATTTTCGGCACAGAATCCTCAGAGATTGGAGAAGAATCTTTTGTTCTCCACTCACCGCTGCTGGCCCTCCGGCGGGCAGCACCTTAATGTGGTTAAAGAAAGAACTGACACACCCATCGCTGAGCCACCAGAGGTCTCGAATGACAGTGCCCACCACTCACGAGCCTCGCCACTCACGCCCCCCTCCTGGGGCATATGGTATTCACAGCCGCAGCTACGATGCTCGGGTTGCTTCATTTGAGACCGCTTCAGCTCTGGCTTCGCAATCGAGTCCCAAGGTGGGCATGGCTACTAGGCTACTAGGCACGTACTAGGCATGGCTCAGAGTACAGTTTGGTGACGCACAGGTAGATCAGTTTGCCTCCCACGACTCTTCCCATTGCCGCCTGTTTTTCTCCCTGACTGTAGGTACTCTCAGCACAGACGCACTAGCACACAGCTGGCCGCAGGGCCTCCGCAAATATGTGTTTCCCCCAGTGAGCCTTCTTGCACAGATCAGGGAGGACGAGGAGTAGGTAATTTTGGTTGCACCTCATTGGCCCACCCGGACCTGGTTCTCTGAACTAGTACTCCTCGCGACAGCACCTCCCTGGCCAATTCTTCTGAGGAAGGACATCCTTTCTAAGAGACGAGGCACCTTCTGGCACCCTCGTCCCGATCTATGAAAGCTACATGTGTGGCATCTGGACAGGACGAGGCAGGTTTGAGTACCCTACCACCTCCGGTAGTGGCTACCATCACTTCCGCTAGATCATTGTCCATGAGACATGCTTATGTGTTGAAGTGGAACCTCTTCATCACCTGGTGCTCTTCTCGCCAAGAAGATCCCAGAAAATGCCCGATCTGTGTTGTGCTTTCCTTCCTGCAAGATGGGTTGGAGCGAAGGCTGTCTCCCTCCACCCTCAAAGTGTATGTTGCCGCTATAATTGCACATCATGACGCAGTTGAAGGTAAGTCAGTGGGGAAGCACGACATGGTCATCAGGTTTCTGAGAGGAGCGTACCCTCGCAGTGGTTCTAGTATGGCCATAATGCACAGCGCCACGTTTGGTGAAAACCAAAAGAGCATATCAGCACAAACACATCTCATACCAAAAGTCAAGCATGCTGGTGGAGGGGTGATGATTTTGGGTTGTTTTGTAGCCATGGGCCCTGGGCCCAGTCATTGAGTTGACTGTTACCATGAACTTGTATACCAAAGTTTTCTAGAGACAAAGCTTGGCCAAAATGTGGTCATGCAAGAGGGCAATGACCCCAAGAACAACAGCAAATCAACAACAGAATGGTTGAAAAAGAAACAAATCAAGGTGTTGCTCTGGCCCAGTCAAACCTCAGTTTGAGCTTTCCTGTAGCTCGAACAGTAGAGTGTTTGAAGAAAACTTGCAACGCCAAGGTCCTGGGTTTGATTCCCAGGGAAAGCAAGAACTGATAAGAATGTAAATGTGTACCATGAAATGCAATGTAAGTCACTTTGGATAAAAGCATCTGCCAAATAGAAGATAATACTTTCTACCATATAGAAAATGAGTACTTCATGTTATTGCTGCTAAAATTGCAATATTTAACCATTATTCTACACTGCTCTGTCCTTCCTTGTAAAAACTGTCGAATGTGTCCGGGTTCTATGAAACCCCGCCCTCAAAAATACGCAATGGGCTCAGATTGGTTAGCTAGCCCAGTGTGTTGTGATTCGCTAACCGCCAAGTGCATGTTGTTTCGGAAACGCCCCTTACCCTTACCGTAGTTTGTGCTAAAGTAAACAACGGCGTTAAAATTCCCATACCAGTTTGAGCCCGAATCAGACCCAGAGAATGTTAGTGGAGAGGATCGAGCAGAACCTGTTCAAGAACGGCTGTTAAAGGACGTTTCAGAAAGGTATGTTTTTTTTTAAGACTGCAGATCTATTGTAATCGCTATATGACACTGTTACTTTTGTATATTTAAAACGATTGTAGCTAAATATCTGTCGCCAGAACTATTAACCCACTACGAACACTAAACATTGGCTTTACAACAGTAGCCAAATCAAACACAAACCATGTTTAGCATGCCTGTAGATAAACAATACACTAAAGCTATAATCAAAGAATAATTTACAGTGATCACATAAACGACAACAACCACGAACATTCAAAGTTTGCTGCGCTGGTGATATTAAACACAAGTTTGTATGTGTTTGTCGGATAAGTATGAATTAGCATTTAACAAACTGGTTTGTGGAGCCAAACAGCGTTGTCCTTCGTTTACTTCCTCGCTACAACGTACAATTAACAATACGAACTATTACAGGAAAACTCATCAACGAAAAAATCATACTTACAGGTTGTGACTCGTAAACAACAGCTTCTGTTTTTAAAAGTTGGAACTGCTCGATCTTTCAGGACAAGCCGTTGTGTGAATCCTGCATTGAACTCGCGTAGATTGAGGAAGCTTTCCTCCGAAAAAAGTGCAGCACAGAGAGCGACATTCGGATTATAATTATGAGGGGCCGAGTTAAAAATAAATTGTAACTGTCCTTAGGAAGACTGAACAAAGTGGACCTGCAATCTGGGTGAAAATAACAGCGTTTCGACGGCATAGCAGCAACGACACTCAACTACCACAATAACTCTTCTCCAAAGCAACATAAAATGGCCTCGCCCCCTTCATGTATTGTGTTCCCAGAGGAGGGGTTTATGTAAATGTTGGGCTTAGTGATGTCAGCAAGCCCACAGGAATGTCGTGTAGTCCCTATCAGCCGTTTTCTGTAGTTCTTAGAAATTGATTTCTTTAAAATAGTGTTGTCACGATACCAAAATTATTGTTTCAATACCGATACCAAGTCAAGTATTGCGATTTCGATACTTTTTGCGATACTTTTCCTGAAAAGGGAGAAACACTCTCAAATATCATTGCTGTGCTTTATTTTAAAACTGGGACAACATTCTAATCATATAAAACACTAATAAATGAACATATGAACAGCAGATATATTAAACATTATTACTGGTAACTGTTATGTTTCTTATGATAAATGAGATAATGCTGCTAAATTTATTTTTATTTTTTACCTTGACTGTCATTGCTCTAATTAATTTTTTATATTTTGATATTTCATATTTTGTTCAAATAACTTTATCTTGATTCTGAACTTTGAATAAAAATATGAACAGCGATTATATTAAACAATGTTTAATATTGGTAACATATGATAATCCTCACTGGTGATATATTTGACATATGGGGAGAGAGTTGTGGAAGGCCTATACTTCATGTTAAACAAATATATAGCAGCAAAAACAACGTCAGCAGTGTAGATGCACTTGATGGCAAAATAGGCTACAGAATATTTCGTTCTGTATTGAGAGGTGCAATATTTGAAAATCAATAATATTTTTTTAAATTACATTTATATTGTATTTATCAAAACCTAGAGACTTTCAAACATCAAAAAGTAATTCATTAATATGTATTTGTGTCAAAATGACCTGTGCATTGTGTTGTGTTTCTGTGTGTGTGGTGTGTGTGTTTCTGTGTGTGTGTGTGTGTGTGTGTGTGTGTGTGTGTGTGTGTGTTTCTGGGTGTGCGGTGTGTGTGTATCAACCACTGGACAGGCTGAATATAGGTCTATTTGACCTGTGTGCAGGGTGTTTGTGTGTGTCTGTGTGTGTTTCTGTGTGTGTGTGTGTGTGTGTGTGTTGTTTCAACCATTGGACAGACTGAATATAGGTCTATTTGACCTGTGCAGTGTGTGTGTGTGTGTGTGTGTGTGTGTGTGCGTGTGTGTGTGTGTTTCTGTGTGTGCGTGTGTGTGTGTGTGTGTGTGCATGTTTGTGCGTGTGCATGTGTATGTGTGTGTCTGTCTGTGTGTAAAATTAGGTAGAAAGTTAGGTAGCAGCTGAAAGTAAGGTAGAACAGTTAGCCTATGTGTATTAGTATGTAGATACAATGGGTTATCCCACCGGTCACTATTGTTGCCGCTGACATGTTTATGAGTTCTATGACCACATTAAAAAAAGTTGAGTAATTGCAAATGCATATATCAATACTAGACACCTTAAACATTATGTGTACCCAAAATCTATGTCCTATCTTTATGTTAACATGCTTTACTAACATATTCTTTCTGAGCTTTCTTGGTGCCATCCTCTTCTCTTGGCGCAAACAGGAAATAAACAGCTCTGGTCATGTGACAATTTACAGTAAACATGCGACACTGCACATATTTCATTGAGACCCTTTATTATTTCAATATCTGCTGGAAATGCATTGATAGATCATTCAGTAAAATTTTTATAGCCTTAGAAATTAAAAAAAAATTTACGGTCACTATTGTGACCGGTGGGATCACTGTTTTTGTTTAATCCATGGCCTTTGGTGAAGCACACACACACACACACACACAACTTGCACACTAGGGCTGGGCGATAAAACGATAATGATAATTATCGCAATATAATTTTTCTCAATAAAACAATATCAAGAGTTCGATAATTGTTTGATAATGTTTATGCGCCAAAAGCGGAACGAAACTCATTTGAACCGCGCGCCACACAGACCATTTATCCCCTCGGCTCAAAGTCCAAACAGCAGCACAGCGCAAGCTCACTAGAGCAGATGCGTCTACTCTGATCGGTCTCAGTCACGAGATCCAGTGAGAAGTGCTTGAATTCAGCGAAGAACACAAATGTCTCAGTGATTTGAACCAGTTTAAAGGCAGATGAAACAGCACTGACAAACAGGAGAAATACTATGCGCAACGATATAGTCAGAAGGCTTTTTCGTCTACAAATTCCCATCATTTACCATGGATTTACTGTAACGTTAGCCTGTAAATATTAACTGCACCATGAAATGTGGGATATACATATCTAATTGTATTATATTATTAATGTAGACAATGTATTTAATTACTTATGGAATATAATTACAGTATTTAATAATGTATTTAGGTTACTGTTTTTCATAAAAAATACCATAGAAACCATAAAGTTACATTTGCCATGATAGTGAGGTGCTATAGCCTATGCCTGGTTTTATCTGTGGTTATCATGATCTAAATGTATGAGACTGGATGACCAATGGTTAATTTTAATAAAACTCAAACAGTCAGAATATTACATTTTAGCAGATAAAAATTAGGTTGTTACCTTTTTTTTTTTTTTTTTTTTTACATATGTTACTGCTTTTGTTAATGAACATACATTTAACATAGTAAATCTGCATCCTAACTCAAGCTAATACTACTGTCAACTCACTGTCAAATATGCATTTCGAGACAAAACATGTCATATTAATATTGCAGCCTGCACTGCAAACTGTGCTGAAGATACGTGCCATCAAAGTCAGGTGCGACAAAATGAACACTCTGGTTTCTACAACTTTCACTTAGGAGCAAAAATCTGCCTTTAAACTTGAAAGAAATAAAGATTTGACATTTATCGTGATAATTATCGATATCGACTGATATAAAACAATTAGCATGATAATATGTTTTGGCCATAACGCCCAGCCCTATTGCACTCAAAGATTGAAGATTGCACAACATACACACATTTAATATGCACAAACATAACATTGTCAACACTGCCCTGCATCTTCAGTAGATAAAATAGCTTCACTACTGAATTAATCTCACAGATTCACTAGATGCTGCATAGACACATGTAATTCACACACATATCTCTTTCAATAATTAATAAAAATAAATGTAATCTTACAGCACTACTTTATCTCCGTCTGATTTAAAATGGGCAGAATGCTAGATCTAACAAACTTTATCTGACAAAAATAACCGTAATCTTTACCCTGCTGCTGCAAACATTAATAACAGCTTTAACATGTAAGTGCTGGCAAATGACAGTGGGATAATCCAAGGATAATGTGCATTAATACATGATTTTAATGCACATATTGCAGCGGCAAAAATCAGATGGTTTTGCTTCCATGTTGTGCATTAAAATCTAGCAGTGCGCACCTAGCAGTGGATTACCCCTTACAGTACATACTCATCCTGTATAAAGCACATTTATTAATTTATTAATTATTATTTATTAATTTCAACTCACTCGAAACTCATGGTAATCGCTGGACTGAATGTGTCGACCTCAAAGATGACCTTCACTGTCACTCTCCAGTCTGCTTACAGCAAAACAATTCATTAGATTATTGGTAAAACACTGCATTTAAAACAAAACAAAAAACAAAACACTATTATGTTTAATTTTATATTAAACACTGAGAGCTATCTTGCTATTAAATGTAAAAAATAAATGAATAATTGTACACACCAGCCTTTGTGTCGAGTGTCTGGTTGAACTAAGAGCTTTGACGTACTGATCTAACAAGCCTAACTGGCTGAAGTCCCTCCCAACCGAATGCATCTTCAGTGTTTTTTTTGTTTTTTTTATTGCTTATTTTGGAAGGTTGATAGGTGACAGGAGTACAACATAAAGATAAAAGCAGGGTTACATGTTCTTCCAGTTGATCATGAAATAAAATACAGTACAAGACAAAACACAAAGTGGTTATCTATTCATTTTGAGACCATAAATCAGACCCGACACAAACCTGAATCTCAGCAATTCTAAGATAAACTTTGAGTATACAGAAAAAAATACATCTATCTGTGCTGAACCTCTCTTTCATCACAATGTTGTTTTTGATATCTAAAAATACTTTTAATTTCAACTTACTAATGTCAACTTTAAGTCTATTTATTAGGGATGCACCGATATGAAATGTTTGGCCGATACGATAATCGATAATCCTTTACAACCAATATAATGGCAGATTAATCTAAAGAAAAAGAAAATGTATATACTTTGATAGCCTGCTTACAAAAACAAAAGGCTCACCATTAAAAGCCATGTCACAAACAGATCAAGATAAATCAAACATATACAATACAGTAACCTAGTTTGAACCAGTGTAAGATTTATTAACATTTACAATAAATTTTACACTCCTATGGACAACTTTCTTCATTAAAAAGTGGTAACACTTTATATTAAGGTATCATTTTGCTAGCATTAGTTCTGTCATGACAACTCTCGGGTATGACAGTGTTGCATGTTTGGTGTTGGTGGAATAGATCTGCTATGAGAATGGAGACAAGACGCTGAACAGGGTTACAATCAAGTTACCCGATACTATTTTCTGCCCGACATACTATGATTATCAAGAGGACCAGCTGTTAACAATCTGTCCACACAGATTGCGTGACTTTGCCAATTCCGGTGGATTTTTTTTTCTTTGACTAAGCGACTAATAATATTTTAGTTGTCTAAGCCTCTAATTATCAACTAACATTTGGTCAATTATTAGGGGACAGCCCTACTAAACTAACATTTGATCTAATATTATAAAACAGAGTTTGACTATTTGTTAGTGTGACCACAATATATGAGAACGGCATGTCAGTATTTTGAAATTATACTCTTTACAAATTTGAAAAATAAATAAAAAAACTTCCTCTCCTTGAAGTGTTTATTCACTTGAAGTTCTTGTGTTGATATTCACTGAGGACTTTTACGGTATACACATTCATGTCCAATTAAAAACCTGTTGGTATAGCTAGAGGTGGAGGAATGGGGAAGTAAAAAGCCACATACTGTATGCATAACCACATATTTGCACTTCATTTTTCAATTTGCACATTTAAGTTCTTCAATGAAAAGGCAATGAAAAATGACTTCTTCACAGCTTGTGACACTGCAAATATTGAAATTAAAACATTCCCTTACAGCTGACTTGTGACAACAGCACAACATAAGATTAAACATTAACATTGTATAAAATGTGAAGTCAAGAAACAAAGAAACAACAAAGTAAAGGATGCACACTTATTGTAAGGTGCTATTAATAAGTCAAAACGTACTCGGTTACCTAACGTAACCTCTGTTCTCTCTAGAGAGGGAACGAGTATTGCGTAAGTTTAGCTTACGCTACGGGTAAAGTCATCTTTTCTCAAGATATGAAGCCAAAAATTATCCTTAATTTTTATATCTTGTCAACGCAGTGCAGCAGCAAGCAGACCTAGAGCAGGCATTCTAGCGTGCTCATAGGCTGCTCTGCGGCAACTGCAGCAGCCTATCGCTGAGCCCTTGGCGTGACGTCACGCCCAATGAGCGTGAGCAGCGCGCCTACGCGTCACGGCCCATCAGAAGGGGCGTGGCAGAGTGTATAAATATGGGCTGAGAGGCTGCTTTCACTGGTTTTTGTCGCAGAAGCGAGTGAGCTCGTGGCGCGAGCACGGCGGGTTACGCAATACTCGTTCCCTCTCTAGAGAGAACAGAGGTTACGTTAGGTAACCGAGTACGTTCTCTTACGAGAGGTTCTCTCGTATTGCGTAAGTTTAGCTTACGCTACGGGAACTCCCTTGTCAACGCCGTGCGCGCCCGGCATCCACTGAATGAGTCCCAGGGAAAGCCCGGGGAACACAAGAGTGTGAGCCAGGCGGCCAAAGGTATGGCTAGCGCAAGTACATAAGCACATAGTAGGGGGAACAGAGCGGCGCGGCCGGTCTGACTAACCAACCCTTATATTGTACAGCTCAACCAGGAGAGCTAAATCAAACAGCAGTAGCCCGCGCACAGAAGTGGGCCGGCCTACGCGAGATTTAGACTGATAAAAGTTTAGCCTGCAGGACGGGAACTTCTAGATTGTAAAATCTAACAAATGTAGACGGGGAGGCCCAGCCCGCCGCCGTACAAATGTTATGAATAGAAATTCCGCTAGACCAAGCCCATGACGAGGCCATGCCTCTAGTAGAGTGGGCTCTGATGCCCAAAGGGCACTGCAGGTCTTTAGACGCGTAAGCAGCTGCAATAGCGTCCACTATCCATCTGGACAGACTGTGTTTCGAGGCGGCGAGACCCTTGGTGCGCCCACCAAACGAAACGAAAAGCTGCTCCGAGCGCCTCACGGCGGCGGAGCGCGTAATGTAATTTCTCAGCGCTCTGACAGGGCAAAGGAGATTACTGTCAACCTCGCTGCCGGTTGCCAGCAAAGCTGAGAGAGAAATGACCTGTGCTCTGAAGGGTGTGCCCAACACTTTGGGGACATAGCCGTGTCTCGGTTTGAGGATGACTTTAGAGTCATTAGGTCCGAACTCGAGACATGCAGCGTTAACTGATAACGCGTGCAGGTCACCCACACGTTTGACTGAAGACAGGGCTATCAGAAAACGGTTTTGAGCGTGAGGTATTTCATATCCACATTATCCATGGGTTCGAAGGGATGCGCTTTCATGGCCTCTAAGACCAGGGAAAGATCCCAAATAGGAACCGAAGGGGGTCACGGGGGGTTCATCCTCCTAGCTCCTCTAAGGAAGCGGATAATGAACTCGTTCCTCCCTAATGCGCGGCCCAGCGCCGAGTCGGCAAAAGCTGAGATGGCCGCAACATAAACTTTGAGCGTGGAGGGAGACCTGCCCATGTCCAACAGCTCTTGGAGGAAACAAAGCACACGCGACACCCCACATGTTTGTGGATCCAGCCCTTGGGCGGTGCACCATTTATTAAACACAGACCATTTAGATGTGTAGAGCCGTCTCGTCGAGGGAGCTCTAGACTGTGTGATCGTGTTCACAACCCCTATTGGCAAGTCAACGGGTATCCGTTGATTATCCATGCATGCAGAGACCAGCGCTCTGGATGAGGATGCCAGATCGAGCCGCGGGCTTGAGAGAGAAGGTCTCTTCTCACCGGTATCGGCCAGGGGGGTGTGTCCGCCAGCCGTATTAGATCTGGGAACCACGTCTGATTCTCCCAATACGGGGCTATGAGGAGCACCGTGTGGCGTGCTTCCCTGATTCTCCCGATGACTTGTGGCAACAGAGAGACCGGGGGAAAAGCGTAGAGCGGGCCGCTGGGCCAGGTTTGGGCCAGCGCGTCCTCGCTCTTGGAAAAGAACCGTGGGCAGTGCGCGTTGTCTTTTGACGCAAAGAGGTCGACTTTCGCTCTGCCGAAACGGCGCCACAGTGACTGGACTGTTTGGGGATGCAAAGACCACTCCTCCAGGGGAACATTGTCCCTGGACAGTCTGTCTGGACCCTCGTTCAGGAGACCCGGCACATGCGCGGCTCTCAGCGAGCGCAGTGAGTGCTGAGCCCACACAAGGAGGCGTTCCGCCAGGGCGCAGAGCGTTTTGTATCTGACACCGCCCTGACGGTTCACATAGGCCACCACTGACATATTGTCCGTGCGGACTAGTACGTGGTGGCCCTATAGGTATGGGAGGAAGTGCTTGAGCGCTTTCTCGACCGCCAGCATCTCTAGACAGTTTATATGAAGGTGACTCTCCTGGTCTGACCAAAGGCCATAGACCGGTCTGCCCTATAATAGCGCTCCCCAACCTAGGTTGGACGCATCTGTCGAGACAACCTTCCGGTGCGAGACAACTCCCATCGTCACTCCCGTGCGATACCATTCGGCCGCCAGCCAGGGCTGCAGGGCTGAAACACAGCCATGATCCACCCTGACTCGTAAGCCGCCGGCCGTCCAGGCTCGGTGAGGCACTCGCGCTTTCAGCCAGCATTGAAGCGGGCGCATGCGCAGTAAGCCCAGCTGGAGCACTGCTGCAGCTGAGGCCATATGCCCCAGGACTCGCTGGGATGTCCTCAGCGGAGCCTGACTGCCCGTCTTGAAAGACGCGGCGAGATGTCTTATGCGGCGCGCGCGCTGCTCTGACAATCTGGCCGTCATAGCCACCGAGTCCAGTTCTATTCCGAGAAGGGAAGTTGACTGGCGGGGAAGTAATGAGCTCTTGGTCCAGTTGACCGAGAGACCCAAGCATTCCAGATGGCTGAGAAGCGCTGTTCTGTGAGACAAAAGCTCTGCCTCTGACTGCGCGAGAACTAGCCAGTCGTCCAGATAGTTCAGTATCCGCATCCCCTGTCTTCTCAGGGGAGAGAGAGCCGCGTCCATGCACTTCGTAAATGTACGGGGTGCTAAAGATAGACCGAACGGCAGGACGGTGTACTGATATACCCGACCGTCGAAGGCGAATCTCAAGAATGGCCTGTGACGGAGTATTATCTGGATCTGGAAATATGCGTCCTTCAGATCGAGAGAGATGAACCAGTCTCCCGGGCGAATTTGCGCGAGGATTTGTCTGGTTGTGATCATTTTGAACGGCCGTCTCATGAGAGATTTGTTCAAATGTCTCAGATCTAAAATAGGTCTTAGCGCTCCGTCCTTCTTGGGTACGAGGAAATAACGGCTGTAAAAGCCCGACTCGCTCAGAGAAGGATGCACCTGTTCTATAGCCCCCTTGTGCTTTCGCACACATAGCTAGGGGTCGAATGATCTCTGGGTTCGGATCGCCGCGCTGGGCGGGATGGGGAACCTCTATCAGAGAGGACGGGGCGGCGCGCGCGCGCTGCCGGTGCTCGAATACGGGGCTCGCAGACAATGGTGGCTGGCTGTACAGCACATAGCGGCTCGGTCACTGGGGACGGAGCACATTTCGATGCTAGAAACCCGTGGCGCGAGAGCGGCATGGGGTTTTACGTGTTTGTTAGTAAGTGCGCGCGCTCGTGAGCGGGCACAAGGCTTACATATGCAACACGGCCAGTGTAAGGGAGCTTTAGAGGATCTGCATCCCGGGATAACTGTGTGACAGAGCGGGCAGTGGGTAGGTGTGGGCACGGAAAGGTGGGCACATTCTCTACCTTCAGCACTCGAGCGGCGCGTGCCCGCTTTATGAGAGTGCGCTCTGTGAGCGTTACCGGGGAGATCATGTTTGTGTGTAGTGGTGAGCACGGGGGTGTGGGCACATTTTCTACACTCAAAACACCTTCGGCGTGAGCCGGAATTTAGCACCATCCTGAGAGCGGGAGGGTGCGAGATGCGGGTTCGCTTTCTGTATGTAAGAAAGCTGGCCGCGAGCTCGGAGAAGCAAACATAAAAATAAATTTTTATCTGCCGCCAGAGCCGGACTCGAACACGGGTCTCTGGCGCGAAAACCTAATGTTCTGCCACTGAGCCACAGGGGAACCTATAAGCCTTCCGTAGCGCGAGCATATGATAGAGCGTCGTGTTTTATATCGGTGTTTGTTTGCAGGCGCGCGTGTATTAAAACAGGCTTGTTTACTGCAGTATTAGTATTTCCAGCCAACTGAACTTAGAGGGGACTGAGAAATATGTGAGAAATTGGAGGTTAGTCCGGTCTAGGCGGGACGAAAACACTCTCACTTCCTCTTTTCGCCGGTGCTCGTGACGTCCGCTCTGATATCCCTTGAGAACGGCGCAGTTGCGCGGCTCGAACAAAGGGAGAGAGAGCGGGAAGATGTCATCATGTGCTGTGACATCATTTGTTTGCAGGCGTGCGTGTAATAGAACAGGCTGGTTTACTGCAATATTGATATTTCCAGTCGCCTGAGCTTAGGAGGGGACTGAGAAATGTGTGAGAATTCGAGGTGCCGGTCTCTCTTTTCTCCTTTCGCCGGTGAGTGACGCACGCCAACGAGACGCGGGGTAGCTTTCTTATAACGTAAAGAAAAGTAGCCCGTGACCGTCCACTTCTGACATCCCTTGTGAGCGGCGCCGTTTGCGCGGCTCGAACAGAGGGGGAGAGCGCGAGCGTCATCATGTTTTGCGTCAGCGTTTGTTTGCAGGCGTGCGTGTAATTAGAACAGGCTCGTTTACTGCAATATTGATATTTCCAGTCGCCTGAGCTTAGGAGGGGACTGAGAAATGTGTGAGAAATAGAGGTGCCGGTCTCTCTTTTCTCCTCTCGCCAGTGAGTGATGCGCGCCAACGAGACGCGGGGTAGCTTTCTTATAACGTAAAGGAAACTAGCCCGTGACCGTCCGCTTCTGACATCCCTTGTGAGCGGCGCCGTTTGCGCGGCTCGAACAGAGGGGGAAAGCGTGAGCGTCATCATGTTTGCGTCAGCGTTTGTTTGCAGGCGTGCGTGTAATTAAAACAGGCTCGTTTACTGCAATAAATGTATTTCCAGTCGCCTGCTTAGGAGGGGACTGAGAAATATGTGGGAATGGAGGTTAGTCCGACCTGGGTGGGGCTAAACACTCTTTTCTCCTTTCGCCAGTGACGGGGGGGGGGGGGGGGGTAGCTTTCTTGTAACGTAAAGGAAGCTATAGCCCGTGACCGTCCGTATCTGACATCCCTTGTGAGCGGCGCCGTTTGCGCGGCTTGACAGAGGGGGCAGCTGTCCATGATAGCAGCGTCGTCTGTTTCATCCCCTGAGGCGACGGCAGTGCGGGCGAAAGCCGGCCGCTGCGCGTCGGGAAGAGGGGGGAGAAGGAGATAGCGAGGCTCGCGGGAGGGGCTCCGGCGAGCGCTCAGCTGCCGCTAGACAGCGGGAGCGTCGAACAAGGCGAGTCGAGCCCGCAGGGTCGACATCGGCAGTTCTTCGCATAGTTTGCAGCCGCTCGTCGTAGCGAGGGCTGCATGGTCCGGTCCCAGGCAGAGAGCGCAGATAACATGGCGGTCTCTGTCGCTGAGCGGAGCTTTGCAAGAAATGCAGGGCATTTTGTATCAAACGCCTGTACAATACAATAATAGAAAGGATATAGTGCCGGATAGCAAAGCAGGCAGGGATGGCTGAAGGCGGCGAAGGCGGCCGGCTTCCTCAGGCAGAATCCTCGGCTTGCAAGGCGCTGGATTCAACGGCAGCTTCCTCAGAGATCAGCGATGCCTAGAGCTTCGCTGAAAAGACAAAAATCAGTGAAAGCAGCCTCTCAGCCCATATTTATACACTCTGCCACGCCCCTTCTGATGGGCCGTGACGCGTAGGCGCGCTGCTCACGCTCATTGGGCGTGACGTCACGCCAAGGGCTCAGCGATAGGCTGCTGCAGTTGCCGCAGAGCAGCCTATGAGCACGCTAGAATGCCTGCTCTAGGTCTGCTTGCTGCCGCACTGCGTTGACAAGATATAAAAATTAAGGATAATTTTTGGCTTCATATCTCGAGAAAAGATGACTTTACCCGTAGCGTAAGCTAAACTTACGCAATACGAGAGAACCTCTCGTAAGAGAACAGATTATTAGATTTTCCAAATATATAATTTTTTATTTATTTATTAAATAGTAACATGCATTAATAAAATTAATAGCTAATTTTGGTTCCCTTTCAGTCGCTCATGTTCGACGTAACATTGACGTGACGACGTAATTGGGATCACTTCAGGGAACCCTATAAACTTTCGAGTGTCTACAATGAATCGCTGGCTGTCTAAGTGGTGTCCGTGTAATAATATAGAATTCATAGACAATTGGAAAAGTTTTTGGGGCAAACCTGACCTGTTGAAAAGAGATGGTATTCATCCCTCCTGGGATGGTGCTGCTCTTCTCTCTAGTAATATGGCTCATAGTCTTAGAGCTCAAACATGACAAATTGGGCACCAGGTCAGGAAGCAGACTGGCTAAACCGACCGTCTGCTAGCGGCCTCGCGTCACCCAGGTCAGATAAATCCCATCACATAGAGCCTCTTTCACCTAGCTATCATCATATAGAGACTGTGTCTGTTCCCCGAATTTGGAAATCCCAAAAACGTCCCTTTGCTCCGTTGCGGCTAGATTATTGTAATGCTCTACTGGGTGGTTGCCCTGCACGGTTAATAAACAAACTACAGCTAGTTCAAAACGCAGCAGCTCGAGTTCTTACCAGAACCAGGAAGTATGACCATATTAGCCCAGTTCTGTCAACACTGCACTGGCTCCCTATTAAACATCGCATCAATTTTAAAATATTGCTGATTACTTGCAAAGCACTAAATGGTTTAGCTCCGCAGTACTTGAGCGAGCTCTTAACGCATTATAGTCCATCACGTCTATTACGATCTCAAAATTCCGGGCAGTTGATAATACCTAGAATATCAAAATCGACTGCTGGCGGTAGATCCTTTTCCTATTTAGCACCAAAACTTTGGAACAATCTTCCTAACATTGTCTGGGAAGCAGACACACTCTGTCAGTTCAAAGCTAGATTAAAGACACATCTCTTTGACATAGCATTCACATAATACATTATAGACTTCTATAATTCAATGTTAGGCTGCATAGATTAGGTCAGCTGGAACCGGGAACACTTCCCATAAATCCTGATGTACTCGTTACATCAGAAGAAGAATGGCATCTACGCTAATTTTAGTGTCTTTGTTTATCCCGAGGTCTTCCCGCAGCCTGCCGGATCCAGGCCGTTTCCAGATCTGACGAGGGACCTTCGCCTGGACCCAATGTCAACGCAGTGCTGAAGTGCCAACTAGTCTCTCCCTATGGAGGATCCCTTTCCCACTCTACAGATAAAGCGTCGTCGGGAAAACTCAATTTGCGTATCTACCCCGAATTTATAAAATAAAATAAAATTCTGAATCAAACCTATAAGGAAACACCAGTAATTTGTTTAGGCTTGGTTTGTAGGGAATTACAAACCTGCGCACATGTATTCAAACGCACATAACTATAGAACCAATTCTTAATGCTCATGTGAGCGCCATCAGCGTTTCTCACAGGATCGCGTTTAAAGTCTGTGTAGAGAGAATGGTGTCGTCTTGGCGGCCCCTAATTTAATAACAAATGATCATTGCGACGGAAGCGAATCAATCAAAACTAACTTTAGCTGGAAAATAACTTTATTAAAGAACCGCTATAAAGCCAAAACAATCTTACCTTAAATTATACGTTTATCTCTGTAAAGCTGCTTTGAGACAATCTACATTGTTAAAAGCGCTATATAAATGAAGATTACTTGACTTGCTGCGTAACACGAGACTGAACCTCATTAGTTCTTGCTGAAGCTCAAACGTGCCGCATAACACGAGAATGAACCTCATTGGTTCTTGAAGCTCAAATGTGCTGCGTAACACGAGAATGAACCTCATTGGTTCAGGGTTAAGCTCAAACGTGCTGCTTAAAGGAGAACTCCGGTCAATTTTAACATTGAGCTCATTTTTTTGTACATTTGGAGTGCTGTCAGTACAGAGAACAACGACAAAAATCGGTGTTGCCTACACCGTGTTATGCTCTTTTTAAAATTTGCACCCTCTTGACTTCAATGGGGCAAGTTTTAAACCTGCTTTTAGCCTCTTAACATCCTTCATGTGTCATTACAAGTGCACCAGCCATGTGAGTGATTCCTTCAGAGTGAACACGGGTGAATCTGACTGCAGTAGATGTGAGAGATATTAATAAAAATGAAGTTAATTCAGCCAGCGCACAAACCTGTGTTTACATCCTGTTTTCGGTCGAAGGCCATAGTAATCGATTGTCGAGTTCACGCGCGTGATCATAGGTAACTAAACCTATGAGCGTGAACTCGACAATCGACTACTTTGGACTTCAACCGAAAACAGGATGTAAACATTGTTAAAAACAGCTAGTGGACAGTGAGGAGATGTTTGCTGGATGTGAGAAGGTTTGGCCTAAAAAACGTGTGACAAAGCTTAGAGCACCTTTAAAGGGATACTCCACTTTTTTTGGAAATAGGCTCATTTTACAACTCCCTCAGAGTTAAACAGTTGGGTTTTACCATTTTCGAATCCATTCAGCCGAGTTTCTGAAATTTAGAAGAATATCAGTAACCAGACAGTTTCTGGTCTCATTGACTTCCATAGTAGGAAAAAAATATATACTATGGAAGTCAATGGGACCAGAAACTGTCTAGAGGATTTGTTTCTATAAACAGATTCTATAGGTTTGTTTTTGTGTATTATTCACTATCATTCATTTTCAACCACTGATCTTCCTTTGTCTTCCTCGGTCTGTTAAGGTTACAGATGTACAGATGCCAATGGACTCACATGATTTGTCCTTTTTGGAAGTCTGACAAGTACATCATTTCACTCATGGCTTGTACTAAACACAAGAAAAAGATATATATATATATATATATATATATATAAACATGGACAATCACTTTGCTACTAATACCATGATTGATCTGTAGAGAGAGCATTTCTATTTTCCAATGCAGTATGTGACATTTTCCTCAAAAATGTCAACATACCCACATACAAACACTCAAACAGAGTCAATAATCCAGAACGGCCATGATGTTCTCATTGTCTGTTATCAGTTCACTAAATGGGTGATGGGTGAAAACCTGATGAGCTGAAAGCGTAAGATAGACATCTTTGCTTCTCACGTGGTTTCTCAGAAGTGTCTAACTGGAGATCATTGAACATATTTCAGATTCCTGGTTCGTTATATATTGTACTTCGATCTTTTATCCGATGAGCTTTTCAGTTTAGTTGTGACTTGTCTTCAAGCTTTTCCTTATGATTTTATTACTTAAACCTACGTTGTTTTTTGTTTTTGTTTTTTTGGTATGTGTTTTGCTCTTTTTCCATTATTATTTATATAAACTACTTTTTAGCTTTTCTTTCCTTTCTTTTAAATGAGACATTTTCAACTAAACATCAAAATCTAAACCTCTGTAGATATATGACAGAAATAAAGTCTGGTTAGTAATAAGTGAAGCTGGTAAAGATTTTTTTTTTTTCCTCCTCTGCTGAGATCTTGAGAGATTTAATGCCTTCTTTTATCTTAAGTTGATTCCATCTAAAACTGTGGCTGGAAATCAGTTGCAGTTCTTGTGTTTCTCTTTCCTTCACTGATTCAGCATGATATAGTGAATAATAGGGGCTGTCTAAACAAGACAGAACTAGAGCAAAGTGACACCACACCTCAGTATTGACCTTGAAGACCCTGTTTCAAGCCTGGAAAATCCAACAGTGATTTTAACTAACACTTTTTAGTTAACTTTATTTAATATCTTAATTTAATTGTAAAACATATTGTAACCGCACTTATTTCCGTCATTGGTATAAGTAGTAGTGGGTGGTAATAGACAATAAATATACAGTTTTTTACCATCTTGCAGATGACGTTTCTTTAGTCAAATCCACCCTTACACCCTTGACTCTTTAACATAAATTTTTCTCTGGCTGCTATGATAGTGTTTATAAAGCACATTTGTTATGGCAAGAAAAGCCAAGAGGAAGTTGATCAGGTGTTTTTGTCTGTTGTCCTGATTATTTAATCATCATGGTCTTGTCTAATCTTTGATTTTATAGGTATTGTAATTTTATCATTTTTGATTATAGTTTATCTGTGATCCAGCATTTTTTCAGTAATCAGTTATTTTGAAGAATACATAATTTTTTTGAATGGAGTTACAAATTACATGAAATCGTTATCCAGAATGAAGTTACAACATTTTTCAAATTAATTGTAGTGGATGCGCTGCTTTTGAACACTTTCTGTGGCATGTTGTGTTTTAATGTTACTTTAATGTAACTTTAGAAAGTCATATCCTGTAGGTGAAAATGGGTTTATCTTGTGTTATTTCTGGTAAGGGTTCTGGCCAACTACAATCTAACTTATTTCACTTTGTACTTCACTTGTACTTCACTTACCAACAAAATATGATGTTCAGTGTAGTGTAATTTATTTAGATGTTAGTTAACATAACTGAAGGTTTAAAATAAATATTCTTAAACTGAAAACACGGAAGTGTGAACTCAGAGGAGGAACTCGGACTAATGGCGTCTACGCTAATATTAGTCTCTGTTTATACCGAGGTTTACCACAGTGCACAGGATCAAGGCCGTATCCAGATCTGATGAAGGACCTGCGCCACACACACACACACACACACACACAAACACACACACACTCCAGATCTGATGAAGGACCTGCGCCACACACAAATACAAACACTCCAGATCTGATGAAGGACATGCACGCACACAGGCACACTCACACACACACACTCCAGATCTGATGAAGGACATGCACGCACACAGACACACTCACACACACACTCCAGATCTGATGAAGGACATGCACGCACACAGACACACTCACACACTCACACACACTCCAGATCTGATGAAGGACATATGGACCAAATGCTTACTCCAGCATTACAGTGAATCTAAGTTTGTCTAAAAAAAAATAAAAACAAACTCCAAAAGCACAAAAACCAAAATTATTTGTCACCCAAATTTTTAAGTTGTTGGAAAGTGCTGTTTATGTCAATGTCCCAGATGCTCTCCAGAGTATAATGGCGCTTTTCCACTGCATGGTACGGTACGGCTCGGTTCGGTACGGCACGCTTTGGCGCTTTTCCACTGCATGGAACGGTACGGCTCGGTTCGGTACGGCTCACTTATGGCGCATTTCCACTGCATGGTACGGTACGGCTCGCTTCGGCTCGCTTTAAATGGTACCACCTCTGTTGAGGTTCCAAGCGTACCGTACCGATACTAAAATGTGACGTGAAAACACTGAAGATCACTGATTGGTCAGACAGAATCGTCACTACCAGTGTCATTGTATTTGCGACACGAGACCGTGCACGAGACAAACCCGCTAGATTTAAATAGCCAGTAGACAACAGCCAAAGCTGTAGTGTCTTGCAGTTAAAAAGTTTCTTGCAGTCAGGGGCGGCGCCGGATAATTTTTAACGCATGTGCTGAAGGCACACACACACATATGTGTGTGTGTGTGTGTGTGTGTGTATATATATATATATATATATATATATATATATATATATATATATATATATATATATATATATATATAATTATTATTATTATTATTAATAAATGAGCAAAACTTGGCCACAAAATATTTAATATTCAATTATTTTAATGATCACAATTAAACTTTTAATTGTATTAAATTGAACAAGCGCAAAATTCAGCATTCAATCAAATATTCAAAAAGACTTAATAATAGTTATTTCTCTCTATAGGCGCGTTTACTACGAATATGGCGATCGTCAACTTCATCTTTGCCAGACACTGACAGAAAACACTATTTTATAAATTAAAATCAGTGCACGCGTCCCCGGATTTACAAATGCACATCTTGCTTGTTGCACGCACCTTATGTCGAAATAACGAGATATTATGTTGAAATAACATTATTATTAAGTCTTTTTGAATATTTGATTGAATGCTGAAATTTTGCGCTTGTTCAATTTAATAAAATTAGGTCTATATATAGCCTATATATATAGCCTACTATTAATAAATGAGCAAAACTTGGCCACAAAATATTTCATATTCAATTATTTTAATGATCACAATTAAAGTTTTAATTTTATTAAAACGCGTGCACTGATTTTTATTTATAAAATAGTGTTTTCTGTCAGTGTCTGTGCATGGCAAAGATGAAGTTGACGATCGCCATATTCGTAGTAAACGCGCCTATAGAGAGAAATGCACATAATGGATTACATAAGAGAGTAGCCTATTCTTTTTGTTTTGAATTATTTTGTTTAAAGACATTTCAAGCTTTGTGAATTTGAGGATGAGATGCGCTCCAGTTAACGTACAATGCAAGTGACCGTTCGGGCGCCTCAATGATTAAATTGTCTATTTTGCATCTTATTCAATCCAGGCAATTGTTTAATGAAAAAATTATTAAAATGAAGATACAATTTATACAAAACGAAATTCACTTTAAAGAAAGGCTTTCTACAAAAAAAAAAAAAAAAAAAACGTAATGAAGTGGTCAAAATTATGTCTGACTCGCTCCATGTCTCTCTACTCGTGCTGTTCACTTTTCATAATCAACATAGGCAGATGGAAAAAAATAACATAACATTAACTAAATGCGCTTTTTTAATGGCAGTAGGCTATAGTTTAAAACAGTACATTAGGCCTAGACTCTCTATTTGTAAAGATTGCTGCACATTCATTTAATTCTGAATTTTGCACACACAAGTTGAAAGGCATTTGTTCAAATCAAGTTCACGGATAATTGTGCGTGCATTTATTAATCATTATGATACTAAAATCATAACAAAGTAGGCTATGCTATGTACAAAAAATCAGATGAGCCCAGAATATGAACGCAACGTTTAATTACACGTTAAGAATTTGCCTTCCATATAGTAAACCATTATAAGAACGTTTAATTAAAACATCCACATGCCGAGAATCGAGAGCACCATCCACTGTGTTGTGCGTTTGAAATGTGGGCGTTTACGATGATGTCATGGCAGTAGAGGCGGCAACTATAACGATCAGTCCCACCCAGTTTGAAGCGGTACTAACTGCAATGGAAAAGCAACCGAGCTAAAGCGAACCGAACCGTGCCGTACCGAGTCGAGTCGTACCACGCAGTGGAAAAGCGAAGCGAGCCGAACCGTTCCGCGCCGAGTCGAACCGTACCGAGCCGTACCGTGCCGTACCATGCAGTGGAAAAGCGCCATAAGAATGGTGAAGAAGCTCCTAACCCTGGTTGTAAGCCCAAACTCGACACAAACTGTAAACTGGTCCCTCAAATCTGATTGGTTGATTATTGGAACATGTTGCACTTGGTGAAATCACATTCACCATCATAAACACCAATGACCCTCATGAACTCCTATATAAAACACTCACCAGATCTACTGCAATGTGCTTGTGTACAAAGCTATGCTGAGAACGCACATACACAGTTTGTTTTGCATTAAGGATATCAGAATCGCACGTGCCTAATATACGACTCCTGTATGTCACTGTAATCGTCGAATGGAAATGTTTCAAAGATGCAGGAAAGTCAGAAAAAATGCCTTGAGGAAAAAAACAAAAAAACAGAAAATTTGTTTATAATACAGATCCAGTCCATTATTATATTTGGCTCAATTGAATGAAAGAGATACAGTTGCGCTTCAAAGTTGATATAGCCTACACCTTGCAGTATCTGCAAAATGTTAACAATTTTAGCAATAATAGGGATCACAAAAATGTATACATTTTATTTTTATTTAGTACTACCCTGATGAAGCAGTTTATTCTGCAAGGTGTATGTAAACTTTTGACTGTTAACTGTTGATGAATGTGTGATGTGATTGATTACCTCAGTCAATACAGGTCTGTGATTCCACACCGCTTGCACTGTATCTCCAATAACAAATATGAACTGATCCTGCAAAATTAATGTTTAAATCCAGATAAACACAAAAATATTACATATTCCAAAACAAATAGTAATTGAAAAACTCTTTAAAAACAAAATGAAATTGAACACATTACAAGCATTTTTTCTAGAGGTGGATATATTAAATATTTATGGTGGTTATAAGATTGATTATTTGTATTAAATGTATATAAACGTCTTCGAGTGTTACAATATTGGATCAGCATTCAGCTCATTTTTAGTAGTGCTAGCTTAAAAATGTAAAAAGTCGGTTTAGTTAAAAAAAAAAAAAAATCAGCAACCAAATTCCTCGAACACGACCACACACGCCTTCCTCACATTACAATGTAAGACATTATTAGAATGCAATCATATATAAATGATTGAAAACATGATTCATTCACCTCCCGAGTCTATTGAGTTTATAATATCTGCGATTAAAATGCACTCAGCAACTGACATGTTACAGTGAAAAAACTAAAAACTAAAGAAAGCATCAAGATATACTTACTTGACTGATTATTTGCAGCATAACGTCTCATCTGCAAACAAACATCAAAACGTGGTGCTCCTTTTATTCTCTTGTTTGGCTAGCTTCAGTATCATCACGCATCGCAAACGGATCGCAAAACAAAACAGCGCATTTTTCAAACTAGTGAAGTATAGTGCGTCATCATGACGTAGTATTTCTCGCGCATGCGCATTAAACAACATATTCATATATCATGCATGGTTAAATGTTATTTCAGCTTTTCTGTTTAAGTTGAAGTTGTTCTAGCTCATTGTGTTGTTAAACTCTCTAAGTTCACAAAACTTTACTCATTAACCTAACTAAAAGTCAATCTTTTTTTTTTCAATGTTGTAGTGTGATTAAAATTAAATGTATTTTAACTGAATTTAAATGCAAATTCATTTTGTTAACATTTGTTTAACTTTTGCTCGCAATAAATACAATTAAATGTGTGTTTAATTGACTTAGAACAACATAATGATATTGAAAGTACTATGTTCACAGATGTAAAGTAGCTACAACACATTACTATTAGGCTCCTCTCATATATTACATTTTATTTTCAAATATTATGTAGAAAGCTGACACTAGTTGAGTTCATAGAGCAAGGGCTGGTGATAAAAATGTCAACAATAAGTTGTACTGTATAAGCAGATGTATTGGAAAAATACATTTCAACTGCATAATGCACACAGTATATAATATAGACAAAGCACATTTAAAATACATTAACAAATTAATTTTGGACAACACACTTGAGTTGGAATTAAAATAAATTATTTTCCATGTTTTCCATTAAAACTGTTATTTTATTTAGTATATATTAGTCAATACATCAAAATAAATTTCCTTTAATAACTTATAACTTTAACTTTAATAAATTTAAAACACTATCCCCTGGTTTCACAGACAGGGCTTAAGACTAGTCCTAGACTAAAATGTAAGTCTGAGCTGTTTCCACTGAAATAAACTTGCACTGACTGATCTTAAAAATATATCAGTGCCTTTTTAGTTTTAAGATGCACATCGGTAATGTTTTTTTCTAAGCATGTTTATAAAAATTACTTAAATGTCCTAATTGATCTATGGTCTAATCCTGGCTTAGTCTAAGCCCTGTCTGAAACCGGGCCATTAAATCATAATTATTTAAAATGTATGTTTAAGTAAAACTTAGTAGACATTACAAAGTGCATTTTTTAAAACATGCACTTAAGTGTGTTTATAAATATTGTCATGAAAGTGTTCTTTCTTTAAGTAACATTTAATTAGACATTATTAAAAAGTGCATTTGTAAAAAGTGCACTTAAGTGTGTTTATAAAAATTATGATGAAAGTGTACTTTATTTAAGTTAAGCTTAATTAGACATTATTACAAAGTGCATTTTTAAAAAGTGTATTTAAGTGTGTTAAGAAATATTGTGATGAAAGTGTACTTACTTTAAATTAAACTTAATTAGACATTATTACAAAGTGCATTTTTAAAAATGCACTTAAGTGTGTTTATAAATATTGTGATGAAAGAGTACTTACTTTAAGTTAAACTTAATTAGATATTATTACAAAGTGCATTCGTAAAAAGTGCACTTAAGTGTATTTATAAATATTATGATAAAAGTGTACTTTCTTTAAGTAAAACTTAATTAGACATTATTACAAAGTGCATTTTTAAAAAGTGTATTTAAGTGTGTTAAGAAATATTGTGATGAAAGTGTACTTACTTTAAATTAAACTTAATTAGATATTATTACAAAGTGCATTTGTAAAAATTGTACTTAAGTGTGTTTATGAATATTGTGATGAAAGTGTACTTTCTTTAAGTTAAGCTTAATTATACATTATTACAAAGTGCATTTTTAAAAATACACTTAAGTGTCTTTATACATATTGTGATGAAAGTGTACTTACTTTAAGTTAAACTTAATTAGATATTATTACAAAGTGCATTTGTAAAAAGTGCACTTAAGTGTGTTAATAAATATTGTCATTAAAGTGTATTCCCTTTAAGTACACATAAGTGGTCTTTAATTTTAATTTTATTATATTATCTGCAAGTGCACTTTTCAAAAAGTATGCTTTTATTATTTTAAGCACACAAAAAGTGCACTTTCAATACAATTAAGCACACTTCTTTTTCACAAGGGCCCACAGTGTGCTATGTGCATTAAAGTCACCACACCATATCAGGAATAATATTTATTGAATTTATACCCAAATATGTCGATGTAATCATTATGAGCGCTGGATACTCTGATGTACTGTGTTTTCAATCCATACTGGCAGACTGAGGGTGCCATATGCACATTTAGTTCCATATATGGTACAGACGAAGAACCATAACCATGTGACACTCCAGGAACTGCCTGACATAAACAAAGCTAACAGAGATCGCTGTAACATGCAGATAAAGACGTTTTGAAGACAATAAACATGATTGCAATGATATTTGATTTACCTGTGTTCTTCGACCACTGTTATTTTCGTAATAATAGATTATATTTATAATGTAATGCTAATCGATATAGACTTTATCATCGTGCAGAATACTATAACATAATATATTTTCTGTCTGATTTTTTTTTTTTATCTGAAGCCAAATTAGATCACAGAAGATTATTTAAAACACTTGCGCTATAAAGTAAGTTTGGAGCACAAACATGGTTTTAATCTCATAAATTGTCGTGTATTGATGGTGTGCTAAGCTAACATGCTAGCTAGCTCTATGTGCACCTGCCAACTAGCTGTTATTTTTATGATTTTTTCTAAATAGGAATGCTTACTGAAATGTTTATTTTTTCCAAAAGGGCATTTGATACAGTTTCAAATGTGAAGTGAGAACTTTGATAAAAGAAATAAGGGATTGAAACAGCGTGAATAGCCAGTCATTAGTAGTCTAATTATAATGCAGACAAAAGAAAAACATATTTAGAGCCATAACCAGGACAGAGAGGTGTGAATGTGTTTACACCACAAAACAATAGAGGCAATAGACTGAATGGATGCTTAGAAGATGACATAAACATCAATTAGCATTTTAGAGTCTAATCAAAATAAAGTCATGTGACATGACCTTGAAAAACATTTAACATAATAAAGAGTTTTAGACTTATCTTCAGATTTTAAATACTATATAACATGGTCAGACATGTGGCTTTAGCTGCAGTGCATTTCTAGATTGATACAGTGCCAACTTCAATTTTATTTTCATGATTTATTTCTAATAACTTTACAAAACTTTAAAGTTATTTATAACTTTTTTAATTTTATTATGACAATAATTAATTCTACATTTAGCGCTTGTGCGGACGCGTCGAGTATAAACAAGATGACCGCTCTACTGCTGACTGCTATTTCATTTTACATATTACTTCCACTTTGATGTGTAGCGTGTTTCAGAGTGTTTTCTTTTCCCTGTTAACATTCGCTCTTTGAAATATATGTGAAGAGTGTAGAGTGTGGAACTACCAGTCCGTTTGCATTGTCTTTATTCTTCATCTGGGCAGACTTCAAACTCTCTACAATATGTACATAAACACCGCAGACTCTCACAAACTATATAAAACACTCACCAGACATGAGACCATACTTAAATGTGCTCATGCATAAAGCTATGGGAGCACACACAATACAGGCCTACGTTTTGTTTCACATTATTAATAACAGACTCACGTGTGCCTAATGTAATCGTCTTTACCTTGAATACAACTGTCATCCATCAAAATTTTACTTTACTGGTGAGAGACTGGTTTGCTTTGGTCAGCGCCAACAGCTCTTGATATAATTTCTGTGATGATGCAGTTCATGTGCCACAGAAATCACCTATTGGCAAACAAAATGCATACAATTGTAATATCCCCCTCAACAACTGTCTTCTTTGGTACAGTAATTTACCTAAAATACATCAGACTGATTATTGAAAGCAACAGGACCAAAAATAATAACAAGAAGACTAATGAATAACAAGAAGATTATAATTTTACACACCAGATACATATTTGAATAAATTTCTTATTTTGGTTTTATTTAAGTAAAAATAATAATAATAATAATAATAATAATAACAAAAAGCCCGGTACACACACAAAAAAAAGAAGAAGAAAAAAAGCAAATCAATAAAATTCACACTTGACTTTCAGCAGGTCAAAAAATATACAGTTTGCTTAGCTATCTTAAAATGAGATTGTGCTAACATTAATCATTGTAGAACAATGTCATTCAACTCAATGAGAGTCTGGTCACTATAAAGGCTGATGTTCTTGTGCAGCTCTCTCAGACATGTATATTATTTCAGGTTAACATGATTCTAATTGCATTCAGGATTTTCTGTAACTGGATCATTTTGTCCCTCAAGTCACTGAACTCGTTGGTATAGATTCGCCCTGCGCAACAATTCCTTTTATTTCTCCAGTCAAATTCACAGTGGCAGAGATCTTCACAGCCAATCCACCAACGTTATATATCCGTATGAAATGTGATAATTCATAGGCGGAGGCAAAATATTTACCTAAATAACTGACCTTGTGATTTGGGTTATTAGTGTCTCTCAGTATTGCCATAGTAAGCCGATCAATGTCCTTCATCTCCCTAGACATATGGATAAGTTTATTCTGAAATTTCTTCAGTTCATCTTCAAAGTCTTCTCTGAATGTTGCCTCCATGCTTGATTTCTTTGATTTCCAGACTGCACCTCCAGCTACACCTCCTGTGGCCACTGCTACTCCTGCTGCGCCGAGAGCGGCTGAAGCCCCAAAAGTAAACGGAGATAAAGCGAGTCCCACACCCATCATGACTCCTCCAGCTATTCCTGAGTTTTTCCCATGCTTAGAGCCGGTCTCTGCACGTTTGTAATTTTCTTCATATGTTGTCAGGATATCACACAGTCTGTCCATGCTCTGCTGGATTTCAGGGCAATCATTCTTAACGAATTCAATCAAATCCTTTTCGAGACATTTAAAAGAATGTCTAGAGAGAATTTTTTTTTTTTTTTTGTTGAATTTACAGTATTTTTATACAGTATTATTATCTAGAATTTGTTTATTAATGGTAGCTGAGAAACCAGGATTCTTTAAATGTTAATAGTTTATGCTACATAAATGTGTACTCAACTTCAAATCTTTTTTTTATTAATACTGCTTCATAATACAATAATAATTTTTTTAAAACACTCAATTATTCTCTGAATCAAGTGAGTAATGCACAAGAACATTCTCTTACGCCAATCTGGGAAGATCATCGTCATCCATGTTGCGCCGGCGGGGGTTATTTGGTAATGCCATTGTTGCTACGATTAATAAAACACAAGTTCAAACATATTTGTTAGATCAGATTATCCCATATTATAGATATTAACAAAACAGAATTCCGAGGGTTTTATTTAAACAACAATAGTCCTCTTTCTTATTTCACTTTTCTTTCCCAAAATTTTTTACTTAAAGGGGTGGTATTTTCACAAGATGTAAAATAATTCTGATGTCCCCAGAGTGTGTGTGTGAAGTTTTAGCTCAAAATACCACACAGATATTTTTATATAGCATGTTAAAGTTGTCACTTTTTGAGGGTGAGCAAAAACGCACCGTTTTGTGTCTGTCCCTTTAAATGCAAATGAGCTGCTGCTCCCGGCACAGGGGGCGGAGCTTCAAGAGTTCGTGTCCTTTTACCTCACACACACATGCACTGAACATTTCAAAAACGTTTAGCCTTTTATGTTCAAACCGGAGTCAAGAAGAAGTGACAACATGTAGAAGCAACAGGACATTTCTGAATGGTTAGTTGATGAATTTTTGTAGCTGATGTGTAGTTATCTTCTAGTCATTGATTAGAATATTCTGTCTTGATAACCTATAAATCGTGTTCCCGGGGCGGGGTTTATGACAATTGTAGGGTTGGGGATGTCACTAACCCGGGAGGAGTGTCCTGTAGTCTCTACCAGCCGTTTGTTGTAGTCCTTAAAAAGCGATTTCTTTAAAAGCAAATATCTCCCTTTGCTTTGAACTTTGAGAGTTTGCGTTTGCTCAAACAGCAACATTACACACTAACTAAAGTTAGAAAAGTGAAATAATAATCAACCCCCCCTTTAAAAAATGTTGTGTGTGTGTGCTTTTTACAGTTAAAGTCTAATGCAATCTGTTCAAACTAGATAACAATTGAACATTTTGGCAGATCTTTTATTCAGTTATTGCCAAAATTCAAGTGTATCAAGTAGGGATGCAACGGTACACGGTAAAATCCCGGACCGTTCGGTCAGCCCTGCACGGGACAATCTACCCTCGTGTCCCGCGGGACTTCGGTTTTGCCATTGAGTTCGCGCTGATCCTTTTAGTTTTTGCTTTAGGCGCCGTTCACATATTGCGCCTAAAAACGCGTTGAAAACGCTAGGCGCGCCGCGTTCTCCTTTTTCCAAAGCGCTAGGGCGGTTGCGCTCCGGAGGCGTCTGTCGTTGCTAAAGCAACCATCAGCTGCTCTCTGGTTGGTTCTTGTCACGTGACCTACGGTGCGCTTGCGGCATTCTGAAAAGTTGAGAATTTTCTCCACTGCTGGGGACATAGTGCCAACCGGTCTCGCCTTGCACCAGACAGTGTTGATAGACTCATCTTTTTGCACAAGAATCTCTCAATAGTGGATGAGTGAATAACATTGCACTTTGTATCCTGAATGCAGTATTTTTTTATTATATTATTTTGCTCTGCTTTTTTTTATTCAAAGCACAAGCTAATTTATGTTTGTTAAAGGTAAAAGTGCACTTTTTCTTTCACATTGATCACTTCATATACCAGTTATCAAGGTTTGGAATTGGGATCCACTTGAATATTTTGAAGTGTGTTTGTTTACATTTTGTATTTCATATAAGTGATAGTTGAAGAGCTTGTATTACTTAGTGTTGTTCAGTACAGACTAGAGTGTTAATTTATTCCATACATTGATGTTCTTCCTACTGTGACATTCTGTTTATGCTCATAAGAAAAATAAAACATATTTTTGGGATGAAATAGCAGTCTCTTTCTGCACAAAACATGTACCGAAACCGAACCGAGACCGTGCCCCAAAAACCGAGGTACGGACCGTACCGTGGGCTATCTGTACCGTTGCACCCCTAGTATCAAGGAAGTAAATCAGTCAAAAACACTGGTATTGTTGCTGCTTTTGTCTGTCAGCTTCTGCATATGAAATATATACATTCCTATGCATGTTATTTAAATGGTTGAACCTCAACATACCCACATATAAGCAATGTAATCAAGAATACTCACATTTCAATTCATTGCAGATACATTTGCTCATGGACAACACTAATTTCATAAACATCTTCCCAGCAGGATTCGTTGATCAGAAGTGAAACTGTTCTATACCAACGTCTTTATAACCATTATAAAAGTTTGCACACAGACGCTGAGTGATTTTGTCTACCCTCCCACTGCAATGGAATTGTTATATAGAAGAACATGTATGTAAGATGTAAAATGTAAAAAATAAGCTGAGCTGCACATGATGTGAAATATAGAACAGTTTAGTTCTAGAATAGTTTTAAAGCCACTGTACAGCTGTATACATGTGTAAGGAACAACACATTCATGTGTGGTGGGAGAAGCTTTCCTGTGTGTGTGCCTTTCATACAGTACTTCCGGTTTCTCAACACAGGAAAAAAACGTGGATACTGCAGGATTTGTTAGCAAACCGTTTGAGCGAGGAGATATTTAATCACAGAACTGACCAGAGTGTCCAGCACGAATCCACCATGTAGAAGGGCGAGAGGAGTGCACGTACATTGACAATGAGACAGATGTGTTTAACTACCGGTAAGCGACAGAGAGCAACCGTTAAAGATGATGAAATTGTATGTCCAAGCTTGCATACTCTTTTGCTACACACTCAAAGTATACAATACATATGTGAATTGAGACGCAGCAAGAGACATTTTCTTTGACTCATGGTGGAAAGCAGACAAGGACCTCATTTACAATTTGTATTTTACAACATCATATTGTTTTAGAACGATATTTATGTGCACTCCTAAACTTTTCCTTGACTTGCAGTGTGGAGCAGACGAGGAAGTGCTTTTAACAGGGAAACCTCAAAGCAAGTGTTTTACTTCATTTACAATATACGTATCAATACCATCATATTGTCAAAGCAAACTATTTTAAGCTGCCCAATTTTAAAATGTTAATATTAATCATTGGTTATTGCATGTCTAGAGACCAAATGTTATCATGAAGCTTAAACGGTGAGTTTTGATCGTTATATTGGATTTGAGTCCTGTTTTAATATATTTAATTTGAAAAATATACTCAAATTCTATATTGAGTGAGTTAAGTTGTTCATCATTCAAAGGAATTTTGTGCCTTTACAAGAATATGGCACACGAGTCGCATAAACTTGACACTATTTTTGTATGGGTATTTTAAGCATTTCAGTGTGTTTTGTGTTCAGCAAAAGTGAGTCGTATGGGTTTGGAATTACATTTGAGCAGGGGCGTAGCCATCATTTCAAAAGTGAGGGGGACAGAATGTCAAGTGTAATACTAGTTTTTTTCCAACTTTTGTTGACAGGTTTTTGCTTAATTGGCTTAATATGCTATTTATTTTTAAAGCAATAAAACAGAAAGAAAGAAAGAAAGAAAGAAAGAAAGAAAGAAAGAAAGAAAGAAAGAAAGAAAGAAAGAAAGAAAGAAAGAAAGAAAGAAAGAAAGAAAGAAAGAAAGAAGAAAGAAAGATGTTCAGTACTTAATATTGCACATGCAGGGTTTTTCCTGGTCATGTATTTTAATAATAAGAGAATTAAATTTGTATGTTTCGTAGACCATCATTTAGCCTACTGTGTTTGTGGGTGGAGCTCGGTACCTCTAGGGGGGTCCGGGGGCATGCCCCCCTGGAAGATTTTTTTTACATTTTAAAGATAAATTCATTAATCTGGTGCACTTTGAGTCACCCGAATCTGCTGTTAAAAATAAATAATCCACCCGCCAACCTCCCAAACCTATGATATTTGATCATCACATTACAATTATTCAAATTCTCAGTGTTAAGCATGATAATATGGTAAAATGTCACACTGAAGTAGGCTGATTTAAAAATAACATTTATTTAAAAAAAAAAGTTCTTCTTTTGGCAAAATTACATTTCCTATAGACTAAACAGAGGCTCCCTTCAAACGTAAATTGTCAATGTTTCATTACATCACTGTTGGAAAACACTCTTATCAGAATACGTTTTTTATCTTTATAAAGGGCATTTTTTCCTTAATTGTATTAAATGTAGCCTATGCTCCATCTTTCAACAAAACTTTGTTACCGATTATTTTTGTTATATTATTATCAACTATAGGCTATCAATCGCCACTTAACATTAAATTAAATTAAATCAGAATCATCCTTGCATTATCTGTGATTCCCTATTTATTATTATCTGTCTGTCTGTCTGTCTGTCTGTCTGTCTTACTAAACTAAAACTTTCCAATTGAAAACCTTCAAACTTCAAGCTTTTAAAAACTTTCTGGTTAGGCTTTTTCAAGAGAACTTAAAGTTTGTCATCGTACACATGTTACAACGCTGCCTGATTCAAGCAGGCTGTTAATGCATTAACAATCACCATGTTCATTCTAATTTGAAGGGCTTTGATAACATCTGTGAAAATAATAGACATTACGAATAAAAAAATATTGAAAATAAGTGCACATTTGTGCGGGTAGTGAATATTTTCAATTTACAACAAAACGTGTTAATTATTCAACAAGAGAAATAGGCAGAGTTATTAATCATTGTACAACACAATTCGGATACCACATGACAACTTACTTACAGTGCTTGCTTGACTTTTTCGTGAAAAAGGATTGAAGAGTTTGTTGCCGTTTTGAACTCATTGCGACCTCTATGAAAAAAATGGATTGGGCGCGGGTGCCAGCATGGGCGTGTCGTGATGCACGAGTGACTGATTACCATGGAAACGTAAAAGTCACGTAGATAGACTATGACTCTTTGGATTTTAAATCTCGATGTAGGCTATACACACCCGCGAAAACCTCAGCTTGTCGTGGACACACTAGTGAGTGCGGGGGACGAATTTACATTTTATAAAAAGTGGGGGGGACACGTCCCCCGCGTCCCCCGCGTAATCTACGCCTATGCATTTGAGTAAATTATTCCTTTAATGTTGTTACAGAGGGATCATGCTGGCCTAATAGAGAAAACAAAAGGAAAACAAAAAAAATGTTTTGCCCTAAAAAACGTGTGACATCGCTTATAGAGCTGGTAAGTCCCGCCCCTTCCGCTAATCCCCCTGGACCTCAAAGTTGAAAAACCGTCAATGCAAGTGAATGGGAGAAAATAATTATTTTCTGGTCCCGTTTGAATTTTGCCATGAATGTGAACATATGTTGTCTGTGAATTCTTTATAGAACTTTTCGTGTAAAGAATGCTACAGTTTAGCGGGTAGAAGTTTGATACGGTTAGACTTTGTGTGAAAGCACTTTGTGGACTACAACTCTTCGCTGCTTTCGACGCGTTTGAAACGTCACCACCACTAGCACACGGCTCTAGCTCACGGATCCCGCTCACGGATCCCGCTAAAGACACATGACTGTGTCTTTGGTGCACTTCACCGCCTTCTTTCAGGGAGAGGACAAAATCGTTGAGGTTGGTGAAAACCACGGGTAAGTCAACTTTATGGGGTGACGTCACATAGGCGACATGTAGTCTTTCTCGTTATGTCTTTTCCACAACTGCTAGCCGAAGAATCATACCATATACTGTCAAACTTGTAACATGAAAGATTATATAAAAAATTCACAGACAACATATGTTCACATTCATGGCACAATTCAAACGGGACCAGAAAATAATTATTTTCTCCCATTCACTTGCATTGACGGTTTTTCAACTTTGAGGTCCAGCGGGGTTTTACGGAAGGGGCGGGACTTACCAGCTCTTTAGCACCTTTACCCAATGACAGGAGCGTCGCGTGTTAAACTCACGCTCTATTAAAGGGAAAGCACACTTTTGATGGACAAAATAAATATGATTTCCTACAAAAAGTGCTCAAAATGCACAGATTAAGCATGTCTAGTGTGTTTTAACAAGAACTGGATTATGTCAGAAAAGAAAATGAAGAAGTAAATATATGTATAGAAGATTTACCCATTTAACCATTTAAACGTGTTTTTAATTAGGCTATTCATTTTGGGTGAAAGAAGCCGATATGGTGTGTATATATATATATATATATATATATATATAGTAATGGAAATTTTAGATTTTCAGTAGGCATTACAGAGGAATGTCATATTGTTTTATCATTTGCAGTCTGATATGAGAAGGAGGAACTTCTCTGAAATGTATGTATGTTTATACACCTGAAGTGAAGGAGCGAGACACTGGGAACGGCTGGACAGAGGTCAGGGGATGGGGACGGGGAACTTCTTGCAAGAATAAATACTTTTATAAAAGACAATTTGACTCGGAGTGTCTCTTACGCAGTGATGATGTTTAAGGAGAATATTTTGCCACAACAATATATAGGCCTATATACTGTATATATATAAACTAAAGTAGCCAGAAAATATGATATATAAACTTTCTTTTAGTTATTATGTAATACACAGACAGGTAGCCTTTATAGGCTCTAGCACTACACAAATCAAACCCATACTTTTTTTTTTTTCATCCACAGAGTTTGCTGTCTTGTAAACATGGAAGGACATGATCTGAGCAGTTTTCTTGGTTGTGTTTGTTGTTCACTATGTGCATGTGAATGTTACACCACTCCATGTTAACAAACTTCCAAGACTATCAAGTTTATAAAAACAAATATAGTGATCTTTGTTTAAAAAAGGTCACATTGAAGCCGCTGCTGTGACGCTGTACAAACGCTAGTTGTGAAACGGCCGAAATTCGCGCATGCGCAACAGAAAGCCCTTGCCGTTGTTGTATCAGACAGCAGCTGTTTAAAGTTCCTATTTGCAGTCACATACACGCGCATGGGGCACTGATGAAACGCGCAAATTAGATTTTTTAAATATTTGTTTTAATGGTTTTCATTTGATAGTTAAAAGCTTAAAACATTTTGCCAACATGAGGTCTCGTGTCAGTCTGTGTACATTAGTGCAAAACTAGTGTATACGCAGATTAAGGAAACTGTTCAACACACTGCACTGATTAATTCAGTGGTCTTCACTATTTTTTACATGAGAGCTGCACTGATAGGACAACATCAGTAGGAGAGCCATTTTTACCGCAAAGTATGAAAAGTTACATCCAGTCATAAATACCATGTCTGCTTATCAATCTGTCACCTCAGTCAATATGCAATGCAATAAATACAAAAGGGTGGGGGAACAAATTATTTATGATTTACCAGTCAAATTTGTAACTGAGACAAAATGATTTCCCTGAATGACAATTTCCAGAATTCATCCCAGAATGACCTTAAGTTTTTTTTTTTTCTACATTAACCCATCATGTATCTAACCATCCAAGAGCACATGCAGCGTTAAGAGCTGGAAAGACGCCATAACTGGCATCTCCGCAGAGACTGGATACATGCACAACTTTTGTTTAGTCGGACTGAATTCATTCCGATTGATGAATCTGAATGTATTGTAGTTTACATGAACACTAAACATCGTGATGTGATACCTGATCAGGTTGATGCGCGCGTTTATAAGTCAAAAGATTCAAATCTGAATAGATTTTTTTGACGTGCACACACTGCACAAATATAGCCTAAAAGTTCCCCGCTGTTGTCGCTTAATAACCATTCTCCTGCATTGGTTCTTTATTTGTTTTAAACAGCAGACTTAATATTTATCCAATTCTAGTCATAATTTCGAGACTATGAACGAACCGTTGTGTCATGCTGTATGTATTTATCACGCAGTAAAAATGGCCAAATAGTCGTCTGTGGATGAGAATCTGAAACAAGGACTGGTGAGCCTTTGTCCTGCTCTACTTCACATATGTTGACTGAAAGGAGAATTATAGAATGACAGGACACTCATTTATATGACACTTTATTCATCGGGAGAATAGCTCGTTCAGCGCGTCATACACTGTTAGACTTTGCCGCAATTTTACAGTTACTTACCGCAAAAAAGCCCAGTAAAATACCACTTATATTATTTACGGTTAACTACTGTAATATGCACTGCATTATGGGTATTTTTTATGAAATTTACAGTAACTTACTGTATATGGAATTTACAGTACTTTACTGTTTACGCAAAAGCAGTAGTGCTACTGTAAATGAAGAAGACAGATTTTTTTGAAGTTTGTATATACATATTGTATTTATGTTTTAGGCATATTAAAATATATGATAATGTTTTATATTCCCCCCCCCCATCTTGTTCTGCAGATGAAAATCATAAATCTGCATTCTCATTTTTAAGCTATGCAAACACTGGATGTTTAAAAGTTAAATAAAATAAATAAATAAATAAATAAAAACACGTGGATGGAAGGATTTAAAATGAGTTCTTAGTGAGAGACCAGAGTAATTTTTATATTAGCATTTTCTCCAATAACAAAAAAAAATATATATATATATATATATATATATATATATATATATATATATATATATATATATATATATATATATATATATATATATATATATATATATTTATATATATATACAAAAATTCACAACTGGTTCCCATACAAGCAATATAAATAAAATAATTTTTTTTTTTTTTTTAAATTAATATAAACTTTATAAACTTTGCTTACACCTCACACAATTTAAATTGTTGCAAAGCCCGCGCAACAACCTGGCAATACAAAAAGAATGGAGGAAATAGCTTTGGCTGGAAATATGGACAGTGGGTCAAGGATTATGGTATATAGAGGATGAAGCAATTTGTCCTAACATGCCATTAAGTGGTGTGGCAGTGTGGAATATTACTGAACCTGTTGTTGAAATGAGATTATTGGAGGCTCGGGAAAAAGCAGAAGAAATATGCAGTAATAGTTATAGAGTTAATGTTTTTATGAGAGAAAACTTTAATTCTTTTGTGCGGATTTACACAGATGGATCTAAGGATCCAATTGAGCAAAAAGTGGGCATAGGAGTGTATATTCCCAATTTTAAGACAGAAATAAGCTTGAGGCTAAGTAACAAACTGTCTGTGTACACTACTGAGCTAAGTGCAATTATAGTAGGACTACAATGGGTTGAACAGGTTAGGCCAAACAGGATTTTAATTTGCTCAGATTCTTCATCAGCTCTTAAAAGTATAAAATCTACAAAAAGTGATAGAGAAGATTTGTTAGTGGAAATTTATACTTTATTGTACAGACTGAAAATGGAAGGTATAACTGTATATTTTTGTTGGGTGCCAGCACATATCGGGATAATAGGGAATGAAATAGCTGATAAATTAGCAAAAGAGGCATTAAAGAAAAACATGGTGGAAGTTAAAGTCCCTTTGGGTAGAAGTGAAATAAAATCTGTGATTAATAGGAAATTAATACAAAAATGGCAACAAAGATGGGAAAATAGCAGTACAGGTAGGTGGTTTTATAGTATTGAGAAATCAGTAGGGAAAAAAGTGCAGTTTTTTGGAAGATATAGAAAAGAAGAAGTAATGATATCTAGATTAAGAATGGGACATACAGGATTAAACTCAACATTAGCATTAATGGGGAAGCATGACAGTGGGATGTGTAACGAATGCAATATTTTAGAAACAGTTGAGCATGTGCTTTTTAAGTGTGGTAAATATGATGGTCAGCGTGACAGTCTTTTTAATAGTATTAAAAATAGGCCAGTGAGTGTTGTGGATCTTCTGGGGAAGGGTTTAAGTGACAATCAGATATATAGGGCTGTTTTAATCTTTTTGGAGGTTACAGGTATATGTTACAGGATATAGGAATATAGGGTCTGAGGGTGAGATGTATGGTGCCTCTGCCTGCCTTAAAGGCTGAGGAGCCCAGTGTGGAAGCTGGAGGAGCTGAACACGCAGCGTCAGCTGAAGCCTGGGCTCTGATCCTTTGGGGTGGGTGGGGTATCCACCCCCCCTTCAATTTTTTTTTTTTTTTTTTTAAGGAAGGAAAGGAAAGGAAGGAAAGGTGAAAGAAAGAAAAGAAAATAAAACAATACAGATTCATCACCCAGGTGGATAAAATATTCAGTAGGTGGCGGTAATGCTCCTATGGAGTAAACGGCCAGATAACTAAAAGAAGAAGAAGAAGAAGCAACAACCTGTGCTGCGTTCCAGTCCACTTTTAGACACGCACTTGCGAACTTCCCTAAGCACTTCCCCTCGGGGGAATCCCTGCCGCCATTTTGAAGTGCGTTCCACTTCGTGAAGTGGACGAGGGAAGTTTATATGGACAGACCCTCGTTCCCTCGATTATGACCGAGGGAGCGAGTCTGCTTCAAATGTACACTTCAGGCACCTATATGTCCCACAATGCAACACGATTGTGACGTCACCGCATATCTCGTCTAATCACCACCACACAGACAACTCTATGATATATTAATTATATATTTTTTTTAATTTAAAACACCCAAACACACCTATAAACATTTGGATGCTGCATTAAACAAATTCTTAAAGGGAAAAAATGTAAATAATAAATCAACTCCACAGCTGATTCCAAGTGATCAAGGGCTTAGGACGTTCCAATTCAGCCCATTGCAGTTTCCGCCAGTAGTGGGCACTCGCAATGACGTACATCCGAGTGAACGAGACGAAGGGAAGTTAGCAAGTGAAGGGCATGACAATTTTGGACTGGAACGCAGCACTGGCAGAATGTAAACTAAGGTTTGTGTGACGTCACGTGTCGAGTGCGCGCTCATAACGGACGTTCCTGCTGAGAGTGGATCGCTAGACACCAGCTGGGGTTTTTTCTGAGGTAAGTACTTTTTTACTGAACAAATTTATTTTATAAGTTACTTTTACAAAGTAAACCATTACCAATATCAATTAAATATAGCTAAATTTATGAAGAAAGTAGCCTAAATAATAAAATCTAACAGGCTTTTAATAACAGCTCACAGGACAGTCTAGAGCCGCGTTTCCACCGCAGGAACTTTCCCCAGGAACTAGGAACTTTGGGCTGGTACTCGATGTGTTTACACCGCAGGAACCAGGGTCTAAATCAGGGGTGTCAAACTCATTTTGGTCTGGGGGCCGCATACAGCTTAATCTGATCTCAAGGGGGCCAGACCAGTAAACTCATAGCAAAATTACATAGAACTAACAATAAGTCCACTTTTTTTCTTTGTATTAGTGCAAAGAAGTAAATTATACAAATCTTTATATTAAATGAATTGTCCTTTTACAAAATATATTATGAACAACCTAATTAGTATGTGCAATTTCAACAACACTATTACAGTTTAACATTTATTTAAGTGCATTATGCATAAAAGCTGATCACAGTTATTGTACAATGTCGCAAAACATTTAGTCACAGTTTTGTGGAACTTAAAAACACTGTCCTGCATGTTAACATAAATCAAACATCAAAAGAAATTATTTAAAATCCATTTTCAAATTCTGGGAAGCAATTCTGAACACATGAATTGACTCCACACAATTAAAATCTTAAGTGGCAGCTGTTTTAAAAAGAAAATCTTTGTAAAATTTGCAAATTTATACATAAGTAGGCTATGTAAGTTTTTTTAAAACAGAGTTTTTTTTTTTTTTTTAAATAAACATATTTACTTTATCAATTTGCCCCTGAAACTTGGCATCTTTTAGCCTGCACAAGTGCATCAATATCGGGCATCATGTCCTGAGTAGCAGCCAATTTTAGAATCTCATTTAAGTGCTTATGTGTGAGCTTTGAGTGCAGCTTCGTTTTATTAATGTTCATTACTGAGAAAACTTGCTCACAAAGGTAGGTGGTCCCAAACATGCACAACATTTTTGCAGCCAGTGCAGTTAATTTAGGATAGCCTGGCAGGAGATACTGATAAAAAGTGTCCAAGCCCACAGAGGCAAATTTGTCCTTCAATTCTACATCACACTGCAAATCAATTATTTCAAGTTGCATGTCAACGGGCACATCAGAAGCTCTGACTGTGAATGGTGAGCGAAAAATTGCGAATTCTGTCTCGAGTTCGCTAAAGACCTGAAATCGTTTCTCAAACTCCCTCAGCAACCCTGAAATCTTGTCTTTGTACTGTCTCACGTCAGGATTAACGCTTGCTGCGCACACATCTCTTAGACAGGGAAAATGAGCAGGGTCACCGCTTGCCATCTGCGTCTCCCATAATGTGAGCTTTAACTTGAATGAACGTATGCTGTCATAATACTGTGTAACAATTTTTTTGCGTCCTTGCAACATTTTGTTCAGATTATTCAAGTGCTCTGTAATATCAACCATAAATGCAATGTCCTGCAGCCATAGTGGGCACTGTAATTCCTTAACAGGTTTACCTTTAACCTCCATGAAATGTCCGATTTCCCCACGTAGATCAAAGAAGCGCTTCAGCACAGTACCTCTGCTTAACCATCTTACTTCAGTGTGGTATGGCAGACCATGGGTAATGTTACAGTCACTGAGAAGGCTGTCAAACTGACGATGATTGAGACCTCTGGCTCGGATGAAATTAACAGTTCGGACAACCACCTCCATGACGTGATCCATTTTTAACGACTTGCAGCATAATGCCTCCTGATGCAAAATGCAATGAAATGTCCAAAAATCACCCCCTCCATTTGCGGCTTGTACTTTCTCTCTGAACTTTGTCACAACACCTGCCTTTTTCCCGATCATTGACGGCGCACCATCTGTAGCCAGGCTTACGGCGCGGGACCAGTCCGCCCCGACTCTGTCCAGCGCTCCAACGACGGAGCGGAAAATGTCCTCCGCTGTTGTGGTGTCGGTCATTGGCACCAACTCAAGAAACTCCTCTGTGATTGTCAAAGTCTCGTCAACTCCACGAATGAATATGGCCAGTTGAGCGACATCCGTAATATCAGTACTCTCATCAATTGCAACAGAAAATGCCAGAAATGACTCCACTTTGCGTTTCAGTTGGCTGTCCAAATCTACCGATAGTTCCGAAATCCTGTCTGCCACGGTATTTCTCGTCAAGCTAATATTGGCAAAAGCTTGTCGCTTCTCAGGACACACAATTTCGGCAGCCTTCAGCATGCAATTTTTAACGAACTCCCCCTCACAGTACGGCTTTGATGCTAATGCGATTTCGCTAGCAATTAGATAGCTGGCTTTCACTGCAGCATCACTGACCTCTCGGCTCCGGGTGAAAACAGATTGCTGTTTCCTCAGACCCAGCAACATTTCATTTACCTTCTGTCTTCTCAGTTCTCCGTGCAAGCTGTTGTATTTTTCGCCATGGTGAGTTTCATAGTGGCGCCGAATATTATATTCCTTAAGCACCGAAACTTGCTGCGTGCACACCAGGCACACGGGTTTCCCATTCACCTCCGTGAACATATAGGAAGAGGTCCATTTTTCTTGAAAAATCCGACACTCTGTGTCCACTTTTCTCTTTTTTTTTGACAAAGACATTTCGCTGATGAGTGTGCCAGGGCCAATATAAAAGCGGGTAAACTGATAGAACAAAACACCACTCAGACCCTGAAGCTCAGTGCTGCCATCTGCTGTTTGTTCCGCCGAAAATGAAAATTATTTTTTTCATATTGCAGATTTATCCCCCGGGCCGTACTGAACTCCCTGGCGGGCCGGTTCCGGCCCGCGGGCCGTATGTTTGACACCCCTGGTCTAAATGAAGTTCCGGGTAAATATTTCCCCCTCCGATAGTCCCTGCTCACGAGGTAGTACTTTTTCAAAGTTCAGGAACTTTCAGGGGTGGGACTTGTGCGCTGCACAAGCTGATTGGTTGTGTTCACGCCGCATTTTGGTTGGATGACTCCACGCAGCATTTTCTTTATTTTTAACCTCCCTTTTAAAAAGTGGCTTCATGCAGTAAAGTTGTCTGTCTGCAAATATGGAATTTAATAAAAAAAAACTGGGGGACTGGCGACGAGTTTCAGGCTTTATTATTTGGGTATTTGTGGAAGAGGAAACTTTCTGTGCGTTCGTCACAGCCATCTCACGGCCAATGTCCGCAATAGCTGATAACATACAATTTTATATCTAACGTTAGCATTACGAGCTCTGAACACGCTTTATCAGTGCTCGTCTCTTTTCTGCCACAGCTTTTAATATTAAGTCATTATGTTTACACATTGTCATCTATTGCAAGGCAAACCATGTTACAAATTTACTATAACAGGATTGAAATAGCGCATTGAGGTTGGTAACAAACAACTATTTACAAGACTGTCACTATGTATGATTGATAGACGGGGTTCAGGCTTTTTTTTAAGCGTATTTGCGCAAAAGGAAATTTCTGCGCGTTCGTCCCAGTCATCTCACAACGTACCTTGTCTAATTTTATACGCATACGAGCTTTCTGAACACGCTTTAGTATCAGTGCTCGTCTATTTTGTTATGTTAATTACCTCGTTAGTAAACCAATAACTGCAGCACAGTTTGAATCTCCTCCATACTTATAAATGTGGCGCTCAAAACTGATTACTGTCCGTCGCAGACTGGGAGGAGCAGTTGCGCGCAGTTTATCTTCCCGGTACTTTAGACCGCGGTGTAAACGCAGAAAGCAACCGGTCTGGGGCAAAAAAGGTTCCTGGGAAAAAAGTTCCTGGGACAAATTGTTCCGGGTAATTTCGGTGGAAAAGCGGCTTAATTTTCCTCGAAACTGCAGCTTTAATATCCCATTAAATGCCATAGAATTGACTGACTGCCTTTTCCAGTAGATGGACCCAATCTAATATTTACACAAACAAAGGTTTTCTGTCCTTTTTACGACCAGTTATGGCATATTTACTCATCAGTTAAATGTGTGGCGTTTTGAAGTAAGTTAGGCCTAGCGCGTTTTCTCAAAGGCACTCCCTCGCGCTCTCTCTGCCCCAGGCCCGGTTCTGTGGGGGTGCTATGCACCCTCAAACGCAAGCAAGAGATTGCTACTTTGATACTGTTACTTGATACTGTTATAATATATTGGCGCAACAGATTTGCCAAACCAAACGCTCCAGTGAATATTTGTGCTTACCGGTATTTGTTTTCGCGCTCTGGAGAACGCAGGAGTTTTTATTCAGTGCCGAAGTAACGTTATGCAGGCTCGCGAAAACTCTCATTAACAAAGTGTAGACACGATGTAAGAGATGTGACAGCTACGTATAAATGCTGGATTCACTCTGCACAGGACCGAAATATGACATGTTAAAATAGTAAGGCATTTAAAGCAATGTAAAGGCAGACTAATTGAAAAAATATTCATTGCAAAATATTTTTTTTAATTCTATACCAATTATTGGTAAAACTGTCATCTGATTGTGTAATTGATCAATCTAGCAGTCATCCTAGATCTGTCTTTAATCATGTTCATAACATATAGTCATTTGCCAATAATCATTGCTGAAAAATAATGTTTCTTCTATTTCTCTATTTTCCCTGTGTCAACAGGAGCTAACTACAGCCCATAGCCTCAGCACTGAGCATCTTTGGCTTTGTAAGTATGTTTTGACTAACTATCAGATGCATTATGTGATTAACATATTGTAATGGAGAACTTGCAGCATAACTTTTTTTAGGAGCACTTGTGTGAATCAAGAAACATTTCTGATTATTTTCAGTTGTACACTTTTTTTTCAGGATTCTTTGAATAGAAAGTTCAAAAGAACAGCATTTATCAGAAATAGAAAGCACTAGTGTTCAGTCAGTTTTTTTTTTGGGGGGGGGGGGGGGGGTTGTTGAATGAAATTAATACTTTAATTCAGCAAGGATGCATTAAATTGACTTAAAGTGACAGTAAAAACATTTGCAATGTTACAAAAGCTTTCTATTTCAGATTTAAGTTTGAAGGGCAATAAAGTTACTCAGTGTACCTTTAACATAATTGTACATTCAGGCAATTAATAGAGTTCCTTAGAAACTAACTCGACTGGTAATAACTGCTGTTGCACAAGTTGATTCCTCGTCTGTCCATGAACAAATTTAGATTAAATAAACTCCACAACTCCAAACTCAACCATTTCTCACACATTTTCTCTGTTTTTGTTTTTTTTGTTTTTTTGTTTGTTTGTTTGTTTGTTTGTTTGTTTGTTTGTTTTTTCAGATCAGCCATCAGTGGTTTAGCGGTATGGAGGCCAGTCAAGACCAACTGGGATGCTTTTTTTGCGTATTGTCATGATCCCTGCTTTGATTTGTTATGAATTCTGTTCTCTTTTTGCATCCTCCTTTTGATTCTAAACTGAACTCAAATGGCACTACGAATTGGGTAAGAGACAAACATAAATTACTTAATTGGGGAAATTGAGAGATGAAACCATGCTGATGACCTCTGTCTGTGGTGAAGTAATGAGTTTTCACGTGTAATTAAACTCGAGGTTCTGTGGGGTGTGGACTGGATCGATTCCATTCCTAGAGCTTCCGGACAAATCTTTGGGGTGCGGACTGATGGGGCAGTGAACCCGAGGTTACCCCGTGAGTCAGTCCTAGAGCTTCTCGTGTACGATTTTAAGGAAAAATCAGTTTTTTTGGATACGTTGATTTCTTAGGCGTGCCGCAAGAACACCACAGACACAGTGTAATCACCATGGGAAAATCTCAGAGTAAAACTGGGAGTTGTGAAAAATATGATACACCGGTGTATTGCCAGATGAGAAGTTTTGTCCATGTATTATCTTTTTACTCTTTTAATTCATTTTATAACTGTACTGTACATTTTTTTAATTGTTTTTATAACTGTTTTAAAGTGCCCCTATTATGCTATTTACTACAACACTTACCTACAACAGGTTAATGTGCATCAAAGGTAAAACAAACTGTTGAATTTTCTCATAATATACATTTGCACATCACCACATTTTTCAAAGATTCTTAAACGGCTCGTCAGATGAATCAATCTCTCTAAATCCCTCCTTTCCACATGCTACTGGCCAGACAGCTCAGTCTGTTGTGATTGGTTTACTGCGTACAGCGCACGTGTCTTAAACAAAAACACCCATTGACATAACAACATCAGCTGTCCTGAGGCTTCCTACACCGTAAACTAAACACAGTAACGAACAATGACGTCGATTTTACCATATCAATCCGAACGCGAGTCCAATAATGAAACACTGGAAGAACTAGTTATTCAACCCGAACCTCCATCACAAGGACGACTCAAGCAGGACGTTTCTCAGTGATACACTGCATTAATAGACACAGTTATAGATAATCGTGGCCCACAAACTGATTAGCATAGGTATTTAAAGGGTTAGTTCACCCAAAAATGAAAATTCTGTCAGTAATTACTCACCCTCGTGTTGTTCCAACCCCGTAAGACCTTCGTTCATCTTCGGAACACAAATTAAGATATTTTTGATTAAATCTGAGAGCTGGATCACTCCTCCATAGGCTTCTAAGGGATTGGAACTTGCTGGCCCAGAAAATGTATTAAACACATCGTTAATATAGTCCAAGTGACTACAGTGGCGCAAAAAAAAACAACAAAAATAATGACTTTATTCCACTATTCATTTCCTTCTCTCTGGGCCTCGAGTTAGTTCACGTAGTGTAACTGCGTAGCGCATCTGTGTTGTACGTCACACGTAGGCTCACTATTGGCCGACGCTGGTCATGTGTGTGATGCGTGTGACGTACAACACAGAAGCGCTGCGCAGTTACACTACGTGAACTAACTCGAGGCCCAGAGAGAAGGAAATGAATAGTGGAATAAAGTCGTAATTTTTGTTGTTGTTTTTGCACACAAAAAGTATTCTCGTCGCTTTATAAACTGAAGATTGACCCACTGTAGTCACTTGGACTATATTAACGATGTGTTTAATAAATTTTCTGGGCCAAGTTCCAATCCCTTAGAAGCCTATGGAAGAGTGATCTAGCTCTCAGATTTAATCAAAAATATCTTAATTTGTGTTCCGAAGATGAACGAAGGTCTTACGGGGTTGGAACAACATGAGGGTGAGTAATTACTGACAGAATTTTCATTTTTGGGTGAACTAACCCTTTAAGTAAGACAGTGATAATGTGAGTTAGCCAGTTAGCAGGAGACCTATACAATATAAAACTCAAAACTAAGTATTTTGAACTCCATCTTCCAAGAGCAAGTGGTTTGCGAATCCTGCATTGAACTCCGAGATTTGAGAAGCTGTCGTCAGTGAAATAAAGGGAACACAGCAAAAGTTTAGGATTATACTGCTGTGATAACATGGTAAAGATGAACTTTAACCACTGATTCTTCACATGCTCGTCCTTGGGCAGTGAAAATAAAACTGGCTTTACCGTCACATTGTAGAGCACAGCGTCTTCTCAACATGATGCTATCCAGCATCCACAGAGATTAGCTGAAGGGTTTGAAGGGTTTCAAGTTTTCCCTGGTGTCGGCAATATGCTAATGTTTCGTCTTGACGTCACAACTAAATGGCTTATGACTCGTTTGAAAAACGATTAGGCCTCAGAGGCCTCGTTTACACTGCAGGTCTTGATGCCCAATTCTGATTTGTTGGCTATATTAAAAATTTTTTTGACCGTCCGTTTACACGTTCTTTCAATTGTGACCCATATCTGATTCATGTGTTTACAATTGCCATACTATCTGAAACATTGCGCATGCTTAAAGGGTTAAATTATATGCTTGATGCTAGTTCTGCAATATATGCGAAGTTCGCCAAACATCACCATGATTATGAGGCGGAGGAGGACGAAAAGTGCCATCATTGCAGCCTGTGCATATGCTTCAGTTATTGTGTGCGAGAGAGATCTCAGGACTGGTAGGAGCATATTGTGGCGAGCTTTAACGAGAAGCAGTGGGTCCGAAATTTTAGGATGAGCAAGCCAACCTTTGATATGTTGTGTCAACGTTTGTCCACATTCCTCTCCTACAATGACACAACGTTTCGACAGGCCATCCGTCCCTTTGCAGACGCGCATCGGGGTTGCTCTTGTCATTAAACCGCCGAGAAGTAGCCTAATGCCTCAGAAAATCCAATCAGCCTGTTTACATGACAGTCGCATTGGCACATATCCGATTTATATCTGATTTATTTTCACATATGAATGAGGCCTGAAACCGATCTCGAAATATCTGAATGCATGCGTTTTTTTCCTGTTTACACTGTCATAGAACACATCTGATCTGTGTCACATGAGCAAAAAATCTGAATTGGGTTACATTTCACTTGTAAACGAGGCCTTAGAGCTGTTACACACTACATGAAAGGTCATTTTCAAAAATCCATAATAGGGGCACTTTAATTTTCCTTGCTTTTATTTTGTGATTATTTTAATTCCTTACTGTGTAAAGCACTTTTAATTGCCAAAGTGTATGACGTGCTATATAAATAAAACTGCCTTGCCTAATGTTGCATCACAATAAATAAATAAAATGGATGTAATTGATTGTGAGAGTGAATAAAGAATATGCTGATGTACATGGACTCAAGTCACTTTTTTGGAATTTATTAAATTCAATAGAATTCATGTTAAATATAAATAGTAAAATGGGCTATAATACTGTAAAATGAAATTGCGGTAAGGGCATCTTACTGTAAAATTGAATTGCGGTAAGGGCATCATACTGTAAAATTAAATTGCGGTAAGGGCATCTTACTGTAAAATTAAACTGCGGTAAGGGCATCTTACTGTAAAATTAAATTGCGGTAAGGGCATCTTACCGTAAAACACATTTACAGGTAAGCTACTGTAAAGGGGAACTTACAGTAACTTACTGGCAATAGTGCTGCCAGTAAGTTACCGCAAAAATACGATAAAATGTCTAACAGTGTACGTCGTACTTTCAGTTTCGGTTTTCAAATCGAAGTGTTTACTTGATCTCTCGATAAACCACCCCTTTCAATCCGATCGAAATTATTTGTAATAGAGCTGACACTTTGAGGTTGTAATGGGTGATGTTATAGCCCTACTTGGTTTTTTTTAATGAAATATCTGTAGTGAATGCATGATCATATCACCGTATTTTTTTACCGCTATGCGAGCCACAAATTAAAGCTTGGCGAGCCGCGCAATGAATAATAGATTAATTCCATGTTGTTGCAAAAAAATGATAATTAAAGGTGCGACCAAATCATGTGCTGGTGCGACCAAATGAGAAAGTTGTAACTTGTTAGCACAGTGCAACCAGTGTGAAAGTTAGTCTGGAACCCTGTGTTTTTGAGGGATGTTGAGTGCGGAAATATGTCCACCCATCTTTATGACAAACCCTATAAGTCAAATTTACGCTTGGTTCTTCATGGGGATTTGATATGACTGCTTTGACAAACAATATTAATAATTAGTTTTGTGATAAAAAATCGAATTATAACAGATTTTTTTTTAAATAAATTTTCACCCCAATATGTAATTTATTTTCGGTTTCATTTGGGGCCACTCGTTTTAATGTAGGTGCGTACTCGCAACTTCAATCCGACGTGCCAATTGCAAACTGTACAATAATGTCAAACACACATTCATTCACACTATTCCACTAGCCTTACCTCGATTCAGTTCTGACCGAAGCGTGTGTGTGTGAGTGTGTGTGTGTGTGTGTGTGTGTGTGTGTGTGTGTGTGTGTGTGTGTGTCCGGAGAACAGGAGAAGGCAATGTGTAAATCTTAAACTAAGATCAGAAATGAAGTTAAAGCAAAAAACAGCAAATGATATCTTCTCTTCCTGCTCTTGTCTCTTTACGTCCCGCCAAAACAGGATGAACAGATTAAGCCGTATAACCGAACATAAATAAAGTTTCAGAATGTATAAATATTGACTTCGTATTTGTATTTTTGTATTTGACCAAATTATGGATTGGGCTACATACTCGCATACATTTTTTTTTTTTTTAAACTGTTATGCGTCCATGGTTAAGTAACTTAATATAAGGAAACCCCCTGTGTTATGGGGAACGTAATTATACTGTTCAATACAAGACAAGAGTGAATAGCTATACATGTTTGAATATGTTTTTAAGACAAACAAATATCTGTATATGCCTACATACAGAGATGACAATGTTACAATGCTAAAGACCTTTTGTTTTATATGACGTCAGCAGCTATATTTAAAGGTAGGATATTTTTTCAGCATGAATTTTTGACAATATACACTCACCTAAAGGATTATTAGGAACACCATACTAATACTGTGTTTGACCCCCTTTCGCCTTCAGAACTGCCTTAATTCTATGTGGCATTGATTCAACAAGGTGCTGAAAGCATTCTTTAGAAATGTTGGCCCATATTGATAGGATAGCATCTTGCAGTTGATGGAGATTTGTGGGATGCACATCCAGGGCACGAAGCTCCCGTTCCACCACATCCCAAAGATGCTCTATTGGGTTGAGATCTGGTGACTGTGGGGGCCATTTTAGTACAGTGAACTCATTGTCATGTTCAAGAAACCAATTTGAAATGATTCGAGCTTTGTGACATGGTGCATTATCCTGCTGGAAGTAGCCATCAGAGGATGGGTACATGGTGGTCATAAAGGGATGGACATGGTCAGAAACAATGCTCAGGTAGGCCGTGGCATTTAAACGATGCCCAATTGGCACTAAGGGGCCTAAAGTGTGCCAAGAAAACATCCCCCACACCATTACACCACCACCACCAGCCTGCTCAGTGGTAACAAGGCATGATGGATCCATGTTCTCATTCTGTTTACGCCAAATTCTGACTCTACCATCTGAATGTCTCAACAGAAATCGAGACTCATCAGACCAGGCAACATTTTTCCAGTCTTCAACTGTCCAATTTTGTTGAGCTCGTGCAAATTGTAGCCTCTTTTTCCTATTTGTAGTGGAGATGAGTGTTACCCGGTGGGGTCTTCTGCTGTTGTAGCCCATCCGCCTCAAGGTTGTGCGTGTTGTGGCTTCACAAATGCTTTGCTGCATACCTCGGTTGTAACGAGTGGTTATTTCAGTCAAAGTTGCTCTTCTATCAGCTTGAATCAGTCGGCCCATTCTCCTCTGACCTCTAGCATCAACAAGGCATTTTCGCCCACAGGACTGCCGCATACTGGATGTTTTTCCCTTTTCACACCATTCTTTGTAAACCCTAGAAATGGTTGTGCGTGAAAATCCCAGTAATTGAGCAGATTGTAAAATACTCAGACCGGCCCGTCTGGCACCAACAACCATGCCACGCTCAAAATTGCTTAAATCACCTTTCTTTCCCATTCTGACATTCAGTTTGGAGTTCAGGAGATTGTCTTGACCAGGACCACACCCCTAAATGCATTTAAGCAACTGCCATGTGATTGGTTGATTAGATAATTGCATTAATGAGAAATTGAACAGGTGTTCCTAATAATCCTTTAGGTGAGTGTATGATCAAATACCTTCAAATTAGAAAAAAACAGATGGTGACCCAGATAGCAAAATTGCTGTGGCCCAGATCCGGCCCACACTTGACACTTTCATCTGGCCCACATACCGCATGGAATGATGGCACTTGGGCGGTCCGCTCCTGTTTGCCAGATTTGGGCCACAATCGAGCCATAGCAATGCCGCATGTCAGCCATAAGCAAATCAAATGAAGCAGAACTGGCCCACATCTGGGAAACAGGTTATTTTAATTATGGCCCAGATCCAACCCATATTTACTGTAATACCTTGCTCTGGCCCACATATCGCATGGAATGATGGCACTTGAGTGGTCCACTCCGGTTTGCCAGATCTGGGCCACAAGCAAGCCTTAGCAATGTCTCACGTAAAAACTAGAACTGACCCTAATGTGGGCCACAGTTGATTTTTATTCTAACCCTCATCTTTCCTACAATCCTCATGTGGCCGACATGCTGTTTGCCAGATTTGGTCCATTGCACAAGTCATGTCATGGGGGGGTTATTTAATGATTCAAACATAGTTCAATTCTGCAGTAAAGCAGCTCTAAAAAGAAAATAGTGTCATTGTTCATCTGAGCAATTCAGTGTGCAGTGATGTCATCGTCCAGCTCAGTTTGATAGTGACAGTGCACTAGGGGTGGGCGATATAACCAAAATCTTAATCACGATGAATAATTTTATTTCACGATAATTATATATATCACGATATAGTCAATTTTGCTTTAATTGAGGTTTATATAAAAAAATATATATACCATAGACATTTCAAAATTCTTGTCACCAAGTCAATATCACAAAATAAAAAAACTTAAGCTTACTGAAGACAACATTTAGAATATCGTGAAAAAGTTAATTTATTTCAGTAATTCAACGTAAAACATGAAACTAATAAAACAGCATATAAGGCTTATATTAGGCTGTCCTGTAGCTCAAACAGTAGAGCGCTGGCACTTGCAATGCCAAGGTCATGGGTTTGATTCCCAGGGAAAGCAAGAACTGATAAGAATGTAAAAAAAAATGTGTACCTTGAAATGCAATGTAAGTTGCTTTGGATAAAAGCGTCTGCTAAATGTAAATGTAATGACAATGGCTTACAGCTTATGAAAACCCCAAATTCAAAATTTGAATTATGGCTTACAGCTTATGAAAGGTTTTCATAAGCTGTAAGCCATAATCATCAAAATTATAACAAATAAAGGCTTGAAATATCTCACTGTGCATGTAATGAGTCTATATAATATATTAGTTTCACCTTTTAAGTTGAATTACTGAAATAAATGAACTTTTGCACGATATTCAAATTTTTCGAGTTTCACCTGTAAGAGTCAGTGATTAAGAACAAATAAACTAATTACAAGCAATAGGACAAAAAAAAAAAAAAAAAAAAACTACAATAGAACAAAGAAACAACTAAAATAGACCTACCTGAAATGCTACATAAATTGTATAAAGCAATAAAATGTATAAAAAATAAAAACCAAGGCAAGGAACCCAAAATCCATCAGGTGACGGAAATGGAGAAGAAAAAACCTTTGGGAGAAACCAGGCTCAGTCAGGGACCAGTTCTCCTCTGGCCAACGAACAACCGTGGTGTGATTATGAGTCAGGCTGCATCACAAGTCAGATTGTGGATTGGTGATATTTCATCTGGTTCCATCAACTTGAAGAGCTTGGAGTTGAAGCTGGCCGTAGGGGTCTGTGAAGAGGACTTGTGTGGTTCTTGTGGTCTATGCTGTGGATCTGTGCCTATGGCGGTTAAAAAGGTCCTCACAGGGGATCCGTCTCTACGGCTTGTCTTGACATGGTCTCAGCTGACATTTAGTGCTGCGTTGTGGTCATGCCTAGGTTTAGGTCCACCATCTGATCTGGATTTGGACCAGATCCGGCTGACTATGGTAACCTCGGGATGAAACAGACAGATTGTTAGCAAAGAAATAAACCATTACTGTACCTTATCTGGGCATGATCAGTAATAACTGTCATATTCAGAATGATTGGGTGAGTCGCATAAAGCCAGTAGTCCGTTCATATTCTCCCTCAGAGCATTAATGAGGTCTGGTACATCTACACTACAGACGAGCCGATCCTCTGCCATGAGTCCTGCTGCCTTCAGCACATGTTTGATCATATTAATCACAGGTTTCCAGAGGATGAAGCTTCGGGTTTGTCTCTCCAGGACAGAGACTCTTCCTCTAAGGACGCTCAGTAGGTGTGTGGCTCTCCTGACCTTCTCCTGAACATCACCTGAGATCTCCAGCTGCTGCTTCACCTCTTTAATGTCCTTCTGAATGTTATACAGCACATTATTGCTCTCATAAATGTCCTTCTGAATATTAGAGATCCTGGACTGATAATCAGACACCGTTCTGCTGTTCTGTTGGTTTGTTTGAGTTCTTCTTCAGCATCATTGAAGTTTACTTTCAAAATACATTATAGTATAGCCCAGTGGTTCTCAACTCCAGTCCTCGGGACCCGCTGCTCTGCACATTTTGTATGTCTCTCTTATCTGACACTCCAGTTCAGTTCATAGAGTCTCTCCTGACGAGCTGATGATCTGGTTCAGGTGTGTTAAAAGGGAGACATACAAAATGTGCAGAGCAGCGGGTCCCGAGGACTGGAGTTGAGAACCACTGGTATAGCCTACAATATATTTTGTACAATGTATAGCTAAGTTTTATTTGTCTAGTAATGTACATTTGTTATTTGAAGAAAAGTATACAATTTGTAGTTTTTGGAATAAGCCAAAGGTATTAATGAGCCTATAGTTTATACTCATATTTTCACTCCACGATAGCCTCATGGGCAAGTGTGCTGATGTGCTTCAGGAGACCCGAGTTCAAGTTCCGGCTCGTGGATCTTTCCTGATCCTGTCTCTCTCTCTCACTCTCACCTCACTTCCTGTCTACTGTCCTATTCCAATAAAAGGTGATAATGCCAAAACTATGTTTTTAATATCACTAATCAAGCATGTAATTAGTTTCTACACATGCATATACTTAAAGTATACTTGAAGCTGTTCCAATTTAGTACACTAAATACACTTAAAGTTATGTTTTACTACAACTTAATTACTACTAAAATATACTTAGTACAAAATTAGTTGTTTCAAAATAGCACACTTCAAGTTAACTAATCATTAACACACTTGAAGTACACTGATAATTAGTATGGCTTCAAGTATACTTAGCATTTTTATTTTCGCCAGGGTTATTTACTGGAAAAATCACTGACTAAGCAAAAACTGTGCAGTGGCCACGCAAACTTCTCAGAAACTCTTGACCTTTATAATCACATGCCATTGAGGCCTCAAACACATCTGGCTTATAGTGTTCAAACTAGCTCTGCAATTGTTTTCTATAGGCTAAATAAAATATTTCATCATTTTTTGAATACAAATCGTTAAGATGAACTATTAGGAACATTATCTGTCTTTTCTTCATTTCTGGAAATTAAAGGTTCTGTATGTAGGTTTTATACTAAAACAAATCCTTTTTAATTGGCTGTGTGTGAAGGGGTTGTAATCTCACATTAAAATTATCCACTTTGCGGGATCCACTTTGAGCATTAGTTCAACGTCAAGCTGATAAAAGTAGCCTATTAACGTTGCAGTGGGAGTTTACCTGAGTTTCCAGCATGTTGTGTGATGCTTTCTCCGGTGTGTTGCGTCTCAGCCGGGCCGGGTTTCCCGATAACGATGTATCTTAGCTCTTAAGAGCGCTTTCTACGTGCAAAGTTACGAACGTTCGCAGCAATTCCACGAGCATTTCCCAAAAATGCACTTAACATGAACGCGCGAGAACGCGCTCTACGTGCTACTTAAGAGTCGCTGTCCATTCGCGAAGTGCTGAAACATAACCTTATATATGGAATCGTATTCTGAACGTTTAACCTAATAATTGTCATCTGTTGTGGATTAGCAATCAAGACAAGTCTATATAAAGCACCTACAGGCGGAGGCACTGACTAAATGGCTAAAAAAATAAAAATAAAACACACGAAAAGATACCTTTCAAAAAGATGAAATTAATGTCCTTTTAGAGGAGATAGAGTGAAACAAAGATGTAATTTTTAACAGATTTAAAGGATTTATTTTATTATTTTTTTTGTTCATTCATTTAATTTTGATTCAAATTATTAGATTAAATTATTTCTATTTATTTTTCTGACCTTTTTAATTATTTAATTTATACATTAATTTAACCAACAACAAAAAAGAGTAATAAAGTGTACAATAAAGTACAATCAAAACCTTATATTATAATCACATTGCATTTGAATAAAGCTATAAAGGTGTAATCTGCCCGTTGTCCTGCAGGTGTCCTCATAAATCTGTCTTCTTACGATGCACTTGGGGATGTACGATTACTCCAGAGCACTAGTAGATCTACGAAGATTTTCAAGTGCTACTTAAGCTACGATGCTTTTGGGAAACAGACCGTAATATTAAGATCAGTCGTACGATCGTTTTTACGATCAACTTAGGCTTACGATGCTTTTGGGAAACGCAGCCCTGGCCGGTACTCGAGCACGCGCTTGTAAACGTATTGGTTGCAATCTGAAACATCACCGCTAGAGGCCGCTAAAATCTACGTACAGCACCTTTAATGTATTCATTTTTAAATTAATTTTTAATCCCCCTTCTGCCAATATGATCAAATATATATATATATATATATATATATATATATATATATATATATATATATATATATATATATATATATATATTATGTATAACATGTTTCATTATTGTTGTTATAAAAATATTGGGAGTAGTTGAACTGCATAAACAGTTATCACAAAACAAATGAAGAAAAACATTTTTTATTTTATGTATGAGACATTATTACATGATTAAATGTGGAAAAGAATCCAGATTTCAATTGAAAGTACATAAAACAGTTTTTTTTGTTTTTTTTTTATGATAAATGAGACATTATAAATGACTGGGGAAAAAAAGTAATGAAAAAAAAATGCAATGGAAAAATTAAAAGTAAGAACTATTTCACGTTATCATATATTCCAGTATATAGTTTACATGCACATTATAGGTTGTTTTAATATTATGAAGAGTGGTATTCTCTTTGCTAAACCCCCACACAGTCTAACAGAAAACAATTCATTCTTTATTGGACATAAATCAATGAAGAGAACAAACTAGGACCACATACATTCTTAGGATTAATTATGTTCAAGGAGCTTGTAGTTTTAGGCTGTATTCAGCCCAGCTTCTTTTCTGATATTTCGAGCAGTTTCTGCCAGATCTTTTAATCCTTCTCTCAAGAGGTATTGAGTCGTCATGAAGGACAAACCTGCTGCAACAGCACTGCCCACACCTGGAAGGAGACTAAATAAATATTCAACAGTAGCAACGGTAGTCATTCTGTGTGAATCTTTCTGAGGTAAGGATAAAGAAGAAATCATAGTCCTTAAATTTGACATCTTTAAGGTATTTATCTGCTTTGAACTTTGGTGATCCTATTCCAGGCAGGTCCCAGATCTTCACGTTTGGCATTGTAGGATGTTCATACATGGTGGCTTTCATTGTAGTTTCGGTAACTCCAGTAGGTGCTGCTCCCTTATCATCTTCATCTATCTCTCTAAGTGCATTTACAAAGGAGGATTTCCCAGATCCTGTATTTCCAGTCACGGCGATGTTAAGTGAGACATTTAACATCTGATCAAATGTTTCTTTAGCTTTTGCTGTAGCTTTTTCCAGGGTGGACTCGCCTGATGCCTTTACTGCCTCAGCAACAGCAGGATCTTGAGTTTCCATGATCTAAACAACAAATGTATACATTAATTTAACAACTGCTCAGAATTAGTGACATAATACTTATTTAGATAATATAATTTAGTAATCTAATGTACAACAATGAAATCTAATTACCTTAATTTATTGGTTCCAGCAGTAGACCTGTTTACAGTGTGTCTGTCTTCAGTTACAGGAGAGGCTTGAGAAATGTGTTTAAGGACAAAATCTGCATCTGAAACCAATATGACACATTTATGAACCAATATGAAACAAAAGAACAACAAATGTAACTACTGTACAAAATTAAAAGACAATCATAGAGGTCAAAAGTAGTTTTGATTTTTTTATTTTATATCATGAAAATTGTTTTATATTTGTCATATATAATTTGGTAATATGATAAGGTGTTATTAAGATGCATTTTCAACGTAACAAACTATTTCGAAACATACATTGGATTTCCGTAACTTGTGTACTGTAATATATTATGTAACACTCCAAATGTAAAAATGCCTTCTTAAGTTTGTCCAGGGAGTTTATGTTGATCAAACCACATAGGAGGAGGAGTTTTCATCCTCAGCCAAATAATGCAAATGAACTTATTTGTTAAAGATAATATCTATGATTAATGATGCATATGTAGGCTTTTAAATATTTAATCTATCTATTTTTAAGTAGTTAAAGGGATAGTTCACCCAAAAATGAAAATTCTGTCAGTAATTACTCACCCTCATGTTGTTCCAATCGCGTAAGACCTTCGTTCATCTTCGGAACACAAATTAAGATATTTTTGATTAAATCTGAGTGCTGGATCACTTCTCCATAGGCTGCTAGGTGGCCCAAACTTGCTGGCCCAGAAAAGTTATTAAAGAGATCGTTAATGTCATGATCCTGGTCTCCTTTCCTCTATCTTTGTCTCCCTCTTGTGGTCACACACTCACTCGCACACACAATCACGCACACACATCCATTCCTCCGCTCATTATCTCTTACAGCTGTTTCCCCTTTCTTTCCCTTCTCACCTGTTCCCTTTTACCTCTTGATTGTTTCTGCTTCTTATTCTCTCCTCTTAGCCCTGTCCTGTTGTCGGATTATTCTATGATCTCTCACGAGAGACGTCAACCTTTCAGTCTTGTCCTGTCCTGTCCTGTCCTGTCCTGTCCTGTCCTGTCCTGTCCTGTCTCGTTTGTGGAAAGTGATACTACTAATTCTACTGTGAGTAACTGCCATCAGACTGTGAATTATCCAGCTGTGCCTGTTTGCAGAGTACCTGTTCTGTGCCTGCTCTCTGCTGCTCGCCCTTATCTGCTGTCTCACATTCCCTGGCCGGCTGTTTGCTTCACTGGGTCCCTGCCTCTGCCCACGTGGAGGTTGATGCTGTTTTTCTAAAGAGTTCCAGTCGTCTGGCAGTTTCTGTTCTGGCTGAGATTTAAGCCTGTGATTTGTGTTCTGGTATTGAGGACTATTTCCTTTCTTTTATTAAAGACTGTAAACTGCATTCCAGCCTGGTCTTCCATCATTTATCCCATAACAGAATAATCCGACCAGAAGATGGACCAGGCGAGTGGCAATCCCCTTCACAACGCTGTAGAGCTCCAGGGTGCTCTGTTGGGAAAGCATGAAGAGGATTTAGCTGCCGCGAGACGTGCCGTTGATTCCCTGACCGCCCAGCTCTCAGATCTTACCCAACAGTTCCATCACTACCGTCATGAGACCTCCGCCTCAGCTGGACAGCGTGACTCTTCTGAGCCACGTATTAACAACCCGCCGTGCTACTCTGGTGAGCCTTTACAGTGCCGAGCCTTTCTCACCCAATGCGAGGTTGTATTTTCCCTCCAGCCGTCAACTTATGCCAAGGATCGATCTAAGGTGGCTTATGTGATTTCTCTTCTCAACGGTCGTGCTCGAGAGTGGGCGGCAGCGAACTGGGAGGCAGAGGAGGACTGTATTTTCAAGTTTGCTCTTTTTAAGGAGGAGATGATCCGAGTCTTTGACCGGTCTACACATGGTGACGAAGCATCCCACCTCCTATCCACCTTGCGCCAGGGGAAGAGGTCAGTTACCGATTTTTCAATTGAATTCCGAACCCTGGCCACCACGAGCGGATGGAACGGTCCGGCACTCATTGCTCGCTTCCTCGAGGGTCTGAATGCGGAGATTAAGGACGAGGTCTTTGTCCGAGAGGTGCCTGACAATTTTGATTCCCTGGTCGAGCTGGCTCTCCGCGTCGAAAGACGCTTTGACATGCGACGAAGGGCTCGCAGAATGGAGGCTTCATTACTTCCCGCTGCCCAGCCACCACTGCCATCTGCTGCCGATCCCGAGCCGATGCAGCTAGGGGGCTTCGTATTTCTACACGGGAACGCCAACGCAGAGTTATGAATCGCCTTTGCATGTACTGTGCTGCCGCTGATCATTTCGTCTCCAGGTGCCCAGTAAAAGCCAGCGCTCGTCAGTAGGCGGAGGGTTACTGGCGAGCGCTACATCATGGGTCTTTCCGTCTAAGTCCTGCACTTCTCTTCCCGTTCACCTCCGCTGGCAGGGTTCATCTGTTTCCTGCGCTGCATTGGTTGACTCGGGGGCAGAGGGAAACTTCGTTGACGAGACTTGGGCTTTAGAACAAGGTATTCCTCTCTTAGATTTACAAGACTCCACCCCCCTGTTCGCCCTAGATGGCAGTTCCCTTCCTAGGGTACAGAGAAGAACTTCTCCATTGACTCTTACTGTTTCAGGAAATCATAGAGAGACTATTTCTTTTTTTATTTTTCATTCCCCTTTCACTCCAGTGGTTTTAGGCCACCCATGGTTAGTTCTCCACAACCCCCAGATTAACTGGGCGGAGGGCTCTATATTATCTTGGAAATTGTCTTGTCATGTTGATTGTCTGTCTTCTGCTGTGCCCCCTGTCTCTTCTGTGACTGTTTTTCAGGAGGAGCCAGGTGATTTGTCTGGAGTTCCGGAGGAGTATCACGATTTGCGGGAGGTCTTCAGCCGTTCCCGGGCCACTTCTCTCCCCCCTCATCGCCCGTATGACTGCAGTATAGATCTTCTCCCGGGTACCACACCCCCCCGGGGAAGACTATACTCGTTATCTGCTCCCGAGCGGGAGGCGCTCGAGAAATACCTTTCTGACTCGCTTAATGCCGGTACCATCGTTCCCTCCTTGTCTCCTGCGGGAGCCGGTTTTTTCTTTGTTAAAAAGAAGGACGGTTCCCTGCGTCCCTGCATAGACTATCGGGGTTTCAATGATATCATGGTCAAGAATCGTTATCCTTTACCACTGATGTCATCTGCCTTCGAAGTCTTGCAGGGGGCTAAGATTTTCACCAAGCTCGATTTACGCAACGCCTATCACCTAGTGCGTATAAAGGAGGGGGATGAATGGAAGACCGCGTTTAACACGCCCCTAGGGCACTTTGAATACCGGGTTCTTCCTTTCGGATTGGTAAACGCCCCCGCGGTCTTTCAAGCCTTAGTCAATGACGTCCTACGGGACATGCTCAACGTCTTTGTGTTCGTCTAACTCAACGACATTTTGATCTTTTCGCCATCACTCCAGGTGCACGTCCAACATGTTCGTCGTGTCCTTCAGCGTCTATTGGAGAATCGACTTTATGTTAAGGCCGAGAAGTGTTCTTTCCACGCCTCCTCTGTGACGTTTCTAGGTTCCGTCATCTCGGCAGAGGGGATCAGTATGGACCCAGCTAAGGTCCAGGCGGTCACTGACTGGCCCGTGCCCGACTCTCGCCTCGCGCTACAACGATTTCTCGGGTTTGCAAATTTTTATCGTCGTTTTATACGAAGTTTCAGTCAGGTGGCCGCTCCTCTTACAGCTCTGACTTCTGTCAAGTCCCAGTTTAGATGGTCAGAATCTGCGCAGACTGCGTTTGACGTTCTAAAGTCTCTTTTTACTACCGCGCCAATCCTTCTTACCCCTGACTTCACTGAACAATTTATAGTCGAGGTCGATGCCTCTGAAGTGGGGGTCGGGGCTGTTCTTTCCCAGCGTTCCGCCGCTGACGGAAAGATACACCCCTGCGCTTTTTTCTCTCACCGTCTCTCCCCTGCTGAGCGCAATTACGACGTGGGCAACCGCGAACTACTCGCCATCCGTCTAGCGTTAGGCGAATGGCGACAGTGGCTAGAAGGAGCTCCCGTTCCTTTTATTGTCTGGACGGATCACCGAAACCTAGAATATATACGCAAAGCCAAGAGACTAAACGCTCGCCAAGCCCGCTGGGCTCTGTTCTTTACCCGTTTCGATTTTACCATATCGTTTCGCCCGGGGACTAAGAATGTCAAGCCTGACGCGCTATCTCGTCTTTATGACTCCTCGTCGTCTTCTGAGCCCGAGGAGATTATTCCCCCGGGTCATATTGTTGGCACGACCGTCTGGGGAATAGAGAAGCTGGTTAAGCGATCTCTTTCTCTAGTCATAGTCCCGCGCAACTGCCCTAAGGGGCTCCTTTTTGTTCCTGTATCCGCGCGTCGAGCTGTCCTTCAAAGGGGACACACCTCTAAATTGACTGCCCATCCCGGCGTCCGGGGCACCCTTGCTTTTATCCGTCAGCGCTTCTGGTGGTCTTCTTTAGAACGAGACGTGCGACGATTTATTGCCTCCTGCGTTACATGCGCGCAAACTAAGGCTGGCAACTCCCCTCCGGCCGGTTTACTTCGTCCGTTACCGGTTCCTACACGACCATGGTCTCACTTAGCTCTCGACTTTATCACCGGGCTTCCTCCCTCGGAGGGTAACACCGTAATTCTAACCGTGGTGGATCGTTTTTCTAAGTCGGTCCATTTTATTCCGCTCGCTAAGCTCCCCTCTGCCAAGGAGACCGCCCAGATCATGGTTGACCATGTTTTTAAACTACATGGTTTACCTACTGATATAGTGTCTGATAGAGGCCCCCAATTTTCTTCTCAATTCTGGAAGGAGTTTTGTCGTCTGATTGGGTCATCTGTTAGCCTCTCGTCCGGGTTTCATCCCCAGACGAACGGTCAAGCAGAACGGGCCAATCAGATAGTCGCGCGTATGCTTCGTAGTCTCACCCATCAGAATCCCGCGTCCTGGTCACAGCAACTTCCCTGGGCCGAATATGCCCATAATTCGCTGCCCTCGTCGGCTACTGGTCTTTCGCCCTTTCATTGCTGTCTTGGCTATCAACCTCCGTTATTTACGTCCCAAGATTCTGAGTCCAATGTTCCGTCAGTGCAAGCTTTTATTAGCCGATGCAAACGTACCTGGAGGAGAGTGCGATCTGCTCTATGTCGAGCTAGAAGACACATGACTGTGGCGGCCAACAGACGCAGAATTAAGAGTCCTCGTTACGTTTGCGGTCAGAGAGTGTGGTTATCCACTTCAAATTTACCTCTCCGTTCCGATTCACGTAAGTTATCTCCCCGCTTTGTTGGACCATTCCGCATTGTTAAAGTCATTAGTCCTGTCGCAGTTAAGCTTCACCTTCCGCCTAATTTACGCCGAGTACATCCCGTGTTTCATGTCTCTTGTGTCAAGCCGGTCATTCGTCCCCCTTCTCGTCCAGTTTGTGCCCCTTGTCTTGTCGATGATGTCCCTGTCTACAGGGTTCGCCGGATTCTTGACATGCGCCGTCGGGGACGCGGCCATCAGTATCTCGTCGACTGGGAGGGGTATGGTCCTGAGGAGAGAAGTTGGGTTCCCTCCCGGGACGTCCTGGATCCCTCGCTCATCGATGATTTCCTCCGGTCTCGCCAGTTGTCCTCAGCAGCGCCAGGTGGCGCTCGTTGAGGAAGGGGTACTGTCATGATCTTTGTCTCCCTCTTGTGGTCACACATTCACTCGGACACACAATCACGCACACACATCCATTCCTCCGCTCATTATCTCTTACAGCTGTTTCCCCTTTCTTTCCCTTCTCACCTGTTCCCTTTTACCTCTTGATTGTTTCTGCTTCTTATTCTCTCCTCTTAGCCCTGTCCTGTTGTCGGATTATTCTATGATCTCTCACGAGAGACGTCAACCTTTCAGTCTTGTCCTGTCCTGTCCTGTCTCGTTTGTGGAAAGTGATACTACTAATTCTACTGTGAGTAACTGCCATCAGACTGTGAATTATCCAGCTGTGCCTGTTTGCAGAGTACCTGTTCTGTGCCTGCTCTCTGCTGCTCGCCCTTATCTGCTGTCTCACATTCCCTGGCCGGCTGTTTGCTTCACTGGGTCCCTGCCTCTGCCCACGTGGAGGTTGATGCTGTTTTTCTAAAGAGTTCCAGTCGTCTGGCAGTTTCTGTTCTGGCTGAGATTTAAGCCTGTGATTTGTGTTCTGGTATTGAGGACTATTTCCTTTCTTTTATTAAAGACTGTAAACTGCATTCCAGCCACTTCCATCATTTATCCCATAACAGTTAATATAGTCCAAGTGACTACAGTGGCTCAATCTTAAGTTTATCAAGCGACGAGAATACTTTTTGTGCGCAAAAACAAACAAAAATAATAACTTTATTCCACTATTCATTTCCTTCTCTCTGGGCCTCGTAGTGTTTTTGCGCTGCGCGTCTGTGTTGCACGTCATCACGCATCACACACATGACCAGCGTCGGCCAATAGTGAGCCTACGTGGTGACGTGCAACACAGACGCGCTGCGCAAAAACACTACGCGAACCAACTAGAGGTCGAGAGAGAAGGAAATGAATAGTAGAATAAAGTCGTTATTTTTGTTTGTTTTTGCGCACAAAAAGTATTCTCGTCGCTTGATATACTTAAGATTGAGCCACTGTAGTCACTTGGACTATATTAACGATCTCTTTAATAACTTTTCTGGGCCAGCAAGTTTGGGCCACCTAGCAGCCTATGGAGGAGTGATCCAGCTCTCAGATTTCATCAAAAATATCTTAATTTGTGTTCCGAAGATGAACGAAGGTCTTACGCAGTTGGAACAACATGAGGGTGAGTAATTACTGACAGAATTTTCATTTTTGGGTGAACTATCCCTTTAAAAACGTATTTGCAGTTTAAAAAAAAAAACAAAAAAACAGTTTAATTCCTCGTAGCTTGTGTGTACAAGTTTTCACTCATTTCACTGAGTGTCATTGTGAAGAAGCGGACCTGATCTGGCAGTGAAATAGCACTGGCACACACTTGGTGCCTATAAATAAAATGAATAAATATCTCCCATGAAAATAACATGTCAGGAGAATAACACAAGAACATTTACTCTGCATAATGCATTATTCACTTCTGCACATTGTTTTTTATGGAACTTTTTTTTTTTAATTTTCAGAAATTTGCATTGTGATGCTTATTTATTTAGTGATGTAATATTCATAGTGTACTTTTCAGTAGTACAGGTATAAGCTCTGCCATAGCATTTCATTGATCTATGTTAAAATGTATTTTATTCAAGAGATTATATATGCTGCTGTACTTTTTAATGTACTCTTATGTATTTATTTTGCAATGTACACAAGAAGATAGTATATTAAAGTTTTCTTGATTTCAAAGTACAGTATGTTTATGTCTTAACATTTATATTTAATTATTTTTGCACTTTTAATATACCATTTTAAATACTGAATAAAACAGCTTTATAATAAACTATTAGTATAATGCTAATACATTTTAATTAGCTCAAATGCTATTGAAATGTACTTGAAATATATTAAAATTAAGCTTCAAATATATTATAACTTTAGTTTAAGACATATGAAAGTATATTTTAAATGAACTGTAAATAAATACACTTAAATGCACTAAATGTACTTGAAGTGGTTCCATTTTAGCACAATTTAATATATTAAAATGTATTGCAAATAGCTTAAAATCTTAAGCATATCTTGAAATACACAATATACTTGAAGTTGTTTCAAAATAATACATTTCTTACGCACTTAGTATAGTACAATTTAAATATATTAAGTACGTCCAAAAAAGCACAATTTATATATAATTCCTATTCACCTGGGTGTATATGATTATTCAATTAGTTGAATCATTTTATAATCATTTATTTTTAATGTTAATATTAATTATAATGTTAATTCTTAAATAATTAATTGTAATTATAAATTCAGCTCACCTAGAATCTGTAGCGGGTGCTGAATTGAAACTTGCAGAAGATCAGATATCTGCTGACAATAAAATAATACATTAATACTTAAGAATAAATGTTTATTTGTAAAACATTTTTGTAATATTTGTATATAAATACTTTTTTTTAAATATATAGGTGTACGAGGAGGAATAGTATGTCCTGTAAAACAATTTCAAGACCTAAATTTACTATTTAGAAGAAGGATGAATATTCGTACACACCTGGAGTCTGTGAAGAGTGTCTGGTTGAATGATAGTCAGCTCTAACTGAAACACTATTTATTGATGAACTAAGTCCCTCCCAACCAAATCTAATAGGTGTGTTTGCTAGAAATCTTCATGCTGTATGTGCGTGCTTTCAGAAATGTGCTTATGACACCCAAGAATGTGAGTAACATACCTCGGCCACCTTTTCACCAGAGATACACATTTGAGAAAGTTGAGAATGTATTGTATAGACAGAATATGATCTAAAATGTAAAAAATATGAGAAAAATGACAAAGTTGTGAATTTTACATTTTGATTTATTTTAATTGTTTTTATCCTCATTTTTTAGACATTTTCTCAAAATGATCATAGTTGACAAACATTCCCGAATGGTTCAATAAAACTTATAGAAAGTTTATGTAAAGTCCCATGCCATTTTAAACACATTGTAATGTACTTTATTCTATGCAAAATTAGATGACTTTAATTAGTCCACTGATATGACTGGATCCTTCATCTAATGTGTTTGTTTTTTTACCTGCACACAAAGTGTTTAGTAACTCCAGCTATGATCTGATTATTATAAATCACGTGACATTTTAAAAAAGAAACTAAAATGCAGCAGAACATTTACCGACCTATGACATGAAATCCTGTTTACGCTGAACAGATCATGCATCATATTTACTGATGGATCTTTGATTATACTGTTAGAGCACTGTGTAAAGCTGATCAGCAAAACCAGTTTTAACCAGTTTAAAAATATAACATGGTTCTTATTCTGTAGGTGGAATAGACGCAATGCTGAGACAGACTCATTATTACCTGCCCTTAAACATACAGTGAGCAGTTCTGATAGTTTAACATCTGAATCAGATTCAGTTTTTTATGAATACAATTATTTTATTTTATGCAAGGCATACAATTTCGTCCCGAAAAAAACTTTGTACAATTGTAGTTTAAGGTCAGCTTGCCTTTTTCCTGTCTAAACATGTTACTACAGTTGATGGTCTTTGACTGTTTTCCCCATTAATGGTAATCATGGGCACCCTGTGCTGCCATGCAGTTCCCCGTTTTCTTGCACATATATATATAGTTCCTTCAGGTCCGTCAGTCCTTTCTCTGTTCTTAGTCTTAGTTGGTGTGTGTGTTAGGCAAGGCAAGTTTATTTATATAGCACATTTCATACACAATGGCAATTCAAAGTGCTTTACATAGAAGAAATTAAAATAATAAAAAAATTAAAACAGTTTAGAAAAAATAAAAACAAATAAAATACAGTACAGTACAGTACAAACAGTCGGACGAACATTGGCACAGTGCTCATTCAGTAAATGCATAGCCAAACAGAAGTGTTTTGAGTCTGGATTTGAATGTGACTACAGTAGGAGCACATCTGATCTCCTCTGGAAGCTGTTCCAGCATAATAGCTAAAAGCAGACTCGCCATGCTTAGAGTGAACCCTTGGTATTTCTAGCTGATATGATCCTAATGATCTGAGTGATCTGTTGGGCTTATATTCAGTGAGCATATCTGCAATGTATTGAGGTCCTAGGCCATTGAATGATTTATATACCAGTAATAATACTTTAAAATCAATCCTAAATCTAACTGGGAGCCAGTGTAAAGACCTGAGGACTGGTGTGATATGTTCATATTTTCTGGTTCTGCTCAGAATCCTGGCGGCAGCGTTCTGTATGAGCTGCAACTGTCTTATGGTCTTTTTGGGAAGGCCAGTGAGGAGTCCATTACAGTAATCCACCCTGCTGGTGATGAAAGCATGCACAAGTTTCTCTAAGTCTTGTCTGGAAACAAAGCATCTTATTCTTGCTATATTTTTCGGATGATAGTATGCTGATTTAGTTATTGCTTTGACATGACTACTGAAACTAAGGTCTGACTCTAGTGTCACACCAATATTCCTGACCTGATTTTTAGTTGTTTGACCCCTAGAGTGAAGGTATGCGTTCACCTTGAGAACTTCATCTTTGTTTCCAAACGCAATGACTTCAGTTTTGTCTTTGTTTAACTGAAGAAAGTTTTGACACATCCAACTGTTTACTTCATCAATGCATTGGCACAGGGAGTCAATGGGGCTGTAATCGTTAGGCGATAGGGCTAAGTAGAGCTGTGTGTCGTCTGCATAGCTGTGGTAAGCAATTTGGTTCTTTCTCATTATTTGGCTCATTGGGAGCATATACAGGTTGAACAGGAGTGGTGCACGAATTGAGCCTTGAGGGACTCCGCATGTCATGGATGTCCACTCAGACTTATGGTCTCCTATAGACCATTTCAACGGCCTTTCGTCTGTTTAAGGAAGTGATGTATTTGGCCCTAGGACGTTTCCGGTTAGTTGTCGAGCGCATTCAAAACAATGGCGGGATGCGCTTGATGTACAGTGGGATTGCGATAATTTATTTAATCCTGCTATTTAGAATATCTAAATTAAAATTAGGTCCTTGTTGCTCGTTAGTTGGGTCCTCCTTCTGGCCCGAAACAAACTTTTTTTTTGGAAATTAAAATGTTTAAATTCCTGAAAAACGCGCCTGGATTGCATCAGTGAAGCGAGAAGGCTGAATACGCAACTAGCAATATGCAGCACACATTTCGATTCTGGTAAGTAAAACTGTTTTCTTTACTTTTTTTTTCTCTCTACTCTTTACGTTAACTGTTTATGTATGCTGCAGCATAATTTAAGATAGCTCTGTTCATTATTGTTTACATATAAACCTAGCATTTTGACGCGTGTAATTTAGTGAAAATAGGCCAAGCTTTTATTTCAGTCTTTTCCCCTAAATGTTCTGTGGGCTGTAATTAAGTAGGAGTTAACATTTGTTGGCTAGCTGTCTAGTTAGTTGACAACTGCAGTAAGTAACACATTACAGAATGTATACTGTATAACAGTTACCACCTGAATGGTGTGCTGCAGTCGTTTACAAAAGGTAACGGTAAACATTTTTCATCACTTAAGCTTGGCTAATGTTAATTCCACCATTTACTATAGTACACAATAGTAGCATTAGTTCTTAATTGTGCATTAACCAGATTAAGTTAATAATTGTTTTTCTGCTTTTGTCTTCAATAGGAAAGCCATCATTTGTAATTTAAGACGTCCAAGACTACTACAGGGAGACAGGAACGACAGCCAAACCACATGTGACCATACAGTGTGTGCAGAATTATTAGGCACCTTGATTTTCTGATCATATTTTGTTTTTCAGACACATTTTTACCAATTCAAAACCACATAAAGCTTAATAACTACTATTCATTTTGTATTTAATATATTTAAGGGATATATAATTGTACATGAAGACTGGAAATGAAAACGCCTTATATTCAGGTGTGCATAATTATTAGGCACGTTTTCATTTACAGATAAAATAAGCCAAAAAAGAGATAACTCAGACTGAAAAGTCACAAATTAAATGCCCATGAGAAGGAGCATGACCATTGGACAGTGAAATCCTCATTTGGTCAGCAGAGTCAGACAAAATCAGGTGGAGAAGAAAAGCACATGTTAACTGCAAAATAATTAAGTGTGAAACCCTCAGGAACCCTTTAGTCTCCAGCGCCACCATTTTTTCAGAACTGCAACTTACCTGGAGTCTCCAGAAGAGCAAGATGTCAGGATCTCAGAGACTTGGGTTCACAAGCTGAAGTGTAGTAAAATACATGAAGATGAAGATGATGTTTTTATAGGCTTTATGGACAGACAGATTGGGACTGACTCTTGAAGGACCAGCATCACATCCTCTTGTTCCACTGTTTGAAGAATTCATCTTCATCAGTAAGTTTTGGGAGTTAATTTTTAAAAATGAACTCCTAAAACTTAATGCCAGATTCTGGAAGATTAATTCTTCATGTATTTTACTACACTTCAGCTTGTGATTCTTAAGTGTGGGGCATTTTTAGTATTCTTTAATTACCTCTCTTTTTTGGCTTATTTTAACTGTAAAAGAAAACGTGCCTAATAATTATGCACATCTGAATATAATTTTTTTTCATTTCCAGCCTTGATGAACAATTCTATATCACTTATAAATTATTAAATACAAAATGAATTGTAGTTAAGATTAATGTGGTTTGGAATTGGTAAAAATGTGTCTGAAAAAAAAAAATATGATCAGAAAATCAACGTGCAAAATCAATAATTCTGCACACATATGAACCCCCAGATGTGTTCGAGACCTTGAGGATTGATATTGACCCCCTTTGTTCAGGGACTCATAACTCCATTTCTGTTTGTCAAAAAAAGTCTGTGAAATGTGTTCTCTTACGAGAGGTTCTCTCGTATTGCGTAGTTGCTTACGCTACGGGAAAGCCTTTCTTTCTCGAGATACTGAAGCCAAAAATTATCCTTAATTTTTATAATCTTGTCAACGCAGTGCGGCAGCCTGCAGACCTAGGGCAAGCTTACTAGCTTGCCCATTGGCTGCCCTGCGGCAACTGCAGCAGCCTACCGCTGAGCCCTTGGCGTGACGTCACGACCAATGAGCGCGCTTGGCGCGCTTAATGCGTCACAGCCCGCGAAAAGGGGTGTGGCTTAGCGTATATAAACAGGGCTCGGAGGCTGCTTCTCTGATTTCTGTCTTTTCAGCGAAGCTCTACGCATCGCTGCTCTCTGAGGAAGCCGCCGTCGAATCAAGCGACCAGCACGCCGAGGATCTCAGCCTGAGGACGCCGGCCGCCTTCGCCGCCTTCAGCTTTCCCTGCCTGCTTCGCTATCCGGCGAATATATCCTTTACTGCTCTGTGTTGTATGTGTTTGTGTGTTCGCCCCGCGACACACTTTGCATCTAAAAGAGCGCGAGGCATTGTTGCAAATGCCTCGCTCATCCTGTGGCTCGTGCAGAGCCGCGCTCAGCGACGGAGACCGCCACGTGATCTGCGCTCTCTGCCTGGGTTTCGACCACGCAGCCCGCGCCCTTCACGGGCGGCTGCGAACAGTGTGAGGACTTGCCGATGTCGACCCTGCGGGCTCGACTCGCCATGTTTCACGATCCTCCACCTTCTCCGGCTGCCTCTTCCGGGCCGCGTAAAAAAAAAACGCCGCTCTAAAAGGCCTTCCGAGCCGGTGGTTATAGCTGAGCGCTCGCCGGAGCCCCTCCCGCGAGCCTCGCTCTCTCCTTCTCCCCCGCCCTTCACCGACGCGCAGCGGCCGGCCTCTGCCCGCACTGCCGTCGCCTCAGGGGATGAAGCAGACCAGCTGGTTACTCCCCTCTGTCAAGCCGCGCAAACGGCGCCGCTCACAAGGGATGTCAGAACGGACGGTCACGGGCTATAGCTTCCTTTACGTTACAAGGAAGCTACCCCCCCCGGATGACGCACGCCCTCTCCCCCTCTGTTCGAGCCGCGCAAGGCGCCGCTCACAAGGGATGTCAGAAGTAGACGGTCACGGGCTGGCTTCCTTTACGTTATAAGAAAGCTACCCCGCGTCTCGGTCGCGCGCGTCACTCTCCGGCCACCTCCGTTTCTCACACATTTCTCAGTCCCCTCCTAGCTCAGGCGACTAGAAATATCTATATTGCAGTAAACGAGCCTGTTATACACGCACGCCTGCAAACAAACGATGTCACAGCACATAATGACATCTTCCCGCTCTCTCTCCCTTTGTTCGAGCCGCGCAACTGCGCCGTTCTCAAGGGATATCAGAGCGGACGTCACGAGCACCGGCGAAAGGAGGAAGAGAGAGTGTTTACGTCCCGCTTAGGCCGGACTTCCTCCAATCCTCGCATATTTCTCAGTCCCCTCTAAGTTCAGGCGGCTGGAAATACTATTATTGCAGTAAACGAGCCTGTTGTAATACACGCGCGCCTGCAAACAAACGCTCGGTCATATGCTCGCACTGACTGGAAGCTCATGTGTGCCCCTGTGGCTCAGTGGCAGAACATTAGACTTCCGCACCAGAGACCTGTGTTCGAATCCGGCTCTGGCAGCAGAAAAACTTTTTTCTGCTTGCTTCTCTCGAGCTCGCGGCCAGCTTTCTTACATACAGAAAGCAAACCCGCATCTCACGGGATACAGATTTCTCAGTCCCCTCTAAGTTCAGGCGGCTGGAAATACTAATACTGCAGTAAACGGGCCTGTTTTAATACACGCGCGCCTGCAAACAAACGCCGAAACGAAACACGACGCTCGGTCATATGCTTGCACTGACCGGAAGCTCATGTGTGCCCCTGTGGCTCAGTGGCAGAACATTAGGCTTCCGCACCAGAGACCCGTGTTCAAATCCGGCTCTGGCAGCAGAAAAAACTTTTTTCTGCTTGCTTCTCCGAGCTCGCGGCCAGCTTTCTTACATACAGAAAGCAAACCCGCATCTCAAGGGATACATATTTCTCAGTCCCCTCTAAGTTAGGCGGCTGGAAATACTAATGCTGCAGTAAACGGGCCTGTTTTAATACACGCGCGCCTGCAAACAAACGCCGAAACACGACGCTCGGTCATATGCTCGCACCAACTGGAAGCTCATGTGTGCCCCTGTGGCTCAGTGGCAGAATTTTACTGGAGAACCGTGTTCAAATCCGGCTCTGGCGGCAGAAAATATTTTTTCTGCTGTCTTCTCCGAGCTCGCGGCCAGCTTTCTTACATACAGAAAGCAAACCTGCATCTCACAGGATGGTGCTTGAGTATTTATGAGCGTCTAAACATATGAGCCATCAAAGCATTTGCTCTATAACGCCGATGGTGTTACAAGTGTAGAAAATGTGCCCACTCCCATGTGCTCACTGCTACACACAAACACGGTCCCCATGGTAACGCGTTCAGAGCGCTCTCTCATAAAGCGGTCACACGCCGCTCGAGTAATAAGTGTAGTAAATGTGCCCACAACTCTGTGCTCACATCTACCTGTAACTCGCTCTGCCACTCGGTTACCCCGGGCAACAGCGGCTCAAGCCGAGGGTGTTATAAGTGTAGAAAATGTGCCCACTCCCATGTGCTCACTGCTTCACACAAACATGGTCCCCATGGTAACGCGTACAGAGCGCTCTCTCATGAAGCGGTCGCAAGCCGCTCGAGTATTAAGTGTAGAAAATGTGCCCACAACCTTGTGCTCACACCTACCCGCTGCTCGCTCTGCCATTCAGTTACCTCGGGTCGCACACCCTCTAAGCTCCCAAACTCTGGCCGTGTCATAAGTGTAAACTCTGCGCCCGCTCAGGTGCACGCGCACTCACTTTTAGACATTACAATCCCCACGCCGCTTTCGCGCCAGGGGTGTTTGTCAGCAAATCGCGCTCCATCCTCTGGGACCGAGCTACCGAACGCTGTACAGCCGGCCAATACTGTTTACCAGCCCCCGTGTTCGAGCACCAGCGGCGCGCACGCCGCTCCATCCTCTCTGATACAGGTTCCCCAATCCCGCGCAGCGCGGCGATCTGAACCCAGAGACCATTCGACCCCTAGCTATGCATGCAGAAGCATGGGAAGCTATTCAGGGCGCGTCAGAATGGGTGCTGAGTACTATAAAACACGGCTATTCGCTTCAATTCGCTCGTCGCCCTCCGCGCTTTCTAGCACAGACGGAGACGAAAGTGAGTTCAGAAGCTGCGCACCTGCTTCAAGCCGAAATAGCGAAGCTACTGCGCAAAAGGGCTATAGAACAGGTTCATCCTTCTCTAAGCGAGTCGAGCCTTTACAGCCGCTACTTCCTCGTACCCAAGAAGGACGGAGCGTTAAGACCTATTTTAGATCTGAGACATCTGAACAAAGCCCTCATGAGACGGCCGTTCAAAATGATCACAACCAGAAAATCCTCGCGCAGATTTGCCCAGGAGACTGGTTTATCTCTCTCGATCTAAAAGACGCATATTTTCAGATCCAGATAACTCCCCGTCACAGGCCATTCTTGAGATTCGCCTTCAACGGTCGAGTATATCAGTACACAATCCTGCCCTTCGGCCTGTCTTTGGCACCCCGTACATTACGAAATGCATGGACACGGCTCTCGCTCCCCTGAGAAAACAGGGAATGCGAATACTGAATTATCTGGACGATTGGCTTATTCTAGCGCTGTCAGAGACGGAACTTGTGTCTCACGGAACAGCGCTTCTCAGCCATCTGGAGGATCTGGGTCTCTCGGTCACTGGACCAAGAGCTCGCTATCGCCCCGTCAGTCAATTTCCTTCTTGGAATAGAACTGGACTCGGTGGCTATGACGGCCAGACTGTCGGAGCAGCGCGCGCGCCGCATCCGCCTCCTCGCCGCATCCCTCCAAATAGGCAGCCGGGTTCCACTGAGGACATTCCAGCGTATCCTGGGGCATATGGCCTCAGCTGCAGCAGTGCTCCAGCTGGGCTTACTGCGCATGCGCCCGCTTCAACGCTGGCTGAAAGCGCGCGTGCCCCACCGAGCCTGGGCGGCCGGCGGCTTGCGAGTCAGAGTGAATCAGAGCTGCTTTTCAGCCCTGCAGCCCTGGCTGGCAGCCGAATGGTATCACACAGGAGTGACTATGGGAGTGATTTCACACCGGAAAGTTGTCTCGACAGACGCTTCCAACCTAGATTGGGGAGCGCTCTTCGAAGGCAGACCGGTCTATGGCCGCTGGTCAGACCAGGAGAATCTCCTACACATAAACTGTCTAGAGATGCTCGCGGTCGAGAAAGCTCTCAAACACTTCCTCCCATTCCTCCACGGTCACCATGTTCTAGTCCGCACGGACAATACATTGGTAGTGGCCTATGTGAATCGCCAGGGCGGTGTCAGATCAGACGCTCTGCACCCTGGCGGAACGCCTCCTCGTGTGGGCTCAGCACTCTCTGCGCTCGCTGAGAGAGCCGCGCATGTGCCTGGCCACCTGAACGAGGGCCCCGACAGACTGTCCAGGGACAGCGTTCCCCCTGGGGAGTGGTCTCAACACCCCCAAACAGTCCAGTCACTGTGGCGCCGTTTCGGCAAAGCGAAAGTCGACCTTTTTGCGTCAAAAGACAACGCTCATTGCCCAGAGTTCTTCTCGAAGAACGAGGACACGCTGGCCCAGACCCGGCCCAGCGGCCCGCTGTATGCTTTTCCCCCGGTCTCTCTGCTGCCTCAGGTCATCAAGAGAATCAGGGAAGCGCGCCACACAGTGCTCCTCTTAGCCCCATACTGGGAGAACCAAGCTTGGTTCCCGGATCTAATACAGCTGGCAGACTCAGCCCCCTGGCCGATACCGGTGAAGAGAGACCTTTTCTCTCAAGCCCGCGGCTCGATATGGCATCCCCATCCAGAGCGCTGTCTCTGCATGCGTGGAGCCTCAACGATTACACGCTGATCTGCCAGACGGGGTCATGAACACGATCATACAATCTAGAGCCCCCTCTACGAGGCGGCTCTACATGTCGAAATGGTCAGTGTTTAACAGATGGTGCACTGCTAAGGGGCTCGATCCACAGACATGTGGGGTATCGCGAGTACTGTGTTCCTTCAAGAGTTACTGGACGCGGGCAGGTCCCCCTCCACGCTCAAAGTCTATGTCACGGCCATTTCAGCGCTCTCTGTTCAGAGCTGGGCCGCGCATTAGGAAGGAACGAGTTCGTCATCCGCTTCCTTAGAGGAGCCAGGAGGATGAACCCCCCGCGACCCCCCTCGGTTCCTATGTGGGATCTTTCACTGGTCTTGGAGGCCCTGAAAGCGCATCCCTTCGAACCCTTGGAAACTCTGGATATGAAATACCTCACGCTCAAAACCGTTTTTCTGATAGCACTGTCTTCAGTCAAACGAGTGGTGGAACAGCTCTTTGTTTCGTTTGGCGGGCGCACCAAGGGTCTCGCCGCCTCGAAACACAGCCTGTCCAGATGGATAGTGGACGCTATTGCTGCTGCTTATGCGTCTAAAGACCTGCAGTGCCCATTGGGCATTCAAGCTCACTCCACCAGAGGCATGGCCTCGTCGTGGGCGTGGTCCAGCGGGATTCCCATTCATGACATTTGTGCAGCGGCAGGCTGGGCCTCCCCCTCCACATTTGTTAGGTTTTACAACCTGGATGTTCCCGCCTTGCAGGCGAAAGTGTTATCAGTCTAAGTCTCGCGTATGCCAGCCCACTATCTGTGCGCGGGCTACGTTGTGTGATTTAGCTCTACTGGTTGAGCTGCACTATGCAGGGAATTGTCAGTTCGGACCGGCCGTGCCGCTCCTAACCCCCTAGTGTGTGCTTATGTACGGCGCTAGCCCTCTTCGGGCCGCCCGGCTCTCTGCTATCACGTTCCCCGGGCTCTCCCTGGGACTCATTCAGTGGATGCTGGGCGCGCACGGCGTTGACAAGGGCGTTCCCGTAGCGTAAGCAACTACGCAATACGAGAGAACCTCTCGTAAGAGAACGTTTCGGTTACTCACGTAACCTCTGTTCTCTCTAGAAGAGGGAACGAGTATTGCGTAGCCCGCCGTGCTCGCACCACGAGCTCATTTCGCTTCATGCGACAGAAACCAGAGAAGCAGCCTCCGAGCCCTGTTTATATACGCTAAGCCACACCCCTTTTCGCGGGCTGTGACGCATTAAGCGCGCCAAGCGCGCTCATTGGTCGTGACGTCACGCCAAGGGCTCAGCGGTAGGCTGCTGCAGTTGCCGCAGGGCAGCCAATGGGCAAGCTAGTAAGCTTGCCCTAGGTCTGCAGGCTGCCGCACTGCGTTGACAAGATTATAAAAATTAAGGATAATTTTTGGCTTCAGTATCTCGAGAAAGAAAGGCTTTCCCGTAGCGTAAGCAACTACGCAATACTCGTTCCCTCTTCTAGAGAGAACAGAGGTTACGTGAGTAACCGAAACGTTTTATGTTGTTGTCTCAGTTGTAGAAGCAGATAATGTTCATACAAGTATTTATTTACACATTAAGAAATTTGCTGGAAATAAAAGCTGTTAAAAGTGAGAGGATGTTTCTTTTGTTTTGTGTATTTTTAAATATACACAGTAGTCAACATTTGAAGTGGATAAAAACCTTTCATCAAAGTTAACATTAATTTTGAACAATACCTGTTCTTGTCTTAGGACAACTTTGATTAACTTTTTTGATCCACTTCAAATGTTGACTACATAAATACACACACAGCTAGCAAATCTGTATGTGACTATACTAACCATAAAATAAAATTTTCCCTTCAAGGACCTAAAAAGTGTATTCTGTATGTTTTATTCTTAATTTTACAATTAGTAATCTTCACGTATACATTTCTCTTAAATGACCAATACAGGTTTATGCATTAGAAAAAAAAGACAGCCAGCATTACATTGCTTTCACCTTCTATGTATTTGTGACCACATGAGGGGCTCAGATAGGACATTTAAATCCTCTCGCACACCGTTCCACAGCAACACACACACATTTGGAAACGAATGAAATGAGTACTGGCATAAAGCGATTTTTACTGAAGTCCGTTTACTAGCGTACATTTAGCGTTGTAATATACATGCATGTTCTGTAAAGCTGCTCTGAAACGATATGTATTTTGAATAGCGCTGTACAAATAAATATGAATATTTGCATAGATATGCCAGCAAATGCAAGTGAAATGCCCACTCGTAACCTCCCTGGACAAACCATGATAAGTACGTTTTTGACGCTGTTTGACTTGCTTCATCTTCACCAAACACAAGACAGATGTCATCAACATTTTACGAACGAATTTTCCCAACCTTTCTGTAAGTATCCAGACTGCGATAGGCTTTTATCGCATCTCTCGTGTACACGCAAGCAGCCGCAACACCCAATTGGACTACTCAGGCAAACGTTGTTCTGTGTAAAAAGTATACGCATCAAAGTCTTATTTAAAGGGTCCGGTAATTCCAATCATCGTTTATTTTCAGTTTTTGGAAATACTTTAACTGTTGCCTTTTCGCTAGACGTAAAAGTTACGCGCTTGTTTTCACAGACCTGAGATTTAAAAATGCCGCCACCGGAAATGCTTCAGGGCCAGACATGCGCAGTAGCATTCCAACGGAATGTTATTGTTTACGTCCTTGAAATGGTCTATACTCACATAATAACCTCTCCCATCTAAGTATGACCTGAACCATTTTAGGACTATCCCAGAAAGCCCCACCCAGTTTTCCAGAAGTATGTTATGATCGACAGTGTCAAATGCAGCACTGAGGTCGAGTAGCACCAGCACTGATAATTTGCCTGAATCAGTATTTAAGCGAATATCGTTTATTATCTTTATGAGCGCTGTCTCTGTGCTGTGGTGCGGTCGGAAACCAGATTGAAAATTGTCAAAGGATCCATTCTAGCTTAAGAATTTGTTCAGCTGATTGAAGACAACTTTTTCAATGATCTTGCCTATGAAAGGAAGATTTGAGATCGGTCTATAGTTGCTTAATATGGTCTTATCCAGATTGCTCTTTTTCAGGAGGGGCTTGACAACTGCAGTTTTCAGGGAGTTTGGAAAACTCCCAGAGAGAAGTGAGGCATTTACCACTTCTAGAAGATTTGCTTCTAAACTGTTTAACACACTTTTGAAGAAAGATGTGGGAAGTGTGTAAAGAGCGCAGGTTGATGTTTTAAGGTGCTGTACGGTTTCTTCCAAAATTTTGCCAACAATTTCTTTGAAATCAGACATAGTAACTACTTTCTCAGGTGGTCTGATCTGTCTGACCCCAGCGCAAGTCAAGGATGTGCTGATCACCTTTCTGATATTATTGATTTTCTCAGAGAAGAAAGAAGCAAACTCACTGCACTTGTTGTCTGAGAGCATTTCACTGGGAATCTGGCTTGGGGGGCTCTAATTTTTAATTGGGGCTCGGCTACAGAGAGGCCCACTGAAGCCAATTATCTGACTGGCCAGTGAATTTAACAGTCAAGCACCCCATGTTGGGGCTCAGGGTCAGCGAGGCCAGTGCCTGACCGTCAACACTGCTGGCTGTGTACCCCGACCACTTAGAGGATTAGAGAGGCCAACTAGGCCTGAAGCAAGCCAGTATTGTCAGCCATCTACCCATACCGCTGGGGACTTGCTTTTAGGGAGGCCTGGTAGGGCTTACTAGCTGATAGCAAGTCTATTCTGCTACAAACACAACACCGTTGGGACCCATACTACACCAACACAAATATTGGGGCCACCCACAGAGAGACAAGAGGCTCCCGAGAGGTCCGTTGAGAACCACTGCATTAGGCTTCAAGTTTATGTAATAGTACTTTTAATTTAGCTTTTCGTCAGCTGTTTTCAAAGTGAATGGCACCATTTTGTTCTTTTTATTCCGTTTTTGCCATAATTGAAACAAAAACACAAAATGCTCCCATGTCATGGTGACATCATGTTGTTAACATGTGAAGATGATGTGTGATTGACTGGAATTGTGAACATTTAATGTCGTCTTAAGATCTGTTTTATATGTTTGTATTGTTTGTATGGTGATTGTCTTATGCTTTTATCATGCAACCAAATTGCCCTTGGGAAATGAATAAAGATGAACTGAACTGATATCAATTATAGCATATTCCCACGTCTAACCTAAAAAGAGTGACATGGACAGTTTTAACTTGAATGTGTGAGGCTTCCGTGTCCACCCTTGTCTGGAACGCAGCATTAGCATGCACTTTGCACATATTTACCATTGTGGATAATTTAAAGGGGATTTGAACACATGGTGTTTGAACATAAATGTATGTCCGCAGTGTGTACACAACCACCCTATAATGGTACAAATCCCACTCCCTTTTTTTTTTATAATACCCATAAATCAGAAATGTGAAAAGATTTCAGACTTCAAGGGTTTTTTGGGGTTAAAAAAAAAAAAAAAAAAAAATGTCACAGTATGGACAAGCCCTATTACTGCCACATTTACTGCCATTTTTTTTTCTCATGCCAAATATTAAAAATAAAAGGTAACAATGTAAAAGATTATTATTGTGTACATAAAGATACGGTGGAATCCGGCTTGTCCTGTAGATGGTGTGCTTGCGCTTTAACCTCACACACACACACACACACAGTGCTTTAATTTCGCGCGCGAGCATATCCGTTTCCTCTCTAGATAAGCGCTCAGTCTTTCCTCTTGCAAATTCCGTCATGTAAATAGCCAATCTGCCTTTAAAGGGAATGAGAGATGAGATTCTGATTGGTTTATTTCACGTTACGCCCAAAACACACCCATTACTATTAAGAAATATTAAGAGTATTAAGAAAATAGAGACAACAATTTTAGACCACTTTTTTAACGACATTTTACCATCGTTAAACTAGCAAAAGTGAATTCGGACTAAGTACACTTGCACCGTGCGCTTTAGATCATACTGTTAGATCATTAAAATAGGACCCATAATGTTTAAAATGTATAACTTTTCTATTGTTGGCTGTAATAATGAACATAAGAGTCTCCATAGACTCCCGGCATCCGAGCCACACACAAAAAGAGTGCATTTTTGCTCACACCTAAATAGGGGCTTTTGAAACATCCTATAATAAATTATCTGTGGTGTATTTTGAGCTGAAACTTCAGTTACAAAATTAACATCTGACTCACATACTGAGCAACAAGTTATCATTTTATAATAATCCTGTGTGGGGAACATCAGTTAAAGGGGACATCAGATGCCCCTTTTACAGGATAAGTCTCTGATGTCCCTAGAGTGTGTATGTGAAGTTTAAGCTCAAAATAACCCACATATGTATGTTTTATAGCATGTTAAAATGCTATAATTTGTATAGCAAAAACACGCTATATTTGTGTGTGTCTCTTTAAATGCAATTTAGCTGGTGCCTCCTGTCCCCTTTCAAGAAAAGGGCGGAGCTTCAAGAGCTCCTGCTCAGGTGTCCGGACGCACAGAAATTGTCAGAAACTCTCAGGCCCCGTTTACACGTACATGGTTATTTTGAAAAACGGAGACATTTCCCTTCGTTTGCACCCTTCGTTTACACGCAAACGGAGGATTCGCCTCTGAAACCGATTCTTTCTAAAAACTCCGGCCAGAGTGGAGATTTTGAAAATCTTCGTTTGCACGTTTGCATGTAAACTGAGAAAAACGGAGTTTTAGGCAGCGACGTCACAGACTGTGACTATTTTCGGGATTCTGATTGGCTAAAGTGGGCGTGAGCTTCTCGTTACACTGCCACCTACAGGTTTGGCATGCTCTTGACAGCATATACACAGGTTTGTGTGCACGATGTTATTTTTGAAAACGAAGAGGGGTGAAATGTCCGTTTATGAAAATAGCCATCCACGTGTAAACGTAGCCTCAGTAGTGGTGTTCAGTTCAAACCGGTGTCGGACAATGATACCCACAGAGCCAGAGAATATATGCTGCGTGGAGATAGAACATGTATAGTTTATTTTAATTATGGTTATATGTAGTCATCTTGCTTTAATCCACTATTAGTACAAGCCTGTAGCGGACTCCGTGCGAATGATGGACACATCTTTACTGATGTGTTTATGAAGTTTATTGTACATCACACAAAAGATGAATTTTTTCACTCCAGAAAATCACTGTAAGAGCTGAATAAATAAAGTCTTATCCATAAACTCTCTCTATCCCTTGCATTATTTTCAACATACCACGGAGCCCCAAAACTAAAGGGACATGGTGGTGGGAAAAATTTGGAATGGGAGAAAAAAATATTCTTCAAAACTGTTGTGTTCCCTCAGAAACTTTGCGTTCCCTCACAAAACGTTTGGATTCCCTCACAAAGATATTTGCGTTCCCTCGTGATCAAACACCTCCTGTTTAATGGCCCGCTGGCAGTGTTTCAGAGCTCCGTTCTTTAACAATGGAGCATTTCATTGTTTTTGCTCAACTATATTTTATATTATACTCAAATATAAATAAAATCAGTCAGTGAGTGCTTAGGAGTTCAGTCAAGTTAAAAATATATTCACAGATTTGAACTTCCCGGATCAATAACTCGTGAGCTAAATGTTGTTAAAACACAAATGACACTCATTTCCAATCTTAGTAACCAAATTTAGTTTACACTTCAATGGTCTCCTACTGTTCATACTATACTGAGTTTGGCAAGTAATAGCACATACAAAATACATAGGCCTATTCTTTACACAAATGATGTTGGTACACAGCTATCATACTAGTTACAACCATAGCTTGTGCATGATAAGTAGTGACTGAATTTGATGGCATTACACTGTATAACAGAGTGTTTCCTTCCGCCGGCATTTTGACAGTCAAAATAGTCGATCTCCGTAACAGGGGGGAGAGTAAAGATGGAAAGCTCCTAAAGCTTAGTTCAATATAAATCCACGGATATTACATTTATATGCAATTTGTTTTTTTCTCGGTAGTGAAAATCAATATTTACCTTGTATTTGAAAAAGGATCCTCATATAAGAAACAATACTCAAATTCAGAGTCAGTTCATTTGCATTCAGAAATCGACTATTTTTGACTGTCAAAATGCCGGCGGACGGAAACACAGTGAGTTATTCAAAATCTTTTTAGTAAACTCTCTGTACACAAACAATGTTCTCAATGCTGGAGTTCATGTGTAGAGCCCCTGGTGATATTTTGAGCAAATTTCATGTTGTGTCGAGCCTTCTTAGTGTTTTAAAAATAGTGATTTTTGATGCTATCATAAAAGTGCCCCATTCACTCCCATTCACAAGGCATTTAAAAAAAAACGAAAATACAGTAAAACTTTAAAGTGGTGTTTACATTCTAATTATGCTTTAAAACTAAAGTTTGCCTCAGGTAGATTAACAAAAAGACCCTAGGTTGCATTTTGGCGAGAGTTACCCTTTAATTCGAAATTATTGAACAGCACTTTTGTGAGTGTTCTTAAAGGTGACCTATTATGCCCCTTTTTACAAGATGTAAAGTTTCAGCTTAAAATACCTCACAGATGATCTACCCATTTCTGACTACAGTCAAGAAAGGGCTGTTTTTGTGCATGTGCCAAATGCAAATGAGCTGCTGCTCTCCATGATCACAGTTTCTGCCTCAATCGGATTCTCTGCCAAATACGAACAAGACATCTGCTTGGTTTTGATTATCTATATCACTCTCATGGGCAGTGCAGTTCTTCATCAGTAAAGTTGCATGCATTTTAAAGCTGTATCTAGGGATGGCTGACAAGCTTGTGCTGCAAGATGTTTTAAAAAGTGGTGGGGACAATCGACCCTGGCAAAAAGTGGTGGGGGCATGTCCCACCCGCAAATTATGCCTATGAGACCACACAATAGCACATCTGTATAAAAGTGAAGTCAACCTCGTGGGTTTTTGTGAGAGGATTTTTTTTCAAAGTCTGGAGAAATTATCTGTAAAAAAAGTAGGCTAAGTCCTTCCACAGCAGAGAAATTAATATTTTTGAATAAAAATCTTTGAAAAAGTGAGACATTGTGGCTTGATTTCTTTTATTAATATTCATTTTTTCATGACCAAAATATCATTATGCACAGTGAGGAGCCTACAGGTTACAAGCTTAACATATTAGAAAAATACAATAATAAAAAAAAAATGTTTTAATGTTTTAATGGCTCGTTGTCAAGGTTGTTTCAGATCAACACCTGCAAGTGACCACTAGGTGTCACCGTTGAGACGGGTGTCGGATTGTTTCGAAGCCTCGACGCAATATGGCACATTTGCTTCAACTGTTTCATTGTTTCACAAAGCCTCGATCTGCCCATCACTAGCTATATCAGTTTGATTGTTTTCTGAGCGCACTTATCTGAAGCACACACACACAACACTCACACACAGACAGCTGGCTGTCAGACTGCACGTCTGGTGAGTATTTAACTTCTCTTTCACTTTTTTTGTTGTGTTTAAACTGTCAAATTCACACAAGGACAAGATTATGTCAAAACCACAGAAAGTTCACATAAACACAGTCGGTTATGTCTGTGAATGTAAACAGCAGGGGCGGTGATATTATGATAAGATCTTCTTCCTATGTCACTAGCGAAATCTGAGGCTCGTTAAATGATCCAAATACTCAATCAATTGTAACACGTTATGATTGATTATTAATATTTCTTTAGAGCTAATTTGCTACATCTGTAACACTGATGGCAACGTAAAACAAAATTCTGGCAAAATAAATGAAAAATTAAGCAAATGCACATTTCTACAATTTGCAGTTTTATCGTGCTGTTCATGTTGCTTTTGTCACCAAGTTATAGTTTTTTTTAGTTGTTTGACTATAATGCTAACAGTTTTAATGCTAAGAGGTTTTTCATCATTGTTTATTTTTGCATGCTGTAATGTCTGTGTTGTATTCATAACCCTTCCCTCCCAATAATGCTAGTTATTCTCTGCACCACTTCAACAATCTGCCATTGTAATATTAGTCCTCTCATCTCAGACAAGCTCTTACAACACAGTCTAGACTTTGGTTCACTTTGTGACTTTTAGATCAAGTTTCTGTTGCTTTACAAGGACACTAGCTGTATAATACCAAAACAAAATCAGTAACATTTTCCCTTCCTTCGCTTCCTCTCTGACTGCTCTTGACTTGTAAATCATCTGTTGAGTGTTTTGTCTTGAATTACTCGTTTCCAATGCTGATAGAACCATAGAAAAAGACAGAATATATATATTTTTTTCCATTAAAAACTCATTTAAGCTTTAAACATCAATAAAATACAATTTAATTGTGCCTTTCCGTTCTGTCACATTTTGGCAGTCAGGACTCATCGTCAGATGATACGCTCACACACCTGCAGTCCATTAAATGACCATTTGATACATATCACAGACAGAAATGACAAGGCTGATCTGTGCACTGGGGAACTATGCATTTACAAGGTATCAGACTTTTACAATGAGCACTTTTCAGGAAGAGAACTTGGTAGCAAATTAACCAGATGTCCACTAAAGACAAATTGAATTCTACTTTGTTTTCAGAATTATGTATGTGAAATATTCTGCAATGTTGATGAACAGAAATTAACTTCACGCATTACAGCAGGATTCCTCAAATCTGGCCCTGAAGGGCAAATGTCCTGCAGAGTTTAGCTCACACACTGATCAAACTCACATACCTGCACTTTTTAATTACTCTGAAGACCCTGGTTAGCTGGTTCAGGTGTGTTTGATTAGGGTTGGAACTAAACTCTGCAGGACAGTGGCCCTCAGGAACGGATTTGAGGAATCCTGCAGTGTGTACCGGAGAATGAAATCGTGCCCTGATTGTCATAAGTGGGAGTATAGGGATGTTAGCAGTCATGATCAACTGCTTTCCTGTGATGCTGATAAATGTTTAACTTTCAGATTTTGCATTCTTTTACATTTGCTGCACTAACAACCTCCTGTAAAATTTCCTTGATAGATTTACATAAATTACAAAAGATACTGATCATAGCATTTTCTGATTTCTCTTTGGTTTGAGTGGATGCATATTTTTGTCATGTCTCCTAGAGCTTAGGTGTTGCGTGCACACATTGTTTTTTGTATCCTCTACATCCAGGCCCGGAGTGGGTAATCGGGAGAATTCCCGGTGGGTCGCTTCACTTTTGGGCCAAAAACTTTTGGGATTTTTAATTTTTTTTTTCACATTTCAATGTCACATTAGTTACATTAGGCTACACACGTTCTGCATTCTGACACCGCAGCGCGCAGCACTTTGCATGGGTTGTACCATGTGAGGGAGTTCTCCCATCCCCTCCTATAGAGTTGGTTGGGTCCATAGCCCGTATTTTCCAAAATGTTTTCTCAGGTAGGCTACCGCGGCACCGCCGGCGCCTACTGATAGCTGGGCCGGCCGCAACGGTACGCGTCAGGGAGGATGGATGGGAGGAAGAGGCCAGGAGGTATGGAAGCTTTGTTTCCGTCACAGAATAAAACATTTTAAAAGATAATTGCGACTTTTTATCTCACAATTGCGAGTTTAGGCTACATCTTTCTGAGTTTATTTCTCAGAATTGCGAGATATAAAGTCAGAATTGCGTGAAATAAAGTCGCAATTGCGTGTTATTAAGTCAGAATTGCGAGATATAAAGTCAGAATTGTCTGAAATAAAGTTGCAATTGCGTGTTATAAAGTCAGAATTGCGAGATATAAAGTCAGAATTGTCTGAAATAAAGTCACAATTGCGTGTTATAAAGTCAGAATTGCGAGATATAAAGTCAGAATTGCCTGAAATAAAGTCGCAATTGCGTGTTATAAAGTCAGAATTGCGAGATATAAAGTCAGAATTGTGTAAAATAAATTCGCAATTGCGTGTTATAAAGTCAGAATTGCGTGTTATAAAGTCAGAATTGCGAGATATAAAGTCAGAATTGCGTGAAATAAAGTCGCAATTGCGTGTTATAAAGTCAGAATTGTGAGATATAAAGTCAGAATTGTGTGAAATAAAGTCGCAATTGCGTGTTATAAAGTCAGAATTGCAAGATATAAAGTCAGAACTGCGTGAAATAAAGTCGTATTTGCGTGTTAAGTCAGAATTGCGTGAAATAAAGTCGCAATTGCATGTTATAAAGTCAGAATTGCCTGAAATAAAGTCGCAATTGCGTGTTATAAAGTCAGAATTGCAAGATATAAAGTCAGAACTGCGTGAAATATAGTCGCATTTGCGTGTTAAGTCAGAATTGCGTGAAATAAAGTCGCATTTGCGTGTTAAGTCAGAATTGCGTGAAATAAAGTCGCAATTGCATGTTATAAAGTCAGAATTGCCTGAAATAAAGTCGCAATTGCGTGTTACAAAGTCATAATTGCGAGATATAAAGTCAGAATTGTGTGAAATATAGTCGCATTTGCGTGTTAAGTCAGAATTGCGTGAAATAAAGTCGCAATTGCGTGTTATAAAGTCAGAATTGCCTGAAATAAAGTCGCAATTGCGTGATATAAAGTCAGAATTGCGAGATATAAAGTCAGAATTGTGTGAAATAAAGTCGCAATTGCGTGTTATAAACTCAGAATTGCCTGAAATAGTCGCAATTGCGTGTTATAAAGTCAGAATTGCCTGAAATAAAGTCACAATTGCGTGTTATAAAGTCAGAATTGCGAGATATAAAGTCAGAATTGTGTGAAATAAAGTCGCAATTGCGTGTTATAAAGTCAGAATTGCCTGAAATAGTCGCAATTGTGTGTTATAAAGTCAGAATTGCGAGATATAAAGTCAGAATTGTGTGAAATAAAGTCGCAATTGCGTGTTATAAAGTCAGAATTGCCTGAAATAGTCGCAATTGTGTGTTATAAAGTCAGAATTGTGAGAAATAAAGTCAGAATTGTGTGAAATAAAGTCGCAATTGCGTGTTATAAAGTCAGAATTGCCTGAAATAGTCGCAATTGTGTGTTATAAAGTCAGAATTGCGAGATATAAAGTCAGAATTGTGTGAAATAAAGTCGCAATTGCGTGTTATAAAGTCAGAATTGCGTGAAATAAAGTCGCAATTGCATGTTATAAAGTCAGAATTGCCTGAAATAAAGTCGCAATTGCGTGTTACAAAGTCATAATTGCGAGATATAAAGTCAGAATTGTGTGAAATATAGTCGCATTTGCGTGTTAAGTCAGAATTGCGTGAAATAAAGTCGCAATTGCGTGTTATAAAGTCAGAATTGCCTGAAATAAAGTCGCAATTGCGTGATATAAAGTCAGAATTGCGAGATATAAAGTCAGAATTGTGTGAAATAAAGTCGCAATTGCGTGTTATAAACTCAGAATTGCCTGAAATAGTCGCAATTGCGTGTTATAAAGTCAGAATTGCCTGAAATAAAGTCACAATTGCGTGTTATAAAGTCAGAATTGCGAGATATAAAGTCAGAATTGTGTGAAATAAAGTCGCAATTGCGTGTTATAAAGTCAGAATTGCCTGAAATAGTCGCAATTGCGTGTTATAAAGTCAGAATTGCGAGATATAAAGTCAGAATTGTGTGAAATAAAGTCGCAATTGCGTGTTATAAAGTCAGAATTGCCTGAAATAGTCGCAATTGTGTGTTATAAAGTCAGAATTGTGAGAAATAAAGTCAGAATTGTGTGAAATAAAGTCGCAATTGCGTGTTATAAAGTCAGAATTGCCTGAAATAGTCGCAATTGTGTGTTATAAAGTCAGAATTGCGAGATATAAAGTCAGAATTGTGTGAAATAAAGTCGCAATTGCGTGTTATAAAGTCAGAATTGCCTGAAATAGTCGCAATTGTGTGTTATAAAGTCAGAATTGTGAGAAATAAAGTCAGAATTGTGTGAAATAAGAAATAAAGTCACAATTGCGTGTTATAAAGTCAGAATTTCAAGATATAAAGTCAGAACTGCGTGAAATAAAGTCGCAATTGCTTATAAAGTCAGAACTGCAAGATATAGAGTCAGAATTGTGTGATATAAAGTCGCAAAACGTGTTATAAAGTCAGAATTGTGTGACATAAAGTCGCAATTGCTTCTTATAAAGTCTAAGTAAATTATTATTTAACCTTTACATTATTTGTTAACCCATGGTATTAATACAAACTACACAATAGTACAAGCTAAACTGTTGCTTCATTTATCCAATTTAAAAAAAGTGCTAATTTGGAATTCCACCATGCATGGAAAAAGTGGGCCGGTCTTGGGCCTGAAACTCCCGGGCTGAAAAGTGGCCCCACTCCGGCCCTGTCTACATCTATTCATTAATGTAATGATTGTTCAATTAGTTGTATCATTTTAATGGCAATTTAATATTTATTTTTAATGTTAATATTAATTATAATATGAATTCCTTAATTAATTAATTGTAATTATAATTATAAATTCAGCTCACCTAGCGGGTGCTGAACCTTCCAGAAGATCAGTTATCTGCTGACAATAAAATAATACATTAATACTTCCTGTTAAAAAGGCTCTCCAATCTGTATTATAGTTATAAAAGAGACACTAATGCCCCCTTGTGGCTAAATACATATTAGGCTAAGATATAGAAGACATGCATTAAAGGAACAGTCTAGCTATTGGCGCGTGGTCTATTGCACATACACAGAAGAAGTTTGATGGAGTTATGCTGCTTGTTAGATCGATTCTACAGAAACCACTACTGTTTGAATTTGGCTGCAAATTACCATAAAAGAGATATACGTCTCTGACCAGACGTCTTGTGACTGCTCATTCTCCACCAGAACATAATATAGTCTTCATTACACTTCCGAATGCATGTTTATTTGTAAAACAGTTTTGTAATATTTGTATATAAATAAACAAATTAATTTAAATATATAGATGTACAAGGAGGAATATTATGTCCAGTAAAACAATTTCAAGACCTAAATTTACTATTTAGAAGAAGGATGAATATTCGTACACACCTGGAGTCTGTGAAGAGTGTCTGGTTGAATGATAGTCGGCTCTAACTGAAACTGAAGCAGTCAGCTCTAACTGAAACTATATTTACTGATGAACTAAGTCCCTCCCAGCCAAATCTAATAGGTGTGTTTACTAGAAAAGCTTATGAAACCCACCAAACCAAGAATGTGTGTAACATACAATTGTCGTCAGAATTAATGGCACCCCTGGTAAATAAATGGATTGTTGTCCTGATGGAAGATCCAACCACGGTCCATTATAAGATTTCTAGCAGAGGCCATAAGGTTTTGATTTTTTTATCTGTTTATATTTAGAATCCATGATACCATGTATCTGAACAAGATGTCCAGGACAAATAGGAAAAAAAAACAACATATAAGATCCAGCAGTGTATTTAACCATAAGTCATGGGGTACTTTTATCCCTGTTTGCACACACATCTGGTGGGTTTTCTGCCAAAAAGGTCTTTTTTTTTTTTTTTTTTTCATCTGCCCATAGAATCCAGTCCCTTTTGAAGATCCAGTCGTGTCTGACAACTGAATTCGCTGGAGTTTGTTTTTGGACGAGGGAGGAGGATTTTTCTTGAAACCGTCCTAAACAACATGTGTGGATGTAGGAGTCGTTTTTAAATTGCCAAAATTTTCAATTCTTTAGCTATTTTCTTACAGCCACTTTCTATTTTGTGAAGCTCAACAATCTTTTGCTGCACATCAGAACTATATTCTTTGGTTTTACTCATTGTGATGGATGATTAAGGGAATTAGGTTTACCATTTTTGGTTTACCAACGTTTACCAACATTTACCATTAATGGAAAAAACAGGGGCTGCACGTGTCACCCTGCCCACACTTACTCTGATTGGCTTCGTCGTCTTTCATAGGCCTACATGATAGAAAATGTGTTCGTTGTTTGTGTAGGAAGGAGTATGTAATAAAAAAAAAAATGGAAAAGCTGTGCAGTTTCACAAAGCCTTTATTATATTGCACAGAAGGAAAACAACATTAGCCTGTATCTCACAATGTCCCTGAAATGGTTGCTTTGGTAAATTAAGTTGGTCTTTAGGCTAACACACGAATGACCCAACAGCATAAAAAAAAAAAAAGAATTGGTTGATTATCCACAGCAGGAGGGTCCAGGGCTGGACTGGGACAGAAAATCGGCCCTGGCATTTTGGCCCAGACTGGCCCACTACATATGATCATAAACACCACCCATCTTTGCACGCCTTTCAATATGTTTTTGTTTAACTCCTATTCATTAAAACCGCTAATGCCATGTAATGAGTGAGTATAAACGAGTGAGAGTTAACAGATGAAATAAGTACAAAATTGTAATTTATTAATACAGTCGAACTATACTCCACAGTGATGAATCCAAAAAACAAGCTATAAGCTGCATTGACAGTGTTTCTCAAAGGAATTTTGGTAAAACTGTGGTGGGTGGACCTCTAGGGGGGTTTGGGGGCATGGTCCCCCTAAGAAATTTTTTTGCATTTTAATGTTAAATTCATCAATCTGATGCAGTTTGAGGGTTCAAAATTAAAAGCTCCAACCCATATTCAGTGTGCAAGTATAACAAAGAAAACAAATCAAACCTCTTTTAATAACAGTGTCTGTCTATATTACACTACTACATAATAATAGTTATAATATTAATCTCATGATAGTAGCCTATATATTGTAAAAAAATAATGCACCGAAAAATAAAGAAAACTTTCATAATTAGTTTTGTACTAATTTCTAAACTTGAAAGAGATAAGCACATGATCTTTTCAGATCACGAGCTTTTATTTTGGCGGAAAACATGGATACAAATGTGTCTCATTAAACGTCTAGTAAATTGCTGTAATTGTCAACTATGCAGATGTGGAAATAATCTGTAACCAGGTTATGGGTTCCTACACTCATAGCCAAAGTGTTTTGAAAGTAGTTCTGCTTACCGCGGACTCTACGTTACACTTTCTCATCTCTCGCTCCTGATCCTCCTCACTATCCTCATCATCAGCCACTGGAGCTGATGAAGGTCCTGCTGCTGCAGAAAACATATATATCTTGACACATTTTACAGCGTCTGCTTGAAGGGCCTGTATCTATTTTTCACGCTATTTCTCTGCACATTCCTTGCGTTTCCTCTCCATCTCTCAGACTATTTTGACAGATACACACTTGACACTGCACGCTCGCTCAGAGCCCAGAGGGGGAGGTGTTTAATGATGTGATTGGGCCAGCCCAGTGTCAATCAAGATAACAACCAATGGGCCGCTGATCTACGCGTTTCATGGGCCGGTCTGTCAGTGGAAAAAAAAACTAACGCTTACCTTTTTTTGACCAATGCATTACACCGGCACTAACCCAGCGCCGTCAATTAAACAAAACAAAATGAATGGGCCGCCGATGTACGAGTTTTATGGGCCGTCAAAAAAAAAAAAAAAAAAAAAAAAAGTATGAGATGTATCGACCCAAAAGCACGTCGGCCCACCGGGCATTTGCCCGGTATGCCAGATTACCAGTCCAGCCCTGATCCTGGGTGTATGTGTCTCTTTTTCTTTCAGCCAAACACAATCAGAGTTATATAAAAAAAATATCATGGCTCTTCAAAGCTTTATAATGGGAGTGAATGGTAACTGAGCCCCAAAAAGCGCATCCACCCATCATAAAAGTAATCCATAAGGCTCCAGGTTAATAACTGATATGAATGGAAAATTTGGGTAAACTAATGCTTTAAAGTGCTTTTTTAGTTTATAAAGTCAATCCCCTTTTGAGGGACCCACTTGTAAAAATATAGTAGCATCTGTATATTTTCATGTATAAATAACCATGAGAAAAATATGAAGCATGATATTATAAAGGCATGCTATTTCCTTAATTAAATAATTTATATTGTCAAGTAGAATAAAATAGTTCCAATTAAATTTGAAACTTGCATTCAGTGCTGTTTTTGTTCCTGCCTCACATCATGGGTCTGTTTTGAATGTTATTTTTACATTTGGTGTGTCTTCTAGTCAGTTCTAGTGTATGAAATCCTGAACTACGTGGAACAGCCTGAGACACACACACTGTTGCACGGCGTTGGCGTGTGCGTGGCTCTGTTCGTGTCTGAATTCAGCAAGGCATTTTTTGCGTCGCTCATGTGGGCTGTGAATTTGCGTACCGCTGTGAGAGTGAAGGGAGCATTCAACATGCTTGCTTTCAAGAAGATCATCTCTCTCAGGAATCTCACCAGCATCAGTGTAGGAGAGGTAAACCAGTGAACACTGCCACTTTACTGTCTGCTCAATCTATTTATTGGTACTCTAAGGAATTTGTATTTATTTACTCTAGTACTCCAACCACTTTTTAATTACCTAAATTATATATATAATACAAATAGTGATTGTCATAAACTGTTGTGTGCATTATTTCTGTGTTTTGTTTCAGACTATAAACGTGTTGACGAGTGATGGTCATCGGATGTTTGAGGCGGTCCTGTTTGGAACGTTTCTGCTGTTTGTTCCCTTTCTACTGATCATATGTTTTATATATGCCTGCTTTATTCTGGGATACACGGCACTAATTGGAATTTTGGTCTACCTGGTGTTCCTACCAATACAGGTGTGATGGTCTTTTCTGTTTTGTGTAACACATCTTCGAGATCTACCCATCTCGGTAATATTTAGTATTTTCCCTGTCTGTTTGTATGTGCGCTATAGTTATCAATTGCCAGGCTGATTGGTGTGTTCAGAAGGCGGACGGTATCTGTGACAGACAGACGTGTTCGCACAATGAATGAGGTTCTGACCTGCATCAAGCTCATTAAGATGTACGCGTGGGAGGAGTCTTTTGAGAAAACAATCACAGGTTGTCCATCCATCCATCCATCCATCCATCCATCTATTTTCTCTCACCCATTCTTTCCTTGTTTTTTTTTTTCTATAGATATTCGGAAAAATGAGAAGTTGCTATTACAAAAGGCTGGTTATGTTCAGAGTTTAAACAGAGTCTTAACAATGATAGCCCCCACACTGGCAACCGTCCTCACCTTCATTGTCCACATTGCACTGAATCTGCCTCTTCAACCTTCTACTGTGAGTGCAAAAAAAGGCTTATAATTTGCTTTAAAATGGATACGTTTACACTACCGTTCAAAAGTTAGGGATCAAAAAGAAATGAACTTGTATTACTTTTTTTTCTTTTTTCAAATAAATGCTTTTCTTTGGAACTTTCTATTCATCAATGAATCCTAAAATACAGTATAACGGTTTTCAACACTGATGATAATAAGAAATGTTTCTTGAGCACCAAATCAGCTCATTAGAATGATTTCTGAAACCGCTTTGCCATCACAACAATAAATTACATTTGAAAATGTATAAAAAAAAGCTATATTAAATTGTAGTAATATTTCACAATATTATTGTTTTACTGTTTTTTTGTTTTGTTTGTTTGTTTGTTTGTTTTAATCAAATAAATGCAGCCCTTGTTAGCATAAGTGACTTCTTTCAAAACCAGTAAAAATCTTACTAACCCAAAACTTTTGCATGGTAGTGTACATGTGTAAAACGTCATTACTTATACATTGATTGATCGATTTATTGTTTTTATTTTGTATTTGAATAATTCTGTTCAAAGCACTGTTCTGTCCTAACTGGCTTAACTGTTGTAATTCCCTACATCACGTAAACTGGCAAATGACTCTGATGTACTTGAAACTTTGATGAAAGAGGTGAGTTTTCTGTTTCCCCACAGGCGTACACTATCATCTCTGTATTTAACTGCATGAAGATATCTATGGGCTTGTTGCCTTTCTCTGTTAAAGCTGTTGCTGAGGCTAAAGTGGCTCTGGCGAGACTCAAGGTTGGACTCATTCGCGGGTTTCTCTCAATCAAACTCAAAGATAACTTTCTCTCATTTAAAGAGTTCCTCCTTTTCCCTACAAATGTGAACCTTTGACCCCATTATCTGCTCTAATTAGGTATTGGTTTATAGGACATATTGGGATAGATGTGAATATTGTTCATATGTATAACTTATAAAGATAAGTGTGTGGAAAACATATTTTCACGTGCTGTAACTTGATTCTCTAAAGTGTATCAATCACGTCTTTTACATTGAATTCCTGATTTGCCTCTGCAGTACGATGCAAATAACAGAATATTTAATGATAATGCATCTCTACAGAAACTTATGTTGGTACAGAACCCCAAAGGTTATCTTACCCAGGATAAAAATATGGACTTGGCGCTGGTCATGGAAAAGGCCTCATTCTCTTGGAGCCTGCCAGATGACATGAACACCACTGAAAGACCACAAGATCCCTCTCAAAGCGCCACACACCAGTCACACTCCCAACCTTCAATCAGAAGCATCAGCTTCACTCTTTCAAAGGTGTGATATGAATATATTATAATGTGAGGCACTATATGTGTCCTGACACTACAAGAGACTAATTATTCTCTCTTTTCAATTATAGGGAAGTCTGCTAGGAGTGTGTGGCAGTGTTGGAAGTGGAAAAACCTCTTTGATATCAAGTATTCTTGAGCAGGTGTGGCACCACCTGTCTTTTCTACGTCCAAGACACATGTGATGAGGTGTGACTGACAGTATAATCGTTTATTCCTGCAGATGCATCTTGTGAGTGGGTCTGTATCAGCTAATGGAACATTTGCATATGTTTCCCAGCAAGCCTGGATATTCCACGGGACTGTAAGGGACAATATCCTCATGGGAGAACCATTTGACCAAACCAGGTAAAACTAGAGAACACCAAAAACAAAACATTCTTTGAACATTCTGTTGAAAAGCGTCGGGAGAGTTCACTTCTGCACAGTAAAATGATTACTAAAATATACAATCAAAAACAGGCAGTGCGGTTGCCAGAGTTTTACTTTTAAACCCACATCTGAAGTTACAGTATCACATTTTACCGGAGGTCAAATGCCAACACAAAGTCTATCATATTATCATCTTTATTGGCCAAAAGAGGAGAGCTTAGTGGATTATTTAGAGTGATAAACGGCACTAAACTGAACAAAGACGAAAACGTACAGTCATGTGCTAAAGCAATGAAATTACACATTAGCTACAATAGATCTTGATGAATCCTCTACAGCCTGACCTACATAAAAAGGTAAAAAGAAAACTTTCATGAAGATATAGTGATTTAAAAATAATCAAATATCATATGTGTAACACAAATTGAGCTGATGAAATATATCTCACAGTTAATGAGGTGTAGCAAATTAGCCATTTTAAATATTAATAATCAATTATAACTGGTTATAATTGATTATGAATATTTGGATCAGTTAATATAATTAACTTACTATCGTAAATTAATATTACAATCAATTAACCTGTTTGTCCCGTGAACACTCAGGATTAATTGTTTATTAACTCTAAGAAATGTTCATTTCCGGAGCATGGGAAATGTCTTTCTTCATTTACAGTACTACTAAGAGCAGTAACCAAAATCTAAACGATTAGTGACTCCAGTTATGAGCTTGAGACACGGACAACTTTACGTGTGACATGAACAAGATTTTATTAACTAGTCTAAACACTGAAACTACTCTAGCATACACACACATACATGCATACAGTTTACCAAGGGAAAGACAGCTGAAGCAGAATACAGGAAAGCAAGAAGTTATAGCATTGTTTGAAATTCAGCAGATCAACAGCCTTGAGCAAACCATCAGTTTAGTTCTAACACGCCCTTCCTTAAAAAAGGGGTAAGGATACTTAATGTATCAGATAATGAGACTAAGTTTGATACTTGCATGTCTCGCCCATTTGAATTAAACTGTCCTGATGCAATTTGTTGAGGCTCCAGTTGATCTTTGCTGATGTGGTCTTGATGAGAGAGAGCCAGTGGGAGTCAGAGAAACTCCTAGTTCAGCATCTTCTTCACGTCAGGATCCCAGAAAAGAGTAAGAGAGAGCTAAGAGCTGATCTTGGGGTTTTTAAAGTGTGAAGGAGTAACACCCTGTGGAGGAGTGTCAGAGCCAATGAGAAGATTTCCCTTTGGGGGGATATTTTTACGACCTATTGTTCAAGCAGGGCATTTGAATATGTAATTTGATTGGAAATTCCTTTGGGTCGTAAAACTCTTATCAGTCTCAATGTGTCCTGTAACAAGACACCACGTCCTGCCAGTGTGTTAGCTTCATTTGTGATGTTAGTTTTGGGGGAAGTTTCACAGGCCTTTGTTGGGAGAGTGAGTTTGCTGGATTATTCATTAAAGGCACACTATGTAGAAATTGTGTTTTTGTCAAACTGCTAGACCCCTAGAGTCGCTGTGGAATACTTGCAAATCGTAAATACTGGACTGGTCTAATTATCAACAATGGATGAATGAACAGCATCGTAAAAAAATGACATACTACAAGCAAGCGCTGCTACATAGAATACAAACAAGTTTACAAATAAGAGATTTATTTACTGGTCACTTCATGCGTTTTCTCAGATCGGATAGCTATCTGATTTATCAAAACGATTCCATTTACACCTGGTCACATAAATGTGTTTTTGCGAAACGGATTTAAATCCGATCTTCAATTCCCGCACTATATGCAGATTTAACGGATTGCACGTCACCGAAAGCAACAGATATGAGCTGCATTTTATTGATCATCAGCTAAAATTTCAAAATCAAAGACGGCAATAAGAGAGAGCGGCAACAGCCCTGGTAAGATCATTTCATTTCTTTACTTTTAATGATGATGATGATTGTGTGTTAAGCGTCTGCGACTTACTTTCACTGTGATTTGCGATAGTTTGCATATTGGTTTGATGAATTGACGCTCAGCTTCTCATCTGCGGTGATGCGTGTTCCAGTAGCGTCGTCATATCTGGCAATAACATATAGCCTATAACACGCTCTTACACGTTTTTTTTTTTTTTTTTTTTTTTTGCATTTTTGAGAGGACTACAATTTACAAATGTGGTTTCAACAATCAGATGCATTTACACTTGTCCAGTTTCGTCTGGAATGCGTCTCAGACCTCCTCCTGAAGTGGTTTGAGCAATTGGATTCAAATCCGTCTTGAATGCGTTTTGGAGGGCATTTACACCTGGTCTTTTCACGATCAGATAGCTATACGATCGAAGAAAACGCATGAAGTGGCCAGGTGTAAACAGCCCCCATGACAAAAACATACGCACGAAAGCCGAAAACAAACGCTGGTTGGCCTCTCCTCTCATGTCCAAATTTGAGGAAGTGGTGGGGGAAGTGCCATATGCCGTAAAGCAGTCGAATTTTGTAGTTATTTTTGTGCTCGGGTTACTACCCGAACCCTGAAGTTACATAGTGCCAGTAAAAGCGATACAGACCCCACCAGGCTATGGCAGACGTGTCATTCAACCTATTGTAAGTCGATGTAACATCACAAGGGTCTTGGAAATATATTATGAAGGTTGAAAAGCTACATAGTGTGCCTTTAAATAAATGAATAATTTGTGTGTGTCTGATTGGTCCAGACGCTACAGTGGTCACATTAAAAAAAGGTCCATGGTCTATTGTCAACAGTATGTTAGCAATGTGTGAGCTGTGCTCATACAGAAGTCAAGCGTTTTGTTGGTCAATGTGGCGAAATCTGAAATGACCCGTGAAAAATTCTTCAAACAACTGTATGTGCCTCTCTGATAGATGTAAATTTTATCTAAATAGTAAGCAGATCAATGTCATATTAGAGTGTAAAAGAGTAGTTTTGTATGAAACTTGACATTATTTCCCCATGGTAAGTGTGAATTTAGTGAGCAAAGACTCTTTAGACACCACTAACCCATTCGTCTTGAAATGGCAAGTTTTAATTAACCTCAGTGTCAGTCCTACTATGCTCCTATGAAGCTGCCCCTCACCTTTCAAACACATGTAATCTGCCAGATCCTGTTTTATAGCCATGAAGACAGTGAACCGTTTTATGGTGTGTTTTTTAATTGCTTGTAATGGGGTAAATTTCTGGCTCTGGTCACAGTCTCAGCTGCTTTAATCTGTCAAATTGTTGAACATTGATCCTTTGTACTGAGATGAACTGCTGCATCCTAAAGAAAAGCGGTTATGTGTTTGCTGTGTTTTAGATATGACCGTGTTATTCATGCCTGCTGTCTGAGACCTGATCTGGCAATACTTCCACATGGAGACCAGACAGAGGTCCGTTTCCACATACTCACCAACACTCTGATTAGATACTACTATTTGTTTTTTATTTTATTTAACCATTAAATGTTTATAATACTAAGGAGTACAGTTGAAAGGAATGCATATAACGTATGGGGATAATAATATAGCTTGTGTGTGTGTGTCAAGATTGGAGAGCGAGGTATTAATCTTTCAGGTGGGCAGAAGCAGAGAGTCAGTTTAGCCAGGGCGGTGTATTCTAACAGAGACATTTTCCTTTTGGATGATCCTCTGTCTGCTGTCGATGCGCACGTTGGGAAGCACATTTTTGAGGAATGCATCAAGAAAGAGCTGAAGGGCAAATCCATCATTCTGGTCACTCATCAGCTGCAGGTAATCTCTCTCACAACATAATCCATAATGTCAATCATTTACTTTGCAGGATTTTACTACTGCGGAGGTGTGGTCCCGAGATCGCTACTGCGCAGGTCTGGTCCGAAAACGCTAATGTGCAGGTCTGGTCCTGAGATCGCCACTGCGCAGGTCTGGTCCCGAGATCGCTACTGCGCAGGTCTGGTCCCGAGATCGCTACTGCGCAGGTCTGGTCCCGAGATCGCTACTGCGCAGGTCTGGTCCCGAGATCGCCACTGCGCAGGTCTGGTCCCGAGATCGCTACTGCGCAGGTCTGGTCCCGAGATCGCTACTGCGTGGGTGTGGTCTCGAGATCGCCACTGCGCGGGTCTGGTCCTGAGATCGCCACTGCGCAGGTCTGGTCCCGAGATCGCCACTGCGCAGGTCTGGTCCCGAGATCGCTACTGCGCAGGTCTGGTCCCGAGATCACTACTGCGCAGGTCTGGTCCCGAGATCACTACTGCGCAGGTCTGGTCCCGAGATCACTACTGCGCAGGTCTGGTCCCGAGATCGCTACTGCGCGGGTGTGGTCTCGAGATCGCCACTGCGCGGGTCTGGTCCTGAGATCGCTACTGCGCAGGTCTGGTCCTGAGATCGCCACTGCGCGGGTCTGGTCCTGAGATCGCCACTGCGCAGGTCTGGTCCCGAGATCGCTACTGCGCAGGTCTGGTCCCGAGATCGCTACTGCGCAGGTGTGGTCCCGAGATCGCCACTTGCCAGGTGTGGTCCCGAGATCGCCACTGCGCAGGTCTGGTCCCGAGATCGCTACTGCGCAGGTCTGGTCCCGAGATCGCCACTGCGCAGGTCTGGTCCCAAGATCGCTACTGCGCAGGTCTGGTCCCGAGATCGCTACTGCGCAGGTCTGGTCCTGAGATCGCTACTGCGCAGGTCTGGTCCCGAGATCGCTACTGCGCAGGTCTGGTCCCGAGATCGCTACTGCGCAGGTCTGGTCCCGAGATCGCTACTGCGCAGGTCTGGTCCTGAGAGCGCTACTGCGCAGGTCTGGTCCTGAGAGCGCTACTGCGCAGGTCTGGTCCCGAGATCGCTACTGCGCAGGTCTGGTCCCGAGAGCGCTACTGTGCAGGTCTGGTCCCGAGATCGCTACTGCGCAGGTCTGGTCCCGAGATCGCTACTGCGCATGTCTGGTCCTGAGAGCGCTACTGCGCAGGTCTGGTCCCGAGATCGCTACTGCGCAGGTCTGGTCCCGAGATCGCTACTGCGCAGGTCTGGTCCTGAGAGCGCTACTGTGCAGGTCTGGTCCCGAGATCGCTACTGCACAGGTCTGGTTCCGAGATCGCCACTGCGCAGGTCTGGTCCCGAGATCGCTACTGCGCAGGTCTGGTCCCGAGAACGCTAATGTGCAGGTCTGGTCCCGAGATCGCTTCTGTGCAGGTCTGGTCCTGAGATCGCCACTGTGCAGGTCTGGTCCCGAGAATGCTAATTTGCAGGTCTGGTCCCCAGATCGTTACTGCGCAGGTGTGGTCCCGAGATCGCTACTGCGCAGGTCTGGTCCCGAGAACGCTAATGTGGACGGCGCAGGTCTGGTCCCGAGAACGCTAATGTGCAGGTGTGGTCCCGATAACGCTAATGTGCAGGTCTGGTCCTGAGAACGCTGATGTGCAGGTCTGGTCCCCAGATCGCTTCTGCGCAGGTCTGGTCCCGATAACGCTAATGTGCAGGTCTGGTCCCGATAACGCTAATGTGCAGGTCTGGTCCCGATAACGCTGATGTGCAGGTCTGGTCCCGAGATCGCTACTGTGCAGGTCTGGTCCCGAGAACGCTAATGTGCAGGTCTGGTCCTGAGATCGCTACTGCGCTGGTCTGGTCCTGAGAACGCTATTGTGGACGGCGCAGGTCTGGTACCGGTCCCGAGATCGCTAATGTGCAGGTCTGGTCCCGAGATCGCTACTGCACTGGACTGGTCCCGAGAACGCTAATGTGCAGGTCTGATCCCGAGATCGCTACTGCACTGGACTGGTCCCGAGATCGCTACTGCGCTGGTCTGGTCCCGAGAACGCTAATGTGCAGTTCTGGTCCCGAGATCGCTACTGCACTGGACTGGTCCCGAGATCGCTACTGCACTGGACTGGTCCCGAGATCGCTACTGCGCAGGTCTGGTCCTGAGAACGCTAATGTGGACGGTGCAGGTCTGGTACCGGTCCCGAGATCGCTAATGTGCAGGTCTGGTCCCGAGATCGCTACTGCACTGGACTGGTCCCGAGATCGCTACTGCACTGGACTGGTCCCGAGATCGCTACTGCACTGGACTGGTCCCGAGATCGCTACTGCACTGGACTGGTCCCGAGAACGCTAATGTGGACGGCGCAGGTCTGGTCCCGAGATCGCTACTGTGTACTGCACAGACTCAAGCCCCAAGATGTCAGCACCATATCGGGACACTGGCAGCTTCACTACTCACCAATGGAAGAGAGCAAAGGGGCGTTGTCCATCTTTTTTTACAGTCTATGACAGGGTTCACCAATCTCGGTCCTGGAGGGCCACTGTCCTGCAGAGTTTAGCTCCAACCAGCTCCAACACTCCTGTTTAAAAGTTTCTAGTATGCCTAGTGAGACCTTGATTAGCTGGTTCAGGTGTGTTTAATTGGGGTTGGAGCTAAACTCTGCAGGACAGTGGCCCTCCAGGACCGAGATTGGTGAACCCTGGTCTATGATATCGACCAATCAGAGTTTTTCAACCGCGGAAAGGGGTCAATAAAACAGCTGGAGAACAATTATGTCACATTACATGTACCTCAGGAAAGCCATTTAATGACCATAATATAGGCTATAGCATGTTAGTTGGCTAGGGAAAAAAAAGAGCTATGGAGAATATTTTGTTAAATATGTGTACTATATTACATATTTATTATATTTTTACTTGTATCATTAAATAAAGTTGTTATTGTAATAAAAAAAAAAACGCATGACATTTAATTTGAGTTATTTGTAATCTTAAATAATACTGCCAGCTGATAGGGCTGTCTGTATGTTTACAGCATTATGTGAGTTTTTTTTTTTTTTTTTTTTTAGAAAATTTAACACCTATCTTGTGTACCTAATATTTATCCAAATGAGTCAATATTAAATCAAATCACAAGAATTGAATGGAAATCGTTAAATTTGTGTCAAGCAATAATAAAAAAAGCGTAGCTTACCAGAAATTGTACCATGTAAACATTGTAACATTGTAACCTAATAAAATTCAGTTTAGTTACTAAAATGTTTTGACAATCATAATACACTTATTGTGATGCAAAATTATAAAAAAAAAATACTCAAAAGTTGGCAGCTATAGATGTGTATGTGTCCTCAGCTGCTCCGCTCTGTTGTGTTTGCAGTATTTGGAGTTTTGTGATGAGGAGGTGTTGTTGGATAATGGGGAGATAATGGAGGCAGGCACTCACAGTGATCTGATGAAAGCTAAAGGACACTACGCTCATCTCATTAACAACATCCAGAGCAACGTAACCACTCTCGATTACTTTACACATGACATGAGCCATTCAAACACTACAACTCATTTACTCCGACACATTTCCTCTTATTTTTCACTTTTGGATCGTATAGGAAAGTACAGAAGCTGATTCCAACACACACACTGAACACAATGACTCTAAACAGACCATTGCAGATGAGCCCAGAGTCAACGGCATAGAAAACCCAGGTTAGTGGATGAATGTGTTATCTCAGGGTGTTATCTCATTTTGGATCTCTTTAGGAGCTGACCAAGTGTAAACTTTTTCAAGCAGTCCTTTTAAATAAATGATTATTTTTCAAATATATATATATATATTTGAATGATTTAAAAAAATATATGTTTTCATTATTAACTGCAGTGACTTTTCCTGACATCATTTTATTTTGTAATAAATTAAAAAAGACAAAATTCTTCACTATGCAAATATGTAATTTATTTATACATTTTTGCAATATCACAATTATTTAATATAATTAAATAGCTGAACATAATTAATAATAATTGAATTATAAAGAAATGTTTATCAAAGCAAAGCATGACGGCTTCCATAGAAGTTCTATAAGCACCTTTACGTTTAGCGTGAACATTTTAAGCACATCATTTTGTGTTACAGATGTGAGCCAAATCACCTAACTTGATAGCCTTTGGAGGAATTACATACATATGCAATCCCTACATCTTCCAAATATTAAATGTAATGATCATGCATTTGTGGCAATCTGGGTTTCAAGTGTTTACTACAATGCCAATTATGGCACTAAACCGACTACGCCACCCCGGAAATGGGCCGGGGACCCACAGTTACATAACTGTAAAGCACACAGATTCGCAGTGGCTGAGTCAGATATCAGACAATGGATACACGGTTCACAGATTTTATTCAATTCGAACAATAAAATACAAACTGATATCTTTTGAATATACAAACATTAAAGAAAGGAGAATGCATCAGTCATGGAGCATGCTACACAAACACACACACACACACACACACACACACACACACACACACACACACACACACACACACACACACACACACACACACATTACCACTTCAGAATTGGGGAGTTCATATTGCCTATCCAATAAACACAGCAACTACTCGTGCTCTCACACAACACCAAATTCACCCGCTGTGAACACTGCGGATCGATAGCCGAACCACCACCACACACAGAGGACTCTGGCTAATCTGGAACCCCAGTTCTGAGTAGAAGAGAAGACAATATAATACAAACAAACACACAAACTAAGTCCATGTAGCCTAATGGTCTATCAGTTACACTTGTCACGTGCTACCAGAAAGAATCAGTTTGTCAAAATAATGCAATCGTTCACTGGCTGATACTAGTTAACTCTGTCTGCCCAGCGGCCGTCCTATAAAAATGTATTCTCAGACTGCAACACAATAGAATACTCAATACTTTGCACTCGATGGTGTGCAAATTGTGGCCTCATATTGACAAATAGTTGTTCGACATGTCTAACATACTCCTCAGCCAAACACTCCTGGACATAAACACGGTGCATAAAGACGCGCTTAATGAGATGTCAATCTCATCTCCTTTTATACTCACTGAACGCACCGTATCCGCCCCTAATCACTCTCGTAATTGATCGCATCACCACACATTCATAAGCAATTCATCCTCTTCACTGTAAAAAAAAAAAAGTTGAGAAAACTTAAAAGTTTAAGGCAACCAGCTGCAGGACATTTTTGAGTTTTCTCAACTTACGTGTTTGAGTTATCTCAACTTTTCTCAACTTTTTTCATGTTAAATAGTTGAATAAACTTTAAAAACTGAATTTGTCATACAAAACGTAAGTTGGATTTTTTACAGTGTGTGCTCTTTTGGTGAGACAAACATCTGCTAACATACATCTATCTTTCTTTTATCTTTCTAGCTTTTGAAATGTCTGATGAGAAACATGTAACCAATGAATTACCCAAAGACTCCACAGAAACAAGAGGTAGATGTATAAACATCTTCACAATATATTATTATGAATAAGTCCATAATGTTCACTCAGTGTGTTCAGTTTAATCTGATTTATAAGTGTGTGTGATTGATTGATTGATTGATTGATTGATTGATTGATTGATTGATTCAGGGAAAGAGGATCAGTTGGTAACACAAGAAGTGTCCCTTGAAGGTTCAGTTACGTGGAGCAGTGGTTCCCAACAGGGGGGTCGCGGCCCACAAGGGGGCCTCAGCGAGCTCTGTGGGGGGTCGCGTCATATTTTGAATAGTTTTGAGCAATGAGCATTAAATAAAAGTCCTTAACTTTTTTCTGTTCAAAATTTACAAAATGTATATAATGAGCGAGTTCATCATGAATCCATTTTCCAATCCGTGTTTTTGTCTTATCCTAAACCACTATGGTACACCTATGATAAGTGTTTACATTGGGACTATTTCACACTGGTTCGGATCGCTGCAGCTGCGGAGTAGCCTAGTACCTGCGTGACCCGTCATAGACGTACACAGAGAGAAGTAGTTCCGGCTACAATGTTCTTCCGAAAGACGCATTATTCTGTTAATAAACGCATGTTTATTATCACTCGTTATAGCGCCAAAAGCGTCAAAAATAAAGCCTCACAAATAACATGCAAGTATTGAGGTCCCAGACAGCAGTCATTTAGTAATAGCCTATATATATATATATATATATATATATATATTTTTTTTTTTTTACCTACACCTACCTGAATATTTTTGTTATTGCATTTCAAATAGGGCCACTTTATAGGCTACTCCTAGGCTTACGTTTTTAAATTACAAAGGGCCTACTGATGTTTTTGTTATTGTATTTTCAATATTATAGGCTATTATTTGTTCATAAACATATCTGGTTGTAGTAAACATACCGTTTGCTTGAAAACAACATATTCTGTCATCCTTGCTGCAAGTTTACAAGAGCGATAATATCATTAAATGTGAACTTGTGAAGGGGGGCCCTAAAATATTTTCTTGGGAAAAAGGGGGTCTCAGACAAAAAAAGGTTGGGAACCACTGACGTGGAGGACTTACCACCAATACTGCAAAGCTGCTGGAGGTTTCTGTTCTTTGCTGTCTCTCTCCATCTCGTCTCTCTGTCCGTATGTTATAAACGCTGTAACACTGTTTCACATTCTGTCTTTCTCTTTACTTCTATCTCTGTAGGGTATACACTGCTGGCAGTTGTTATACTTGTCTTCACTCTTCATGTGGGATCGACTGCTTTCAGCAATTGGTGGCTCAGTTACTGGTTAGAACAGGGATCAGGGGTAAACACACACACACACACACACACACACACACACACACACACACACACACACACACACACACACACACTCATCTGACTCATCAAGACCTTACCATCCCTTTTCAAACTGTTTTCTCTCTGTGTTCTTGTAGAACAATTCCAGTCCTAACCTAACAGCAAACAGCGGTGATATCTCAGAGAATCCAGACCTGCCATTCTACCAAATGATTTATGGCATTATTATTGTTGCCATGGTCCTGCTGAGTGTTGCCAAGGCCTACACCTTCACTAAAGTCACTCTGCATGCCTCTTCCAAACTCCACGACACAATGTTCAAACGGGTAAGATTAGCAGATTTACACTCCCTGAATTTTTGCGTTTAGATCATATTATTCACAACCGTTTTGACCCAAAGGCCCACGCAAATGTCTAAAAAAAAAAAAAAAAAAACAGTAGACATCAGTATCACTACTGATCAGTAATCATTCATAGTGCATTGTAAAAAGATGCCATTAAAACAGATATTTAAAATAAACCATCTTTGTTTTTTCTACATTATTTTGGAGATTCAATGTGAAAGTATTACAATATAAAAAAAAAAAAAAAAAAAAACTGCAATGTTAGGTATGATTAATCTCGATAATAATTAATTACAGAAAAAATGTTTTTAAATAATCTTTTTAATCATTTGACATATATATATATATATATATATATATATATATATATATATATATATAATTTATTTTATTTATTTATTTCATATATTCTTTTTTTCAGATATGTACATGGTGTATTTTTAATGTTTATTTTAATGTTTGTTTTATTATTATTATTATTATTATTAGTAGTAGTAGTAGTATTATAATTATTAATAATAATAATAATAATAATAATATATTAGTGATATATTAGATTAACATGATTCATTTTGTGATTCCAGAAGTTTAAAAAAACTGAACTGTTCTTTAAAAAAAAAAGTTATCTTAATTTTATTTTTTATTTTATCATAATTTTAATTTAGATTAGAGAGAGATTGTTTTACTATATTAATAATAATTTATTAACTTAAATAATTTGTATTCATCCTGCAGCCTCTTGGTTGACACAAACTCCTTTTTGATTGTAAGTGATGACGTTTAATAGGACAGTTTGTTTAGTGAGCATTGTGCTACTGTTTGTTCAGTAAAATGAAAACCATTTGAGAAGAATTTTGATACGACTATATTTTTCATCAGATCCTTGGCAGCCCAATGAGTTTTTTCGACACGACTCCAACCGGCCGCCTGGTGAACCGCTTCAGTAAAGACCAAGATGAGGTTGACGCAGTCTTGCCGTACAACATGGAGAACTTTCTGCAGTTCTGTCTGATCGTGACCTTCACCATTCTCATCATCTGCGCAGTATTCCCATTCCTCCTGATCGCCGTGGTGGTTCTCGGACTCATCTTCGCCTCAATCCTATAGTAAGACACGAACATCGCACCTTAACATCATAAGATGTGTTTTTGATCAGAAGTGGAATATAAAGATTACAATCACAGATTCATGCCGTTTTCTTTTGCCCTAGTGTTTTCCAAAGGAGCATTCGTCAGATGAAGAGGATGGAGAATGTGAGCCGTTCTCCCTGGATCTCCCTCACCACCTCTACCATACAGGGACTCGGCACCATCCATGCCTATGACAAAAGAAAGCAGTACGTTGAACGGTAAGATATTACTGTCTTTCTTTCTTAACATATTTAAGAAAGACATTACATGTTGCACTTGAAATGAGTGACCCTCATGAATCATTCCCCAGTAATTATCCTAAGCTATAACACACAAGCAGAAGTGTTAATATTTAGACCAACAATACGATTACGAGTGTGATTATTAACAGCTTCTATGCAACAGTCTAATCAACAAGAAGTTAATATTGAAACTGAAATTGAATTGCAACACAATAAAACACAATTCTTTGTTTTCCTCCACCAATGAAACTCCACCAAATTCCTGAATGAAACTACTTTTGACTGAATCAGTTGAATCACTCCTGATGTAATGTTGTAACCTGCAAAAAGAGTCCCAGTGCTGTTTGACCGTATACTGTCAAACAAGGATCAGAACTAACTGTTGTATCGTTTTAAATTACATTTAGGCCATGCAAACTGTGGCTTTTAAAGGAACACTCGACCGTTTTTTCATATTAAACTGTTATTCCCTTAACTAATTAACTAAGACGAGTTGATGCATACCTCTCTCGTCTCAGTGCGTGCTAACTTCTAACTTCATCTCTGTTTGATCCCTAATGAATGAACTGGGCTAAGCTAAGTGCTAGCAAAGTTTCGCCGCGCGATTGAGTGCACGCACTGAGATGAGAGAGGTATGCATCAACTCGTCTTAGTTAAGGGAATAACATAGTTTAATATGAAAAAACGGTGGAGTGTTCCTTTAAAGAGAACTCGGTACGAAATATTTTTTTCTCTTCACGCAAAGCCAACACTAATAAGCTCAGAGCCTACGTTGCCCCCACAAATGTAGCAAACATCCAATGAATTCAAAGCCTCAAATTGTTTGTGTTTCCAATAACAGGTTTAAGACGCTGAGTGACATCAACTCAAACCACTTCCTGCTGTTTAACTGTGGGACTCGCTGGCTGTCGTTTTGGCTAGGCTTCCTGTCCGCTACTGTGACTCTAATGGTGGCACTGTTCATAGTGCTCAGCCCCAATGAGGCCATAAACCCTTCTCTAAAGGGCCTGGCCTTATCTGACACGATACAGGTAACTCTCACAGCTAGACTAAAGGGCTGTTTACACCTGGCCACTTCATGCGTTTTCTCAGATCGGATAGCTATCCGATCGTGAAAAGACCAGGTGTAAATGCCCTCCGAAACGCATTCGAGACGGATTTGAATCTGATCGCTCAAACCACTTCAGGAGGAGATCTGAGACGCATTCCAGACGAAACTGGACAAGTGTAAATGCATCTGGTTGTTGAAACCACATATGTAAATTTTACTCCTCCCAAAAAATGCTAAAAAAATAAACATGTGAGAGCGTGTTATATGCTATATGTAATGTTATAGCCAGATATGACGACGCTACTGGAACACGCTGAACTTTATTCACTAAGCCAACGTGCAATCTATCGCAAATCACAGTGAAAGTCTGAAAGTCTTAACACAATCATCATCATTAAAAGTAAAGAAACAAAATGATCTTACCAGGGCTGTTGTCACTCTCTCTCTTATTGCGGTCTTTGATTTTGAAATTTTTAGCTGATGGTCTATAAAATGCAGCTCATATCTGTTGCTTTCGGTGACACGCACTCCATTAAATCTGCATATAGCATGGGAATTAAAGATCGAATTTATATCCATTTTGCAAAAACACATTTATGTGACCAGGTGTAAATGGAAACGCTTTGATAAATCAGATAGCTATCCGATCTGAGAAAACATGAAGTGGCCAGGTGTAAACGGCCCCTAAAACAGTAGGCGAACAACTGAAGGATATCTGAGCACTTTGTGTTCATGCCGTTTCAGCTGACTGGAGTCCTTCAGTTTGTGGTGAGATTGTCCACTGAGCTGGAGGCGAAGTTCACCAGTGTAGAGAGACTGCTGGAGTATATTACGGTAAGAGACAAACATTAGGTCAACCTTCGGGTCATCATGCATTCATATTCAGTTTTGCCAGTAATGTAGCAGATTGAATATAGTTTTAATGCATCACTGCTTCATTGTGTGCTGCAGAGTTGTGTATCAGAGGGTCCACGAAGTGTCAAAGGTGCTCACGTCCCCGCCGGCTGGCCACAGGAGGGCGCCATTACCTTTAAAAACTACAGTATGAGATACAGGGACAACACGCCCATGGTCCTCAGTAATCTCCACGTTCATATTAATCCAGGGGAAAAGCTTGGCATTGTGGGACGTACTGGCTCTGGTGAGAGAGAACATGTTCTATTCAAAGCTTAATTTTATGTTATTAAATGTTATGAATCATTTCCTCTTATTGATATAAGTTCAGATTGACGTAGTAATGCATAATGGATTAAATTAAGAGATGGGGAATCAATGTTAAAGTCGTCATTCTAAAGTATTCTTTAGCAAATGTGGCCGCCATCATAATGCATAAAGTAGCTAGTGCATTTCAGTAACGTCATGTAATATAAATGAGGATTTTCTGCATCTCCTATAGTTTCGCTCATTGCCGCTCTCTTTCTGATTCAGGGAAGTCCTCTCTGGGCGTGGCGTTGTTCCGACTGGCAGAGCCGGCTGAGGGCACTATTCTGATAGATGATGTGGACATCTGCAAGCTGGGCCTGAAAGATCTTCGCAGCCAACTGTCCGTCATCCCACAGGATCCTGTACTCTTCATCGGCACTGTCAGGTGACCTCTCACCGACCAACTCTACACTTCTACTCGCTACGTCACGATGATTCAATTTACTTTACTCCTTTTTTATGCACAATAAATACTTATTCTAGCAGTCTTATTCACTAAAAATGACCTGAACTGAAATAAGGCAACACTCATTGTGTGATCTCGAAAAATAAAATGGCAATTATCCTCGATACTCATAACCTCAATCTGTGTACATTTTTGTGTATTGTATTCTTGTACATGTTGTAATGTGCAGATTGAAGAACTGTGCCTTTAATGTGTGTGTGTGTGTGTGTGTGTGTGTGTGTGTGTGTGTGTGTGTGTGTGTGTGATTTACTGTGTGTAGATATAACCTAGACCCGTTTAACAACTACAAAGATGAGGAGCTCTGGCTGGCGTTAGAAAAGACCTTCATGAAGGACACGGTAAAGACTCACTCTACACAAGCCATACTGGATATAGTTTTGATTATGTTTCAAGTACGTACTTCTCTAGATCTTGTGTCAGAGGGCTTCTCCAAATATGTTCCTCATTTTTCAAATAGTAGAACACAGCCTGAATGCTCATTCTTTTTCAGACTTGATCAACATTACCTGTTTTAAGTAATGATACACTTCTTTCACTGTATATGATCAAGTTCAGGTGATCAGCGGGGTGCCATAGTTTCATTATTTCAACACTCATGGTTTCTACTAGGAGCAGCTCAAACATCATAAAGTTAATCTAGCCTTTTATGTGAGGATATCATTTATTGAGAGAGCAAAAAAGAAAGAAACACACAATATAAGAGTGTGTAGTAAAAGTAATAAGTTACTGTGAGCTGCACTATAGTGGTGAAACAGACGTAACATCTGCTTAAATTCTTCTCCGTACCTTTCACACTTTGGTCCACGGTAACATAAAAAAGAAAGGAAAAACAGTAATTGAATATAATGGTCATAGTATATAAAATAAACACTCAAGCATTCAGGTGTTATCCGCACTTCTCTTTCTCTCTCTTGCAGATTGCTAAGTTGCCAGAGAAGTTACACTCTCCAGTAGTGGAGAACGGAGAGAACTTCTCAGTTGGAGAGCGGCAGCTCATGTGTATGGCCAGAGCGCTGCTCCGTAAGTCCAAAGTAAGACTACAAAACACACACCAGAATCTAGGGATGCACCGATCCGATACTGCCATTTTTGCCGGGTCGGGTATCGGTCAGACGAGGCCGATCCAAATCCGATATTGTGCGTATACTATTCGGTGTTATTGTTAAGCCCCACAAAAGGCACACAAACACTATAAAGCACCATAGGTTTGTTTTCGTGCACAATAGTATAAGTGTTCTGAAGCAATTATATAGTATAATGTGAGATAGAAAATAATATTTAAGTCGTTAAATTCAAAATCACGTAAACGTTTCCCTCAGCTGCGGCTGTCAATCATTCAGCATCAAACAGCGCGTTGCGTTCGGTTACGACAGTTAACACGATGAAACTCTCTCCAAGATGATTCAATGTTACTATTATACTTGATCTGTAGATAAAGGTCTATGGTTTCGCATAAAAGTTTGTTTTCAAAAGGAATATTCCCCACGATCAACGTCAATGCTGTCATGTTTGACCGAATCATTTCACACACCAGACTGCTTTATAAACGAGGGTCTAAGCTGGTTTTGCTAAGAAGCTGCTCCTGAAAAAAAGATCAGTACCAACTATTCGTGTTCCTGCTGAACCTCCAGAAGAACTGAAGTGAGTGTAACGTTTTATTAACCTTTATATTAATCTTGTATTAATCTTTGCAAATCGCTTGCTGAACGCTTCACGATGAATCCCTGGTTTACAGTCAGGGTACATTATGGCATGTTTTCTATGTACGACGTTCTCAATATAATTCATAATACCACGTTTATAATGAACAATGCGTTATGGTTAATGTGTTATTGTGTTAGAAACGGTGTACGCACAGAACAGAGGGGCGGGGTGAGCAAAGCTCATTATCATTTAAAGCCAATGCACTGAAACGGCATGCTGAAAACAGAGCTGTTTTTGACCAGGTAAAATTAGTGTTTTCTTACAATACTAATGAGAATTTTTAATTAAAGTATATTACAAACTTTTAATTTAGACCCTAAATAATCATATTAGCTTGTACAAAAATGACATTATATGACCCCTTTAAAACAGTTAAAAGGAAATGCTGAATAGACTATTGTATAGATAGATACTGTATAATACACTACGCATCGATATGTATTGTCTTTGTGCTTTAAACTTTTCAATGCGGACTCGACGCGCTGCGCGCTGACTCATGTTGCTTCAAGCGCATCATTCTGACACGCTCGGGATGCGCATAAAATGGTATCGGTGCATCCCTACCAGAATCCCTTGCTCTTAACAGGGTCTGATAAAGTCGTGTTCATAGATCATTCTATTGGATGAGGCGACGGCGTCTATAGACTCCGAGACTGACGGCATGATCCAGCGCACCATCAGAGAGGGTTTCCAGCACTGCACAGTGCTCACAATCGCCCACAGGATTAACACCGTGTTGGAGAGTGACCGCATACTCGTCATGGAGCAGGGCAAGGTAATCCACTACTTTTTAATATATAAAGTGACATTACATTCAACTAAATACAGTACATTACTGTCTGATAGCATTATTGAAGACCTCTATTCCCCTTGTGTAGCAACGCATAAGCTATTTTCTGTGATGTTGTGGGCACTACTGATTCATTTGCAGCTAATAACCGGAAGAATAACAGAATGCTGTAAATGGTAAAATGATTATGATTATAAATTAAAATAATATTATGACAAATATCAGTTTGCTATGGAAGCTTGTTTACGCCACTGAATAATAAATAAATAATAATAATTGCGACTTTTTATCTCACAATTCTGACTTTTTTTCTCACTATTGCGATATATCAAGTCAGAATTGTGAGAAATAAAGTCGCAATTCTGAGAAATAAAGTTGCAATTGCGAGATATAAAGTCAGAATTGCATGATATAAAGTCGCAATTGCGTGTTATAAAGTCAGAATTGTGAGATATAAAGTCGCAATTGCATGTTATAAAGTCAGAATTGTGAGATATAAAGTCGCAATTGCATGTTATAAAGTCATAATTGTGAGATATAAACTATTCTGAGGTAAAAAAAAAGGTCGTTTTATATCTGACAATTCTGAGAAAAGATGTCAGAATTGCGAGATATAAAACTGCAATTATGTGTTATAAAGTCAGAATTGCGTGATATAAAGTCGCAATTGCGAGAAAAAAAGTCTGAATTCTTACTATAAGACGCAATTGCGACTTTATTTCACGCAATTCTGACTTTATGTCTCGCAATTCTGAGAAATAAAGTCAGAATTGCGAGATTTAAACTCGCAATTGTGAGATAAAAAGTCGCAATGATCTTTTAAAATGTTTTATTTAGTGGCGGAAACAAGCTTCCATAGTTTGCAGCATAACAGGCAGTTTTTGTACAGCAGCTAAACTAAATGGAAGTGGATGAGAACGGAAACCTCGACACAATCGCTCTTGCATTAAGAGTGAGGTGAACATAAGCCCTGTTGTGTTTTCTCCAGGTGGTGGAGTTTGACCCGCCGCAGGACCTGATACAGAGGCCGGACTCTCGGTTTGCCTCTCTTCTAGCAGCAGCTAATCGAGCCAACTCGTGAAGCGCTCGGAAACATTCTCACAGAATGCAGGATTCGATCGATACCGGAAGTGGTTCACCACATCTATATGTGGGTCAATGACGTGACGGGTCTTTTTTTTTTTTTGTCCAAAGGCCTTAATAATAAAAAAAAAACAAATATATAACATCCAACATATGTAAGGTGGTACAACTTGATCTCTTTTACTGAGTCCAAAAGGTTTTAATTATATTTTACTACATATAAAGGTATTTTAAAGATTTTGAAGTGTCAAAAGGTAATTCGGTAAAACCGATATCGTAAATATTTAAATGGAATAATATTGTTTTTAATAACTAAATGAACTACAATAATACAAATATAAAGCAGATAATGCTCTTTTTTTTACATTTCCCCTTTTCTCCTTTCCCTGTGCAATGTTTTACTTGAATATGTTGGAGTGTTTAGAGTAGTCCAATAAATGATTACATTTATGAGATCAGTGATAATTTTTACACACTATATATACTATTTCAACATCAATGTCAAATCAGTTTTTAACTTTCAAATCAGTGGTTAAACCGAATGACTTTTTTGGTGACATTTTTTCCATCTTGTAAAAACAGTGTTAATTGATTGTACAAACCACAAAATCTTATTGTTAACACCTAGGTAAACAAAAAAAATGGTTTCAAATATAGTTATATCTCCATTCTATTTTTTTACGCTTTTAAAAACTTTATTCGTCAATGACCCATGTACATGACTCTCGCAGAATGTGTGTGTGACCTTATAAGCTATCACTAATATGAAGAATACAGCATAGCACGCTGCCACACTTCTCTTCAACATTACATTTACAGGTAGCCTAAAAGCACATGGATTTGCACTTTTTTTATTCCAGTCAACTGAATCTTTTAAATATTCAGAGGGCTCTGCACATTTTTGTTCATGTGCGTTATATGTCATATTTTGTCATTTAGACACAACAGTTACAGACTAAGCTTTAAATGTTCTCAGTTTTTATTTGATTGTTTGTGCATGTATTGCGCTTTGATATTATATCAGTTTCACACATAATAAAGTCTCGTTTCTGTCTTGTACTGTATATAAGGCTTGTATGCTTCTAAGAACTTTGGAGGTGAGTCCGTGTGTGTTTCTCATCTTGGACGCCAGCTGTGTCTCTCCTCCTCCAGCACCAGAGTTTACTGGGCCACGGTTACTCACTGGAGACACTAACTGATAAAATGTTGAAATTTCAGCATCGGCGTGCATCTCAGACTGATGAGGGATCGAGGGAATTATTATAACTCAGTGAAGAGACGGCGTGAAAGACATTAATCAGATATCAGTGAATTTTTAATGCTTGTGTCCTTCAACTTATGCAGTGATGCTCATTCACCCAAAAGATGCATCATTTTGAAAACAGAGAGACTTTCTTTCAAAGACGCTTGTGTTTTAAAGTGTTTTTTGTTGTTGTTGTTGTTGTTGTTGTTGTTGTATTTATAATTTTAAGAGGTGCAACATCTTATCTAAACACTTAAAAACGCGTATGTGTATATATATATATATATATATATATATATATATATATATATATATAATGTAGGCCTATATATATATATATATATATATATAGGCCTACATTTTATATGAAACTGTGACCTGTGAATCTACAATTTAAAATATTTGCAGATAATAAATGTAATGAATTTAAGACCTATTTATGCGTCTTTGTTGTGTTTGTTTGTTTGTAAATAATGTTCTGTTATGTTGAGAATAAGAGTTTGTGTGTTGGAGTTTTGAGGGTCACCTGTGGATTGAATTGTAGAGCACCTCCTAGTGCTCCAATAATAGGATATTCCAGAAACAAAAAAAAAGCTACTACACTTTACTGTAATATTAAATATTACTGAAAGTTATATTACATAATTAAATAATTAATTTCAAAAGTCCAAAAAAGTACATACTGTCATATTAAGAATATTTATGTCAGGAATATTGTAAACTACAGCAATTTAAAAAAAGAAAAGAAAAAAAATTGGCTGTTGGGAGTTGATTTGTGCTGATTTGTGTGTAAGATCTTGAATGAAATAAAGAATTTTTGTTTGCATTTACAGAGATGTCGACAGATCTAACATAGGCCTATCCTCCTGAGATTCAGACATATCTGACCTCTATAGAGTAGCCTAGGAATAAACATTTTTATATTTATCTAAGATCACAATTGTTACATTTGTAAAATCGATTTGTCTGATATGAATGGTCAGTATATTTTATAGGCTTTATAATATTTATATACTATGATATATAATATTTAGGCATAGGCCTACAAAAGCAGATAGGGTTGCAGTTTTTGCTGAATTTGAATGTATGGTAAAGCGTATTTCTATGGAATATGAGACATTGTGTGTTCCTGAAACTTCCGTTTTAATGGGAGATGGAGAAAAAATATGTGGAATATCTTGTGCTTTTCCGAATTAGCCGTCATTAGCATGCCCGGTTTGTTAATAATAGCCTCTGCTACTTTATTTAACTTTAATAAAACACCGCACATAACTTTCCAAATCAGCCATTGCAATAATCAAATGTGGACTAGAGGATACAATCGAAGCATAAGAAGTTAAACTAAGGTAAGAAAAACACAAATGTGTTAAAACGTGTCTACACCATAGACTGGTCTACACACGAAAACAACACGTTGGGAAGACGATCGGTTACTCGCACTTCGACCGGTCGCCATAGGAACGCGTTAACAACACGTGAGCACATGTAGTAAGCAATAATTGTGGCCAACGTGTTTTGAAGAAAAACATTTATTTCATAATGTGATTCTACGCCATACGCGGCGTTCTCTCACGGCCATCCGCCTCGTCCTGTTTATTGTGTACCAAATATTGAGGCCTCTGTGTTCGGGTGAGTACAGTGTTACTTCTATTATGTAGATATACACTCACCTAAAGGATTATTAGGAACACCTGTTCAATTTCTCATTAATGCAATTATCTAATCAACCAATCACATGGCAGTTGCTTCAATGCATTTAGGGGTGTGGTCCTGGTCAAGACAATCTCCTGAACTCCAAACTGAATGTCAGAATGGGAAAGAAAGGTGATTTAAGCAATTTTGAGCGTGGCATGGTTGTTGGTGCCAGACGGGCCGGTCTGAGTATTTCACAATCTGCTCAGTTACTGGGATTTTCACGCACAACCATTTCTAGGGTTTGTAAACTGTTGATTTTGTCTAAAAACTTTTGGATTACATGAAGAGACCGTTATGTTGAAAGAATCCAGTTAATTTTTATGTTCGTGTGGAAATACTGGATGTGGTCAGGTTTTTTTTTTTTTATTCACCGGAAAGTTCCATTGATGGCGAGCTACCCAATCAAACACTAGGAGATGAGGAGAAGAAAGTTATCAAGAGGACAACAGAGACTGAAATAAAGTTTGTTCACAAATCTGTTTTTATAACAGTAAAATCTCTTTTCATCTAGTCGCGATGTTATATTGTGTCAAGTTTATCAAAATATAACTGATAAAAACGTAGACCCCACTACATTGGTATAAGCTTAATGAAAAGGAGGATTGATAGAGATGTGTAGGTGGCTGGCTTGAAAACCAGTGGAGGTGTCGGTAAGAACAATCCAGTCTAGTCACTTCAATTACACGGCATCTTTCTTTATTAGGAATGTATGTGTGTGAGCGTGTGATTTATGGTCAAATACACACACGCAGGGAAAAACAAAGGAAGAACTCAGTCCTCTGCACAGTGCATCCATGTGCACCAGAATGAAGGTGCTGTGGGCACAGGTGCAATTTATAAGGCCTGATAGTGTCCTAATTGGCTTGAGATTAGGTGGGTGGAGCTAAAACTTAATAGGAAAATTAACAAGCAAAGTGGGGTGTGGCACATGCTTGGCACCTTGACGCTTAGGGACACACAACTTCTCAACAGCCGCCCCCAAATTTGTATGGCAAATTTGATCAATCAGGGGAGATCAGGCAGGGCAGGAAGAGGAATGAGGCGGGCAATGGGCCTTGTATATGTCCTGTCCTTGACTTGGACATCAGCAACCCTACAACGGCCATCCTTGCTGGAATGAAGGGAGATGACCTTACCCACTGACCATTGGGATCTGGGAAGTTGAGGATCTAGTATTAGAACAACAGTGTTAGGTTGTAGGTTAGGATGATCTGTGCGCCACTTCTGTCTGGACTGGAGAGAGGGAAGGTAATTTCGAAGGAAATGGGCCCAAAAATGATCAGAAAGGATCTGGCTGTGATGCCATTGACGGCGACTGTGCAGCTCAGAGTCTGGATATGTAACCAGAGGAAGGGAAGCATCATGCCGCCCCATCAGCAGCAAGTTAGGGGTCACCGGGTCAGGGTCAGCAATGTCAGAAGACACATAGCCTATGGGTTTGGAATTTAAGATGCCTTCAATTTCAATCATTACTGTGCGTAATACCTCCTCACTGACAATTTGAGCACCGAGGGTAGTCTCCAGAGCGATTTTGATGGAGCGTATTTCACGCTCCCAGGTTCCACCAAAGTGAGGTGCGTATGGAGGATTGAATTTGAAGGAAATCCTCTGCTTAGCTAGAGCTTCCTGAAGGTCGGGGGTCAGGGATTGATAGGCATCAAGTAACTCTCTCTTACCGCCAACTCGAATAAGCCCTGATGCTGGGTCTAGCTCTGGGGCAAGGGAGAGTAAACGGCTTGAAGGAAGAAGGGGCTTTTGGGTTTGAAGGCAGGCTAAATCATCCCTGAAGGAATCCACCTGGGCTTGTCTTAGGATGGCTGTCTCTGAATCACGATAGTTTTCTGCTGATGGAGGCTTTGCCGCTCCATGAAGAGATGCAGCCATGCAGTCAAGGAGATCTTGGAGGGTGGCGAATTGACTGGGGTCAGGGATGGAGGGGTATGGACTGAGAGATACAGCACCACAAAAACTGGGCTTACGGCACTCTTCAGCATCATCAGACTGATCTATGACAGGGCTAGTGGGCCACAGTTCGGGGGATTGAAACATGAAGGCAGGTCCTTGATTCCACCTGCAGGGCCTACTAAGTTCAGCAAGTAGCTTTCCTCTAGTTAGGTCGTCCGCTGGGTTGTTCTTAGAATCCACATAACACCACTCCTGGCCTTTAGTGAGCTCCTGAATCTCAGCTACCCTGGTTCCAACGAAAACTTTGTAACGGCAAGAGTCAGAGGTGAGCCAATGGAGTACAGTGGTAGAGTCAGTCCACAGAATAGTCTTTCTGATATGGAGGGTGAGCTCTGTTTGGAGGAGACTGAATAGCTGAGCTCCTATGAGGGCAGCACATAATTCAAGTCGTGGAATGGAAAGTTGTTTTTTGGGAGCAACGCGGGACCTCGCCATGAGAAAGGACACATTCCCTTGCTGCTGACAATCTTCTGTGCGCATGTAGGCAACCGCACCATAGGACTTCTCTGATGCATCACAGAAGATGTGGAGGTCTTGAGTGGTTAAGGAGGTGTCTACTGAATGAGGTGTGAGGCAGCGAGGCAAAGTGATGGTGGAGAGGTTAGGAAGTTCATTCTCCCATGAAAGCCAGGCTTTTAAGAGATCATGAGGGAGATTAGGGTCATCCCATTCTCGTGCCTTTCCCCATAAGTGCTGGACGATGATTTTGGCTCTTGTGGTGTAAGGGAGGATATAGCCAAGAGGATCATACTGGCTAGCAAGGACTCTGTAAATATGACGCATAGTTGGAGTAGTAGATTCAATGGCTCTGTGCCTGTATCTGAGAGTATCTGTATGGCAGTTCCAGAGGAGGCCTAGAGTAGACTCTAAGGGATCAAGAGAAGGATGGTGTGATAACCAGAGCTCTGTCTGTTCTGACCTGGCTTCAGGAGGGAGGTGACAGATGACCTGAGGATCATTACTGGCCCATTGTCTGATTTCGAAGCCACCAGAGGAGAGGGTAGTGCGTAGGCTATTAAGGAGATCTTTGGCTTCCTCTGGAGTGGGGAAACTCTGTAAACAGTTATCCACGTAGAAATTACTGTGTATGGAACTGTGAATGCACTCATCTGCCTGAGCATCTTTGATGATCCTCTGGAGGATGTAAATGGCACAGCAAGGGCTTGAGGTTGTGCCAAAGGGGAGGACTTGCCATTCATACACAGTTGGGGGAACTTTACAGTCCAGGTCACGCCAGAGGAATCGCAGGAGAGGTTTATCCTGGGGTAATAGGCGCACCTGGTGAAACATTGATTTAATGTCTCCACTGATTGCAATCTTGTGCTGCCTAAAACGGAGCAAAACTCCAAGGAGGGAAGGCCCGAGGATTGGTCCAGGAAGTAACTGCGAGTTCAAACACTGATTTCGGAAGGAGAAGGAGCAATCAAACACAATGCGATCTTTACCATTGTGATGCACATTGTGGTGGGGTATGAACCAGGACTCAGGAGTATCTTCTATTTCAGAGGATGACAACTTTTTGACATACCCAGCATTAACTAATTTCTGGATCTCACCAGTATAGTTCTTTGCCTGTTGTGGATTTTGAAGGAGTCGCCTTTCACAGCTGCGGAGACGGGAAATTACTGCCTCCTTGGGGGCCTTCAGAGGGGGCCAGGGGTCTACACGGAGGAGGGGTGCTGCATATCGTAGAACGCCGTCAACAGGTGTCCTGATAGTTTGGGTCTCAAGCTGGTGCATTGCCTCTTGATCCTGTTTGGACCGAACCACTGCTTTCATGCTTCTCTGTGGTAACGCATCAATCTGCCATAGTTTCTGAACATTATGGTGGATGTCATCAGGTGGGCATTTAAAGGAGATATAATGAGAACAAGTAGAAGATAAGCTAGAAAGATCTCTTGCAGGACCCTGCAGTGTCCAGCCGAGCCGGGTCTTGATTGCTACAGGGGATCCAGGAGGGCCTAATTTGACAGGTTGTGTTGGGATGATAAGGTGTGTATGATCAGCTCCTATAAGGAGAAGTGGCCTTACTCTATTAAGCTGTTTGAGAGGGAACTGACGGAGATGTGAGTAGCGCCGCTGGAGGAATTTCACCGGGTGAGAATGTTCTGACAAGGATAGTTGTTCAGCAGTGAAGGCTTGACTGATGACATAGGACTTATTAGGATGCACTTTAGGAATAAGGGTGAAGGATACAGAAGCTCCATTAAGAGTCTGAACATCCTGTCTCACGGTTCTCAGCTGTAGACTCTCAGATTTACCTTTTAGCTGAAGTGTTTGGGCAGCAGGGTGAAGGAGGACTGTTCTTTCAGACCCATCATCCAGTATGGCATAAGTGTCTAAGGATCTGTCTCCACTGCGCAGGGTCACTTCAACTACCTTCAGTAGTACTTTATTGCAGTCACTAGGGTGGTCAAGATATAGATTTTGCACTTGCCTCTGATTAACGTTGCATAGGATGTGTAGGTGTTTCCCATTACACTGGCTGCAGCGTCCTTTCAGGTTACATTGGGTTGTAAAGTGATCTCGTAAACATCGCCAACAACGTCTCTGTTCCTTGATCCAATTAGTTATCTGGTCTTTGGTGAGCTGGAGGAAATCACCACACTTACTGACATGATGTTCAGTAGAATTGCAGTAAGCGCACACTGGATAGGATTCAGCCAAGTTGTTAGGAGGCTGAATTACTTTCGGTGAGGGAACTTGGGCTTTGGAGGAGGTCATATGAGAGGAGGTTTTAATACCATGGAGTATGGTTGTACCTCTTAATGGGTGAGGAGGTGGAGGAGGCCTCTGCCGGATAGGCTGAAAGGTCCTTTCTCTCCTAGGCTGGCAGCGGGCTTCTTGTTGTAGCCAGTTGGAAAAATTTAGGAGGTTATAGGAAAGGGAACCTGGTCTACTCAAGCATATCCATCTCTTAAACTGACAGAACTGCTCATGGGGAAGTTTCTCTAGAAGTCGCTCAACATGTGAGCCACAGGTAAGCTCAGAGAGACCCTCAGGGCCCATGGATTGAAGGAGGCCTACTAATGCTTGCACTCGAAGAGAAAATTGGTCCAAGCCTCTACCATCACCTGTACGAATAACAGGCATCTCCATGATGGACCGGAGCTCCTTCAAAGCAAGCTGTCTAGGTTGACCGTAACGCTCATCTAGGGCTCGTATAGCTCGAGTATAAGGATCTGGGGCATAAACATAAGCCAAAGCAAGTCTCCTCGCCTGGTCCACCTTTAGATGATCCAATAGGATGTGGTATTCATATTGCTCTGATTCTCTTGGATCTAACAAGTTGGATAGGGCCATCTTTAACATCATGTACTGACATTCATCCTCTCTTGTGAGATCAGGGAAAGAAGGACCTTCTACCCTCCTATGGTTTAACTGCAGGGGAACAATAGGAGGAACTAGCTGGTTTAGAGGGGCAGCCGATGTCAGGTGGTGGGGCTGCACATTGAGAGGCTGGTATGCCGGCTGGACAGAATAGGACAAAACACCAGGCAAAGGTTGATTTGGCAGTGTATAGGCTGGGAGCATGGGGTTATATGAGGCTGGTGCTTGATATGTGACAGGAAACTGACCACAGCCAGGAGGATGCGTGCTCTGCAACGACTGTGGCATAGGTTGGGTAAGAGGGGCACGACTTACAGGAGGCAGAGGAGATGGAAGCTGTGGCTGAAGTAGGAGAGGAGGGGGCCTATGGTCCTCTGTATGGGCTTGTGGAGATGCTGCTGATTGAAGGTTAAGATTATCAGGGCAAGGGGATGGCAAGCGAGACCGTGAGGAGTGGGTGCTGCTCCTAAGCATGCACTGCTGGATTAGTCTACCCTGATTTCTTAATTCTTCTACCAATTGCTGTAGGAGTGCAGTCTGAGTATCAGGAATGGGAGCTATTGGAGAGGTATGTTGGTGTTCAACTTCAGGGGTTTGCACTCTCTCAGATAGGACAGGTGAATAAGGGTGTGGAATATCCTCCTGAATGTCTCCCTCCGTGGGCAATTCCAACTCCTCTGGCTCTTCCTCAGACTCATCTTCTTTCCAGGGTTGATAATGAGGACCAGTACCAGGAATATCTGCAGGATGGAGCAGTTGTTGTTCTGGTGCTTCTGCTGTAGGTTGCGACCGCTGAGGATATTGTAGGATGAAATCATCATAACGTGCGGGGAGCTGAGCTTGGCGACGTGGGCGCTCATGCTGAGACAATGAGGGCAGGGAGTGACTAGACATATCCACTGATCATCAATGAGCTCCGGCTCGAAGGACCATGAAAAGGAGGATTGATAGAGATGTGTAGGTGGCTGGCTTGAAAACCAGTGGAGGTGTCGGTAAGAACAATCCAGTCTAGTCACTTCAATTACACGGCATCTTTCTTTATTAGGAATGTATGTGTGTGAGCGTGTGATTTATGGTCAAATACACACACGCAGGGAAAAACAAAGGAAGAACTCAGTCCTCTGCACAGTGCATCCATGTGCACCAGAATGAAGGTGCTGTGGGCACAGGTGCAATTTATAAGGCCTGATAGTGTCCTAATTGGCTTGAGATTAGGTGGGTGGAGCTAAAACTTAATAGGAAAATTAACAAGCAAAGTGGGGTGTGGCACATGCTTGGCACCTTGACGCTTAGGGACACACAACTTCTCAACACTTAAGTTGAACTTTATTCTTGTATAAACAGACGCTGTATTAAGTACTACTACAGTGTAGGCTGCATAACGTATTAAATAGAAAAGTATCTGAAGTGTCTGTGTATTTGACAAATATAGCATTTATTTCACTTCATCTGTGGTAAAGTATGCAAACACAGCGCTAGTGTCACTACGAGAAGCAGAAAGTGTCCGACTTCACGTCTCGGTTTTCAGCTCCTGAACGCGAACTCTCTCCGATCGGTTACATTCAACCACAGCCGATGTCCAGCACACCTTACATCACAACTATAGACCTTATGTAGCGCATAAGGTCAATAACAGCACAGAAGAACAATCATTGGAATCACTTTTAGAACGATGTTGTTTCAAGCTGATGAATGATAAAAACATTGACAACCTACACAAACCTTTCCGTTTTCTGTCATGTCAAACTAGCAAATAACAATTAAGCTTGATTAGGCTTCTTGTACTACTGGTTATGAGGGACAAAACTGCATGAAATTGTATATCAGATTTAATGAGAAACATTATGAATGACACTTACTGGACACTTGAACAGCTGCTATATCAACATCCTAAAAAAGAGAATACACTTAAATAATATACTTGTCAGTACATGTCAAGATTTTCTTGTGATTTTTGCCGTCCGTCATGTGTACAGATACTTTTCATACACTAGAAGCGAGTTCAAACCTGTACAAGCAAGTGGTTGTCTGGGTAACCTTAACATGCTGACTTATGTGGATGAACTTTTATTTGAGGAAATCGGTTTATAATTGGCTATTATGCTTGAAATTATTGGTCCTATTTACTCTGATTTTAATAAATATGTCTATAATGGCTAACATTGCTTTGTGAATGCTCAAGTTTAATATACAATTATCATAATGCAAGGCAAGCACCGCATATATCTGACCTATTTTTAGCGGCATTCAGTATAGGATTTGACTGTTCATAGTAATTATATAAGTGTTATACATCATTTGATTGTGTTAAGTGTCTACTTTGTGAGTACACTGTTGTGCTTTTCGCAAAATAAAGAAAAAAATAAAAATATGATGCGAGTTCTGCCGTCTTTCTGTCAGTGAAGTCCATTCTGAAACGCATCCGAAAATGAACTGTAACTCAGCGAATGCTTGCCACACTTTCATGAGAGATATGTCATTATCAAGCTTGAATTGTCTTCTTTTAAATGAAGTAATTCATATAAAAAATAAATATTCTCAGTTTATGTAATCCGTTTGAAACCATGGAGATGTACAGTCTTTTCGTTGTCCCTTCATTATCTCTAATGAGCTGAGGCCGCCACATATCCCTGGTTTCTGCTCGTACTGCCATAGTAACCATAGCAACAGACTTGGACAACTGCGTAATGTTTAGCGCCACGCTCACGCTGTTGTTGTTTCGTTCAAACACTATTGACCATGGCAAGCAGACTTTAGGACAAAAGGACAACTAAAACGAGGATCAATATCGGCATGGCATTTTCGAGATGCCAAGAGCTTCTCGACAAACTTGGACTTGACAGAGCTTTAAGACTTGATGAGACCTATGATCTAGCTCACTGCAAGTCTCATATAGCCAACAAACTAACACAATAAATAACATAACTTTCAACACACTCAAATGCAGTTTAGTGTGATAGTGTAATGTTAGACCAAGTGAAACAGCGCTGCGTTACCTCACAAGTTTAATTCGTCTAATAAACTGTCCTGTGTGAGTAGTGATTCAGCACTTGCGGATAGTTCAGTAGAATGAAATATCCTCATTCCTTTAATATCCACGGGACTCGTGTGTCTGTCTCTCATTAGCAATCGCACCCTGCGTCATACCACAGTCATGTTATATAAGGGATAATGTAGAGCGAGGCAGTTGTTATAGCGAATACAACTCCGACAGGCTGATCGGGTCGCGTCGGGGTCTTGAATCCGCCTGAAGGGGTTGTATTCGCTATAACAACCGCCTTGCTCTACATTATCCTGCTTATTACATGGCTACCTACCAAATAAATCAATAATTTGACACAAAATATTGATTTAAAAAGGAGTTTATTGATTTAAAAACAATTGTATTGCTTCCCCACAAGAAAATAGAAAATTCCGTCTCTACGGTTAGAATCCTGCATCCATAGCAACGCTCTGTTTACCATAGCAACAGTGTGTTATCCTTAGCAGTGGACTGTTATCAAGAAATAATTCTATGCATTCTACATCAGAATTCAACCAAGCCATGTAATAAAAAACATGAATGTATTCACACATCCACTAACATTATTAGATCCATCAGCATGACGACAAGTCCCATGATTCCTCTTATCACTGCGTCATCAACCTACGCCTTTGTTATTGTTAGAGGTTAGCGACCCCTAGTGGCGAAAAAAAATACATATTGTAGCTTTAAGAATAAACCATATTTCATTTTGAGACACATATAGATGCTCATAATCATATTTTAAACAAGTATTTAGTAAATATATGACTAGTGCAAAACACAGGAGTGAGGAGAAGAAAGAAGCCACACCACCAGAATAACAAGATCCCATGAAATCAACAGACGTGGCTTGTGCTTTGCGTTTATTTTCTTTATAACAGCCGATATACTTTGAGCCACATCCTCGAATCATGATCTTCTGCTTTCTATTTAACAGCAAGTATGTTTGACTGAACAGTCTGTAAAAATAATGAGCCGTTTTTTTTCAGAAGAGAACTAATATGTAAATGTTTCTAAAGGCCACAGATAAAAACTCAAGTTGATGTGATGGGGTCTTTAAAACATATAGTGCACATTAGTATTTTAAATACCAAAAGAACATTACATTGATAGTAATAAGACTCATATGATACTTTTAAATTACAGAAATTAATTTCAATGTACTGATACAAACACATTATCTGATGGTTAAAACAATACAAAAAGGTTTATGCCAGTTAAAAAACATTCGCCAGTTATGTAAGAACACAATCATATCCTTCACTCCTAAAATCTGCTGCAGATGAAGTTGAGTTTGACGTGTTCAGGACGGCTGATCCAGCGCTGATCTCCTCCAGACTGAACTACTCCAGATCTCACTCCAGACACACACTTCTCCTCTCCTGGAGCCCAGTTATGATAGCACACGGTCTCTCCGCTCACCCAGTACCAGATGCCCAAAATATGGGAGTGACGTAAACCCAACCACACCGCCTCAGTAGACGCACGTTTAACCACATTCATCACCTCCTCCTGCATCTCGACTGAATGAACCGAGACCAGATCCGTATAATTCTGTCTGCAGTATCTCAGAGCTTCAGGCCACGTCAGAGTCTCGTTGATCAGAATCAGTTTATCTGGACACAAAACAAACCACAAGCAAAAACTAGAGAGAGACTGATCAAAAACAACATGCAGAACAAACACTGTGGAGGAATCTGTCATGTCAGACATGTAGCGTGAACTTTAAGATATCTGGAGGTGATGGATGGATTGTGTGTGTTTGTGAGGATCTGCTCACCTTCATGACACACAAAAGGAAATTGGTGGTTGCAAGAGATGTCATTCCATTGTCTCAGAGCATTTGTATTGAGTATTGTACAGTCTTCATTTCCTCCACTATTATTAGGTTCACCAGTATTCCAGTATCTGAATGAGGAGTTACTCTGATCTGACCACTGCCATGAGTCTCTGAACAGACCGATCCAGACATCATTAGATATGTGACTATCATTGATGAACTTCTGAATCTGTTGACTCTCATTCTGGTTCCTCACACTGACCAGATCAATGTGATTTTGTCTGCAGTAACTCTGAGCGTCTCTCCAGTTCTTATTCTGATCGACAAAGACGAGTCCTGTGTTCGCTTTAAGAAAAAAAACAACAACAAAAAAATCAGTTTGTTCCTTTTTTCTTTTTTTTTCAGAAAAATATTTTCTATACAGAAATTGACTCAACATTGAAAGTGTGACATTTATCCACAGTCTGTTCTATATTCACTAACACATTACATGAATTACATACAATAATAACATTATTATATTTTACACATTTATATTTACTCAAATTGTTATGCTGATAATATAATTGGTAAGGAAAAAAAATGTAATTAATATGGAAGTATTTCCGAGAAAACTTAAAACACACACACACATGTGCACACACACACACACACACACACACACACACACACCAGGAGTGAGGTCAGAAATGGAATGGACTTTATAAAACAGGATAGGAAAAGCATAGAGTATGAAAACTGCACACCAAATTGCAGAGAAAAAATATATATAATTACGGGTATGAATCCGTAACACTGTTCCTCAGTCACTCCTGAGATTGCAGTGATTGACAGTGATAACCGTAGCAATGGACGGGACAAAACATTTGTCAAAATAAACCTGTGCATTTAGTGCTGTAGTGTAAATGCAGACTAACAGACCCACAGCAACACAGACCAGAAGAAGAAAATAAGTTTGTGTTTTCTGGGTAATTTTAGCAGCTTTATTTGTGTCCACATGTGTCCTTTAGCAATGTCAAAAATCAGTTTTTTTTTTTTTTGTTAAATCAAAAAAATATTGAATGCATTATTTACTTATTAGCATTAATAATTTGTTGTTAAAGCTATTTTATAATAAATCCAAAAGCAAATCATTAAAAGAACTACATTATGAAGTGGCAAGATCAAACAGAGTGGTTCAAGTATGAGATCACTTGTAGAGTTTATCATTTTAGCACTTCTGGTTCCATCGTCCCGAAGTCAATGGGTTTTTTGAATGGGATTTTGGTTAAATGGCTGAAATAAGGTCTGTGGTGAACACAGGCTCAAGACACGTTCACGTTTTATTCTTCGACTCAATATTACGCCACTCCTGATTTTTTGAAGCTGTTACATGTCTTGAAAAAGGCTGTTGCTAGCAAGTGGCTAAATGAGACTACAGAGGCTGTCGGAGATTAAACGCCATCACGCCGAACAGATTAACTCAATCCGCTTTTACAGACTCATTATGCTTATAATTCTGCTCTTATAAACTATATTCCAACTCAATGTTCTGGGAACATGATTTTAGATAAAAACAGAGAGTTGTCAGAAGCTTTAGTGATGATAGTCTTGAGTTTGTGGGACCATTGTGGAGTTCGTTTATAGCCTAACTTTAGCTATTTTACTTCTGGCGACTGCATTTATGCTTCAAAATTCATAGAAGTTGAGTTCATCTGTGATCTTGATGGGCAAAACGTACAAGTGTCATACTTTTGTTAATTACAGAGCTTGTTTTTACCGATAATCCAAAAGCCTATGGGAAAATCCTATTGGGTTTAAGTTGAGGGAACCAGCGTGATGTGAACTGTCACGTCATACTTGCAGCGCTGTATGAGCAAACGAGTCCTCTGCTGCCATCTACTGGTTATAGTGGTAATTTATGTCATTTTCCTTTTAGAGGCCTTTGTTTTCCACTAGTGGACAGAAATCCTCCACTAAACTAAAGCATGGCATATTTCCCATATCTCCATTAATGAAAAAGATATATGTAAGCTAGATCTTCTTTAAACTACATTTAGTCTACAACTATAGAGGTAAAAGATAAAGTGTATTATTTTATTGGGGTCCAAACATCCCTAGTGTGCACCATAGACAAAACGGCCCGATTGCGCAGACCTTCATGATTGAAGATAAAACAATTCAGCATTTTATCATGAAAAGGCTGCTTACTTTAGTGGCATTTTTAGGCATAGTGATGATGTGAGTAATAATACTTCTCTGTTTTACTCATTTGAATACAGTGAGTCAATTAATTTACTTTAATTATCATTTTTGTAACAATAGGGGTTTGTGGTAGTTTTGTAATCTGGCTTAAAAACAAATTGGCCGAGGATACTTGACAAAGAGAATATCTGCAAACAGTTTATCAGTTTACACAACGTTCATGTATTGTTCTTTTTAAGCATTTTTATAATACACATAGCCCAAAAATTGACATTTAAAACATTTGCACATTTGTCTACAAAACCTCTGGATTTATATATTTTTCTACACTTAAGATATGCAAATGAAAAACTAGCCTACCTGAAAAAAAAATATATTCTTTGTGTTTTATTATTTCTGATAAATCATGGCATATGCACCTGCTCGCACAGACGTCACACATCATCAGTGCGTTCTGTAAGGCTTTGCAGAAACACACAGTCACTGAGCGCCACAAACACACACAGTGTCTTTTACAGTTCCTCCTGAACCAGAACAACGAGCTCCTGCTGCGTTCACACCATGAGGAACCGTAATTATGAGATGATAAACTGTGACATTCAGATGACACCCGGAGCTGTTCACGTCCTCAGACTCGGATTTATGTGTTTCTATGTCAACACTATCAACGCCGAAATGAATCTACAGCAGTCAGGACTAAAGCTCCATATGCTGTTTACAATTATTATTGTAATGTTATGTGCTTTGAGTCATGAGGTAATTTAACACTGTCTCTCTTGATGCTTAGCCGACTCTGCTGTGTGTGTTCTTGTGTTTTAGAGGAGCCGTGGCTTTGGAGACTCTGAAGGGAGAGTGGGATCTCATGCTTTCAAAGCTAGCTTGATATTGCTAGGCTAGCCTCTCTGAAGTTACCTTTCCCACCTTTAATTTATAAGTTAATACTGTGTGTGTGTGTTAGTAGAAGACGTTCTGGAGCCGTTATATATATGGTGTATCTATAAATGAATAGTTGTAATTGTAAATAGTTGCACTCACTGTTGCAGATGAAATGACGAGTATCACTACATGACAAATCATGAAATTGTCCATTTCTCATCATAGCACACTCATCTCTGCCTTCAGGTTGTCCAGTAGCCCAGTACATTATCAAGTACTCTCAGTTCTTTTTTAGTTACTGGAACTCTTGCATAACTGAACTATTCCAACTAAGCTTTTGTCAATACAACATACTATTCCTATTTCACTTTACTTTTTTTTTACTTTTTTTTTTTTAAGGAAATTGGTTTGCATGCTTTTAAGTAAGTCTAACTAATTAGATTGTACAGTACAGAATATGGTGTATCTTTTATAAATGAATGTTTATTGTGATTGTATGGAGCTGCACTTACTGATGTTAGATGAACTGCAGATGAAAGTCAGGCTGTCACTACATGACGCATCATGCCATTCTCCATTTCTCATCATAGCACACTCATCTCTGCCATCAGGTTGTCTAGATCCCCAGTTCAGATAGAGCGCAGGTTCACCTGAAGACCACTGCCATTTATTAACATCCTTCCTCTTCAGCCCAATCCAGACATTCTGACCACCTCCATCATTCACACTCTTCTTCAGCTCGTTCATGTCGTTCATGTTGTCAACGGTGGCCAGATCTGTGTATTTCTCTCTGCAGAATCTCTGAGCTTCAGTCCAGGTCTTCAACACGTTTATAAAGTGATACTGACGCTGAACACATTCAGATACGGAGCAGAGAGCTGTGAAAGAGAGCGTTTGATTTAATGCTTTTCATAACAGGGTCAAACCTGATGAAACTATAAACCATAAATAATACAACCAACACACTCACCAATGAGAAGAAGAATCAAATATAGAGTTTGGTCCATTTCTGAGGAAGAAACACATTGAAAAACTCAAACATTCCCAGATTCATTTTGGAGTAAAATATGACAATTTCAGTGAGTATCTGAACAGCCGCATGAATTCACTGCATAATCATTGAGACAATATTAACATCAGAAAGTGTAATTGTGTGTGAAGAATAAACATGTTCTTACTTTAGAGGTCGTGTGTTTCTGTCCTGAGTCTGATGTTTCTGTCTGCAGATTTACACTACGCTATTATTATATCTGCTCTCATCCCTCATTCAGCTCATCACATCATTTGTGTAAACTAATTTTCATATTTTACTTCCTCCTTATTTGTGTTTGTCTTCCTCTGTTTCTCTATATTTGCATATTGACATCTGTGTCAGTATTAGTCTATATTAATATGAACATTTACAATTTACATTTGAACTGTGGAAAAAAATTAATGTTCTATTATGTTTGCATTTAATTATATTCATAGAATCTTAGAAAAATGATGGTAATTAGATTAATGTGGTGTCGATACGTATTCTTATTAATATATGTATGTGTATGTCCTTGTATATGACCTGACAAAAGTTAATGTGACTGAATGTATGACCGGGACAGAGAGTGTCCATTCAAGGCTGTAATATGATTAAATATGATAGACAAATCTAAACAATGTGTTAGTTATGGCTAAGATGCATCTTGATTTAGCCTCGGGAAAACAACCTTGGGGGAGGGACGGCTATAAAGAATGAAGGATACCCCCCACTCGTTGTCACACTCTGCAGGCACTTTGTAATGACTGTATGACTGCTGACCTTTCCTTGCGAGGGAATAAATAATTGTTAAAGTGATACCTGTTTGTCTCTTATTCAGTATTAGAAAATTGTTTGCCACCACAGAACATTCACAACTAAACAGCAGCTTTAAAGATATTGCTGGACTGCATAACTCGTGTTTCATCCCTGTTCATCTTGACATAAATGGCCGTTCCGTTCTTTCGATCTTTGCACTTCACCATTTGTCTACGTGTGTAGCGGTGTGTTATCTGTGTTGTGTCTACTCAGAATCACTCTTGAATGCAGAAATTTGTCCCATCAAATCCTCCTTTTATAACATCTGTAGTAAAAATCAGATAATGAGGACTCGTGCAGCTCTTAGAGCAGTAATGAACGACGCTGAGAAGGATAAAGGATCAAATCAACATAAAGAAAACCACTTAAAGAAAGAAAATAATTAATAAAACATACATGTGTCCATCACAGAGGGACTTGAAGTCACAATTACAACAGTATAACCTATGAAACAATCATTTACATGAAATACGGCCTTATTAAATCAGCATGTAAACGTGCGTGACCCACCGCTGTGAATGCGAATGCAGACTGAGAAGAAGCAAAGTGTGTCACTGGCGGACGGAAAGAATGAGGAAAACTTTTTAAGAATTAGTCTTATTTAGAAAATTCTTATTGTGTTTCGTGTCATACTCCTGCTGTTCTTAGTTTATAGAGCATGAACACATTTGCATGTTAACACATCCTCATCACTCATTTGTTTAGGTCCACATTTAGACTTTCAGGGTGGACAATCTTTACATCTCTGACGTGAAACAGAAGCAGAAACAGTGTGTTATTGTTCTAGATATATTCCATTGTTTCATTCAGTCTTATTCATCTGTTAGTTTTATAAAGTTACACTTAACTCTAACATTAGTTTTTCTCTGGCTGTTATAAAGCACATTTGTTATAGAAAAAAAAGCAGTGACAAATGATTATGTAGTAGATGATTATTATGTATTGATGATAACATGTAGTGGCCTGAGGCCTAAACCATGAAGCCGGTTTAAGTTAAAGTATGTTTAGTTTGCACCAACCCTGGATTTTAGGCACCATGAAAGTGGCTCGGCTTTTAGCATTCATCACGATAGTCATGGTACCAACACATCTGACTGGATTGGTTTGGTTTTTCAACTCAAAACTAATCCTGTAACCCTGAGTTTGTTCAACTACCATCATGGTACGGCCCCTCATTTACTGATCTAATCCAGTGTTCAGTCAGTTATCAAACATGTGTTATATTGTTAACACACTTGAATTCTACATTACCACCACTGTGAAACTACAGCAATGAGCTTTTATGAAGGATTTTTAAACTCATTGTTCATATAAAAAAAAGTAATTGTACTTCACAGAGATAAAAAAATCAGCACATGAATCACAACACGCTCCTGTGTTCTTCAGTGAATATCCACTACCTCCAGTTGCCGGTCCTGTGATTTTCTGGTGGGCAATTGGTCCATTTCAGGGGCGTCGGACTGTGGGGGTAAAACCAGTACTGATTACCAGGGCCCAAGGGGAGAGAGGACCCTTGAAAAGTCTGGAATAGATTTTATTTTACCTGGATTTTCATTTAATAATTAAATTTCAGAATGAATGTCAGATGAAATGTAAAGTAAGTGTATTGGCTGAATAACTCGGTTGATTGACTGACTACATTTTGAATAGAAAAAAGTAAAGACTATCTAAGGTCTCACGGTCCCACCCCTTGCTAATGCGCCAAATGGTTTAGTCCATCTGCATGCATTTTGTTTAAGTTAGTTCTGGTGGAGCGCAAACTTCTGCTGTAGAAATGTCTTTCTGAAAGAAAGCCAAATCAGGCCACCAAAAAAGAAAGCAAAGGCAGGAGAAGGAAAGAAAACAAAATGAAGGGAAACAATTGGTAACTGAATTCTTTTCAAAGAAAGGTGAGCACAAACTAGAACGCGAAATCTATAGTGCTAAACTGCTTGAATATCTCTGCGATCGTTAGTGCTAAAAATGAACTGAGACAAGCCATTGAAAGAGCAGAAGATACACTTTCAAAACATTTCACTTTCAATCATTTAAGTAAAGTGTCTGTAGATCCCCTCATGGAAAGAACCTATATGAGGATATATGCGCATATATGAAACCTATATGCAGTTTATATGCACATATATCCTGCATATATACAGCATATATGCACATATATGATAATATATATGCTGCATATATGCGTATATATGCCACATATAGGCAAAATTGAGGTGCATATATGTGCATATACAGGCCATATAGGTCTCCTGTATTGCTTCTTTATATCCACATATAAGCCCTATATGTACATACAAGATATGTCTCCTATATAGCTCATGGCAGGATGGTCATTTTGTAGCTCATATCTCACTTTGGCAACTGTCATACATGATGCCTAATCGATTGTCGAGTTCACGTGCATAGGTTTAGTTACCAATGATCACGCGCGTGAACTCGACAATCGATTACTATGGACTTCGACCGAAAACAGGATGTAAATACAAGTATGAGCGCTGGTTGAAATAACATAATTTTTATTCATATCTTTCACATCCACTGCAGTCAGATTCACCCGTGTTCACTCTGAAGGAATCACTCACATTAGCTGTGCACTTGTAATGAAACTTCTGCTGTAGAAATGTCTTTGTCTTGAAAGAAAGCCAAATCAGGCCACCAAAAAAGAAAGGAAAGACCGGAGAAGGAAAGAAAACAAAATGAGGGGAAACAATTGGTAACTGAATTCTTTTCAAAGAAAGGTGAGCACAAACTAGAACGCGAAATCTATAGTGCTAAACTGCTTGAATATATCTGCGATCGTTAGTTCTTTTTTAATGACTCATCCAGGATTTAAGTCAACAGGGTGCAAATTTTAAAAAGAGGATAACACGGTGTAGGCAACACCGATTTTTGTCGTTGTTCTCTGTATTGACAGCACTCCAAATTTACAAAAAAATTAGCTCAATGTTAAAATTTACCGGAGTTCTCCTTTAAGTAAATAAATAATGTAATTTTCTACTTTATTTATGTTGCCTACACTGTAAAAAAAGTGTAATTTTACAGGTAATGGTCTGTATTTTGTTTTACAGAATTTTACCGTTTTGTCATTATACAGTGAATGCCTGTTATTTTACAGATATTTGCTGTAATTTAAAGGTCCACTATTAAATTTACAGGTAGCCTAATTGCTTGTATTTTGGTTTTACATCAATTTTACGTTTTTTACAGTTTTTAACAACTGCTTACACACAAAATCTTTTCATGTCACACGATTTTTGAAACCTCTCACTCAAAGTGCAAAACTACATGTCAAATCTTCAAAACCATAAGCTATTTCTCAGCCTTTGACTCAGTTTTCAATGGCATAAAACACTTTTTTCAAAACACTACACACAATTCTCTACCTAAAACACAAAAATCTATCAGGAAGTGACTTGCTTTCCTTTTCCAAACACAACCAATCAAAATGCTATCTTATTCACCAGGGGCCTCATTTATAAAACTGTGCGTAGGAACCTTACTAAAAGTGTACGTACGCACAAAAGCCAAAAATGGCGTACGCAAAAAAATATTCAGACTTATAAAACCGTGCGTACGCCAGAACCTGCGCAGAATTCACTTTATAAATCCCAGTCAGCGGAAGATTGTGCGTACATGCGTCTCTACCCGAAATAACCATATGTGGAGCTTACAACGCCTAGTTTTACTATGCATATCCTCATCTACATATCATTTGCATATGATTATTCATCCACGTGATAACTTAAACGTTATCACGTGGATGAATAATCATATGCAAATGATATAAACGGTACAAGAAACATTACATTAATACAAATCAAGTAGTTGTCTATCCTTGCCTTGTTTTTGAATAGCCTACATAAATCAAATAGTGTAAAATACATTTCAGAGAAAGTCTTTTCCACTTGCCGAATTGTATTTTTAATTGATTTATATTTTTAATGAAAACAGATAGGCCTTGGGCATTATTTGCACGAAACTATTTTCTCAGACAATCTGGTATTATCATGATAAGCAGTTATCTCTGTGGTTAAAACATTAAAGCACGCCACAGGAAAAGTGTTCAAAAACAATCGCATCCACAACAAATATTTCTATTGATTGAATATAAAAAAAATGTTGTAACTTTTCAGTATGATTTCATGTTTAAGTGTTTAACTCCATAATTTGAATAGCATATTTAATCTAAATGTGTATATCAGAAGTAAAACATAGTTTAAATCATTATTTTATTTATTTAAACTGCATCAGTTTCACTAAACGGCCCAACGCGCTCGCTGGCGTGGACATTTAAGAAGGAATGGATATTTGCTTCAAGTGACAGGCTTGGTGAGTGAAATTATATTTGTATTATCTTTCTGTATTATGTTTAATTTTAATTCTAAATTCTAAAAGTGACCAAAAAGACATTTAACTCCAACTCACCATCGGTGTCGCCAAACTGCTCCGTCTCCAAAATGTGCGTACGCATGGGTCAGAGTTTGCGTTTAGGTGCGCATATTTTCACGTCAAGTTTTTCTTTATAAATCCCACCTTTTGCGCAGGAACTGGCGTACGCATGTTTTCAGCCCCATTTTGTGCGTACGCAAGCTTTATAAATGAGGCCCCTGGTCACACAGACACACTCCTCACATGTGCAAACACTAATTGCTTAACTGATCACTAACCAATCACTGATTTACTGTAGTATAGGCCTAAATAGGTCAAAGGTCAGATGATCTGTTTTGAACAATGGATTCCTGGGACCCCCCGGGACCCAACCAATCAAACCTCCACAAAATGTAGTAATTTGTGCACATCATAGTAGCAGTTTCTCATTCCTTCCAACAAATTGCAAATGCTTTTGGACATGCATCAATTGCTTTCATACAACTCTCTGCTGTTTTATAACATTATCATTTGCTTATGTCATGTCAGTCAAAATTAACTATACTTGTGAATGCCGAATAGTCATTCCATATAAAACTAATAGTCCTCATTTCATTGCTTGAGTCATTTCATACAAAAATGTTGAACTAGTTGTCAAAATCTGTCAAGCAAATTTTACGCATTTTTTTTCCTGAAAAAGTTTTTTTTTTTCCTGAAAATGTCTCCTAAATTGAACAATTTCTCTCAGGTGAATCTCAGTTTTCACTGATGAGGAACGTCTGGATGTGCATGAATGATTACAGTCCTATAATATGTTGTATGTTCAGTTCCAATATGTACTGCAATATTGTTTACAGTTGTGCACAGCTCTACCCAAAGGGAGTTTATGTTTGTTGTAAATAAGGGTGTATTTTTTTCTTTTGCACAATGCTGTGAACAAATTAGAATTGCAAAGAGCATATGCAGTAAAAATGTGAAACATACATATTCAGTGTCTTGTACTCACCTCACTAAATACAGTAATGTGTAACTTTACTGTATTTTTCAAATGGCTGTGCAAATAGTATATAGTGCTGTCTTGAGCATTTTCAGGTAGTGTCACCAAGATCTGACTTTTTTGCATTGGAAAACATTTACAGAGTAAACTGTCATAATGAAAACATGACAAAGCCATTTGAAGACCTTGTTCATAAACAATGTGTCAGGACTTTTCATCTTGATGACACTGACACTTTCATTGACATGAATACTTGCTTTTGAGGAATGAGCTCTCCATTTTGAGCAAGTGACATGCTTTTGCAGGTTATCAACTAGGTTTTGCAGTTTTTACTACAGTAATTGTTTTGAGAACTGCATTACAGTTTTTTTCAATTGTTTACACGCAATTTTGGAAACCGGGTTCTTTTTTTCAAAACAGAATCACAATTATCCAAACACCACACTCAATTTGCATAATTCCTATATTGTTTGCAAAATGACACACTTCAGTCAAAACATACACACTTCAGTCAAAACATATACACATATTTGTGAAAGTGCTATTAGTTTTCATTTAACCAAGACAGTCCTCAATGATCAGACACTATTGCAGCCAGTTACACACAGCTGTGATAAATATAAAACACATTTGTAAAAAAAACTAATTTTAGGAAATAGCATGTGCTAGATTTTTGGCCAGACATTGTTATGTAAGGGATAATTTAGATGACAAAAAAAAAAAAAAAAAAAAAAAATAGTGACATACCCACAACATTCTTCATGATTAGTTTGAGATATAGGGAGAATGTACACAAATAGGCCTACTATAAACTTACAAAGCACTGCACAACACTGATGCTGCAGACTGAATATTTCAAGTATTTATTTCAATACTTACACAATATTTCTTACCATAATCAGTTACAGTAACCAACCAACAATGAAATCAATGAAACAAATAAAATCTGTAGACAAATAAAAATTACTGCATGAAGTACATACACTTTGACTCTGAAGAAAAACTACTGTAAAAGCAACAAGAATACTGTAACTATTCATCATCTCTCTGTCTGGCTGGATCAGGCCATAAGATTTCATCCACATCACAGGCTACGTCTTCAATGGCAAAGTCCTTCCCTACACTGTAAAAAATAATTCTGTGGCTTAGTAAATATTACAGAAATTTTTAACTTTATTAACTTAATAAAATCTCTGTATATCGTTTACTTGATTGTTTGAGTTAAACATACCAAAATAATTGAGTAAAAATCCAACAGTTAATTTTATCTAAAATTTACAGATATATTTAAGTTTTTTGCAATAAAATAATTTAGTATTTGACTAACCAATTATTTCTTTATAATATACTTAATATATATGTGAAATTTCTATCAAAATATTTGAGAATGTTTAATTAAACTGATCTGTTTCAAGAAACAAAAAAATTACTTAATTCAAATCAATATTATTAATATATTTAACACGCTCTTAAAATTGAGTAAGTTTACTCAATTAAAACAATGCCCCCCCCCCTCCCCCACCCTCTGACGTGACGACAACTCTACGGTTGGAGTGAGCGTGGCTGTTTGAACTCTCTTCAGTCTCCAGAACAACAGCTCTCTTCTCAGCGTCGCAGATTTGGTGCATTTTCACTGTGAAATTCAGGTTGGTGTATGTTTTATTTTATCTATAAAATCATTACTGTGCTTTAAATCATATTTAATGCAAAACAACATACAGAGGCGTAATTCGACACCTAAACGAGACGAGAGCCGCGTTTGTCTTTTTGCGTGATTGAAACGCTTTGCATAAACACATGACTTTCATAATGATAATGAATATAATTATTATCATTTGGATGATAAAATGTCCTCAGAACTATCACTTTTTGTTTATTGGCAGGTTATGTCAGTCGCTCGTAGTATCTTTCGGCTGTGCCTCAGTGACTGTTGCTGAGTCCCAATTCGCCTACTTATACTACGACCTAAAAGTATGTACTTTTTTTGTGATGAAAAAGTACATACTTTTGAGTGTGTAGCAAAAAAGTATGCACGTTCTGGGACATACTTCGATGACGTCATGCAACGTGAACTTGAACGTGGTTGCCTAGTTACGCACACCTCGACTGTTAACAAAACATTTAACATTTCATCATTCTTATATCCAATATAATTTTATTTAGCTACTATTCCCATCTTTTTTTCCACAATACATTTACAACGTGTTTACCAAATTGAGGAGTGAATAGGGCGTCGTCGTAGATCAACCAAACGCAAGTCGTTTGTGAGGCGGCTGGTTCTGACGTTCATGTGCAAATGTGTGTAACGAAAGCTAGCGCTACTTATTTTCTGAGTTAAAATATTTAAAGTTTATAGTGTAACTATTGTTTAACGTATTTTATACTTAATCTTATACTTATGTATAATACTTAAAAATACCCCGATGAAAATGAACCATGCTTTTACTATAGTAAAAGTGTAGTAACCATGTTTCTTTTGATTGGACTGATAAAGTTAACATATGTACAGCCACAGTATTACTACAAATAAGTCAGACAGAAACATCAAAAGAAATACATAAAAAAAAGACACTTGCATGACACTGTACTAGAGCCTTTTTATTTATTGTTTTGTAGCCTGCAATGAGGCGCTCGGTATCTTCATCGGACCCTACAAGATAAACACGGTACTTTTTTGGCACAACATAAACCCATTAATATTACGAGACAATAAAATATAAGTTTAATTAGGGTTAAACATTTGAATTCTTACACTTAAAAACTGAGGGCGCATCTCCGTTGCTGCATCCGACTGCCAGGTTTACATCACCATCATCACCGCAAAGCTCCTCCCTCCCGCACGCAATGGGTTGTGGGCAATATTAGCCGTTAGAGTGTGCATTGATCTGCACTTCGAATTCTAACCGGAAATAGTAGACCATCCGGGTATCTTTGGAATACTCATTTCAACATGCTACGATCTGGGACGTACTAATTCTAGTTTCGCATACTATTTAGGACGGATAGTAAGCGAATTGGGACTCAGCATGTGAGTGAAACGCAGGACGGCGGTATGAAGTTCAAAGTTCACCCGCAGAGCGCGAGTCTGTCTCCGGCACGAGGACCAGCGCAGATTCGGTGGATATTGGATAACAGAGTGGTTGATTACACTTGAATTAGGCTACCTGAATGTTTAAATATTTCATTTTTACTTGTTAAATAAGTTTAAATGCAGGCAATATTGTAACATGAAAAAACAGTCTAAAATGTGCTGTATTGCTGTACTCATTGAAAATAAAGGCCAATGTAATGTATTCTGGTGGTTGTCTGGAGTACTATTTTACAAAGGTTTAGAGAAAATAAAAAAGTTAATATTACTCATTAATAAAAACAGTTAATATTACTCATAAATATTGTTTTTTTTATGTTTAAATGTTAAATTATTTCTACTCAATTTTATTTGTTAATGTACCAGATGCAGTTACTCAGATTTACTTAATTTTTTTACTTGCATTTACTCAATTCATACAGTATATTTCATTGATTTCACAGCTTTAAAATTTACTCAATTTTTTTGAGTGTAAAAATGTTTCACCAATAAAATTGAGTAAATAATAGTTAAACTTTTTACAGTGTACCTCTTCCTCTACCTAGGCCTATTCCTCTACCTCCTTCTCCTCTTCCTCTACCTAGGCCTCTTCCTCTACCTCGTTCTCCTCTTCCTCTACCTAGGCCTCTTCCTCTACCTCCTTCTCCTCTTCCTCTACCTAGGCCTCTTCCTCTATCTCCTTCTTCTCCTCTTCCTCTACCTAGGCCTCTTCCTCTACCTAGGCCTCTTCCTCTATCTCCTTCTCCTCTTCTTCTACCTGGGCCCCTTCCTCTACCTCGTTCTCCTCTTCCTCTACCTAGGCCTCTTCCTCTATCTTCTTCTTCTCCTCTTCCTCTATCTCCTTCTTCTCCTCTTCCTCTATCTCCTTCTTCTCCTCTTCCTCTACCTGGGCCTCTTCCTCAACCTCCTTCTCCTCTTCCTCTACCTAGGCCTCTTCCTCTATCTTCTTCTTCTCCTCTTCCTCTACCTGGGCCTCTTCCTCTATCTTCTTCTTCTCCTCTTCCTCTACCTAGGCCTCTTCCTCTATCTTCTTCTCCTCTTCCTCTATCTCCTTCTTCTCCTCTTCCTCTACCTGGGCCTCTTCCTCAACCTCCTTCTCCTCTTCCTCTACCTAGGCCTCTTCCTCTATCTTCTTCTTCTCCTCTTCCTCTACCTGGGCCTCTTCCTCTATCTTCTTCTTCTCCTCTTCCTCTACCTAGGCCTCTTCCTCTATCTTCTTCTTCTCCTCTTCCTCTATCTCCTTCTTCTCCTCTTCCTCTAGCTGAGCCTCTTCCTCAACCTCCTTCTCCTCTTCCTCTACCTAGGCCTCTTCCTCTATCTCCTTCTTCTCCTCTTCCTCTATCTCCTTCTTCTCCTCTTCCTCTATCTCCTTCTTCTCCTCTTCCTCTACCTAGGCCTTTTTCTCTACCTCCTTCTCCTCTTCCTCTACCTCCTTCATCTCCTTTTTGAGCTCCCCCTCTCATTCTCACTCTTCTTCTTTTACTTCTAGCTCCTTCCATTTTTGTTGAAGACAGGTGAACTCACCTGCTGCCTTTTATAGCACACCTGAGTGCTGCGTTTTCAAATTAGCACATGTGTGCTTCCACACCTGGTGGTTGTGTTTATCCAATTCGTTCATTAGTGTTGTCATTGGCAATCCGGTGCTTTGTAATGACAAGGAAGTAACCTCACAATCCTTAACTGTGTCTAAGGTGTGAAAATGTGTGTAGAGTTATACAAATCCCTGTGTGTAATGTTTTGTAAAAAGGGTGAAGCAGACATTGTGTGTAATGTTGTGCAAATCTGTGGAGGTGTTTTGCTCCTTGGAGTAGAATTTTGCAAATTGTGTGGAAATTTTTATTTTAGTGTGTAAACAATCGTAAAAAACTGTAACTGTTGTGCAAATGTAAATAGTGATGTGAGAAATGCACCAAAGCGACTGAGAAAAACTGTATTTACTGTATTCTAAAGAATATACTTTTGGTTTACAGTACATATGTTTATGGTTTTGTTCTATGCTACTGTAAACAACAATAATGTTAGACCTAATAAATATTTTCTGTTTCTACATTGCATTGGTGTTTACAGTGTTGTTACATCAGATTACTTTCACTGTTGAACATTGTATTGAAATGTAGATATAAGCCTATGAAAGACCAAAGAGCTTTAGATTTAGAACAGCAGTGTTTACATGGTATATACAAAAATGTATTATTATGAAAGAAGTGTTTGCCATTTGATGCAAATGCTTCTTTCTGACATGTGTTTATGGCATTTTGAATGCAGTGTTGCATTTTGAAGGAGATGTGAGGCGTTTTGCATTTTGTGTGTGCAGTTTTGAGAATTGTGTGTAGAGTTTTGAAAAAAGGAGACTTAGTTTTGAAAACGTGTGTAAGCAATTGGTAAAAACTGTAAAAGGAACTTGTCTGTATTTTTACAAAGTAATATTTTACAGATTTTTTTCTGTGAAATTAGAAAACAAAGAAAAGAAGGTCTAACTCCAGAAATCTACATCTATTCAATATGTTGTCCTTACAGATTATTAAGCATGTGGGGGTTAAAGTGAGTTTTTTTTAGGTTAAATAATAGTATTTGTACATACAGTAGCCTACCCTACATAGGCAGTAGGCCTGTTGGAATTATTTATTATTGCATAGGCTATAGTCTTTTAATCTTGTTTTGCAAATAGATGCTCATTTTGATCATTATTTCATTGTCTTATTCTCCCATCATTTCATGTATATGTTATTAATATTTTTTCCAAATCTCCGTTGCTGCACATTTTTTTTTGCTTTTTTTTTTTTTACAGTGTAGGCCTAGTAGCTATGGATTTTAATAATTTTACTAATATATAGGTAAACATATAGATGCATATATAGGTGAACATATAGGTGCATATATAGATGAACATATAGGTGAACATATAGGTGCATATATAGGTGAACATATAGGTGCATATATAGGTGAACATATAGGTACATATATAGGTGTGCATATATAGGTGAACATATAGGTGCATATATAGGTGAACACATAGGTGAACATATAGGTGCATATATAGGTGAACATATAGGTGCATATGTAGGTGAACATATAGGTGAACATATAGGTGCATATATAGGTGAACATATAGGTGCATATATAGGTGAACATATAGGTGCATATATAGGTGAACATATATGTGAACATATAGGTGCATATATAGGTAAACATATAGGTGCATATATAGGTGTGCATATATAGGTGAACATATAGGTGAACATATAGGTGCATATATAGGTGAACATATAGGTGCATATATAAGTGAACATATAGGTGCATATATAGGTGAACACATATGTGAACATATAGGTGCATATATAGGTGAACATATAGGTGCATATATAGGTGAACATATAGGTGCATATATGTACATATATGTACATATAATATAGGAAAACGGCCAATTTTATATATGCCACATATATTAAAAACCTATATCAAAACCTATATTAAAACATATATGTTTATATAGGTTATTTCCATGTGGGCCAGAGTATGTTAAGAAAGTCTGAAATGATGACTTAAGCACATATGGCATTAATATTAGGCTACCTTCAATGGCATTTACTAGGGGGACAACTCCAATGTCATGTATAAGCTATAAGGGTTGAGGAACATGGGGGCCCATCAGGACTGCCTATGCATAGGGCCCGGGATCTTGTGCTACGCCCCTGGTCCATTTACACATACATCGCCCAAAGTGTTAATAATTTATCAGAGTCTGCTATTTAATACAGACACTTAATTTTGAATCATATGATTTATGTCACTCGCTACATGTGGGTAATGTTCATTCACTCCCACCACCTACATTTCCTGATGGTACTGAGACCCGCGAGTCTCTTTCCTTCAGTGATTCTGCTTATTAATATCAGGTGTCACTTAATATGAGACAGCGCCGATGCCACGTGACTGTGACGTATGCCATCAAAGTGCATCGAGAGTGATTCAGAGCAGGAGGACTCAACCCATAGACAGTATATAAACTGGACACAGCGACCCCATAGGTTTCAACGGAGAGACGTGAAGCAGATTAGAAGCCCTCATTTCTTGATTGCCGAGCGTACTGCGCAGACTCAAACTGAGCTTGACGACGTGGATGTGACGTGAGCAGCCTGCCTGACAGTTGTAAGTTTTCTAGTAGCTGTGCCAAACGAAATCTGAACCATTCCCTTCCGAATCTTTCAGAGACGGAAAGCGTGAGTAGGATCTGTCCATGAGCTAGGAGCAGGAGCAACGTCATGACTCTCTATGGGCTTCTCCCTTGACTGTATCGGACTTCATACCTCCACGTCCCCCCGATTGACTGCGAGCTTCTCTTCCTGTCTCTACGGTAATTTCCAGAGAGTCGCGTGGTTATGACGCAATCGTTAGCCTACTTTTACAAAAACTGCTTCTACGGGGCCATAACGTAAGATACAAGGTAATGGAGCCTTTTATACATTGTCGTGTTTCTTTAGAAATAAACCATGGACAAATGGAGTCTTTAAACGCCTCAGATGTAAAGTTATTCGCTGTCAAAGTGACGCCAAAATGAATGGGAGTCAATGGGATGCTAACAAGCAGGTTAAGGCTTGTTAGCTAATGGCGGCTCCCGGGGGTACCTTCAAAATAATATGAAACGCTGCCCCCCTGACTCAACCAGAGCAGCTTCTTCAGAGCGACTCACGAGCTCTGATGACGACACAGCTGTTCCACGATTGGCCAGAATCACCACATGACAACAATCACGTGTGTTTCGTGTTTATTCTCACACCTACAGTTCCACTAATGCTCGAAAATCTGTTTTTATAACAGTAAAATCTCTTTTCATCTAGTTGCAATGTTATATCGTGTCATGTTTATCAAAATATAACTGATAAAAAATGTAGACCCCACTACATTGATATTTAAATATAAGCTAATGTTGAACTTTATTCTTGTATAAAAAGACGCTGTATTAAGCAGTACTACAGTGTAGGCTGCATAACGTATTAAATAGAAAAGTATCTAAAGCGTCAATGTATTTGACAAATATAGCATTTATTTCACTTCATCTGTGGTAAAGTATGCAAACACAGCGCTAGTGTCACTACGAGAAGCAGAAAGTGTCCGACTTCACGTCTCAGTTTTCAGCTCCTGAAGGCGAACTAATCGGATCGGTTACATCCAGCCGCAGCCGATGTCCAACACACCTTACATCACAACTATAGACCTTATGTAGCCCTGCACCTTTTCAGCGCTGCGCTTGTTGTCTTTTGTCTTCCAGTTTGTATTTCCACAGCGATCTTAAGTATTTATGAATGAACTGCCCTTTTCAAAATCTTCCTGGTCTACTGACTTTTGTTAAGACATCTGCTTTAAACATTACAATGCTCATGATAACTTTCGTTAACTCTACAAAAAGTAAATCCACTTCACCAGCTAATTACTCTTCCACAGCGATGCCATAGAAATACACAGAGCTGCCGCTAAAACGGAAGTTCAAAGACAATATTCTAAAGATGCCTCGCACTTGTTTCTCTGGCGCATAAGGTCTATAACAGCACAGAAGAACAATCGTTGGAATCACTTTTAGAATGGTTTTTATTTCAAGCTGATGAATGATAAAAACATTGACAACCTACACAAACCTTTCCGTTTTCTGTCATGTCAAACTAGCAAATAACAATTAAGCTTGCTTAGGCTTCTTGTAATACTGGTTATGATATAGATTTCTGAATACCAAGATGGCGCCTGTGTCGGCATGCCGTCGGTTGCTCCTCTGTCTGCTAGTTTGGCTGTTGTTTGTTTGGTTTTTAAACTGTGGTGCCCTTATGGTATATGATCGCCAGTCTCTTTTAGATATCAGATCTACACTTTACAAATTGGATGTGAAGGGTGCCTTTAACAAACCATATGGTGGTGTTACAACAAACAGTGAGGAGTGCCTCCGTTGTTGGCTTATAAGCAATACACGGAGGAAGCGCAGGAGGAAACGCGGGTCTCGAGGAGGTCGTATGATCAAGCTGAAAGCCCGTCTGCATGCTGGCTGTATTCCAAGCCCTTTTTGCGAGCCGTCTTATGGTGACTCCGTGGTCTGGCGTCTCCTAGATCAGGCTCATCAGTGGCTTCGACCTGTCCTTCCCGTGCTCCCGTCCTCCGTCCCCTGTGTCGGTCTTCCTTGTACCGGCCGTCTTCTCCGAAGAGCTGAAGCGGCTCCCGGTGTGCTGCGGCCGCTGCGCAGAGTGTCACTCTCCTCCGGAGCTGTCCCTCCACCCAATATGGTTCTAATTAATGCTCGCTCAGTGGTAAACAAGACTTTCCTGCTGAATGACTTTTTCTCTTCGCACAATTTGGATTTTATGTTCATCACTGAATCATGGATTAAGGATGGTGATCTTACCCCCTTTTCTGAACTGGTCCCGGTTGATTGTACATTTTTTAACACCCCTTGCCAAAATGGATGAGGGGGTGGGCTTGTGACTGTGATGAAAAATTCTCACTGTGCGCGATGTCGCATCTTCCCTGTGGAAATCTACTCCAGCTTCGAAGCTCAACTTCTACATCTCGACTGGAACGGTCCTGTTTGCTTAGGGGTGATCTACCGTCCTCCACATTCAGTTAAGGACTTTTTACAGCAATTCACTGATTTCATTGGTAAAATTGTGATTAAATTTGATCGTTTCTTATTGGTGGGCGATTTTAACATTCACGTCTGCTGTAAGTCAAACCCTCTGGCAAGGGAATTTATTAATTTAATTGATGCTTTTAAGTTGATACAGTGGGTTAAAGACTCCACTCATATCCACGGTCATACTCTGGACCTTGTTCTTTCTTATGGGGTTGATATTTCTGATTTGACAGTTTCTGATTATATGCTCTCTGATCATAAGCCAATTTTGTTTTCCATGTCTCTTTCTAGTCTTCCTCATGTCTCTACTAAAACGACGTCGATGTCCAGGGTCTACTCTCGTCAGTTTAGTGAAAATTTTAGTCAGTGTTTTTTTAAATCTTGTTCTCATCTACTCCTAGACTCTCCGTTAGCGGACCTGGACGCGGATGATCACCTGAGTCTGTTAAATAGCGTTTGGCTTGATGTATTTGTCACGGTGTGACAAAAGCCAGATAAGTAGAGAGAGTAAAATCCTCGTGAAGGCAGTATTATTTGGAGACCTCTTGTGGATGGTCGTCTCATCACACCGCGAAATCTGTTGCCATGGCAGCGAGGCCAATTGCCTGATTGACAGCAGGTGAGGAGAATTACAGAGAGTGTTGTGAGAGGAACGCGCATTAAGATGGGGCTTTAAAAAGAGAGAGAAAACAGACGGTCAGTGTGGTTCTCCTCCCGTGAGATACTGTGTTTTGTCGGCGGGTTGTTTATATTTGAAGCTGGACTGTGCAGCGGGGCGAAGATTGAAGCCGAGGAATGGAAAGGAGAGAGTGAAGTTTTGTCAACGAAAACCCAAGGGATATCGTCAGCAGTGGAAGAGACGCAAAGTGATGAGTATTTGATCCGTGGTTTATATGCACTGACATTGAGGTGGTGTGGAGCGTTTGGAAAGCGTGTGGCACGAGTGGATTATTACACCGAGTGAATTAATGATCTGTCTTCAACCTTTGTTCTTCCTTCACTGAATGTGACGATTGCTACATCTGTTCTGGCTGTCTCTGGGAGAAGTTGAGCCCGTGTGAGAGACGAGAGTCGATCCGGTGGGAGAAAGACCGGTGGGTGAGTGCTGGCCCGAATGCACGGTGTGCGAGTGGAATGCAGTGCCTGAAGTGACGATTCACACGGTTTGTGTTATGGAGTGAAGTTTATCGTGTGGAAAATTATTAATAGTCTGCTGTGCACTCTCTTCTATAGTCTTTCACCCGCTGTTCCTGAACAGGGTTTGTCACATTAAGCGCCCAACTTACCATTCGAGACAGCCCCGCTCTGTTAATGCTGTTGATCCATTGATTCTTGTTACATCGTTGCAGCGGACAGCTGAACTGGAGCGTCTTGCTTGAGCATCCTACCCGTCTGGTGGTCACCACACGTCCCTATCCACAGCCACTGCCCTGGTTCGAACGAGAGAAGGTATTGCCGTTGAATGTTTCATTTACTGTTGAATGGTCGAATCCTGTTGCATTGCTACAGCGCATAGCTGAATTGGAGCATCTTGCTTAAAGCATCCTTCCTGTCTGGTGGTCACCACACGTCCTTATCAAAAGTCGCTGTCCTGTTCGGAAAAGGAAAAGGTATTTGAAATGAACGTTTGATATGCTGTTGAATAGTTAAACCCTGCTACCTGGTTACAGTGCGCAGCCGAAGTGGAGCGTCCCGCTCAAGTGTCCTCTCCGCTTGGTGGTCTCCGCATGCCCTAGTGAAGGTTTCTGCCTGTTCAGAACGAGAGAAGGTATTACAGCTGAATGTTTCATTACTGCTGAATGGTCAAACCCGGTTGCATTGATACAGTGTACAGCTGAAGTGGAGTGTTTTGCTTAGAGCATCCTTCCCGCTTGGTGGTCTCCACATGCTCCATCGAAAGTCGCTGTCCTGTTCGGAAAAGGAAAAGGTATTTGAAATGAACGTTTGATATGCTGTTGAGAAGTTAAATCCTGTTACCTGGTTACAGTGTACAGTCAAGTGGAGTGTCTCCCTCAAAGCGTCTTCTCCGCTTGGTGGTCCCCACCTGTCTCCACGGAAAGCCTCCGCCCTGTTCAGAAGAGAGAAGGTATTTCAATTGAACGTTCTATATGCTGTTGAGAAGTTAAATCCTGTTACCTGGTTACAGTGTGCAGTCAAGTGGAGTGTCTCCCTCAAAGCATCTTCTCCGCCTGGTGGTCTCCACCTGTCTCCACGGAAAGCCTCCGCCCTGTTCAGAAGAGAGAAGGTATTTCAATTGAACGTTTCATATGCTGTTGGGAAGTTAAATCCTGTTACCTGGTTACAGTGTGCAGTCAAGTGGAGTGTCTCCCTCAAAGCATCTTATCCGCCTGGTGGTCCCCACCTGTCCCCACTGGAAGCCTCCGCCTGTTCAGAAGGAGAGAAGGTATCACTGTTGAACGTTGCATCTTGTTGAACCATTGAACACTGTCGTATCGTTGCAGGGCACAGCCAAAGTGAAGTGTTCTCTTGCAGGGTGGCCCTCTGTGCCCATGCTGCAAAGCATTGCTACTGTTCAGAAGGAAGGAGAGTAATTACGGCATGTGTCTCGATTAAAGTGTTCTGCTGTTCATGGTCCCCTCCTGGCCCTGCCCGCTCGCCACCTGCGTCCTTGTGACCCGTCTGAGTCGAGGATCCCCGTCCTCTGGATACTTACCTCTGGCAGCCTCCGGCGTTCGTTCCATCCTCACTGCGAATACCTACCTGGTTCCAGTCCGAATGGGGTCCGTGTAGCCAAGACTTCCTTGAGAGCCTTGTAAAGGGTACTTACCCAGTGGCTTACCTGAGTGGTGTGCGTCCTCCTCTGATTCCTCTCCGACGAGCCGCAGGGTGTCCACGAACGTCCATCCCGCCCCGGTCCAGGGGGCCCGTTGAATTGCTTCTGGCGAAAGAAGAGATTTTAATTAGGACTTTTCAAATTTACCTGCTTTTAACTTAATAAAGAAATTGTTATTCCTTTATCCTCTGTCTTTGTCTGGTCCCTTGACACGCTCCTCGAGGCGGTGCCCGGTCCCCAGGGGTGGGCGCAGTCTGGCTTGGCCCACCCCGACCTGTGACATATTGAATGAGACTGTTCCTTTAAAGCCTCGCAAGCAAAAAGATAAATCTGAAATGTGGCATACCGCTGAGACTCGGGTGTTAAGGCAAGCTTGTAGAAAGGCTGAGCGTAAATTGAAGAAGGATATCTTTACATCTCACTACAGTTGTTTAAAGACAGTTTACTGGCTTATCAGAGAGCTGCCAAATCGGCTAAGGCAACCTATTATTCAAACTTAATATTACATAATCACTCTAGACCTAAAGTCCTATTTTCCGTTATTAATTCTGTTGCTTGCTAAGGCAGCACATATACTAAAATTGGATCGATACAGAGAAGATTAGCATGGCCCCTGCGAAAGGATGACACGCAAATCCGTGAAGCGCTCCATATTTTTGGGGTGGTGTGGCGCAATGGATAAGACACATGCCTTTGGTGTGAGAGACCCGGGTTCGAATCCACTGTGAGACACCAATGTGTCCCTGAGCAAAACACTTAACCCCTAGTTGCTCCAGAGGCGTGCGACCTCTGACATATATAGCAATTGTAAGTCGCTTTGGATAAAAGCGTCAGCTAAATGAATAAATGTAAATGTAAATGTAATCCTCCAGTCAATACTTTGTCTGTTGCCTCTGCTGCTCTTTCTGAAAGCTTCTTGAGGTTTTTTAAGGATAAAGCAGTTAATTTAGGACTGTTATCTCATACTCATTCTATTGAGCTGCCTCTCCCTCCACAGTTGTCTAACTCCTGGGATGTCTTTGAACCTGTCTCCCCTCTGACACTCAGTGACATTATTGCCAAGATGAAACCTTCCTTTTCTTCATATGATGTTATTCACCCTAGGCATTTAAAGCAAATTGTTGACTCTGTTGGACTGGGTCTAATGTCGTTTTTAAATAAGTGTCTTTTAACTGGGGTGGTTCCTGCTTATCTGAAAGTGGCAACTGTCATACCTCTCCTCAAGAAGCCCTCACTTGATCGGTCTATTTTAACAAATTATCGCCCTATCTCTGTTTTACCATTTATTTCCAAGGTTTTGGAAAAGATTGTGTTCTTTCAACTTCAATCCTTCCTTGCTGTAAATTCTCTGTTTGAGCACTTTCAATCTGGTTTTAAAACTGCCCACAGTACTGAATCTGCCCTGCTGAGAGTGTTAAATGACATTTATTTGGCAACTGATACGGGTGACTCTGTGGTTCTCGTTCTTTTAGATTTATCATCTGCTTTTGACACTGTTAACCACTCTGTATTAATTAATAGACTGAAATCTTGGGTGGGTCTCTCTGGCACAGTTTTAAAATGGTTCCAGTCATTTTTATCTGACAGGAAATTTGTGGTTAGGACAGGAGAATTTTTATCTTCCACTGCTTCTCTCCCCTGTGGCATTCCGCAAGGCTCGATTTTGGCTCCCTCTCTATTTTCATTATATATGCTACCTCTGGGATCCATTTTTAGAAAACATGGGGTGTCGTATCACTTTTACGCCGACGATACGCAGATCTATCTGCCTTTTAAGAAAAATGATCCACTGGCCATGACTGCTCTTTCGTCGTGTTTAGATGAGGTTAAATCCTGGTTGTCTGATAATTTTCTATCCTTAAATGAAAAAACGGAAGTAATTTTTTTTGGCCCTTCTGAAAATACGAAAGCATTTAATCTGGATTTGGGATCACTATCGCCTTTTAGGTCCCCGCAGGTACGGAATCTGGGTGTTATCCTGGATGACTCTTAAAAATTTGACAAACAAATTTCTTCAGTAGTTGGATCCAGCTTTCATCAGCTCCGTATACTTGCAAAAATTAAACATTTCCTCACTGATAAGACTTTAGAGATGGCTCTGCATGCTTTTATTACGTCACGTCTTGACTATTGTAACTCTTTATACTGTGGCATTTCTAAGGCCCAAATTGCCCGTCTCCAGCTGATTCAAAATGCTGCCTCAAGATTTCTTCTGAAAAAGAAAAAAAGTGATCACGCCACTCCACTATTAAAGGCACTTCATTGGCTGCCAGTGCAATTTAGAATACATTTTAAAATTTTATTATTTGTTTTTAAATCATTGCACAATCAAGCACCTGGCTACCTATCTGATCTGCTGCATCAGTATTCCCCCTCAAGAAGCTTAAGATCTGGAGACCAAAATCTTCTTTCAATTCCACAATCTAGACTTAAACGTAGAGGTGACCGTGCCTTTTCAGTATTTGGCCCGCGTCTCTGGAATGACTTGCCGGTGGAAATTCGAATGGTTCACAGTTTGACCATTTTTAAGTCTCTCTTAAAAACCCATTTGTTTTCTTTGGCATATTAGTTTTTGTTGTTGTTTTTTCTTCACTTTTGTTGTTGTCTAAATCTGTCTGTTTGTTTTGATTGTATTATAATGATTTTTCCTCTGTTGTGATGCACTTTGATTGTATTATAATGCTTTTCCTCTGTTGTGAAGCACTTTGGTCAGTCTACGGCTGTTTTAAACGTGCTATACAAATAAAGCAAACTTAAACTTAAACTTTATGAGGGACAAAACTGTATGAAATTGTATATCAGATTTAAGACGAAATATTATGAATGAAACTTACTTGATCCTAACAAAGAGAATACGCTTAAATAATATACTTGTCAGTACATGTCAAGCTTTTCTTGTGATTTTTGCCATCCGTCATGTGTACAGATACTTTTCATACACTAGATGACTTATGTGGATGAACTTTTATTTGAGGAAATCGGTTTATAATTGGCTATTATGCTTGAAATTATTGGTCCTATTTACTCTGATTTTAATAAATATGTCTATAATGGCTAACATTGCTGAAGTGAATGCACAAGTTTAATATACAATGATCATAATGCAAGGCAAGCACCGCATATATCTGACCTATTTTTTAGCACCATTCAGTATAGGATTTGACTGTTCATAGTTATTATATAAGTGTTATACATCATTTGATTGTGTTAAGTGTCTACTTTGTGTGTACACTGTTGTGCTTTTCACAAAATAAAGAAAAAAAAAAAACATGATGCGAGTTCTGCCGTCTTTCTGTCAGTGAAGTCCATTCTGACACGCTTCCGAAAATGAACTGTAACTCAGCGAATGATTGCCACACTTTCACAAGAGATATGTCTTTATAAAGCTTGAATGGTCTTCTTTTAAATGAAGTAATTCATATAAAAAATAAATATTCTCAGTTTATGTAATCCGTTTGAAACCATGGAGATGTACAGTCTTTTCGTAGTCCCTTCATTATCTCTAATGAGCGAGGCCGCCACACCCCGGCGGTATTCACATGGCACACAAGATACTTTATACTCACCTTTTAGTTTTTCTTTAAAGGTACAATATATAAGAATTTTGTATCAAATTATCCAAAAACCACTTGCATAGTGTTATATATTTATTTCAATTGTGTACTTACATTATCCTAAATGTTTCCAAGAATTTGTAAATTCAGAGAAATTCACAATTTTAAACAGTGCTCGTTTCTTGTTACCTGTCGCCTGTCAATGACGTAATATCCACGCTATCCCTGGTTTCTGCTAGTACTGTCATAGTAACCATGGCAACAGACGTGGACAACTGCTTAATGTTAAGCGGCACGCTCACGCTGTTGTTGTTTCGTTCAAACACTATTGACCATTGCAAGCAGACTTTGGGACAAAAGGAGAACTAAAACGAGGATCAATATCGGCATGGCATTTTCGAGATGCCGAGTAGTTGGGGGCCTTAAGCACATTTTCGCGCAAATTCATCTAAAAGCGCCAAATTTGGCACAGATGTAGCTCAGGTCATACCGAAATGATTTAGCTAGGGCGCCGGAGCCAGCGACCCTTGGGGCCAAGATGGCGGCCAAATCCAATATGGCCGCCGCCCGAAAAGGGTTCCGGCTTTAACTTTTGAACCACATGAGTTACAAATACAAACTTGATATGTTTTTCAGCTTAATTGATCACGAGAAACACATAGGAATGTTTATATTTATGACCCAGTATATCTGGACCCCTTAATCCTCCAATTCCAATATGGCCGCTGTCCAAAAAAGCAGTTTGGGCTGTAGTATGGGGCCTTACACACCATTGTTCGCGCAAATTCATCTACAAGCACCAAATTTGGCACAGATGTAGCTGAGGGGATACTGAAATGATTTAGCCAGGGCGCCCGAGCCAATGGTCCCTGAGACCAAGATGGCGGCCAAATCCAATATGGCCGCCGCCTGAAAGGGTTTCGGCTATAGCTTTTGAGCCAGATGAGATACAAATACAAACTTGATGTCTATTTTACCTTCTTTGACCATGGGAAACCCATAGGAATACTTACATTTATGATTGGGTATATCAGGACCCCCCAAATTCCCTAAATTCAATATGGCTGCTGTCCGAAAAATGGTTTTGGCTACAAATTTTTAACCAAATGCGCTACAAATGAGGATGTGGTGTCTATTTTATGTTTATTGGCCACAGGAAGTCCATTGGCATATTTATATTTATGCTTGTGTAAGTCTGGAACCTGTATTCTTTTCAAGACTGTGGTTGAAAATCCTTTTTTTTACCACAACTTTGAAGGTTATTCTCAATGTTGATTCATTTCCTTATGAAAGTGAAATGGTTTTCAGTTTACCACAGGTGAATACATTTCAAAGTGTAATCAAAATAAGAAAGAATAAGACACAATTATTATTGCAAGGCGATATTTATATTATATCAAATTGTTAAAATAATAATATAGTCAATTTTTCCAAAACTCTTAAAGGTTTGCTTAGCATAACAAAAAAACAGCAATAACATAAAAAACAACAGTGAATTCTCATGGTCTCTCACATGAATTATCATTATCACTCACAATCACCGGATCTCTCATTGTCTTCACCATCATTGTTTGTACAAGCACCCTCACATGCACATATAGAAGTGCAACGAACTCCAGCTTTACAGCACTTACAGTGCCCTCTACATGCTGTCTTGCAGCCACAGTGGAGCAGAATGGTGCAGGCTTTACTGGCGTCTCCGAGATTAGTCCAGTAAGGTTCCCAAGTCTTGCTCGTAGAGTCCCGATACCATTCCCATGCATTGAACTCTGGGATATCTTGCTGGACAGCGGTTGCCTGATTCCAGTAGAAGCTGGCCTGCAGCAGTGCTCTTTTGATGTGCTGAATCAATGCAGCTTGGGTGGGTGGCAGGTTCTCGAGAGACTTGGTACCATTCGAAAAAAGGTGATGTCTAGCTTCATCTACACGGCTGGAACCACAGCTCTTGCTGTACATGATGAGCTCATGTGACAGATTCATAGCTCATGGTCCAAATGGTCCGGCCAACTACTGAAAAAAACATTCCATGACTATGTTAACACCAATATTGCTGGGTTTGTGAGGTCACACATGAGCTATGAATCTGTCACGTGATTGGATATTATGTTTGATACATATCCAGAGGAGAACCTCAAAACACAAACTCACCAACGCAGAGGAACCGGATCAAGAACTAAAGTAGATGGGAGAACTCCAATTCCAAAACGTAACTGGATATATCTATTATATATATACTGGATATATTGTTATATCTAACTATTTGGATATATCAGTGAAGAGATAACCAAGCATGGCATGTCAGGTAAACTCCTCCTTTCCACCAAGAAAGATGCTGTACTCTCCAACAGACCAGGGTATGACATGTCTGCCCTTCAGCCTTGTAATCATCCAGAAGCAGATACAAGAATAATCCTGCATCTTGCACATGCTGGGGCCAATGGCCATAAAAAGGCATTTGTCCGGACTGTCGACAGCGATGTTGTCATCCTTGCCATCTGCTTCTTCAACACACTCGGCCTCACAGAGCTCTGGATCGGCTTTGCAGGTGGAAAAAACTATAGGGACATTCCTGCTCATGAAATCATGAAGGATCTTGGTCCCCAGAAGTCACTAGCCTTACCACTCTTCCACGCTTTAACAGGCTGTGACACAACCTCAGCCTTCCTGTGCCATGGGAAAAAGAGTGCATGGGCAGCTTGGGAGGCAACACCAGATCTCACAGAATCTCTGGTTACCCTCACCTTGGAGCCTGAACAGATCAACAATGACGTCCATGTCCAAAGACTGGAGCGTATGGTCGTCATCATGTACAGCAAGAGCTGTGGTTTCAGCCGTGTAGATGAAGCTAGACATCACCTTTTTTCGAATGGTACCAAGTCTCTCGAGAACTAGTCTCAGCCTCAGACGTCACGCCCACGGAACGTTGGCTAAACGTCTGATGCTTATGGTACACTTAACTGGAAACACTTCAGGAATGTCGAAGTCGTCATCTGATTGGTTGAATTTTATCGGATTTCCGGGGGGCGCGAGTGTCGCGTTTATTTTCGGTCTGTCTGGAAACAACGCGCAGACGTGTGATTGCGGAAGAAAAACTGGTGTGTTTACATGAGTGACAATGAGCATTTATCAAGATCAGCTAAACGTAGGATTCTCAAAAGTATACGTGCACGAACAGATCAATGACTTACTGCTTGTTTTCTTCTCCTTCTTTGATTTTCTATGCTGACTGACTTGTTGCACGCCGGTCTGTTGTTGTGGGGACATTTCCACGCCCCGAAACGTGACGCTGAACGAAACGAACTGTAATTGGTTGTTTGACATGTCGGTCAAACGGCCTTATGGGCGGGCCTTGGCCAAAGAAAGCTGCTAAGAATTCCAGACCTTCAGCCATCAGTCTGAAGGTCTGGCTACGCGAGACTACTCGAGAACCTGCCACCTACCCAAGCTGCATTGATTCAGCACATCAAAAGAGCACTGCTGCAGGCCAGCTTCTACTGGAATCAGGCAACCGCTGTCCAGCAAGATATCCCAGAGTTCAATGCATGGGGATGGTATCGGGACTCTACGAGCAAGACTTGGGAACCTTACTGGACTAATCTCGGAGACGCCAGTAAAGCCTGCACCATTCTGCTCCACTGTGGCTGCAAGACAGCATGTAGAGGGCACTGTAAGTGCTGTAAAGCTGGAGTTCGTTGCACTTCTATATGTGCATGTGAGGGTGCTTGTACAAACAATGATGGTGAAGACAATGAGAGATCCGGTGATTGTGAGTGATAATGATAATTCATGTGAGAGACCATGAGAATTCACTGTTGTTTTTTATGTTATTGCTGTTTTTTTGTTATGCTAAGCAAACCTTTAAGAGTTTTGGAAAAATTGACTATATTATTATTTTAACAATTTGATATAATATAAATATTGCCTTGCAATAATAATTGTGTCTTATTCTTTCTTATATGATTACACTTTGAAATGTATTCACCTGTGGTAAACTGAAAACCATTTCACTTTCATAAGGAAATGAATCAACATTGAGAATAACCTTCAAAGTTGTGGTAAAAAAAAAGGATTTTCAACCACAGTCTTGAAAAGAATACAGGTTCCAGACTTACACAAGCATAAATATAAATATGCCAATGGACTTCCTGTGGCCAATAAACATAAAATAGACACCACATCCTCATTTGTAGCGCATTTGGTTAAAAATTTGTAGCCAAAACCATTTTTCGGACAGCAGCCATATTGAATTTAGGGAATTTGGGGGGTCCTGATATACCCAATCATAAATGTAAGTATTCCTATGGGTTTCCCATGGTCAAAGAAGGTAAAATAGACATCAAGTTTGTATTTGTATCTCATCTGGCTCAAAAGCTATAGCCGAAACCCTTTCAGGCGGCGGCCATATTGGATTTGGCCGCCATCTTGGTCTCAGGGACCATTGGCTCGGGCGCCCTGGCTAAATCATTTCAGTATCCCCTCAGCTACATCTGTGCCAAATTTGGTGCTTGTAGATGAATTTGCGCGAACAATGGTGTGTAAGGCCCCATACTACAGCCCAAACTGCTTTTTTGGACAGCGGCCATATTGGAATTGGAGGATTAAGGGGTCCAGATATACTGGGTCATAAATATAATCATTCCTATGTGTTTCTCATGATCAATTAAGCTGAAAAACATATCAAGTTTGTATTTGTAACTCATGTGGTTCAAAAGTTAAAGCCGGAACCCTTTTCGGGCGGCGGCCATATTGGATTTGGCCGCCATCTTGGCCCCAAGGGTCGCTGGCTCCGGCGCCCTAGCTAAATCATTTCGGTATGACCTGAGCTACATCTGTGCCAAATTTGGCGCTTTTAGATGAATTTGCGCGAAATTACCTATTTATGTGCTTAAGGCCCCCAACTAGAGAGCTTCTCGACAAACTTGGACTTGACAGAGCTTTAAGACTTGACGAGACCTATGATCTAGCTCACTGCAAGTCTCATATAGCCAACAAACTAACACAGTCATGTTAAGTAAGGGATAATGTAGAGCGAGGCGGTTGTTATAGCGAATACAACTCCGACAGGCTGATCAGGACCCCGACGCGAAGCTGTATTCTCTATAACAACCGCCTCGCTCTACATTATCCCGCTTATTACATGGCTACCTACCAAATAAATCAATGATTTGACACAAAATATTGATTTAAAAAGGAGTTTATTGATTTAAAAACAATTGTATTGCTTCCCCACAAGAAAATAGAAAATTCCGTCTCTACGGTTAGAATCCTGCGTCCATAGCAACGCTCTGTTTACCATAGCAACAGTGTGTTATACTTAGCAGTGGACTATTATCAAGAAATAATTCTATGCATTCTACATTAGAATTCAACCAAGCCATGTAATAAAAAACATGAATGTATTCACACATCCACTAACATTATTAGATCCATCAGCATGACGACAAGTTCCATGATTCCTCTTATCACTGCGTCATCAACCTACGCCTTTGTTATTGTTAGAGGTTAGCGACCCCTAGTGGCGAAAAAATTACATATTGTAGCTTTAAGAATAAACCATATTTCATTTCATTGAGACACATATAGATGTTCATAATCATATTTTAAACAAATATTTAGTAAATATATGACTAGTGCAAAACACAGGAGTGAGGAGAAGAAAGAAGCCACACCACCAGAATTACAAAATCCCATGAAATCAACTGGCGTGGCTTGTGCTTTGCGTTTATTTTCTTTATAACAGCTGATATACTTTGAGCCACATCCTCGAATCATGATCTTCTGCTTTCTATTTAAAGGGATACTTCACCTCTGGGAAGATGAATGTGTATTTAAAATAGGTCATTTAAGTAGAAGAAATGTGGAGAAATTTTTGAATTTGGAGCTTTCTAGACTGAGAAAAGCCAGAAAATGTATTTTTGGCTTATGTGGATGAAAGACAACAACTCCCAGAATGCACTTGCTTCGCTGCCTTAGGAGGCCACGCCTACCGGTTAGAAAGCACAGTTGAAAACAACAAGGCTAGCCTAAGTAAGTGATGAGTTTGCCAGGGATTTAGAGACCCAAAATGTCCGGGATTCGGCTTTTGCGTTCTACAGTCGCCATTCATTCATTATGTTTACTGTGGCGAGCAGGACGAGGCTGACGGCTGCGGGAGAACGGCGCGAGGCCGGTGGCTTCATTACTGAGACGCGCCGGGTCTCGCATCTCTCACGGAGGAGCGGGAATTTTCTTAGCAATGTTAAAACGCACATCAACCGATCACTTGTTTAGCGTTCATGTAAACACTACAGTCAGATTCACCGATCGGAATTAATTCAGTTAGATTGAAACGAGAGGTGTGCATGTAAACAATGAATGGCGACCGCAGAACGCAAAAGCCGAATCCCGGACATTTTTAACAGTCTCGCCCGCCGGACAAATCCGGGAAAAGGAAGATGGTAACCCCTACTTAGATTTCTCCTATTATTCAGCTTTCTCCACAGAACAAGAGCATGCTAGCTTAGCTTCCAAAGAAAGACGGCTGATACTGTGTACATTCTGTGAGTGAGATCCCACCCTGTATGGGCGGGTTGAAAACATGCGAAACAATGCCATCTACTGGCTGTAGTCTTTAGCCTCTGGACAGAAAATCCTCCGATGACGCAAAATGACGTTTTTGCGTCATCGGAGGATTTTTTCCAGACAAAAAATACATAAATCTCTCCTCTCAGGGGGATATGAGGGGGGAAAGCATGGTAATTCGAAAATACTACAGGTTTTCTACTAATACAAAGCTTAATGCTAAATCCTGAAGTAACCCTTTAACAGCAAGTATGTTTGACTGAACAGTCTGTGTTGAAAATAATGAGCCGTTTTTTTCTGAAGAGAACTAATGCGAATTTAAAATGTAAATGTTTCTAAAAGCCACAGATAAAAACTCATGTTGATGTCATGGGGTCTTTAAAACATATAGTGCACATTAGTATTTTAAATACCCAAAGAACATTACATTGATAGTAAAAAGACTCATATGATACTTTTAAATTACATAAATAATTTTTTTTTGTACTGATACAAACACATTATCTGATGATAATGACATATCCTTCACTCCTCAGATCTGCTGCAGATGAAGTTGAGTTTGTCGAGTTCAGGACGGCTGATCCAGTGCTGATCTCCTCCAGACTGAACTGCTCCAGATCTCACTCCAGACACACACTTCTCCTCTCCTGGAGCCCAGTTCTGAAAGCACACGGTCTCTCCGCTCACCCAGTACCAGATGCCCAAAATATGGGAGTGACGTAAACCCAACCACACCGCCTCAGTAGACGCACGTTTAACCACATTCATCACACGACGCTGCATCTCGACTGAATGAACCGAGACCAGATCCGTATAATTCTGTCTGCAGTATCTCAGAGCTTCAGGCCACGTCAGAGTCTCGTTGATCAGAATCAGTTTATCTGGACACAAAACAAACCACAAGCAAAAACTAGAGAGAGACTGATCAAAAACAACATGCAGAACAAACACTGTGGAGGAATCTGTCATGTCAGACATGTAGCGTGAACTTTAAGATATCTGGAGGTGATGGATGGATTGTGTGTGTTTGTGAGGATCTGCTCACCTTCATGACACACAAAAGGAAGTTGGTCAATGCAAGAGAAGTCATGCCATTGACCCTGAGCGTTTGGTCTGATCACTGCACAGTTTTCATTTCCTCCAGCATTAGGTTGAGTAGGAGCCCAGTCTCTGAAAGAGGAGTTACTCTGATCTGACCACTGCCATGAGTCTCTGAACAGACCGATCCAGATCCATGATGCAGATAACTTATGATCACTAATGATCTTCTGAACCTGTTGATTCACATTCTGGTTCCTCACACTGACCAGATCCATGTGTTTCTGTCTGCAGTAACTCTGAGCGTCTCTCCAGTTCTTCGTCTGATTGTACAAGACGAGTCCTGTGTTCGCTTTAAGAAAACATTTAAAAAACTCTTTCATAAATCAATGTCAATTTGTCTTGCACTGTTTTACGGTTATTAATGTGAATAAGAGCAGTGGTGGAAGCATCAGAAACATGTTTCCATTCCATAGAAAATGTTACATTTTAAACATAAATGCACATTGTTCTAAAGGGCATCATCCTCTACCTTTTTACACAGATACATTTACTCAAATTCTCATGCTGATAATAACTGTAAGGACAAATTTGCAATTGATATGGAAGTATTTCCGAGGAAACTTAAAACACACACACACCAGGAGCGAGGTCAGAAATGGAAAGGACTTTATAAAACAGGATAGGCAAAGCATAGAGTATGAAAACTGCACGCCAAATTGCAGAGAAAAAAATATAATTACAGGTATGAATCCGTAACACTGTTCCTCAGTCACTCCTGAAAATGCTGTGATTGACTGTGATAACCGTAGCAATGGCCAGGACAAAACATTTGTCAAAATAAACCTGTGCATTTAGTGCTGTAGTGTAAATGCAGACTAATAGACCCACAGCAACACAGACCAGAAGAAGAAAACAGATCTGTGTTTGGGTAATTTTAGAAGTTTTTAAGATCATTTTATAAAGCGCTCTTTTTTCACGTGTCCTTTTTAAAGCAATGTTTAAAATTCTGCCTATTCGATTTTTTTTATTAAATCTAAAAATATTTAAAAGTATTTAAAAGTATTTAATGCATTATTTTATTAGCATTAATAATTTGTTATTATAGCTATTTTATAATAAATCCAAAAGCAAAACATGAAAAGAACTACATAAGATTATGTGCTTTGAGACATGAGGTAGTTTAACACCGTCTCTCGTGACGCTTAGCAGACTCTGCTGTGTGTGTTCATGTGTTTTGAAGGAGCCGTGGCTTTGGAGACGCTCTGAATGCTTTCAAAGCTAACTTGATATTGTTAGCCTCTTGGAAATTGCCTTTAATTTATAAGTTATTACTGTGTACGTTAGTAGAAAACGTTCAGGAGCCGTCATATTTGGTATATGGTGCATCTATAAATGAACGGTTGTTGTAATTGTAAATAGCTGCACTCACTGTTGTTGCAGATGAAATGATGAGTATTACTACATGACAAATCCTCCCATTGTCCATTTGACATCATTCCACAATAACTGGTTTCAGGTTGTCCAGTAGCCCAGTTCAGATAGAGCGCAGGTTCACCTGAAGACCACTGCCATTTATCAACACTCGTCTTCTGCAGCCCAATCCAGACACGTCCACCATTCACACTCTTCTTCAGATCGTTCATGTCGTTCATGTTGTCAACGGTGGCCAGATCTGTGTAATTCTCTCTGCAGAATCTCTGAGCTTCAGTCCAGGTCTTCAACACGTTTATAAAGTGATACTGACGCTGAACACATTCAGATACGGAGCAGAGAGCTGTGAAAGAGAGCGTTTGATTTAATGCTTTTCATAACAGGGTCAAACCTGATGAAACTATAAACCATAAATAATACAACAAACACACTCACCAATGAGAAGAAGAATCAAATATAGAGTTTGGTCCATTTCTGAGGAAGAAACATTCAAATTCAGACATCAAATTCAGACATCAGTATCTGAACAGCCGCATGAATTCACTGTACATAATCATTGAGACAATACTAACATCAGAAAGTGTAATTATGTATTTGTGAAGAATGAACATGTTCTTACTTTAGAGGTCGTGTGTTTCTGTCCTGAGTCTGATGTTTCTGTCTGCAGATTTACACTACGCTATTATTATATCTGCTCTCATCCCTCATTCAGCTCATCACATCATTTGTGTATTGTTCTAAAACTAATTTTCCTATTTTACTTCCTCCTTATTTGTGTTTGTCTTCATCTGTTTCTCTATATTTGCATATTGACATCTGTGTCAGTATTAGTCTATATTCATATGAATCTTAATCAAAAAATTATATGAACATTTACAATTTACATTTGAACATTCACAACTAAACAGCAGCTTTAAAGATATTGCTGGACTGCATAACTCGTGTTTCATCCCTGTTCATCTTGACATAAATGGCCGTTCCGTTCTTTCGATCTTTGCACTTCACCATTTGTCTACATGTGTAGCGGTGTGTTATCTGTGTTGTGTCTACTCAGAATCACTCTTGAATGCAGAAATTTGTCCCATCAAATCCTCCTTTTATAACATCTGTAGTAAAAAACAGATAATGAGGACTCGTGCAGCTCTTAGAGCAGTAATGAACGACGCTGAGAAGGATAAAGGATCAAATCAACATAAAGAAAACCACTTAAAGAAAGAAAATAATTAAAAAAACATACATGTGTCCATCACAGAGGGACTTGAATTCACAATACAACAGTATAACCTATGAAACAATCATTTACATGAAATACGGCCTTATTAAATCAGCACGTAAACTTGCGTGACCCACCGCTGTGAATGCGAATGCAGACTGAGAAGAAGCAAAGTGTGTCACTGGCGGAGGGAAAGAGTGAGGAAAGCCCAAAAATGGTCATGGCAAGTGGAATCACAAAATAAATGTTCTTAATGCACACCTATGGAAGTAAAATAATCTCAAATGTTTTTGAAACAAAAAGCCTGTTGAATTGCACTACTTGAAAAATAATAGGCATTGCATTAACCATGCTTGCATTTTAATGCATTGTATTTTTAGGGCTTGCATTTTTATGGGCTGAAATTCAACATGGTTGAATATTTAAGCTGTGAATATTTCAATTAAAAACATTTCAAACACATTTTCATTATTAAAAATTCAATAATCCATATTCACCTTTCATATTTCCCTTCCAAAATATTCAAACTGTTTAAAAATACAACCTATAATATTCAACAGGCAATTTTCGGTCCATTTTATTTCGCTTCCACAAATTCGCTTCCACAAATTCAGTGGTTCAAATTCGACAGTAAATTCAACGGAACTGCAGGAAAAACAATAGATTATCGAGCATACTCTCCATCTGCTGTTAGTCAATCTCACCAGCAGGTGGTGCAAAAGCGCGTGTTGTTGACGAAGACCAGCAACAGTTAGAGCAAGCCATTCATTCATAAAATGAAAATGATTAGTATATGCGGAAAAGATGATAAAGACACAAAAGCTGTGTTTATGTTTCATTCAATAACTTCATTGTTACATTTTGTAGCCTACATGTTATCAGCTTTCTCTACCTACATGAACAGGATTATAATCGTTTCCCTGAATACCTCACACTCAAGGATTCCCCTTCTGTCGGGGCAAAACGCTATGGACGAATACAGTGATATGAAAGACCAAACTCGCACCTTTATGGGGATGTAGGCTACTATGGACTAAGAATATGAACATAACGCGCAAAGTTTCATGCAGAGCGTTTCGTGATATACTGGCATAAAATCAACACTTGATCATTAACACTTTCTTTTCTCTTCTCTCTCTCTCTCTCTCTCTCCACACACACACACACACACACACACATATATGTGTGTGTGTGTGTGTGTGTGTGTGTGTGTGTGTGTGTGTGGAGAGAGAGAGAGAGAGAGAGTAGTACGTTGCATTAGCTTAAACTGTGAAGAGTCATAGTACTTGCATATTGTTGTCCTCCTTTTGTTAGTTTAACTGTAAATCGCTTTGGATAAAAGCGTCTGCTAAATAAATGACTAAATGTAGCCTAATAAATGTAAAATTGGCTTGACATTTGGACATTCGCACATTTAGGGACCGTCTCAAAAGTTGCATACAACATTGGCATACACGTTTCTAACTTCAATAGCAAACTTTAATTTATTTGAATAAATATCAAAAATCCAAAGGGTGCGCATTATGGCTGGCACCACATGAACACTTTACAGTTGTTTTTATGACTGTAAGTCGTTCTATTCAAATGATATTGAAGTTTGAAACGTGTATACCAAATACGTATACACTTTAGAGACGGTCCCTAAATGTGCGAATGTCCAACGTCAAGCCAACTTTATGCCAGTCTATCACTGGGAAACGCTCAGCATTAAACTTTGTGCGTTATTCTGAGTCAATCTGCTTGCCTGCGAGTTTGGTCTTTTATATCACTGTAATTAGTCCATTAAAGGTGCCATATGTAAAAATTGAGGTAAAAATATCCAAAAAATGACCTACATGCATCAAAAGAATGAGAAGAAATAAGGGCGATGATGTTATTAAAAAAGTGTCAAGTTATAGTGCTGCAGAGATATCAACCTGAATTAGCATTAGCATTACTAGCCACGGCCCGACAGGTGTCGTAATACCAGTTTCGGCCATGGGAGGCGGTATGCGGGCAACATAACCACCAGTCAGTCAAACATGCAATACACGAATAACTCGCACGGCTTGTGGGCATACTTGAACCTGATGTCAATCGTGTGGAAAGTAGCCTACAGCCCACTACTACATTCAAATAAAATCTGATAAAAAAAAAGGAACAGAACCAGAGTAAACATTGGCACTACTTTCCATCGCTGGAGACAACTAATGGACATGAAAGAAATGAGGTTCGACTCCAAACTTGCAACATTTCTTTTGGATTGGTAACGTTAAGTAAGATGCTGTTAGTATTTCGTTATAAGTTTGTTTTATATGTTTGTGTAGTTTTTTCGGAAAGTTATAACATAGAAACGTATCGAAGGCTGTTCGATAAACGTATATATAACGCACATAAATATAGTATTGTAATAGTACACATAGCACAATCTCTATAGCTCTTTTTTCTTGCCAACTACGTGACCTATATTATGTTTATTAAATGGCTTTCCTGAGGTAAATCTGACATAATTGTTCTCCAGCTGTGTTATTGACCTCTTCACGCTGATAAAAAACACTGATTGGTCGATATTATGTATGAGGAATACATTTTGGTAAGTTGTAGCCTACTGTATCTTTCAACAGAGTTCGTGTTTTTTTTTTACTAACGTTAGTAGAGTTGATCGGTTCACGTGCGATATGGATCTGTCGTGTAACAATTACAAGCGCCAAAACGGTATTTATTGTTTGAATTCAGTGATAAAATTGACAGAATCTGAGAGCTGAGATTTTTTTTATATCATAACTAACCTGCTCTGTCTAGTCTGTCGGTCTCCGTGTCCTCTTTGCTTCGCGATTTTTCTGTGCGTGAGAAAATTGATGTGTGATGTGAGAGCGTGTGAAAAGTGTCAATTGCGTGTGTCTCACGGTGAATGCGTGAGAGTTGGCAGCTCTGAATAAGTTACGTTGGCGCTAGCTTGGTCAACATCAGGGAATGCTGTCTGTCAAATTAATGTAATTTAAACTAACAATAAAAATGTAATATGAACAAAACGAATATGAACATATTCACTGGTAAAGGTGAATGGGAGTAGCTTGAAGATGTCATATTCATACTCTAGAGTAGACCAACTCACTTTCTGGAGGTATACTGCCCCCGTCTGGTATGGAATGTGGTGTATGAATTTATTTTTTTTGAAGGATGGCACCTTTAAGCTACGTTAAGCGTGTTATATGTCCAGCAGGGGAATCCTGACGTTTTGAGGGAAACCCTAATAGCTTGCATGCAGCACATCGCCACAATATAAAGTTAAGGCAACTAAACAACCAAGAGAAATATACGTCAACCTCAAAAATGTAACATTGGATCTGCGTATCTGCATCGGGGAATAACATTATCTTGTTCACGGTAGAGAAAGATGATTGTAGGCTACACAGGGAAAGTAACCGTGAAGACACTGAATTTAACATACAACCGCCGTCATAATAATCACAAATACACTTGCATTGCTGTTAAATGAGTTTAATGAATGAATGGCTTGCTCTAACAGTTGCTGGTCTTCGTCAACAACACGCGCTTTTGCACCACCTGCTGGTGAGATTGACTAACAGCAGATGGAGAGTATGCTCGATAATCTATTGGTTTTCCTGCAGTTCCGTTGAATTTACTGTCGAATTTGAACCACTGAATTTGTGGAAGCGAATTTGTGGAAGCGAAATAAAATGGACCGAAAATTGCCTGTTGAATATTATAGGTTGTATTTTTAAACAGTTTGAATATTTTGGAAGGGAAATATGAAAGGTGAATATGGATTATTGAATTTTTAATAATGAAAATGTGTTTGAAATGTTTTTAATTGAAATATTCACAGCTTAAATATTCAACCATGTTGAATTTCAGCCCATAAAAATGCAAGCCCTAAAAATACAATGCATTAAAATGCAAGCATGGTTAATGCAATGCCTATTATTTTTCAAGTAGTGCAATTCAACAGGCTTTTTGTTTCAAAAACATTTGAGATTATTTTACTTCCATACACACCAGCTACACTTGCATGACATTGTCCTTGTGTTTGGCCCAGGTGTTCAAGAGGTCATGAAGACCATAAGTGTGTGTAGAACTTTTGATTACCCGATGGGACACACTTACAGTGTTGTAAAAATGCAAGTGTTTACAGAGCTTTATTTTGATTCTAAAAGCTTTGCATTTTTAAATAATCCTCTAAGTGTCTGTACAGCAGTGCCTATGTAACACGATTTACAAGTAATGATGGTGCTTTTAATTAAAACTACAGTCCGCAGTTTTTCCTCTTTGTCGCCATCTCTGTTCGAAATCTGCAATTGCAGTTATTCACGGAATTATCAACTTTACATGGATTGTCAGCACGGCACAGCGCGGATGAATCCAATGTTTTGAGGAGAATGTGCGGCTGTCAATCACCGCGCCGGTGTGGATACTAGTATTCGCAATCACAGATTCTAGGCTTTTTCTGAAAGCCTAGTCTCTATTTTAACCGAAAATACTGCACAGAAATTTTTTTTTTATAAAAAATAAATAAATAAAAGAAAAATAATCATTATTTTCAATGGCAAAAAATGGACTATAAATATTGCATAAATATTAATAAGTTCAATCAAATTGTCTCAAAATACTAAATTAAAAAGAATAAATAATATAGAACAAAAATAAATTGCATTGGTTTTTACTGGGATGGAGGAAGTTTCATTTTTAGGTGTCCGGTCACTTCTGACCGGGAAGGCCACAAACGTGACTCCTAAACGAAGACCATCAGATGCCCTTCCAATATTTGTCCTTGTTTTCGCATGGGCCAGTTGCAGTCTCTTTTCTCCCAAGTCCGAAGTCTTTCGCATTTTACAACGGGTGAATCTCTAGTTGTCACTGATGATTGTCGTTTGAATCTTTCTGGATCCACCATCATAATTGATAAGTTTAATTATATCAAGTGCTGTGAGAAAAGGCTATAAATCTCCACCTCCAGCAATCTCACACTCATAGCCGACTAGCCGAGACTCTTCTTTATGTGTACAGATGTGACAATGACACAAAGACATGCTCGAATTTCCCGTGGAAATCCACCAGTACCACTGGAATTAAAAACATTATTACAAGCTTACCGTTTTGAATCGAGCTACAGCAAGCAGAGAGTTTTGAACACTGGCTGGTGATGTACTTGCTCAAAAAATTATTTTGGATCATTTTTAACCCCAAAAAGCTACGGACTACAGCTTTAAGTGATAAAAAGCAGTTGCAAATGTTGTACAAATAACAAAATACACATACTCATGTTTACACCAGTAAAATGTACTCGCTTATTTCCTGTTGCGTGCACATACTCTCTAGTGGCCAAGACTGCAGGTGTGGGTATTTGGACAGACCCCATGTTTGAGTTTCTCTGTTTTGGGCCACTTTTATCTGTTGCTGTTTGAACTGAACAGAGAAGGGTTGAGTTCAGTAGTGAAGACTGGTGATACTGGTTACTGGGAGCCTTTAAAAAACCCTGTTTGAGGCTCCAGTCAAAGAGAAAGAAACGTCTGTGAGATGAAGGAGTGAGTTTGACTATTGAGGGAGTTTGGGGCTTGATGGTTTGAAGCATTAACAAATACATAATGAAGAGTAAAGGAAGACAATTGTTTTGTTTTTCCTATGGAAAAAAGGTATAAACCGTTTTGCCCATATATATAGGCTTCTTCTTTTTCCTCTTCTGAGAGCCGAGATCACTGGTGTGGAGATCACGGCAGACATTCACAACAAAGAAGAGATAAAAAGTGCTCATATCATGCTTTCATTCCCCTATATAGTCCATCTCTAATGTTAGTAAAGATTATTAGACTCATTATCCCACTGAAATAATATCATTATCTTCTGCTGTTTCAGAATAAATTAGTCTTTATTTCCTCCGTCTAAATACTTGATTGTGATTGGCTGGAATGTGTTCATTAAAACATTGATACATTTTTAAGAATTAGTCTCATTTCGAAAATTCTTATTGTGTTTCGTGTCATACTCCTGCTGTTCTTAGTTTATAGAACATGAACACATTTGCATGTAAACACATCCTCATCACTCATTTGTTTAGGTCCACATTTAGACTTTCAGGGTGGACAATCTTTACATCTCTGATGTGAAACAGAAGCAGAAACAGTGTGTTATTGTTCTAGATATATTCCATTGTTTCATTCAGTCTTATTCACCTGTTAGTTTTATTAAGTTACACTTCTTAACATTAGTTTTTCTCTGGCTGTTATAAAGCACATTTGTTATAGAAAAAAAGCAGTGACAAATGATTATGTAGTAGATGATTATTATGTATTGATGATAACATGTAGTGGCCTGAGGCCTAAACCATGAAGCCGGTTTAAGTTAACAAAGTATGTTTAGTTTGCACCAACCCTGGATTTTAGGCACTATGAAAGTGGCTCGGCTTTTAGCATTCATCACGATAGTCATGGTACCAACAAACCTGATTGGATTGGTTTGGAGTTTGTTCAACTACCATCATGGTATGGTATTTAATACAGACACTTAATTTTGAATCATATGATTTATGTCACTCACTACATGTGGGTAATGTTCATTCACTCCCACCACCTACATTTCCTGCTGGTACTGAGACCTGAACCCGCGAGACTCTTTCCTTCAGTGATTCTGCTTATTAATATCAGGTGTCATTAATTATCTCATTAACTTTAACAATACTTCAGGGGGAGCTCTCTGTTCAGAAATATTGGTATGCTATTATTCTGACAATCACAATCCTGAATACCTTTCTCTTTTCCTTGGTAAAGGCTCAGTCACAACAAGTACGAAAACGATGATGATTAAAGTTATAGTTCTAAAAGTCATTCTAAATATAAAAGAATAGCAGTGTCTATAGCAGGGATGGGCAACTTCGGTCCTGGAGGGCCACTGTCCTACAGAGTTTAGCTCCAACCCTGAAAAAATCACCTGCCTGTAATTTTCTAGTAATCCTGAGGACCTTGATTAGCTTGTTCAGGTGTGTTTGATTAGGGTTGGAGCTAAACTCTGTAGGACAGTGGCCCTCCAGGACCGAAGTTGCCCATCCCTGGTCTATAGGCTAGTTCGACTGCATGCAGCACTGCGCAGACCGATCGGCGGCTGACTTGAAGCAGTGCATGCCATCAAAGTACATCAAGAGTGAATCAGAGCAGGACTCAGCCAGAGCAGCTTCTCCAGAGCGACTCACGAGCTCTGATGACGACACAGCCGTTCCACGATTGGCCAGAATCACCACATGACAACAATCACGAGTGTATTGTGGTTATTCTCACACCTTCAGTTCCACTAATGCTCACAAATCTGTTTTTATAACAGTAAAATATCTTTTCATCTAGTTGCGATGTTATTGTGTCATGTTTATCAAAATATAACTGATAAAAAACGTAGACCCCACTACATTGGTATTCTTGTATAAACAGACTGTGGCGAGCAGGACGAGGACGCGGCTGTGAGAGAGCGGGAAGAGGCTGGTAGCGTGATTACTGATGAGCGACACCTGCGCAACGCACCGGTCTCGTATCTCGAGAGGCGGTATTAACATTAAGTGACATGGCATCTGACGCAGAGAAGCCAATGGCACGTCACTATGCGCATTGGCACATCTGGTGGCACATCCGGTCTTCATTGGCATGTTCCAGTGGTGGATAGCGGCATGTGACACTGACATCGCGACACACTGACACTGACATGACACCTGACTGACACCGACATGTCACCCGTGTTGCGACACCTCCAGTTGTGACTGACAGATTAATCGAACACCTATAGCCTACTGACGTAATTGTGGCACAACATCCTAAATAAATAGCCTAATTTTGTGATATTTAAAATATCAATTAAACTAATTAAAGTGCATTAATATTTTTTCAAACGTGTTATTTGTGTCACGTCTGTATTTGATTGGTATGTGCCACTAAATGTTGTGTAATACCAGTGCTACTTTATGTTGTTTATCTCGCAAAGTCACAAACTGCCCATTCTAAGAAAGACACGAAATAAATCTATCATGGGTCACTACGAATACAGTCGCGTCCGTTACTGTAAACCTTTATTTTTGCGTGATGCTGCACAGACGCACGCCAGTAGGTGTCAGTATAAGTGAGTGAAACGCTGGCCAGCGCAAGATTCTCATCTGTGGCTTTAATATTTCAAAAATAATTGTATCGAATTATGTATGTTGTAGGATACACATTAACTTAGCGATGTTATAAATCATATTTTTGACAGCATAAAGCAAATTGTTATGCAAGTGACATTTGACGCAATCCATTGGCACATCTCACGTTTTAGTGACACATGCCAATATCCACTGCATGCCAGTTGGCCTGTGTCACTAAAGCTGACATGTCTCTTTATGTTGTGGCACCTCCAGTATAGTGACACCTGCAGCTGTCTGCCAGAGTATAATGTAGATTATGTAACATGTGCACATAGTTAATTTGTACAACAAAAAAAAATATTTTATTTATTGAATAATTCCATAAAATAATTTTTGAAATATTAAAGGTACTGAGGAAGGTCCTGCGCGACCGAACATTTGTTGAATTTTTTTAATGCACTGAGCACTTTTTTGCACTTGTATAAATAAAGAATATTGCTAGTACCTCGGTCTACTCCTTTTCAGATACATAGCCTAACAAACAAATGATTTTTAATAATAAATTTTTTTACACTGTTAATACGTTATTCGTAGTGACCCATGATAGATTTATTTCGTGTCTTTCTTAGAATGGGCAGTTTGTGACTTTGCGAGATAAACAACATAAAGTAGCACTGGTATTACACAACATTCAGTGGCACATACCAATCAAATACAGACGTGACACAAATAACACGTTTGAAAAAAAATGAATGCACTTTAATTCGTTTAATTGATATTTTAAATATCACAAAATAATTTTTTTTTTTTGCCACAATTACGTCAGTAGGCTATAGGTGTTCGATTAATCTGTCAGTCACAACTGGAGGTGTCGCAACACGGTGACATGTCGGTGTCAGTGTGTCGCGATGTCAGTGTCACATGCCGCTATCCACCACTGGCACATGCCAATGAAGACCGGATGTGCCACCAGATGTGCCAATACGCATAGTGACGTGCCATTGGCTTCTGTGCGTCAGATGCCATGTCACTTAATGTTAAAACTGTATCTCTCACGGAGGAGAAGAAGCATAAAGGAGGAGCGACGACAGTGAAGAGCGAGAGAGGACAGACCTGAACTTATGTTATGGTTTTTATGTTTTATTATGTGACAACAGTGTAACGCAGTTCGTTGTTATGGGAAGAAGGAGGTGGGAACCGGCGAACATTTAAAGACTTTAATGACATAAAATAAATAAACAACAAAACGAAAGTAAAAGACAGCAGCCCCTCACGGACGACTGCTGTCACATAATAAAACATAAAAACTACAACATAAGTCCTGACTTATTAATAGCTGACTCCCCAAAACATTCAACGGCCTAATCTCTTTACTATTTTTCACATAAATTAGCAAAAGTTCAAATCAAGAAACAAAACAAACCCATCATCCTTAATCAAATGTGCATAGTAAATTAAATCCAAAATAAGTCTAATATTGTTGTGTATTAACCTACCTTTAATAAAACCAGATTGGGTTTCACTTTTAACTTGACCTAACCTAAATTTTAGCCTGTTTGCAATAGCAGATGTAAGAATTTTATAATCAACATTGAGTAGGGTAATCGTTCTCAGATTATTAATAATTATTTTGTCTTTGCCTGACTTTGGGATAAGAATGATCAACCCCTGTTTCATAGTTGGAAGTAAAGAGTTAGATTCAAAACATTCCTTTAAAGCTTTAAACAACAAATATATCTTCCCAGAATTTCTCTTTTTAAATTTGTAGTCAGACCATCCTGACCAGGAGATTTACCTAAAGGCATTTTTTAATAGCAGAATCGATTTCCGCCAATACACCACAGCTTTCTTTACATTCAAAATCAATCTGCGGAATAAAATCTTTTATCTTTTCTAGAAGTTCTTGGCCATTTTTGACAGAATATGAAGAATAATAAATATTACTATAAAATGAGTATACTTCCTCGGATATTAATTTGGGGTCTGTGATTACCTTCTCATTAACAATCAAACTATTCACAGCATTGCTTATCTGTCTACTCTTTTCTAATTGACAAAAATACGCTGTATTCTTCTCTCCTTCCTCCAACCATTTTGCACGAGACCTTACAAAGGCTCCTTGTGCTTTCATTAAATACAACTGATCTAATTTAGCTTCAAGAGATAGGAAATGACTCAAGATGATGTTGATAAATACTGTGTACTTCAACAGATATTAATTTCTTAGATTAAACTTAACTCCCTTTGCTTCTGTTCTTTGTTTTTGTTTTTTTGTTTGTTAACCAAACCAAATTGAAACTTCCCTTGTTTTGGATTTAAAATATGTCCATTTATTCTGATTAGAAGCTAAGGTGAGGTCATCTTTAATCTCAATAATCAAATTTCTTATTTGACTACAATAATCTTTATCCTTTGAACGTTCCGCATTAAACTTCCAGTAGTATTTTCTAAAGGTATGTTTTATTGTTGGCGTCAAAATTAATGAAATAAGGCAATGATCTGTCAATGGTGCAGCATAAATGGAAACGTTAGTGGCAAACGTATGTTCCTCAGTAATAAGCCAAAAGCCTATACGTGACTTAGAGGATCCATTAGGTTTGACCCAGGAAAACTGAGTCTCATTAGGATGATTTAACCTCCAGGTGTCATTAAGGGAATTCGACAGGCAAAACTCCTGAATAATGTTATTAAAATGTTGACTTGTAGAAGGAGATCTGTCCAGCCACTCCAATCTGGTGCTAGATTTAAATCACCTCCAATTAGTAGAAAATTTGTTTGAAATTTCGATTTAAGCTGTGCAACAACATCTGTAATTTTAGAAAATAAAATCTTGTTTTACCCACTACTATTATAACCATAAACATTAACTAAAATAAGAAAAGTACCTTCACTATTAACCACAGCAGCCAGCCAATGACCATGATGAGCATCAGACTGAAAAGTCACAATATTCCCAGGGCAATTGTTAAGGCATATGGCGACACCTGCTGATCGATTGGAGCCATGACTAAACAAAATTGTCTCTCCCCACTGTATCTTCCAAAAAGCAGCATCTTCTTCAGTTGAGTGAGTCTCTTGTAGAAAAACAAAATGTGACTCCTGCCCCTTGCAAAACAAAAATATACCTTTGTGTTATACTTTGTCCTTTAGTCCCCTTGCATTTAACAAACAAAAAGATAGACGAGATTTCAATGAGAACATACGCCCACTGGAACTCACAGTGAACGGATCGAGAGTGTCAATAAGATATCGACAATGAGATCAGAAAAAGAAAAGTGCAACACTTACAAAAAAAGCCTCTCAAAAAAACAACACATTTCCCATTTTCCAAGACTTCATCATCAGGCAAAAATTTGCTACCCTTCAATGAAAGCAAAGGGACCATAAATGTATGCCACTTTTCCTTCAGCTCGCGCTCGTTTAATGCGTGGCCAAAGTACTCCCCTAGCCTCTCTCTTTGTTTAAACACTGGTTGAGATCAGTGAAAGTCTCATACTTGTTACCAGTGTACCAAATGCTACAATTTTGTATTATTAATTATAGCAAGCATGTCATTTTACAATATGAAGTAACCCAATTATCAACCCGATTATCACTTTCAACCAAAATCCAACATCCGACCGACATCTTGTGCTTGCTGGGTGGGGTTTGCTCTATCTAATCTGATTTTGTCAGTGTGGAATGTCATGTTAAAAGGATAATGAATGAGCAGATATTTAATAGTTTTCAGTATATTCTTGTGCGTGTCAATACACTCAATGTTTGTCCTGTTTCTTTGTCAGATCTTCTTCTTGTAATTTGTTGTATTGTATTGATTTTTGTCTAATTTAGAATCTGTCTAATTGTCCTATATCGTTATTGTAATTATTATTATTTTTTTTGCCTTTTGTGATAATATATTTAAGAGCTATACTTGCAGCATTACATAAGAAATGAACTGCCTCCCCTTTGAACAAACTTGCAAATAAATAGATTCATATTTGATCTGAGATTCGCTTCCTTTCATATGGATCTTTCATTAGCCAATCAGTCAAACATTATACACATTCACTTTTGGCCATGACCTACTTGATAAAAAATGAAACTCATATGAAACAGTAATTTTGTTATATTTTATTTTATTTGATTGAGTATTAAGATGACATGACAGTCAAGCAGTTGCATTCCAATCTGCAGTATTAATTTTATGTGCTCCATGTCACCTTTATATTGATTCCACCTTCCCTGTCCAGGAGATCCCTACCTCTGCTGTAATCACTGTCATCGTCGTAGCTCGTGTTGTCATCATCAGTTTAGTTGTTGCTGTCACTGTCGTCCACGTACTCATCGTCATTGTTGCCTACATCCTCGTTGTCATCGTCGCTCACGTCCTCGTTGTCATAGTCGTTCTTGTCCTCGTTGTCATCCTCGTCCTCGTTTTCAGCCTCGTCATATTGTTTGAGTCCTTTTCTGATCTTTTTTTGCATATTTTTTCCAGGAAAGCCTTCTTTCTTGTATTGATATGAAGGCTCAGTTGGGTAGGGATGCTGATACTCAGTTGAATAGGGATGATGCTCAGTTGGGTAGGGATGATGCTCAGTTGGGTAGGGATGATGCTCAGATGGGTAGGTATGATGCTCAGTTGGGTAGGGATGATGCACAGTTGGGTAGGGATGATGCTTAGTTGGGTAGGGATGATGCACAGTTGGGTAGGGATGATGCACAGTTGGGTAGGGATGATGCTTAGTTGGGTAGGGATGATGCACAGTTGGGTAGGGATGATGCACAGTTGGGTAGGGATGATGCTTAGTTGGGTAGGGATGATGCACAGTTGGGTAGGGATGATGCACAGTTGGGTAGGGATGATGCTTAGTTGGGTAGGGATGATGCACAGTTGGGTAGGGATGATGCACAGTTGGGTAGGGATGATGCTTAGTTGGGTAGGGATGATGCACAGTTGGGTAGGGATGATGCTCAGTTGGGTAGGGATGATGCTTAGTTGGGTAGGGATGATGCTCAGTTGTGTAGGGATGATGCTTAGTTGGGTAGGGATGATGCACAGTTGGGTAGGGATGATGCTTAGTTGGGTAGGTATGATGCACAGTTGGGTAGGGATGATGCACAGTTGGGTAGGGATGATGCTTAGTTGGGTAGGGATGATGCACAGTTGTGTAGGGATGATGCTTAGTTGGGTAGGGATGATGCACAGTTGGGTTGGGATGATGCTCAGTTGGGTAGGGATGATGCACAGTTGGGTTGGGATGATGCACAGTTGGGTTGGGATGATGCACAGTTGGGTGGGGATGATGCTCAGTTGGGTAGGGATGGTGCACAGTTGGGTTGGGATGATGCTCAGTTGGGTAGGGATGATGCACAGTTGGGTTGGGATGATGCTCAGTTGGGTTGGGATGCTGATACGTAGACGTGTGGAGAGACGAGCGGAAAGCCATCATGGAGAATAATGTTTAAGTTGCCAGTGAAGTTAGCTGTAATGTACACACACGCACACACACACACACACACACACACACACACACACACACACACACACACACACAATAGAATAAGTATGTTTTGTCCATTGCTTAATTTGCAAATTCTGAGGTCCCGGAACAATGGGAGGTGATTAATCTGGCAAATTAGTGGGGTAAGGAAAGGTATCGCAACATATGCACATGTTCGGGTTGTACATAATCAGTCGTATTTGCATCTAACTATTTTGATGTGCACATAGGAAATTCTGAATGGAAACGCTTGACATGATAATAAACTCTCAGAATTAACATTGACATTGAAATTGCGATGCTTAAATCGCGTTTGCTCTCACTTGTTAACGGTTTCGCCCTGTGAAATACTGAGGTGTGGCCAAGGCCAGCTACAATACTTAAGCAGTGTAAACAAGCTCTCATTAAGAGAAGCAGTTGAGCGAACCGAAGTGGAAAACATACTCTAAGAGGATTAGTGACTTTTCTCAGTTGATTCTAGTGCAGTTGTCGTTATTAGGAGTCTTTGGTTGTTTCTGTGTTTACTGTGCTCGAGTCGCGTTGCTGAAATCGTGTTTGCTCTTGCTTGTTAGCATGGTTTGTCAGTTTGCGCTCTGTGAAATAATAAGGTCTAGCCAGCTGAATTAACTAACGACGTATCTGGCGTGTATATGACTGATTAGTATACTGCGACAGCCCTTGTGAGAAGCCCTCATCATGTGAAGACAGATGAGTGTGAAGACCAGTGACTCCAACCTGCGCAACTCCACCGTTATCAGTTGGTAGTAGTAAATGAAGAGATGTCATATAAGTTCAGTATGGTGTACTACAAGGCTCAGTACTAGGAACGTTGCTGTTCACTCTGTACATGCTACCCTTAGGAGATATCATTAGGAAGCATGTGTCACGGCTGTATACTGTGTTTTGTCGTATTTGCTGTGTCTGGGTGTGCTTTGCTCCTCCTACAGGTGTGCTGCGGAGTTGAGGCAATCAGGTGGATTGGGTGCACCGATGCACAGGTGTGCCTGTCATTAAAAGCGTCCTGTTTGGCGTCCTCATTAAGCGTTCCATTCGGTCATATCGATCCCTGGCCAGGACCGAGATGTTGATCGGCGTTTTGCGAGAACCTGAGAGATAGTCTTTGTAATTATGAATGTGAAAATAAAAGAGTTTTGTAACCGCCGTAAACGTTTTCTCCTCCTTCATTGTTGCTCCCTAATAAGGGCGTAACAATTGGGGGCTCGTCGAACTAAATTTGTGTTTGGATTCGTGCGAATGATTTTGAAAAAACGTTGTCTTTGAAGGAGGGTAAAAGGTAGGATATTTGAATTGAATATATTTGTATATTATCCGCCTATTTGTAAATTGAAAAGTTCGAACGCTCCATTAATTAGTTAGGCTCTATAACATAATTTGTTGGGAGTATTTGAAGAACAAACCTTCCGGGTAGGTTTAGTGCGTGTCTTTGGGCACGTCGTTTTTTATTTTAGTTTGTTATTTTTGGTTGGCTCGGGGCTTAGAGCAGTTGTCTCGGGGGCACATCCGAGGTTTGGGGGGCGACTCGGCAATTGGTCGTCTTCCCAAACCTGCGGGATTTAGTGCGTAAGTACCCGGTCATGGGCCAACTGAAGACTAGGGTTTATTTAGTTTAAATGGATGGTTTGGTTTCTTTAAATGGACCCTGATTTGTCACTTAAAAAAAAAAAAAAAAAAAAAAAAAATTCTCTTTCGTTTTGTGCGTAATATTTGCTGAGCGTGTGTTTTGTAAGCGTGATTATTGGTAATTATGGCGACCAATGTTATTGAAACATTTTCTCAGTCTCCGTCTGAGGAATTGTTAGAGGAAATGACCAAAGAGCAATTGTTGGAGCTAGCTGCGCATTATAAAATCGAGCTAACGTATAATCAGAAAAGGTCAAAAGATGGAATTAAGCTAGTCCTTGAAACTGCGCTGGGTGATCTTAAAATCTTGAGAAGAAAATCTAAATTGCCTGATTCAGCTGCGTTGCCTGCCGTAAGTACGCCTATTCCAACTACTCTTCCGTTGTCTGCCTTAAGCGCTCTTTCATTTGAGCAACAGAAAGAGTTGTTGCTGATACAATGTGATACTGAGTGTGAGAAGCGTCGCTTGGAATGTGAGAAGGTCCAAATGGAGCTGCAGTTGGAGAAAAGCCGACAAGAGTTAGAGCAACAGCGTTTAGAGATTGAAAGGCGTCGACTAGAGTTACATGAAGAAGGTAAGCCGGTGGGTGCAGGTTTAAATGTTGATTCGGCGAAACTGAGTGTGGCTCATAACTTACGTTTAGTACCGCTGTTTAATGAGGCTGAGGTGGAGATTTTTTTTCTCCTATTTGAGCGAGTTGCAGTAGCGTATAAATGGAGTGATGTTGAACGCGCTATGCTGCTTCAGTGCATTTTAACAGGTAAAGCCCAACAAGCCTATTCTACGCTATCGGATGCTGACAGCCAGAATTATGAAGCCATTAAAGCGGCGGTGTTAAAGATTAATGAGCATGTCCCAGAGAGCTATCGGCAAAAGTTCCGTACGTTACAGCGAAAGGGGAGTGAAACAAATGTTGAGTTCGTAAAAGAATTGACTGTGCAGTTTGATCGTTGGTGTACAGCGGCAGATAGTACAACAATGGATAGAGTTAATTTTATTTGAACAATACAGAAATACACTTCCCGAGATGATAGCCACTCATGTAGCAGAGCGTCAGGTAAAAACTGCTTCAGAAGCTGCACTGCTGGTGGATGACTGGGAACTTATTCATAAGCCCCGTGCTGATAAAATCAGTGAACGCCAGGTTCATACACGGGGGAATTCTTCCGTTGTCCCTATCGGTCCAGCCAGGTGTTTTGTGAAAAAAACAGCGAGTGACTATGATAACTGTAACTACTGTCTGGGTAAAGGACATTGGAAGTCAAATTGTCCAGTGCTTAAGTCAAAATTTGTTAGACACGCCCATTCCGCGAAGCCTGCTGTCCTGGCCACTTCTGTTCCTGTATTAAATCAGGCGGGTACTTTGAAAGGAATGCCGGTGGTAGCGCCCACGAATGTAGAGAATCACCAGCACTTATTTGAACCTTTTATTTCTAATGGTTTTGTGTCACTTCCAGGTGGTGTTGAGAGAGTGGCAGTGAAAATTCTCCGAGACACGGGGTCATCCGAGTCGTTTATTTTGGAGTCTGTGTTGCCCTTCTCAACTGAGTCGCACACTGGTAGCTCACTCTTGATTCGTGGCATTGGGCTTAATACATTATCCGTACCCCTGCATAAAGTTGATTTGACTTGTGAACTAGTGCATGGGGTGGTGGATCTTGGTATACGCACTATTCTACCTGTTGATGGCGTTTCACTGATCCTCGGAAATAACTTGGCCGGCGGACGCGTTTGGGTTAATCAATCGCCCTCTCTGGTTGTGACTGATACACCGTCCTGTACTGATGGTCCGGATGACAGTGCGCAACAGTATCCGAAAGTGTTCGTCGCGTGTGCAGTGACTCGTTCTGGTGCTCAACCAAGGGCTGAAGAGAAAATCAGTGACGCTGAATCGTGTTTCGTTTTGAGTGATTATCCCATAGTGGTTTCTCGGGAAGAGTTGTCTACTGAACAGCAGAATGATGAAACATTAAAACCACAATTTGAACAAGTTGTTGACAGCATTGAAATTCGTGACAGAGCGCAAGGCTATTTTAATGAACAGAATGTGTTACTGAGAAAGTGGTCTCCGCATGCTGTTGATGGTATAGGAGATTCTGTCATTCAGGTCTTGATACCAGTAAAGTTTCGTTCGTTAGTGTTGAAAATGGCTCACGATCAGCTCGCCGGTCATGCTGGTGTTCAGAAGACGTATGACAGAATTCTTCGCTACTTTTACTGGCCTCGTATTAAAAAGGACGTTGCCAGTTTTATTAAGACCTGTCATACGTGCCAGCTTACCGGCAAACCGAACCAGTCGTTAAAACCGGCTCCTCTGCGTCCAATTCCGGCTGTATGTCAACCGTTCGAACATCTTATTATTGATTGCGTTGGTCCTCTTCCTCGTTCGAAAGCTGGAAGTGAGTACCTGTTGACAGTCATGTGTCAAGTTACGCGTTATCCAGCTGCATTCCCATTGCGCTCGATTAACACAAAATCTATTGTGAAAGCGATCACTCAGTTCGTGTCTATTTTTGGGTTACCGAAAATCATCCAATCAGACCAAGGAAGTAATTTTAGTAACTTCGAAATTGTTTGCGGAGGTACTTTTTGAGCTGGGTATTAAACACAATCTGTCAACAGCGTATCACGCCCAGAGTCAAGGGGCACTCGAACGTTTCCATTCTACGTTAAAATCACTACTGAGAGCCTACTGCCTGGAAATGCAGCGGGACTGGGAAGAGGGTCTTCCGTGGGTGATGTTGGCAGCCAGAGAGGTTACGCAGCAGAGCATTGGGTTTAGCCCAAACGAGCTGGTTTTTGCACACAAAGTCCGGGGGTTATTAGCTGTCTTGCGTGATCAATGGGTTGATTCAGAACCACCGAAAAAATTTTCAGAGTACGTACTGGGTTTTCGTCGTCGGCTTTCATTAGCTGGGGAGTTAGCTGGGAAATGTTTAAACAAAACTCAGGGGAAAATGAAAAAATTGTTTGACCGATACACTGAACATCGGAAGTTTAGTGTAGGAGATCAGGTCATTGCGCTTCTGCCTGTGGTAGATTCCCCGTTTCAAGCCAAATATACTGGGCCGTATGAGATAATACATTGCGGGGCCATGGATAATTACACAATTCTGACGCCAGACCGAAGAAAGAGATCCCAAGTCTGTCATGTAAATCTCCTTAAGCCGTATTATCAGCGAAACCGACCGGTCTCCGTGCCAGTGGCGCCTGTGGTGCTAGTGGACAGCTCCCCTCAGTCAGGTGATTCACAGGACATGATGAGTATGCCTGTGGACGAATTAGAATCTCCTGATGACTGCGTATTACTGGGTCGTTTAAAGAATTCTGAGACGTTGAAAAATCTGTCTTCCAATCTTAAACATTTAGACGCAACGCAAAGTCAAGAATTGATTAGTTTGCTTTCTGAGTTCCCGGAGCTGTTTTCGGATGTTCCAACCCAAACGACACAGGTAGATGCCAGCAAAGAGGGAGCAGGGGCAGTGTTAATTCAAGAGGATGATGCAGGTATTGAGCGGCCGGTTTGTTTTTTCGAATCAACGGCTGATGCGTTGGTGCCTGTTTCTTCAGCCCTTTCATTTGGATGTTAGGCATTTGAAGGGCTCAGAAAATATAGTGGCCGATGCACTGTCTAGGGCACCATTGTAAAACATTTTGTAAGCTGTTGCCTTGGATGAAAAGTTAACAGGTTTTTTTTTTTTCTATTTATTATTCTATCCACGTGGGGGAATGTTTTTGATATTGTGTATGTATAGGCCTATACTAAAATGATGTGTTGGTGCGGTTATGAATGCTTATTGTTGGCGGAAACTTATTGGTTTCCTTTTCTTAAGGGGGGGAGTGTCACGGCTGTATACTGTGTTTTGTCGTATTTGCTGTGTCTGGGTGTGCTTTGCTCCTCCTACAGGTGTGCTGCGGAGTTGAGGCAATCAGGTGGATTGGGTGCACCGGTGCACAGGTGTGCCTGTCATTAAAAGCGTCCTGTTTGGCGTCCTCATTAAGCGTTCCATTCGGTCATATCGATCCCTGGCCAGGACCGAGATGTTGATCGGCGTTTTGCGAGAACCTGAGAGATAGTCTTTGTAATTATGAATGTGAAAATAAAAGAGTTTTGTAACCACCGTAAACGTTTTCTCCTCCTTCATTGTTGCTCCCTAATAAGGGCGTAACACATGGCATTAGTTTTCACTGTTATACTGATGATACTCAACTCTATATTTCTTCACACCCTGACAAAACTTACCAATCCACAAAATTAATGGAATGCATAGTTGATATAAAAAAAAAGATGACTAGCAATTTCCTACTACTTAATTCTGAAAAAACAAAAAACAAAACAGAGATTCTAATTATTGGACAAAAAACTTCCTCACTTAATAACCTGGAATACTGTCTAACACTTGATGGCTGCTCTGTTAAGTCCTCATCGTCGGTTAGGAACCTGGGTATGCTCTTTGATACCAATCTTTCATTTGAAAGTCATGTATCTAGTATCTGTAGAACCGCATTTTTTCATCTTAAAAACATATCTAAATTATGTCATATGCTCTCAATTAAAAATGCAGATCATTTAGTTAATGCGTTCATGACATCAAAGCTAGATTATTGTAATGCTCTACTGGGTGGTTGCCCTACACGTTTAATAAATAAACTACAGCTGGTTCAAAACGCAGCAGTTCGAGTTCTTACCAGAACCAGGAAGTACGACCATATTAGCCCGGTTCTGTCAACACTGCATTGGCTCCCTATTAAACATTGTATGAATTTAAAAATATTGCTGATCACTCACAAAGCACTAAATGGTTTAGCCCCCAGTACTTGAGTGAGCTCTTAACGCATTATAGTCCTCCACGTCTATTGCAATCTCAAAATTCCGGCCAGTTGATAATACCTAGAATATCAAAATCGACTGCTGGCGGTAGATCCTTTTCCTATTTAGCACCAAAACTTTGGAACAGTCTTCCTAACATTGTCCTTGAAGCAGACACACTCTGTCAGTTCAAAGCTAGATTAAAGACACATCTCTTTGACCTAGCATTCACATAACACATTATAGAATTCTATAATTCAATGTTAGGCTGCATAGATTAGGCCAGCCGGAACCGGGAACACTTCCCATAAATCCTGATGTACTTGTTACATCATAAGAAGAATGGCATCTACGCTAATATTAGTCTCTCTGTTTATCCTGAGGTTTACCGCAGTCCGCTGGATCCAGGCAGTATCCAGATCTGATGAAGGACCAGCGCATGGACACGACGACAACGCAGTCGTGAAGTGTCAACCAGTCTCTCCCCTGTGAAGGCCTCCCTCCCTTTATCCCTGTACAGATAAATCATTGTCGGGATAATTCCTGTTCGCGTGGCTACTCAGACGCGACACATTTCTGTATTATAAATTTTTAAGATCAGACAAGTAGTTTGTTGAGGGTTGATTTGTGGAGAAAGACCACACGCCTGCGCGCATATATATTCAAACGCGAACACTGAACACGTGATGCGCATGTGCGCGCTGTCTGCGTTTTCACTGGTTTGCGTTTTTGAGGTTTGCACAGAGATAACAGATAATCGTTTGCACCTTCGAACCTATTTCAGGGAGTGCGTTTTCGAGACACCTGGCCCTGTTTTGTGCGAATGAGCGGCCCGAGCGCGTTAAGGGTTTTTCTGTTAGAACGGTGTCATGTTAGCGGCCATTAAGTTAATAACTAATGATCTTCATAACGGAAGTGAATCAATCAAAACTAACTTTAGCTGGACAATAACGTTATCCTAATGCTGTTGTACAGCCTAAACAATCTGTTATGGTAATTTCTATTATAACTGTAAAGCTGCTTTGAAACGATCCATACTGTTAAAAGCACTTTATAAATGAAGGTGGTTTGACTTGACTGAGCAAGGCCAACGACAAGGCACTTGACCAATGTTTTTTTCTTTCCTTCCTCTTTTATACAGGTTGTTCTCATCTTTGTTTTTGTGACCTGTTTTCACTATGTGCTTCCAAATCCCTACTATTACTGACACTCGTAAATCGCGTGTCACACGTTGGAGGCCGTGCAATCCTAACAACCTGCATACTTTTCCTTTGTCTTCTAATACATTACTTTCTTTTCCTATTGGCCTCTGGAATTGCTAGTCAGCTGTAAACAAAGCAGACTTCACTACATTTATTTCGAATCATTCAGGTCTCAACCTCATTGCCCTGAATAAGACCTGGATAAAACGTAATCGGTTACTAACGTAACCTCGGTTCTCTCTAGAAGAGGGAACGAGTATTGCGTAAGTTAGCTTACGCTACGGGTAAAGTCATCTTTCCTCGAGATATGAAGCCAAAAAAATATCCTTAATTTTTATTCATTGTCAACGCAGTGCAGCAGCTAGCAGACCTAGAGCAGGCTATCTAGCGTGCTTATTGGCTGCTCTGCGGCAACTGCATAAGCCTACCAGTGAGCCTGGCGTGACGTCACAGCCCGCCAGAATGGGGGGTGGCTACCGTATAAAAGGAAGGCTCGGAGGCAGATTTTCTGGTTTTCGTCGACTGAAGTGACATGAGCTCGTGGCGCGAGCAAGGCGGGTTACGCAATACTCGTTCCTTCTTCTAGAGAGAACCGAGGTTACGTTAGTAACCGATTACGTTCTCTTACGAGAGGTTCTCTCGTATTGCGTAAGTTAGCTTACGCTACGGGAACCCCTTGTCAACGGCGTGCGCGCCTAGCATCCACAATATGAGTCCCAGGGGAAGCCCGGGGAACACTGATAGGTGGGAAAACAGGTGGCCGACAGAGTGGGCCAGCACATGTTCATAAGCACACGTTAGGGGGTGTAGAGCGGCTCGGCCGGTCTATACAGATACTGACACAACCCTTTCTGGTGCAGCTCAACCAGGAGAGCTAAATCGAGTAAGTAGCCCACGCACAATAGCCTGGGCAGGGCGTACACACAACTTAGACTGACAGAAGTTTAGCCTGCAGGGCGGGAACTTCCAGGTTATAGAACCTAACAAATGTAGAGGGGGAGGCCCAACCTGCCGCTGTACAAATGTCATGAATGGAAATCCCACTGGACCAAGCCCACGATGAGGCCATGCCTCTGTTGGAATGAGCCCGGATGCCCAAGGGGAACTGCAGGTTTCTGGACGCGTAAGCTGCCGCAATAGCGTCCACTATCCATCTGGACAGACTGTGTTTCGAGGCGGCGAGACCCTTGGTGCGCCCTCCAAACGAAACGAAAAGCTGCTCAGAGAGCCTGAAAGTGGTGGAGCACGTGACGTAATTCCTCAGAGCCCTGACAGGGCAGAGGAGGTTACTATCAGCCTCGCTGCCGGATGCCGGTAGGGCTGAGAGGGAAATGATCTGCGCTCTGAAAGGAGTGCCCATCACCTTGGGGACGTAACCATGTCTCGGTTTGAGAATGACTATTAAGACATTAGGTCCAAACTCAAGACACGCCGCGTTAACAGATAACGCGTCCAAGTCACCCACGCGTTTAACTGAAGACAGAGCTATCAGAAAAATGGTTTTGAACGTGAGGTATTTCAGATCCACAGTGTCCAAAGGTTCGAAGGGATAAGCTTTTAGGGCCTCTAGGACCAAAGACAAATCCCAAATCGGAACCGAGGGGGGCCGTGGGGGATTCATCCTCCTGGCTCCTCTAAGGAAGCGGATGATGAATTCATTCTTCCCTATTGCGCGGCGAGTCGGCGAGCGCTGCAGTAGCCGCAACATAAACTTTGAGCTTGGAGGGGGACCTGCCCGCGTCCAGCAGCTCCTGAAGGAAGCATAAAACCCATGAAACCTCACACGTATGTGGGTTTAGATTTTTCCCCGTGCACCACTTGTTAAACACAGACCATCTTGACACGTAGAGCCGTCTCGTAGAGGGGGCTCTAGACTGCGTGATCGTGTTCACGACCCCTTTTGGCAAATCAACGAGTATCCGTTGATTCTCCACGCATGCAGAGACCAGCGCTCTGGATGGGGATGCCAGATCGAACCGCGGGCTTGAGAGAGAAGGTCTCTTCTCACCGGGATCGGCCATGGGGCTGAGTCTGTCAGCCGCATTAATTCCGGGAACCATGTCTGGTTCTCCCAGTGCGGGGCTATGAGGAGCACTGAGCAGCGCGTTTCTCTGATCCTCCCGATCACCTGAGGTAACAGCGAGATCGGGGGAAAAGCGTACAGCGGGACGCTGGGCCAGCCTTGGGCCAGCGCGTCCTCGCTCTTCGAGAAGAACATCGGGCAGTGGGCGTTGTCGTCTGACACAAAGAGGTCGACTTTCGCTCTGCCGAAAAGGCGCCATAGAAGTTGGACTGTCTGGTGGTGCAGAGCTCATTCCCCGGGGTGGGGGAGTTGTCTCTGGACAGTCTGTCTGGGCCGTCGTTCAGGTAACCGGGCACATGCGCGGCTCTCAGCGAGCGCAGTGAGCCCTGAACCCAAACGAGGAGGCGTTCCGCCAGTGCGCAGAGGATTTTGGATCTGATCCCGCCCTGACGGTTCACGTAGGACACCACTGACATGTTGTCTGTGCGGACTAGTACATGGTGTCCTCGCAGTTATGGGAGAAAATGTTTCAGTGCATTCTCGACCGCTAGCATCTCCAGACAGTTTATGTGAAGGCGTTTCTCCCGGTCTGACCAGAGGCCATAGACCGGTCTGCCCTCGAAAAAGCGCCCCCCACCCTAGGTTGGAGGCGTCTGTCGAGATCGTTTTCCGGTGCGAGATAACTCCCATTGTAACTCCCCGTTGGTACCATTCGGCCGCCAGCCAGGGCTGCAGGACTGAGACGCAGCTTTGATTCACACTGACTCGCGCGCCGCCGGCAATCCACGCTCTGCGGGGTGCTCTCGCTCTCAGCCAGCGCTGAAGCGGGCGCATGCGCAGTAAGCCCAGCTGAAGCACCGCTGCATCTGAAGCCATGTGGCCCAACATCATCTGAAATGTTTTCAGGGGGAAACACCTGCCTTTCTGAAAATACGCGGCGAGATGTCGAATACGGCGCGCACGCTGTGTCGACAGTCTGGCCGTCATAGCAACCGAGTCCAGCTCTGCGAGTCTTCCTCTGACTGCGCTAGAATCAACCAGTCGTCCAAATAGTTCAGAATTCGCATGCCCTGTGTTCTCAGGGGGGCGAGGGCCGAGTCCATGCAGTTCGTGAACGTACGGGGTGCTAAAGACAGGCCGAACGGAAGGACGGTGTATTGATATACCTGACCATCGAAGGCGAATCTCAAGAATGGCCTGTGATGGGGTATAATCTGAATCTGAAAGTAAGCGTCTTTCAGATCGAGAGAAATAAACCAGTCCTTCGGGCGGATTTGCGCGAGGATTTGTCTGGTTGTGAGCATTTTGAACGGCCGTCTCATGAGAGCTTTGTTCAAATATCTCAAATCTAATATGGGTCTGAGAGCTCCGTCCTTCTTGTGAACGAGGAAATAACGGCTGTAAAAGCCCGTCTCGGTCAGGGACTCGTTCTATCGCTCCCTTGCACAATAGTTTCGAAATTTCTGTATGAAGCAGATGGGCTGCTTCAGTATTCACTCTCGTTTCGGTCCATGCTCGAAAGCACGGGGGACGGCGAGCGAACTGTAGCGAATAGCCCCGTTTCACAATGTTCAGCACCCATTCTGACACGCCAGGGATAGCCTCCCACGCTTTTGCATGCATGGCTAGGGGTCGAATGGCCTCTGGGTCCCGGCCGCCGCACTGCGCGGGATAGGGGACTCGTAACAGAGGAATTTGCGCGGTGCGCGCGCTGTTGATGCTGGGGAACGGGGGCTCGCTGATAGCGATAACTGGCTGGACAGCACTCAATGACTCGGTCACTTGGGACAGAGAACATTTTGCAGTGAGAAACCCGTGGCGCGAGAGCGGCGTGGGTGTTAATGTGTTTATCAGTAAGTGTGGGCGCTTGTAGGCGGGCACAGGACTTACATTCATAACACGGCCAGTGGAGGGGAGCTTTATGTGATCTAACCCCCGAGGCAGTTGTGAGACAGAGCGGGCAATGTGTAGGTGTGGGCACTGGATCGTGGGCACATTTCCTACCCTTAACACTCGAGCGGCGCGTGCCCGCTTTATGAGAGTGTGCTCTGTGGGGTACACAGGGGAGATCGTGCTTGTGTGTAGGGGTGAACACTGGGTTGTGGGCACATTTTCTACACTCATAACACCGTCAGCGTGAGCCGGATAACCAGACTTTATACTCTTTTTGAGATTTCTCCGGGTCGCCGTGAGAACGGCGTTTGTGTGCAGGCGAGCGGGTTGTGTAACTGACTCGTTGGCTGCGGTGAACACTACTGCAGTAGCCTTTTCTAAGGGGACTGGCAGAGGCAAAAATGTGCGTTTTGACGGCGGTCCAGCGGTCTTTTCCTCCCTGCGCATGCTAGGAGGACTTCGCAGGCTCGGGCTTCAGCGAGATCTTAGGCCGGGGGCCCCGAGGGGGAGGCGGCCTGCGCTGGCTGGATGAGCGCGACCTAGGGCGGCCGCCCTGTCGTTGCTGCGAAGACGGAGGTCGAGACGAGCACTGTGTAGAGCTGTGTGCAGGAGGCTGTGCTTGAGAGCGGCCTGCAGCGAAACTCAAGCGGCGCGGCAGGAAGAGGTTCATGGCCTGCGATGCTTTCTGTTCCCCCCGAAAAACGATCCACGATGCCGCTTACAGCAGGGCCGAAGAGGCCGGTGGGGGAGAGCCGTATTCCTGGCTATAAAAGATTGAGCCAAGAGTGAGGAGTCGGGGTGGTGGAGGGATGCTGAAAACTGTTAAGGAATGTTAGGTGAGTTGACAGAGTGGATATATATATACTTCTTGTCATGCTGATTAGGGTAGACATAATTGTTTGATGACGAGTAGATTGGATTGATTATTTGAACGTGCTCCTCCCGAACTTTGTTTATAAAACATCATATCTGGGTGCTGGCCTAGAGGCAGGCGCTTGGCGGCGGCTAGGCAGAAAGCACCCGTCGAGCCTGTTAGGCGCGGGCGCCTTCGGTGGTGACAAATCGAGGCCTAAGTGCTCGACAGCCTGAGTGAGGAGGCGGAGAAGCTCGTCGTCCACACTGGCGCGGGCCCGGCCAGATTCCTGGGTCGAAGAGGAGGTGGAGTGGTGAGATCCGGACCACTCTTCGCTGTCCGAAGCCAGGATAGAGCACCTGTCCATGATGGCGTTCTCATCCGCTTCATCCCCTGAGGCGACGGCAGTGCGGGCAGGAGCCGGCAGCTGCGCGTCAGGAAGCGGGGGCGGAGAGGGAGAGAGCGAGGCTCGCGGGAGAGGATCCGGCGAAACCCTGGCTGGCCCATCAGACTCCGGTGGTCTCTGTGAACGGCGTTTCTTCTTACGCGGCCCAGAGACAGGCGGAGTGGCAGCATCAGTGTCGAACAAGGCGAGTCGAGCCCACAGGGTCGACATCGGCAGTTCCTCGCAAAGCTCGCAGCCGCCCGAAAACATGGCAGTGGATGCATGGTCACGTCCCAGGCAGAGAGTGCAGATCACGTGGCGGTCCCTATCACTGAGAGGGGCTCGGCACGAGCCACAGGAAATACAAGGCATTTTGCAGCAAGGAGTGCAAGTAAAAAGGATACTGTCGCCGGATAGCGAAGCAGGCACGGATGGCTGAAGGCGGAGAAGACGGCCAGCTCCTCAGACGCTTTCCTCGGCTTGCAGGCGCTTGATTCAACGGCGGCGGCTTCTCTCAGAGTGCAGCGATGCGGAGAGCTTCGCTGAAGAGACGAAAATCAGAGAATCAGCCTCAGAGCCTTCCTTTTATACGCTAGCCACCCCCCATTCTGGCGGGCTGTGACGCGAGAGGGCGCGCGCGCCCTCATTGGGCGTGACGTCACGCCAGGCTCACTGGTAGGCTTATGCAGTTGCCGCAGAGCAGCCAATGAGCGCGCTAGATAGCCTGCTCTAGGTCTGCTAGCTGCTGCACTGCGTTGACAATGAATAAAAATGAAGGATAATTTTTTGCCTTCATATCTCGAGGAAAGATGACTTTACCCGTAGCGTAAACTAACTTATGCAATACGAGAGAATCTCTCGTAAGAGAACCAGAGGACACTGCCACACCTGCAGCCCTCTCCACTAACTTCACTTTTTCACACACCCCTCATCTAACTGGAGGGGACGGGGGTACTTTTCTGGTCATCTCCAACGAATGGACATTTAATCCTTTACCATCTCTGTGTGACAATAGCTCTTTTGATAATAATATCTATGACCAGCCCTATTAAAATCAATTTTGTAGTTGTTTATCGTCCTCCTGGCCAGCTATGCAATTTCTTGGAGGAGTACCATCCTCAGTTCCCTGAGGATGGTACTCCTCTCGTAGTTCTTGGAGACTACTAAACTCAGGCTGCTGACTTCCATACTGTGCTTGTCTCGGTTGACCTCAAGTTAGTATCTACTGCGGCTAATCACAAATAAGGTAAAAAATTTGACCTTATTTACATGCACTACTGCTCCACTGACGCTGGTCACTCCACTGCACACCTCAGATCACTTCCTCCTCACTCTTAACCTGAACCTGGCTCAGGACACAACACACAACATACATTCCTCCACAGGTCACTTTTTGACGAAACCTACGCTCACTCTCACTCTCTCGCCTATCCTCTTTGGTCTCATCCAAACTTCCTCCCCTAATCAGCTCACATCATTAGATACTAACAGTAAAACTGGCACTCTTTTCTCCACTCTAACATCTTGTTTAGACAACTTCTGCCTGCTTGCATCCAGGCCAGCCCACGCCACCCCCTGGTTATCTGATGTTCTCTGCGAGCATTGTTCTAAACTCAGGGCTGCAGAGAGGAAATGTCGCGAATCGAAAGATCCCACTGACCTTGGTTTGTATCAATCCCTCCTCTCTTTCTTCTCTGCTAATGTCTCTATTGTTAAAACAACTTACTACCACAACAAAATGAACAATTATTCAAACTCTCGGACTCTTTTCAAAACCTTCTCTTCTATTATTAATCCTCCTTCATCAGCTCTAACAGCTGGATGATGCCCTTCCTATCGGAGCTACACAGCTCCTTGTCCAAGCTCTTGTTCTATCCAGACTGGACTATAGTAAAGCTTTCTTGGCAGGCCTTCCCATATCCACTGTCAAAACTCTGGAACTGATCCAGATGCTGCAGCAAGAGTGTCTTGATCGAGCTGAAGAGATGCACGTCACACCTCTCCTCATAGACTTGCACTGGCTGCCAATTGCAGCTCGCATCAAATTTAAGGCACTGATGCTTGCCTACAGAACAACCACTGGCTCTGTGTTTCACTTGTTACTTTGTCAGTTGTTGTACATGTATTGGTTGCTTTTGTTTCTGTGATCCTATTGGTTTTGTTCCTTGAGTTCTGTTTTATCTGCTTATGCGTTACTTTATTAAAAATCCTACACTTAGATCCTCTCCTTTGCCTGCTTTCCTCAGACACGTTACAGTTGCCCTGTTGTTGGTTTGACTGCTTCTACTGATCTCCTCATTTGTTAGTAACTTTGTCTGCTAAATTAATAAATGTAAATGTAATGTGACGCAGATTATCTTGAGTTTTGCGTTAGTTCAAATGTGCATTAAGGTGATGGAAACAGTATATCTGCATACTTATGAAATGTTGTGACCATTTTTTGCATGTAAATCATGCATTAGGCCCAACAAAAGGTCTTACCTTGGCAACCAATTCTTCCAACATAGCCCTTGACATTCATACGGAATTTGAAAGTCATAGTTATTTGCGTGCGGACGCTTGCAGGTAGGCTATACGGAGGTTGCCACACTGGCGTATGGGCACAGCAGCCATTTAAGCCGTGTGAGATATTTCATCTTCTGTGTCTCCTCGCAGCATTTAATAAAACAATGTCCAGCAACACAAATCACTCTCTCTGAAGCAATGGGCTTCATCACGACAAAAGGTAGGCCAAACCTCAAGAAACAATGCGCATAACGTAGTGGAAATGCGCAGATTCACATTTTCTTTAGTCGAATATTCGGAAAAGAGCATACAAAATACAAAACATTTTGAATGGAAACCTAGAGACTAACTCACATGTAAAAAAACAGCTCACATCTCCGGGTTCCCATTTAATTCTGAATTTAATTTATCCCAAAAATCAGAACAAAAACAACATGCGACTAAACACGATTTTCATGTCATGGGCCCTATCATACACCCGGCGAGACGTAAGTGTTTATTGCTAGTTTCAGCCCGATGCAGTTATTATTTTCAATATTTGAAATTTATTTTGCTCTTTTATTTGTTTATTATTAATTTGTTTCATGTATTAGTTTAGTTTGGGAATTTATGTTCACAGGCCTGTAATGTGTTTTGGAGCGTGTCGTATTCAGAGAGGGATGTTTTCAGTAGCGATATTTTTCTTATTTAGTTATGAGTTGTAAACTTTATTTTTGTTAACAAAATTAAAGTTTTAGACATATCTTTTGTTTTCGAGATTACAAGTAAATAAGTTATATTTCATTAAATGTATTCAACATAGTTAGCTACAGTAAAATGTAGAATACATAATGTTAACTTACCTCCTTTTTTTCTCACTCTGAATCCTGTAAAGTTTTTTTTTTGCAGGCTGTCTTATATACAAGCAGGAGACTTTCCTTTTGAAAAGACACTCCCTCAAACATCCAAAACTCTTAAAAAAGCTAAAAGACACGCCTACAAGAGGTTAACTGGCATATTAATGAGACTAGTTCTCCAGAAGATGATGTAACCTTCAGCTCTGTGTATTAGTTCAGCTATTTGACCTCTGTTATAGAGTATTGCAATTATTTTTGGAAATGCTATAGTCACCTGACCAAACTAAGCCTGATCAAATCAATAGCAGTCACAAAAATTGGGTTCTCAAACTCATTCAGCATGTGCACGTGTTTTTGATACAGTTTGTTTTTAAATAAGTGATATTTCATAACATGTACTGCAATTTGGAATGTCTTCTTTAGTTACAGTTACTTTAGTTAGTTGCAGTAAACTGCTATGTACAGTTATTGATTGACTGTAAAACAAATGTATTGTTGACTTACAGTATATTCCTGAAAGTAGCTGCACTGTTTTTAATGGAATTCTTACAGTACTAGTTTGACTATTTAATGCAATGAAATGGGACTGTATACTGTGACTTAAAGGTTTAGTTCACTACAAAATGAAAAAGTCATAATTTACACAAACTCACGTTGTTCCAAAACCATAAGAAATTCATTCATCTTCGAAACACAAATGAAGATATATTTATTGAAATCGGAGAGATATCTATTCCCTGATTGAAAGTCTGTGCACCCAAAATTTTCAAGCTTCAAAATATTCCTAAAATTAAAACGGTGTCGTGTAAGCGTGCCCTAAGTTAATAACTAATGATCTTTGCAACGGAAGTTAATCAATCAAAAACTTTAGCTGTACACAATAACTTTATTCAAGAGCTGCTGTAAAGCCAAAACAATCTCTGTTACTTTAATTTCCTATTATATAAAAGCGCTATATAAATGATTGTGACATGACTTGACTACATCCATATGATCTAACTTTGTCGATAAAGACTTATCTTTTGTTTTCGAGCATGCAAGTAAATGAGTGATATTTCATTGAATGTACTGTTTTTTGGAATGTCGTCTTTAGTTACACCTGGGGCTGTTAACTTTTCACCTGCTACCTGATGAAGAACACCTCCCCGGTATTTCAGTTTGACAGACATGTCCTGGAGCTCTCACAGGAATAAAGGGTCTTGCTTGTACTTTCGGTTTACATTTTTAAATGTTTCTTTACACTGCTTCTCTGCCAAATACACGCCGGACATATAAATGACATTTAAACTGCGGCGTGTGTAAAAATAATCTGTAACAATTTACAATGAGGTTCATTTATTAAGCATTAGTTAATGTATTAACTAACATGAACTAACCATAATCAATAATGTTTTTTTTTTTATTTTTATTTTTTTTATGTTACTTAATAAAAATTCAGCTGTTCATTGTTTGTCCATGTTAGTTCACAGTGCATTAACTAATGTTTACAATATTTTAATACAATATTAGTCCATTTTTAATTAACATTAACAAAGATTAACAAATGCTATATAAATGCAGTTCATTATTAGTTAATGTTAACTAATGTTAACTAATGAACCTTATTGTAAAGTGTTACCAAATAATCAATTAGATGAATACATATCATATATATGGGTGGAAAGTTTCTAAAGGAGTCACCAAAGGCACTATTCTGCCTATGAGGGAACTATTAAGCAAAATTATTTTGGCATGGTGCTTTGATTAAGAAGAGGTACCACCAGTAGAAATACACTCCAGTAAACGCTGCTATGTACACGGTAAAATAAAATGTATTGTAGATTTACAGTATATTCCTTGCTAGTTGTTGCATTGCTTTTTTAAATATAATTATTAAAAAAAAATCTAACCAATCTAAAACCTTTGAACAATAGTGTATATTTTTAGCATATAATATGTCCATATAAAACACATGGCAAGTTTAAATCAGACATGATATAGGCAGGTACTGGATTTTTTATCCATGCGATGTAAAAAATAATGTTCATTCATTCATATTTCAACAGCTGGGAGAAAACAAGTTTAAAGTTAATAAGTTCAAAGATCCCTGTCAAAGGGACACTAATCACCACAACGGATTGTCCCATAATGCACTGGGGTTTCACTACTTTCTTCTTTAATAATTACATCATAGTAAAATGCTGCAGTGGACGGGAACATTTTTTTTTTAGTTCTGACAATATTCTGACACCTAATGAGTTAATTCTTATATGATTCACAGAGTACACTGTGAAAAACCTAGCAGCTGTGGTTGCCAGAATAATTCTGGAAAGAATACAGTAAAAATGTATAGATATTTACAGAATCACTAGTGAAAGACTGTGATATACAAGACAATAAAGTTACATTTTAAACCGGTAAATTCCACAGCTTAAATATGTTCTGAACCTTTATCATACATTGACAACTGCATTAATAATGAAGGTGATAAAAGAAAAAGCCCCATGGAGAATTAAAGCTCGTCACAAATAAATTTTCCAAAAGCTGAATTACATACTAGTAAATTAAAGGTGTATAGAGTAACAGAAAACACCATCATGGTGACACACATGACACTTAAATAATGCAATAAACATGCATTAACAGAAGATGTAACAGAAAGCCCAATAAAATAATAGCAAGTGTCACGTGGGGAATTCTGGGAATGTCAGTTTACAGTTTTTCACTGTAAATTATAATATGACTTGATATTTTTTATATTTCTAAAACATTTAACATTTTTACTGTAAAATTACTTGAAATGTCCGGTTAGATCTTTTACAGTCTTCCCTGTATTCAGTAAGGGTTAAATTGGCTGTTAAGCAACATTTTTACCCATAGTTATTAACAGTACAATTACAACATTTTTGTTTTCAGTGTAAACGAGGCTTTTTTTAAGCTGTTAATGAAAATGAAAGTAGGTAATGTTTCTGATAAGCCTGTACAAAACAACTACACGTGTAACTTCAGGTTGTTCTTGATTCTTGAGCAAGGCCTCAGGTTATTCTCTATAAGAAGTACTGCACGTTGCTGGAAATACAAGCGTCTGCTAAAAGACATCACAATGCCACATTTCATTTGACATGTTTTAGGGCATAGAAAGAGTGAACAATCTTATGAATGCTTTATGATTGACGTTGCATGTCAAGCCAATGAAGGAATTTTACTGGAGGCCTTTGTCTTTTCAGTTTCAGTGTAGAGTAGGTTATTTATTTATGTGTGTTTTATAAAACAGGTTTAAACAAATAAATCATTCTACACAAAATGAATCTGTCTTCTGAAGTTATTTCTGTCAGAAACAGACTCATTATTTATTGTTAATCTTGACACGTGCCCTAGCTCTTGAAGTGATGAGTCTAATCCATTTGTAATATCTGGGGGTATGTTCCTTTAAGACCCATGTTTGGGGTTTCCACTGGAGCCCAGCAGTCACGCAGAGCTGGACAGAGGCTGATACAGTGCATCCGGAAAGTATTCACAGCGCTTCACTTTTTTAAATGTGTCACGATGTGACAAAAAGCATATGGAACTTATTCCCGCTGAAGCAGTGTTTCCGGTGGGACACTTGTGCGTGAAACTCCGTCCCCAGGCCTGTGTGTGCGTCTGTCGCCATGACAACCCCAACAGATTGGCAACAGGTGTGGGGAACTTACTCGGAGAGTTTGGAAGAAGCCCAGCCATCATTTGAGAGGATAAAAAGCAGGAGAGAGGGACGAGCAGGAGAGAGGAGGGCACGAGGAGAGAGAAGGCAGAGAGGCACGAGCGGAGAAGGGAGATGAGGACACGACGAGAGAGGACATGTGAGGCACGCGGCACGTGAGCGGCCGCGACCGCGGATGCGGAGGTAGGCTGGGAGAGAGAGAGCGAGGAAGAGAGAGAGAGACAGAGAAGACTTCGGCTGGATTGCGGGTGCAAGCCTTAGCTGCACTGTGAGTCTGTTGAATTGCAGTTTTATTGTGGAAATGAGCACGAGTGAAATCTTACAGTGTGTGGTGGATATGTGAGTGTGGGAATTATTTCTGCTGTTCACTCGCAGCACAGCTGTTCATTAACCTCTCCTTTATCTGAGCCTTGTGAAGTTACAGCTGCATTGGGGAAATACCATTATCCTCCACTCTCTGTCTGAGGCTAGTGAAGAGCCTGCTAATGCTTGAAGAGCCTGCTAATGCTGGAAGAGCCTGCTAATGATGTGAGTTACACGTGTCTATTCCTCTCTCTGTCTGAGTCCAGTGAAGAGCCGGCTAATGCTGTGAGTTATACGTATTCTCCACTCTCTGTCTGAGTCCAGTGAAGAGCCGGCTAATGCTGTGAGCTATACGTATTCTCCACTCTCTGTCTGAGGCTAGTGAAGAGCCAGCTAATGCTGGGAGAGCCTGCTAATGCTGGAAGAGCCGGCTAATGCTGTGAGCTATACGTATTCTCCACTCTCTGTCTGAGGCTAGTGAAGAGCCAGCTAATGCTGGGAGAGCCTGCTAATGCTGGAAGAGCCTGCTAATGCTGGAAGAGCCTGCTAATGCTGGAAGAGCCAGCTAATGCTGTGAGTTACACGTATTTATTCCTTCTCTCTGTCTGAGTCCAGTGAAGAGCCGGCTAATGCTGTGAGTTATACGTATTCTCCACTCTCTGTCTGAGGCTAGTGAAGAGCCTGCTAATGCTGTGAGTTACACGTATCTATTCCTCTCTCTGCCTGAGTCCAGTGAAGAGCCGGCTAATGCTGTGCCGAGATACGCGAAGAGCTCGCTGAAGAAGAGAATGCGGAAGCTGTGAATTATGTTCATTCCTCTCTCTGTCCGAAGGTGCTGAGATACGCGAAGAGCTCGCTGAAGAAGAGAACGCGTAAGCTGTGAATTATGTTCATTCCTCTCTCTGTCCGAAGGTGCTGAGATACGCGAAGAGCTCGCTGAAGAAGAGAATGCGGAAGCTGTGAATTATGTTCATTCCTCTCTCTGTCTGAAGGTGCTGAGATACATGAAGAGAATGCTGAAGAGACTTTTTAAGCAACTTTTTATTTATTTAATAAAGAACATTTATTTTTAATTCTGTGTCTGTCTCCTTCATGTCCACGGCCAGCTCCTCAGGGGCGGCACGCAAGCGAAGGGGTGGGCGGCCCGCTGGCGCTCCACCCCGACCTGTGACAAATGCTTAAATGCATTATTTTCTTCAAAATACTACAAACAATACCCCATAATGACAACGTGAAAGAAGGTTGTTTGAAATCTTTGTAAATATATATAAAAAAAAAAACATGTACATAAGAATTCACTGCCTTTGCCATGACACTCAAAATTGAGCCAGTCAATATGACCATATTAGCCCGGTTCTGTCACCACCTAACTCTTCCTAACATTGTCCGGGAAGCAGACACAGTGTGTCAGTTCAAATCTAGACTAAAAACACTTTGACCTAGCATTCACATAACACATTATAGACTTCTATAATTCAATGTTAGGCTGCATAGATTAGGTCAGCCGGAACCGGGAACACTTCCCATAAATCCTGATGTACTTGTTACATCATAAGAAGAATGGCGTCTACGCTAATATTAGTCTCTCTGTTTATCCCGAAGTTTACCGCAGTCCGCCGGATCCAGGCCGTATCCAGATCTGATGAAGGACCTGCGCCTGGACACAACGACAACGCAGTGCTGAAGTGCCAACTAGTCTCTCCCCAGTGAAGGCCTCCTTCTCTTCCCTTTACCTCTGTACAGATAAAATGTTGTTGGGATAATTCCGGTTCACGTGGGGCTACGCAGAAGCAATAAAACATTCTGTATTATAAATTTTTCAAGGCTAGTACCTAGGAACCTATTTCATGGTTTGCGTTCTCAAGCCACCAGGCACTGTTCTGTGCAAATGAGCGGCCGGATCGCGTTAAGAGTTTTCTGTTAGAGCGGTGTTGTGTTTGCGGCCCCTAAGTTAATAACTAATGATCGTTGCAACGGAAGTTAATCAATCAAAACTAACTTTAGCTGGACAATAACTTATATAATAATAATAAACCGGTAAAATATTGGGTGGTGTGTACTGGCAAATGTTCAGCAAAAACAATAATATCCACATGCTCGAGTGAGAAAACGCACTGCGCTGACAGACATTGCAGAGATACAAAGATAATGGTTTGCTAAGCGAAGTTTCTAAAAGCATTTTGTGTTTTCTGTTCTTAAACCGGTCTCCCTCAACGAAACTTAAAGGAAGTATATGTCTCAAAATCATTTTGCTATCAGAAGATATATCTGATCACTCGCGCTACAGCTGCGCTTACCCACAATCGTTAATTCAGTGATGGACAGCGGTCTTTCCTCAGTCGACTGCTGTTTGGATTTCATGTGATTTCTCATTGTGGTGGTGATATTATGATAACTTAGTTTCATTATTTAATTTGGTTAAAAGTACTTCTATTTTGTAATATCATTTTCATCCAAGTAATTCCAAACTTTGCGAGGCAGACAACGACATTATGTGATCAAATACAGTCGACACGCTCTTAATGCATTTAATTATAACTGTGAGTTAGTGTTTGGATTTATCATGGATTCACTGCATCAATGGTCACTGCATTTCATATGGACCTTGTAACGCAAAGAAGAGGGTCAGATTACCAGCTCTCTCTCTCTATATATTTAAAATTACTGAAATTACCAACAAACGGACTCTGTCCTTCTTGAACTGTCTACAAACAACAGATGGCATCTATCAGCTCAAGTAACTCATTGATGGCTGTCTATAGACACCTCTTTTATGAGTTTACACGGGAAGCCACGAGCGCAAGGCGCCACAATGTCTGAGATTACGCAGATCCCCTAGGGATATTCTCGGACACTGATTTATACGTCAGAAAACAACAAGACTTTGTCCGGCCAGATGTGCTGGCTAATGATCTCATCAAACCAAACACACACACACATAGGCAAGAGAGCAAAAGTTCAGCGGCAACATGAACTCTCAGTCCTGGTCACACACACGCACACACACACAGAAACACACATTTATCCTACCACGCGTGATCAAAATCATTTGGTACAATGTTTAAAATGTATTTTCTTGATGTGTGCATGATCCCTTGTCCCAAATATTATGCCTATATAACTTTATTGGTTTGTAATCAATGTGATGTGACTATAATCGTGTATTTGTGTGTAATTATGTCATAGTAGTGCCATTCATGGTATCGTCTTGTTCCAGATATCCCAACGGTCTCGAATGTTTAACGCAACATATCAGAGGATGCATTGTTTTATTAATACCAGTGATATTAATGTTAAGAACGAATCTATCGTTCCAATTTCTAAGAGGAAGGGGGGTATAGATCGCGAACCGTCAGGAGGTGTGCCCGATCCGTTGTTAAAGACGGATGGCCCACGTCCGTGAGAGGGCGTGAGTTTTGGCCCCTTCAAAATATCATGCTTCCCTTCTCGCTCTTATCTCTTCTTCTCCTCTCATCGATCCCGCTGATCTCTCCTCTTCTTCCTCCGGTCCCTGGACCTCCTCCTCCTTCTCCACGTGCAGTGCTGCTCCAGCTGAACGGGCCTGGACTTGGCCTCTGGGACACATGGCCCGCGTCATGTAAAAGCCTGCCGTCGCTGCAACAAAGACTTTAAACCTCTTCCATCCCGGGAGATGAATATTATTTTCCGGTAACGTTAAATTCAAGTGAGCCTTTACATCGTCTTGCGAAACGACCCAGAAGACGAAGCCAGACGCAAACCAGCCGGACACGCGCACGCGCGCGTCTCCTTTTCCAGCATCGCACTGAAAGAGTACAACAGCTCGCAAGTACTATCTATCAACCTAAAAGTTGATTTCCTGGTCTCTCTCTCTTAGGTCTGCGAATTAAGTTACCCTTCTTCCTCTTCTCTTCTTTTTTTTCCCTTTTTCTTTCTTCCATTTCATTCTGATCACTTATGTTATTGTTTGGTTATCTGTTTGTTTGTTTATTGTGTGCATTTTTACGTACGTTTATGTTCGTAGATCATATAATCATAGTTTTGCATTTATTAAAATTCATAAATACTTTTCACTGCCTCTGTGTTTGAAAAATCCACCTTTTAAGTCAATGAATCTAAAAAGGTCTTAAGCTACAAGCTCGATATTAGACTACATTCAGTAGTTTTAATTAATAAACTCAGAAAGGTTTGATGCCCGTGGCCAGGAGATCAAACTTCCTTGGAGTTTGTAAAGAAATAACCCTTCTTAACTGTGATAATCTCACCTTTATTCGCTGGACGAATAACGATTAGATCAGTTACAGAACCAGTTAATCTCTATAATTGATAAAATAAATGTACATGCGACTTATGAATTATGACCATGAGTCATAATTATTAATATTTCCAAAATTCCCTATATTCTTGAGCTAATTCAAATTTACCCAGAGTCGCAAACGCTACAACCGTTAACTGAGATAATGTTGCCAATCAGTCAAACATTATACACATTCACCTTTGGGCATGACCTTCTTCATTAAAATAGTCATATGAAACTGTAATGTTCAATTTTATTTGATTTCATATTACAGAGTATTAAAATTACATGAAAGTCAAGCAGTTGCATCTCAATCTGCAGTAATTTATTTGATGTGTTCCATTTCAGTGTCCTTCATTATGAGGTGCATGTTGATCTTCACCTTCCCTTTCTAGGAGAGCTACACCTCTGCTGTTTGAATGGAAGTTTGTCAGATATTAGCTCAGGTGTTTGTGATTATAAGTGCAACCGTCATCATTTCATTTTGATTAAACTCTAGTAATCATCTTGATCATAATTGTAGTCTCCCTGGTTCTCGTCCTCGCTGCTGTATTGACAGATTTCTTCTGCCAGCTCTTCCCCCAGCTCTTCCCCCAGCTCTTTCCCCAGCTCTTCATATCTACGGTGATTCCCAGACACCTGGTGAGGTTGATTCACAGTGGGGTGATACTGATTCCCTGGCACCTGGCGAGGTTGATTCACAGTGGGGTGATACTGATTCCCAGGCACCTGGCGAGGTTGACGCACAGTGGGGTGATACTGATTCCCAGGCACCTGGCGAGGTTGATGCACAGTGGGGTGATACTGATTCCCAGCCACCTGGCGAGGTTGATGCACAGTGGGGTGATACTGATTCCCAGCAGGGTGGTGAGGTTGACGACCAGCCATCATGGGGTATAATGTTTAAGTTACTAGTGAATTTAGCTGTAAGCACACACACACTAATTAAAATTCATTACAAATATTAGCAAAGTTGGTTTGGATAAAAAGTAACCATTTGGTTTAATATTTTAGTGTCTAAATGCTTTTTGGGGTCACTGTACAGTAAATATGAATTACATTTGCAGAAACACTAGAAACATATATCTTGATAGTTAGCTACAGTAAAATGTAAAGAATACATAATGTGAACACTTACCTTCTTTTTTCCCCTCTCTGAATCCTTTGAGGTTTCTTTTTGCATGGAAAAGCGGTCTTATATACAAGCAGGATACTTTACTTTTGAAAAGACACTCCCACAAACATCCAAAACTGGTTAAGAGGTTAACTGGCATATTAATGTGACTAGTTCTCTAGAAGATGATCTGACCGGCAGCTGTGTATATTAGTTCAGCTATATGACCTCTGTTATAGAGTACTGAAATTCTTTTTGGAAATGTTATAGTCACCTGACCGAACTAAGCCTGATCAATAAATACCATTTACAAAAATAGGGTTCTCAAATTCATTCACCACATGTACATATTTTTGATAGTTATAAGTGAATAGTTAAATAAGTGATATTTCATTGAATGAACTGTTATTTGGAATGTCTTCTTTAGTTACGCCTGGGGCTGTTAACTTTTCAACTGCTTCCTGATGAAGAACACCTCCCAGGTATTTCAGTTTGACAGACATGTCCTAGAGCTTTCACAGGAATGAAGGGTTTTGGCTGTTTGTTCTGTCGGTTTACATTTTTTAAATATTTAAGTAGCCTTAAAACTGCTGCATGTGTGAAGAACATACAAATTAATAAGTAACAGACATATGGGTGGAAAGTTTCAAAAGGAGTCACCAAACCTCATTCTTCCAATGAGGAAACAATTAAGCAAAATTATTTTGGCATGGTGCTTTGATTAAGAAGAGGTACAACCAGTAGAAATACACTCCAACAAACGCTGCTATGTACATTGATGTTGATGCACTGTAAAACATTTATTGTAGATTAACAGTATATTCCTGCTAGTAGTTGCATTGTTTTTAACGTAATTTACAGTACTACACTGAACAAAATTATAAATGCAACACTTGTTTTTTCCCCATTTTTCATGAGCTGAACTTTCCATGTACACAAAAGGCCTATTTTTCTCAAATATTGTTCATAAATCTGTCTAAAACTGTGTTAGTGAGCACTTCTCCTTTGCCGAGATAATCCATCCCCCTCACAGGTGTGGCATATCAAGTTGCTGATTAGACCGCATGATTATTGCACAGGTGTGCCTTAGGCTGGCCACAATAAAAGGCCACTCTAAAATGTGCAGTTTTGTTAACATGTAATTTCCCCTCTACATTGTTCATTACGGCACAAGGTGCTTCTACATTGTTGAATGGGCGGGCATGTGGGCAGGGCATGTGCGGGTGACGGGGATGGTAGTTGTGGGAAACTTTGCCCGTGTTCTGAATAACGTCGTGTTAGCTATAAACATTGTGTTTATTTTTGGGGGGGAGGGGGGGGTGTATCTGTTGTGACCACCATTTGCCTCGTTCGGTGCAACACATCTCCTTTGCATAGCTAATCAGGTTGTTGATTGTGACCTGTGGAATGTTGGTCCACTCCTCTTCAAAGGCTGTGCAAAGTTGCTGGATATTGGCAGGACCTGGAACACGCTGTCGTATACGCCGATCCAGAGCATCCCAAACATGCTCAAAGGGGTTACATGTCCGATAAATATGCTGGCCATGCAAGAACTGGGATGTTTTCAGCTTCCAGGAATTGTGTAAAGATCTTTGCAGAATGGGGCCGTGCATTATCATGCTGCAACATGAGGTGATGGTCGTGGATGAATGGCACAACAATGGGCCTCAGGATCTCGTCACGGTCTCTCTGTGCATTCAAACTGCCATCAATAAAATGCACCTGTGTTCGTTGTACATAACATACACTTGCCCATACCATAACCCCACCACCACGGGCCACTCAATCCACAACATTGACATCAGCAAACCGCTCACCCACACAACACCAGAAACTCTTTGGTTATGTAGCGAATACGACTTTGGGTAAATTTGAATTAGCTCAAGAATATAGGGAATTTTGGAAATATTAATAATTATGACTCATGGTCATAATTCATAAGTCGCATGTACATTTATTTTATCAATTATAGAGATTAACTGGTTCTGTAACTGATCTAATCGTTATTCGTCCAGCGAATAAAGGTGAGATTATCACAGTTAAGAAGGGTTATCTCTTTACAAACTCCAAGAAAGTTTGATCTCCTGGCCACGGACATCAAACCTTCTGAGTTTATTAATTAAAACTACTGAATGTAGTCTAATATCGAGCTTGTAGCTTAAGATCTTTTGTTTCATTGACTTTAGAATGGTGGGTTTCAAACACAGAGACAGTGAAAAGTTTAAATGGATTTTAATAAATGTGACTAAAGATTATATGAGCTACGAATAGAAATGTACGTAAAAATGCAAACAATAAACACAAACAAACATTTAAACAATAATAACATACGTGATAAGAATAAAATGAAATGACAGAAAGAAAGAAAGAAATAGAGAGAAGGGAAAAGCTAGTAATTGTTACATACAGAAACCTAAAAGCCGGACCCCAGAAAAGCAGCTTTTATCAGATAAATATACTTGCAAGTCTGTTCTCTGTTTGGTTGATGCTGAAAGCGCGGACGAGGTCCTGTTTCGACTGCGTCTTCCGGTGTCGCAGAAAGCTTGAAAAGGCTCACTGAAATGTAACGTTACTGAGAAAGTTCGTCTTTATCTTCCGTGAAGGAAGAGGCAAATATAACTTAGTTGCAAAAGAACGGCTGCTACGACTCGAACATGTGTTTGTCCGAGGCCTTCCGGGATGTTCCTCGGGGAAGCGTCGCGCCGGGAGAAGAGGAGGAAGGATGAGAGCGAGGTGAGAGAGAGAGAGGTGAGAGAGCCCGCTGTGTTTTGAAGGAGCTCAAGTCACGCCCCCTTGCGTGCGTGACCCAATCGCCTGGGAGGACGTATTGTGGTCATGTCCTTTCATTTGGAAAGGTACACGCCTCTTCTAACTAATGCTGGCGGAATAAACTTCGTTCATAAACATTTATAAAACTGGTATTAATCAAATAATGCATCCTCTAATATTCTGTGCTAAAGATTCAACACCGTTGTGTTCTTCTGAACAAAACAATACCGCGAATGACAATTCTGTTAGTCAACAACACAAAGAAACAGGATTTCTCGTGATTACATGCATATTAAACTGATTACATATCAATAAAGCTTATAGATATCGGATTTCGGGTATAAGGATCATAAGCACAGCAAGAAATACATTTTAAACATTTTACAAAGGTACTTTTGACCACAAGTGGTCGGGCATGATAAGGAGTCTGTGTTTTGTGTGTGTGTATGCAGAGTCGTGCACACGTGGAACCGCGTGGCGAACTTTGTCCTTCCTTTTCAGTGTGAATATCTTCTTGAGTTGATGAGATTAACTCAGGGGACCTGACCGAGCATCTGCTAACACTGTTGTTTTGTTTTGAGGGGTTAATCAGTTCCTTTTGTTTGTTGATTAGATTTGATTAATCAACACAAAGGCAGACCTGATCATCTGCTTTCCGTTACAGTTATGCAAACCGATTGTTGCAGCAGCTGTCCGGGTGGCTGGTCTCAGATGATCTTGTAGGTGAAGATGATGGATGTGGAGGTCCTGGGCTGGTGTGGTTACACGTGGTCTGCAGTTGTGAGGCCGGTTGATGTACTGCCAAATTCTCTGAAACGCCTTTGGCGATGGCTTATGGTAGAGAAATGAACATTCAGTTCACGGGCCAATTGCACACTCCCTCAAATCTTGCGACATCTGAGGCATTGTGCTGTGTGATAAAACTGCACATTTTAGAGAGGCCTTTTATTGTGGCTAGCCTAAGGCACACCTGTGCAATAATCATGCTGTCTAATCAGCATCTAACACTAGGGGTGTGAACCTACACTGGTCTCACAGTTCGGTTCGATTACGATTATCATGTCATCGATTCAGTTCAATTCGATTCGGATTAGTTCATCCGCAACCGCATCACAAAACTCATCATCCACACCAACGTTTTTTGACCAGATTTCAAAGCCGCACACGCCCGCCATCCGCTTGTTTTGCGGTCTATGGACGATTCAATGCTCTGCTGATGCGAGCCGCAAGAAAGCCCTTGTCAACTTCACAATGCAATGCAAGTGAACGCGGCGCATCGGAGCCTTCATGTTACGGTTAATAAATTGTCTCCTATATTTGCTTTTTACTTATTAAATACATGCAATTGGTTGATGAAACATTTATTAAAATTAAGATACAATTTGTACAAAACGAAATTCGCTTTAAAGAAAGGCTTTCTAAAAAGCAAGACTTAATGAAGTGGTAAAATTCATGTCTGACGATTTACAAAACAAAACTTCATTAAGTGGTAAAAACCATGTCTCCCAATTGCTAATGGTTATTATTGCAAATGTTTTTCATTTGTTTAATACATCTCATAATGATGGCACATCACTATGTCATAGCTTTTATTTCTATCTCAAATGATTGGCGGTCAGTCAAGGGGTAGGCTACTTGTCAAAGAATCAAATACAGTTGGAAACGACGTAGACCATTAATAACAGACTGTTAACAATTGTTTTTAATTAGTATTTAAACATTCTCTATGATAACATTTTTTTTTGTAAAAAATATTTTAATAACACGGTTTTGGCGGTTATAGAGATCTAATGACGGTGTTCAACTATAACTGTCTGAAAGCCTATTTGTTCAGCGCTGAGTTTCCTACGTGGGTTTGAACGCTCCATCACGTGAACTGCGTCTGGACAGGAAATGCAGCGCGCTGCTCAGTCGTTTGTGTTTAAGGATGACGAGAGAAGATTCAGAGACCCTTTTCTTTACTTTCGTGTGCGTTTTATGAAAAGCAAATCACATACACACTTATACGAACTTGTATATTGGCATCCTGATCTTGAAAATAAAGCTGATAAAGGATTCTCTGGCCGGAATCTTTCTGTAGTGCTCCCATCCTAAAACAAACCACTAGTCCATACTTTACAATAACCGTCGGTCTCACGGTTATATACTAACCGTCACACCCCTACTCAGCAGTCTCACCTCAATCCATTGACAGTTTTGCAGCATCCCCCCACCACCCCTTCTCCACACTTCTAGTCCTAAAACATTTACATACGGGGGGAGTACTCTGGGTTCCGAGTTCGGAGCCCTCCCTCCGGACAGCACGCCAAATACGCATTAAACTTTACCCCCTCAAATTGTATGTAAGTGTGAACTCATTAAGTTACCTTTAAAGATGCGCACATCAACCGTTGCCGAATCCGCTGTTGACGTTGACGATCATCCATTTATAATCACGCGTAACAACACAGAATAATTGTAATTTGGCCATCGGGTGCGGATACTTAAATCAGATAAAGTTATTGGGGCGGGTGGATGATTTGTTTTTGGCTGCGGATTCGGGAAACGTTGGAGCTCATCCGCTTACTCTAAAGCAGTCAGACTCTGCCAGGCGTTAACAGCTCGGGGTGAAAACAGCTAACGTGGTTTATCAAGTTAGTGGTATTACCTCCTGCATATTCTATTTGTGCGTGACATGAGCGCACGCAGCGCGTGTCTTCTGCAGGTTGTGCTCACCAGGTTGTTCATAAAAGACGAAATGTGCCCAGTAGGCTTTAAAGTAGTTGGAGCATTTTTAATTTTCTCGCACCCGCGTCTCACCTCCTTCTGCCATTGTATGCTACCGCGACATAGCATGTACGCCACAAATGACGTCAGAAAAGCGTCAGTACATTTGAATCGTTTATGGTCTATTACTGAACTGATACCGAATCGTCCTCGTCTGCATCGCGATGCATCGTAGAAACGATACATTTTGACACCCCTATCTAACACACACTTTTTCTTTTTTGCTGATGGCTCAAAAACCGTAAATGATCTGAACCATGAATTTTGTGATCCGTTCCATCACAAGTTGAAAGATATAGTACAACTTACTGAAATGAACCCTCATATAATTGATTGATCAGTGTTTTATCCGGTGAAAAGACATATAAAGCTATACAATATATATATATATATATAAACTCATTAGAAAAAAATATCTCTGGAGATCATCATTTGGCCATTAATCAATTAATAATCTGTGTTTGGTACATAGATGATGTTACTGATAAGCCTGTACAAAACACCTAAACATGTAACTTTAGGTTGTTCTTGAGCAATTCCTCAGGTTATTCTCTGTAAAAAGTACTGCACGTTGGTGGAAATACAAGCCTCTGCTAAAAGACATCACAATGTCATATTTAGTTTTACATGTTTTAGGGCATAGAAAGAGTGAAAAATCATATGAATGCTTTTTGATTGACGTTGCATGTCAAGCAAATGAAGGAATTTTACCGGAGGCCTTTGTCTTTCCAGTTTCGGTGTAGTCAGTATGTTATTTATTATGTGTATTTTATAAAGGTTTAAACTAGATGTTTGTCCTGATGTACATATTCAAATTTACACATATGACACTGTGATTTATGTACATGATGAAACAAATGAACAAGTGGCAAAAACAAATTATGTGTCGCAATGTCCTAAATCTTTGACTGGCTTACCCAGTGTTGGTTAACATTAAATGTTCAGAAAACTGCCTGTATGTATTTTAAAATTAAAAAGGAGGAGATCCAACCAGAATAGTTAATGGTGAAAAATTACAAATTGTGTCAGATTTGAATTATCTTGGAGATATCTTAGACACTAACATATAACATTTGAAAAGCATATTTTAAAAAAAGTCTGCACAGCGACACCTCAACTTAGACATTTGAAATGTATACGGCGTCAACTTTCATTTGAAGCTGAAAGAATTTATTTGCGGCCTTTGATGTTTTCTAATTTTTCTTACTGTATAAACAAGCTTTAAAAGTATTTGACAAGAAACCTAATAGATATCATCATTGTTTTATTTACTTTAAACAACAATTGTAAAAAAAAAAAGGAAGAAAAAAAAGGCAAATGTACAAAATTGTTAAATATCTTGCACCCTTGCCCTTAAAAGCATTTGTTTCTTCGGCGTACAGAAATTGTAAGACAAACAAGAGCTTCGTCAAGGTGTGACTGAAGCACATTTTAGAGTAACTGAGTTTGGCCATCAGCTTTTTCTAGAGAGATGTTAATAACTGGAATAATTTATCAATTAATTTTAGACAGTGTCCTACTTTTGCACAGTTTAAGTTACATTTGATAATGTGGTTAAAGAGGAATCAGGTATGTGATCATTGAATATTTTTGTGTTTTTTAATGGTTTTATAATTTTGGGGGATTGAATTTGTAACAGTGTGTGAGGTCTTGTATTATATTGGGGGATATTTGGTAGTAATTTGGATTGCAGTTTTTATTGTGGTGTGATGGATTATATGTTGTATATATTTTTCATTTGTGGGGGGGATTTTATCGTATATAACAATCTTTTGTTATGTAATGTGATTTGGTACTCTCCTGCCCAGGGACAGCTAATTAAATTTTGCTTTGTAGCTATGGGGCAGTTTTTTAGTGTCAAAAAAACTTGTCCCTGTCAAAAAAAAAAAAAAAAAAAATAATAATAATATATATATATATATATATATATATTTGCAAACACAAAATGTTTTTAAGTCTTCTGAAGTTATAGCTTTGTGCAGTGGCGTAGCGCAAACTGCGTTGGCCCACCCGCAAGAGTGGAGGCGGGGCCCCTCACCGCATAATTAGATGGGGGATTCACCTTTTCATTCAAAATCGTGAATTAGTACTGTGGAATTTAATAGTATGTAATTATTTCGTATTTATTTATTAAGAACTTTTCACAAAAAAAAAAAAAGAATAAAAGAAACACCAACAATAAAACAGCAATTACATTAACTTGTTAAAATGCAAGGGAGCACATGACGTCAAAATATTTTTTTCTATCTGCAGTATACAACAAAGATTCATGACGTTTAACATTCAATAAAGGTAATATACATTACCTTTAAAATCCTCCAAAGCGCCCCTTTCTCCTAGCATTTTTCTGCGCAAAGTCCTTGACAATGTCTGTTATGTCCATCTGACGCGCGTGCTGGCTTTCAATGCTGAGTATCGCAAGTTCAGAAAGTCTGTCCATTTTAGAACGTTTTAAATAATAATCTTTCGAAAAACATCTGCCATTTTTATCTCGGGGATAGGGTCCTTCTGGTTTACATGGTCCCATGTTGAGTATGGCCCTCTTCACACTGGCATCGGTTAAATCAACGGGAAAGTTCGCTCTGTCTGTTGGATACCGTGTACTTCTTGCTGTCGCCTCCTCTGTAATATTTTCAGTGCTGTGACAGTCATCGTCTGGGCCATGAGATCCGCTTTTAGCATCTGAGTCCATGTCTGGCGTATCATTCACCACAGCCGCGCCCGCGCCCACGTTAGAAGCAGTAATGTCCGTGATGACACTGCTAGCAAACTCCTGAGTTACGTTACCCGTGCTCGCTCTCTCAGCTCCTTCCCGCTGATTTGGAAGAGATATGGATGAAATTTTCGGTAGTTTTGCATTGAATTGCTCTTTTCGGTGTTGGTTAGCCCGTTTTTGAGCTCCGCTGACATATTTTCTTTTACTCATTTTGCGCTCATAAGCTTCACTCTCTAAACAGTTGCGGAAATTCTTAATCGTGATTGGATAACAAGGACAACGGATATGGTCATAATCGCCAAACACGGTAGGCTGCAATTACTACCAAAATAAAAGTCCTATACGTTCACATTATAAAAACGCTTTAATTATTTATTCGAGTCAATTTTTTGGGGGCCCCCCACAACGCGGGACCCCCCCGCAGTGCGTGCCCTGCGGGCCCGTCCGCTACGCCACTGGCTTTGTGTAAGAAACAGGCTCATTATGTTTCTAAATCTTGATATGCGCCCTAGTTCTTGAAGTGGTGTCTGATCCGTGAATGAATCGTTCTTTTGATTCAGATCATGAATCAGTTTATTTTACATTAAAAATAAGGTCCTCAGTCTCACTCAGTATACAGTATATACACGTACAGTTATAACAGCAGGTTTTCATATGTCTCTCCAAGTTTACAAGACAGTACTTAATCAAATATTTCAAAGAAGAACATCAGCTTAGGAAGTTCGGAAAACTTTGTGTTTAATATTAAATTTTTTTCTTCTCCCCAGTTTGTACAGTGAATGATTATTCTTTAATAATAAACGAATAAGTGTAAATTAGTAAATAAAAAAATAAATAAATAAAAAAAGTGTGTTTGTGTGTTATTGGTAGATCAAGCTAATCAATGTCTTCAGGATTACTACGACTACAGGCAGGTGAGGGTTTTTTTTTTTTTTTTTTTTTTTCAGGATTGGAGCTGAACTCTGCAGGACAATCTCTCTCCAGGCTTGACATTGCCCATCCCTGGTAACTGAACACTATTCACCATGAGTGACAAAACCATTTCAGGAAATCAAAATCATATTTTGAAGTCAAAATATGTGATGTTTTCTCAAAATTTTCAGTTGTATTAACTATTCAACATTCAATTTGGAACATGACTGAATGCAACAAAGGAGAAAGATAAATAAGTGGAGGAAATGAGAGAAAAGTATATTAAGAATTGCCCCAGCTTTTGTTTTTGCTTGACAAAATGAAACCAATCAACTTATTTTAACTTGGGTTTTCTGAGTAACAAAGGCATAGTGTAATTACAGATGATTAGATATTCACAGTTACGACATTTGAGTAATGAATGCAGAAGTTCAGGATATTCCAAGGGTTCACAAACCCTTTCTTGCAACTGTGTAGCAGAAACTCTGTAGATACATTACACTACAAGTTACTTCCCATGATCTCTTTCATTTGTGTTGAACTTTCTATTACCGAACAGCGCCTGGAGCTCACACAGTATTTACAGTTTTGGGTGACATACTAGCAATTTACATTTTTTAAATGTTTCCAGAGATTGTTTTAATGTTTCCAGAGAACTTCAAAAATACTGCTCTGTTTGTAACATGCAGCTCATGTGACTGTAAACCAGCAGTTTTAGTTAAATTAAAGCATGAAATAAACAAAACATGAAAAAATAAATGTAAACTAATACTATGAAGACTAACAGGAAACATGTAAAAATACAATGAACAAACATAGAAAATGGGGACATGACCCGAAAATAATGCAATAAAGTGAGATGCTGTAGACCAGAGCACAAACTTTTTTACTACGAAAGGCCACAAATCTACAGTAGTTTGGCCTGAGGGCCGGGAAATTTTTTTAATATATCCAAATATATTATATTAAAAAATATTCACTCATAACAGGTTTAGATGTTGATGTTTTATTGAAAATAATAGTTTTTTAAAGTGCCCCTATTATGCTATTTTAAATGTTCCTAATTGTGTTTTGAGGTCTCCTACAACAGGTTTACATGCCTCAAATGTGAAAACAAATAAATAAATAAACAAATAAAATAAAAAATACCCCATCCATTTTCTCATTATAAATATATCACATCACCTCATTTTTCAATGATTCCCAACCGACTCATCGGATGACTCAGGGTGCTTTCACATCTGTAGTTCGGTTCATTTGGTCCGGACCAAGGGCGAAAAATGATACATTGTAGCATTTTTCAGGTGTTTTGGTTCCTTTTCACACCACACTGATCGCTTTGGTCCGAATCAGTTTATGAGTTGATAAAACAAACCAAAATGCAGTCACGTGACAACATCCACATCACTCGTTGGCCAGATGTGTCTTGAACGCACTTCCATAACTGCACTTTGATTGATTGGTCAGAATTAATGTGCGGGAAAATTACAACAGAATTCCCAGAAGTAATCCGAAGCTGTTAACTATGGAGAGACAACTGCGTGGGCTGATTGTATCCCTGGTCATATTTTATTATATTGTTTGTCTACACCACTTTAGACAAACAATAATATTTGAGAATGAAGCGATATGCGGCTCGAAAATAATGTGTTAATGCACTGCACGCTTCTAAGGCGCATCGCAAGTCACTTCAGGAGGAGGCATGCATTAAAGGTCCCGTTCTTCGTGATCCCATGTTTCAAACTTTAGTTATTGTGTAATGTTGTTGTTAGAGTATAAATAATATCTGTAAAATTATAAAGCTCAAAGTTCAATGCCAAGCGAGATATTTTATTTAACAGAAGTTGACTACAAAAAACTGTCCTGATCCTGCTTTTCTTCTCTGTATCTGTCTCCATCTGCTGGCCTTTCGCGGCAATTACTTCTCCGCTCTTTCTCATTTACTCATTATTACTCTCTCATATTTCTCAGCTGTTCCTCGTTCTCTCATCGTCACACCTGTTCCCTATCTTCTATCGTTTGTCTCCCTATTTCTAGCTCCCTCTTTCTCTTCTGCTCTGTCGGATTATTTCCTACCGTCACGTATGTACTGACCATTGAGTTCTCTCTTCTAAGAGGTTTAATTCTAGTCCTGTCCAGTCCAGTCCTGTCTTGTCCTGTCTGGTCTGACCGTTACCTGCTGTGTTACCTGATCTGTGCTTTACCCAGCTGCCTGCCGTGGAGAGTCGCAGAGTGTCCGACGCCTCACCAGTATTCCCGGTCTCTCTACGCACCGGTCATCCGGACCTGCCATTTGAGCGACTCACAGTTACTACCAGAGATCTTCTCATTTATGAACTGCCTTTGTTAAACAGCCATGGTGGCTTTGACTTATTTCTATTAAAAGAACTGTTTACCTGCTTTTTCGCCTTTTGGATTCTCTCTCTCTGCATACTGTGACAGAATAATATCTGACCACATGGATCCAGCGAATGAGCATCCTATCCAGACCGCTGTGGAGATCCAGGGGGTCATGCTGGGTAAGCACGAAGAAGATCTCTCCGCTGCTCGCCTTGCCGTTGATACGTTGGCTTCCCAGATGAACGATCTCTCCAGACAGTTCCATCTTCTCCGTACAGACTCATCTTCCAGCGCTTCGGACGCTCCAGAACCGCGTGTGAATAACCCCCCTTGCTATGCGGCTGAGCAAACCGAATGTATGGCATTTCTGACCCAATGTGAGGTTGTTTTCTCGCTCCAGCCCCTCACCTTTGCCAAGGAGCGTTCTCGTATCGCCTACATCATCTCTCTTCTCAAGGGACGGGCTTGTGAGTGGGGAATGGCCGTGTGGAACGCTAATACAGACTGCCTAGATCGCTATAGCCTTTTTAAAGAAGAGATGTTAAGGGTTTTCGACCGTTCTGTCCATGGCCCTGAAGCTTCCTGTTTATTGTCCACTCTCCGCCAGGGAAGAAGGACGGTTGCGAATTTTTCTGTTGAATTCCGCATTCTCTCCACCTCCTGTGGGTGGAATGAGCCTGCGCTTGTGGCGCGTTTCATCGAGGGACTTAACGCCGAGATCAAGGATGAGGTCCTGGCTCGTGAAGTCCCTTCTCGTCTCGATCCACTAATTGATCTGGCTCTGCGAGTGGAGAAACGCTTTGAGCTTCGACGGCGCGCTCGCAACACGCAGCCTTCATCCTTTCCACCTCCGCTGGCCACCTCTTCAACCGCTCCTCTGGTTGAGCTGGAGCCTATGCAGCTGGGCGGGATTCGAATCTCAGCTGCCGAACGCCAGCGCCGCATCATGAATCGGCTCTGCTTATATTGCGGTTCTGACACTCACTTCGTTAACACCTGTCAGGTAAAAGCCAAAGCTCACCAGTAGAGAGAGGGTTACTGGTGAGCGCTTCCTCTCTAGACCCTCCGCTGCCTTCACGGACTACTTTTTCTGTTCACCTCCGCTGGCCCAATTCCTCCGCCTCTTGTCAAGCCCTGATAGACTCTGGTTCCGAAGGTAATTTTTTGGATGAGACCTGGGCTCTCTCGCATGGAATTCCTCTTGTCGATCTCAAGGATCCCACCACTGTCTTTGGTCTGGATAGACGGATTCTCGCCAGGGTTTCCCGTGCCACTGCTCCATTGACTCTCACCGTTTCCGGTAACCACCATGAGACTATTTCCTTTTTAATTTTTCAGTCCCCCAATACCCCTGTAGTTCTGGGCCATCCGTGGCTAGTTGAGCATAATCCCCAGATTAACTGGCCTAAGGGCACAATCCTCTCATGGAATCTTTCTTGTCATGTTAAGTGTTTGATGTCTGCTGTTTCTCCCGTGTCATCTGTTTCTGTTTTCCAGGAGGAACCAGGTGATTTGTCAGGGGTCCCCGAGGAGTACTTCGATTTGCGAGCGGTCTTCGGTCGTTCCCGGGCCGCTTCTCTTCCTCCGCACCGTCCCTACGATTGTGGCATTGAACTTCTCCCGGGTACTACTCCCCCTCGGGGAAGACTTTATTCTCTCTCCGTTCCGGAGCGTAAAGCTTTAGAGAAGTATCTTTCCGAGTCATTAGACGCTGGTACTATAGTCTCCTCCTCCTCTCCTGCCGGTGCGGGATTTTTTTTTGTGAAGAAAAAGGATGGCTCTTTGCCTCCCTGCATTGATTACAGAGGTTTAAATGACATAACTGTTAAGAACCATTACCCTTTACCACTTATGTCATCCGCTTTTGAGATCCTGCAGGGAGCCCAGTTCTTCACAAAATTAGACCTCCGCAATGCTTATCATCTTGTTCGCATTAAGGAAGGAGACGAGTGGAAGACCGCTTTTAATACTCCCCTCGGTCACTTCGAATATCGGGTTTTACCTTTCGGGCTGGTCAACGCCCCCGCCGTCTTTCAAGCCTTGATTAACGACGTCCTCAGAGACATGCTTAATGTCTTTGTCTTCGTTTATCTCGATGATATCTTAATTTTTTCCCCCTCTCTCCAAGTTCATGTGCAACTCGTTCATCGGGTCCTTCAACGTCTTCTGGAGAACAAATTGTTCGTCAAGGCCGAGAAGTGTTCGTTTCATGTCCAATCCGTCTCTTTTCTCGGCTCTGTTATCTCTGCCCAGGGTATTAGTATGGACCCTGCTAAGGTCCGCGCTGTCACGGAATGGCCCACGCCTGACTCTCGTGTCTCGCTTCAGCGTTTCTTAGGATTCGCCAATTTTTATCGACGATTTATTTTAAACTTCAGTCAAGTGGTCGCTCCCCTTACCGCGCTTACTTCTATCAAGACCCGTTTTGTTTGGAGTGACGCCGCGCAAACCGCTTTTGATCGCCTCAAATCTCTATTCTCTTCCGCACCCATCCTCATCTCTCCTGACGTTTATAAACAATTTATCGTGGAGGTTGATGCCTCAGAGGTGGGTGTGGGAGCCGTCCTCTCCCAGCGGTCCCCCGCTGATGAGAGGATCCATCCTTGCGCGTTCTTTTCGCACCGTCTGTCTCCATCCGAGCGCAACTACGACGTGGGTAATCGCGAGCTTCTTGCTATTCGTTTAGCGTTGGGTGAGTTGTGTCACTGGCTGGAGGGGTCCTCGGTTCCGTTCATAGTCTGGACGGACCACCGTAACCTTAAATATATATGCTCTGCTAAGAGACTTAATGAGCGTCAGGCCCGTTGGTCTCTCTTTTTTACTCGTTTCGATTTCACTATCTCCTACCGTCCCGGCTCCAAGAATCAAAAACCGGATGCTCTTTCTCGCCAGTTCGCCTCCCCCGAAGTCGAACCCACGGATGAGAGGATTCTTCCTCAAGGATTAGTGGTGGGTGCGCCTGTCTGGGGAATTGAACGTGTCGTTAAGCGCACCCTGTCTCACTCTACCACGCCTCGTCTTTGCCCCAAGGGGTTACTATATGTTCCTCCTTCTGCTCGTCGCGCTGTCCTCCAGTGGGGCCACTCCTCTAAATTTTTCGGCCATCCGGGTGTTAGAGGTACTATTGCCTCTGTTTCGCAAAGATTCTGGTGGCCTTCTCGGGAACGAGATATTCGTCGCTTTATTGCATCCTGTTCTGTCTGCGCTCAAACAAAGGTCAGCAACAGACCTCCTGCGGGTCTTCTTAGAACCCTACCTGTCCCGTCGCGTCCTTGGGCACAGATAGCGCTCGATTTCATTACAGGGCTTCCTTCTTCTGGAGGAAATACTGTTATCCTTACGGTTGTTGATCGCTTCTCTAAGGCGGCTCGTTTTGTTCCACTTCCAAAACTCCCCTCCGCGAGAGAGACTGCTCAGATTGTTGTCGATCATATTTTCAAGATTCATGGTCTTCCCGAAAATGTTGTGTTGGATAGGGGTCCACAATTCTCCTCTCTCTTTTGGAAGGAGTTTTGTCGCCTCATCGGAGCCTCTGCTAGCCTCTCCTCCGGCTTCCACCCTCAGACAAACGGCCAGGCTGAACGCGCTAATCAGACTATAGGACGTATTTTACGCAGTCTCGCTTTTCGCAACCCCGCTTCATGGTCCGAGCAACTCCCGTGGGCAGAATATGCTCATAATTCCGCCCCCTCTTCTGCCACCGGGCTGTCGCCGTTTCAATGCTGTCTGGGGTACCAGCCTCCCCTGTTCTCTTCCTCGATTACCGAGTCTAACGTACCATCAGTCCGGTCCTTCATACAACGTTGCAAACGAACTTGGAAAGCGGTGAGGTCTGCCCTTTTTAAATCTCGTTCTATCACTCGCCGAGCCGCTAACAAGCGCAGTGTTAAGAATCCTCGTTATGTCCGCGGTCAAAGAGTGTGGCTTTCCACTCTCAATCTCCCGCTCCAGTTCTCTTCTCGAAAACTGGCTCCCAAATTTATCGGACCGTATCGCGTTATCAAGGTCCTTAGTCCTGTCTCTGTTAAGCTCAGGTTACCGTCTAATCTTCGTCGTGTCCATCCTGTATTTCATGTCTCCTGTCTCAAGCCCGTAGTCCACCCTCCTCCCCGTCCTGTCTCTACCCCTATCCGCGTCGAGGGCTCCCCTGTCTACCGAGTCCGCAGGCTCCTCGATGTTCGTCCCCGTGGTCGTGGTCACCAGTTTCTCGTTGACTGGGAGGGGTACGGTCCGGAGGAGAGGAGTTGGATCCCTGCCCGGGACGTCCTGGACCGCTCACTCATTGACGACTTTTACCGCTCCCGCCAGTCCTCCTCCTCTGGTGCGCCAGGGGGCGCACTTTGAGGGGGGGTACTGTCATGATCCTGCTTCTCTTCTCTGTATCTGTCTCCATCTGCTGGCCTTTCGCGGCAATTACTTCTCCGCTCTTTCTCATTTACTCATTATTACTCTCTCATCTTTCTCAGCTGTTCCTCGTTCTCTCATCGTCACACCTGTTCCCTGTCTTCTATCGTTTGTCTCCCTATTTCTAGCTCCCTCTTTCTCTTCTGCTCTGTCGGATTATTTCCTACCGTCACGTATGTACTGACCATTGAGTTCTCTCTTCTAAGAGATTTAATTCTAGTCCTGTCCAGTCCAGTCCTGTCTTGTCCTGTCTGGTCTGACCGTTACCTGCTGTGTTACCTGATCTGTGCTTTACCCAGCTGCCTGCCGTGGAGAGTCGCAGAGTGTCCGACGCCTCACCAGTATTCCCGGTCTCTCTACGCACCGGTCATCCGGACCTGCCATTTGAGCGACTCACAGTTACTACCAGTGATCTTCTCATTTATGAACTGCCTTTGTTAAATGGCCATGGCTTTGACTTATTTCTATTAAAAGAACTGTTTACCTGCTTTTTCGCCTTTTGGATTCTCTCTCTCTGCATACTGTGACAAAATAGGCTGGGTTGGACTACACCCCTCAACTTCCTTCTTTAATGACACCACTAGAACCGTGTTTAGACTAACCTCCACCCACAGGAACACAGGCGTATTGATGGCGAAATGTCAACAGACGTGGTTGATGTTTATCTATAATCGGATACCGCAAAAGTTTAATTCTAAGTTGTTAGTTTGCTCTGTCCATTTCACCACGGACTGTTTTTCTAACCTGGGATAATATCAAGCAGGCTTCTCTCAGCGTTTCATACTGACGAAGGGGACAATTTAAACTATATTCCAGCAAGCGGTAAAAGTACAAGTAGTGATTTAATATGGAAGTAGCGATCAACTTCACATCGTTTCTCTTAGTAGGATGAAAATAATCTTACTTAAACTGTGATTAATATACAGAAAGCGATCAAAGAACAATCCCTTTCCAATCGCCCAAGCTGTCAATCACACAGCACGAGTTTATCTGGACACTTGCCAAAACTCATTATGAAATCAATGACGCTGTTACACTGCACAACGAAGCTCTTACTGTATTTATATGCCTCATGTTTGCATTGGTGAAATCATTAGTGAGTGCAGAAACTGCGTTGCAATGATAAGATCTTTTTTCACGCGATCAACAGACTGTCATCTGCTCATATGCTCATCACTGCAACCTTTTATGTGATTGAAATAGATCTAAATACTTAAAAAACGTCTCACGATTTGTTAATCCAGATAGCTGTAATAGTAAAAACGTAAAATAGCTGTAATAGTAAAAACGTATAATAGCAAAAACGTATAATAGCTGTAATAGTAAAAGTTTTCCAGATAGTTCCACATGTAATGCCAGATATTTCATATGCAAGCATGTCAGCCAATCACAGCAGAGGGCGTTTACATTGAAGTCTCACAGCAGACACGCCCCTTCAAACAGAGCGTTCAAATCAGGTGATGAAATCAGGCTAGGAAAAATGCCTTTTATTTCTAAATTATAAAAAAAATTGATCTAAAAAACATACTAACATTATAAAGGCACCCCAGGAAACATTATAAAATAATAAAATAATCCATGGAATGGGACCTTTAATGTTGCTAAACAGTGACATGCTCATCATCCAAAAAAAATTCCAACGATCCATCAGGTAATGTTGCGCCCTTTCTCTCTTTAAAATAGTTTTTGACAGTTTGAGGTTGAGTTACCAACTGATGAGCATAAATCCTTTTTGAGAGAGAGAGAGAGAGAGAAAACAGTACTTACATCTACTAGGGCTGTCAACGAATATTCAAAATTCGAATATATATTCGAATAGTTTTAAAAAACAGAAATTCGAACGTGAAAATTAATATTCAAATGTGAATTTCGAATATGGAAAAACACGCCCGCGGAAGCAGAGGCGCGGCTGTCTGCTTTGCGAGTGGGCGCCCGCGCTGCCTGAGGGACAGGTCACACGAGTCGCACTGTCTAGCACAGCGTCACTGCTGAAAGTTGACAGTGCACTAAAAAGACAATGGAATAAATTGCAGTCAGTTTTTCCTTTTTTTTAATACAAGCACCAATAATGTAAGAAGCCTTTTTCTTTTTTAATAGCACTTTATTTTTTATGAACCTCAGGGTAAAATTTCTTTGTTGTCACATTTCTCGGAATTGTGTGCCTCATTTTATTTAACGTTAAGCAGAAAAGTTCCATGTTTACCACAGCACAGCTCGCTCGGAGCGTTCAATGTCGGTTCTATACTGTAAAACTTCAATTAATGTTAATACATTTGTTTCAATCACTGAATAAAGCCTGCTATACTTGGGACAAGAGTCGCAACCTTAAATTGCTTGCACAAAACTCTTGATCAGCACTCAACATGTGCTTATTGTTGTTGTTAATTTAAACCGTTATGCGCAGAGAGAGCGCGAGGGTGAGAGAGAGAGAGAGAGAGAGAGAGAGAGAGAGAGAGAGAGAGAGAGAGAGAGAGAGAGAGAGAGAGAGTGTCTGCGAGTGAGCGAGAGTGAGGTCTACGGCCTTGGCCATTAGTTTATTTACTTGGTTTTGTGTTGGTAATACATTGTCAAATATGTTTAAACTTAAATTTACTACCTATACAAGTAGTTATGTCTCTTTGTATTAATTTGTCCTGTTATTGACGTAATGCGCGCCATTGACAAAATGCGCAACCAGATGTTCGAATAGTTCGAATATTCGTGTGTTTTTTAGAGGGAATATTCAAACGTCATTTTTGAGCAATTTTGTCAGCCCTTACATCTACTGTGTTTATGGGAATACTCGACTTGACATTTTGATATATTTCTGTGTTTATTTGACCGTTTAGGCGCGCAACCGAAGACAAAGGCTACTATGCTTGTCCATGTTGCGCTCGGAGCACATGCACAGCATCCTGTCAGTAGAATTCAGTTCTCTTTCGTGACTTATCGCGCTTTTCATATTTCTTTTCAATATAAAGCACATCCTGCTCTTTTCTTTCTCATTCATTCATGTTTTGTTATTAACAACTTTAAACAGAATAATCAACTGAAATCTGTGCGGATTATCAAAAATACGACACATTTATAGGACATAAGGGTCTCTGCGGAAAAAGTACCAGCGCCCAGCGGGTGAAATGTTTCGAAATGTCTCTTTGCATAGTAAAGCGCCGGTTCAATAAAAGGATATATTAAAGTTTATATAGCCTACTTTTACATTTTCGCTGCTGTTCTAAAATGGTTTTCGCCATTACCTTAAACAAGCTGCAGCTGCTTGAATCCCAATGCAGGAGCTGTAGGTTACCACAGAAACATAAGTGGTTGATTGCTGTGGTGAGTGAACTCGTGAGTCGTGACACTCGCAAACAGCACTGAACACGCACTTTTGCAGGTACAATTTGAATATTATTATTATCATAAACTTTTCACTAACTTCAGTAGGCTGTACAACAAGGGTGAGAGACCTTACGAGCCACATGATTTCTGTTGCAGGCAGAGGGTTCAAATTTCCACCCTTGCCCAAAGCTGTGGAAGCTATGGGTCTGGCCCCTGAGGGGCACAGTACCTAGAAGCTGGCCTGTCAGCAGGAGTAGTCGATTCCATTCTCAGCTCCAGAGCTCTATCCCCCAGGGAAGTTGTACAGCCTAAAGTGAAATGTTTTCACTACTTGGTGTAGGGGAGCACGGCATGGAACCTCTTGACTGCCCGATGGTTTCAGTGCTGGAGTTTCTCCAAGACCGCTTCTCTGCTGGTCTTACCCTGTCCACACTCGTGGCACGTGTATGTGGCTGCCATTGTGGCTTTCCACACTTCTCTGGGTGATGGCCCTTTGGGAAGACATCAGCCTGGACCAGAGTTCCCACATGGGACCTGGCAGTGGTTCTCGAAGGGCTAGTTGAGGCCCCCTTCGAACCTTTGGAGTTGGCTGCGGCCAAGAACCTGTCACTTAAGGTGGTCTTTCTCCTGTCCATTACCTCTGTGTACGTACTGTGTGTACATCAGTTGTCTCTCTCACTCCCCCTCCCCCCTCCCCCGCTCCTCCGCTCCCCCGGATGTTGTCAGACTCCTTTTGCATGCACAAATCTCACTGGATTATTACAATTAATGGCAAAAATAATGTTTGGAAATGTAAACTAATATTTCCTACTGACATACTACAGCAAAAGATATAAATAACTGACTTAAAAAAAAAATTTTGGGGGGGTATATTAACATGCCTAAGACTTTTGCACAGTACTGTAGTTTCACTGCAGGAGCTCACACTGCGTCCTCAGCTATTTGTCAGATGTGCTCGCTCATATCAAACTACTGTATCGATATAAACATATTGCCTTATTCCATATCGTTTAAAAACATATATATTGATATATCGTACAAACTCAATATACCGCCCAGTCCTAAAGGATACTTAAATGAGCTGTATGTAAACGGCAGAGCAGCCGTGTCAAGTTCTCTGGAAACATTTAAAGGGGGGGTACAATGGTGTTTCATGTATTCAGAGTTGTTTACACTGTTAAAGAGATGGATTCTCATGCTAAACATGGGCAAAGTTTAAAAAAAATATTTTGGACGAATAACGGAGAATTTCTGTGCCGAAAATCTTACTTCTGGGTTGGTGCAAGTTTCGGCTGTTTTTTTTCGATCGTGGATCTAATGACGTAGATCAGAGTGGAACTCCTTATATGAGCATTTCTCTCGGAAAAGCTTGCCCGCGCACACGTCGACCAGAGGAGAGCGAGACCGCGCACATCAACGCGCTTCAACAGGAAATCATCGGCAGCCAGCGCTGCATAGGATTTGTTCAAGAATGTCTCCAAAAAAGTGTGTATTTGGATGTGAGGGAAAGCTTACCGTGTTCAGCTTTCCAAAGAACCCAGTGTTACAGGAACAGTGGATGCAGTTTGTTTTTCCGGGGCAGCAACGGAGTGTAGGAAGTGCGGTTATGTGTTCTGGTCATTTCAGTGACGAATGTTTTATTAACAAGGCCTCGACGCTGGATTTGCAAATCGTTTGCTATTAAAACGTGGAGCGTTCCCAGTGATAAAAGACCCCATTCATGTAAGTACAACTGGATCAGATTTCTGTCTTTTGCTGGAAATCAGCACTACCGCTTGACTCTATAGCTCCGCCTCCAGGAGCTCGGCTTTTCCCGGAGAGAATCGGAAAGCTGTATTTTTCTTTTATAAATATAATAAAACTCAACACTTTTGGGAGATAATAAGGATGCACTACTACTCTATAGGTACTCAAGATTAACATGAGATAAGGTGAAACTGTGCATGTTATGTACCCTTTAAAAGCAAAAAACCCCAAAACCATTCCTTCCAGTGAGAGCTCTAGGACATGTCTGTCAAACTAAAATACCTGGGAGGTGTGACATATTTGATCAGGCTCAGTTCTGTCAGGTGATTAAAGCATTTCCAAAAAGAATTCCAGTCCTCTGTAAAATAAGTCAAATAGCTGAACTAATACACAGTGCTGAAGGTCAGATCATCTTCTAGAGAACAAGTCACATTAGTTTTGGTTTTGGATGTTTGAGGGAGTGTCTTTTCAAAAGTAAAGTATCCTGCTTGTATATAAGACAGCTTTTCCACGCAAAAAGAAGGATTCAGGGTGAGAAAAAAAAGAAGGTAAGTGTACACATTATGTACTCTTTACTAGAGGTCGACCGATAGTGGATTTGACAGATACCGATAACTAGGTTGGGCCATTCTTGCCGATAACCGATTCATCAAACGATAGTTTTTAAAATGGATACTGGACAAAAAACAAACACTCCAAGTAAAACAGTGCTGAACTTTAAAAAAAAAAATAGAACATTTTTAAAGCATGTATTAATATTTGATCAATTCAAATGTACCTCGATCATTCATGCTAATTATTAGTGCATGCATAGGTTGACAGATCAAATAAAGTCTCGCTCATTATTTGCTTCTATTTTAGAACACTTGATTACCCAATCAAAATAACAAAATATGTATTACAGTGACAAAAAAATTACTGAAATCCAATGCATTTCTGATGTGTTTATACTGTATGTTTCTGTCAGCTGCATGAACTTATAATTTGCTTCCTCACGTCACTAGCTTTAAAAATGCTACTTCGCCGGCTAATGAATGAATAAAAGTGACCAGCTGGATATAAACTACTACAAATAGATGGTAACAATTAGAGATGAACTGATAGTGGATTTTATCGATAGCGATATTTAGGTTTGTCCGTACATGCCAATAACTTTTAATCAACCGATATTATTAAAATGATACTGGATTAAAAAAACATGACACTCCAAGTAAAACAGTGCTAGCTGACATGTGCTAAATGAAATAAATATATGAATATGAAAATGAATATTAAAATGAGAAGTTCTATACAATGATACAGAAAATAATTTCAACATTAAAATATTACAGGTTTCTTTAGCTAGGCTATAACCTAGAAACATACGTACATTTTATATGTAACACTTTGTAAGTTCCATTTGTTAACAAGGATGTGTTAGCTAGCTTTCATCAACAATTTTTTACAGCATGTATTAATATTTGAGCAAGACAATTGTACCTTGATCATTCATGTTAGTTCATAGAACATAGTACTAAGGTTATAGCCTGGAAATCCAGACCTAAATCTGAAAGATTAATGGTCTGGCATCGACTAATGAAAATCGGCCAGCTCGAGGGGCGGCACCAAGCATGCATTTGAAAATCTCACTGCACGCAATTGGATAACACTACGACCAATCACAACAAGCCCCATACGCTTAGCTACCAGCCGAACTAACTGGTAGATTAGACTCTTGCCGTATCCGGTCGGCAAAACAGCAAAAACGGCATTCTTGCAAAGGAACGAATCGAGAGCCGTCTTCTTCTGTTCCTGTTTTAGATAAAAAGCCAAGTCTAACTCGTTCATTGTTGTGGCCAAAGCCGTTTCAAATAACTGGTGTTCATCCATAGCCATCTTGCAATGTTTACTAATGACTTCGACGTCGCAGCGCTGTCGTCATCTCGCCTCTGGCCCGCCTATATCATATAACCCGATTTGATTGGTGCAGCTCGGATACAAAGGCATATTTAATGAGCATCATTACTCGACGCCAGAGTAAACTAGCTGAGCAAGTTCAACTTGTGCTCTCACGAGAAGTCTGGATTTCCAGGGTACTAAGGTTAACAGATAAAATAAAAACTCAATTTAAAATGTATTAGTAAATATTGAAATTAACAAACTAACAATATTATTAACCTTAGTTAATGCAATTTTGTTTTATCTTATTGTAAAGTGTTACCATTTCATATAAATCCAAAGAGTCTGTTATGCTTAAAGATGGCCATTTAATTTGTTTAATTAATAATATATATTAAAAGTAAATTCACTATGAACCATTACAAATACTTTGCCTTAAAAGTACCAAGTAGTCACACAGTGATAAATAAATAAATAATCTAGATATAAAAAAATAAATAAAGATCGATAATCGTTTTATACAATCGTTGAATCGTAATTGAATCGATAGGTGCCTAGACATTCCCACCCCTAGTTCTCAGCCTCTCCAGTAATGGACGCAACCCAGAAAAACTATCGGTATGGATTTTTCCAGATAGGCCTAAGTGATCGTTCCACCAATCAGCACCGATTAATTGGCAAAACAGATGAATCGATCGACCTCTATTCTATACATTTTACTGTAGCTTACTATGAAGATCTATGTTTCTAGTGTTTCTACAAATTGAATTGATATTTACTGAAGTGACCCCAAAAAAGCATTTGGACTGTAGTTTTGGGTGTAGTTTATCATATTAACTATATGATTTGTTTCACTATAATACATGTCAAACTCTGGTCCTGGAGAGTCCATGTCAAACACTATAATACATGTCAAACTCTGGTCCTGGTCAGAATTCCTGGAAGTTTCTAGTAATCCTGAAGAGCTTGATTATCTGGATCAGGTGTGTTCAATGAGGGCTGGAGCTAAACTCTGCAGGACAGTTGCTCTCCAGGAACTGAATTTGACAGCCCTCACACTATAGAATTTGATATCCACAGTGTCAAATTACATTTCAATCCTAATTTTTAATATACTATATTGCTGAATGGATGTCCCAACAAAATGTTTAGGTCTTTTAAACAGTATTTGTGAACGTGTTGAATCTGAGATTGTAATGTGTTTGCGTTCACATGTACTTACAGCTAACTTCACTGGCAACTTAAACATTATTCCCTATGATGGCTGGGCGTCAACCTCGCCAGGTGGTTGGGAGTCAGTATCCCAACACTGAGCCTCAACCTCGTCGCGCGCCTGGGAGTCAGTATCCCAACACTGAGCCTCAACCTCGTCGCGCGCCTGGGAGTCAGTATCCCAACACTGAGCCTCAACCTCGTCGCGCGCCTGGGAATCAGTATCCCAACACTGAGCCTCAACCTCGTTGCACGCCTGGGAATCAGTATCCCAACACTGAGCCTCAACCTCGTCGCGCGCCTGGGAATCAGTATCCCAACACTGAGCCTCAACCTCGTTGCGTGCCTGGGAATCAGTATCCCAACACTGAGCCTCAACCTCGTCACGCGCCTGGACATCAGTATCCCAACACTGAGCCTCAACCTCGTTGCGTGCCTGGGAATCAGTATCCCAACACTGAGCCTCAACCTCGTCGCGCGCCTGGACATCAGTATCCCAACACTGAGCCTCAACCTCGTTGCACGCCTGGGAATCAGTATCCCAACACTGAGCCTCAACCTCGTCACGCGCCTGGGAATCAGTATCCCAACACTAAGCCTCAGCCTCGTCGCCCGCCTGGGAATCAGTATGCCTACACTGAGCCTCAACCTTACCAGGTGGCTGGGAATCAGTATGCCTACACTGAGCCTCAACCTCACCAGGTGGCTGGGAATCAGTATGCCTACACTGAGCCTCAACCTCACCAGGTGGCTGGGAATCAGTATGCCTACACTGAGCTTCAACCTCACCAGGTGGCTGGGAATCAGTATGCCTACACTGAGCCTCAACCTCACCAGGTGGCTGGGAATCAGTATGCCTACACTGAGCCTCAACCTCACCAGGTGGATCATTCACAGTTTGGAAAAAAGCATAGAAAAAAACTCAGAGAAGAAAGTGATCAAAGTGGCAGCAGCAGCAATTCCTCTTCCGATTCCTCTTCTGATGAATATAGTTGAATCAAAATGAAATACTGATGGTTGCACTGATGAACACAGACTCCTGAACTAAGCAAAGTGTATCTTACAAACTTCCATTCAAACAGCAGAGGTGTTGCTCTCCTGGAAAGGGAAGTTGAAGATCAACATACACCTCACAATGAAGGACACTGAAATGGAACACATCAAATAAATTACTGCAGATTGAGATGCAACTGATTGAACTTAATGTCATCTTAATACAATGTAGTATGAAATCAAATAAAATGTAACTATTACAGTTCATATCTCTTTTGTTTTGTTGCATGTGTATAATGTTTGACTGATTGGCAATGTCATCTCAGTGAAAGATCCATATGGAATGAAGCAAATCTCAGATCAAATATGCATCTATTTAATTGCAAGTTTATTTTCAGCCGAACTAACTCAATGTCAAAGTCAATGCATTTCTTATAGGCAGTTTCATTCCCATTTTAATCAATTTCTTCTGCAAAAAAATATATTTTTTTATAATCATAATCTGATGTCAGAAATTGAAACATATCAACTGCAAATCAATCTTTCAGGATCTCTGCAGAGGAAGACTGAACAACTCCAAAAACAGCATTACAATCTCCATTTATTACAAACCAGTTTGACTTCCTTTTAGGAGTGCTCCAATTGATTTGTTACCCATGGCTAATGGCTGATAATCGCTTCTAAAGGCTCGATAGGTAATCTCTCAATTTGCAGACCGCAGAACTCATGCTGATGCACAAAAAGACGCACCTGCCATGAAAGGTATGGCATGACATGCTTGCAGCAATGCTGTCAAACTCGCTCTCTCTCAAAATGCACAAACTGCTTCACATCACCACATCATGTCTGTAGTAGTGTTGTCAAAAGTACCGACTTAGGTACCAAGTTGGTACTGAAATTTTAAAATTGTGACGCTTTGAGTGTTGTTGAGCGGAATCATCCGCTGATAGAGGCCTGCTTTCAAATGCTCCTGTGTGCATCTGTGCAAGCGCTTTTTATAGCATTTTTTTAGCAATAAAAAGTGTGAGTGTAAAACAGTTAAACACAGTCAGTTTTGGGTGACTGAGATGATGAACAGGACCATGTTACATTAGTAACACATTATTTAGTTCAGTTAGAGAACAGACACTACAATTAAAAACTGTACGCGTCTGCTCAATTAAGCGTGAGCCGCTCAAGAGTCGCAGCACAGATCAGCAGCAGGAGTCAGATTTCATTCATCATGAGAGTAAGGAGCTTACTGACAGAAGATTTGGTTTCAAAGCGAAATGTAAAAGCATCTATTTGGCAATAATATTTTAGATTTAAACCCAAAGCTAAAAGGGAACCTGCAAATGATTAGTTGCGTTTTTCCATTAAGAATAATAATGAACCCACCATTCAAGCAAATTCCGCCCCCGAATTGATGCAAATTCAAAAGAAATAGTAAAATGCACACAGCCGCACAGGCAATCATAACGGTGCACAATCCATTTTGTCCTAAACATGAGCCATACTTTATATTAAGGGCTTCAGAATAACTGGTAAGAATTAGAGATGCAGCCAGTGACCGGAATCAACTGATTTTCCACATGATAGTGCTTGTATTGTGCATAATTTTACTAATTCCCGCAGGTTTTACACTCACACTAAAAGTCCGCAGAACCACTGATCTATATAAGTCACAACACACAAAATGATGTCAAAATGTATTTGACGAGTATTCAATTAAACACTGTCAGTTTTAGGTGACTGGGATGATGAACGGGACCATGTTACATTTAGGGCTGCACGATTAATCACAATTTACATGTAATCGCACTTAAATTGATTTGGCTTATTGCGATTTTGAAATCGTAAAGGCTGCGATTATTTTTTTATGCGCAGTTTGTCACTGATGTACGGCTCTGTAAACGCTGCTCCATCTGAAAGCACTGTGAGTTTGAGTCACTTATAACGTGCATTTGAAAAAGCAACACGCGCCAAACATCTTTCCAAACACGAGAATCATGTATGAACCTCTTGTCCAACAACAGACAACATTTAATAACATGCATTTACTCCAAACTCACTTCATAACGACATTTGAGCATTCTTCTGTGAGATGATGTGCCTTCACAAAAGGCAGTTGTGTATTTATAAGTCATGTTTAATCAAAGCGTTTCAATCTTCTGTTTATTCAGCTACAGCGATAGGGATTTCCTGGAATGATGCGCCATTATTGTATGAACTGCGGCGGGGCATATTTAGCGTGTTTGTGTGAGAGCGCCCTCTGGCGTTCAAATGGAGCAGTATTTACTACCGATCAGCTGCACTCCACTGACAAGCTGCGCATAAGATAATCGCAGCCTTTGCCAAATCGCGTGCGGTTTTATTGCGATTAATTGTGCAGCCCTAGTTACATTAGTAACACATTATTAGCGGTTCAATAATGTAGTAATCATATCCATTACCGCTATGTGTCCAACGTTGTAGAGAGAGATACATACAACACATTACCATTCTGATACATCGACTTGTAGGTGTGCCTGTATAATTCACTCTTCCACTTCTTCTGAACCAGTTTCTGGGGGACTTTAACTAATGAAACCTTATTGTAAAGTGATAATGTTCTTTATAGATCTTTTGCACTTTAATCTGTTTGAAACATTTGTTTGCTTTATAAATTTGTGTATTGTTTTATTGTATTTAAATATTCGGAGCAGTTTTAGTTGTCAGAAAAAAAATACTGTTATTAAATGTTGTCTTTTGTTGGACAAGAGGTTATTAAATGGTTCTCATGTTTGGAAAGCCGTTTGACGCGTGTTGCTTTTTCAAATGCATGTTAGAAGTGATTTAAACTCACAGTGCTTTCAGATGGAGCAGCGTTTACAGAGCCGATCATTAATGACAAGCTGCGCATAATAAATAATCACAGCCTTTGTGATTTCATAATCGTGATAAGCCATCTCGATTTAAGTGCGATTACATGTAAGTTGCGATAAATCGTGCAGCCCTAATGCCTAATATAAACAGTTTAAAGTAGAACTATAAATAATTACGTAATTACTAAAAACAGTTTGAAGCTTAAATGTTTAAAAACGTCCTGGTTGCGTATGCAACCCACCGATCCCTGAAGTAGGGAACGGAGGACGTAGTCGATGTCGACTGAATGGGGATCACGCTTAGGGAGCCCGTCTTCTTCGTACTACTATTTAATCAAGCCAATTCAACATTGGCGTGCGTGATTACATGCTCCGCCCCGCAGCGTGGGTATAAACACGGAAGTGGACGCACGCACCAGTTGCTTTTTCGCTGAGGAGCCGAGCGGCCCCCGGAGTCAGCGGTGGTCCAGCAGTAGTGGCGAGGGGACTATGTCCTCCGTTCTCTCTTTCAGGGAACGGTGGGTTGCATATGCAACCAGGACATTCCCTTTCAGTCAAGAACGTCAGACGTAGTCGCCGTCGACTGAATGGGGATCTATTGAAAACGCCACTAGTGCTGCCACCTTCCAGTGCCTAGACAGAAGCCTCCTGATCCCCCAGCGATTTAAGGTGGAGAAGGGACAGGGCTTTAAGCCAGGGAAGTCACTGCTGTTCCTACAGGACCACTGGGGAAGCGTTCCCTGTACATGGAAGGAAGGGACGCTGCGGAAGCCACATCCTGCCCACAGGAAGGTAATGTGGAGAATACACATATGAACTGGGTGAATTGACGGGCAGTACAACATATGGAATGCCACTGGGGAGGATCACTCCAGCCTATCACAGGGGGGTGCTACTAACCAGACAGTGACGGCAGAAAGCTCTGTCAAGGGAAGACACAGGCTTGCTGCAGGGATCTCAACATAATGGACCCAGCCTAGCACAAGTTCCATCAGTGCATATGAGTGGTAGGGCTGTGAACCTACACTGGTCTCACGGTTCGGTTCGATTACGAATATCATGTCATCGATTCAGTTCAATTCGATATCACGATGCATCATGATGCACTGCATTCTCAATTTTCAATTTTACTTCAAAAGTGATGAGTGTGCGCGTGTGTGTGAAAGTGCTCGCCTCTTCGGGAAGTCGCAGTGACACAAACAGTGACATTCCAGTTTAAGTTTCAAGGGAGTAAAGCTTGTTTATGCCATTAAGAAAAGGAAAATCTGTCAAATAAATTTTGTTTTAAAGAAATGTTCATTTAAAAGCAGCGCTCATTAATCAGTGTATTATGTTACCATTAAAGATGCGCGCATCAACTGTCGCCGAGTCTGCTGTTGAAGGTGATGATCATCCGTTTATAATCACGCGTAACAACACAGAATAATTGTAATTTGACCATCAGGTGCGGATACTTAAATCTGAGAAAATTATTGGGGCGGGTGGATGATTTGTTTTTGGCTGCGGATTCGGGTGACATTGGAGCTTATCCGCTTACTCTAAAGCAGTCAGACTCTGGCAGGCGTTAACAGCTCGAGGTGAAAACGGCTAACATGGTTTATCAAGTTATTGGTATTACCTCCTGCATATTCTATTTGTGCGTGACATGAGCGCACACAGCACGTGTCTTCTGCAGGTCGTGCTTACCAGGTTGTTCATAAAAGCCGAAATGTGCCCACATGTAGGCTTTTAAAGTAGTTGGAGCATTTTTAATTTTCTCAAATCGCGTCTCACCTCCCTCTGTCATTGTATGCTACCGCGACAAAGCACGTACGCGACAAATGACGTCAGAAAAGCATCAGTACATTATAATCGGTTATGGTCTATTACTGAACCGATACCGAATCGTTCTCATCTGCATCGCGAGGCATCGTATAAATGATTAATTTCGACACCCCTAACGAGTGGTAGACTGGCTTCGGATGCTCCGTCACCGGAGGTTCTGGAGGAACTCAACAGGGTTTGGTTTAACCCTCTGGGGTCTGAGGGGTTTTTGGGGTCCTTGAGATGTTCTGACATGCCCTGACATTTGTGCTTTTTTCAGTTGCTTATAAACATATTAATGGCAAAGGTGTAAATTCACTCTATTTAGCAAAAACAGGGCTACCATAATATATGAACAACTTGCATGTACATGTTTGTATTTTTGATAGAATAATGTTTATGCATGGTTTTTTCAAAAACAAAAAACTAAAGTTTCTGAAATAAGGCCATAAAACACATTCTAAATATATGTAAATAAGACTTTTGACAAATGGATGACGTTGCCTAGAATTTTTTCTTCAAAATTATGTGAAAATCATCCTGCCTAATCATTCACATAACACAATACATTGATTTAAATCTTGTAAAACACTTTTTGTTTGGAAAGGCCATATGCGGGTGGGCGTGATTCACACCTGTGGAGTCAATGGGGCCCGCATAATGAGGCTGCATACGTAATGAGCCTTTCATTCAGGTGTGTGAATGAGCCACAAAAATGCAAGGACAATATATAACTGGTTTGTTGTTTTTTTCCACAAATTTTGCTTGCAAATTGTACAATATCCAAGGTAAACATTTCTAGTAATTGTGCAGTTAATTGTTCTCATACTGTATTTTCAGATTTGGAATATATTCTCTTCCCAAATGTGTCTAATAAAGCATAATAAATAACTAATAAAGCATAATAAAATTATTTAAAGAGAAGGCTTATAATGACCTTTTAAGATTTTGTTTACATCTATCCATATAGGGTAAACGTACCTATTAAGCTCACCAAAATCTACATTGAGACATTTTTAGTGCACAAGATATTGGTTTTAGTACAAGAAGTTATTTTAAAATAAAATATTAATCTCTCACACTATAATATTTCATTTTATTTTAAATGACAAAAGTATTTCAATTAAGATGTACATCATTAAATATAAAAAGTCTGGCTGTGCTTAATGGGTACGTTTTGTACCCTTTAAGCACACCCCTGTTCCCAATAAGCTCACAACAAGTTTTATAAAAAATTCTTGTTTATTTTAAACAACCTTTTTAAGGGATAATTGAAAAAAGTTTTATTTGAAGGTACAGAGTCAATCACAAAAAACCAGAACACTAAAATCAAGCAACAAGGCATTCAATTTGATCAGGTAGCCTATCCTATTCATAGTGATGTGTCATTCAAACTCATTGCAACATCTAGACTAGTCCACGTTCAGCTATGTAACCCATATTGAAAAATCAAATAACAAAACAAACCAATGTGCTCCTTAAAGGGATACTCCACTTTTTTTGGAAATAGGCTCATTTTACAACTCCCCCAGAGTTAAACAGTTTTACCGTTTTCGAATCCATTCAGCCGATCTCCGGGTCTGGCGGTACCACTTTTAGCATAGCTTAGCATAATGAATTGAACCGGACAAGACCATTAGCATCTCTCTCAAAAAAATGACCAAAGAGTTTCGATATTTTTCCTATTTAAAACTTGACTCTTCTGTAGTTACATCGTGTAATAAGACCGACGGAAAATGTAAAGTTTAAATTTTCTAGGCTGATATGGCTAGGAACTATACTCTCAAAATCGCACCTTTTCATTCTCCGTCCATCTTAGTACACGATGTAACTACAGAAGAGTCAAGTTTTAAATAGGAAAAATATCTAAACTCTTTGGTCATTTTTTTGAGAGAGATGCTAATGGTCTTGTCCGATTCAATTCATTATGCTAAGCTATGCTAAAAGTGGTACCGCCAGACCCGGAGATCGGCTGAATGGATTCGAAAACGGTAAAACTCAACTGTTTAACTCTGGGGGAGTTGTAAAATGAGCTTATTTCCAAAAAAAAGTGGAGTATCCCTTTAACTCTCTGGGTCAGAGCTTTCCTGTCTACTCCAAACTTCTTGGACAGATACGACAGGTTTCTGATGGCTCCTTCTTTGTATGACATGCCTCTTTCATCTTTGGGCATACACTATAGTTTCGTCTAGCTTTTGTCATCTTAAGACTGTGAAAATAAGTTTATTAATAATTTTTTTGAAGATTAACATAGTGACAACCATCAGTTAATATTTAAACTCTGATTATTAAGTATTTACATAGACGTTTAATGTGGGTGAGCTTAAAGGGAGCACACACTGTGCTTAATTGGAGCAAAAACATTTTTTAATTAATAAATATTAAATTAAAATTTAAAGGAAAATATTTAGCTAAATTAATAATCTAGGTAATGTATTAAGTTTATACCAATTTTAATATGAACAACTATTATAGACAATATCTATGAAATTATGCTTTTTCTAATTGATGTCACACTGAAGCTGTGTGATTGTCATAGTAGTGCACCCTTTAAGCTCACCTAACAATAATATGAATTCTTTAAAAATTACAGCAGTTTAAAACCAAAGACTATCAATAAAATGTAAAATTATAATATTATGGATTTAAAAGTACAAGCCATTAATTCCTGTGAAGTAATATATTAATGTAGCACACAATCTTATACAGCTAGTAAGCTAGCTATGTTCGTAGCATCTGGGCTATGTTGCTAAAACTATCTTTTAGATCTAACTGTAATTATTTCCCACATCCAGGTTCCAGGTTATAATATTCAAAAGTCTAAACATTAATCTCTTAATTTTGCAATAAGAAGATGTACTTCTTCAAAATAAAGTCCTAAACATATAAAAAATGCACATCTGAGGGGCTCCTCTTCTGGTGAAAGTTTTCAGACAGCTTTGAAAATAGCCGCCAGACAGTGTGAACACATGGACACACATATCTCAGTGTGCAATGGTCTGATTGGTTTAAAATTACAGGAGGTATATAGTAACAAACACATCAATTGGTTAATACATCAAATAGGATAATACATTGCTGTTTCTTTTTATAATCTGAGCTCCAAGATGGTAGTGTGCTTAATGGGTACTTGAGCTTAATAGGTACGTTTACCCTATATATATTTTTTTTTTATATACAATTAAGGTTATACAATTACAACAACATTTAAAATTGTAACAATATTTCCAGTGTAATCTTTCTTTGTATTCGCGATTCATATTAAAACAGTATTTTTGCCAGCTGTAGTAGCTCCACAACAGCGCGCATCTGTGCGTTCGTTCGTTCATTCATTCATACACAGAAACGCAATTCATATTTAAACAGTATTTTTGCCAGCTGTAGTAGCTCCACAACAGCACGCATCTCTGCGTTCATTCATTCAAACGCGATTCATATTATTTAAACAGTATTTTTGCCAGCTGTAGTAGCTCCACAACAGCGCGCATCTGTGCGTTCATTCATTCAAACGCGATTCATATTATTTAAACAGTATTTTTGCCAGCTGTAGTAGCTCCACAACAGCACGCATCTGTGCGTTCGTTCGTTCATTCATTCATACACAGAAACGCAATTCATATTTAAACAGTATTTTTGCCAGCTGTAGTAGCTCCACAACAGCACGCATCTTTGCGTTCATTCATTCAAACGCGATTCATATTATTTAAACAGTATTTTTGCCAGCTGTAGTAGCTCCACAACAGCGCGCATCTGTGCGTTCATTCATTCAAACGCGATTCATATTATTTAAACAGTATTTTTGCCAGCTGTAGTAGCTCCACAACAGCACGCATCTGTGCGTTCATTCATTCAAACGCGATTCATATTATTTAAACAGTATTTTTGCCAGCTGTAGTAGCTCCACAACAGCGCGCATCTGTGCGTTCATTCATTCAAACGCGATTCATATTATTTAAACAGTATTTTTGCCAGCTGTAGTAGCTCCACAACAGCACGCATCTGTGCATTCGTTCGTTCATTCATTCATACACAGAAACGCAATTCATATTTAAACAGTATTTTTGCCAGCTGTAGTAGCTCCACAACAGCACGCATCTTTGCGTTCATTCATTCAAACGCGATTCATATTATTTAAACAGTATTTTTGCCAGCTGTAGTAGCTCCACAACAGCGCGCATCTGTGCGTTCATTCATTCAAACGCGATTCATATTATTTAAACAGTATTTTTGCCAGCTGTAGTAGCTCCACAACAGCACGCATCTGTGCGGTCGTTCGTTCATTCATTCATACACAGAAACGCAATTCATATTTAAACAGTATTTTTGCCATCTGTAGCTCCACAACAGCGCGCATCTGTGCGTTCATTCATTCAGATTAGAACAAAGCAAACAGAACTGACCTAATTCCTCAGCGGGATCCGTTTGCTCCTCGAAATGATACTTCCAGAACTTCTGAGGTAAATTTTTGCAGGATTATTATCAAGATAGTAGTATTCCTCACAGCATCGTAAAGTACATAAGTCTGAAAGTGAACTCGCGGTGTGTGTTATCCAGCTGATGTGGGCGTTTCACAGGTTTGTTTGGATCGCCTCACATTTGCGTTTGAATAGCGCGCGCTCTCCGTGGGCGGAGCACATTAAAACTTAATTAGCTGAGATGAGAACGACTGACATCTCTCTCTTTGCATACATATTACATAAACTGTGAATATTTGTTTTTCATAAAAATTACTTCATTTAAAAGAAGAAAATTCAAGCTTCATGCCTGTGTGACTGTATGCCTGTTTGACTGAGTATTCGCTGAGTTACAGTTCATTTTCGGACGCGTTTCAGAATTGACTTCACTGACGGAGAGTAGGCAGAACTCGCATCATGTTTATTTTTCTTTATTTGGCAAAAAGCACAACACTTTGTTTTTATTATGAGCATACACAAAAAAAATACACACTAAACAGGATCGATTGATGTATAACACAAGCATATAAGATAAAAATTATTATTTTTTTTAATTTTTTTTTTTTTGCACTCATACGGAAAAAAACGAGCCTATCGCGCCGGCGCGACAGCCGACCTCAGGGGGTTAAGAGGGAACTTTACTGGAGCAAGAATTGTGCACGTATCCAGTCCATAGGAGGGGAATGGCACAGCAAGCTGACACTTTGAACCGGGCTCACAGTGAAACTGGCTTCATGAGAAAGGAGCCCACGGGAGCAGCGGTTCGACTTAAGGTGTCTCCCAGCCCCCAACTCGAGAATATTTGTCAGCGAAGCACACTGTGTCAACGCCTAGGCGAGAGCACACACTCAGGAGCTCACCAATTAGGTGAGGATTTTCACCAAAATGAAGGCAGTCACCATTTCAGTGGGCCAAGCTCGCTTGGAAACAGCCTTCCCTTTCTGCTGATTTCCTTAACAGACAAGAGCTGATCTGAGGTCCTAAGGCTTGCGTTCTGTGCATGCATAACCGCAATGAAGCGGATGGACAGAGAAAGCCAGGGCTGGGTCTTCCAGGCACAATTCGTTGACCGAAAGCGAGCAAGTCCCTACCCTCTAGTAGAGACCACGCGAGCAGGAGAACCGTTTCTTTAAAAACAGAATTTTTAACTCACTGCCTGCAGTGGCTCAGGGGCGGTCTCTGCAGTGCAGTAACACCAGAGATAAGGCCCAAAAGGATAAAGAGGGGCGCAAGGCAGATTAATTTTCTTTGCTCCCTCAGGAACCTGACGATCAGGACATGCTTCCCATGCTAGTGCATCTTGATGTGCATCAAAAAATAGAGGCAACCTCATTTTGAGGGTGGAGGACACAGCCCTTACTCCAACCCATCTTGCAGGAAAAAGAGCACTAAAATGATCGAACACCTTCAGGACCTCCTCACGGAGAGAAGACTCACTCAACGAATAGGTTCCACTTCTATTTGGGGTAAGCAAACTTCCTCTTAGGGGGTGCTATCGCAGAAGGGATGGTGACTACCACATAATCCTGCGGTAGCTACCTGAACCTCCGCTTCTATTTTTAGGACTGGCCTGGAATCCCTCCAAGGGTCTGAACGCGGGTGCCATCATGCCCCGTCCCTGAGAATATATTCAGGGGAAAGTCAGGAAGGGCTGTCGAGGGGAGCAAGTTCAAGAGAACTAGGTCTGGTTGGGCCAGTAAGGAGCAACTATCAAGATCTGCTCCACTCCACAGTACGTGCAAGTGACATGCGTGCACAAGACAGGAGCACTGCTCAACACTAGGTGTGAAGAAAATCACTGAACTTCAGGAGCATCTCTGCTCAACACCTGAGTGTGATGAAAATCACTGAACTTGAGCGGGCAACAATGAGTCGCATAGCCGCTTTTTAGAAGGCTTACTGGGGAACGCATTTCTGTGGGGCCCTGGGGCCAGCTGAGAGCCAGTGTCTGTCCAAGGGATGTCCGCTTGGACACAACTGGCAGAGGAACGAATCCGGATAGGGTGCACATTGTTTCCCACACATAGACTAATTTGTGGTGGTGCGCCACAGAATCAACACCGGCCGCTACATATTGCATTTCGTTATTCTTTTTTCTTTTTTTTTTACCCCATTTAAAACACACAGCATATTCATTCAGCTGCATTTCCTTTCCCTGCTCTCCCTCCATCTCTCTGTCACTCACGCATTTCTCTCACATTTACACACACAGCCCCCCAAATTTTCTTCTATAATGATAGATAATTTTTTATCAAGCTTGTATGTTTATGTTAAGTTATTTCACTTTAATGGCAATGGAAATTACCTAATAATTGTCATTAAAATGAAATGACTGAACCTAAATATACTTGATATACTAGAATATACTTGAGCTTGATAAAAATGCTCATTTTAGAAGAAAATTTGAAGTCTTCATATATGGGTCAATGACGTGGCGTGTCAATTCTGGTGTCCAAAGCATATTCTTAATATTAAAAATGTATACATTTTTAAATGCACTTCATTAAGTGTCTCAACTTCCCCCTCTTTAATTACTCATGTGAGAATTTATTATAAATAATTCATCTTTAAGGAACTATTGAGCTCAAAATGTCATTCCGGGTAACTGTCCCAGCTTAAAATCTGAAACGAAAATACGACAAAAATGTAAAAAATATAAATAAAAGTATTTAAAATCTACTTGGGCATAATTGTATTGATGTTTTAAACGATAATATAGTGGTAATACTAAGCTGATTTACATTTTTATGACAGAAAGTCACTTTGTCTCCAAAGTGTGATTTCTCTAATGTCATTCCTGGATAACAGATATCAATGACCATTTTGGACCATAATGTATTTTGGTATGTCATGTAACATAATATTGCATCAAAAAGAAGACCCTGAAGGAGCACCAGAACATGTGCAAAGGTGAGTAAGCGTCTCTTAAAATGGTGATATTTTGACCTTTTCAGTTACTGGTGCACTTTGTAGCAATATCATGTCCTTTTGGATAACACTAATAAAACTTTTATAATGTTTATATATATATATATATATAAAAAACTATCTATTTGATCTAAAAGATTATCTTGATAGCTAAGATGTAGTTTTCCATAGGTGGTTAAGTTAGTGCCTGATTATAAAAAAAAATAAAAATATTTGTTTTGTCATTCCTGGATAACAACATATCATTCTTGGATAACAAAAAAACCTCTGTTAGCCAGGACATGTCATCCGTTATCCAGAATGAACATATGCACAACAATCTAGTTTTTAATTAACATTTGTAAACTTTTAGGCATAGTTATTATAGTTATATTATTAAAATTATTTACATAATTGTATGTTTTTTTTGCCATATTTTTGCTGTCATTCATCTTGATTCAATGAGTCACATGGGTCATTATTATTTAATTGAATTTTGTAATGTTAATGGTCAAATCATGGATAATGTAATCATGTTTATCAATATCAATAATTATCAACATTTTATTAAAGCTTTAGGATAGCTTCTGGTGTGTTAAGGTCAATTCTGTCCTTCCAGATGTCTCTGTCTAATAAAGAGAGGCAGAGACGGTTCAGAGCCAGGATAAATGCAGATGCAGAAGCGAGGGCTGAGTATCTTGGAAAAAAGAGAGCAAGGTATTATAGTGATGAGTCAGTGGAATGATAATGTATCAGTAACAAACAAACTTGAAATATTAATCGAAATAGGTTCACACTCCTATAAACATTCCTATAAACTAAACTCATAATGTGCATGTGCACGCCATCAGCGCTCTCACAGGTTCGCGTTTTTAAAGTTTGCGCAGAGAGAACTTTAGAGTTTTCTGTTAAAACGGTGTTGTGTTAGCGGCCATTAGTTAATAAATAATGATCGTTGCGACAGAAGTGAATCAATCAAAACTAACTTTATCTGGACAATAACTTTATTCTAGAGCTGCTGTAAAGCCAAAACAATCTCTGTTACTTTAATTTACTATTATCACTGTAAAGCTTTTTTTTTTTTTTTTTGGTTCTGAATTTTGAGTTATCACCACCAAAAATGAGCCCATGTCTATATGAAATCCCAAATGGATTATATTAATTGTGATTAAAATGTAGTTTTCCGAGCACTAATTGTTTGTTGAGCTCCTATTATGGATATCAGTACACAGTGGTGGAAATGGGCAAAATTCTCTGGGCGGACTCTATTTTGAAAAAAAAAAAATAAATATAGAAGTCATCTGGCTTTAGATGACCTTTCAGATGTTTAAAAACCTTTATAATCTATAATAACTAAATTATATAAATTGTTTCATTTAACCCCCTGGGGTCAGCTATTGCACATAATAAAAACAAAACATTGTGTTTTTCATAAATTTACCCCTAAATACCCATATTTTTTTCAAAATGATAACTGCAAATCCACCTTACACTGCCTGGAATTCAGTTGTTTCTATGAATTGCAGTGATCCATTTGCGTAGCTTTCGCCATTCTGTAAAAAATATACTTTAGATTTGTTGTCAAATCTAATTGTGCAGTCAATCTTAAAGCTCTTTCCCTTTTTAGATGTGTTTTTCAAACAAATGCTGCCACTCAGTCTTTTATGGGGATTAATGGTATTTTTATTATTTATTTGCCAAAACAAAACCTTTTATGATCAAAGACTTTTACCTACAACCACTATATGGCTCCAGAGGATTACTCAATGTGTTTTATCTCTTTTAGATTTAAGTTTAGACATTTCTAAAATCATTATTATATCAATACAATTTTGTTTTTGATGTAGCTGATTTATCTTTTTTAACAAATTATGTAAGAGAGAGCAGCTTCACCATTATTTTCTGTGTGTGATTTTGAGGAGGGGGGAGGGGGTCTGGGGTATTATTTAAATAAAATATTATTTACAAAGAGTTTAGCCTAAATTGATAACAAGGCTACAATTAGCCACAAAAACTTATTTATTTTTTTCTTTATTCCCTTAAATGCCTATTAATCAATAACTAAAATAACACATTAGCTTGAAAACCAAACATTAACAAACTAACATTATAGACCGTTCTTATTTATCCGTACAGTATTACAATACCAGTAGATTGTATTTAATAGATTTCACTTTGTAACTGTTAAACACATTTGCAGTTGGTTTGTAAAAGCTATCATAATTACATGATTGGCCTGTATTACATTTAGTTTTGACCAGCATGTGTCGCCATTTGTGTGTGTTTTGTGCCAGGCACGGCGTTATGGGTGCCACGCACGGCATTTCTTTCTTCAAAAAGAAAAAAACTTTGGTCCCACTTTATATTAAGTGGCTTTAAGTACTATGTACTTACATGTACTTACATTGAAATTAATAATTTGATACAATGTACTTATTGTGTAACTACATGTTTTTACATTGTACTTACATTTTAAAAATTCCTGCATGTAATTACAGCTGTAATTAATTTATGTAATTACATTTGTAATTACACAGTTGACCCTTCCCTTACACCTTAAACCTACCCAATCCACCACACCTGTCCCTAACCTTACCCGTATCACTTCAATAGCAGCAAAAGTGTTTTACAATACAACATGAACACAATAAGTACATTGTACTTATTTTTTGATGTAAGTACATAGTACTTAACGCCACTTAATATAAAGTGGGACCACAACTTTTAATATATTCTAATTTTGTCAAGAATTATAAAAAAATCGTCAATAAGCTCATTTGTGCTAAAATAGTCTAAATGTTTAGTTTTAAAAACAATTTTTAAAAGCTGGTTATGTCTATTTTGATGTTTCTGCGCAAGTTCAGCAGACACTGAAGTTCGGGTTTGTTCCGATCAGAGCTCGTGAGCGGAGAGCGCATTTCTGAATATTCCGCTCCCCTCGCTCATTCCGCTCAGTCGCTCGCTGAACCCAAAATGTCCTGCTGGTTCGAAAATATGTGGAATAAGGGCTGCCTCCGACTAAATATTTTTTTTTCTAGTCGACTAGTAGCCTAGTTTTTCATATAAAGCCATTCGTGGACAAATCGTATATTATTTTAATTACTTAAATAGGCTATATAGCCTACACAGGATAATGAGCGTTTGCGTAATATAGCCGCACTCAAGCGCACAACCGCACGCATAAAGCTTGCCACAAAGAACCGGTAAAAGTAATGATTATGAATGTGTCTAAAATAGCAAGGAGACATTTAATTGTTTATTAATAAACTGGTGTTTTCTGTGTCGCTGCAAAGATGAAGTTGATGATACGAACGCCAGAGAGAAATGCACATTTCATATGGATTTCATAATCAGAGAGTAGCCTATTTCTTTTGGTTTTGAATATTTTCGTTTTCATTTCAATACATTTCAACCTTTCCATAATAGATAGCCTATATTTCTAAAATCTGTGAGGCACAAGCTGAGTTTCAGCGCCCTCCAGTTCATGTGAAATGCAAGTGATTGTGCCTGCCTTATTACATTGTCTGCTATATATTTGCTTCTTATTTATTAAATACAGGTAATTGGTTGATAAAACATTGATCAGAATTAAGATACAATTTATACAAAACGAAAAAAAATTAAAAAGAGTCTTTCTACAAAAAAAAAACTCTTACCATGTCATATCTTTCTCAGCGACCAGCGCCGTTGCTAGGAGGGCGCCAGCGCCTCTGCCTCTCAGCGCCTCTGCCTCGCGAGTGGATGATAGCCCTGAAGATGCCTAGCAATGGTATACCTTTAGTGGTGGTATACCTTTAGTTAAGTTATACCTTATGAGTTTTCGTAGCGCACTAAGAGACAACGCCAGGTAAGATGCGTATGATGCGTAATTGAGATTCCAAAGCGTTCTTCTTTGGTCAGAACCATAGAAGAGCGATCATGGATCGGTCCGTCCTATGCACCGAAACTTTTTACAATGCAACAACATATTCAAAGAGCATCAAGCTATTAAAATCTATATTATGTATACTCACAGATAATATAACAGTAGCCTATATTAGTCAGTAATTTTTATTAGGTTAAACAGTGATTGGATAACGTTTTTAATTTAACGTTTTTAATTTAAGGCCCACCAACAATTGGTCTGGCCCAAAACTGGAATCATGGCGCCGTGCCTGTTTTGTGCATCTCACGCATGTATTTCTGGATTAGCCTACAGTGTACGTTTCTGGATCTGTTACTGTTTTTGTTTGTTGTTGTTGTTGTTGTTTCACTCGATACGTGTAACGGAAATTCGATTTCAAAATCCGAAAAGCTCTTTTCGAATAAAACAACCGGTTAATTTTCCATTTTTTTATTATTTTTTACCGGATAATTTCAGCTACGTTGATACAGCTTACCCATACTAAAGTTTCTGTTATGACATCTTTTAAAGTAACGGTTTCTATTCAGATTTTCGAACAATATTACAGTTCATTACCTCACGCGGTCTGTTTTGAAGTTATGTGAGTAGTAAGAAAGACGCCACTGATAGAGAAGCATTTCAATTGGCTGCAGTCTGCAGGCATTGGCCAATAACAAAAGACGACATAGAGCAGCCAAATTTACAGAATGCCATTGATAAATATCAATATCCCTCTAAGTTTTTATTATCATATAGGCTATTGTGCTACGTTTATGTAGCTATTATATTGTAGATAAAATATAGTAATCGTTACAATGTCCACAAAAAAAAAAAAAAAAAAAAAAAAAAAAAAAAAAATATATATATATATATATATATATATATATATATATATATATATAGCCTATATATAACCTTTTTTTTTTTTTTTTTTTTCAACTGGAACGCCGTCCCCCCTCGAAATTCACTCCCCACACTCCGTCCCCCCGCGTCCCCCGTGAAACAGTCCAAAACTAATGGAAGATGTTTTTATCCATTATAAGAAGGGCAGTTATATTGCTAAATCAGGGTTGGATTTATGGTTTATGGTTTCTTTATTCTTAATTCAAATTCTTAAGATATTGTTTAATTAAAAAAAAAAAGGAAATAAATTAACTATTTTTGCCATAGGGTTAGTCACTATGTTGGACAAAACCTACAACCCAGATTTTATTCCTTGGCATTAAGATTTATGTACAATGCCAGTAGGTTAAGTCCTTTTGTCTAGAGTTTAGAGTAAAGTTTAGAGTATACTTTATTATCCTTTTTCAGGAAATTTGTCTTGGTCTCAAAGCTGCAGTAGTACACAAAATACACACACACACAACACGCCAACAACATTAAAGGGGAAGAAACAATTCTAATTCTAATTAAAACATTGAAAAGAATTTAGAACAATGACTGCATCACTTAAAATATTAATAGATATAAATGGTGTTTGGAACGGTTGCTCTTACATTAATTGATACATTGGAAATAAAACATGGCTTGAATCACTCACTATTGTCTGTGCATTCTTAAGAACCAACGACTCATAAAATAATTGCAGTGATGTACTCTCTTACACCCGTGACTGTCATTGCATTTTTAACAAGACGTGCAAGCTGTGATTTTGATTGAACCGAAAGTTTGCCATTCCAAGCTTGCATCCAGGGGCGTAATGACTTTGACATTGGGGGGGACATATTGGCCACTATGAATCAATGTCCATCCACAGGAGAGTGGCACTTTACAAGGCAAATATTTGATATGTAACACAGAGAAATCGATTGCCAGCTATGTAAAAAACGTACTCGGTTACTAACGTAACCTCGGTTCTCTCTAGAAGAGGGAACGAGTACTGCGTTTTATCAAAACGCTACGGGAAAAGTCTCTTTTCACGAAACACTGAAGCAAAAAATTATCCTTTAATTTTCATATATGTAAAACGCGTTGCGGCAGCAGCAGACAGCTATGGCGAGACGGCTTGCTCGCTCATTGGCTGCTCTGCGGCAACTGCTTAAGCCTATCGAGCGAGGCCTGAGATGACATCAGGCCAATGAGGGCGCTTCGCGCCCTCCTCGCCACTTCCCGCCGAAACGGGCGTGGCTTACCTCTATAAAAGGAGCTCGAGAAGGCTGACTCACTTGATTTTGATCGCCGAAGCGAACCAGAGTGAACCGTACGCACGGCAGAGAACGCAGTACTCGTTCCCTCTTCTAGAGAGAACCGAGGTTACGTTAGTAACCGAGTACGTTCTCTTACGAGAGTCCTCTCGTACTGCGTTTTATCAAAACGCTACGAGAACCCCTTGCAAAACGCCGTGCGTGCTGGGATAAAAACACTGATCACCGGAAGCTATTTCAGGCATACAGTGCATAATCACCAGATTGACTCACACAGAGTCAGGGAATAAGGGTGGGAGCCTTAATTCCCTAAATTGTAGCGTCGTAGAATAGACATGTCCACAGACGCAAGTATAACATCACATAGACAGGGTAGGGAACCTGAACTAATGCGGAAATGTGGGTCTTACACAGTTCTGCCCAAGATAGTCGGTAGCGCATAGCGCGTGAGTTTCAGCGGTCTGACTAGACGGCTGAACAGATTACACCGACAAAAGCTTAGCCTGCAAGGCGGGAACCTCTAGGTTATAAAACCTGATAAATGTAGACGGCGAGGCCCAGCCTGCCGCCGTACATATATCCTGTACGGAAATCCCGCTGGACCAAGCCCACGAAGAAGCAACGCTTCTCGTGGAGTGCGCTCTGACTCCCAACGGGCATGGAATGCCCTTGGCAGTATAAGCCAGCGCTATGGCGTCAACTATCCATCTGGATAGACTTTGTTTCGAAACAGCCATTCCTTTGGAACGTCCACTGAACGAGACAAAGAGCTGCTCTGTCTGTCTGAAGACAGCAGAGCGGGACATATAAGCTCTTAAAGCCCTAACAGGGCAAAGAAAACTCGAGTCCCCTTCCTCACTCGATGCCGGCAGGGCAGCCAGGGAACAGCGGAGTTTTTGAAAAGAATGCGGGGCAGTGCGCGTTTTCGCGGGACGCGAAAAGGTCCACCTCCGCTCTGCCGAATCTCTCCCACAACAGCCGGACTGTTTGTGGGTGTAGAGACCATTCGCCCGGGGGAACATTGTTCCTGGACAGTCTGTCTGGGCCCACATTCTGAAGCCCAGGTACATGCACTGCTCTCAGCGAGCGTAAGTTGTGCTGAGCCCATAATAGGAGGCGTTTCGCCAGCCTGTACAGGGATATGGATTTCAGACCGCCCTGGCGATTTATGTAGGACACCACAGCCATGTTGTCCGAGCGGACTATGACGTGTTCGTCCTTGATGTGGGGACAAAAACGCGTCATCGCGTTGTGCACTGCCAGCATTTCTAGGCATTTTATGTGTTGGAGCTTTTCTCGTTCCGACCACAGGCCGAAGAACGGTCTGCCCTCGAGCAGAGCTCCCCATCCCAAGGTGGATGCGTCTGTTGACACCATCCTCACTCTCGAGGAAGTCCCCAGGCTTACACCTGATTGGTACCAGTCGTCCGCCGTCCAAGGCGTCAGGGCTGAAACACAGCTCTGATCGACCTTGAGGCGTAATCGACCGGTCGCCCACGCTCTGCGCGGTACCCGCGCTTTCAACCAGAACTGCAGCGGGCGCATGCGGAGCAGGCCCAGCCGGAGAACTGACGATGCTGAGGCCATGAGACCCAGCATCTTTTGAAACTTCCTGAGCGGGGTGACAGCGCCGCGGCGGAAAGACCTCGCCGCGCGCTGAATGGTCAGCACGCGCTGTGGTGACAGCCGCGCTGTCATAGACTGTGAGTCCAGAACGACACCCAGAAACGAAATCGTTTGACTGGGGTTCAATGAACTCTTTGTCCAGTTGACTGTGATACCAAGATTCTCGAGGTGATCGAGTAAAATGGTTCTGTGCTCCACGAGCTGTGATCGTGATTGAGCTAGGATCAGCCAGTCGTCCAAATAGTTCAGCACTCGCATGCCTCTGAGTCTGAGAGGAGCGAGCGCTGCGTCCATGCATTTCGTAAATGTACGAGGTGCTAGGGACAAGCCGAATGGCAGGACTGTATACTGGTATGTCTGACCCTCGAAGGCGAATCTCAAGTATCGCCTGTGGTGTGACGCTATCTGTATTTGAAAATACGCGTCCTTCAGATCTATCGACATGAACCAGTCTTCTCGGCGAACATGCGCGAGAATTTTGCTGGTTGTGAGCATTTTGAAACTGCGTTTCACTAATACTCTGTTCAGCCGTCTTAGATCCAGTATGGGTCTGATACCGCCGTCCTTTTTGGGGACTAGAAAGTATCTGCTGTATAGTCCCCCTTCGCTTAGAGCTGGGGGAACGCGCTCTATCGCCCCTTTGCTTATCAGTTTTGATATTTCGGCTCGAAGTAGGTGAGCTACTTCCAACGAAAACGTAGTTTCGACGCGCGCTGTGAAGCGGGGAGGGCGTCGGCAAAACTGTAGCGAGAAGCCTCTCTTTATAATGCCTAGCACCCAGTCCGAAACCCCTGGGAGCGCTGCCCATGCTTCTGCATGGCTGGCTAGGGGCTGGATACGGAGCGCGCTCTGATCGCCGTGCGACAGAGGCGCTTCGGGGGATACAAACATAGGCGTTATGCCTGTGGCATTTGAGGCGGGGCGCGCGCTTAATACAGCAGGCGAGACGCTCATCCTCGACCTTGCTACAGTGCTTAGCTGAGTGAGGGAGGACTGAGAAAGTCTCATAGGACCCATGTGAGCGAGTAGATGTGGGCTGGGAGCGGGCACATTTACTGCTTTGGGCGCGGCGTCTGCCTGAGCAGAGCACGCGCTCACAGTTCTCGTTTTTACAGAGAGCCTGTGATGTGTTAGACATAGTGTTCGTGGGCACTGGGAAGTGGGCACTCTCACTATGCTGGAAGCGCAATCGACCTGAGTCGATTTTATGTGCGCGGGCCCTAAGTGTAGGGCTGTGCTTATGTGTAGTGATGGGCACTGAGGAGTGGGCATCGAGACTACATTTATAGCACCATCGGCCGTGGCCGGGACACCAGAAAATACACTCTTTCTGAGATTTATCTGGGTAGCCGTGAAAACGGCTTTTGTGTGCAGGCAAGCGGGCAGCAGTGCGGGCTTGCTCTCTGCAGAAAACACTGGAACAGTCGCAAATCTTGGGACTGAAACAGCGGGGCGCTTGGGTGAGAGGCCGGCCGCAACGGGACTCACACACCTGCGCTTTCCTAGGCTTGCTAGGACTTCTTCGGCACTTCCGGCTTTACCACAATCCTCGATCGCGGCCCGCGCGAAGAGGGGCGCCGGGCGCTGGACCGAGAGCGGGGCCTCGAGCTGCGCTGCTGTGGCTGCTGCGAAGAGGCGGCCGAAGGCGGGGGCTGAGGCTGAGAGCTCCGCGGAGTCCGTTTGTCACGACCCGCTGCAGAACCGGAGCGCTTCGGCAGGAAGTGCTTGAAGGCTTGAGACGCTTTCTGGGCCTCGGTAAATCTCTCCACGAACTCGGAGAGAGAAGAACCAAAAAGGCCGGTGGAAGACAGCGGGGCATCGAGAAACGCAGTGCGCTCGGAATCGGCCATCTCCGTGAGCGTCAGCCATAAGTGCCTCTCAGCGACAGTGGCGGAAGCCATACAGCGTCCCATGGCTTGTGCGGCGGCTTTAGTAGCTCGGAGCGTGAGATCTGAAGCGCTCCTTAAATCCGCGATGCAGATAGCGTCAGGTCCCATCTCGTCCAGTTTACGGAGGAGATCACCCTGGTAGATCTGCAGCGTAGCCATGGTGTGTAGCGATGACGCGGCCTGCCCAGCGGCGGAGAAGATTCGCGCGAGCAGCGTCGACGTCATGCGGCAGGCTTTAGAAGGCAACACCGGTTTAGCCCGCCGTCCAGCAGAGGGCGGGCAAAGGTGGGTCGCTATCGCCTGTTCCACCGGCGGAAGAGAGAGGTAGCCTCGGTCTCCGGCATTATCCAGAGAGGAAAATGCGGGTGACACAGATGAGCGCGTCCGCGCAGAGAAGGGCGCGTTCCAGGCCTTCGCAACTTCTTCATGTAACTCAGGAAGAAAAGGAGCGGGCTTAGATTCCGGAGAAGTGCGCTCACCAGGGAGGAAGCTACCATCCAGCCGGGTTCGAGAGGGGGGCTCCGGTGCAGACCACTCGAGGCCGAGGCTCGCCGCGGCCAGCGCGAGTACTCGCATGAGCTCCGTCTCGATGTTGGCTCTCGTTGAGGGCTTGCGGGCAGGAGGCGCGAGATCCTCAAAGCTCGCCCAATCCTCGCTGCCTGAAGCTATCAGAGAGCAGGAATCCTTCTCCCCCGACGCAGCCTCTGAACCGACTTCCTCTGATGAAGCGGCGGCAGACTGCGGGCGCTGGGCATTAGGAAGTGATTCGAGAGAGGCCGGTGAAGCTGGCGGGCGAACCGGCGAGCTTGGTCGGGCTGGAGCGGGTTCCGGGACCCGCTGCGAGCGGCGCTTCTTACGGCGCGGCATCGCGGCGGTGAATGCAGGCTTGGAAAAGGATGCCAGGCGAGTCCTCAGAGTCACCATCGGCAAAAGCTCGCAGTGAGGGCATCCGCCGTCAGCGAGCGCGAGCGCTGCATGGTCCTCACCCAGGCAGGAAACACAGATGACGTGCTTGTCTCCCTCGGTGAGTGGGGCTCGGCACGTGCCGCAGGAAGGCATCTTTAAAAAGACGCAGCTCTTTTAGGGGTGAGTGTTGCAGAAAACACACACACACACACAGAAAAGCAATGGAATGAAAAGGATATAGGCGTCGGAAAGCGCAGCAGGTACGGCTGTAGAAGGCGGCGTTGGCCAGCGGCTTCGAGGGCTCGTCCCGCTGATGTGCTTGCTTCAACGACGCTGCTTCCGTGATCCAGCGATGCGTGCGCTTCGCTGAAGAGATTAAAATCAAGTGAGTCAGCCTTCTCGAGCTCCTTTTATAGAGGTAAGCCACGCCCGTTTCGGCGGGAAGTGGCGAGGAGGGCGCGAAGCGCCCTCATTGGCCTGATGTCATCTCAGGCCTCGCTCGATAGGCTTAAGCAGTTGCCGCAGAGCAGCCAATGAGCGAGCAAGCCGTCTAGCCATAGCTGTCTGCTGCTGCCGCAACGCGTTTTACATATATGAAAATTAAAGGATAATTTTTTGCTTCAGTGTTTCGTGAAAAGAGACTTTTCCCGTAGTGTTTTGATAAAACGCAGTACGAGAGGACTCTCGTAAGAGAACTCGGTACCTCTAGGGGGGTCTGGGGGCATGCTATTTTATTAATTGAAATATTTTAAATTCTCTTTCACTTGTCCCTTCAAAAAAAAAAAAAAAAAAAAAAAAAAAAAACACACACATGTTCCGGACAAGCGTTATTATCGAGCCCTGATATGTTTTCCTTGATTGGTTTTCCCTGAAGAGTTACATTGAAAACGAAAGTAAGAGTGTGACGCTCGTTCATTGCGTTTTAGCGTGATGAGAGTTCCGTGACTTTATTTAAAATCAACATATTATAATGATTTATCTGTCATCCACCCTCGATTAATTGGAATGTTATGTTTTTATTACTTGGCCCGCCCGACCCGCGGATGAACCGCGCAGCACTATCGACAAACTATACGGCTTGAGAACGGAACCCGCAACAGAACCGTCACGGTGGAAAAACGGCCGCCTCATAATTCTCTATGCAGGAAAAACCCTCTTTGTCGCGCTTTCAAAATAAAAGTTCCAAATGTACAGTTTTGTCCCTGCTGTATAGGCTAATTTTTGGGTGGGACACATGCAGCATTTTCCAATATTGAGGGGGGCACGTCCCCCCCGGTTCCTACGCCAATGCTTGCATCTGTTAATTTAACAGACTACCTAATACTGCTTGATAAAATAATTGCATAATCCTCTGATTTACACCAAACAGCCTAAGTCTTCTTAAAAAATACAATTGATGCTGGAATTTTGAACAGAGATACTTGTACTTTCCAAGTAAATGAACACTCAATGACCACCATTAGATATTTACAGGTATCCACCTGCTCAATGATATTATCATGAATGATTACTGGACTGTAATCACCTAATCTTTTAGGGATCCACTATCATTTCCTTAGTTTTTTACAGACTTTACAATAAGATTATTTACATTACACCACCGCACAAAATTCTCAATTTCGGACTGATACTCTATGAAGTCTCAGATGATGCACAACCAATTTTTATTTACATGTTTTCATCAAGATTGTCACTACGAAATAAGCAGTAAAATCAGTCATCTGTGTCACAATCAGCTGTGGCAACCACTTACATAATGTCTAAACATTTAAACATCATGTCGTAATAATTAAAATACAGTAATTAAACAGAGACTTTTAAAACACAATTAACAGATGCACTCAGAAGTTACTAAGATTAAATAGTGTAACTATGGTGACAGTGAATGTAAGGCAACACAAACATTCACATCTTTTCACTCATAATTGTTGCAGATGAAGTTGAGTTTGTGAGTCTCAGGAAGGCTGATCCAGCGCTGATCTCCTCCAGACTGAACTGCTCCTTTTCTCTTCGTAAGGCTGCAGTTTTCCGGTGTCGTTCCGTTCCCCGGAGCCCAGTTCTGATAGCACACAATCTCTCCGCTCAACCAGAGCCACATGTCCATTTGGCAGTAGTTGTGTAAACCCAACCCCACCGCCTCAGTAGACGCACGTTTAACCACATTCATCAACTCCTCCTGCATCTCCTCTGAATGAACCGAGACCAGATCCGTATAATTCTGTCTGCAGTATCTCAGAGCTTCAGGCCACGTCAGAGTCTCGTTGATCAGAATCAGTTTATCTGGACACAAAACAAACCACAAGCAAAAACTAGAGAGAGACTGATCAAAAACAACATGCAGAACAAACACTGTGGAGGAATCTGTCATGTCAGACATGTAGCGTGAACTTTAAGATATCTGGAGGTGACGGATGGATTGTGTGTGTTTGTGAGGATCTGCTCACCTTAATGACACACAAAAGGATATTGGTTAATGCAAGAGAAGTCATGCCATTGTCCCCGAGCAATCTGATTGGATATTGTGCAGTTTTCACGACATTTGCCATTATCAGGTTCACCAGACCTCCAGTATCTGAAAGAGGAGATACTCTGATCTGACCACTGCCATGAGTCTCTGACTCTGAACAGACCGATCCAGACATCATTAGATATGTGACTATCATTGATGAACTTCTGAATCTGTTGATTCTCATTCTGGTTCCTCACACTGACCAGATCAATGTGATTCTGTCTGCAGTAACTCTGAGCGTCTCTCCAATTCATCATCTGATTGACAAAGACAAGTCCTGCGTTCCCTTTAAGAAAAACATATATCATATATTTAATGGCAGATCCCCAGTGTGACAGTTTGGAAGAATAAATACAAATTTAAAGCCGCAATCCACTGTTAGAGTACATATATAATCTCAGCGTGAAATGGTGCACGCTCAAAGTTGTAGTTAAGGCCGTTTCACACGGGACGCAGATAGACGGAGTGTTTAGTTCATTTTCACAGAAAACGTGTTTGCCTTTCAATACAGTTCACTCGCATTGCATCAGTTTCTGATGCTTATGGGGAGAACTCTGTTTTTCTCGAAATACTGAAGCCTGATTGGTTCATGTTTGTGCACCTGCAAATGGTTTTTCAGCCCACCAAAACAGGAAGGGCCGACTAACTATTTAAGTCGTGCTGAAAGACATTTTCGTCAGAATTTTTCTCCTTCAAGTGCAAAGATCATCTCCTTGCTGACTCCAAAGATGATAATACAGAAGCCTATCTACTCGCCATCAAAGCAAGCCACCTGCAGCGAATTAAAGGTGCTTCGCAGCTCCAGCTGTTTCAGAGAGGCTGCACTTACAGAGACCAGCTAAGAGAGCATGAGTCTCGCACTGCTGCACTTACTGATCGCTTTCTTAAAGATTGCTTTCCTCTCGAGCCGAGACGGTAGAAACAGCGGAGCTACGTTTGCTCCGATGAGGAATGTGATGACACTGGATGCTTCTGCAGTAGAGGACTGAGTGAACTCCGGCGATGACTCCACCCACCCGCCGCCTAAGGAGACAGACTCAGCCAGGCCTCGGCAGGACTCAGAGCTCATCCATGTCCTTACCAAGGCCGTTAACGAGTTGGGCTTGGTCTGATCAGCTCCAGAAGACAAAATCATGGTGTGCCCCTATTCAGCACATTCAGGTGGACTGGAAGACTAAAGCTGCCCACTTGCCCAAGCTGTGCAGAGCGACATGTGCGATGGCAATCCAAGTTTACGAGGCCAAACTTCTCCGCACCATGGACGAGAGTGGTCCTGACCCGGCGCCTTCAAGGACCGACCTTGCCCTGTGCGACACTAAGTCTACGGCCCAAGTGATCAGTCCTGCCATCGGCAATTTGGTGATCCTACAGCACCACCTTTGGTTAAACTTAACCGAGAACAAGGATGCTGACAAGACAGCTCTCTGGACTCCCGTCTCTCACTCTGGCTTAGTTGGTTCAGCAGTGGATGGCTTCGCTGAGTGCTTCAGAGCGGAACAGAAGACATCCCAAGCAATTCGCCACTCTCTGCCGAAACGAGCGTGTTACTCTGCTTCCTGGCTCCCGTACCCGTTCAGCCCCAGAAAAAGTCCAGCGAAATGCTACTCATTTCCCAGGCATCAGAGACTCCGCACTAAGCTGGTGCTGGACCCTGAGCCGCCCAAGCAGCCCTGATGTCTCAGGCACAAGGAGGAGGAGGCTGAGTCCCGCCAAGGCCGGACCGCCCTTAAACTGTCTATGTGTTCACCTCCCAACCCCCTTTTCAGTTCTGGGCGGAGAAGCATTTCTCCTCCACATTTTTCCTACCACAAGTGTCAGGCCCCCGCCGGGCTGCCATCTGCGGCTCTTCAACCCCTCGCCACTCAGAGCCAGGCTTGGGAAGCCAAATGGGTTTTAGGAAAAATCAAAAGGGGTTACTCGCTCCAATTCGCAGGCAGACCAGATGCATCCTCCAATATGGAGACAACCTGAAAATGTTTCAGAAGCTACTGGGCCTCATGGCAGTAGCCTCCTCAGTAGTCCTCTTTGGTCTTTTACATATGCGGTTATGTAATACATACATGTATACGTACACGTAATATGTAATATATACATACACATATAGGTCCCGCCAAAGTGTTGGTCCCCTGGAAATCCCCCCATCTGTATTAATTGGGAGTAGAACTGGGCTCGGTTTCCAGAAGGAAAGTAGTTGTGATGGACGCCTCCAAGACAGGTTGGGGTGCCCTATGCGATGGCAGGTTGGCCTTTGGCTCCTGGACAGGAGGGTAAACCAGCCTCGCCCCAACATGGTTCCATCCTAGGACCTGTCCATTGTCCTGAGGGCACTTTGCGGGCACTTTACGTTTGAGGCGCTCACGACAGCCGACCGTCGCCCTCTCTCGCTAAAGACTGGCCTTCTGCTGGCTCTAGCATTGGTCAAGAGAGTTGGTGATGCAGGCTCTTTCAGTGGATGCTTCCTGCCTTGAGTTTGGACCCAAAAGCAGCAAAGTCGTTTTCAGGTCCAGACGAGACTATGTGCCTAAGGTGCTTTCCACACCCTTTAGGGCACAAGTCATTTCACTCTCTGCTCTCCCCTCTGCTGAAGATGACCAGAAGCCACACCAACTTTGCCAGGTTCAGGCCCTTAGGGTGTACATTGAACGCTCTAGCCAGTTTAGACAGTCACAACAGCTGTTTTAATGCTTCGAAGGCTGCTCAAAGGGGCTGCCAGTTACGAAGCAGAGATTATCCCACTGAATAGTGGACACAATAGTGCTAGTTTATGAGTCCTCATACTTGCAGTGCCCTATTGGAGTGAGGGCCCACTCCACCAGGGGAATGGCCTTCTCTTGGGCTTGGGCTTGGTCTAGCGGAGTGTCCATTGCTGATATATGTGCAGTGGCCGGTTGGTCCTCGCCATCCACCTTCTATAACTTAGCCATCAAGCACGGATTCTGTCTGCTTAGCCAGTCCCCAACCTAACCCGTTCCTGGGTAGCCTACATTAGTCATCAAGCATTGTTAAAATTTTTTTAAAAACTTCAATTTTATTTTATTTAATGTTTAAGGGCACTGTACTTACAAATATTTTTTATCGTACATGTTTTTAATTTCTCAATTACTTTGATGGAGTGGTACTTTATGAAATACAAACACTAACTCAAAAAATACACCAATGGCTCAGGCTAATCATTAAATCATCATGCTGAAGTTGAAAAAAACAACAACAACAACACAACTTTGGCAAGGCAAATGATTTTTTATTCAGCCTTTTTTTGTGTGTTGACATTATTTCTGAACATGTCAAACACACAGGAATATTATATTCCATCACAACTGCAGTGCTGGCAGTAGTTTCGTTGTCCACGATGACAAAATCAACAGGACTGTGGGTCCTCCTCACACACATACACTGGGAGAGCATGAAGGGCTCGTTTCATGTTGACATCATGTAAACACAACAATTAGCATGTTAAACAAGCAAGCCAACTTCCTTTTATATACACTGGAAAACAGTGATAGAGGCAGTAAGTGTTGACAGATTTGATCTCACCTTAGGATCATAAACATGAAATGTCATACATCTTGCTTGTGTGACTGTCATGAGTCAAGCCTCTGTGGTTCCTCCTACTCGCCACCAGAGGGCTCCCTCTCCCGAATATTGACATTATCCATTTAAACTCCATTTCCCATGATCCCGTACCCAGACTTATTATCTGCACACCTGCTCCTTATAACCTGGACTATTTATACAGCACTTCTCCACTGCTTAATTGTGAAGTCTTGTTCTGCCCTGGCTAACATTTCTGAGCGGTTTCCTTGTTTCCTCTTTACTGACCCTGGATTGACCCTTTGCCTATTGCAAGCCTGCATTTATTTGATCAAAATACAGAAAACAACAACAACAACAAAAACAGTAATGCTGTTACAAAATATTTGAATGTTAAATAAATGCTGTCTTTTTATTCATCAAAGCATCCTGAAAAAGCACAAAACATGTGGCACGTGTTTATTCTACAACCCTGACGTGAAAAAGATTTTCAGATTGCAACGCAATGTGGAGGCAACAGTTAGGATCATCTTAATTTTCTTTGATCAAAATTACTTTTCAAAATTGTTCCTGTTTTTAAGTGAAGCTGTGGTATCTTAACATATTCTGAATTGCTGTTTCAAGAAAATTTAAGACCTCCAATGACTAGTAACGATTGAAAAACTAAAATAAAATAATCAAATCAACAGTTTCTTGGAAAATGAAATGCTACTTTGTTCACATGATTTTTTTTTTTTTTAAATACACCTATTTTTCTTTTAATGCACATCTAAAAACTTAGTAAATGTGGAATTTGTAGTTGTAATTTCATATATGTGACCCTGGATCACAAAACACAAGTGTACAACACTTGTGTACACTTACACTACTACTATATTAATGAGTTTGACTTTGAACACAAGCCTTTGATGACAGAAATTGAATTGACGGTTAAAAATAATTAATTGTTAAAAAAATGACAACTGAAAGCTGAATAAATATTTTGTCAATAAAACGGTGTCTGTTTGCTAAATTGGTTGATGTCACTTAAGAGAAGGTTATTAAACAGTTTTTACTCATCTATTTTTTGTAATTATGTGGTAAGTGTTTTATCAAACATAGGCTATATATTTGTCTTTATCAAGGTCAAGCACCTCCGTGAAGTTGGCACCCCATAAAACGAAATCATTTCCAAAACTATGCCATTCGTTTGTGCTGATTTGTGCCGCAAAAACCAACGTTTGTGCTGGTTTCGTGTTTGAGATATTGAACATTATTTTTTGGGTTGCATGACGTCACTCTCCACCCCATGTCCTTCAAATCGCTCCAAACCGGTGTCATTCGTTTGTGCTCGGTTTGTGCTGGTTTGTGCCGTTAAAACAAACACTTTATCTGTTTTCCTTTCGCAGATATAACACATTTAATTCGGGAGCTGTGACGTCACTCTCCACCCCACCTCATCTAAATCGCTCCAAACCGGTGTCGTTCGTTTGTGCTCGATTTGTGCTGGTTTGTGCCGTTGAAAGAAACAGTGCAACTACGATCCCCTCTTAAACATAAAAAAAGAAACTTTTTAAGTACAGTTACAACTGTCCACCCCATATGGTCTAAATCGTTGCAAAACTGTGCCGCTCGTTTGTGCTCGATTTGTGCCGGTTTGTGCCGTTACAATGAACATTGTATCGTTTCCCCCTCCTTAGAAATAATGGATTCGGGACAGTGACGTCACTCTCCACCCCATGCCGTCCAAATCGCCCCAAACCGGTGTTTTTTGTTTGTGCTCGATTTGTGCTGTTTTGTGCCGTAGAAATAACCATCATAAATGAAGAAGATAACAGGAAAAAAGGAGAGGAGGAGTCACACGCTAAAGTTTTCTGTCGTTGTTAAAATTCCATTTCGGGTAGATTTACGCCTTGTTTATCTGTTATTTGTGTTAAATCAATGTTTTTAAACTAAACTGGATGTTTCTGTTCAAGTTAAATGTAATTTAGTTTGTAGGCTATTGTCGAGCTGTAAAACAAAGTTCATCTGTCGCAACGAGCTCGAGCTTCTCCACCGATCGACGCGATCATCGGTACGCAAAATACACAAACGATCCGATCAAGATTTTAACAAGGTTGCACTCTCCAGTTCTCATTATTAAATTGTAATTATATTTGTTGTTTAACAGCGAAACAAAAACGTTTGGCCGAAACGAAACCGAGACACACTGGGGCGAAACTAAAAAATAATGTTTTTTAAACAGACTAAATTTGGAACAATTTCTACACTGTATTATTTGTCCATAATGCCACGCTTGTTCTTTGTTGATAGTGATTTTACGCTCCAGCAGTGGCACACATAGATTTTTGACTGTCAAATAATGGATGGTCAGATTCCCCATCAGACATCATGTGCACAAAAGCTCACCTCCATTTTATATCAACAGTGTACGGCTAGAGAAGAACTGAACTCGTATTAGACGACATTATCAAGTGCTTGCCATAACAGGATTAGTTTAATGTTTTTAAATAATTATGGCGACATATTAATATAAGTGTATGGGCTATAAGCAAGTTGAGAAATAAATAAAGGCTATAACGTAAACACAAACACGTTGTTTTGTCGGCATTGTCTAATATTTAATGAAAAAAAAAAAGATGCCTATAAAGCCGGAGCCAGTCAGATCAAGCGGGTGTTATTCTTTGTTATTGAACTTTTGAACATTGAGGACGATCAATATATGTTTCAGTGTCAGAGACCATGTGATTGTGCATCTATTTGAGTTACTCAGGTTTTATCTGGATTTGCACTCATCCTGATTTGTGTCACCCTTCTCTCTGTAGGTTTTGAAGAGTCTTACAGAACATCTCTGATTGAGACTGAGACTCTATTTAAAATGGTTTACCTTCAGTGTGACTCTGGCTCCAGTGATGCAAGCATTGATCTTCCTCCTGTAATGGCATATGGTCAGTAAATTACATTATAAATTTTTGAGCCATGTTTTGCTCAGGCAGATCTTTTAATCTCGGCATGATAGAACCACACTGCAATCCTTAGTGAACTGAGGTTATATAACGTTGTGAACTCAAACAGATAAGCTATGTTTTGTAAGCGTAAGTGTAAGCTGTTTAGAAAATGTTTATTTTTGCAATTCCTGCAACATTTCTGAGATAAAAATATCTAATAACAGTGTAAACCCTTACGAAAAAAAATTATAATATGGGAATATACAGCAAAATATAATGTGTTATATTACATCATACATTTCCATACATGGGAAACTAGTGCTTATATTTTTCAATATACTGCAATATATGCATTGATCATGTATGGCTGAATATTAATACATATAAAATATCATGTGAATGAAAACAAAAATATCATTACATTTAATATTCACTAAGTTTTATCCTTTATTGTGTACATATATTGCACATACATGTTCCCTTATAAATGTGAATGTATGTTCACACACACATACAGCTCTGAGACCACTGCAAAATGATCAGTTTCTCTGGTTTTACTATTTCTAGATAAGTGTTTGGGTAAAATTAACATTTTTGTTTTAATCTATAAACTTCTGATAACATTTCTCCCAAATTCCAAATAAAAATATTGTCATTTAGAGCATTTATTTGCAGAAAAGACAACTGGTCAAAATAACAAAAAAGATGCAGTGTTGTCAGAACTCGAATAATGGAAAGAAAATAACTTAATATTAATTTTTGAACAACAGATCCGTTTGGCCTGACAGTGGAGAAGCGGCTAATGTTTCCCAACCCTGTTCCCAGAGGAATGCCAGAACTGCACATTTAGTGTGTTTGCCTATTCACACACCTGATTCAAGTCAGCTTATTAGTAGATACTCCAAGACCCGAAATGAATGGGTCATTTAAGAAAGAAGTCCAGCGTGTGCTGTTGTTGTGTCTACAGAAACTGGGTTGGGAAACACTGCAATAAAGTGTAAAGCTGATGCTAATTCTGACCTGATATTATTTTTGTGTTTTATTTTTTATAATTTAATTGATATAATTTATATGAATTTATTAAATGTTATATTTATATTATTTTCAGATTTGATGTCCGACACAACAACTCTTCAACAAATTGGTGGAGACGGAGGTGATGCATTCTCATTTACTGGTCAGAAAAACGGTGCCAGTTTAGAGAAGATCAGAGTCTGGGTGGGAGAATTGCAGATGAAGGCTGTCATGGTCTGGCTTTCAAATGGGAGACATAAACAATTTGGTGGACGACATCCAACCTTTGATGCACAAGGACCGTATCAAGAGTACAAGTTCACACCTGGTGAGTGTTTCACCTCACTTTCCCTGTGGGGGAACGGAGCAGGAACACGTCTTGGAGCCATCAAATTCAAGACCAGTCTGGGGAGAGAATTTTTTGCAAAGATGACAAGCCAGGGTTTAAAAACAGAATATTCCATTGAGGTCGGCTCTGGATTTTGTTTGGGAGTTGTAGGAAGATCTGGTTGGGAAATTGACAAGATGGGATTCATGTTTCTCAAAGCAGTTGAATCAACAGTTCTCACTGATGTCCACTATCCCACTCTCCACCAACTGATACCACAGGTGACAGTAGAATAAATCAAATCCGTCACTTTCAGGAACAACTCCTCCGCCACACAAAAACAAAAAGTTGAAACCTCAAAGAAAGTGATCAAAACATCTTCATGGTCAATGAGTAAGAACTTTACATCAACATTTAGTGTGAAAGTGAAGGCTGGGATTCCAGAGGTTGCTGAAGCTTCTTCAGGATACAGTTTAAGTGTTGGATCTGAAGGCACTTATGGTCAGGAGTACACAGATGAGAGAACCGAAACTCTGACTACAGATTTAGAAGTGCCACCAGGGAAGAAGCTGGATGTTTCAGTCACTATTGGCAGAGCCACTTTTGACCTGCCTTACACTGGCACAGTGAAGATGACCTGCGTGAATGGCAGTGTGTTTGCGTATGGAACCAAGGGAACATACGACGGCGTCACTTACACTGATATCAAAGTGGATACCAAGGACTCTCCTCTGTAATGTCAAGTAGGGCTGCACGATGTATCGTTTTAGCATCAATATTGTGGTGTGCACATCCACAATAGTCACATCATAGCATAGAAAGTGTAGCAATGGCATAGCAATTTAGCAATAGCAATGTCTTTAAGTTATCTGACACTAAGTGTTGGCAATGGAAATGTGTACTTATCACAAAAAATATATGATATATATGATATATTTAACTTAATCCCCCCCGGTCCCCAAACACCACACCACCGCAAATATAATCTAATTCTGTGGGAAACACTGTTTCATTTATATCTTTGTTCTATTGTATTTATCTATGTATTTTGTTCATTTGTAATAATTTGTAAATAGTAATAATTTGTTTATTACTTTCTATGCAGATTTACATTTAGTCATTTAGCAGACGCTTTTGTCCAAAGCGACTTACATTAAGCGAGTCATCGTGAAGAAGCAAAACCAACACAATAAGTGCTCAAAATACAAAGTTCAGGCATAGCTCAGAGTAAGCCCGATGAGGGAGGATTTTTTTCTTTTTTTATGCGGTTAAGTGCTCACGGAGGAGATGGGTTTTCAACAGTCTTTTGATTGTTGTCAGGGATTCTGCATTCCGGATGAGGGTGAGGAGAGCGTTCCACCAGCAGGGAACTGTGAATGAGAAGGTTCTGGAAAGTGATTTTGTGGCTCTCTGTGATGGAACCACGAGACGTCGCTCGTTGACTGATCATAGGCTTCTGGGAGGGATGTATCCGCTGCCTCTACACGAACTAAGCGTTTGTTCTCCTTTGACAGAACTCACACTCATGCTCACACTCTTCTCTCACGCGGTGCCACAGCTCGCACAACACTACAGCCCTGCTTAATGAGTGGCGACGGAGGACAGAATTAAACATTCAAACGTAGCCTGGTTACACTTAAGGTCTGTGATATTAGTCTGATTTTATTTTCGATTTCGGGCTTCCAAAGATTATAAAAAATAATATATTGAGGTAAAACCATTAAAAAGCCACATTCTGTCTAGCGCAACTTCGTCCCTTCGCAGAATTAGGCTGTCATTTCTCCCTAAAACTCAAACTTAACGACAGAATCAGCACGATCAGTGATTGTTGTAAAATGCAAGAGATGTTGTTCGCAAGGCGGCGCGCGCTCCGAAACAGACAGAGACAAGCAAATTATACTTTGTTTCATGTGCACGTTAAGATAAGAATACAGTTAAAGTACCGGATCGATAAGCAGTATCGGTAAGAGTAGGAATACCGTTAAAACCCTACTCCTCGGTCAATGCTCCGACAACAGCCCAGACATGAGCTACTTCGGCCACCAGTCTCCCCAGTCCCTGGTAAGATGCCAAGCCCTGGTCCTTTGTCGGATATGGCATCCGACTCAGAGACAGGTAGATCCTACCGCGCCCGAGCTAGAGACTCAAAATAATTAGTATGGCAGCTCAAGTGAAGCATTCAGGTGAAGCAAAAAAAAAAAAAAAAGATTTTTATTTTTATATACAGTAAAATTGTGCTTCAAATAAAAAAAAAAGTATTTACATACACCTTATTCTTGTTTAAAATCATTTACCTAAAATATATATATGAACGTTTATAGAGCGTGATAAAAAGGTGACCTTGAAATTGTGGCGTTAAAGGTGACGCAAAGCGAGGAAAATTTTGGGTGCACCTAAATAAAAAAGTTAGTCTGGAGCCCTGAGACTCGTAGTAGTGAGTGAAAGTAGGAGGGAGCTGAGCCTGTGACAGATCTGTAAGCAAGCGTCAATGCCTTGAACTTGATGCGAGCAGATAGAGGTAGCCAGTGCAGAGAGATGAACAGAGGAGTGACGTGGGCCCTCTTGGGCTCGTTGAAGACAAGACGAGCTGCAGCGTTCTGGATCATCTGTAGAGGTTTGGTTGCACATGATGGAAGTCCGGCCAGAAGAGCATTGCAGTAGCCAAGCCTAGAGATGACCAGGGCCTGGACGAGAAGTTGTGTTGCATGCTCAGTTAGGAAAGACCTGATCTTCCTGATGTTGTGCAGTGCAAACCTGCATGATCGAGCTGACTTTGAAATGTGATCTGTGAAGGTCAGCTGGTCATCAAATGTTACTCCAAGATTTCTGACCGACCTTGATGGGGTGATTGATGATGATTCTAGCTGGATAGTGAAGTCGTGCTGTAGAGACGGATTGGCAGGGAGGACGAGAAGCTCAGTGTTTGCCAGGTTGAGCTGCAGGTGATGTTCCTTCATCCATGCCGAGATGTCCGCCAGACAGCTTTACAACAGATTTACTCCATTACAAAATCACCCCAGTCATTCTAGAATGATTCATTCTTTCCAAATAGTGCTATTCAAGTCATCTGGTGAAATTGTTTTCATAGTGCAATATATATTGCATAAAAATAAAATATTGCAATGTAATTTTTTTCCATTATCGTGCAGCCCTAATGTCAAAACAGACTGCACATGCAATGCACAAGTTCTTTGATTACTTCTAATTGTGAATCATGAATCAGTTGCATGTATCAGGCCTCATTGTATTTTTTGGGGTGGTGTTTGGGTGTTCAGGGGAAATATGTATATTAAAAATGTGTTGTCTTCAAATAACCTTATATAATACCAATACACAAATATTTATATAGCTTCATACTTTGTGCAATCACTTTAAAATAATCTCCAGATACTGATTCTGTAATAATGTGTTTAAAATAACATTTAATAAAAAAATAAATACAATTTATTAAATAAACCCTGTGTTGTAAGGATTGTTCCCTCTAATTATTTTCTTATTTTCATTACTTTTCTCTATTGGGCGAACATTTCAGCCACATGAGCAACAGTCTTTATACCAGACCTGAAAAGGGACAAAAAGTGGTTAAATCATGTAGTTGTAACTTGTAACTTTAATGTGCTATTTCTATTTGATTTGACCTTTAAAGTAACTTAAGTAATATAAAACCACATATTTAAAAAACAACACTGTAATATATATATATTTTTTAAATAAGGCAACTTATGGCAAGCTCTTTTTTGAGTAAACTCCACGAACAGGGACTGAAGTCCACGCAACTCAAAAGATTGTTAAAATCATAAGTTGCCACAACATAAATAGTCATGTTTAGCTAATGAATAACAGAACAAAGTATTTTTAGTTGGCTGAACACAAATGGGCCTATTATCTATAGGCCTATATTGATTTATTAGATATTATTTAAATAGTTTAATTAAATAAAGACAGACCATAAGAAGAGTCAGATAACTTTTTTTTATTATTATTTAAACAGTTTGTGTCCGATGCACAACAATGACATTATAGTAGCAAAGCCTGAATTTGTTAACTCAATGCATGGTACTTACCATTGCACGTTAACATTAGCCTGAAGGTTTAGTTCACCCAAAAATGAAAAGTCAGTCATCATTGATTTACCCTTAAATTGAAATTGAAATTAAAAAGAAGATATTCTGAAGAATGCTGGTAACTAAACAGTTTACGGTAGCCTTTAAATACTGCAGCAGTCAATGGCCACTGTCACATGTTTGATAGTAACATTCTTCACACTATCATGTTTTGTGTTCAGCAGAAGAAAGTAACTCGTACACGTTTGGAACAACATGAGGGTGAGTAAATGATGACAGAATTTTAATTTTTGGATGAACTATCCAATTAAAGCTAAGGTTGAAACCAATTAATACTTAACTCTCCCTCATGCAATTCCCAAATCGATATGACTTGGTCCATAACAAAGATTTTTTAAAGAATGTACAGAATTGACAAGTGAATGAAAAACAGACTGATGTCATTATGAAGTTTATGATATTGATAACTGATATTATAAAGTTATTTACTGACTATTTTCCTCTCTATATGTGTTCATTCAAAGTAGATTATCATGGCTGAATAAAAAAACAACTGGTTATTGCTTAACTTCTGAAATACTGCAAACTTCCACTGGTTCCTGCATGTCTTGAGACACCATTTTGAATGAATGCAAAAAGACCTTGAAAACATTTCAAATGTCACTGTACGTAAATTACTGAAATTTGTTCTATCTTCCAAATTTCTCCTTTCGTGTTCTGCAGGAGAAAGGAAGTCATAATGGTTTAGAATGCATGATATAGGCTAATATACACATATCATACACATAATTTCAGGGTTAACTAAAGTTAAACAGTTGGCTTAGTAGTGATATTTTCCATGTGATTAATCTTGCAACACAATAACATTAAATTTGACAACAAATGTAATATAGAAACAATATGCAAACTTGCATTAATGGTTTTATTCAGAAAGCTGTTAAAACTGCAGTGTTTTGAATATATTAAAGGATTTACCTGTTCATCCAGCTTGTCCAAAAGAGTCATAATTTCTTCTCTAAATGCATTCATTCTTCCTGTAGAGTTTTAGGAGAGGTATTGTGTACCTTTCAAGGGATATGTAGAACTTCCACAGGAGGTCGACGTTACAGGTACACAAATAAGTACCAACTAAGCATTTGTCTGTACAACATACTATTCCTATTTCACTTGTTTTTTTTAAGGCAATCGCTTTGCATGTTTTTTTTAAGTAAGTCTAACTAAGTAGATTTTACAGTGTAGTCTGAAGAATTTAAGTGTCTGGAAATGCTAGTTTAGCATGTCACGTGACACATCAGTTTTTTGATTAATTTGTCAAAACAGGATGCATGTATTGTTCTGATTGTTTGAAAGTGTGATCATAACTTTTATTTTTCCTCACTATATCTCTTCATCCTTTGCCCTGTATCGCTGATTTTACTTGAGTATGGTTGAAAATAATCAAAGATATTTGAAAATGAACAAAATGTTTTTACTGGTTCAACCCCCCTCTTTCTACCCCACAGACCGTTTGAAATTCCTAAAGGCACAGAGGGGCTGATAGGGATCTAGGCCTGAAGGCCAAAATGTGTGTACACTTCATGCTATCGCTTTTATATTTTATATACGCTTTTATATTTTATCTCCTTTTATCACCTAATTTTAACTTCAGCAAATCAGCAGATTGCTCATACGATGAAGTTTGGATTACTACAAAAACGCAGAATTATTTTACCCGACCAGCTTACATTCCGGGAAAGGAAAACACAACTGCCTACATTAATAAGGATAAGAGAGAAAATGCCTCTTCTGGTTCAAGAATCTACTTGATACACTAACTGCCACAAACTTTTACAAAGGATTGCAGTTCTTGAAACAAAGTTACTTACGGGACCACCAAACCAGACTATATATATATATATATATATATATATATATATATATATATATATATATATATATATATATATATATATATATATATATATATAAGCACACACACACACACACACACACACAATAATACATATATGAATTTTACACTCTCTCACAAAAAAAAAAAACAACAACACCATTGTGTACAAAAATACTGTACTTTACTAGAAAACCATCATGTCACTTGAGATATTCCACTAGCTGGATTGAGAAGCTGCCTTGATGAGGATCCGGGCCAGTGTTTTCCAAAAAAATGATATCATACTGATCTGTGCTCAAGTGGAAATGCAACTGGACCCATTTGTCCTCATGATGGAAAAGTAATTACTTTGTGGTTTACAAATACAGAAAAGAAGGTGCTGAAGCTTTGAATGTATGTTTTTAAAAGTGAATAATGCTAGCACTTTCTTTCGAACACAGTTCTGTAAGCGGTACAATTACAAACTTTTCCAAGCTCAGATTTTGACTCACTGTTTGTCACGTAATTCACAATTGAAAATCCTAGATCGGTACAATATGGCATTACATTTAGTCATTTAGCAGACGCTTTTATCCAAAGCAACTTACAAATTAGGACTAAATTAAGCGAGTAATTCAGCATAATTCAGCATAATTCAGCATTCCAACAAACTTCCAGAATGTGCTGTCAGCACCAGCAAGCCTGTTCACAAAATATACAGTTTTCAAACAAAACGCATTTTTACAGAGACCCACACATGATATGCAAGAAAACAAGTAAATTGTGTACAAATCAAGGGAACAAACTAGTATTTTTTTTTTTTTTCATGAAAGCTGTATATTGTAACATGTAACTGCAATTGCCATTAGGATGTGCAACTGATAACCCATGATCTTTATCCCTGTAAACTCAACGTAAAAATAATTCAAGAACCTGTTTAGTAATATAAACATTCTGATAAAAGTTTAGGTCTGAATGCAAACATGAAAGCAAATATGCAAGAGTCAAATTTAGTAGAAGTATTTTTTTAACTAGTCACCAGATAAGCAGAGGTCAGCCTCGCCTAGCCATCAATCACTAACTATAACTCAACCCCAGAGTCCAACAATGGCCACAGTCACGCCTGAACCAGCTAAACTACATATTCAGCATCACTACAAACCTCCAGACAGGCGTGTTGGGCAAGATGGAGATAAATCTGCTGGACATTAGCCCTCCAGGACTAGGAGCAGGTTTGAACACACCTTTCCAGACAGAATTGAAGATCAACTGAGAGTTAATACAGATAACTTGCATTATTGCTAAAACAAGGGTTCACAATCATTCACCAACCAGCCAAACACTTTGAGGCGATCTTGATTGCAGCAAAGAAGATGATCTGAGATATGAATGTATCCTGAAAGTTTAACTAACCACTTCACAAGGAAATAACAATGCACAATGCCATTAATGCACAACAAGACAAGGACCCGTTCACCCAAAATGAACATTCTGTCATCATTTATTCTTTTTTATCATTAAAAAAAGTCAGTTTTTGTCCATTCAATTGATGTCAATGGGGTCCAATAAACCCTTGTAAAAAAAAAAAAAAAAAAATCTATATCAAAATCTATTTAAAATACACTTATTTCATACTAGGTGTGAAATATTTATTGACATATCACTTAAGACTTAATATAAAATTATAATTAAACTTTATTTGGAGTATTTATTTTTTTATGCACAATGCCCATTTCTTAATATTATGTCTAAAATGTCTATTAATAATGATTGTATGATCTGTGTATATGTCACAAACTGCACCGGGAAACAGACTGGTGATGCAAATGCAGGCTTTTATTTGAAGGACAATCCAAAGAGCACAAACGGGGAAACAGGCAATAATCAGAGTCCAGGTAAACAGTCCAAATCAGCAGCAGTACAAACAGGGAACAAGCAGTCGGGTAAGAGGTCAGAAACACGGAGACTAAAATACTAGATAATTTTGAAACTAGAAACAAGGCTAGATAATGCAGTGTGACACGTACAATCCTGAGCACTGAACAAAGGAAACATACAGGTTTAAATAAGGAACTCAATAACCAGTAATCAAACACAACTGAAACATAATTAAACATGAGTCCATGGTGAAACATAATACAGGGAGAGAGTGCCCTCCAGTGGCTCACACGGGCACTCCACATCACAGTATAATATCAATCTTTAAAGCTGGGGTAGGTAACTTTTGTAAAAATTTATTTTTTACATATTTGTTAAAACTGTCATTATGTCCTGACAGTAGAATATGAGACAGATAATCTGTGATAAAATCAAGCTCCTCTGGCTCCTCCCAGTGGTCCTATTGCCATTTGCAGAAATACACCGCTCCCAGTCAGAAACAACCAATCAGAGCCAGGAGGAAGGTCTTAGCAGTGTCAATCAAGTTCGCGTACGCGCTGATCACCCCCCTCTCTTGCACAGCGCGCTCCGTCATTCAAAATCAAGATTGCCGGTGTGCCGCAGCTGTGCTAATGGCGGACAAACAACCAAAACTGCCAATTTCTCGAGTGGCACCTGCTCATACAACAAATACAGGTAAACGGAAAAAGACCGATGACGATAAACAAGCCCGTCGGAGCCCATTGACTCAGTGTTAAAACTCGAGCCGCATAACAACATACAGATAAAATGTCACGCACTGTGCAAAGCAACAATTGAAACCTGCTAATTCACTGGCTTGTCATGTTGCTGAAATAATGTACTAGTAAACCTTATTTAGCATTACATATCGCTAGAATAATTATTTACATAGCCTACTGCAACGTTAGTTAACGTTATATTATCTTAGCTATTTATAACTCATAGAAAGAGTGCAACGTTATAAAGTTACATTAGGCTACATGTATTGCATAATACGTAATGATTTGAGGACCAAGTTTGTAGTCAAAGTATGGGCAGGCCAGTCAATGTAAAGCATTTCCTCCCTACCAGTGAATGTGCCATAACTGTTTATCCGCCGTCATCGGTGACCCTGCATGTTTACTAGCACTGCGCTCGTTCCTCTCCGCTCGTCTCAGGTAAATAATGCGTCTTCCAGCTCAGCTGTCGGAGTTGCGCGTTCATGTGTTTTGGGGGCGTGGCTTTGGAAGGACCCCAGAAGGGAGAGGGTGGACTGAATGTAAATAATGAGCTGTCTTTAAAACAGTCGTTAGAGGTCTACATACACTCGATTTTTATACTTTTTTTTCAGAATACTTACATTTTAATTATGTATTGATATATTCATAAAGTTTAAACAAATTTGAAATTTTTTTAGACCAGTCCTACCTACCCCAGCTTTAAATGCAATATATTTAAAGTGTAACTAAAGTATACTTGCAATAGTTCCACTTTAGCACAATCAAATATATACTTATACTTATGTTTTTGGGGTGGCAGTGGCTCAGTGGTTCATTTAGTTTGTTTACAAACCGAAAGGTTGGTGGTTCAATCCCCGGTTCCACCTGACCAAGTGTCGAGGTGTCCATGAGCAAGACATCTAACCCCAGCTGCTCCCGACGAGCTGGATGGCGTCTTGCATGGCTGACACTGCCGTTGGTGTGTGAATGAGTGAATGGGAGAATGGGAGGCAATATGTAAAGCGGTTTGGTGGTCTGTGAAAGTTCTATATAAATGCAGTCCATTTACCAAAATACCCTGCAATATACTTTTGGCTTACTAAATTTATATCTGCTAAATTGGAAAAAAAAAAATGATGTCTTTTTAAATGTGCAGAAGTAGTGCTGAGGTCCAACTAAAGATTTTATTAAAAATATATTTGATTGTGCTATAAAGTGGAACTATTGCAAGTATACTTTAGTTACACTTTAAATATATTGCATTTAAAGATTGATACACATATCATACAATCATTATTAATAGTTATATTAAACGTTTTAGGCATAATATTAAGAAAAGTGCATTGTGACATATTATGTCAATAAATATTTCATACCTTCAGTAGTTTGAAATAAATGTATTTTAAATAGATTTTGATATAGTTTTTTTTGTTGTTGTTTTTACTAGGGTTTATTGGACCCCATTGAAATCAATTGAATGGACAAAAACTGACTTTTTTAATGACATGGGGGAGAATAAATGATGACAGAATGTTCATTTTGGGTGAACCGGTCCTTGTCTTGTTGTTCATTAATGGCATTGTGCATTGTTATTTTCGTGTGAAGTGGTTAGTTAAACTTTCAGCATACATTCATATCTCAGATCATCTTCTTTGCTGCAATCAAGATCGCCTCAAAGTGTTTGGCTGGTTGGTGAATGATTGTGAACCCTTGTTTTAGCAATAATGCAAGTTATCTGTATTAACTCTCAGTTGATCTTCAATTCTGTCTGGAAAGGTGTGTTCAAACCTGCTCCTAGTCCTGGAGGGCTAATGTCCAGCAGATTTATCTCCATCTTGCCCAACACGCCTGTCTGGAGGTTTGTAGTGATGCTGAATATGTAGTTTAGCTGGTTCAGGCGTGACTGTGGCCATTGTTGGACTCTGGGGTTGAGTTATAGTTAGTGATTGATGGCTAGGCGAGGCTGACCTCTGCTTATCTGCTTATATTCTACTAAATTTGACTCTTGCATATTTGCTTTCATATTTGCATTCAGACCTAAACTTTTATCAGAATGTTTATATTACTAAACAGGTTCTTGAATTATTTTTACTTCGAGTTTACAGGGATAAAGATCACGGGTTATCAGTTGCACATCCTAATGGCAATTGCAGTTACATTTACAGGTTACAATAAACAGCTTTCATAAAAAATAAATAAAAAATAAATAAATAGCAGGCCAAATCGTGTGCACGATTTACTATTGCATTCCCTTGATTTGACTTTTTTTCTTGCATATCATGTGTGGGTCTCCGTAAAAATGCATTTTGTTTGAAAACCTGTATATTTTGTGAACAGGCTTGCTGGTGCTGACAGCACATTCTGGAAGTGTGTTGTGCTTTCCACCATCAGACCAAACACCGCTGCTGAATTATGAATTATGCCATATTGTACCGATCCAGGTTTTTCAATTGTGAAGCTCCAAAATCAGGATTAGATTACGTGACAAACAGTGAGTCAAAATCTGAGCTTGGAAAAGTTTGTAATTGTACCGCTTACAGAACTGTGTTCGAAAGAAAGTGCTAGCATTATTCACTTTTAAAAACATACATTCAAAGCTTCAGCACCTTCTTTTCTGTATTTGTAAACCACAAAGTAATTACTTTTCCATCATGAGGACAAATGGGTCCAGTTGCATTTCCACTTGAGCACAGATCAGTATGATATCATTTTTTTGGAAAACACTGGCCCGGATCCTCATCAAGGCAGCTTCTCAATCCAGCTAGTGGAATATCTCAAGTGACATGATGGTTTTCTAGTAAATTACAATATTTTTGTACGCGATCACTTTATAATCACTTCAGTTCATGGCAATCTCACAAAGTTTCATTATAATCAGTGAAGCTGTCTACACTACACAATGATCCTCTTATATTTCAAATGTGCATTTGCAGCTGTAATAGTGGCAGTGTGCTGATTTGTGAACGTTGCAGACTCAAATGCTTGTGCATGTTTTTATTTAAGTGCCATTTTAGTGTTAATGGACTCGATCTACTCCATCTATGTTTAGATCATCGTTCTGATTCTGATCTGGATGAAGTCTTTGATAAAAATGTGATTTTTCTCATCTTTTTACTCATAATTTAGCTTTTTAATGAAATTTACCCACATTCAAGTGTTGATAAAAAATGCATTAAGCTAGAATAAAATTTAAAAGGGTTGCTTCTTTCTTTTGATATATTGCATGTTCAGATATATGTACACAGGAATATTCTTGGGGCCATGACAAATTTGTGAAATGTTTTTTTTTTTTTTTTTTTAAGGGAACTGACAGGGTTTTTGTGAAAAATGTTTGTGGGTGGGGGAGAAATTCCACTGCCTCGGGTGTGTTTTAAGGACCGCCTGTCCCCTTCAGAGCTGTATTTAAGCAGCAGACTGACCAAACACATCACACTTCTCCAGCTTTGACCAGGCGAGCTGCTCTTGAGAAGAATTTCAGACTGCAGTCATTCATGTAAGTATACTTTCACTCAAGGGCACTTGACTTAAGATGTAGCTAGCTAAATGTTTCTAATACTTTGCATGAGATTATCGAGCCCAATTTTCTCCCACTGCGTATCTATAGCACGAGTTCATGTTTTCATTTGGCATGCTCTTTATGTGCAAAAGTCATCTTTTATGTGCATATAGGCTTACGCTAGTGGTGTGCGGTGGTGTTTTACAAAGAGGAGGCAAAAGGCCTGAATATTTTTTTATATAGCCTATTGTATATAAAATGTAAATTGATGTCTGTTACTCATAATTTTCCATAAAAAAAGAGAGACCAAATACAGTTCTATTTTGTATTTTTTGCTATAACGTAAATTTCTATTTATTAAAACCAAGTAGACATTCCATTACGTTAGTGTTTTACGCATTTTTTCCAAAATAATAATTAAAGGCAGTAAATATTTAAAGGGGTCATATAATGGTATATGCACTTTTACAAGTTGATAATACTGAAATGTGTGTTGGCAGTGCCTGTACACAACCATCATAAAATGATAAAAGTCCATCCAGTGTTTTTTTTTTAAATCTTCTTATATGTTTCCCCCGTCTCAAATCAAGCCGTTCGACCGTGTGACATCACGCGGTCGGACGCCCGTCCCACGATTGTTGATTGACAGCAGCGTTTCAACACAGACCCGCCCTCGCTTGTGAGTGAGCTGTCAATCATAGTATACGCTTGAGCACTGTCTATGAGCAGAATGGAGTCTAAGCGATTGTGGTGTTCTGTTCTTCGGTGTAATAATGAACACAGACGCAGTGGCTGAGTTTGTTTTCGAAGGGAATATTCCCCACGATCAACGTCAATGCTGTCATGTTTGCGCGAATCATTTCACACACCAGACTGCTTTACAAAGGAGGGTCAGTAACGTTATAAAGCTGGTTTTGCTAAGAAGCTGCTGCTGAAAAAAGGATCGGTACCAACTATTCGTGTTCCTGCTGCACCTCCAGAAGAAGAAGTGAGTGTAACATTTTATTAATCTTTATATTAATCTTTATATTAATCTTTGCAAAACGCTTGCTGCACGCTTCACGATGAATGAGGCTGTTTACACTCAGGGTACATTACGGCATGTTTTCTATGTACGACGTTCTCAATATAATTCATAATCCCACATTTATAATTGATTTGAGAATGCACAAAAATATGCCATCAAAGTACAGCGAGAGTGATTCGAGAGCAGCTGGCTGGTTGGTAACCATTTCCAAGATATTAACTCTTAATCACAACATTGCACAAATCATAAGGTGCAACCTAGCATGTTTGGTATCCTTTTACTCGACAAGGATTCAGGAATCTAAGGAGATGACTCCCGTGAAAATAAGTCAAACAAATCCTAAGTTATGAACATGTGAACATTTGATTTTACCACTAGGCGGCGCTGGCTCGAAAACTTCTCAGGCTCCTTCAGAGCATCGTGCCAATGATCCATATCAAGTTTTGCAACACACTAATGCATTCATAAAATAAAGCATTTTACTTCAGAATTTAAAATGGGCGACGCCAAAAATGGCCGATATCATTAGACTCGGCATGCCTCCCCAAATCTAACGAGACCATTTTAGGATTTTTTTGGTGAACAGTTTAGAAGTTATGAGAAGTTATATCATTTTTCATATCAGTAGGTGGCGCTGCACCAATATATACAATATACACCTAGGACAGGGTTCACCAATCTCTGTCCTGGAGGGCCGCTGTCCTGCAGAGTTTAACTCCAACCCCAATTAAACACACCTGAACCAGCTAATCAAGGTCTCACTAGGCATACTAGAAACTTTCAAACAGGAGTGTTGGAGCTAAACTCTGCAGGACAGCGGCCCTCCAGGACTGAGATTGGTGAACCCTGACCCAGGATGTATATGTATATCCTTCCAGTGCACTGAATCTTTCGCTCCCCTAAAAAGTCCCACAATGCACCGTGAAAAACAGGGAGCATCAATGCTCATTATGTTCTCCTAACGACAGTTCTGAAGCGCAAATCTTAAATCACATGAGCCAAACTCATTACACATAATGACACGCAATAGATGTTTTTTTTTATGTTTTTTTTATACAAACCATTACTTAATAATATTTCAACATAAACATTCAACGTTAGACAGGTAAGGAACATAATCTATCTATCATTTATTATTTATTTAACAGGCAAAGTAAAGTATTTATCAATGTACATTAAATAAACTAATTATGTCAGATAAACATCATTGTAATACCAGTAGTGATGTTGTACAATGAGGACGTTGTCTTGTCGCCAGAAATAAGGTGGGTTTCAACACTGGGCACGTTTGCTTTTGTCAGATTCCAAGCGCAGTTTCTTCCCAAAACGTTGGTGTGGTTTCACACTCAACTTGATTCTGTTGAACCATGGTATTATTTGTGCTCATCTTACATCAGCACACATGCATGATAGAAAACAGAACACAGGTCAATACATTCTTTATAAATTCAAGTAGCCTATACTTGGCTTGTAGTTGTTAACTCTTTTCATTGAGTAGCCTATTAAATATACTTTTTTTACATAGTTTTTCATATACAGTCTTTTGAAACTTACATTGTTTGAAAATATTGATTAGAATATTGATATAAAACAGATGTTTCTAAATCTGCGTATCTGAATTTTTGTGTAGGCTTGTCCACTGGTAGTTTACATAGGAATTTACTTTAATTCTACTTTACTCTTTCCCCACCATTGACTGAATTTTCCAGCTATCCATGTTTTCACTGCTATACGGTAGGGGGCGTTATGACACATCTTCTGAAAGAGTACTGAATCTCCTGATCAAAACACAGGAGAAGAAGAAGAAGCAGAATTAAGTGACGGAAGATTGCATGCAATAATGTGATCATACGCAATAACATACGCAATAATGTGATCATAAAACATTAAACAGCGTGTAAATCAAAACTGTTTAATGTTACCAAATGAAAGGAAACGTAACCAATGAAGAGAAAATGACTGAAGCTTTGGGGGTGTTGGACTTGATCTACTCCATCTGTGTTTTGATCATCGTTTTGAATCTGATCGAGGCGTAGTCTGACAAATATGTGATTTTCTCAACTTTTTTGTTTAAAATGTTGCCTTTCCTTATTAAACTTACTGATATTCAAGTTTTGATAAAAAGGATGCATGAAGCTAATAAAATTAATGTTTTTAAAATTAGTTAAATTAGATATTTTTCAAGTATAAAAAATAATATCTACATTTGAACATAGTAGTATACTTCAAGTGCAAAAATAATATGTAAATAGTAAACTATAAGTATAATTTCATGTTCACTTAAAGAAAACTCACAAGTATACTTTCAGTATAAACTACTAAACTAGTAGTTTACTGAGACTACACTTCAGTGTGTACTTTCATAAACAAAAAAAATTAAAAATACTACTTGTATTAAAATAGTAAACTACTAGGTTACTTATAAGTTAACTTGTGGTACAGATGCATTGCAAATGAGAAACCAGTTGTGTACTTTAATTTTACTACTGTTACACTTATTGTACACTTAAACGTATACTTTTATATACTAAGAGTGGGCCAATTTAGTCCCAAGCAGTATTGAAATAGTACACTTACAAGTTTACTACAAGTAGGCATTGATATTAGTATACTTACTACATAAAGTACACTTAAAGGCGTCATATAATGCCATTTTTGTACAAGCTAATATGATTCTTTAGGGTCTAAATTAAAAGTTTGTAATATACTTTAATTAAAAATTATCATTAGTATTGTAAGAAAACACTAATTTTACCTGGTCAAAAACAGCTCTGTTTTCAGCACGCCGTTTAAGTGCATGTGTCTTTAAATGATAATGAGCTTTGCTCACCCCGCCCCTCTGTTCTGTGGCCGTTTTGACACAACACCCATGGAGTGTTGCCTTGACAACAGTTGAGGGTATATTTTGAAGAATGGCAGAGGGAGTCTCTGAGGACACTGTGCAACCGTATCAATTTGAACCGGAGTCGGAAAACAGGACATTTCTGAATGGTTGGTTGGTTAACGTAATGTCACTTTGATCTATCTTTGTGTGCACTGGCAGCGTAGAGTATTGAGATACGAATGCTATGTGTTTACTGATGTATACGTTAGTTCATTGACAGATTGATGTTACAGCTAATGGTCATGAAAAACTTTTTTAGGTAAATGTAGGCTTGTCCGTGATGCGTAACGTTATCTATACAGTGTACTATACAGGTACAACTGTCAGGGCTGAAGCACTAAAACTTTACTGATCTGTTTAAAAAATAACCAGTCTGTGAGACTATGACAGTCATTAGGCACATAAACAACACATACTCAGACAGGAGCTAATACCTTTTTCAATGTTCTCGTTTATAAAGCAGTCTGGTGTGCGAAATGATTCTCGCAAACATGAAATCATTGATGTTGATCGTGGGGAATATTCCCTTCGAAAACAAAACTCAGCCACTGCGTCTTCAGAGGTTCGGATTTAGGAACATTATTATGACTGCTGTGTTCGTTATTACACCAAAGAACAGAACACCACAATCGCTTAGACGCCATTCTGCTCCAGCGTATCAACAATGGCGGACTATGATGACAGCTCGCTCAGGGTGGGTCTGTGTTGAAACGCTGCTGTCAATCAACAATCGTGGGAGGGGCGCCCGATCTTGTGACGTCACAAAATCGAACAGCTTGATTTGAGACAGGGGAAAACATATAAGGAGAATTAAAAAAAAAAAAAAAAAACACTAGATGGATTTTTATCATTTTATGATGGTTGTGTACAGGCACTGCCAACATACATTACAGTACAACCAACTTGTAAAAGTGCATATACCATTATATGACCCCTTAAAAAATATACTTGAACATTAATTAAGAATACTTCATAAAATTAACTTGAAGTCTACTTCTTTTTTGTTAGACTTGACTTGACTCGAAACATAAAGCACATACGATGACAATCTGGTATAGGACTGCAAAAACAATGAGAATAAATAGGAAGGCAAGTAACAAGGGAGGACAGGTGGGGCAAATAAACCCATAATCAGGTAACAACATGGGTAGGGTTACACAATAGACAGGAGAGCACATGGCACAAGGAAACATACATGACAAGCATGTGCTCACACTAAACATGACAAACCACAAGCACATGGCTAGTGAAAAACAAACAAGCCATGTGCTCACACAAAACGAGAGATTAACACGAGGCTAACGAGAACACTCATAAGCCGCATGTTCACGTAGCACATGACAAGAAAGCAAGCAGCCGATGAAAAACACAAGCTGTGTGTAACAGAGCACAAGGCAAAACATAACATGAAAGCATGTGGCCGATGTAAACATTAACCGTGTGCTACACAAAGCACAACAACAAGCGGACAGAAGAATGTACGGCCTGAACAAACCCAAAATCACACGCTGACACAACAAGATCCTCATGAATTCCGACACAAAACAGAAGCCAAAATAGACCGAAGTGTCAGAATCTGAGCACCACGTCTCTCACTCAAGACAACTCACACACAAAGACAAGACAATTCTTAATTTTCAAATTAAGCAAGCAAAATCACAATAATAATAAGAATACTAATAGCCTAATAATGCCACTTACATTTGATCAAAAATCAAGAAAATGAAATTAAACTGGATATTGTGTATCAGATGCATGTAAAGGGTGATTTCTGCATATAAAGTGCACACCAAATGAAAGCATGAACTCATGTTATAGATACGCTGTGCCAGGAGATTGTGTTGCAGGCAACGACCACAGGACTACACAACAATAGTCGCTTTTCCACCATCGGCCAAACTGTTCTCGGTGCTTAATTGCTCCATTCCGTGCCAATCCGGCCAAGCCGGTATGGATACAGTTTCATTTTCAATGTGGGACTGATACCAGCACTGTTTGGAATATATTCAAATGTGTCAGTCATTGCCTTTATAACACATGAGTTTACAGACGTTTGGGAAACAAATTAAGTCACTGCGTCACAGAGGATGATTAGATATTTCTGTTAGTAACTTGTTTACTACGCTCAAATAGCGCACTTAACCAGCTACAAAGAGCCAGACAACAGACAAGTGACCAATCCTGAGTGGCGATGTCACAACATGCATGGTTAGCTAATGGTGCTGAGACTTCCGAGCTGAGAATGGTTATTAATCGTGCCGAACCAAACTCGAGTGGAAATATAACATTAACCATTCCTTACCACTCTTAGATCCGTTTGGCCTGGCAGTGGAAAAGCAGCTAATTTTTCCCAACCCTGTTCCCAGAGGAATGCCAGAACTGCACATTTAGTGTGTTTGCCTATTCAGACACACCTGATTCAAGTCAGCTTATTAGTAGATACTCCAAGACCCGAAGTGAATGGGGCAATTAAGAAAGAAGTCCAGGTGTACTGTTGTTGTGTCTCCAGAAACTAGGTTGGGAAACACTGCAATAAAGTTTAAAGCTGATGTTAAATCTGATCTGATATTTCTTTCAGATCGATTTAATTCCAAGATGTCCGACACAATAAATCTAGAGCTAATTGGTGGACAAGGAGGTGGTGCATTCTCATTTACTGGTCAAAACAATGGTGCCAGTTTAGAGAAGATCGGAGTCTGGGTGGGAGGATGGCAGGTGAAGGCTGTCCGGGTCTGGCTTTCAGACGGGAGAGTTGAAACTTTTGGAGAAGGTTCTGGACCGTATCAAGAGTACAAGTTCACACCTGGTGAGTGTTTCACCTCACTTTCCCTGTGGGGGAACGGAGCAGGAACACGTCTTGGAGCCATCAAATTCAAGACCAGTCTGGGGAGAGAATTTTTTGCAAAGATGACAAGCTGGAGTTTAAAAACAGAATATCCCATGGATGTCGGCTCTGGATATTGTTTGGGAGTTGTAGGAAGAGGTGGTGCCGACATTGACTGCATGGGATTCATGTTTCTCAAAGCAGTTGAATCAACAGTTCTCACCGATGTCCACTATCCCACTCTCCACCAACTGATACCAAAGGTGACAGTAGAAGAAATCAAATCTCTCACTTTCAGGAACAACTCCTCCGCCACACAAAAACAAAAAGTTGAAAGCTCAAAGAAAATAACTAACAAATCGTCATGGTCTGTGAGTGCAAGTTTATCTGCAACATTTAGTATGGAAGTGAAGGCAGGGGTTCCAGGGGTTGCTGAAGTTACTACAGGATACAGTGTCACCATTGGAATTGAAAGCACTTATGGTCAGGAGAACACAGATGAGAGAACCGAAACTCTGTCTACAGATGTAGATGTGCCACCAGGGAAGAAGCTGGATGTTTCAGTCACTATTGGCAGAGCCACTTTTGACCTGCCTTACACTGGCACAGTGAAGATGACCTGCAAGAACGGCAGTGTGTTTGAGTATGCAACCAAGGGCACATACAAAGGCGTCACTTACACTGATATCAAAGTGGATACCAAGGAATCTCCTCTGTAATGTCAAGACAGATTGCACATGTAATGCACAAGTTCTTTGATTACTTCTAATGGTGTCAATCATGTATCAGTTGCTTTACATTCAGGACTCATTGTATTTTTTGGGCTGGTGTTTGGGTGTTCAGGGGAAATATATATATATATATATATATATATTCAATATTTGTTGTTTTCAAATAACCTTACATAATACCAAAACACAAATATTCATATAGCTTTATACTTTGTGTAATCAATTTAAAATAATCTCCAGATACTGATTCTGTTATAATGTGTTTAAAATGACATTTAATAAAACAAATTACAATTTATTAAATAAACCCTGTGTTGCAAGCATTGTTCCCTCTTTTTATTTTCTTATTTTCATTACTTTTCTCTATTGGGTGAACATTTCGGCCACATGAGCAATGGTCTTTATACCAGACCTGAAAAGGGACACAATGTGGTTTTAATCATATAGTTGTAACTTGTAACGTTAATGTGGTATTTATATTTGATTTGACCCTTAAAGTAACTTAAACTTTTAAAAACAAGCAATTAAGGCTCTCCAGTTGTTTACAGTCCTGTATTTGTTTTTGTTTTATTATTAAATCCCATGCAGAACAGTTAAACTCTTCATACTATTCAACACTTCTTTTATATTTAACTGTAATTTTCATGTATGTTCAGGGGAACTATACATTCAACATGTTTTTATTACATATACATTGCATGTTGTGTTCACACTCGGCATGTTTGGTTGGATTAAAACAAACCCTAGTGCGATTGCTCTTTTAGTGTGGTTCATTTGAATAAGTGTGAACGCTGCCATCTGAACCCTGGTGTCAACCAAATAAGCGGACCGAGAATGCTGAAAAGATGAGTCTTGGTCCACTTCCAAACAAACTCTAGTGCATTTCAACTGAAATATGAACTCAAATGGACCAAAGGCATATAAACCAACCAAAGAATGGGACATGATGTCACATGATGTGACCCTTAGAAGAACAGAATTCTCTAGCATACCTGTTTTTTTCTCGTCATAGTCACGATGTTGCCCATCACAGTTTAGTACAGGCATATCTTGTGTGATGATGTTATATATATATATAACCTAATCTATAATCTAGATAGATAGATGGAAAACACAACAATGGTAACAATTACATTTTATTTTAAATAAATTATCAAGTTCTCTGAGTTATTTTTTAGTTACTAGAACTCTTGGGGTTTGTTTCTGACTGTCTGACTGTCTTAATTCACTGCTCAGCTCTTCAAACGATAGAGGGGGCTGTTTGGGCCAACTATCTGGTGGCAGCTTGACGAATGCCGGTCCCTGGCTCCACCGGCTCCCTGTAGCAAGGTCACGAATAGGCATGTCTCACGTGATTTCATCCGCTGGATTGTCTGTGGATCTGACATAGCACCAGGTGGCCGAAGCAGTTATCTCTTGGATCTCTTTGCCACCCATGTTCATACGAAAACACCTTGTAACGACATGAGCTGTAAGTCAGCCATGTGAGCACGATGGTGGAGTCTGACCAGAGCGTTGTGGAGTGAATAGGAATTGTAAGCTCTGTAGTCAGGAGCTGGGAGAGTTGCGCTCCAGTAATAGCGGCACACAGCTCTGATCGGGGTATAGATGGTTGCTTTGCGGGGCACGACGCGGGATTTGGCAGCGATTAAGAGGACTTCTACTAGGCTTTCTTTGTCTTCTGTACGCTGATAGGTCCACTGAACCGTTTGTCTAGTCCGATGCGTCACAGAAAATGTGGACGTCGTACCTAGGGGAGAGTGGGGTGAGTTGTGCCAGTTTTTACTCAAAGTGACTTTAAAGTGAGGCCATGGCAGTAATACCTTCAACTTAAGGATGTACATATATTTCAGGATGTGGTGCATCCCTGAGAACAATAACTTTGGATCTGAAATAAATTGTTTCAGAAATATAGCTCTTGGAAAAAAAGTGGTCTCATGGCACAACTTGCCCCTGGTGCGGGGGAAGTTGTGCCTTTGGGGGAATACATTGGGGGTAAATTGTGCCTGTGATTTCTGAAGTAAAACAGAACATTTTAATGTTATGAACCATAATGCTATATGAAAGCAAGATAAATTCGATACAAAATGACTAATTTAAGGTTCATTTAGATATTGTCACCCTGGAATACCATAGCATGCGTTTTTTCTACTATGGTCAATTGCATAGGGATTTTGTGTTGAACATAACTCTGGATCACAGTGTCATAGAGACAAGGGCGTGGGCTTATTTTACTCAGACAACCAATCAGTCTTTCAGGATCATTGTGAAGCTATCAAGCTACGCCCTAGCAACCATTTAGAGCACCATAGCAACACAATATATGATATTTGTGAATCATTTCAGGCAAAAAGGCTTTGGCAATAGATGCCTGTTGACATAGCGCTGTCTGTCAATTATGTAACATAATCAATAATCAAATCCACTCAACTCCTTCTCCCACTAGCACCAAGTAAGTAAGAGTTCCTCAGATAACTGTGGATCATCCCAGTCGCGCTTCTTATCCCATAAAAGCTGTACCAATATCTTCGGCGAGTGGTGTAGGGGATAATATAACCGAGGGGGGTCATATTGGCTGGCCAGTACATGGTAGATGTTGTGCATTGTCACAGTGGAGCAGTGGCTAGCTCTGTGCTTGTGAAGTAGGGTGTCGGACTGACAGTGCCAGTGTAATCTGAGCGTAGACTCGTGGACGTCTTGTTGGCCTTGACTAAGCCGGAGGTCGCAGGTATTGGACCTCAACTCAGAAGAAAGGTGAGTAATCACTGACGGGCAATTGTTGGCCCATTGTTGAAGCTCAAAGCCTCCGGTGGTTAAGAGAGAACATAGTTGATCAACTAGGTATCGGGCCTCTCGAAGCGAGTGAAGACTATATAGACAATTATCAGCCTAGAATGATCTCTCGATTACTTCTCTGACTGGGTCTCCAGACTGGCTGTGGTCTATGACGTGCCTCTGAAGGGCGTAAGTGGCACAGCAGGGACGTCAACGGTCGCCGTGCACAGAGCGCATGCGTCAGAAATACTACGTCATGATGATGCACTACTTAGTAGAGTTTGAAAAATGAGCTGTCATGTTTCTGTAAACGCGATGCGTGAGGAAACGGAAGCTTCCCAAACAAGAAGAGAACAAAAGGAGTTCCACATTTGGGTGTTTGCAGATGAGACGTTATACTGCAGATAATCAGTCAAGTAAGTATGTCTTGATGCTTTCTTTATTTAAAATTTTTCACCGTAACATGGCAGTTGTTATTGCGATTAAGAGTGCTTTTTAATCGCAGATAGTTATACGCAATATACGCGGGAGGTGAATTAATCATGTTTCTAATCATTTATCTATGATTGCATTCTAATAATGTCTTACATTGTAATGTGCTCGCGTGTGTGGGCGTCTTCGAGGAATTTGGCTGCTGAAATGTGCTGTTTTGTTGTTGTTGTTGTTGTTGTTTATTAAACCGACTTTTAAAATAATTTTAAACAAACTAAATGACTTAAAGTTAAATTTGCATGCTGAATGCTTATCCAATATTGTAACACTCGAAGACATTTACAGTATATACATTTAATATTAATCAATCTTATAACCACCATACATATTTAATATATCACCCACCTCTAGAAATAATGCTTGTAATGTATTTAATTTCGTTTTGCATTTGAAGGGAGGGTTGTTCAGTTAGTATTTGTTTTGGAATATGTAATATTGTTGTGCTTATCTGGATTTAAACATTCATTTTGCAGGATCAGTTCATATTTGTTATTGGATATACATTGCAAGCAGTGTGGAATCACAGACCTTTATTGATGAGGTGATGTTACAAGATTGATCATGAATTGTTGCCAAGACAGCACACTTTGATCAAGCTAAAACACTGCTATCAAGTCACTAACTATCCCTATAGCTTGTAAATGCTTTGAATCTTTTCCATTTGCAAGTAATAAATTCCCACCTGTGCAATTACATATGCCAGTATAATCATCATATATTTTACAGGTAACAAACCAAAGGAAGAAGGCTGCAGCATTGCTGTGTCAACCGTGGTAAATAGTAGGGGTGGTGAAAAAAATCGATTATTGATTAATCGCGAGTATGTTATGGACGAGTATGAATCGATTATTAAATTTTCAAAAATCGATTTTTTATAAAATAAAAATAAAAAAATTGGATGTTACGATTACGTAATCGTTCAAAGCCGCGATAAAATAAAAAATCCACTCTGCGTGCATTTAGAGCATGTTATGTTATGAGAGGCGAATCACAACTACTTCAGAAAACCCAGCACAGGGGCAGTGACGTATGTGTACGCTGAAATAAAAAGTATTTCACCTCAGAAAAACGGACGTTCCTGTCCTGTCGATACTGTACTCGTAGCGCACACTCTTCAATTGCACGCGCAAATGCGGAGGGGCGCGCCGTGTATCGCTTCACTGTTTAGTGCAAAGTGCAAAGGAAACTACGAGCATGCAACATTGTTACGTTGTAAATTAGTAAGTCATGAAATAAAAGTAAAATACCAATAAATCACGTTACTGGTACGTCGTGTGTTAGCTGAGAAGGATTTGCATGCAGGTATGATTTTCATTCTATTCACCAGGAGCAGTTTCCATGTTTCATTAACAGTTCTTGTTAGTATTGTGTATTCACCATGGTAACTGTCGTTTCAATATTAACGCCAAAATGCCACTTTATTTTCACTTTGTGTTATTTTTTATATTTGTAAAATACTGTGGTGGCTCATACCAACATTGTATTAACAAAAGCTAGTTTGGGACTGCTATTTAATATCTTTAGCTGAACACCTTGTCTTTCTAGAAGAAAATTGTCCAATTTCTACAGTATTTTGGTTCTGATCTACTTCCTAAAGGAAATAAGCCTTTCATTTATTTGTTATTGTTTAGTTCAACTTGATGAGTCACAACACAATGTGATGTATTCATTTCTGTGTTCTACAGAACATAAGCTACATACAAATAATTCTGAAGTTATAACTACACGACACAGAAAGTGCTTTGAGTTGTTACTCAATAAAAGAGTTAAGTAATTCAGCAGCTGACTTTTTTTAATACTGCAATCACTTTGTAGTGTATTTTCGTTTACTGTTGTGAACTGGAAAATCAATAATCGCTAATCGAGAATCGTTAATAATCGAAAATCGACTGTAATCGAATCGGGACTTCAATAATCGTAATCGAATCGAATCGGGAAATCAGACAGATTAACCACCCCTAGTAAATAGCCTACAGGAACATCCTTCATGAAGATAGCTATGTGCGGCAAGCTTAAAATTCAAGATTACCTTTCTCAATTTGCATGGGTCTTGGGTTTGCATGGGTCATTTATCTATATTTGTGTAATTGATAATGTTATGTTTAATTCCCTGTAAAGTAGCAATAAAAATGTTCTCTATTTTAACCACTTTAAAGCAGCATTATGCAACTTTGCCGATTTCTTCGCTGTTTTCTCGCGGGTTTCTCTATAGAGCTCCCCCTACAGCTTCGGAATAGATATTTGACAACACTGTCGTCAAAACTCGTTGGCTACTCGCCCCCCTCCCATCTTCTCCCGCTGGTCATGTGCATTTGTTTTCAAAGAAGCCAGCGAACGCACTGACCCATCTCCACTGAGGTATGTATGATACACAGAAGGCTAGCATATAAATGTTTAGATAGTGTATGTGTGCAGTGCCGTAAAGCAGTTTGTTACATCGCGAGACCTGATATAACGCGATACTTCCTGACGCTGAGGCCCGCCGGCCCAAAGTTGCAAGGGTGGTTTTTCAGCTCACAGGCACTCGGGGGGTGCGAGACGACCACCATTCAACCCGAAAACAGTCATATAACCATTCCAATGACTCCGGAGCTGTTCGGTTAAGGTAAAAAAGTTACTTAGTTCACCTTTAAGCCCAGTGTCAGTGAAGATGGCGTGGTCAATGGAATCCTGGTGTTTGTGGGAAATAAAAGTAACCTTGCCCAGCACTACGATGTGACCCTGATGACTGAGGTAATTCATCACATCACACATTCATCAACAGTTAGCAGTCAAAAGTTTACGTATGCTTTGCAGAATAAAGTGCTTCATCAGGGTAGTACTAAATAAAAAGAGAACATATACATTTTTGTGATCCCTCTTATTGCTAAAATTATTAACATTTTGCAGATACTGCAAGGTGTATATAAACTTTAAAGCGCAACTGTACATCTATCACTTTCATTCATTTGAGCCAAATATAATAATGGATTGGATCTGTTTTATAAACAAATGTTTTTTTTTTGTTTTTTTTTTTTTTTTTTCTCAAGGTATTTTCTGACTTTCCTGCCTCTTTGGAACATTTCCATTCACATTTACTCTGGAGAGCACCTGGGACATTGACATAAACAGCACTTTCCAACAACTTCAGAAAATTTGGGGACACATGATTTTGGTTTTCTTGTTTTTGTGCCTTTGGATTTCTTCAGTTTTTGTTTTGTTTTTAGACAAACTTATATTCACTGTAATGCTGGAGTAAGCATTTTGTCCTGTTTAATGTTGGTGCTATGCAAAGGTTTAAGAGATAAAATTAACAAGGTTCGGTAACACTTTAATTAGGTCTCATTTGTTAGTTTATGTATTAGCCAACATGTATTTTTTTTCCTACTATGGAAGTCAATGGGACCAGTTTGGTTACTGACATTCTTCGAAAATATATTTGTGTTCAGCAGAAGAAATAAATTCATACAAGTTTGAAACAACTTGAGAGTGAGCATGACATAATTTTCATTTTAAAGTGAACTATCCCTTTAAAGTGTTGTAACTGTTTGTTAATGTATAGTGTTTCTTGGGTTTTTCTTGTGCATCAACAGAAAGGTTTTTATGTATTTATTTTAGAGATTGTTTTGTCAGTAAATGCAGAGGATTTTAAATTGAATTTGTGTTGATTGTAATTAGGTTATTAAGATATTTTTTTTTTCAAATTTGAAATAAATTGCAACTTTATTATTATTTTTTTTAATTACAAATGTATTTAATTATATAATAGTGTACATGTATATTACATTAAAGTATATTTTAGATCACATTAATTGCTTGTCAGTTCATTAAACAGTACACTTTATCTATATATTTTAAATACACTACATGCAATTATAAAAGTACTTATTACATTTGTATTAAAGTCCCATTTAAGTTGTTTAAAAAAGCATTCAAAAGTTCAACTAATTGCATTTAATATGAAGTTAATTTGTGATACATTTGAAACTAAATACAAATAAAATGCACTTAAGCAGTGAAACCATTACATTTAATTCACACTTAAGTGTATTGTTAACTGACATTAAAGTACATTTTAGTTCACATTAATTGCTTGTCAGTGCATTGAGCAGTGCACTTTACATCAATTTTAAAGACACTAGAAGCAATTATGAAAGTAAATATAAAGTTGTATTAGAGTCCCACTTAAGTTGTCCCAAAAAAATCACTCTTAATGACAACTTATTGCATTTTATTTCAACTTAATATGTGAAATATTTGAAATCAATTACACTTAATGTGCATTCAGTTCACCCGAAAACATTGCATTTAAGTCACACTTAAGTGTATACATTTAAAGTATATTATTTGTATAATAAGTACACTTTATAAAAGGACACTAAAGGTCAGTGAGAGACTGATTTTGCTTCATCACACAGTTGAGTAAAAATCAATGTCACTCAAGTCTTCTTCATTGTGATTTGTTCTGGTGATTGGTTTGTAATGATCTGAGCTAATCATATGACTGTTAGTTCTACTGTGTTATGCACTTTTTGGTTAAGTATATATGACCTTTGACCTAAGCAACCTTAGTCTGTATTTCTCTGTACATTTAATGTTGAAAATACCCATTAGCCTACATAAAATATTTCTGTCACAAGACTCCCATAAAATATAGTGATAGACTTTGCCTTTTCTGCTAAGCTTATCAAAACGTCTCTTTCTGTAGCATTTCATTAAAAGACCTGAGAGTAGAGAACTGAACTCAATGGAGTGGTTTAAGATTTCCTAACTACAGATTAGACGAGATTTTGTAAAATAGAAGTTAAGTATCAATTTAAGTTAATTTGTTTCTGTACTATGAATTTGTGAAGAATCCTAAATGAACTTGTCAGATCTTAACTTAAGACTAAAGATTTAGAGTCAGTACTAAAGAACTCTACTAAAGAAGAGTTAGAGTTAGTGATTCATAGTTTGGCGAGGCTGAGCTCTGTTGATAGTTAGAAAAACTATTCTACTTTATTCTACTTTTACATAGGTTTGCATTCATATTTGCATTCAGACCTTACTTTTTATCAGAATGTTTTTATTACAAGCTGCATTCCGCATGGTTTTAATATGACACTCTACTTTGTGAGGTGGAGCAGATTTCACTGGAAATCATTGATCAATCACTCAGGGTGTGTTTTAAGGACTGCCTGTCCCCTTCAGAGCTGTATTTAAGCAGCAGACTGACCAAACACATCACACTTCTCCAGCTTTGACCAGGTGAGCTGCTCTTGAGAAGAATTTCAGACTGCAGTCATCCATGTAAGTATACTTTCACTCAAGGGCACTTGACTTAAGATGTAGCTAACAGTTTCTAATACTTTGCATGAGATTATCGAGCCTAATTTTCTCCCACTGCGTATCTATAGCACGAGTTCATGTTTTCAATATTTACCCATTGACTTTAATTGGTTGTCTAGCAACCGCATTCCAACAGGTTATTTTAAATTAAAAGTCAAAATATGTTTAAGTTAGGTTTAAAATGTTATGGGTAGGTTTAGGGAAAGGTTTTGGGGTTATATTTACAAAAATAATTATCAATCTGGATCTGGGCATTTCCCCTGATGAGGCAAGAGGACAACTGGATGAGAAAAAATCCATATTATAAAAATAAATCAAAGCAAATATTACCAAATGTGACATTCAAAAGTGTATAAATCACTAGTTTTTCTAAAGTAACACTGTCCAACAGTGGCATCCGCAGGTAAAGTTACAGCGGGAGTCCACTGTTTTCCTCTTGGCCACGACTTATGTTGAGGAGCTGCGGGAACATTTAACCGGCGCTGCACAGACCGATCGGTGAATGGCATCAAAGTACCGCGAGAGCAACTCAAAAGCATAAGGAGCCGTCTACTCTCTATTTACTCCTGCGGTACTTTGATGTGATTCACCGATCGCTCTGTGCAGCGCCGGTTCAAGTCCAACAAGCCTAGTATCAGGGTGCTGGAGGGCTGGACATGATGCTACGTAAACGCTTTTTGACTTTCTCAGTTTGTGTAAATCTATAGGGTTCAGAGTATTTATTTTTCCCCACATTACTTTCACACCTCTAGTACAATTATGTGGTTTTGTTTTATTAATACAGTGTATACGTTTTTCTTGATATACTCCGATAGAATGGAAGTGAAATGTGACAACATGCCCTATAGGTGGAGTTCATTGTAACATGACCATTTGACAGCTTATAATGGTATCTGATCTAATCAAAATATATATATATATAGTAGACCTGCTGTAGGAGACTCCAAAACAACATTAGGAAACTTTAAAATAGCAGAATAGGGGCACTTTAAAGAAACATATCAACTGTTAAATAACATATTGGAGATTAAAATAATATCAGATTTGTCTAATTTAAAATCAATACCAAAAATAGAGTTAACATTGTTAACAAATTAACATGAGAAAGAAATGTACTTTTTCTATGGTTAAATGCATGTTCTTTGATATCTCCCAAAGATTTCTGAAATTTGGTGCAATTTCAGCTCGTTTTAAGCCGCAACATAAAAGAGGGATCATACACCAACGCTTAATGAATACAAGATGTTGTTTTTTTCTTTATCAAATACAACAATAACCACAAAAACAAACATAAGTATTGGGGTAAACAAAGAAAAAAGTTTCCCTTTTTAACATAAAAAACATAATTTTTATAAAAGCATCACAAGCTTTATATATCTCATCCCTAGCATTAAAGGAGAACTCCGGTCAATTTTAACATTGAGCTCATTTTTTTGTATTTGGAGTGCTGTCAATACAGAGAACAACGACAAAAATCGGTGTTAGTTATTCTATTTTTAAAATTTGCACCCTGTTGACTTCAATGGGGCAAGTTTTAAACCTGCTTTTAGCCTCTTAACATCCTTGATGTGTCATTACAAGTGCACAGCTAATGTGAGTGATTCCTTCAGAGTGATCACGAGTGGATCTGACTGCAGTAGATGTGAAAGATTTGTATAAAAATGATGTTATTTAAGCCAGCGCAAATACCTGTGTTTACATCCTGTTTTCGGTTGAAGCCCAAAGTAGTCGATTGCCGAGTTCACGCGCATAGGTTTAGTTACCTATGATCACGCGCGTGAACTCGGCAATCGACTACTTTGGGCTTCAACCGAAAACAGGATGTAAACACAGGTATGTGCGCTGGCTTAAATAACATCATTTTTATACAAATCTTTCACATCTACTGCAGTCAGATCCACTCGTGATCACTCAGAAGGAATCACTCACATTAGCTGTGCACTTGTAATGACACATCAAGGATGTTAAGAGGCTAAAAGCAGGTTTAAAACTTGCCCCATTGAAGTCAACAGGGTGCAAATTTTAAAAATAGAATAACTCGGTGTAGGCAACACCGATTTTTGTCGTTGTTCTCTGTATTGACAGCACTCCAAATGTACAAAAAAATGAGCTCAATGTTAAAACTGACCGGAGTTCTCCTTTAAGCCAATCGTCATGTCAAACGAACCACAGGCTCTTCAACACAATGGTAACCACAAAAACTCACACATAGCAGAAAAGTTTTTAAATTCCAAAATAATAGAACATTAAACGCTAAGAGATCTCCCCTATATTAATATTGAGCAAAACAAATGAAATAACACTTACTTTTAACATTTGCTCCAGTCTGAGGCAAAGCATGCTGGGAACTCATTCAGTGAATGTATGTGTATATGTGTGTGTGTGAACATACATTCACATTTATATGGGAACATGTATGCAATATATGTAAAGGATGAAACCTTTTGTGAATATTACATGTTATGCTATTTTTGTCTTCATTTATAAATATATGTATTAATATATAGCCAGCATGGTCAATGCATATATTACATTATATTGAAAAATATAAGCACTAATTTCCCATATATGGAAATGTATTATGTAATTTATTGCATTATATTTTGCAGTGTAATTCCATATAGTTTTGTTCCGTAAGGGAAGACACAGCCGACAAGAGGCAACAACAGCTTTTGTATTGGTGTGTCTCGGGCTTTAGAGAAAACATGTTAATATCTTCCACCAGAGGAAAAATAAATTAACAAAGCTTTGGAGAAACAAGGTTGGGAGTGTACAATTATTAAATTAAATTTACTTTCATAATATGCTCTAAGTTTCTTTCTTAAACCAAAGTTTAAAAGCAGAGAAATAAGAATACTAATAGCCTAATAATTCCACTTACTACTGATAAAAAAAAAGAAAAAAAAAATGAAATTGAACTGGATATTGTGTATCAGATGCATGTAAAAGTTGATTTCTGCCTGAAGAGCACGCCAAATGAAAGCATGAACTCGTGTTATAGATACGCTGTACCACAGGAATACACAACAATAGCTACTTTTCCACCATCGGCCAAACTGTTCTCGGTGCTTAATTGCTCCTTTCCGTGCCAATCCGGCCCAGCCGGTATGGATATGGTTTCATTTTCCATGTGGGACTGATACCAGCACTCTTTGCAATGTGTTCTAATGTGTCAGTCATTGCCTTTATAACACATGAGTTTACAGACGTATGAGATACAAATATAGTCACTGCGTTACGAAGGATGATTGGATATTTCTGTTAGTAACTTGTTTACTACGCTCAAATAGCGCACTTGACCAGCTACAGAGAGCCAGACAACAGACAAGTGACCAATCCTGAGAGGCGAAGTCACAACATGCATGGTTAGCCACTGGTGCTGAGACTTCCGAGCCGAGAATGGTTATTAATCGTGCCGAACCAAACTCGAGTGGAAATATAACATTAACCATTCCTTACCACTCTTAGATCTTTAAAGTCCCTGTAAAGTCAAAATTAAGTATGTGTTCTGAGTTTGTCACACCACAGAATAATGTGTTATTAGCCACCCATCCAAATTTGAATGATAAAAAAAGCAGCCAAGTAAATAAAATAAGCGATCAAAATCTTGAAAAAATTAGCAGTCGTCTCTGCTCTCAAACGCTGGGGGCATGCCCGCTGGCTGCGCTGAAACCACGCCCACTCGCGGGCAGCGGACACGCACTGCCGATGGTGGCACCAGTTGTCGGCGCGACGGGAGGATGAAGGCCGAGGCGGGAGATAGTCGGCTCGGCCACATTCACCAGTAACAGTGGATTATCAGTGAATCCCAGTTGTCTCCGACGAAAGTTTATAAAACTATCCTGTGTAAAATGATCACTACAGAGGCGGGTGTTGGTGGTGATCCTCAGCTCTCCATCAAGGTGGCTCTTCACAAAATTAATCCACCTCTTGTTGATATGATCGTTGTTTGGAAATTTAAGTAAGGACACCGATCTGTTTTGTAAGTGATCGCATCCAGGTAATACGCATTTCCGTGACGAAGGCATAGCTAGCTAGCAAACTGTTGGCTGTAGTAAATAATACTGACAGTAACTCGCGATTGAGCGGGAAGGGGGCAGCCTCAGGGGCTCCAGTGCGTCATCAAGTAGGGGCGTGTCCAGGAGCTCAGGGGCTCCAGTGCGTCATCAAGTAGGGGCGTGTCCAGGAGCTCAGGGGCTCCAGTGCGTCATCAAGTAGGGGCGTGTCCAGGAGCTCAGGGGCTCCAGTGCGTCATCAAGTAGGGGCGTGTCCAGGAGCTCAGGGGCTCCAGTGCGTCATCAAGTAGGGGCGTGTCCAGGAGCTCAGGGGCTCCAGTGCGTCATCAAGTAGGGGCGTGTCCAGGAGCTCAGGGGCTCCAGTGCGTCATCGAGCCCCCGTTTTAGCCCCGCCCAAAAAATCCAGAACACAGCAATGGTGAAAAACTGTTTAACGGTCTAACTCCACAATTCAGTACTTCACAGTTCACAGTCTGTGTAATATGTTTTAGCAATACATTTCTAACATTTATAATGTGTTTAGAATTTTTTTTTTAGAATTGCCTTTACAGGGACTTTAAAAGACTATTAATGTTTCCCAACCCTGTTCCCAGATGAATGCTAGAACTGCACATTTAGCATGTTTGCCTATTCAGACACACCCGATTCAAGTCAGCTTATTAGTAGATACTCCAAGACCCGAAATGAATGGGTCAATTAAGAAAGTCCAGTGTGTACTGTTGTTGTGTCTATAGAATCTAGGTTGGGAAACACTGTTTTAAAGTTTAAAGCTGATGTTAATTCTGATCTGATATTTCTTTCAGATCGATTTAATTCCAAGATGTCCGACACAATGAATCTAGAGCTAATTGGTGGAAAAGGAGGTAATGCATTCTCATTTACTGGTCAAAACAATGGTGCCAGTTTAGAGAAGATCGGAGTCTGGGTGGGAGAATGGCAGGTGAAGGCTGTCAGAGTCTGGCTTTCAGATGGGAGAGTTGAAACTTTTGGAGAAGGTTCTGGACCGTATCAAGAGTACAAGTTCACACCTGGTGAGTGTTTCACCTCACTGTCCCTGTGGGGGAATGGAGCAGGAACACGTCTTGGAGCCATCAAATTCAAGACCAGTCTGGGGAGAGAATTCTTTGCAAAAATGACAAGCTGGGGTTTAAAAACAGAACATCCCATGGATGTCGGGTCTGGATATTGTTTGGGAGTTGTAGGAAGAGGTGGTTCTGACATTGACTGCATGGGATTCATGTTTCTCAAAGCAGTTGAATCAACAGTTCTCACCGATGTCCAGTATCCCACTCTCCACCAACTGATACCACAGGTGACAATAGAAGAAATCAAATCCGCCAATTTCAGGAACGACTCATCCACCACGGACAAACAAAAAGTTGAAAGCTCAAAGAAAATAACTAACAAATCTTCATGGTCTGTGAGTGCAAGTTTATCTGCAACATTTAGTATGGAAGTGAACGCTGGGATTCCAGTGGTTGCTGAAGGTACTGCAGGATACAGTGTCACCATTGGAATTGAAAGCACTTATGGTCAGGAGTACACAGATGAGAGAACCGTAACTCTGTCTACAGATGTAGATGTGCCACCAGGGAAGAAGCTGGATGTTTCAGTCACTATTGGCAGAGCCACTTTTGACCTGCCTTACACTGGCACAGTGAAGATGACCTGCAAGAACGGCAGTGTGTATTCGTATAGAACCAAGGGCACATACAAAGGCATCAATTACACTGATATCAAAGTGGAGACCAAGGAATCTCCTCTGTAATGTCAAGACAGATTTCACATGTAATACACAAGTTCTTTGATTACTTCTAATTGTGTCAATCATGTATCAGTTGCTTTACATTCAGGCCTCATTGTATTTTTTTGGGCCGGTGTTTGGGTGTTCAGGGGAAATATATATATATATTCAATATTTGTTGTTTTCAAATAACCTTACATAATACCAAAACACAAATATTTATATAGCTTCATACTTTGTGTAATCAATTAAAAATAATCTCCAGATACTGATTCTGTTATAATGTGTTTAAAATGACATTTAATAAAAAAAAAAAAAAAAAAAAAAAAAAAATTAAATAAACCCTGTGTTGCAAGCATTGTTCCCTCTACTTATTTTCTTATTTTCATTACTTTTCTCTATTGGGCGAACATTTCAGCCACATGAGCAATGGTCTTTATACTAGATCTGAAAAGGGACAAATAGTGGTTGAATCATTTAGTTGTAAGATGTAACTTTAATGTGCTATTTCTATATGATTTGACCCTTAAAGTAACTTAGATATTTAATAATAATATACAGTATCTGTCATTCTATGATGTAGTTCATTTGAATGTGCAGAAATGCTTAGGGTTAGGGTTGGGAACTCAGTCAAGGAGTAATTTATCACAATATAGCGACACTTTATAGTTAACTTTATGTATTACTAACTTACATACTTTGTAACATGAAGCACCTTTTTATATGGATTAAAAGATAGTCCAATCACAGCGAGTTCTGCGATAAAGTCACAGCCAATGACAACCCATCTGAATAGAGGCGTCACACTTGTTTATTTATGGTAAATTATGACAGATCTCTTTCACGGCTGAAGGGATTGATTCCATAAATATTTAATATTTAGAATGTTACATTGATTTTTTTCTCTAATTAAATCATAAAAAAATAAATAAAATGTTTCTAAGCAATGTCCTACTGTCACGTTCACCGTCTATCTCTGCACTACATTCCCCGGGATCCTCTTTTTACTTATTTTCTTATTTTCATTACTTTTCTCTATTGGGCGAACATTTCAGCCACACGAGCAACAGTCTTTATACCAGACCTGAAAAGGGACAAAAAGAGGTTGAATCAGGCGCGCAGATGGCACTGGGGACGGGGGGGACATGACCCCCCCAGATTCATAGTGACCCGATCCGTCCCCCGCCCTCACTATCCCTACGAAACGCGACAAAAATTGGTAAAACGGGATTAATCACTGTTTTCGCTATACTCCCTTAAAACTGCTGTTGTCAAACCCCTCCTGAAAAAGAGCAATCTGGATAAGACTATATTAAGCAACTATAGACCGATCTCAAATCTTCCTTTCACAGGCAAAATCATTGAAAAAGTTGTCTTCAACCAGCTGAACAAATTCTTAAACTCAAATGGATACTTTGATAATTTTCAATCTGGCTTCCGATCGCATCACAGCACAGAGACGGCGCTCATTAAGATAATAAACGATATTCGCTTAAATACAGATTCAGGCAAATTATCAGTGCTGGTTCTACTCGACCTCAGTGCTGCATTTGACACTGTCGATCATAACATACTTCTTGACAGGCTGGAAAACTGGGTGGGGTTTTCTGGGACAGTTCTAAAATGGTTCAGGTCATACTTAGATGGGAGAGGTTATTATGTGAGTATAGGAGACCATAAGTCTGAGTGGACATCCATGACATGCGGAGTCCCTCAAGGCTCAATTCTTGCGCCACTCCTGTTCAACCTGTACATGCTCCCAATGAGCCAAATAATGAGAAAGAACCAAATCTCTTACCACAGCTATGCAGACGACACACAGATCTACTTAGCCCTATCGCCTAATGACTACAGCCCCATTGACTCTCTGCTTCAATGCATTGATGAAGTCAACAGCTGGATGTGCCAAAACTTTCTTCAGTTAAACAAAGACAAAACTGAAGTCATTGTGTTTGGAAACAAAGATGAAGTTCTCAAGGTGAACGCATACCTTCACTCTAAAGGTCAAACAACTAAAAATCAGGTCAAGAATCTTGGTGTGTCTTTAGAGTCAGACCTTAGTTTCAATAGTCATGTCAAAGCAATAACTAAATCAGCATACTATCATCTGAAAAATATTGCAAGAATTAGATGCTTTGTTTCCAGTCAAGACTTAGAAAAACTAGTGCATGCTTTCATCACCAGCAGGGGGGATTATTGTAATGGACTCCTCACTGGCCTTCCCAAAAAGACCATAAGACAGTGTCAGCTCATACAGAACGCTGCCGCCAGGATTCTTAGCAGAACCAGAAAATATGATCATATCACACCAGTACTCAGGTCATTACACTGGCTGCCAGTTACTTATAGGATTGATTTTAAAGTATTATTACTAGTATATAAATCATTCAATGGCCTAGGACCTCAATACATTGCAGATATGCTCACGGAATACAAACCCAACAGATTACTCAGATCATTAGGATCACATCAGCTAGAAGTTCCAAGAGTTCACTCTAAGCATGGCGAGTCCGCTTTAGCTATTATGCCAGCCGCAGCTGGAACCAGCTTCCAGAGGAGATCAGATGTGCTCCTACTGTAGTCACATTCAAATCCAGACTCAAAACACTTCTGTTTAACTGTGCATTTAATGAATGAGCACTGTGTCACTGTTTGTCCGACTGTTTATACTGTGTCTTATTTTAGTCTTTATTCTAAACTGTTTTAATTATTTTTAGTTCTTTCTCGTTTCTTTATTTTAAACTGTTCTTTATTCTAAACTGTTTTAATTATTTTTAGTTCTTTCTTGTTTCTTTATTTTAAACTGTTTTGTATATTCTTATTTCTTCTGATTATTTTTAATAGTATGTAAAGCACTTTGAATTACCATTGTGTATGAAATGTGCTATATAAATAAACTTGCCTTGCCTTGCCTTGCCTATACATTATGTGTATACACTATAGCCTACATAAACGTGTTTTTGCAAAACGGATTTAAATCCGATCTTCAATTCCCGCGCTTGGTCCCGCGTCTGTGACTTACTTTCACTTTGATTTGCGATAGTTTGCTTGATGAATATGTTCAGCTTCTCGTCTGCGGCGATGCTGTTCCAGTAGCGTCGCCATATCTGGCTATAACATTACATATAGCCTATAACACGCTCTCACACGTTTATTTTTTAGCATTTTTGGGAGGAATAAAATTTACATATATGGTTTCAACAACCAGATGCATTTACACTTGTTCAGTTTCGTCTGGGATGCGGACCAGACCTCCTCCTGAAGTGGTTTGAGCGATCGGATTCAAATCTGTCTCGAATGCGTTTCAGAGGGCATTTACACCTGGGCCCGTATCCCTAAAGAATTTTTGTGCAAAAAGTGGCTCCTAGCAGCCAAATTCTAAGAAAATTCTCAGAGTCATGACGTTTTCTTAGAATTTCCCCTAAAAGTGACACGAAAATCCCAGTTAATATAAAAGCTATTCCTCAAGATTCCTAGCACTTAAAAGGGCTCCTAAGGCGAGATCTGCTAAGAGCAGGGAAGAGGACTTTTAGTGGCTTAGGAGTTCCCCTAAGCAGCTGCACAAAATGGCCAACAGAGGAGGCAGGAGAGATGTCCTGCAAACACTGGATGACAGGGAATTACAGCAAGTGACAGTTGGGCCAAATTTTCCTCGTAACATACCTTTATGTTCGTTCACCAACTGGGCCAGCAAGTTTTCATTCCTTTTTTTCTCCATTTTCTGTGTTTGTAGGATATTTGTTAAAGGAGAACTCGGCAACTCTAGCGAACTCTAGTCACTTCTTCGCTGATTTTCCCTTTTGTTGTAGCATGTTTTCCCCACGAGCTCCCCCTACAGCTGTGGGGGGCGTATATGTCACAACACGGTCATAAAAAACTCCCTTGCGGCGGCCTCCTCCCCCTCTCTACCGCTGCTCATGTGCGTTTGTTTTGATCGGAGCAAGCCAACTGAATCGTGTGGAGCTTTGTCTACCGAGGTGAGTAATCTGGTAATACATCATACATGCGTGTGTGTTTATGTTGAATTGCTGTAAAGCGATTCGTGTTTCGCGCTCGTTCTCGCTTCTCACGAGACTTCCAATTTCTATTTTGCCGGGACGGTAGTCCCCAAGTTGCAAGGTTGGTTTTCCGCCTGGGAACGCTGGGGGGAGCGGGGAAAGTCACCAATATCACCAGAACAGGTTGTTTAACCATCCAAATGATTTCTAGACAGTTTTATTAAGTTAAAAAAGTTACCAAGTTCTCCTTTAACAAGCCTTCATAAATAGACCAGCCAGCAATCACAGACATTGATAAAAGCTGAGCCGTGTTACCCTCGTTAAGACCACACTAAGTTGTAACTTTGCAATTTCTACAGTACTTCATTAAGGACAGCCCCTTGAGATAGGCCATCTTGTTTTCAATGGGGTCCATATGGGAGTGAAAGTACAAAATATGCCAGCTAGGATATTAATATGAGCAAATAAGACACGAATAATTATTTGAACAGGGTTTAATGAGCTTAAGTTTTCACATCTTTTAGATTCTAATGTTAGGCTATAACCCCTACAGCTTACTATTCATTTTCCAGATATTTTCTTGAATGTGAAATATTATTTACAATTACAGTCTGCATAAGATTAGAGTGTATAATTATGTTTATTGATTTGAGGGTACATCCTTTGCTCATTATCACCAAAAGTTCATTTTCATCAAACTTGTAGGATCAACCAATCACGGCTTTTGAAATGATGACTCATAGCTAGCAACGGGGTCAACCACACCTCCTCACTAAGATAGGATTTTCCATCCATTCCTTGCTCAGAGTTCACTGAAAATGTTCTGGAATCACTTCTAAGCTAAAACTCCTGGTAAGGAATTTTTAGGTTAGGTTAGGAGCTCTCTGAGAGGATTCTCAGAATCTTTAGGGATACGGGCCCTGGTCTTTTCACCATCGGATAGCTATCCCATCACAGAAAACGCATGTAGTGGCCAGGTGTAAACAGCCCCTATTTCTGAGCTGAACCGGTGATTTTCTGAACTGAAGAAAATTGACTGTATAAATGTCATATAAAGGCGATAAAGAGACAAAAAACAATCACCTCGTTTTTTCAAAAACCAAACAATTAGTATTATTATTATTTGCACATAGGTTCTTTGCTTTTTTGTTCATAATGATAGACTTTGTATGCTGAGATAAGCAAATGTTTAAAAAAAACATACTTTGCTAAAGACATGAAGTTTTGGTGGGTGATTGGCATACTAGTCAAATAACAGTCTGATCATGCATTGCTAGTGGTGATCAGGTAGGCTTTTGTTTACCTTTGGTCATTGTTGTTTATCCATGATTTCAAATAACAATCCCCCAATGGCTTTTTAATGCAAATCATTAGCCCAAATTATGCAAAGTTACTACTTGATCACTAGTTAAAGCCCAAATTACGAAAATAACGAATTGAGTTTAAATCATTTGCTGACAGCTTGGTCCCGCCCAGTTAAAAAATTCTATCTGCGCCCCTGGGTTGAATCATTTAGTTGTAAGTTGTAACTTTAATGTGCTATTTCTATTTGATTTGACCCTTAAAGTAACTTAGTGATTTAATAATAATATACAGTATCTCTGTCGTTCTATGATGCTGTAGTTCGTTTGAATGTGCAGAAATGCTTTGGGTTCGGGTTGGGATCTCAGTCAAGGTCACACTTATTTATTTATGGTAAATTATGACAGATCTATTTCACGGCTGATGGGATTGATTCCTTAAATATTTAATATTTAGAATGTTACATTGACTGTTTCTCTAATTAAATCATAAAAAAAAAAAAAAAAAAAAATTCTAAGCAATGTCCTACTGTCACGTTCACCATCTATCTCTGCATTACATTCCCCGGGATCCTCTTTGGCGCACCTGCAATTACTCTCCCCTGAGTACAATCACCTGCACCTGTTCACCATCAGCACAGTCATCAGCAAGCTCTATAAAATACTCACCACAGCCTCAGTTCAATGTCAAGCCTCCAACTAGTGATGGCCAAATGAAGCGTTTCGAAGCATTATTGCTTTTTTGATACAATTGTGTCGAAAATGGTTCATTACTCGAAGCTTCATTCAGATAGAAATTGCAGCACCATCTCCTGGTGAAGTAAATGTAATGCAACAAAGCTGACAACCATACAATGCAAGTAACGCCCCGTTTATTACGTGTTCACCGAGGCGATCAAAGCTGAAACAGTGTTAGTGCTACTCATTTATGTGAGTGAATTTTACAGATAAAAAAATCTAAAAGTTCAAAACCCCCTATGATGCCCAAAAAAAGGAGGACCGTGACGTCGCCCGGTATGGCGCAGCCGGGGCCCCACCCTGGAGCCAGGCCCGGGGTTGGGGCTCGTATGCGAGCGCCTGGTGGTCGGGCCTCCCCCCATGGGGTCCGGCCGGGCTCAGCCCGAAGGAGTGACGTGGGACCACCCTCCCGTGGACCCACCACCTGCAGGAGGGACCGTAAGGGGCTGGTGCTAAGTGGATCGGGCGGCAGTCGAAGGCGGGAGCCTAGACAACCCGATCCCTGGACGTGGAATCTAGCTCTAGGGACATGGAATGTCACCTCTCTGGCGGGGAAGGAGCCTGAGCTTGTGCGTGAGGTTCAGAGATTCCGACTAGAGATAGTTGGGATCACCTCCACGCACGGCTTGGGCTCTGGAACCACACTCCTCGAGAGAGGATGGACTCTTCACCACTGTGGAGTTGCCCATGGTGAGAGGCGGCGGGCTGGTGTGGGTTTGCTTATAGCTCCCCAGCTCAGCCGCCATGTGTTGGAGTTCACCCCGGTGAACGAGAGGGTCGCTTCCCTACGCCTTCGGGTCGGGGATAGGTCTCTCACTGTCGTTTGTGCTTACGGGCCGAACGGCAGTGCAGAGTACCCGGCCTTCTTGGAGTCTCTGGGAGGGGTGCTGGAAAGTGCTCCGACTGGGGACTCCATCGTTTTACTGGGGGACTTCAACGCCCACGTGGGCAGCGACAGTGACACCTGGAGGGGCGTGATTGGGAGGAACGGCCCCCCTGATCTGAACCCGAGTGGTGTTCTGTTATTGGACTTCTGTGCTAGTTACAGCTTGTCCATAACGAACACCATGTTCAAGCATAAGGGTGTCCATCAGTGCACATGGCACCAGGACACCCTAGGCCGGAGGTCGATGATCGACTTTGTGGTCGTTTCATCCGACCTCCGGCCGTATGTCTTGGACACTCGGGCGAAGAGAGGGGCGGAGCTGTCAACTGATCACCACCTGGTGGTGAGTTGGATCCGATGGCGGGGGAAGAAGCTGGACAGACTCGGCAGACCCAAACGTACTGTGAGGGTCTGTTGGGAACGTTTGGCCGAATCTCCTGTCAGAGAGATCTTCAACTCCCACCTCCGGCAGAGCTTCGACCAGATCCCGAGGGAGTCTGGAGATATTGAGTCCGAGTGGACCATGTTCTCCACCTCCATTGTCAACGCGGCCACTCGGAGCTGTGGCCGTAAGGTCTCCGGTGCCTGTCGAGGCGGCAATCCCCGAACCCGGTGGTGGACACCGGAAGTAAGGGATGCCGTCAAGCTGAAGAAGGAGTCCTATCGGGCCTGGCTGGCTTGTGGGACTCCTGAGGCAGCTGATGGGTACCGACGGGCCAAGCGGACTGCAGCCCGGGTGGTTGTGGAGGCAAAAACTCGGGCCTGGGAGGAGTTCGGTGAGGCCATGGAGAAGGACTATCGGTCGGCCTCGAAGAGATTCTGGCAAACCGTCCGGCGCCTCAGGAGGGGGAAGCAGTGCCCTACCAACGCTGTTTACAGTGGAGGTGGGCAGCTGTTGACCTCGACTGGGGATATCACCGGACGGTGGAAGGAATACTTCGAGGATCTCCTCAATCCCGCCGTCACGTCTTCCATTGAGGAAGCAGAGGCTGAGGGCTCGGAGGCGGACTCATCCATCACCCAAGCTGAAGTCACCGAGGTAGTCAAGAAACTCCTCGGTGGCAAGGCACCGGGGGTGGATGAGATCCGCCCTGAGTACCTCAAGTCTCTGGATGTTGTGGGGCTGTCTTGGCTGACACGCCTCTGCAACATCTCGTGGCGGTTGGGGACAGTACCTTTGGACTGGCAGACCGGGGTGGTGGTCCCTCTTTTCAAGAAGGGGGATCGGAGGGTGTGCTCCAACTATAGGGGGATCACACTTCTCAGCCTCCCTGGGAAAGTCTATGCCAGGGTACTGGAGAGGAGAATCCGGCCGATAGTAGAACCTCGGATTCAGGAGGAACAGTGTGGTTTTCGTCCCGGTCGTGGAACACTGGACCAGCTCTATACCCTCTACAGGGTGCTGGAGGGCTCATGGGAGTTTGCCCAACCAATCTACATGTGCTTTGTGGATTTGGAGAAGGCATTCGACTGTGTCCCTCGCGGCGGCCTGTGGAGGGTGCTCCGGGAGTATGGGGTCCGGGGCCCTTTGCTAAGGGCTATCCGGTCCCTGTACGACCGGAGCAGGAGCTTGGTTCGTATTGCCAGCAGTAAGTCAGACTTGTTCCCGGTGCGTGTTGGACTCCGGCAGGGCTGCCCTTTGTCGCCGGTTCTGTTCATAATTTTTATGGACAGAATTTCTAGGCGCAGCCAGGGGCCGGAGGGGGTCGGGTTTGGGGACCACACGATTTCATCTCTGCTCTTTGCGGATGATGTTGTCGTGTTGGCCTCATCAGACCAGGACCTCCAGCATGCGCTGGGACGGTTTGCAGCCGAGTGTGAAGCGGCTGGGATGAAAATCAGCACCTCCAAGTCCGAGGCCATGGTTCTCAGTCGGAAAAGGGTGGCTTGCTCGCTTCAGGTTGGTGGAGAGCTCCTGCCTCATGTGGAGGAGTTCAAGTATCTTGGGGTCTTGTTCACGAGTGAGGGAAGGATGGAACGGGAGATTGACAGGCGGATCGGTGCAGCTTCTGCAGTAATGCGGTCCCTGTACCGGTCTGTCGTGGTAAAGAAGGAGCTGAGCCGCAAGGCGAAGCTCTCGATTTACCAGTCAATCTACGTTCCTACTCTCACCTATTGTCATGAGCTGTGGGTCATGACCGAAAGGACAAGATCCCGGATACAAGCGGCCGAAATGAGCTTTCTCCGCAGGGTGGCTGGGCGATCCCTTAGAGATAGGGTGAGAAGCTCGGTCACTCGGGAGGAGCTCAGAGTAGAGCCGCTGCTCCTCCACATCGAGAGGGGTCAGTTGAGGTGGCTCGGGCATCTTTTCCGGATGCCTCCTGGACGCCTTCCCGGGAAGGTGTTCCGGGCATGTCCCACCGGGAGGAGACCCCGGGGAAGACCTAGGACACGCTGGAGAGACTATGTCTCCCGGCTGGCCTGGGAACGCCTCGGTGTCCCCCCGGAAGAGCTGGAGGAAGTGTCTAGGGAGAGGGAAGTCTGGGCATCCCTGCTTAGACTGCTGCCCCCGCGACCCGGCCCCGGATAAGCGGTAGAAGATGGATGGATGGATGGATGGATGGATGGAATTTTACAGATACTGATGAATTTCATGTGTTCACCTTGATAATAAAACATTAAGCATGATGTGTGTGTGTGTAATTATTTCTTTAGACAAGGACAGAAGATCAGACCAGCTTAAAAAAAAGTTGGAAACCATCACAGAAATTCTAATGGGTTTATATAAAAATAGGAACCATTGGCTTTTACCATTTAAACCACTACATAATTCTTTTTTGTAACTGTGTGTTTGGGACATATTCCATTAGGATTTAATGCCCCCACCAATACAACCCAACACATATCATAGACCCACAGAGACCACTATAATTCCCATTACAACCAATAAAATTCCCATGAAAACCATTAAATCCAATTGAATTTCTGTAATGGTTTCTATGTTTTTTTTTACCTTCACTTTTATAAAAAATACAGCCGCCAGGTTTCAAACCTGTCAACACTGGATTGGGCTGTCAAAGCAGTCAGGTGGTTCACTACAGGAGTGAACCAGTGTGTTTGCTTCAGAAGTCATTTTCACGTGACTAGTGACGTATTGATACAAGCTCCGAAGCAGTGGTTCATTGCAAGGACCGTTCGAGTTCGAAGCAAGCTTCGGAGCGTCAGTGTCAGACGTAACATCACTACCTCCAACAGGAACAGACCATATTCCATTGTCTCCTGAGCCTCTGATGCATCAAGATTCCGAGATGTAATGTTGTAACAGGCTCAGGCCTGTGTACTACTACTACACTCCACCAGAGGCGATAGTGTGCTTTAGTGGATGGTATATAACCAGATGGGTAGTAGAACAAGTCAGATTTGTTGGGCAGAGGAAGCATGGCTTACCTGTTGTGTTACCACAAACCACTTTAAGTCCTGATTGGGAAACTTTGGTTTCAAGCTCAATCAAAAAGGACTCTTTGTAGCCACTAACCTTTAGTACTGTCGTTCATTCATTGGAGATCAAAAGAGGATTTCCGTTCACAAACTGTTTCATTACTTCACCTTGTGGATCGCTTGGATCTTATGCACAAGGATTGTAAGGAGACCACCATCTTCATCTTCAACAGACTATATTGGGTATCAATGGACTATACCAGATAAGGCTTTCACGTAACTTTGGACTCATGCTATGTGGTTGCACTGACTCCAGATCCATACCCCATGCTGTTGAGCCTGTTTACATCAAAACAGTTTGTTTTCTTTCTTCTATACTCATTGTTTGTTTTGTTTTCCACATTCACCCAGGTCTACTGTATTTTTGGGTGGATTACATAAACTGACAAAAACACATTTTACTGCCTGACTCGTTCATGTAATTTATACCTGGTTTAGTTTAGTGCTATGTAAAAGTAAGTTGGTGGTTCCCTTCCTAAAAATCAGACTTATAGCAGTCCTAAACTTAACCTGGTTGAGGCAGTTATAATGTATACTCACCTGTGAAACACTAACCTCTGTGTCATTGTTCTGCTGTCTCCAGAAATCCTGTTCGATTCCATGTTTCCTGTGATCCTGTGTTCTCCTGAATTTCCAGTGTTTCCTCCAAGCGTGCTTGCTATCGACTGCATCTGAAAGAGAATAGACAAGTATTAATGAACTGACAACTTGATATCAACAAACCTGAAGTGAACATGCTTACCTGCTGTCTGCCCCGCACCGAGTGATCTTCACCGAATCTGCACTTGAACTCACTGAATACTCACCTTGCACTCTTGTCTATTTGAATAAAGCTGTGTTTGGATTCACTTACTTCTGTCTCCGTGCCTGTATCCTGACACCTAGTGGTAATCTTGCAGTATTCAACAAAAGATAATTGCATTTACTAAAGTGCTTCTAACATTTACAGAGTATGTATATCAATGATATAAATGTAACCACTTCTTTGGAATTAAAATAAATGTAACAAACCACTGTATTAAAAGGCTCAATAAAGCTACCAGACATTTAAGGCCATCTAAATGTAACAAACTCACAGATTATTGTCTAGTGTGTCATTTATATAATACTCTATCAGCACCAAACAGAATTCAAAAGGTTTTCCTGAACATCTTCAATCTTTGGGACAAACTCGATGATGATACGGTACATAACTGTTATTTCTTTCTGTAAAGAGTGTTGCGTAACTAAACGTTAAATGCATTTATGTAATAAGTTCACTGATATGTGGATATTTCCATTATTAAAGGTATCTCTTTATTAGCAAGCTATATTCATATGAGTTTGTAAAAAAAAAAAAAAAAAAAAAAAAACACAATTTACATAGAAGCGGGCCAGTTATCAGCAGTGTAACTGATCTGATCATGACAAAATAATCGAAAATCTGTTGTCATTTCCACTCTTGCAAACAGAGGAAAGTTATGAGGCGTGGAGAAACATCATGTATCGTTGAACATGAACAGACAGGGCAGTGGCGGTTCTACAGTGAAGTACACCCTGTCCCTGGGCGAGATCCCCTTCGAGCTGAAATGGCATGAACATTTCATTTATGATTATAGTGACCAAAATGATCACGGTTATCACAGAATCTTGTTCAAAAAAATACTAATACTACACAATGAAATCAATTCACCAAGTTTTATGTCGAAAACCAGCAAATAATAAATAAAATTAGCATCAATATACACTTTTTGTTTACATAAACATTAAAATAATAACATTAAAGATGATGGCCAGATTTTAAAGGAGTGTCTTGCTCTTGCAACATTTTATCTACTAACATGAACAAGTTCAAATCAAGTTTTGACAAAAATGGTTTTACAAAAAGATAAACCTCACATATTTCAGCCTTTAAATCATTTTTATAAAAAAGATAAATTACTGACATATGTACAATGCACATATCTTTTATTATTTATAGTCAAATTTGGTCAGATTTTTGGGCCCGTCATCGCTGCTCGCAGCTATATTTTTCTATTTGCTTCTCTGTTTTATCTCGGGATGCCCATCCTGAGGTAACTAGACAGTATGTCAGCTCCAATTTGGATCCAGCCTCTTATGAAGACTTCAGATGCCCAACACCTGTGGAGAGACCGCGCCAACTCCTGTGAAGACTTCAGATGATGCAAACTCTGAATCAACATGCACCAATGCTACAATTTTCTATATATCCTATGTTAACATATGTTAACATGTATTTATCTCCAGAAATGTGGTTGGCCAGCGAAAGCAGGGATTACTAGTCAAAAAGCACGACAAAGGAGTTACACTCAAATAAGATTTATTTAATAATCCAAAATCACTCGATACACAGGAATACATAAAGGAGACAACACTTATCCAGACTTAACATTGACATTAACGAGTACTGATTACCTTGACTTGATATTAATACAAGGAACAAACAAAGGGAACTAGAACAACACATTCAGAATCTGATTATCAATGATTAACCATAGCAACAAGCTAGAGAGTGAATAAGTTACCAAGGGAACTAATATATGAACAAGAGCAAACAGAGTGAAAAACAAACCAGAATATATGTTACACATAAACCTTTTTTTTATATTATACTATGCTAATTATTTATTAAACCTCTATTTTACATTTAAGGTCATAGGCAGTGAAATATAGCAATTAATATGTGACAAATTATTTGTACAATATAATTGGTGTCATAATTAACGCAAAAACAATTAAGAATACAGTCGAGTCTTTCAGAAATGATTATCTTAGTATGCGTAGTAAGTGTATTAATAAGACATTAATCTGAAGAAGAATATTATCGTAATATGTGTACTTGAGATTTCCCTTGGAATTATTTAGATACAGGTTTGACTATACTTTTTTTACCCACAAATCACTAAAAACAAATATAAAACAAACATGGTCAAATACTTATATTTAATTAACTAATAATAATAATAGATAACTAATAGTAATCCATAAAAGCTAAACACTGTATATCGGTGGAGATTCGTAGGCAATCACACCCATGCTGATATAGAGCCATATCGCACCGCTACTCATGTGAAATTGCGTATCTATTTTTGTACACATTTGTCTTATTGTTTACAACTTTGTTTCAGTCCCTTTCAACATAAAAGTCTTTGCTGCCATCTAATGGTGTAATAATGTAGCTAACTCTCACTGAAGTCTAAATCACAATCACTAATGGACCCTTTCTCGATATCAAATATGGCATGTTATTCAAATTATTTATTGAAAAAAGATAAAGATAAAGATTAAATTTAAACAATAGGCAAGCAATAAACAAGCAAACAGTAAATAATTTTAGTTAAATACAAATATAAAGTTAACTTAAACTAACTTTGCCCTTAGCCAAATCGATTTGCTCTGTAACAAGTAATAGATTAATAAGTCCAAAGATTGTCTGCTTGATATACACTCTCAGAAAAACAGGTACGAAAGCTGTCACTGGAGCTGTACCTTTTCAAAAGGTACACTTTTGTTCCTTTTAGGTACTAATATGTACCATTAAGGTACCAATATGCACCCTTTAGGTACAAAAATGTACCTTTTAAAAATGTACAGCCCCAGTGACAGCTTTCATACCTGTTTTTCTGAGAGTGTACGTAAAATACCTATGTTGAACAGCCAACTGCAAATTCTTGAAGGAGTAGCGGAGATTAAGCTGTTCTCGCGGCTACATGAGCGCTGAACGACCACTGACAGTCTGGAGCTCACATCTCTGAAAACGTTTATATATAAGTCGCATATGTGAGGTCTAAATAACATTCTCACCTAAAAACTCTTAAAACTACATTACGTGACACGACAACAGTATTATTTGTAAAATGATGGTGGTTTGCTGTTCCGCCATGACACTCGCTGTGAGAAATGCTGCAAGCCGAGTGATATAATCGGTGAAATGGTTCCAGTGCTGATACTGGTAGAATATTGCATGGCCGGAAAAGGCTTTCAGCCAATCAGAATCAAAAACTAGAACTAACTTTTGTATATAGCCTATATACATATATATATATATATATATATATATATATATATATATATATATATATATATATATATATAACTCTGCGTAAAACGCAGGCTACACTCTTGAATTCTGGTTGATTATGAGCAACATATTACTATTTAGATCAATAAAACAAAAACAATCTTCTTCTTTTTTTTTTCTTCACTCATGCTCATGGATAAATCAGGAAGATGTTGCATGAGCCTCCAACTGGAATCATATCATACCTATATCTTTAAACTATTTAAATCATTGTCTATTTCTCTGTCTCTTGCCAATTTATATTTTTTTAATTCCTCTCTTGTTTTTTCTATTTCCTTCTGGACATTGCAAAGCTCGTTGTGTGTTTTCCTCATTTGAGCGATGGATTTGAGGATATTGGCATAGACCTTCTCTGGATCATCTACTTTTCCCTTTCTCATCTGATGAATGTCTACAGAATCCATCACTATTAAGGCAACGTCAGCAATGACTATTAGTCCACCCAACACACCTGCGACTGCTTCTGCCGCCACTCGCCCAACTCTTGCAGTCTGAGTAACAATTCTACCAATGTTTGCCAACAGACCTAAATTGATGAGTTCTGTGCCACAAAAAACGTTTCTTTTGTCTATATTGCATGCCATTCGTACATTGTCAAGAGCCGAGTTGCTGAAAAAATCCCTAAACTTTGTAATTTTTCTCAGTACCCAGATAGCAAATAGTAATTGAAACGATGTTAAATCAACATCCCGCCGTCAACGATAAAGTAATTGAATCAACGTCGAGCTCTGATGTTGATTCTTCATCATGTTGCACCCTCTATTATCATTGAAACAACGTTTAAATCATACCTAGAGATCAATAGAATTTCAATGGTATTTTGATTACAATAGATATTGAAACAATGTTGAAATCCCAGCATATCAACAAAACTTCAATGGTGTTTTAGTATACCACAGGTTTATTCTGAAGGTCTGTAATTTTAATATAATATTAAAAACATTATTAGGCTATAATCCTACTTTATCGACAGCCAGGATGGGCTAGCAAAATATAGAAATACCTTTAAGCTATAACCTAGACTAGCACGAATGACACCCCACGCATTCTTTAAAAATTAAACAATCATTTTTATTGTATTATTTCATTTTTTCTTTTTCTTTTAACGTGCTAACTCCTGCTGCGTCTGTCTTCCAGCTCCTCCCGCTCGGTCTGGGGTGTAGCACAGCCACTTCTGTACAGCTTGAGCGAAGTCATAGGTGTTTGCCGTTGTAAGACGTTGAGTCAAGGCATCTGGAATAGGCCTACAAGTAAAAGTATGCTGTGATTTAGTCAATGATTTGTTCAATCAAGCTGTCGTCAAGGATTGGGAGCAGAACATGGCACGGACACAGTAGCCTACACTGTTAGACCTTACCGTTTTTTTTTACAGTAAAATACTGGCAACACTGTTGCCAGTAATATACTGTTAATTGTACAATTCTTTACTGTAATCTACAGCTTGTTTCTGTAAAAATGAACTAAATTAAAATTCAAGTTAACTAATTGTTAAATTGACCAACTGTCATTTAAACGTATTAACTAAAATTTATAATGCATTAATAATCTGAGAAACGTATTACTGTGAACTTCTTTCATTTGAGACCACTAAAAAACTATTGTACACATAAAGAGATTTCCACTGGACCAGCAACTACACAGTCACTGCCTGTTAAATAAAGCAACATGCAGCATATCATCAATGTCTCTAGATCTTCTCCTGGACTGAAGCACAGGCTCTACTCTTCTGCACAATGGTGACCCAAAAAATACATTTTACAGTAAACTACTGGCAACAGTGTTGCCAGTATAAACCTGTTTTATAACTTACAGTTTATTACTGTTAAATACATTTTGTGGGTGTGACTTTTTATCTTACACTGTTAACCCTTTCAACCCCACAGGAAAATCCACACTACAAAAAGTAAAAAGTAACATTGACGCAGTGTTGCAGTGAGATAATTAAGTGAATATGTTGAATAATAAGTTAATAAGTGAAATAAGGGATTGTTGAGCATTAGTGAATAATGCCTGCTGTTAACAAGCAGAATCACTGAAGGAAAGAGAAACACAAGAACAGAAAATAGAGAAACACAAGACCTACAACTGACTTCCAGCCATTACACATTTTTACACTTATTATTAACAGTATGACTTTATTTCTGTCATACATCTACAGAAGTTGTTATTGAGATGTTTAATTGAAAATGTTTAGTTTGAAGTTACCATGATGGAGATCAGTGTTTGCTCTAGTTGGGATGCTGACCCTTTATAACTATAGTATTTCACTGGCTGAATGAACTGTGTCTTTGCATGTGTGCACACACACACACAGATTGTGAATGATTGCAGTTATACTGATTATGATGAAATAATCGTTGTATAGCCTGATCACTAAATATCTTTTAGTTTTTTTATTCTGTATCAAAAGTGTTATATTACCACCACTGTGAATCCATAGTAATAAATTACAATCATAATTTTCAACACATAATGCACAGCCTAAAAAAGATACAGAGCTACAATTTCTTGTAGAAACACAGAAATATCAAAAATCTGCATATGTCTCTCATCAATGGTGGCAATAATTTATTTGTATTTATTTATTCATGCAGGAGTGCATGCTGGGAGTTTTATACAATCCTGGAACCCAGCATGCATTGCGACATGAAAGTTTTTATTGTCACCATTGCTGAGATTCATGTGCTGATTGTTGATGTCTGTTTGTGTCTGAGTTAAGCAAGAGTTCAAAAAGTTAAGTTCCAAGTTCAAAATGTTATTTCAATATTCTTCAGAATAACCAATTACAGAAACATTGCTGTATTTCACATTATTGATTAACAGATATATGATTAATATGAAAAACCCATTAATCCAATTCTTTTACACTGGTTAAGATCAGGAAATCAGACATGTCCAGAATGACTAATCATCACAACAGTCATACACACATGATCATCTTTCTCTTGACTTTCTCTTGCCATAACAAATGAGTTTTATAAACTCATAGTTAAAGCAGTCAGAGAAAAACTGTTATAATAAAGTCAATGGTTCAGGAGCCCAACTAAAACAAATACTGATCTCCATCATGGTGATAATAACTTTATTAATTTCAATAAAACATCAACGATTAAATATCTGTTAATTCTCAAGAATAACTTTTGTACAAAAGAAATAATGTTAAACTGGTTTGTAAACTGGTTTCACACTCAGTGTGGCTGGAAGTCAGTTGTAGTTCTTGTGTTTCTTTTTTTTCTGTTCTTGTTTCTCTGTCCTTCAGTGATTCTGCTTATCAGGTGTTCATCAGTGTCTCAATTCACTCACTTCTTTTCATTCACTCTGTCAAGTGGACTATATTGAACTAATGTAGGGAATAGTGAATGAGGGTATAGATAGAGTGTGATTGGGTAAACAGCCCCTGAGTGTCGATTTTGAGCACGGTTAATTTACAGTATATTCCTGTAGGCTATTTTTGTTTTCTACGGTATATTACTGTTTTAATGGAAGTGGTATGATACTGTCTGAATTAGGCCTTTTTTTACAGCAAGGGTTAACAGCAGCGGCGGTTTCTTCATTAGGGCGATCGGGCGACGCACCACTAAAGTGTGAAAGGGACTTTTTCAATCACTATCTCATTCAACCACAGAGTTACGCTAGCAGTCACTCACTGTTGTTCTGCCTCTGGATATAGTCCAATCAGCGCCGAGTCACGTTCTGTGGAGTACCGCCTCTTTTTGGGCGATTTCACTCTGGCTGAGAATCGCCCAGAGTCTTCCCATAGACTTACATTCAAAGATTTTTTTTTTCGAACTGCAGGCACTGCAATGCATTCTCTATGGGTTCCGGGAGGGCTCGCACTAACGTGCTTTCGTCATCATACGTAACCTTAAACTTGTGCAGCGATTGGTGGAAACAAATGTACCTCTATTAGTATTTAGCCATAAGCTGAAGTGACATCCAATAATTTCCTCAGTGCATAACTTACATTTCACGGACATATTCTCCATCTGTAAATGTTAGAAAGTCCAGTTTGCCGTCATGAGTGGGCGAGCTTTCTGCAAGCTATACTTCCGTGAACGAGCGCCCCCGCGTGCATGCGCGCCGAACAGACGGAGCGCAATGAATAGGAGCGCAATTATTCTGACTAAAATATGCATTAGCACTAAATTATAAATATATTTAGCTAAAACATTTGTTGTTGAATATTTGTTGTTGTTGGTGAACATAAATGTGCTAGAGAATTTCAAACCTACAAGTGTATTTTTATGATATTAGCTTTTTTTTCTTTTTTTGGTTTAGTAAATTTAACTACTTCTTTAAAAAGCATTTTTTTATTTTTTAGATTGTAATGTTGCAATGTTAGAATGTAATGTGATTTGACCCCTTTTTGGATAGACTGCAGATAGACAGCAACACTATGTTTGTTTTTATAACCTTCAATGTGAACATTGTTTGTAGGACAATATTAATCAGGATATTACATTTTTTTTTAAAAATTAAATACAGGTTTTTTTTTATTCAAATAGAAAAATAATAATTAAATACTCAGATTATACCATACATCGCCATTTAGCCCAAAAATTCAGATTTATTTGGCAATTGGCTACCCTACCGGCTGAAGTTTTAGCTAAACTTTAGGCTAATGATAGCTACATTATTATCACTGTTAAATTGTTATTTAACAATAAGCCTACATTCAGTCCTGAATTAAAAATTCAGTTTGTTGTGCCCCCCCAAAATTTTTTAGCACCAGCCGCCACTGGTTAACAGTGTACACATAGGAATAAATCTCACCGCAAAAACAGGCTAATAATAATAGGCTATGTCTTTAAAATTAACGAGGCATTTAATTGTTTCTATATGAAGTATGTGGGGCCAAGCCCCCCCCCCCCCCCCCCCCCCGACGCCAGGCCTGGTTGTCAGGCGTTGTAATAACAGTGCGCGCACGGCGCGCGCGCTTCCCCTCGCTCAGAAAAGGTGCAGATCATCAAAAATCGTGATATCGCATAAGCACTAGTATAAATCGACTGTTATCATTTCTGAAAACAAACACAATGGAGTTACAAAACTGTATCGCACGCATATCGCAGCCCTGCTTGAGGATTTTGGATTTGTATTACGACGAGATGGTCTAATCGGCATTTCCAGTTAACGTTACAACTCGAGACAGTTCTGCATTGAATAAAGTAAAGGTAACTTACATGTCTTCTGTGTAATTCTGGCCCGCCGCGGCCACTTCTGTGGGTAGCGCTAGATGGAGCAGTCTAGCGTTGGTTCCGCCGGTGTTCTCCGGCGGTCAGAACAGAAGAAATAGCGGTGCTGTGTTAATAGATTTCACGACACTAGCAATCGGGTACAGCAGACATGTATTTTGAGCTAGCTATCACAAAAATAGACGGGACTCGGAGGTTTTGCTAACTTTATAACCTAGAAGAGAACCGCGAAGTACTTTTGGCAGATTTTGACACATTGGTAAAACAAAACAAAAATTTCAGTGACAGCAGCACTGCGTCGGTTACTATCAAGTTAACGATCAACCTAACAGTATTTGATTTGGCACAATTCATTCATATCGAACATTAAGCAAGCTTACCTGTACGCTTGTGCCAAGGGTCCAGAAATGAGCTGTGTCCGGTGCAGTACGTTGGTGTTGATCTTCCGGTCAACCAAAAATCGATGGATTTTCAATCATATTTCCCGGTCAACTATATATCGATGCATTTTCAATCATATTTCCCGGTCAACTATATGCCGATGACTCTTCAACAACAGCGTCGTTTCCCGGTCAACTATAAATCAATGACTTTTCAACACATTCAGCGATCGCCCGGTAAACCAAATATCAATGCTTAATCAATCATAAAGATAACTATAGATCAATGTTGTTCCAATATTGTTGCCATCAACATTAATAACATCAGGTTTTCATCGATATGGTAATGGTAATTCAACATTTATTTTGCATTGAGATTTCAATATCAACCATAATGATGATTCAGATGGAAAAACAATGTTTATTCAATGTTGGCTTGCTGTCTGGGTACCTTTCTCAGTGTATTCAGTGGTGTGAAAATTGGTTTGCTTACAGATTCATACTTCTGCTGAATTTGTTCAAGGCTCTCTCTGAATGATTTGTGTTGTACTCTATCAGTAATGTTGGAGGCAGCACCTGTTACACCACCTGCAACTCCAACCCCAACACCAGCTACAATCAGAGACGCTCCAAGAGTGAACGGTGCCAAAGCTAAACCAACCAATGTAGTGATTCCTCCAGCTGCCCCGATCACTGCACCTGCCAGACTCCCCGCTTTGGCACTGTAATGTGCAGACTCCATCGAATCTGTTATTTTCCCCCACTCACTAACTAAACCCTCAAAGTCTTTATAGTGCTTGTCGTAGGCCTCATTAAAGGCATTGATAGACTTCATGAAGCTTTGCTCAAGTGCTTCTGGAATTCTCTTATTTCTGTCTACTGCTTCTTTCAGGAATGGATTTGCTAGAATCTCATCAGCTGAAGGTCTGTCTTTACGGTCACAGCTGAGCATTTGTCTGATCAACTCCCTCAGTTCCTCTGAGTATCTCTCTGAGATGGGCGGGGGGGTGCGTGTCATGCTGACAGCATGTAATACATGACGCTGCATGTTATTTGCCTGTGGAGAAAAAAAAATCAAAATAAAATAAGTATCTGGTTAGTGTCAGCAGGGGTTGAAGAAAAAACTGAAATAAACTCTGGTTGCAGTAACTGTGTTTGTTATGGCAAGAACAGCAAGAGAAAATGTGATCAGATGTTGTCAGCTGATTGATGATGAGAACATAATCATCATATAGAGTCTTAATTTACTGATATTATGTCTGAGTTTTATATGGATGATATGCTATTAGTAATTGATTTTAAAACACAATTTACACATTTGAAATCCTGCAAGTTTTTCTCACACACAGACATCAATAATCAGCGTATGAATCTCAACAATGGTGACATGCTTAATGGCGCAATGCATTCTGGGAGCCATGGGTGAGTTTTATATGATTCTCCCAGAATGTATTGTGGCATGAAGCATGTCACCATTGTTGAGATTCACAGTGTTACTATAATCATTAATTCTCATGAGATCAGCAAACAAGCCTTCTTTGTAAGCCCAACTGTGTAGTCAATAAAAAAAGCCAACATTATTTGGTCACATTTTGTCTCGCTGTTCTCATCATAAACAGATACAGCAGCCAGACACATACTAAAGTTAAAGAGTCAAACTGCCCAACTAAAGCACACACTGATCACCATAATGGAGGAATAATGTAATTGTGTAAACAACAAAAACGTGAATCTCTTGACATCATGCACATGCGTATTACGTGTTCAGTCTATAGTGTCTCATCGCCATCTAACGGCCTGGCAGCAGAATTCAGGTTTTTTGGTAATTTCCGCAGATCCGTGTGAATGGGGATCGTTTTGACAATGTTTTCTGTACACGGAAAACTCAAGTGGCTGGAAGTCAGTTATAGTTCTGGTTCCTCTGTCCTTCAGTGATTCTGCTTGTTATCATCAGCTGTCTTCAATAATGATCAATCATCACTCAATTAATCACTTAATTATCTCATTAACTCCAACACAATAATCGTAGTATGTTGAAATGAGTGTTCCAAAGATTCCCGGATGGTCTACTATTTCCGGTCAGAATCCGAAGTGCAGATCGATGCGCACTCTATCGGCTAATATTGCCCACAACCTATCGCGCGTTGGACGAGGATTCGGTTAGAACTACAAACACGAGTGAAAAGTGTATATATATATAAAAAAAAAAAACTACAGACATGGAGTCTGGTGGTTATGTAGAGAGGTTTAGATAAAGGGGTTTGAGTGATTAATTATCAGTATCTAACCTGATGAAAATATATTTATTCAATGTTGTCTACAATATATTGCATCGACGGCAGCATTGTGAACTTTTGTAAAGATACGTTTAGCCATTAACTTTTAAATGCATCATTACATTCAAATTACAAACACATGAGGAGAGTCTCCGCATATAAGACCCGCCACTGGCAGGTGAACGTGCAACTACATTTCTCTCCGAAACGGTAGGAAATTAAATGAGTTTAACTGTGACAAGACGATTGGCAGGGCAGTTTATGGTGACAGGATGCACGCGACAGATCCGTCCGATAAAGATGAGGAAGTAGTATGTCCCAAAGCTTGCCTACTCTTTTGCTACACACTCAAAAGTATGTACTTTTTCTTCACAAAAAGAGTACATACTTTTAGGGCATATTATAAGTAGGCGAATTGGGACGCAGCATGATGAGCAGTGTTCATTTCATCTGGATAACCCATGTGGGGCCTACATGAAAACTGAGGACAAAACTGTCTGGGCCGCAGTTAGAAAGTCCACATGTTGGCCACTCATGAGTTTGCTGGCTGGGAATCTTATTTTTTAGCAAAAATAGTTATTTTTTTTGATCACCACAACATATCATTCATATTGTGATATAAGATTTTGGTCATATCATCCACTCCTATCATTTTTTAGAGTTTTAAATATTCATTTACTATTTAATTTTTATATTAATATGTAATTTCAATATATTTGAAAATCAAGGAAGCCTTTTATTCAGTTACCATGAAAAAGCACTATGCTCTGTATCTGTATTATAAAGGTAATTGAAACAGACCCATTAAGTTATATTTTTATAATTTGCATTTGTATGATTTAATTCAGGACTTTTTGAAAAAGAAAAAAAATACTCACCCACACATCAGGCATGCAGAGATCAAGGAGCAACCATCCAAATGACCATATGTCACTAAAACAGACGATGCATGACAATGAAAATCAAGAAGTATACTGTACTCAATTGATAAATTAAAGTGTTTTTTTTTAGACAATGTAGGCTAAAGAACTTAAGGGAATTGTAACTTTTAACATTTTAACATATATTTTATAATGCTTAACAGAATAACATGTTATATACATTCAATTATCCAATACCTCTTGGAATTATATTTCCCCTGATAAACTTCTGGGCTGATGTAGAGATTGGCACCCACAACTGATTTAGCATATTCATCAGCTCTGCAGAGGAAAAACAATGTGAACTCAAACCTATAAAAGTCCAGGGCTTTTGGTTTTGGCCAAAAATTTTCCATCATCCCCCCCCCCCCCCCCCCCCCCCAGTATATCGAGTATATTTTTATCCATTTCTAGATCATAATTGTGTTATTAGTTTACCTTTCCAATGTCTTTGAGCTTCCAAAATCACCTAGATTGATGTAACCATCTTCAGTCAGAAATATATTCTACAATGACAACAGAAATCTCATAAATATTACATATTTGACTTGATATGAGATATGATTAATTGAGCTTTTTCAGTGCATATACCTGAGGTTTAATATCTCTATGAATATGTTTCTTCTCATAGAGATACTGCAGAGCCAGACAAATCTGAACCAGCCAGTCAAGGATCTGCGCACATGGAGAAATCCCAGTGTGTGAGTGAGTGAGTGTTTTTTTTGTTTTTTTTTATAAAGTAAATATTGTTTCATTTTAATTGTAAAAATATAAAAGTTTTCTATGATTAGTGTTAGATTATAATACTTATAAATTATATTAAAACAATAGATGTATCTACAATTTCCCCATTTAGACAGCTAAATGTGTGTGTGTGTGTGTGTGTGTGTGTGTGTGTGTGTGTGTGTGTGTGTGTGTGTGTGTGTGTGTTTGTGTGTGCATCCACAATGGTTGTATTTTATGGGTCAGATCATACTAAATCATAATTTAAATCAAAAAGTTTGGAAAGTTTTATGTGAGGGCTTTATCTCTGCAATGCCTTGACATATTGACACCAAAGTTTGTATGTGTCATTGTTACTTCACTCTGACCACATCACATCAGCATTGTAACTGCGCCACCTATTGGTCGAAAGTGATAATCAATCAGATCATATTTTTAATTACTGTTTATATGATTTTTCAGCCATTTCGCCAAAAAAAGTTGGTCTGACACTTTCAGAAATGTTGGCATGTCTTGTCGTCTTATTCTGCTTGGCCCCGATAATTGCTGCTTGCAGCTATATTTATTATTATTAGTATTATTATTATTATTATATTTTACATAGCTGCTTAAATGTCTTTATTGAACTAAGGCCTAATCCTGGATTAATCTAAACCCTGTCTGTGAAACCAGGGCTAATGTTTCGAATCTAAATATATTAAAAAGTATTTTGTGCAGCTGATGTATCAAAATCTAAATGGGGATTTATTGCTTACACACACAATGAATTTGTTTTAGTGACAAAGCTTCCAGTGCACCGACAAAAACTACAACAATTACACAGATTTAATTAATTAATTATTATTAAATTATATACGGTAAATGTTACATAAATCTGTCCATTCACTTACAATCTTGTTTTCGCGCACACCTGGTCAACATGAATGCATTTTGCGTCCTCTGGTGGTGTGAAAGAGGAACTACATGAATAAACAGGCTCCTACAACATGTAATTTATTTTAGACCAATTGTTCGTATTGTCGTGTTAAGTACCGGTAAAAATGAATACATCTCCCTCTTCCCTAATCAAAAGAACACTGGACCATCAATAAGTGGCATACTTATGGACAAGCTTTTTTATTTTTTATTTTATTTTTTTTCTGTTTTAACATATAGGAGTATCAGATGTATACTGACATAACCTACTACAAGTTCGTTTACCATCGAAATGACTTTGAAGCTGTTATATTAATAATAATAATAATAATAATAAATTAATTTAATTTTTTTTATCTAATTTAATAAAAATAATAATAATTTATTTTAAGATGTCACATGGTCATGTTACAATGTGCATATGTGTATATGGGGCATGTTGTCACATTTCACTTCCATTCTATCGAGGTATCGAGAAAAAAGTATACACTGTATTAATGAAACAAAACCACATAATTGTACTAAATGTGTGAAATTAATGCAGGGTAAAATAAATACACTGAACCAGGGTGCGATTTGTGAAAAAAACAGAGGGGGGGATGTTTTGAAACATTTTTATTCATAAAAATAAACCATGAGAACATGAACTTCATTCACTGCATTTGCTGCTCTGGACCCTTTTCATTGTTCCCAGCTAGCTAGCTAGAGTTTTCGCGCTGAAAAATTACATAAATATTTGTAGGCTACTGGTGACATTCTGAAAAGCCGTACATGGATCAAAGCTAATGGACAGAATCAGATAAATCAGAGCTTAGATTCTCTGCCCGAGCCGAACTTGACCCGACCCGGGCCGGGCCCTTGATCCAGCACTTGTGTTACAAAATGCAACACGTCACTTGTCATGTTCAGCGTCCCCTCCACTCGCTCGCATCACACCGGGCCCGGGATAATAAACTTTAAAAATATTTATTTTGTTTAAAAAATATTCTATATTCTAAAACCTTGTTGAATTAGAGTTGTAGCCTACTAGGCCTACTCCTCCTAGGCCATCCAAAGTTCATCCAAAGTTCATTCATGTTCATTTTCGTGTTCTTCCTTGTTCACGTTTTTTTTTTTTTTTTTTTTTTTTTTTTTACGTTTCTTCATTCGGATCCATTTGCGATCCATTTCATTCTGAATAAACAAACAAGGCAGTTTACATGATTTGTCCTTGTTGCATTATTAATTAAGATAATAATTAATAAATGCACGCACAATTATCCGACCGTGAACTTGATAAATGTTGCAGATATGTTTTACTATGCACAAACAAATGCCTTTCAACTTATGTGTGCAAAATTCAGAAGCAGTAAATGAATGTGCAGAAATTTGTACAGAGATTCTGTAGGCCTACTATGTGTTATAGCCATTAAATAATAAATTTAATAAATAAATAAATAGGCCTAAATAAATTTAGTTTCATATTTGTTAAAATATTATAATGTTGTTGTTGTTGTTTTTTTATCTATGTTGATTATGAAAAGTGAACAGCACGAAGATAGGATTTGCAGTAGGCTATATCGGGAGACTTGGAGTGGGTCAGACATGATTTTGACCACTTCATTAAGTTTTGTTTTGTAGAAAGCCTTTCTTTAAAGTGAATTTCGTTTTGTATAAATTGTATCTTAATTTTAATACATTTTTCATCAACGAATTGCATGTATTTAAGAAGCGGCTATAATCATGGAGGCGCCCGCGCGCCCCGGTCACTTGCACTGCACGTTAACTAGAGCGCATATCATCATAAATTAACCGAAACTCAGTGTATGCCTCACAGAGAATATTAAGAAATATATCTAAAGAAAACTTGAAATGTCTTTAAACGAAACAATTTAAAATGAAAAGAAATAGGCAACACTCTGATGTAATTCATGCATTTCTCCATATAGCCTATATGTGCATTCACTACGGAGATGGCGATCGTCAACTTCATCTTTGCTTCATCTCAACTTCCCTGGCGCCACCTGGTTATAACGGCCCACGTATTAAAAAAAAAATGTGTGTAAAACTTCTCTCTCTGGTCGGGTTTAAATCGGGCTCGGGCTCATGATTACAGTTAACGTGTCGGGCAGGGCCGACAAAGTCAATTCGCCTCATTCGGGCTTCGCGTCTACCGCGCCGCAGGACCTCTAGACGCGCGTAAACGCGTCTTTACATTGACTTAACATTGAAATCACTCGCGCCAGAAACTCAAGAGTGAGTGAGTAATCAAAAAATCTTTGCGTTTAGTCTCAATTGAGTAAAACACCGTATGTGTAACTTCGGCCATTCTCAGTGGTGTGACTGGGACACTAACCCTGCTTTTCATCATAGAAACAGATAATCAGCTTGTGATTTTTATTCCCGCTTCAGTAATATGCTGAATATGCGGCGTAAAAAAAGACCTGCAGCCGTCTCGCAAGTGTTGATAGGCTATTACTCGTGAGGTGTAACCAATCATATAGCGCCGTGGGCGGGACATTGAGCAAGTCTTCAGAGTGGTAATAGAGGCTGCGGAGCCTGCAGTCAAAGTAGCGCATTTTAAAATAAAATGGACTTTAATCAAACCACGGATCCGTGATAAGTTTTGTGATCCGCCTCGCCACTAGTGTAGTAGCACTGATCACTTTGAGGGGGGGATAAATTTATCCCCACCGGGGATAAAAATAATTAAGCAGAGGCAGGGATACATTGACCAGAAAGGGGGAAATCCCACGCATCCCCCCAGGCAAATCGCACCCTGCACTGAACCCTAAGTACTGTAGGTTTACACAAACTGAGAAAGTCAAAAAGCGTTAGGTTGTGCCCTGCTTTCCCCTACACTTCTCCACAAAAAACTTGTAGTTTCTAACCAACATGCATTTTGCCTAACTTTCGTATTGCATTTACAATTATATTGATATGAAGTAAAACCGAAAACATTGAGGTAAATACAAGCATTGACGTGCATTTACCCGGCACACCGCGTCCTTTCTATTCCATAAATAAAAAAAATTTAAATTAAAATTAAAATAAAAAAAAATCATTCTAGTGGCCACTTAGAGTCTAATCTGTTAACATGGGCGCCGAAAAAAATATGCGCTGCTTACGCTCTGCTAACGCGTGCAGTGTGAAACCGGCGTTAAAGAGACAGTAGCCTAATAGTAAACATGCTGCCGCTTGAGGTCCTTGCACACTGAATCCGAAATTTTCGCATGCGTTTTTTCGTATCCGACAGTCTGTGGCTCTGTCAAAACACCATTCAAATGCTTGTTACGGATGCGAAAAACGCAGAAAATCAAACCTGATCCGATTTTTTTTTTGACGGACGAAAGTTTCGGAGGCAGTGTGCAAGTGTGATTGACATAACGTGAGGTTGTATTTATTTTTTAACGTGCGAAAATTTCGGACGCGAATTTCGCACTCAGTGTGCAAGGGCCTTTATCCTTAAAGAGATAGTTCACCCAAAACCAAACAGTTGCTGGTCCCTATTGACTTCCATAGTAGGAAAAAATATATACTATGGAAGTCACTGGGGTACATCAACTGTTTGGTTACCCACATTCTTCCAAATAACTTTTATTTTTTAACAGAAGAAAGAAACGTATTCAGGTTTAAAACAACTTAAGAGAGTAAATGATCATTTATTTTGGGGGGAGAACTATGCCATTAATGTTAATAAAACAACAAAACACAAAGAGGAAATCACTCACTGCTCTTGACTGAGAACTTTAAGTCTGTTTTATATTCATATTTGTTTATTTAATTACTTTCTTCAATGCTACTGTTAAATACACATATAGCTGAACAAATAAAACACTGTTTATCTCATTAGTATTTTAAGTTGTGTGTGTAATATGTATCTTTGTTCTTAATTTTTAATAACAAAGAAAATAATGACAAAGATTTTTATCTTCGCCACTTTGGCCTAAATGTCTGCCATTATTTTTTATTTTATATTTTGTTACCTAAGGCTGTAATGCTCAGTCACTTGTGAAATAGTAAAACCAACATCAAAAAGAATTGTGATAAAATCGTGAATCGTGATTTTCCTGAAAAAAATCGTGATGTGATATTTTTGCCATATATCGCCCACCCCAGGTGTACAAAAGTGCCTAGATGTCCTCAGATGTGTTATCATTATTGGTCATTATATCACACTACAATAATTACTTGTCAAATAAATTAAACATAATGAAACATTAATTTGAGTTGAAATTGTTTTATTATCTTACTTCCAGAGATTGCAGTGATGCATGACATGGTGAAAAATGACTTGAAATAATACTAGGTTAAGATGAATGTTAAAGGTGTGCCCCCTGAAAGCACAATAACGATATTTCTAAAGATAAAGATATTTCTAGGAAAAAGACTTGCCTTAAAAGTTATAATACAAAGACAACAATTCATAGATTCAAAGATAAAGATAACAGAAATGCGTGAAGGTCTTCACCTGAATTGTGGCCCCGAGAAATAGGAAACAAAGCTTTTTATATTGTTTGTTGCACTCCAAATGTACAATAAAATTAGCTCAATGTTAAAATTGACCGGAGTTCTCCTTTAACTGACTATAGTACAACATTCTCAGTTCCATGGTTAACCAGATTATCTCTAATGCAGTTTGTACGTGCAGCTTTCTTACACGTACACAATCTCCACACTTGAAGTGTGGTGGTCTAGCTCCACGTTTCTGATCTGTGAACCGTTTCTACTTTAGCTGAACACACTGCACACAGTCACGTATGCCATGCCACTTCCTCACCACGAGCTGTTGTGGTTGACAGAGTGTTTAACTTTGTGCGCCTCTTCCTCCCTCTTAACCGTTCAGAAGGTGATCCTCCTGTGGTCGCGTGCGGCAGCAGTTTTCAAGAGGTTTTTTAGTGATGTCTGCCCACAGATCTGCTCTACTTCAATGTGTAATGTTGAGGTGTAATGTTTCTGCACTCTTCCATTTTTAACAAATAAAAAAAATGTTAATTTTTTTGCCCTTTATAGGACATCAGTGCCTCTTTAAGTAATGAACTCCATTACTTGTGTTTGTTTTCAGGGATGATAACAGACGTTTTATACTTGTGCTACAACTGTTAGGCCTCTGCTACAAAACTTTCAACCTCAGTGCTATGTGCAAATAAAGTCATCGTACAGCCCTGTCCTGTGTATTACATATTTCTAGCACTAATGAAACAACAGGGCCCAAAATGTAACAATCCTATCTCCCATAATGTGAAAGTTTAAGGCTTTAATTGAGTCCATGTCCAAAAGTGGTGAACCACTTTAGCAATTTGCAGTGGTTGCAACACCATCATGCGACACAGGACGACTTGTTCACAACATTGTCAACACTTTACTCCCTAGATTTATTTATAAATGGCACTGCATGGTTATTTACCCCATTGTACTATGAATAAACCGCTTTGGCATCGTTAAAATATTTCAGTGTTAAAAAATATTACATTCTACAACATTAAGGAACAATTACGGGCTCTGGTGCAGAAATATAAGACTGGTTTAATCACAAATATAAGACTGGTTTAATCTGTTTTCTGGCTTTGTGTATCCAAATAGACAAATAATAAAAGGCTGAGCGGAAAATTAGGAGGTGCACATCAATGTAATTTTATATATATATATATATATATATATATATATATGTGTGTGTGTGTGTGTGTGTGTGTGTGTGTATTAAATCTAAAAGCAAATAAAAGTAAATTAACCATGGTGTAAGGTTTTTTAGTTTAATGCTACAACATTTAGTTATTATTTTTTTGTATGTAGTTATTATTATAGTTTATATTGTTTAGTTATTTTTATTTTATATATTATGCAGTTATCAATATTCCCTCAATATTCCCTCAATATTCCCTATTCATTTCCACTAGTATCAAGCATCAGAAGACTGACCTCGTCTTGGTAATGCGTAACTGGTGACGTTTATTAGAACCGCCCATGAATGTGGTTTCAACTAGGTCCGCTAGCAGACTATAAGTCCTCTTTCCTAGTAGATTTACTATCATCTATTGTTGTCAGTTGAAGAGTATCTGTCGTCATGTCTGGAAGAGGAAAAGGCGGGAAAGGTCTCGGGAAAGGAGGCGCTAAGCGGCACCGAAAGGTTCTTCGCGATAATATCCAGGGAATCACTAAACCCGCTATTCGTCGTCTTGCTCGTCGTGGCGGCGTCAAGCGTATTTCTGGCCTGATCTATGAAGAGACTCGCGGTGTGTTGAAGGTGTTTCTGGAGAACGTCATTCGTGATGCTGTGACTTACACTGAACACGCCAAGAGAAAGACCGTCACCGCCATGGATGTTGTGTACGCGCTGAAGCGACAGGGGCGCACTCTGTACGGGTTCGGGGGTTAAGAGATCCACGAAGAAGAAACACCAACGGCTCTTTTAAGAGCCACACACATTATCACACAAAGAACAAGTTTGAGGTGGTGAAAGTATGTTTTTGTTATATATTTATTGTACTTTCCTTAAACGTTACCTCAAAATGATTAAGCAAGTACAAATAATAAACTTAAACGTTACTGTTATTCTCACTATTCTGCTTTTCTACATTTTCACAGAGTTGTGGGCGTTCGTTGTCATTGTGTAACATTTGTATGTAGTTCACTATTGTTCTTACATTTGTATATGCATGTCTTTCAAAATACAGTTTATTCTTCACTGTAGTTGATCTTATATTTCAGTGTATTTCTGACACAGCACGTGTTTTTCAGCCTGGATGTAAAGTCAAATTTAGGGCTTTGCCCAGATAGCAAATGTTTGGAGGTTTTATCATGACTACAGCTTCTGCTTAGTGTTTAAACATGACTGGCATTAATTTAGCACTCTTGTGGAAAATTTTAATATTTTGTAATTATTTAAATCAGACTTGCTTTCAAGTTGTTTGTCATAAATCAACATCTCAGGAAACATATATGGGGTTTTTGGAGACGAGGTGTCTAGGGAAGGAAATTATACATCGATATTCCTATGAATGTAGACACTTTTGTCATCATGTTGCCCCAAGAACACATGGATGCTAATTAGATACAGTTAGATACATTGTGTTGAATGGGAATGGCATTTATGGCCATGTTTACAGGAATAATTAAGTGCATGAAGTATTCATTACATTATATCTTTCATAACATGAGAATCATCTTTGCACAACGTTTGATTAAACAAATCCTGAAACTGGATCACAGACACAAACACAAATCCCATAGTGTTTGCCTAAACATGTAATTTCTTGTCATTTTATTTTTAAACAACTGGACACAGCATAGCATATGAATAAAATATACGTTTTCAATCTGTTTCTTATGTTATCTTATGCTGTTTCTGATGCTGTAAACAATGAATGGCAAAGCACAGTATTGTGCGATTATAGTGAATTCATGGAGTTTGCATTGAGTAATAATACACTGTGTTATTTCTGCTTCTAAATAAACGTTCAAATTATTGAATCCGCAGCATTCCTGGTTAAAGATTTCAGAAAATATTCACACATTTTCTTATTCATTCCGAAAAAAAAATGCGTGAAAATGAAACAAAGGAATGGAGTCGACGTGGGGGATGGACGGTATAGATGGGCGTGATTCATATTTCAAAGCTTCTGATTGGTCCGCCTACAAGTCAGTGAATGTGTAATGTAGCCAATGAGGTCATTATATGGCTTGAAGACTCCCAATCAGAGGCTCGTTCTTCCCTTTGTAAATTAGCATAGAGCAGCGCATAAAGCCCGCCTGCAGTGATTCAGCTTTATGTTTCTGAGTTTCTCTGACTGAATCATCATGCCTGAACCAGCGAAGTCCGCACCCAAGAAGGGCTCGAAGAAGGCCGTCACTAAAGCCGCCGGCAAGGGCGGGAAGAAGCGCAGAAAGTCCAGGAAGGAGAGCTACGCGATCTACGTGTACAAAGTCCTGAAGCAGGTTCATCCCGACACCGGGATCTCCTCCAAGGCGATGGGAATCATGAACTCTTTCGTCAACGACATCTTCGAGCGCATCGCCGGTGAAGCGTCTCGTCTCGCTCACTACAACAAGCGCTCCACCATCACATCTCGCGAGATCCAGACCGCCGTGCGTCTGCTGCTGCCCGGAGAGCTGGCCAAACACGCCGTGTCTGAGGGCACAAAGGCGGTGACCAAATACACCAGCTCCAAGTAGAGGAGTCCGCTCAACACGCACACACACACACACAAAGGCTCTTTTAAGAGCCACACATGTTATCTGTGAAAGAGCTACGGTTTTCCTTCACTACTTTTGATGCAATGGTTTTGAGAAGAAACGTGTTATTGTTTGACGTTATTGTTGATTTTGGTGAAAACAAACACGATTAGATAAGTTTTAACTCCGTTTAGTTTTTCAGAAATATACGATTATTTTAACAAGCACAAAATAAAGCTTTTTAGGTTAGAACGAAGATTATATATATATATATATATATATATATATATATATATATATATATATATATATATATATATATATATATATAAAATCAACGAATAAAGCACCTTGATGTATTTGTATTTAGAGATGGTGAAATACAAATTAACCAGGGCAGAGCATACTTTTTTTTAACATTAGCAAATTCATAAATGTTCAGCAATAGCCTCTTAATTTTAGGAGTTTGAGGACACTTTTTCAAACTGTTCATATGTGGATGATGCTAATCTGTTTTAACTGAATAATTACAGGAATGTGACAACAGATTCTATCTAACAGACAGATTGTGAAGATCGGAGTATAGAGAAAGAATGTTAGAAGATATTTGGAGAATGAATGGAGAGGTATAAGAGCAATGAACATATATACAGAAATCTTGCATCCTCTGAAACTTCTGCTTTGGTCTAATAAGAAAAGGTCAAACAGACTTATCTATTATGTCATAGTTGGTGTAATGGCAAGGTCAGAGGTCAAATGTCAAAGATAGATAATGGAAAATACACCCACTCAATCTGACAGCACAGAAGAGACACCAAAGATCTTACATCTGGAAATATTCAAGATCATGCAGTAAAATATACATAGCCTACACAAATGATTAAATAACTTAATAACAGGTAACATAATAACAAAATATAAATATTTTTATTATTTATATATAAAATATAAATAAAACAAATAATATGAATAAAGGGACTATCATAAACATTGACCATTTTGGATTCACCAGTTTGGAAAATGTTTTGTCTTATTAAAGATATTCCTTCTGAAATGAGCATCATAAGCAAAGGGTCCTGGTGGCATTTTTATTATTCATTACTATTCTTTTAACATAAAAAGTTGACCAATTTTGTCGTTTTATAGAAATAATGTCACTGGAGATGTTTTAGCTTGAAATATAATAAACCTGGAGTTTCACACATTCAATATTCAACATGTCAGATATAGTCGTATCTGTCTCAGCTTTTCCTGACGTTTTCCAAGTTCTATGATCATGTTTGTGAGCAGAAACATACAGTTGTGGTCAGAAGTATTGGCACCCCTGGTAAATATAATCAAAGATGGCTGTAAAAAATATATCTGCATTGTTTATCCTTTTGAACTTTCGTTCGAAAAATGCACAAAAATCTGGCCTTTCACTGAAGTGAAAGAAATGAAAGTGGGGAAAAAATCACATTATGAGATAAATGCTTTTTTTTCTTCTTCTCCTAAACACATTGGCCATAATTATTGGCACCCCAATATTTTTTTACAAGTAAAATATTAAGTATATTCCCTATTTACTTTTTTATTTTATTTTTTTTACACACCAGGGTTACTAGGAACATGAAATTGTCTAGCTATGACTAGCTATGAGTATAAATATGACGGATACACAAAGGCCAAATTCCCTGAATCATCCATCACACTGAGAAAAAACAAAGAATATAGTTCTGATGTGCAGCAAAAGATTGTTGAGCTTCACAAAATAGAAATTGGCTGTAAGAAAATCGCTAATGAACTGAAAATCCCCATTTTGACCATCAGGGCAATAATTAAGAAGTTATAATCAACTAAAGATGTTACGAATCTGCCTGGAAGAGGACATGTGTCTATACTGTCTTAATGCACAGTGAGGAGGAAAGTTTGAGTGGCCAAAGACTCTCCAAGGATCACAGATGGAGAATTGCAGAGATTACTGGAGTCTTGGGGTCAGAAAGCCCAAACAAAATGAAACAACCCCTACATCAGCACATGTTGTTTGAGAGGGTTTCAAGAAAAATCCTCCTTGCTCCTCCACAAATAAACTCCAGCATATTCAGTTGTCAGACACGACTGGAACTTCAAATTGACCGGCTTCTGGTCAGATGAAAAAAAAAAAAAAAAAAAGGACTTTTTGGCAGCAAACCCACCAGATGTGTTCGGTGCACACAGGGATGAAGATACCCCATGCCTACGGTTAAATATACTGCTGGATCTTATGTGTTGTGGCCTGTTGTCCTGGACATCTTGTTCAGATACATGGTATTATGGATTCTAGCAAATACCAACAGATAAAAATTAAAAACCTGACGGCCTCTGCTAGAAATGTTATAACGGGCCGTGGTTGAATCTTCCATCAGGACAACGATCCAAAACAAACATGAAAATCAACACAAAAATATGTCACTGAGCACAAAATAAAGCTTCTGCCATCAGTTTCAATAGAGAAAGAGTGAACTGAGGAGAAGAAGCTCCAACATGGATCTGGGAATCTGAAGGATCTGGAGAGATTCTGTATGGAGGAATGGTCTCTGATCTCTTCTCAGGTGTTCTCCAAACTCATCAGGCATTATAGGAGAAAACTCAGATCTGTTATCTTGGCAAAAGGAGGTTGCAAAAAGTTTTTCATAAAGGGTGCCAATAATTATGGCCAGCATGTTTTGGAGAAAAGCATTCATTTCATAATGTGATTTACCCCCCACTTTCAATTATTTTACAATAAAAGGCTAGATTTTTGTGATTTTTTTTTTTTTTTTTTTTTTTTATGAAAGATCAAAAGGATAAACATATCATATTTAGCATGGGTGCCAATAATTCTGACCACAACTGTATGTGCTGAAATTCCATCGCTCTGTCAGTGGAGTAAACATTTCTCATTGGGCCTGTTATGAAACTTTATCTTACACTGCTCACATACATCACATTACTCTCTTATATCATTAATCACTTATATTACACTACTTTGCGTTTTTGGAGTTTGCGCAGAGCTAACTTTTTTTTAACCAACATTTTTCAATGCTTGCACCTTTGGATCCTATTTCAAGGTTTGCGTCTCAAGCCACCAGACACTGCTGTTGTGCGAATGAGCGGCCGGAGCGCGTTAAGTGCTTTCTGTTAGAGCGGTGTCGTGTTAGTTAATAACTAATGACCTATGCAACGTAAGTGAATCAATCAAAACTAGCTTTAGCTGGACAATAACTTTATTCTAACTCTGTGTTCGGGCCAATTACCAAGATCAGAGCCCTCTCCCCGGACAGCACGCCAAATACGTTTACCAATTTAATCTATCCGACTTATTTGTAAGTGTGAACTCGTGAATTTAATGGCGGATTTTAAACAACTTTTAGATGCATATACCGCCACCTACTGTCTTGGAGTGTGTATCATCATGTCATTTTACAATTATTTATATTCTACTCCACAACCACAAAGTCTTTTAAAAAAGTGTAAATAGTGCCTTCCTGGTGATTCTTATCTCCTCTCCCTCTCCTTCTGATCCCAGTATCCCTACCAGATTCCACTCTCGCCCTGCCTCCTGAACCTTACCTTTAAACACCCGTCTTTCCACCTTATTCAATGTGCAGTACAATATTACATGTTCAACATTTTCTTTAACCCCACAGTTTTCACAGTTCTCACTATTCTTTTTCCCCATTAAAAACAGTGTGCCATTCAGCCCTAGTCAATAGGGCTGATTGACTATTCCCTTTCCTCTCCCCTGATCCTTTCCATGTAACTCTTTATACTGACAAATTTTTGTATTTTATAATATCTCCTTCCTTTCCTGTCTTCCTCCCACCATTTCTGCCATATTTCAAGTCCTTTCTTCTTAACCACCGCTTTTCCTTCGCCTTTTCCTAGTGGAATTTTGACTGTTATTACCTTTAGCAGTGCTTTTTCCACCAGTTTGTCTGCATTCCCTTTAACCCCCTCAGTGCTGGCACCAAACAAAACTGAACATCTATGCCCAATGTAAAGCTGCTTTCTCACGTTTCATGTCTTCCTCATGATTCATGTCTGTCATGTGATCCCCTGTTCAAAGTCATGTGATCCTGCCATGTGTTCCCTTGTCTGATGTGTCAAGTTGCCATTGGTTCATTGTTCACAGGTTTCCCTTGTCTAGTCATTCTCTTGTGTATTTAAGCCCTCATGTTTGCCATGTGTTTTTTCAAGTACTGTTTCTTGTAGAATACTGGTTGTAACTTGTAAGTCTATGTTCATGTCTTCATTTTGAGTTTTCATGCCACGCCATGTTTTTGTTTCATGTTAGATCTTGTTTGTAATAAACTGCACTTGGGTTCTCTATAAGCTTGCCTCCAGTGGATCCATCACAACATTGCTCTTATTTTACATGCTCACTTATATAACACCTACTTATAAAACTCTGCTCACTTATATAACACTGCTCTTTTATATAACATTGCTCACTTATGTTACATTGCTCTTATTACACTACTCATATTACACTGCCATTTTTCGAGGACTGGTTGACAAGGTGTTTGAGGAGCCCTTGAAAACTAGAGATTGTGTTGCAGTGCTGTTCGAAAAAATAAATAAAAAACATCTTTGTATGTAATTCAAAGTGTGGGAACACTGGACGATTCTCTGCCAGAGTGAAATCGGCCAAAAAGGAGCGGCACTCCCCAGAATGTGACTTGACGCTGATTGGACTATATCCAGAGGCAGAACAAACAGTGTAAAGATCATCAATTATTAAATTAGCTCATTTCATCTATAAAGCAGTTCTGCAAAAAAGGATATCATCGTCCAGCTCAGTTTAGTTCTCACACAGCAGTGTCAGTACAGTCAGAACAATAATACTGTTAAATATTAAGTATTTCCAACTAAGCAAGTCAGAGGCAACAGTGTCAAGGAAACAAACATCCATCAGGAGACAGAATGGAGAAAAAACCAGGCTCAGTCAAAACAGAAGATGAGAGAAAATCAAATATTAGGATAATATAGATATTATTTAAGGAAATATATAGATACATAGATATGTAAATCAAAGAGTTTTGCTCTCTATTCAGAGTTATTGAGTGGCTCTTAAAAGAGAAAAAACTGTGGGTTTCATATATGAAGGTGCTGTTTTGGTCAGCTTGAAGCACACAAACATTATCCAAGCCTGTTTGTGACTCTTATCTTCGCTCAGAACATTTACATTTACATTTATTCATTTAGCTGACGCTTTTATCCAAAGCGACTTACAATTGCTATACATGTCAGAGGTCGCACGCCTCTGAAGCAACTAGGGGTTAAGTGTCTTGCTCAGGGACACATTGGTGTCTCACAGTGGATTCGAACCCGGGTCTCTCACACCAAAGGCATGTGTCTTATCCACTGCGCCATCACCACCCCAAAAAAGATGATCTGTCATTCAGATTCATTTTTCTCTAAATGTTTGAATAATATAAATTCACAAATTTGACTTGATAGTTTGTCTAAACTCAAGACGATCAATCAGACGACAGAAGGCATGTAGTATCATGTACAACAGGTTTATCATTTAAAGGCTTAATTGTGTGTCAAATATGATAAAGTCGCTTCATAGGGTTTCACCCAAGATTTCTGTCATCATCATTTACTCGCCCTAATGTTGTTCCAAACCTCAATGGCTTTCTTTCTTCTGTGGAATATTAAAGATAAGAATTTTGTGGTCACTAAACTGCTTACTATCGAAATATATTGTGTTCTGTAGAAGATTTGTCCCTTTACAATTCAATGCAAATGACACACAGACACAATTAAACAAAGTGAAATATATTTTTTTTTTACAGCATTTAATAATCTAGATTAATGTTACATATTTTGGCCTCAGTCCCTGAAGTTTTCAAATTGGAAAAAGCTCCAGATTTTAGGCATAAGAGGTTGAATAAACTTCCACAAAACTGAGACCTGCAGCAAAACAAAATATTTCAATTGTTTTAACATCATTAAATGTGTTCTGTTATAGTCTGAGCAAATCCGAGTGGAGACAGATGCAGTGATTTGGTTGAAACTGTAACAAACCAGACGAGACCAGTTAACTCAACACTAATCCATTATCCTCATCATTTCAGTTCACACCATAATTTAAAAAGAAAAACGTTCTATCTAAATAAATATTTCAAACATAATGGTCCATTGTACATACATGACTATGTTATGAATTAGCATGAAGTGGTTAATAGGAAATTATGACTGTGGTGTCTCTTGCTTTAGATTAGCAATAATTTCCATTTAGTTCCCTAAGAGATGAATGGCGAATCAGTAGATACAAATCCTTTATTACAATTAAAATATTTATGTCGTGATATGATGCTGGCCCACATCAACGATGTGTTTAACGTGTTTAATGAGATAACATATGGATACTCTGCTGACCGAAGATAAGGGCCACAGACAGACTCTGAGACGCCGGATGATGTTCGTGTGCTTCAAGCTGCCCAAAACAACAGCTGTGTGAAAGCCTCCTAACGCTCATCACTGATGCTGACTTCATTGAAGTCTCTCTCAGACTGTTTTCTGAGCACACACATTACGCGTTCAGGCTTTTATCAACTGTTCCGTTAAAACTATCCATCAGATTCGAGCACGGCTTTCCCCCGCGGCTGATGCTCGCCTTGGATTTAGTCTGACGAAGGCAAAAGTAACTTTTCCTCTTCGCGTTTTTTAGTCTCTAATGAAAGCCCAGAACCTCTGCTTGGTGTTCACTTAGTTTTGATTGTGACAAACTAGTTAACAGCTCCAATTTTGCCCCAAATGTAAGAGAAGAAAACACAAGCGTCGGCGAGCAGCAGACACCGAGCGGGACAGGTTGAGTCTACGAGGTTCTCATGTGTCATTTAAGACCGCGGCGCCGCTCGAGCGCTATTCATTCATCACTGAAACCAGACAGAGTTTATCAGATCCGATCAGAGAGAGAGAGAGAGAGATGGCAGAAACCGCCCCAGCCCCCGCTGCTGCCGCCCCGGCCAAAGCGCCCAAGAAGAAGTCCGCTGTGAAAGCCAAGAAAGCAGGACCAGGCGTCGGCGAGCTCATCGTCAAGGCTGTGTCCGCATCCAAGGAGAGGAGCGGTGTGTCCCTCGCCGCCCTGAAGAAAGCGCTCGCTGCCGGCGGATACGATGTGGAGAAGAACAACTCCCGCGTCAAGATCGCCATCAAGAGCCTGGTGACTAAAGGCACTCTGGTTCAGGTCAAAGGGACCGGCGCCTCAGGTTCCTTCAAACTCAACAAGCAGCAAGCCGAGACCAAGAAGAAGCCAGCGAAGAAAGCGGCTCCTAAAGCCAAGAAGCCCGCAGCCAAGAAACCCGCTGCCGCTAAGAAGCCCAAAGCTGCAGCAGCGAAGAAGCCCGCCGCTAAGAAATCCCCGAAGAAGGTGAAGAAACCTGCCGCTAAGAAGGCAACGAAGAGCCCCAAGAAGGCAAAGAAACCGGCGACTCCTAAGAAAGCAGCCAAGAGCCCAAAAAAGGCAAAGGCGGCCAAACCCAAAACGGCGAAACCTAAAGCAGCGAAACCTAAAGCCGCCAAGCCTAAAAAGGCCGCTCCCAAGAAGAAATAAATCTAACGTTAATGTGTGTTCCTCAACGGCTCTTTTCAGAGCCAACCACTGACTCCCAGTAAAGAGCAAAACTCATGTTTCTGAATGATTTGTTAATTCTGGAATCAAATAGCCAAATATGTGACTCAACAAATTTAGGTTAGGTAAAACTCAAGTAAATTATTTTTATTCGCAAGAAATTGATTGAAAATTGCCAAAAAGCTTGTTAGATCTCAAAGCAAACAGTTCTCACAGTTCGACTCAAGGATGATGATTAACAATATATTAGAATTAATACACAAACCATAATGCTGGAGAAACATGGCAATTCAAACAATCCCACAAACAATAATGGCAGTGATAAAATTATAATATTACATTAAGGGTAATAATACTCTACAGTATCAGATCTGGTCAGTGTGAACAAGTGTGTGAAATGTGTAGCACTTTTTGGTAGAAACAGCGTATAATATCCATTGTTGTACATATTTGAATTTTCTATAAAACATTTCAGTGATTCAGTCTCTGGATACATTATACGTTTATCTCTGTAAAGCTGTTTTGAAACAATCTACATTGTTAAAAGCGCTATATAAATGAGGATGACTTGATTTAATCTCTTCTGTCTAGTCAATACATGTGATCGTTCCAAAAAGGGGGTTGGGCTTTTGAGGGAAGTTCAGTGATTGGTTTAAAACTTATCACAGTGTAAACCAATGGGCGACTGGCACTCTCGTTTAAAGCTAGTATGAGCCGACACTGATCTTCATTCTGTTATTTTCGTCGGGATATTCTGTTTTAGTTTTTGATTTTAATAATGAGTGGAAGAGGTAAAACCGGAGGAAAGGCTCGGGCTAAGGCCAAGAGTCGCTCTTCCAGGGCGGGACTGCAGTTCCCCGTCGGCCGTGTTCACAGGCTTCTCCGCAAAGGCAACTATGCCCAGCGCGTCGGTGCCGGAGCTCCGGTGTATCTGGCCGCTGTGCTCGAGTATCTGACCGCTGAGATCCTGGAGTTGGCTGGAAACGCCGCTCGGGACAACAAGAAGACCCGCATCATCCCTCGACACCTGCAGCTGGCGGTGCGCAATGACGAGGAGCTGAACAAGCTTCTGGGTGGCGTGACCATCGCTCAGGGTGGTGTGTTGCCCAACATTCAGGCCGTGCTGCTGCCCAAGAAGACCGAGAAGCCCGCGAAGGCCAAGTAGACTGACGGAAGCTTCTCCTCAAACCAAAGGCTCTTTTAAAAGCCACACAATTCCCCAAGAAAGAGTTTTCATTCATACGATTTTTATTTGATTTTCTATTGAAGTAGGTAAAGTAAGTATCTGTAAGTTTGTCTAAGTTTTTTACTATATTTCCACAAGTCAAACTGTATGTCCAATTAGTTTTTAAAAAACAAACATCACCTATTATTGCTAAGAACACACACAACCAGTGCCAGGGGTAAATACAATTGCGAGTACAGCTACAAATTATAGTCAGGAGAATATTATGCAAATGACAGTGAAGACAGTTTTAAGGGCTTTGGAATTGCTGGATGTACTGAGAGTGTCCAGGTAGGATTTAAGTTCCTTATGGAAAATAAAAAAGTATGGCTTAGCATCCTGAAATTAACATTTGTGTAAAAAAAAAAAAAAAAAAAAAAATTGCTAGAAAAATAAGGTTTATCAAAAAAATATTGGTCCTTTACATCTTTATCAAAGTTGTGCTGACCAAATAAAACATCTTTGTATAACAAAGAAAAGCTCTGTGATGAAAATGTGCGAACAAAGATACACAAATCCTTCCAGGACAGTATATGTGCATTCCCAGAAGAGATGAGAAGTAGATTCATGTTCAGCACCACAAAAAGAACAAAGTGTCGATATCAGGAAACATCTTTTTTAAGTAAAGCTTCACAGGATAAAAAAGATGAAGTAATTTGTAAGACACATCCTTAACCTTATTGGTTATTAAATATTTAGGTGACAAAGTCCACACTTTCTTCCATGGAATATTGACAAACTGGCCATTCCAGTACGACACAATGTATGGGAGAGAAACAATCTCATTTTGAAATATATATAGCTGTCTAATTTTTCTGTTCCGACTACAGGAGTTAGATATAAAAAAAAAAAAAACAAAAAAAAAAACATATTTCCAATCGTTGTATCAAAAGGATGAGCAACTGATAAAGAAATCTGGGATCTAGCTGAATCTCTGAGAAGAGTTATTGCTCCATAAGGGATGGCATCCATTACAATAGCAAACTCTCGTGGAGTGACAGGTGTATTATACTTGTTCAAAAACGCTGAATATGAATACAGGTAGCCTATCCATCAGAATTGATTAATTGAGAAACCAAAATAAAATTATTCTTAACCCAGTATGGGAAAAACAACGACTTATTTTTATAGATAATATCACAATTAGGCCTATTCCACATAAAGTGAGAAAAAGCAAAGTACGTTTGAGCGGGAACCACAAACTGACGTCACTTGTTTGAAAACAGCCATTGGCCAACTGTCATTTACAGACGCTAGACAATAACCAATCAAATGCATCTGAAGCAAAGCCATCCAATGAGCGCACGGCAGCCCTGGGCTTAAATACGCACTGTGTTCGCCTGAACCGCTCAGTCTTTCGATCTGATTAAATCAGCATCTGAACACTTTAAATAATGGCAAGAACTAAGCAGACCGCTCGTAAGTCCACCGGAGGTAAAGCCCCGAGGAAGCAGCTGGCCACTAAAGCCGCCCGTAAGAGCGCTCCCGCCACCGGTGGCGTTAAGAAGCCTCATCGCTACAGGCCCGGTACCGTGGCGCTGAGAGAGATCCGCCGGTACCAGAAATCCACTGAACTGCTGATTCGCAAACTGCCCTTCCAGCGCCTGGTGAGAGAGATCGCTCAAGATTTCAAGACGGATCTGCGCTTCCAGAGCTCGGCTGTCATGGCCCTGCAGGAGTCCAGTGAGGCTTATTTAGTGGGTCTGTTTGAGGACACCAATCTGTGCGCCATCCACGCCAAGAGAGTCACCATCATGCCCAAAGACATCCAGCTGGCCCGCCGCATCCGCGGAGAGCGCGCTTAAACCCCAGCAGTCACACAGACCCAAAGGCTCTTTTAAGAGCCACATCATTAACTCTATAAAAGATGATTTCCATATCATGGTGTTTTGAAATATGAACTTCATATGCCACGGTAGTCTTATAAAATACTTTTTTTATGTATTACTTAAATCTAAAAGCAAATGTAAGGAAATGAACTGGTTTTAGTGTTATGCTACTATAGTTAATGTTTACATGTACGGTCATTAACCCTCATCCTCTCTTTACCTGTAACAAATCCTTCCCTCGCAGGTCAAAATGACTGAAGCCCTATTATATATATATATATATATATATATATATATATGGGTTTTTATATAGTTAAATTATATTTTTATTAATAATATTACTTAAATTCTACTTATTTCCAGTAGTATCAAGCATCAATAGACAGACCCTTTTAAAAAAAAGTTTTATTCAAGAAATGTTTTACAATAGTGCACACATGCATTTCTTAGAAATATAGAACAAATGAAGTCAATTTTGCATAATCACAAGACACAAAAAGGACAAAAAAAAAACAGAAAATAAATACAAAAAAAAAAAAAAAACATCCAAGATATGAATCATGGTACATCTCATCATATATTTTCAGAAAAGACGTACATTTTCTATTATCAGTTGTTCTTAGTGATTTAATTAAATATTTTACTTCACAAAGGAAATACATTAATAGACTGACCTCGACTTGGTAATGCGTAACTGGTGACGTTTACTAGAACCGCCCATGAATGTGGTTTCAACTAGGTCCGCTAGCAGACTATAACTCCTCTTTCCTAGTAGATTTACTATCATCTGTTGTTGTCAGTTGAAGCGTATCTGTCGTCATGTCTGGAAGAGGAAAAGGCGGGAAAGGACTCGGGAAAGGAGGCGCTAAGCGGCACCGAAAGGTTCTCCGCGATAATATCCAGGGAATCACTAAACCCGCTATTCGTCGTCTTGCTCGGCGTGGCGGCGTCAAGCGTATTTCTGGCCTGATCTATGAAGAGACTCGCGGTGTGTTGAAGGTGTTTCTGGAGAACGTCATTCGTGATGCTGTGACTTACACTGAACACGCCAAGAGAAAGACCGTCACCGCCATGGATGTTGTGTACGCGCTGAAGCGACAGGGACGCACTCTGTACGGGTTCGGCGGTTAAGAGATCCACGAAGAAGAAACACCAACGGCTCTTTTAAGAGCCACACACATTATCACACAAAGAACAAGTTTGAGGTGGTGAAATTATATTTTTGTAATATAATAATTATTGTGCTTTCCTTAAACGTTACCTCAAAATAATTTATAAGCAAATACAAATAATAAACTTAACTTTACTTGGTTTTACTGTTATTCTCACTATTGTACTTTGCAGTTAAAACTACATTTTCACAGAGTTGTGGGCGTTCGTTGTCATTGTGCAACATTTTATGTAGTTCACTATAGAGCTGGTAAGTCCCGCCCATCCGCAAAACCCCGCTGGACCTCAAAGTTGAAAAACCGTCAATGCAAGTGAATGGGAGAAAATAATTATTTTCTGGTCCCGTTTGAATTGTGCCATGAATGTGAACATATGTTGTCTGTGAATTTTTTATATAACTTTTCATGTTACGAGTTTGACAGTAGGCTATATGGTATGATTCTTCAGCTAGCAGTTGTGGAAAAGACATAACGAGAAAGACTACATGTCGCCTATGTGACGTCACCCCATAAAGTTGACTTACCCGTGGTTTTCGCCAACCTCAACGATTTTGTCCTCTCCCTGAAAGAAGGCGGTGAAGTGCACCAAAGACACAGCCATGTTTAGCGGGATCCGTGAGCTAGTGTCCGTGTGCTAGTGGTGTTGACGTTTCAAACGCGTCGAGAGTTGTAGTCCACAAAGTGCTCTCACACAAAGTCTAACCGTATCAAACTTCTACCCGCTAAATTGTATCATTCTTTACACGAAAAGTTATATAAAAAATTCACAGACAACATATGTTCACATTCATGGCACAATTCAAACGGGACCAGAAAATAATTATTTTCTCCCATTCACTTGCATTGACGGTTTTTCAACTTTGAGGTCCAGCGGGGTTTTGCGGAAGGGGCGGGACTTACCAGCTCTATTGTTCTTACATTTGTATGCATGTCTTTCAAAATACAGTTTATTCTTCACCTTATATTTTAGTGAATTTCTATCACAGAACGTGTTTTTCAGCCTGGATGTAAAGTCAAATTCAGTGCTTTCCAAAATTTATAAATGTTACAGAGCGAGAGGTAACACTTCTGTCTGATCTCTCAGATACCAAATGTTTGGAGGTTTTATCATGACTACAACTTCTGCTTAGTCTTTAAAAATGACTGGCATTAATTTAGCACTCATATGGAAAATTAAAATATTTTGTAATTATCATTTAAATCAGACTTGCTTTCAAGTTGTTTGTCATAATCTCAGGAAACATATATGGTGTTTTGGAGACGAGGTGTCTAGGGAAGGAAATTATACATCGATATTCATATGAATGTAGACACTTCTGTCATCATGTTCCTCCAAGAACACATGGATGCTAATTAGATACAGTTAGATACATTGTGTTGAATGGGAATGGCATTTATGGCCATGTTTACAGGCATAATTAAGTGCATGAAGTATACATTACATTATATCTTTCATAACATGAGAATCATCTTTGCACAACGTTTGATTAAACAAATCCTGAAACTTCCCAGTTTTTGCCTAAACATGTAATTTCTTGTCATTTTATTTTTAAACAACTGGACACAGCATAGAATATTAATAAAATATAATGTTTCAATCTGTGTCTTATGTTATCTTCTGCTGTAAACAATGAATGACATGGGAAAATACAACAAAACGTTTCTGGGTCTCAAGGGAATATGCTTATCTTTCAAAGCACAGTATTGTGCGATTATAGTGAAATCATGGAGTTTGCATTGAGTAATAATACACTGTGTTATTTCTGCTTCTAAATAAACGTTCAAATTATTGAATCCGCAGCATTCCTGGTTAAAGATTTCTGAAAATATTCACACATTTTCTTATTCATTCCGAAAAAAATGCGGGAAAATGAAACAAAGGAATGGAGTCGACGTGGGGGATGGACGGTATTAATAGATGGGCGTGATTAATATTTCAAAGCTTCTGATTGGTCCGCCTACAAGTCAGTGAACGTGTAATGTGGCCAATGAGGTCATTATGGGCTGAAGACTCCCAATCAGAGGCTCGTTCTTCCCTTTGTAAATTAGCATAGAGCAGCGCATAAAGCCCGCCTGCAGTGATTCAGCTTTATGTTCTCTGAGTTTCTCTGACTGAATCATCATGCCTGAACCAGCGAAGTCCGCACCCAAGAAGGGCTCGAAGAAGGCCGTCACTAAAACCGCCGGCAAGGGCGGGAAGAAGCGCAGAAAGTCCAGGAAGGAGAGCTACGCGATCTACGTGTACAAAGTCCTGAAGCAGGTTCATCCCGACACCGGGATCTCCTCCAAGGCGATGGGAATCATGAACTCTTTCGTCAACGACATCTTCGAGCGCATCGCCGGTGAAGCGTCTCGTCTCGCTCACTACAACAAGCGCTCCACCATCACATCTCGCGAGATCCAGACCGCCGTGCGTCTGCTGCTGCCCGGAGAGCTGGCCAAACACGCCGTGTCTGAGGGCACAAAGGCGGTGACCAAATACACCAGCTCCAAGTAGAGGAGGAGCTCAACACACAACTCAAAGGCTCTTTTAAGAGCCACACATATTATCTGTGAAAAGAGCTTTAATCATACTCCGCTTTCTCATACCGAAGTAAAATCTATCATCCGTCCTTCTGTGTTTATGCTGTTGAGTATCAGGTTTAGCAGATGAACAAGTTACAAACCTTTCTTTAAGATGAAATGTATTTACTCTAACAGCATACTGGCTTTCATCTCCAGCTAATGTAATAAGTTCAAAACATTTAGCTTTGAATATTGTTTTTCTGCACAATCAGCTTTGTTTTACAGTAACAGAAACTCTTCTGGGAAATACTCTCAACACTATTGATCCTGTAGAGGAAGAGGAAGATGATGATGATGATGATGTGAAGCTTGTGCTCCAGTAATGCTGGGATTTACACACATGATCATGTCAACATTCACATCTTCCTCCACCAAACACAAACCACTGATCAGATTTCCACTGTGAGTAACATTTATTATGAGCTTCAGAATGAAACCATTATGACGCTTTATTTTTTTTTGTTTCTTTTTTTATTTGTTGTTGTTTTTTCTTTTTACCCTTTTTAATTCAGTTGCTTGTTCTATGTGTCATGTATAGTTGAACAGTTTGTATTCCTGTAGCCTCTTGGCCAGGTCATCTTTGTACATGAGAAGTGGTTCTCAAACACTTTACCTGGATAAATAATAATAATAATTACTATATAATTTTACCCAAAGCTTCTCTTTTAGTCTCTTAGTCAAGCCAAAAAACAAAAACAAAAATCTTTAACAAAGTAATTTGATTATAGTCTGATCAGAGGCAAGTATCGCTGGTTCAACTCTTTCTGAGTGTTTGAGTCTGTTATAAACTGCTGTCAAATACATGTATTTTCTTTGTCCCAGAGTGTCTTTAAAGGGAAACTGTCAACAAAGAATTTGATGAAATGCTTTCAAATGATTTAATTACAGACACTAAATATATAAAGATTTATTATTCAATTAAGACTGAAACATTAAGGCATTGTTTTTGAATTAGATGATGGTTTACAAATGTGAAAAACCAAGAAAAACACCTCCAATAAACACTTAAAGGAGAACTCCGGTCAATTTTAACATTGAGCTCATTTTTTTGTAAATTTGGAGTGCTGTCAATACAGAAAAGGCTGAAGTCCACAGTAGTCGATTGTCGAGTTCACGCGCATAGGTTTAGTACGTACGATCATGCACCCGAACTCGACAATCGACTACTTTGGACTTCGACAGAAAACAGGAAGTAAACACAGGTATGTGCGCTGGCTGAAATAACATCATTTTTATTCATATCTTTCACATCTACTGCAGTCAGATTCACTGTGATCACTCTGAAGGAATCACTCACATGGCTGTGCACTTGTAATGACACATCAAGGATGTTAAGAGGCTAAAAGCAGGTTTAGTACTTGCCCTATTGAAGTCAACAGGGTGCAAATTTTAAAAAGAGGATAACACGATGTAGGCAACACCGATTTTTGTCGTTGTTCTCTGTATTGACAGCACTCCAAATGTACAAAAAAATTAGCTCAATGTTAAAATTGACCGGAGTTCTCCTTTAATTTCAACAGTTAGTTTTATTCTATATAAATGAATATGTTATATAATTACTCAAACAAGCGAACTAGAACAAGCAACAGTATCATTGTCAAGCTTTCACTAACAGACTAACAACACAAGGTTATGACAAATATAAAGCTTATATAAAGAAGAACGAACTACAAAATTTTCAAACCTTGTTAAAGGACAAATAAATGCTGACAGAACATTCAAACATGTGGACAGAATTAACTCTTTAATATCAGATTGAAGTTTCTTCCTCTGTTAAAGCGTACTGACTCTGGTCTTCAGCAGATGAGACTGAAATACACAGAAATCATTGATTCAGTGAGAGAGAGAGAGAGAGAGAGAGAGAGAGAGAGAGAGAGTGAGAGAGAGAGAGAGAGAGAGAGGGAGGGAGAGAGAGAGAGAGAGATCAGACAGAAGTTTTACCTCTCGCTCTGTAACATTTGTAAAGCAGCACGACTGTCGCTAGCAGATACGGAGAAGCGGCCAGAAGAGAACTGAGGATTTTGAGGACAGAAATCTGACCTGAACGTGACACTGGAAAACAGAAACACAAGAACATTATTGAGCAACATTACAGAGATCTGAAGGGCTTTCAGAAAGTTTCTCGAGGAACCTAAAGTTTGTGAGTGAATATAAAAGCTTTGAAATATATTTCCTCCCGTCTCATATTATTCCACCACCATTCCCCTCTTACAGCTCTGTGTTAAAGGAAGAGTTCATTCACAAATATATATTCTGCCACATTTACTGACCTTCATGTTGTTCAAACCTGTTTGAATTTCTGTCTTGTGTGGAAAATAAAAGATATTTTGAAGGAACTTTTAATTTCATTGTATGGAAAAAAACAACAACTTCCAAACACCTTCTTATATGATCCACAGAATAAAGAAAGTCACACATGTTTGGACTCATATGAGGGTGAGTAAATGATGACATCATAGTATATTAAAGGAGCTGTATGTAGTTTTCAGCGGCCTCTAGCGGTGATGTTTCATATTGCAACCAATAAGTTTACAAGCGCGTGCTTGAATTAATGAGCGAGCACTCTGGGTACCGGCCAGACTGAAACGCAACACACAAAGCATCCCACAACATGCTGGAAACTCAGGTAAACTCCCACTGCAACGTTACAATAATAGGCTAGTTTTATCAGCTTGACGTTGAACTAATGCTCCATGCTCGTACCATGATACGTATGGAACCCCATCAACCGTGACAGAATTTTGCCACTGCAAGCACCACTTCACATTTTCTTCAGGAAATGTACATTCTAGGTTAGTAGATAAGGTTTCTCCATGATTCAAATGCCCTGCCGATGTTGATCCGTGTTTTTTCACCCGAAGGTCATCCGATTCACGTCTGGCCTTTAATACGAGCTTCAGCAGAAAAAAAAAAACTTTTTATTGTTTTTTATCAATATGTGGAGTTTGTGGTGTTTTGCTGGGCGCAGGTCGTTTCTTAGTGTTATCAGACATGTCATAAGTTGCATAAATCATAAGTCCATGTCAGAAGTGGCGAGAGGCTCGGGAGTGCGCATGCAGGTGACGTCACTGGATTTCGCGGTAAATCCGACCCGGCACCTTCACATAAAAATAAGAATACTTTCTTTCAGAGGTGAATTCTTTGACCAAAGTGGATTGATTTAATGTGAGATTACAACCCCTTCACACACGGGCAATAAAAAAGGGATTCGTTTTAGTAGAAAAGCTACATACAGCACCTATAATATGTTATTAATTTTAATGTTTAAGAGGTACGTACATTTTTTTTCCTCTTGAGACCAAAACTGTATGTTTGACACTGAACATATATGAGCTCAATCAGATTCATTCCTGCTTTCAAATGAAAAACTGATTTTATGAAAAGTCAGATTTTAACAGGAAAGTCTCTCACAGTCTCTTGATTTCACTGAATTGAGTGATGTTTTTTATAAGGTGTTGATTTCACTATATTTCAGCATATTTTGCATGTGATTTGATAGTTCAACTTAGCTATGTGAAACAAACACAGTTCTGTCATGAACAACTGTCATCATAGAGAATGATGTGATTGCAGACTGAGTTAAAGACCGGTCCGCCAGCGCCATCTAGAGTTTCATGACAGAACTTTGTATTTGTCAATACCTGATTGTGTCCAGCAGAAATAAGAGACAGAAGTAGTACTTATGAGGGACTTTGTGTCAAAATGATTTACGACTTTGACCTTAGACCTTTTGGCAGGTTGAACTTCCGGTGACCTTAATGATTGACGGGTTGAACTTCCGGAATGCGGTCATGGGATTAACCTATTGACCCTGCTAGCCTATCGATCATGTTGTATGACAGTTAGTTTTGAACTATGACCTAGCTAGGACTAAATCATAATTTTGACGGGTAGTTATATTTGAACAGATGTTTTTTGCCGGTTGTTTGAACTTTGTCCCAGTTATATGTGTGCGTGGTGATTGTGCCTGCGCCCCCTCCGCAGTGAAAGTGAGAAGTCACACAAACACATTCTATCCTTTATATAATTTATATGATATAAATTATATAATCTAAAACATACATTGAAACCAATTATTTTAGATGAATAAAAGTATATAAAATAAAAAGCTACTAAAACCAATTATTTTAGATGAATAAAAGTATATAAAATAAAAAGCTACTAAAACCAATTATTTTAGATAAAAAATACATAAACATTCTGCTCTTTAAACGTGTATAATCTAAAACAATTTAAGGTTGAAAAAACATTTAGTTATTTCACATTCCTATCCTTTATATAAATTCTATATTAATTGTCATGCTAAAGTTGTTTTTAAGTCTATAATATAAAAGCTTACTAAAACCAATAGTTTTAGATGAATAAAATTGTCTTACCTTATTTTAGAAAGTTACCATTGATGTCCACAAAAAAATGCAATGTATGAATGGATTCAAAATTGTTTTACACAACTGAATTCACATAGTCATTCCTGAATGACCTCACACTCTCAAAACATAAGGAGCGCGCTTCTAATGTATGTGTGTCAAAAAGTAAAACACACGTGTGTGTGTGTGTGTGTGTGTGTGTGTGTGTGTGTGTGTGTGTGTCTATGCGCGCGCCCCTATTCCTGTGAGCTCTGACATCTGAAACACGGTGAAGTCTATATCAGACTAAAGTTGAAAACATGCCTTTAAAAGTATAATATAAATATCTTATTGATCCAATTATTTTAGTTTTAGATGAATAAAAGAATATAAAATAAAAAGCTTGCTAAAAATAAAAATCATCTTACATGTTAGAGGTAAAGTATACCACGGATGTCCATAAAAATGCAATGAATGAAACGGAGTCGCAGGTCCCTCCTGCCTTCACATTCCTGAACAGTATATATAAATGGGGTCAGTTATTTCATATATGTCACATTCAGTTATTTCACATTCATATGTAAAACATTCTGTTCTTTTTAAAAGTATATAAATGTTAATAATATACAATAATATCTTACTAAAATAATTAAAGTTGAAAAAAGATTCTATCATTTAAAAGTGTTTAAATGAAATCTTGCAAATTAAACTAAAGTTGAAAAACATACTGTTCTTTAAAAACATTTAAAAAGTTTACTAAAACCAATTGTTTTAGATAAAAATTACATAAAACATTCTATCCTTTAAAAGTATATAATGAAATGCTTATACAATATATCTTACTAAAAATAAAAATCATCTTACATGTTAGAGAGAGTTAAAGTATGTCCTACCATGGATGTCCACAAAAATGCAATGTATGAATGGGTTCAAAATTGTTTTACACAACTGAATTCATCTAGTCATTCCTGAATGACCTCACTCTGTCTCAAAACATAGCGCGTCTAATGTATGTGTGTCAAAAAGTAAAGGAGCCGTGCGCGTTTCTGTGTGTGCATGTGTGTGTGTGTGTGTGTGTGTGTGTGTGTGTCTATGCGCACTCCCCTATTCCTGTGTGCTCTGACATATGAAACAGGACCCCACTCCACATTCCTGAGCACGGTGAAAGTGTAAAGCCAGTAAATCTCATTTAAAGTGAGAATAAACATCATATACAATAATATAAATATCTTACAAAAATATACTGAAATGCGTGTAAAAAGAATAAAATTCATCTTACATGTTTAGAAACTTACAACGCTTGAATTTACATGTTCAAGAAGGTCATAAGAGCTATAAATCACAGAGGTTCTCTCTCACACCAGCGTGAGAGGAGAGCACAGTCCTAGGGTTTATTCAGCGATCAGAATGAGACATTGTGTTAGGGCTAAATTTATTTCAAAGTGTAAATGATATCTTTATAAAATGTTTTTAAATTAAATTCAATACATTATTAAAAGTCTTAATAAAAAAGTCTCTCAAACAGAGGACCTCGCTCGTGTCTGTCAGCAGGCCGACGGGGGCGCGCGTGTGTCTGTGTGTCTATGCTGCATTCTGACATCCCCTCCTTCCATTTCCAGAGGTAACAGTGACACTGTGAAGTCTATCTCACACTAACTAAAGTTAAAAAACATTATATTCTTTATATTCTATCCTTTTATATAATTTATATAATATAAATTATATAATCTAAAATAATATAATATAATACAAAATAACAGAGTGGTTCTCTCTCTCATCTAAAAGCATAACCTTAAAAAGTTTGCATTAGATATTTTAAAAGATTGATTAAATTAAATCTTTAAAGTTTCAATACATACTCATCTTCTATTTATCTGTACTTATGTATGATATAAATTTTTTATTTTTTTTTGCTTAACGGTGACCTAAAGTATAATTGTTATTAAACAATGTCTGTTCAAAAACTGTACTTGGTCGTCTTAAATCTCATTTATACGAAAAAGATTCAACCAGCATTTTTTGTCCATGTGGGGGTTTCAACTTTTATGTTGGGGCTTTCCATAGCTATCCCGTACACCTAAACAGAACCATCACAGAAAACTACATTTTCAAAATGTAAACAAAGTTTTAGCTAAATAAAAACACCTTATTTCCAGAGAGGCAAAGTAGTTCTTTATGCAATGATAAAAACGATCCAAAAAAGCAAATAGTTTAAGTTGTCCTATAACAGCCCCAGGCCCTTCAGAGATAAAACTACAGTGTGAACTGAAGCTTCAGGATATAGGGCGACAGACCAGATGAGTCTCGGGGGGAGTCTCTCTGCATTCCAGACTACATCCAGAGTTTACACTAATTTCATTTAAAAGTTTAAATCAAATCTTTAAAATCATATCTTCTTAGAATATTTATGTATTATTGTTACTAAGCAGCGTCTGTCCAAAAACTTGAGATCTTAGATCTTTTGTCCATACAACATGAAACATGTTGTCAAATTTGTCACAATGTTTTTAAGAAATCCTAGGACTTTACATTGCTCTTATTTAGACAAAGTTGTATCATTTGGAAAATCAAAGTAAAAATGACACATCGTATAAGATCATTTTTACTCGTATCTTCCGAACTAGGGTGAAACCCTTTACTGAGAATATACCACCGGCCATCTACTCAAAATATATGTAGAAGTTTCAAACATTTGTTGATGGTGGCCGTATGAACAGACGTTGGGGAGAGCTATAGCAGGAAGCATGCCCTTTGACCTCCTCGATTTTGGAGGCTTTTATGTTAAAGATTTCTCCCATCTACTCGCTTTTTCAACTTTGGTAAATGTGTCAAGAATCTATGACAACGTGTCTTCCGGTAGCGCTTCATCGAGTTTAATTGTACATGATCTACCGTTATGATGTACTTGTTACATGTTCTACCGTACATGTTCTACCGTACCGTTCTATATAATGATTTACACAACCGAGCAATAGGCCGTAACTTTGACTTACCCGTCGAGAAGAAAGTAGATTCCTAGATAAAAGCTATCCCGATATTTATTTACATACCGATAAATTAAATTTGAATTTAGTTAAAACTTCTCCTGTGGCTCGGCATAACTATGATCCAGCATTATATTGTACCGTGCAGTGCAGCCTTTCAAATGTGGCGGGGGCAGTATCAACGTCTGCCATATGGTCTAGCGGTTAGGATTCCTGGTTTTCATCCAGGCTGCCCGGGTTCGACTCCCGGTATGGGAAGACATTTTTTTTTACATTGCCAACAAAATTCAAGTTATTCAAGTTCATCAATAATCATTTTTAGTCTTAGAGGCCTACACGAACTGCAGAAACATGCAGTTTCTTGAAGATTCGGTACCGAATCATTTTCACAAATACAATTATATTGAATTCAGAAAATTTCACTATGGAATACTTTATCATAATTTCAATTTAGTACGTCATCATTTCAACTTTTCATCTCATAATTATGACGCATAGTCATAATTTCAACGTTTTAAGTCATCATTTCGACTTTTTGTCAATTACGCCTTTTTAATGTTTTAAAGTCATAATTTGGTTGTTGACTATAGTAGTGTTGCACCTGCATGCCCACTAACTCGCTTGTGAGAGTCAGAGTGTGTAAAGTAAACTCTCATTAGTGTTAGTAGAGTATTAGTGGACTGGTAGGGTTAGAATAAGTAATATTAGAATAAAATATCTGTTGGGGAGCATCGCGATAAAGAGTTCATGTTTAATGACAACGTACCATTTTTCAACCGAGCGAATCTGCGCATGAGAGGCCTTCTTCAACTTTTTAATTCAGAATTACAATGACGCCTTTTTAATGTAATACTTAAAAAGTTTTTTAGTCATAATTTGGTTGTTGACTATAGTAGTGTTGATGATGAAACGTGCTAGTGCTTTTTGTACCTCTCTGGTATTATAGTGTTTCAAGATGGCGGAAGCCTCCTTGGACTTACCCGCCCCATGTAAATAAAAGATAAGAAATGATCTGATTTTAAGAAAGATCATTTTACACCCATGAGGACATATTTATGAATAAAGACAATGATTTTAGCTAATAAAATACCATTTTTCAATGTACACATGAGAGGCCTTCAGAAGTCAGAACTTCAGGGGTAGGTCCGTTGGCGAAAACACTGCATGTGTAAGGTAGTTTTCCAGATTTTCACCCAAAATCAAATAATGTATGACACTTTTCAAAGTTAGAATAACCTGTTGTGTTCTGACACAAGGCCATTAACCGGTTCTTTTTGTTTTATAAATGTACTTTGCTTATTTCTAAATATCAACCTGATAAATATGAATTCACGATTAAACAAGATAATTTTTAAGAAAAAACATTTTTAAGAAAAATAAACCATGATAATGTTTAGTTTAGATGTGGATGATTTCTCTAACATTGCTCTAACATCTCACTCACAACGCAAAACGTTGTAAATAAACATTTTCAAACTGTAATTTTATTTTATTGATTATGGTGATTTAAAGTTTTTGTTATTAACTAATACCTTTATCTTTTAACTAACATCTGACCTCAAATAAACAGATAATGGAATGTTCACAATCTACATGGTTAGATATTCTCCTATGTATCTAAGTAGTTGTGCTTAAATCTTTGGCTGTATTTTGTCACACCTTAGCGATACAAAGTTCCACACTCTATGGACTAACTTATCAGACACTCACCACACTGATGTTAACATCACCATATATTGTCTTTTCTACCATGATTGGAGCAACTACTGTCCCACCATTCTTCTGGTCAATTGTGAAGGTAAGCTGATTAGGGATCTGAATTAATAGCCGTCCGAATGATGTAGAATTATTATTATTAGTAGTATTATTATGCTGTCGTTGTAGATGGTTGTTAGGCTGTTGGTTTGTCATGTTTCCAGAATGTGTTTGAATGCTCAGCGTCTGAACGTCACCATCTGTTAAAAAAAAAAAAAATTAAGAAGATTGAAGATTGAGAAACATATTCACTACTAACAAAGTAAAATTATAAATCTTTTCCTACGTTTGATATTCTTTTTTCTGATTTTTTTCACTATGGACTTGATCCTTTTTAATGCTGTTTTCTCTCCATATTTATTCTGTAGTTCCTCTACTGTGTCTTCCAACCTCCCTGTTGTTCTTCTCCAACTGTGTTAACCAAAGATAAACAGTTAGAAGAATAAAATGTATGTACAATAGCAAAAATAAAGTTAACATAAAATAAACACATTCATACACCAGTTCAAAGTCAATGAACCGGCTGATGCTGCAGTGTTAGAGCACATGATGGCTGGTGAACAGACGCACAGCAAGTTAAACCAGAGTTAAAACAATAGTCTATGTTAGGACAATAGTATCTGACAATAGCTGATAACGGTCATAAAGTACGAGATAAGGTGCAAGTAGCTAAACTAAACATTTCATATTTGACAGAATACAACTACAAAAATAATCAACTTGTTTCTAATTTCTTTTTTTTTCTAAATTGTGATTTAATGTGATAGGAGAAGAAACAATATTAAGAATCATTAATAATGAATGTGTACAATTTAATAAACGTATTTACCCAACATCCATAGCCTTCGTTAAATTAAGACTAAGTTCCTTTTTTTTTTTTGTGGACAAAGTGAACTTTGGAGCGCTCAAAATAAGTGCCATTTGGAACTCTTTTATCAAAAATATGTTGATAATGATTAGTTATGCCAAATGATAGTTTGGCATGCATGGGATTGGTTGTCCATAGTGAGAGAGAAATACTTTTATTATAGAAATGGCTATTTTTCATTCTATTCTTTAATCCACAAATAAAATAGGTTTTTATACCTGCTCAAGTACTTCTTGATGAGTTTCTTCTGTATTAAACAGCGAATCTTCTCAGTCAGATCGTCGCAAGATCTCAGGAATCCTCTCACACTGCTCGTGTTCACGCGCTCCATCGCTGCACTTGTGTGTATGACTCGAACGATTCAAACTTCTCTCTGGCGACATGTAGGACTTGTTGGTTATGCAGGAACTAGTTATTTATGGCTTTCCTGAGGCCAACCTCCATACATTCTACACAACAGGGTGGGTGGACCCCAGCCTGATAAATATTTCAGGACATTACACGCTGTAGCTCTACTAGCCTCGGACTGCTGCGCCACTGCAACAAAAGTTGAAAGTCCTGAACCTGACGCAAACTTCTGACCCACAAACTTCTGCACATTAACGCACAAGGCACGATTGTACCGCAAGGGAGATTCCAGGAACATACCCCGATACGGGGTACAATTATCCTCCGGCGTGTGAGTGTGCCACGGGCAAAGAGTGTCGTTTAAGAGCTATGCTGGACTCTATGTTTAAAGATTATTTTAGAGGCCAAATGGTTGGCTTGATGCACAGGATCATCGACGCTGCGTGTGATATGAAAAAAGATTGTGCGCAGGACACCAAACGTGTGACAAATCTCAAAAATGAAATGGATGACGTGATGATACAACTGTATTGCCGCCTCGGGAATATGGTAATTAGAAAACAAATACTGAAATATTCTAAATATTATTAGCTCAGACATTTTTTTACCAGAATTTTATTTCAACATTATACTTTCATACATTGAAGTAAAACGACAATAACGACATTTACAGATGGTCTAACCAGAATAGAAAATCTCTGCAGGCTATCATGTTTTGCTCCAGGCTATAGTTGACCAGACTTTCAACTAATTCACCAACGTCAGTTTTTGCATTTTTTGACACCAGTGACACACAGAGATCCGTTACGAATGTCCATATAGCGAGTATTTCAATGATTTCGAATTCGGCACTACATTCACGCAACACATCCAAAACTTTTCTGAGGATTATGCCGTTCGGCTCTTTGCCGTCAAAAAACATGGGCGTTACATCAGGCCATGGCTTTGTCAAGCCTCTTACGTCATCCATTTCATTTTTGAGATTTGTCACACGTTTGGTGTCCTGCGCACAATCTTTTTTCATATCACACGCAGCGTCGATGATCCTGTGCATCAAGCCAACCATTTGGCCTCTAAAATAATCTTTAAACATAGAGTCCAGCATAGCTCTTAAACGACACTCTTTGCCCGTGGCACACTCACACGCCGGAGGATAATTGTACCCCGTATCGGGGTATGTTCCTGGAATCTCCCTTGCGGTACAATCGTGCCTTGTGCGTTAATGTGCAGAAGTTTGTGGGTCAGAAGTTTGCGTCAGGTTCAGGACTTTCAACTTTTGTTGCAGTGGCGCAGCAGTCCGAGGCTAGTAGAGCTACAGCGTGTAATGTCCTGAAATATTTATCAGGCTGGGGTCCACCCACCCTGTTGTGTAGAATGTATGGAGGTTGGCCTCAGGAAAGCCATAAATAACTAGTTCCTGCATAACCAACAAGTCCTACATGTCGCCAGAGAGAAGTTTGAATCGTTCGAGTCATACACACAAGTGCAGCGATGGAGCGCGTGAACACGAGCAGTGTGAGAGGATTCCTGAGATCTTGCGACGATCTGACTGAGAAGATTCGCTGTTTAATACAGAAGAAACTCATCAAGAAGTACTTGAGCAGGTATAAAAACCTATTTTATTTGTGGATTAAAGAATAGAATGAAAAATAGCCATTTCTATAATAAAAGTATTTCTCTCTCACTATGGACAACCAATCCCATGCATGCCAAACTATCATTTGGCATAACTAATCATTATCAACATATTTTTGATAAAAGAGTTCCAAATGGCACTTATTTTGAGCGCTCCAAAGTTCACTTTGTCCACAAAAAAAAAAAAGGAACTTAGTCTTAATTTAACGAAGGCTATGGATGTTGGGTAAATACGTTTATTAAATTGTACACATTCATTATTAATGATTCTTAATATTGTTTCTTCTCCTATCACATTAAATCACAATTTAGAAAAAAAAAGAAATTAGAAACAAGTTGATTATTTTTGTAGTTGTATTCTGTCAAATATGAAATGTTTAGTTTAGCTACTTGCACCTTATCTCGTACTTTATGACCGTTATCAGCTATTGTCAGATACTATTGTCCTAACATAGACTATTGTTTTAACTCTGGTTTAACTTGCTGTGCGTCTGTTCACCAGCCATCATGTGCTCTAACACTGCAGCATCAGCCGGTTCATTGACTTTGAACTGGTGTATGAATGTGTTTATTTTATGTTAACTTTATTTTTGCTATTGTACATACATTTTATTCTTCTAACTGTTTATCTTTGGTTAACACAGTTGGAGAAGAACAACAGGGAGGTTGGAAGACACAGTAGAGGAACTACAGAATAAATATGGAGAGAAAACAGCATTAAAAAGGATCAAGTCCATAGTGAAAAAAATCAGAAAAAAGAATATCAAACGTAGGAAAAGATTTATAATTTTACTTTGTTAGTAGTGAATATGTTTCTCAATCTTCAATCTTCTTAATTTTTTTTTTTTTTAACAGATGGTGACGTTCAGACGCTGAGCATTCAAACACATTCTGGAAACATGACAAACCAACAGCCTAACAACCATCTACAACGACAGCATAATAATACTACTAATAATAATAATTCTACATCATTCGGACGGCTATTAATTCAGATCCCTAATCAGCTTACCTTCACAATTGACCAGAAGAATGGTGGGACAGTAGTTGCTCCAATCATGGTAGAAAAGACAATATATGGTGATGTTAACATCAGTGTGGTGAGTGTCTGATAAGTTAGTCCATAGAGTGTGGAACTTTGTATCGCTAAGGTGTGACAAAATACAGCCAAAGATTTAAGCACAACTACTTAGATACATAGGAGAATATCTAACCATGTAGATTGTGAACATTCCATTATCTGTTTATTTGAGGTCAGATGTTAGTTAAAAGATAAAGGTATTAGTTAATAACAAAAACTTTAAATCACCATAATCAATAAAATAAAATTACAGTTTGAAAATGTTTATTTACAACGTTTTGCGTTGTGAGTGAGATGTTAGAGCAATGTTAGAGAAATCATCCACATCTAAACTAAACATTATCATGGTTTATTTTTCTTAAAAATGTTTTTTCTTAAAAATTATCTTGTTTAATCGTGAATTCATATTTATCAGGTTGATATTTAGAAATAAGCAAAGTACATTTATAAAACAAAAAGAACCGGTTAATGGCCTTGTGTCAGAACACAACAGGTTATTCTAACTTTGAAAAGTGTCATACATTATTTGATTTTGGGTGAAAATCTGGAAAACTACCTTACACATGCAGTGTTTTCGCCAACGGACCTACCCCTGAAGTTCTGACTTCTGAAGGCCTCTCATGTGTACATTGAAAAATGGTATTTTATTAGCTAAAATCATTGTCTTTATTCATAAATATGTCCTCATGGGTGTAAAATGATCTTTCTTAAAATCAGATCATTTCTTATCTTTTATTTACATGGGGCGGGTAAGTCCAAGGAGGCTTCCGCCATCTTGAAACACTATAATACCAGAGAGGTACAAAAAGCACTAGCACGTTTCATCATCAACACTACTATAGTCAACAACCAAATTATGACTAAAAAACTTTTTAAGTATTACATTAAAAAGGCGTCATTGTAATTCTGAATTAAAAAGTTGAAGAAGGCCTCTCATGCGCAGATTCGCTCGGTTGAAAAATGGTACGTTGTCATTAAACATGAACTCTTTATCGCGATGCTCCCCAACAGATATTTTATTCTAATATTACTTATTCTAACCCTACCAGTCCACTAATACTCTACTAACACTAATGAGAGTTTACTTTACACACTCTGACTCTCACAAGCGAGTTAGTGGGCATGCAGGTGCAACACAACTATAGTCAACAACCAAATTATGACTTTAAAACATTAAAAAGGCGTAATTGACAAAAAGTCGAAATGATGACTTAAAACGTTGAAATTATGACTATGCGTCATAATTATGAGATGAAAAGTTGAAATGATGACGTACTAAATTGAAATTATGATAAAGTATTCCATAGTGAAATTTTCTGAATTCAATATAATTGTATTTGTGAAAATGATTCGGTACCGAATCTTCAAGAAACTGCATGTTTCTGCAGTTCGTGTAGGCCTCTAAGACTAAAAATGATTATTGATGAACTTGAATAACTTGAATTTTGTTGGCAATGTAAAAAAAATGTCTTCCCATACCGGGAGTCGAACCCGGGCAGCCTGGATGAAAACCAGGAATCCTAACCGCTAGACCATATGGCAGACGTTGATACTGCCCCCGCCACATTTGAAAGGCTGCACTGCACGGTACAATATAATGCTGGATCATAGTTATGCCGAGCCACAGGAGAAGTTTTAACTAAATTCAAATTTAATTTATCGGTATGTAAATAAATATCGGGATAGCTTTTATCTAGGAATCTACTTTCTTCTCGACGGGTAAGTCAAAGTTACGGCCTATTGCTCGGTTGTGTAAATCATTATATAGAACGGTACGGTAGAACATGTACGGTAGAACATGTAACAAGTACATCATAACGGTAGATCATGTACAATTAAACTCGATGAAGCGCTACCGGAAGACACGTTGTCATAGATTCTTGACACATTTACCAAAGTTGAAAAAGCGAGTAGATGGGAGAAATCTTTAACAAAAAAGCCTCCAAAATCGAGGAGGTCAAAGGGCATGCTTCCTGCTATAGCTCTCCCCAACGTCTGTTCATACGGCCACCATCAACAAATGTTTGAAACTTCTACATATATTTTGAGTAGATGGCCGGTGGTATATTCTCAGTAAAGGGTTTCACCCTAGTTCGGAAGATACGAGTAAAAATGATCTTATACGATGTGTCATTTTTACTTTGATTTTCCAAATGATACAACTTTGTCTAAATAAGAGCAATGTAAAGTCCTAGGATTTCTTAAAAACATTGTGACAAATTTGACAACATGTTTCATGTTGTATGGACAAAAGATCTAAGATCTCAAGTTTTTGGACAGACGCTGCTTAGTAACAATAATACATAAATATTCTAAGAAGATATGATTTTAAAGATTTGATTTAAACTTTTAAATGAAATTAGTGTAAACTCTGGATGTAGTCTGGAATGCAGAGAGACTCCCCCCGAGACTCATCTGGTCTGTCGCCCTATATCCTGAAGCTTCAGTTCACACTGTAGTTTTATCTCTGAAGGGCCTGGGGCTGTTATAGGACAACTTAAACTATTTGCTTTTTTGGATCGTTTTTATCATTGCATAAAGAACTACTTTGCCTCTCTGGAAATAAGGTGTTTTTATTTAGCTAAAACTTTGTTTACATTTTGAAAATGTAGTTTTCTGTGATGGTTCTGTTTAGGTGTACGGGATAGCTATGGAAAGCCCCAACATAAAAGTTGAAACCCCCACATGGACAAAAAATGCTGGTTGAATCTTTTTCGTATAAATGAGATTTAAGACGACCAAGTACAGTTTTTGAACAGACATTGTTTAATAACAATTATACTTTAGGTCACCGTTAAGCAAAAAAAAATAAAAAATTTATATCATACATAAGTACAGATAAATAGAAGATGAGTATGTATTGAAACTTTAAAGATTTAATTTAATCAATCTTTTAAAATATCTAATGCAAACTTTTTAAGGTTATGCTTTTAGATGAGAGAGAGAACCACTCTGTTATTTTGTATTATATTATATTATTTTAGATTATATAATTTATATTATATAAATTATATAAAAGGATAGAATATAAAGAATATAATGTTTTTTAACTTTAGTTAGTGTGAGATAGACTTCACAGTGTCACTGTTACCTCTGGAAATGGAAGGAGGGGATGTCAGAATGCAGCATAGACACACAGACACACGCGCGCCCCCGTCGGCCTGCTGACAGACACGAGCGAGGGCCTCTGTTTGAGAGACTTTTTTATTAAGACTTTTAATAATGTATTGAATTTAATTTAAAAACATTTTATAAAGATATCATTTACACTTTGAAATAAATTTAGCCCTAACACAATGTCTCATTCTGATCGCTGAATAAACCCTAGGACTGTGCTCTCCTCTCACGCTGGTGTGAGAGAGAACCTCTGTGATTTATAGCTCTTATGACCTTCTTGAACATGTAAATTCAAGCGTTGTAAGTTTCTAAACATGTAAGATGAATTTTATTCTTTTTACACACATTTCAGTATATTTTTGTAAGATATTTATATTATTGTATATGATGTTTATTCTCACTTTAAATGAGATTTACTGGCTTTACACTTTCACCGTGCTCAGGAATGTGGAGTGGGGTCCTGTTTCATATGTCAGAGCACACAGGAATAGGGGAGTGCGCATAGACACACACACACACACACACACACACACACACACACACACACACACACACACACACACACACACACACACACATGCACACACAGAAACGCGCACGGCTCCTTTACTTTTTGACACACATACATTAGACGCGCTATGTTTTGAGACAGAGTGAGGTCATTCAGGAATGACTAGATGAATTCAGTTGTGTAAAACAATTTTGAACCCATTCATACATTGCATTTTTGTGGACATCCATGGTAGGACATACTTTAACTCTCTCTAACATGTAAGATGATTTTTATTTTTAGTAAGATATATTGTATAAGCATTTCATTATATACTTTTAAAGGATAGAATGTTTTATGTAATTTTTATCTAAAACAATTGGTTTTAGTAAACTTTTTAAATGTTTTTAAAGAACAGTATGTTTTTCAACTTTAGTTTAATTTGCAAGATTTCATTTAAACACTTTTAAATGATAGAATCTTTTTTCAACTTTAATTATTTTAGTAAGATATTATTGTATATTATTAACATTTATATACTTTTAAAAAGAACAGAATGTTTTACATATGAATGTGAAATAACTGAATGTGACATATATGAAATAACTGACCCCATTTATATATACTGTTCAGGAATGTGAAGGCAGGAGGGACCTGCGACTCCGTTTCATTCATTGCATTTTTATGGACATCCGTGGTATACTTTACCTCTAACATGTAAGATGATTTTTATTTTTAGCAAGCTTTTTATTTTATATTCTTTTATTCATCTAAAACTAAAATAATTGGATCAATAAGATATTTATATTATACTTTTAAAGGCATGTTTTCAACTTTAGTCTGATATAGACTTCACCGTGTTTCAGATGTCAGAGCTCACAGGAATAGGGGCGCGCGCATAGACACACACACACACACACACACACACACACACACACACACACACACACACACACGTGTGTTTTACTTTTTGACACACATACATTAGAAGCGCGCTCCTTATGTTTTGAGAGTGTGAGGTCATTCAGGAATGACTATGTGAATTCAGTTGTGTAAAACAATTTTGAATCCATTCATACATTGCATTTTTTTGTGGACATCAATGGTATACTTCAACTTTCTAAAATAAGGTAAGACAATTTTATTCATCTAAAACTATTGGTTTTAGTAAGCTTTTATATTATAGACTTAAAAACAACTTTAGCATGACAATTAATATAGAATTTATATAAAGGATAGGAATGTGAAATAACTAAATGTTTTTTCAACCTTAAATTGTTTTAGATTATACACGTTTAAAGAGCAGAATGTTTATGTATTTTTTATCTAAAATAATTGGTTTTAGTAGCTTTTTATTTTATATACTTTTATTCATCTAAAATAATTGGTTTTAGTAGCTTTTTATTTTATATACTTTTATTCATCTAAAATAATTGGTTTCAATGTATGTTTTAGATTATATAATTTATATCATATAAATTATATAAAGGATAGAATGTGTTTGTGTGACTTCTCACTTTCACTGCGGAGGGGGCGCAGGCACAATCACCACGCACACATATAACTGGGACAAAGTTCAAACAACCGGCAAAAAACATCTGTTCAAATATAACTACCCGTCAAAATTATGATTTAGTCCTAGCTAGGTCATAGTTCAAAACTAACTGTCATACAACATGATCGATAGGCTAGCAGGGTCAATAGGTTAATCCCATGACCGCATTCCGGAAGTTCAACCCGTCAATCATTAAGGTCACCGGAAGTTCAACCTGCCAAAAGGTCAAAGGTCAAAGTCGTAAATCATTTTGACACAAAGTCCCTCATAAGTACTACTGACAGAGACTCATATATATGAATAGTGTGGCGTATCTCATCAGATGCTCATGAATAAAATTACCTCTGACTGAGATCCAGCTGTGGAGTGACTGTCCTCTCTCTGTTTTACAGTAGTAGAAACCCTCATGTGACTTTGAGACAGTAGTGATGCTCATCTCTCCTGTCGTCTGATCCTGGATCAGTGATCCGTCTTTATAGAAATCAGCGCTGAGGATCGGGAAGATTGTAGATCGATGTAAACAGTGTAGAGTCAGAGTCTCTCCCTCAATCACAGGATCAACAGAACTCTCCAGAATCACCTCACCGTCTACAAACACAAGAAACACATCAACAGATGTAGTGACGACAACACAGGCTGTGTTAATCAGAGCCATACTTCAGTTATTAATAAGATCTGGAGGGTCAAAATCTTCATTACCGTTAATCTGAGAAACTTTTATTCAGCAAGAATTCATGATCAAATGTGACGCATTGATCAAAAAAGACATTTATGCTACAAAAGATTTATATTTCAAATAAATGCTGTTCTTCAAACTTTCCATTCATCAAAGAAGAAAAGCATCACGTTTTCCAAAATAGTTTTTTTCAACATTGATAATGATCATAAATGTTTCTTGATCATCAAATCATCATATTAGAGTGATTTCTGAAGGATCATGTGACACTGAAGACTGGAGTAATGATGCTGAACATTCGGCTTTGAATAAATTACACTTTACAATGTATTCACATTGAATTTTTGTTTTATTGTAATATTTCATATGTAATAATACTGGAAAATGAAGGTTTTATGCATTCTGATCAAATAAATGCAGCCTTGGTATCAAACATTTTTTCCAAAACCAATTCCCAAAAATACCAATCCCAAACTTCTGAATATTTTATTTTATTATAGAGTTTAAATCTTGATATTCACAGTATTCTGATATTCAGTTAGTTTATGCATAATCATATGACTGAATTCTCAATTCTACGATGTTTTAATCTTGAACAGATTGTTATTTATTGTGTTTTATAGTTGTAAGCGTGATTGGACTCACCATGTACAGTGATGTTTCGAGGACGCCGTTTCTCTCCAGATTCAGACTCACACCAGTACACTCCAGTGTCAGATGTGCTGAGAGAGTCCATTACACATCCAGATCCTGTTTGATTTGCACAAGTGTGTGTGTCTTTGTCTGTGTATCTTCTCACTGTCCATCCAGCAGAGTTACTCTGATCCTCACAGCTCAGAGAGAGAGAGTCCGCTGAGAAGTGTTGACTTCTGCTGGGCTTGATGACCAGAGACACTGAAGCAGAAACTCCTGAAAAGAGGAAAATCTCCATCAGAACTGACAGCACAGAGACTGCAGTGAAACACAGATCCGGATGAGCACAAGCATAAACCCTCACCAGTGATCCACAGTGTGTGTGAGCTGCTGTTGTGTGTGTAATAGGCTGGTCGTCCTCTCTCGGCTCTGCACGTATAAACTCCTGTGTGCTGTAGAGCAGCAGGACTGAGAGTGTAAGATCCTCCAGCTCCTCTGCTGCTGTCTGACAGATGATCATGATCTCTGAACCAGCTGAACGTCCAGCCTTTAGAGGAGCCTGAAACCTCACAGGTCAGAGTCACTGATTCTCCTTCAGTCAGCCACGGCTGTGGAGACACTCGCACTGATGCCTGAGCTTCAGCTGAACAAAACATCACGAGTTACAGAGCCGTAGAGAAACTGATGGAGAAGCTGATCACAACAAACATGTTATTTTGCATTTAAATATATCACACAGATGTGGATTATACAATATTGACATCATTATTTAAAAGTGTTTAAAATCTTGTAGATTATATCTCACTTTATTAGTAAAGGTAACGACTAGTAAATCTGTTCCTTTGTTTGATTTCTTTCAACATCTGGAGTTAATTTTCCTCTGTCATATTCAGAAAAATGATCATGTGTGTCTGGGTCTGCTATGAAATAACTGGACAGTCTGAACTTTTCCTGAGCTTTAGGCTGTGTGTCCACCAAAGCGTTTTTTCATGTGTCTGGCGTATTCTTTCAATTATTTTCAATCGTTTTTAAAACGCCATGAGCGTAACGAGGCGCTGAATGTTTTTTACAGGTCGTCGACAGTTGAAGAATGTTCAACTTTGGCTAAAACACAGCGCTCATCACTGTCACTGTTTACCCAAGCGTCCAATCACAGTGGAGGAGGGGCGGGACTAATACCACATCGACCAACCGCCACAGCGTCAACAGATGACAACAACAAGCATAATAACGGAACAAAATCATTTAAAACAAAAGCCAGAGAAAATACGTTACATTGAATCGACATTTTAATATAGAATCAACACAGAAACAAAATATAGCATATCAGCTGGCTAAAAACTCTTTGGTGGACACACAGCCTTAATGTCTGTTTTGACAGCGACGGCCATATTGTTTTAGCGGGGGTGCGTCTCTGAGAATCACACTGTTTTTTTTGTTGTTTTCCTTTTTTTCATAACATTAGTGATCAGAGATGTCTCGCCACTGTCAGTAAATCTTTGAGAGGTTGAATATGTTGTTTCTATAAACAGTGTTTGTCTCTGAACAGTAATGTTGGTGATCTCGTGATCAACAGCTTCATGGTTAGAAAGACTGACTGACGTGATCAGGATGATGGAGACTAAAATACTCTTAGTCATTTGACTTCTTTCATATTAAATCATAGGAATCATTTTATGATACAGTTATGGTGCTTTTGTGTCCTTTTTGAACTCTGAAAGTTAAGCATGTCATTCATTATAATAGCGATCAGACCATTAATAAAACATATTTGTTTGTTCCAGGGAAGAAGGGCATATAGGGGTCATGTGAGGGTCTGTGAGATTAGATGATGACGTCACTTTCATTTTCAGGTGAGCTAATGCTGAAACTTTGGTGTCGGATCAAATAAATATTAAATCTAAGTCTAAATCTAGACAATCTAAATCTGAATGTTGTGCTTTTAAGATTACACTTAGAGTTAAAAAATACTTTAGCTTTAAAATGTCAGACCCCTGAATTCAGTTTAATTGTTTTTCTCCTTCAAATAGTTTGTAACACAAGAACAGAGATAATTAAATAAAAAGAGGAGTGACAGCTGTATTTATCAGCAGTGTGAATGAGAGTAAAAGTCTCTTGATTGGTTGTGTGATCATGATCATGTAGAGAGAGTTTAAGAGGACAATGATGTTGAACTCACCCTTCACAGAGAGATAAAGAGAGCTTGGTGTTGATGAGTTTGGTCTTCCATCTCTCTGTCCTCTACACCAGTACCGACCCTGATCAGACTCAGTAGCTCCTCTGATAGTGACAGTGTCTCTGTTTACAGTGTAATGATCAGACGTCTGTAACATTACACTGTCTTTGTCCCACTCATATCTCCAGTCACTGTGATCAGACTTTATCTCACACTTCAGATTGACTGTTTCTCCAGTGAATACAGGAATGTCTGGTGTCACAGTCACTGTAGATGTGGGCAAATCTGAGAAGACAGAAACATAAATACTGAAACTGCTCTTTCAGGGAATACAACTGATTTTTCAGAAGGACCTTCAGTTGTAAACGCTGGATGTAAATGGGAATGTTGCTGGTATAGCTGCATTGGTCTGATCAAATAAAGGCCACACTTCATACAGATGTCTTTGTAGTTTATTTTCTTTCTCTCTCTCTCTTCAGTAGACACCGTAGACACCGTGAAAACTACAAGAAATAAAAACATATACTCAAAATATGCATTTCTCAGACCTTCTCAAGTCTCTCGAGCCAATGTCCGATGAAATGCACGTGAATGTTGCAACAGAAATATGACAAATACAATCAACATAATGAATAGCACATCACACTGCACGTGAAGTAATACAAAACAACACAATAAACATTATGAAATATATAAAGGCAAATTACCATGTGCGCCTCTCAAACCATGCAGATCAGGCAGTTCCTTCTCAGACTACATGTCGTTTCTCTGCATCCATGTTCATTCTGACCCAAAAATGACGCAGACCCGCTCCAAACTGAACTGGGTCATGTGACACATCACGTTTCTACGTAAATCTTACTTAAAGAACCCCTAACTTTAAACACCTCAAAGGGCATACATTATAAATATCGGCTTCTGAATATCACAATTGTTTTTAATTGAATGAACCCAAATTGACTTTCATTTATAACAAATACTATACTTTATACTATCATATATGATGAACTTGTAAACTTGCAAAAGTTTGAATTAATTTAGTAATTTCACAAACCAAATTTCAGAACCAAATACAATGTTTTCTGACTCTTGGCATCACGTCTAATATTTAAACTCTTAATACTTCAAACTCTCAACTTGTGTAAGAGTAAAGATATTAGTTCCATTGCATACGATTTAATTGTTTTCTACAAGTACCACTAATTTGTGAATAGGACGTTCAAGAATGGATGGATTAGTAAGTCGCTGACCCTCTTTCCCTAACTTTCTATTTCCTATTTGTATCGTGGTTTTTCGCACCAGGCCATCTTCATCTTCACAAACATCAAACACTCTTCCAAGTTTCCATTCATTGCGCGGAACCCCTTCCTCCTTGATGATGACGATATACCCAATCTTCACATTGCGTCTTGGAGTATGCCACCGTTGTCTGAGAGTGATGTTTGTCAGAAATTCCTTCCTCCATCTACTCCAAAATTGCTCTGCCAGATATTGTACTCTGCGCCACCTTTTTCTTCCGTACAGATCTTCTTGCACAAATTTCCCTGGTGGAGGCAGAGGAACAGAGGTTTTCATGGTGAGTAAATGGTTTAAGGTAAGTGGCTCTAGCCCCTTGGGATCATTGATTGTATCTGTGGTGAGTGGGCGGCTATTAATGATCAACATGGCTTCATAGAAGAAAGTTCTCAAGGAAGCATCATCCAATCTTCCCGAGCTCTGCGAAAGAACCCAGCTTAGAACGCTCCTAACTGTTCTGATCTGCCTTTCCCAAACCCCTCCCATGTGACTGGCATCAGGAACATTCATTATGAAGTCGCATTGCTTCTGGGATAGGTAAGCAGTCAATCTGTCCTTGCCCAATTCTTTTAAAGCTTTTGTCAGCTCATTTTTCGCGCCAACAAAATTTGTCCCTTGATCCGATCTGATCTCTCTTACAGCTCCACGGATAGCTATAAAACACTGCAAGGCATTTATGAAGGCATCAGTTGTGAGATCTTCCAGCATTTCTATGTGGATTGCTCTTGAGGAGAAACAGGTGATTGTGAGACCATATCTCTTTTGCTCTTTACGACCTTGCTTGATGAGAAATGGTCCGAAACAATCCATCCCACAATAAGAGAATGGTGGAGAGGGATCAACACGGCTAGCTGGTAGATCCGCCATCTATTGCATCTCTGTTGACCTGCGATTTCTCCTGCATGGAACACATTGCTTAATGTGATTTGCCACAACTTTGCTGCCACCAACAACCCAGTAACCGTTCACTCTTAATTCATTGAGGGTCTGTCCTCTGCCTTGGTGCTGAGTTTTTTCATGGCAGTAATCCAAGATAAGACGTGTGACTACACTATCTCTCGGGAGGATTGCTGGGTGTTTCGATTCAAGAGGTAAGGAAGCTTTCATCAATCGCCCTCCCACCCTCAGAACTCCATCATGCAGTACTGGGTCAAGTTGGAACAATGGATGACAATGTGGCAATTTGCCATGACTCAGTTTTTGCATGTCATCTTTGAAGGCATCCTTTTGTGCCAATCTTACAAGCACGATACTGGCCTTTCTCATGTCTTCAACATTTATGGGTTGAACGGTTTTGTATCTTGCTAATTGCTGGAGCAACAACTTTCAATGCTGTGTGCCATTTTGAAAACCGCTTAAACCTCTCCAAAAAATTCTCATCTTCTACTACCTTTGTTTGTAGTACTTGTGTCGTTCTGATTTCAGGATTACCAACAAGCAGCTCTGGAGTTGTCTTTGGTGTGATAATATCCTTTTCCAAAAGAAACTTGGGTCCCATTAGCCAATTTGAGTGAATCAGATCTGACACCTTGAGGCCCCTTGAGGCATGATGCGCTGGATTTTGATCCGAGTTTATATAATGCCACTGTGCAGGGTCAGTTGTTTCACGAATTCTTTGAACTCGATTCGCCACAAACACGTGAAACCTACGTGCTTCATTGTTAATGTAGCCTAAGACTACATTTGAGTCTGTCCAGAAATATTCTTGATCAATTTTGAGCTCCAGCTCCTCCTTTAACATGCTACTGACCGCTGAAGAGATCACCGCAGCTGTCAACTCAAGCCTTGGTATGGTCACGACTTTTGTGGGTGCAACCCTTGCCTTGCCAATAACAAAGGAGCAGTGCACTTTGTCTTCACTCAACACTCGGATATATGAGCACTGACCATAGCCATGGCTACTCGCATCTGAAAAGTGATGGAGTTCGATCCTCTGAACAGTCCCTAGATGTTCAGGAGCAAAACATCTCGTAATCTGGAGATTTTTACAGGTTCTTCAGCTCGTTCAGCCAGCTTGTCCATTGTGGCATTAACTCTTCAGGCAGAGGATCATCCTATCCAATGCCCTTTAGGCACATCTCCTGCAGTATCCTAGTGGATCAAACACAGAAGCCACAGTGGAGAGGATTCCTTGCCGTGTTGCTGGTTTTTCAACCAGGGCAACTTTAAAGGAAAAGGTGTCACTATTTACACTCCACTTTATCCCCACCACAGTCTGAACTGGGAGTCCATCAGAACCAAGATTCACATCCTAAACTTCACTGGCTCTTTCACTGACAGGAATTGACTCCAAAACCGTTCTGTTGTTGGACATGAACTTGTGTAGACGCAATTTCCCTTTTGCACACACATTTCGGGCTTCCTGGATTAGTTTGATAGCTGTGTTGACATTTTCTACACTAATAAGCCCATCATCAACATAGAAATACTTTTTGATGAAACTGGCTGCTCCAGGATACTCTCTTTCATTTTGAAATGCAAGGTACTTCATTCCATAATTTGCGCAGCCAGGTGAGGATGCTGCCCCGAAAAGATGGACTTTCATGCGATACTCCTTTGGCTCTAAATTCGTATCGCCATTTTCCCACCACAGGAACCGCAAGTAATCTCTGTCTTCCTGGCTCACATGGAATCTGTTGAACATCCTTTCTACATCACAAATAACTGTGACTGGATGTTTGCAAAACCTGCAGAGTACCCCTGTAAGCCCATTAGTGAGATCAGGTCCAGTTAGCAAGTGATCATTTAAAGCGGGGCCATCATACTTGGCAGAGCAGTCGAACACAACTCTAATCTTCTCTGGCTTTCTAGGGTGGTACACCCCTTGGTGAGGAAATATACCAGACATTTCCTGCCTTGGGTTGATGTTCAGCTCTCTCCGCATCACCATCATTGAAGACACTTTCCATAAATGTAACATAGTCACTCTTTGGGTTGGAATTTGTTTTTTTTTCCTCAAATTTTCCTTTCAAACGTTAAGCCGCACAAGAGCCAGCCGCTTATTTTCTGGTAATTGTGGGCGTGTCTTGAAGGGAAGGGGTATCTCCAGGTGTCCCTCTGTATTCTGATGATTTTTTTTCATTAAGTAATTGCATGAACTGTATATCGTCTTGCGATATGCTCTTTTCCTTTGGGTTTGTATCTTTAACCCCCTGAGGTTGGCTATCGCACCGATGCGATAGGCTCGTTTTTTCCTTATCAGTGCAAAAAAAAATTCAAAATACTAATATTAATTGTTATCTTATATGCTTGTGTTATACATCAATCGATCCTGTTAAGTGTGTATTATTTTTGTGCATACTCATAATAAAAGCAAAGTGTTGTGCTTTTTGCCAAATAAAGCACTGGAAAAAAATGCCACTCCAAAAATAAGCAAAAAAAAATTAATACAAGATATTTTGGCTTGTAATAAGCAAAAAAATCTGCCAATGGAACAAGTGAAAATCCTCTTGGTAAGATTTCTTGAAATAAGACATTATATTTAAGCCTTACAAGATATGAGTGATCTTGAAATAAGCTGGGAAAACTCATTTTTAGCTATATTTTACAAGTATTGTGATGTTTTGTGTCAAAAGTAGCATTTTTTTTTATAGTCATCCTGTTTGTTTCAAGTGTATTTAACTAATTTTTAGTTCTATAAGTGTTACACTGTTCTAGATTTAAGTCACCACCAACTTGAAATAAGATTGGAAACTGGCATTTTGAGACAAAATGTCTTGAAGTTAGCATTCCTGACTCGTATTAGGTAGTGCTCTTTTGTAAGCTCAAGAAAAGTAATACTGTTCTAGATTCAAGACATTTTACCTTCTAGAGTCAAGACTTTAACTACTGTTTACTAGACAGAAAAGTGAAAAATAGACTTGCCTTTAACCTTTTTTTTTTAATTATTTAAACAGCAAAAAGTCCCAGAGTACTGCATAAAAGGGAAACAGCTTCATTTTTCTCAACATTTTGGCTCACAGTATTTATGGAACTGCAATATGAAAACACGGTAGAACATTTTATAGATTATAAATGTAAGATCCCTTAACCCTACTCCCAACATACCCATTTTATAGACAATATTAAAAGGATAAAAAGTAATGGACATGTGTAGGGAAATGGCAGTTTTATTAACAACATAACGTTAGCATTAAAAGATAGTTTGAGCTACTAATCCTACCCCTAAACCTAACCATTTCTTAAAACTAACGTTACGTAACTACAATTATAAAGAAAAACAACAGACATACACGTTCAATCACAATCATTTATTATGACCGCCGCAAGCGTAGCTAGCGAAAGCGGTCATATAGGGATTGTCAAAGTTTTTTTTTTTTTTTTTTTATCATTTAACTGAATTTTTCGTCAACAATACCAGGGACACCGAAACATCGGGGAACATGAAATTTGGTGGGCATGTAGCCCCACTAGACTTCTACGGAAAAATTTAGTTTGGTCCCCGGGGGCCACTCCCACCCCCCCCCCCCCCCCGCGCTGGGCCCCCCCAAACCCAAAAAATGCAGTTTTTCCTAAATAACTACCTGAACCGTCGCACCGAGGATGAAGAATTTTTTATGGTATGTTGGTCTACTAGACTTTTACGGAAAAATTTCGATTGGTCCACGGGGGCCACTCCCCCCCCTGCACTGGGGCCCCCGTGAATTTTTCGTCAACGATACCAGGGACACCGAAACACCGGGGAACATTACATTTGGTGGGCATGTAGCCCCACTAGACTTCTACGTAAAAATTTCGTTTGGTCTCCGGGGGCCACTCCCCCCCCCGCGCCGGGCCCCCCCAAACCCAAAAAATGCAGTTTTTCCTAAATAACTACCTGAACCGTGGCACCGAGGATGAAGAAATGTTTATGGTATGTTGGTCTACTAGACTTTTACCGAAAAATTTCGTTTGGTCCCTGGGGGCCACTCCCCCCCCAGCGCTGGGCCCCCCGTGAATATTTCGTCAACAATACCAGGGACACCGAAACACTGGGGAACATGAAATTTGGTGGGCATGTAGCCCCACTAGACTTTTACAGAAAAATTTCGTTTGGTCCCCGGGGGCCACTCCCCCCCCGCGCTGGGCCCCCGTGAATTTTTCGTCAACGATACCAGGGACACCGAAACACTGGGGAACATGAAATTTGGTGTGCATGTAGCCCCACTAGACTTTTACGGAAAAATTTCGTTTGGTCCCCGGAGGCCACTCCCCCCCCGCGCTGGGCCCCCCATGAATTTTTCGTCAACGATACCAGGGACACCGAAACACCGGGGAACATGAAATTTGGTGGGCATGTAGCCCCACTAGACTTTTACGGAAAAATTTCGTTTGGTCCCCGGGGGCCACTTCCCCCCCGCACTGGGCCCCCCGAAACCCCCAAAAATGCAGTTTTTCCTAAATAACTACCTGAACCGTGGCACCGAGGATGAAGAAATTTTTATGGTATGTTGGTCTTAAGGGCCCACATCAACCTAGCCCATAATCACTCATTTGTGATTTGCGCCCCTCCCATAAAAAATGAAAATGCAATATTATTCTGCTTTAATCGCCCCTATCTTCAGTTGAGATGTTCAGAACTGCACCATATTTCATGTGTATGATTAACTTGACATCCTCTGGGGGTATGCTAAGTTTCGTAGAATTTCGTCCATGGGGGGGGGGGGGGGGTTAAAATAAATTAATTTATGTGCACATTTAGTGACTGTACACTCATCGGCCTGTAGATGGTGGTGTTGAGCGAAGGGTTGCTGGTTTAGGATGATACTGTCACACACACACATGCAGGAATACAAACAAACGCAAGCATGCACAGACACTGACATCCACACGCAGACACACACCCATACACACACATACAAATCCACATGCACAGACACACACACACACAAACACACACGCGCACACACATGTACGCACGCATACATACACGCACAGACACACACACACACAGACACACATACACAAACACACACACATACACACACACAGACAGACATGCACATACTACTACTTTTTTTAGGTATATACTAGGGGTGGAACGGTACATGTATTCGTATCGAACCCAATCGTTACGGGCGTCACGGTTCGGTGCATGAATTTACACGGAGAATACACGGTATAAAAATAAATAAAACTCGCGTGCAAATTAATTAATGTAATGTGGAACTACTGTTAGATACGTGGGTTCTTTAGGGACACCTAATCTGTAGCCCTGCCTTAAGCTAGGTTTGTTTATACTTTCGCCCGCCTCCGCAGCGCGAGCTTCCGCTGACCGTGCGCGCGCCTCCCAAAATGGACGAGGCAATTTATACTTAGCGCTCGCCGGTGTAGGCTACTATTCTTTGGAACGACAGGGTGCGTCTCGGTGTAATTGTCCTCTAAACCATCAGGAATCAGCGGTGAGAAGTAAGGTACACTCATGAATGTTTATTTTAGCACAACAACACTTAGTACACCAAACCCACACTATAAAAGAATCGTGTAAAGCAACCAGATTATTCCTTGTGACATTAGAAAAAAAATGGATATGAGAACGTAACCTACAACTAAATTAACGTTATCTTACATAATTTCTAAACATTTTTATTTAGTTTTGTGAACCTTTTTATAAAACATGGCCATTTATTTTTATTTAAAGGGCTTGTGCCTGCTATTGTAGGCTCATTTTGTTAATGTAAGCAACTAATTTAGACGCAAGAACTGGGTGCCGGTGCTGTGAGATGTACATGCTCGGCCAGATTCGGCTCGAAGTCGTGCGTCTTCGGATGCGGAGCCGTGCGCGCTAAAAAGCCGCGCACTGCCCACCGCCACACGAAATGTGGCCTTGCGCACCCAACGCACGCGACCGCCCACACTGCAATGACGACATTTTGCCATGCGCACCCTTGCGCTCGTGCGTCTGCACATAAATAAGAGATGCTTTATTTTCAGTTTTATAGCTGATTTTGTTTACATCTTACTTTACACACTTCAGGGCAGGCTGTTGCAGCTAGCTCAGGGGAGAGACTGAATGACACTATGTGGTACAGCCTGAGACATGCACAATACAAAAAATTGCCTTCTGCATTTTTGTTTTGCTTTTCCCTCCATTGTACCAAACTCGTACCGAACCGTGATGTCTGAACCAAGGTATGAACCGAACCGTGACTTCTGTGTACCGTTCCACCCCTAGTATATACATAAACATGCAATACAGCCAAATTGCTCCACGTCATTTATTTTTGTGGAAAGCCAGTGCAGGCCTGAGCGGCGGTCATATTTTGTACCGCCATGCGGTACATCTAGTTTAGTGAGAAAATGTCAAAACCGGTACCAAAAGTCGTTCACATGACGATGTGTCGCAGTCCTCTCTGGCAGTATATAATAGTTGTGTATGAGGTAGTCTCAGCCTCAGACGTCACGCCCACGGAACGTTGGCTAAACGTCTGATGCATATGGTACACTTAACTGGAAACACTTCAGGAATGTCGAAGTCGTCATCTGATTGAATTTTATCGGATTTCCGGGGGGAACGAGTGTCGCCTTTATTTTCGGTCTGCCGGGAAACAAAGCGCCGACGTGTGATTGCGGAAGAAAAACTGTTGTGTTTACATGAGTGACAATGATTTGATCAGATGTGGTAATGCAGACGCCATTGTTGTTATACGTGCACGAACAGATCAATGACTTACTGCTTGTTTTCTTCTCCTTCTTTGATTTTCTATGCTGAGTGACTTGTTGCACGCCGGTCTGTTGTTGTGGGGACATTTCCACGCTCCGAAACGTGACGCTGAACGAAACGAACTGTAATTGGTTGTTTGACATGTCGGTCAAACGGCCTTATGGGCGGGCCTTGGCCAAAGAAAGCTGCTATGAATTCCAGACCTTCAGCCGTCAGTCTGAAGGTCTGGCTACGCGAGACTATGTATGAGGTAACGTTACAGAGCAGAATTTAAGTTATTAATCCATGAAAATGTTAATCCGGTTTCAGTTCGCTGTTCGCTCTGTGAAGGCGCACGCGCTTCTCCATTTCAAATGTAGCACACCAACTTAAACACGATATGTCGCAATCTGTGACGAAGCATGCAAGAGCCAATGAACGTTTGATATCATCTGTTTCTTGCAAACAACACATGGATTCTAAAAATTTTGATTACACCAAGCTAATAAAATTTATGTCTTTTGTGAATTTATGTTGTGTTTTAGTGTATGGGTCTGTAGGAGAAAACGCCTTTTGTGTCTCACGGTAAATAAACCAAATATTACAAAATGAGTAAACGATTAAAGAAGGTATTTTTAAGGTTTTAAAGTGTATTCTTGTTTAACACCATGTAGGCTAATCCTCCAAAACGAGTTTGCAGCAGAAGGCACGAACAGAGCGAAATGTTATTATTTATGAGTAACATTTTAATAAATGTGACTGAAAATTTAATTGATAAGACAATTGAATGCAATAGAGTCAAAACATTAATGCCACAATATTAATATGCATAAGTTAAATAGGAATACGTACAAATGTGTACGTTGGTAAAGTTGTTCATATGTAAATAACGTTTTTTTTTTGCTGTCAATACTTAAATATTATACATACTCACTGTACTCTGCATTGTGAGTTGGGCATGTTGACCTGCAGTTTTCAATAAAGCAGATTTGTTGTCTCAATTTAAGTAAAGTCTGTTTCTTGAAACGAGACGATTCGTCTTTTAAAAATAACACAGCATCTTAAAAACCTTATGACATGTCAAAAAAGCTTGTTTCATCTGAGATATGACTCAAAACAAGATATTTTCAAGACAGTTTCACTTAAAGGAGAACTCCGGTCAATTTTAACATTGAGCTCATTTTATTGTACATTTGGAGTGCTGTCAATACAGAGAACAACTACAAAAATCGGTGTTACCTACACCGAGTTATTCTATTTTTAAAATTTGCACCCTGTTGACTTCAATAGGGCAAGTACTAAACCTGCTTTTAGCCTCTTAACATCCTTGATGTGTCATTATAAGTGCACAGAAAATGTGAGTGATTCCTTCTGAGTGAACACGAGTGGATCTGACTGCAGTAGATGTAAAAGATATGTATAAAAATTATGTTATTTAAGCCAGCGCAAATACCCGTAGTAGTCGATTGCCGAGTTCACGCGCATTGGTTTAGTTACCTATGATCACACGCGTGAACTCTGTAATCGACTACTTTGGACTTAGACCGAAAAACAGGATGTAAACAGGTATTTGCGCTGGCTTAAATAACATAATTTTTATACATATCTTTTACATCTACTGCAATCAGATCCACTCGTGTTCACTCAGAAGGAATCACTCACATTTTCTGTGCACTTGTAATGACACATCAAGGATGTTAAGAGGCTAAAAGCAGGTTTAAAACTTGCCCCATTGAAGTCAACAGGGTGCAAATTTTAAAAATAGAATAACTCGGTGTAGGCAACACCGATTTTTGTCGTTGTTCTCTGTATTGACAGCACTCCAAATGTACAAAAAAAATGAGCTCAATGTTAAAATTGACCGGAGTTCTCCTTTAACAAGATATTCAAGATGCACTGTCTAAAAACAAGCTCCTTTATCTCACTTAAATCTTGGTCTTTAGGTGATTTTGTCTTATATTGAGTGTGATGAGATATTTTGACTAAAAATTAGAAAAATATACTTGGCAAAATTTTGAGTTTTTGCAGTGAGAAAAATAATGATGTGAGTTCTGCCTTCTCTCTGTCAGTGAAGTCAATTCTGAAACACGTCCGAAAATGAACCATAACTCAGCGAATTCTCAGTCAAACAGGCATACAGACACACAGGCATGAAGCTTGAATTCTCTTCTTTTAAATGAAGTAATTTTTATAAAAAACGTCTCGGTTACATATGGTAACTCTCGTTCCCTGAGTAGGGAACGGAGACGTCTCATCGGAGGAGTTTCCAACGAATTGGGATCACGCTAGGGAGACCAATTGCCTTCGAGTGAATTAAAACGAGCCAATGAACATTGGCATGCAACATTTGCCTTACGAGTGCGGGTATAAAGGCGGAAGCAAGCGCATACACAAATGCTTTTCGCTGAGGAGCCGGACGGTGTCCAGTCCTCCGCGAAGGTACAGCAGCATGGCGACGGGACGAGACGTCTCCGTTCCCTACTCAGGGAATGAGGGTTACCATACGTAACCGAGATGTTCCCTTTCGTTCGGGAACTCCTACGTCTCGTCGGAGGAGTTTCCAACAAATTGGGATCCCTAATAAAACGCCATGGTGCTGGCCCCTTCCAGCGCCCTGCCTAAGCTTCAGCCAGCAGTTTCTTGAAACTTATCTCTTATGTGCAGAAGCTTAGCTGGGAAGAGTCACACTGCTGTTCCGCAAGACCCCCTCAGTGGACACTGGATAACACTGGGAAAGCGTGCCCAAGATGTAGAAGGGAATGCTGCGGAGCCCAAAGCCTGCCCGAAGGGAGGCACTAGGAATACACATGTGCACTTGCCCATAGGGTAATGAACACGTGGCAGTCTCTGAGGTAGTCCCAGCCCGTAGGGTGGGAGCGTACTCAGCAGAGACTACAGACAGAGTCTGTCAAGGGGAAGACACTGGCTAACCCGGAGGGTAACCGAACGTGGAAAAACACCTATGGGGTCGCTGTAGGGACCACTACATAGGACCCCAGCCTGAACTCAGCTCAACAGAGAGGAATTGGCCTGGCGACCGGCGATCCGCCTCGCCTGCCACCGGAGGGGGTGACGGAGGAACTCATGAGGTTAGCCGTTTGTTGGGTAACCAACGGAGCAGAAAAACGCACATATCTAGCCCCTGGGGCGAGAATGGCGTAGCAAGCCGACACTAACCTAATTCCTCGCGCTACTGGCCGAAACGAGTACACAGGAGGAAACAGGTTCTATACGAAGGCTATAAAACCTAGCGAACGTGTTGGTTGTCGCCCAGCCCGCAGCTCTACAAATATCTGTCAGCGAGGCGCCTTGAGCCAAAGCCCAGGAGGAGGCAACACTCCTAGTAGAGTGTGCCCTCAACCTAGGTGGACAAGGCACGTCCTGGGACTCATAAGCCCGGACGATAGCATCCACTAGCTAATGGGCTAACCTCTGCTTGGATACAGCCTTCTCCTTCTGCTGGCCTCCGTAACAGACAAAGAGCTGGTCTGAGGTCCTAAAGCTTTGAGTCCTGTCAATGTAACAGCGCAGAGCGCGAACAGGACAGAGCAAAGCCAGGGCTGGGTCTGCCTCCTACGGGGGCAGTGCTTGCAGGTTCACTACCTGATCTCTGAATGGAGTGGTAGGAACCTTGGGCACATATCCGGGCTGGGGGCTCAGAACAACGTGAGAGAAGTCCGGCGCGAACTCTAGGCACGATTCGTCGACCAAAAATGCCTGCAGATCCCCTACCCTCTTGATGGATGCCAAAGCGAGCAGGAGAGCTGTCTTCATTGACAGAATATTTAAATCGACTGCATGCAAGGGCTCAAAAGGTGGATTCTGGAGTGCTCTGAGCAATAAAGTCAGATCCCAAGAGGGTACGGGGTGCTGATTACGAGGAGGATTCAATCTCCTAGCACCCCTGAGGAACCTGAGGACCAGGTCATGCTTTCCCAAGGACTTACCTTCTACTGCATCGTGATGTGCGGCTATTGCGGCAACATACACTTTGAGGGTGGAGGGAGACAGCCTTCGCTCCAACCCATCTTGCAGGAAGGAAAGCACGACACTGATCGGGCAAGTTCGGGGGTCTTCCCGGCGGGAAGAGCACCAAACGACGAATAGGTTCCACTTCAACGCATAGAGGCGCCTCTTTGAGGGGGCTCTAGCGGAAGTGATGGTGTCTACCACAGCCTGACTTTGTCTGTACAAGAAGGCTCACTGGGGGAAACACATATTTGCGTAGACCCTGGGGCTAGCTGTGCGCCAGTGCATCCGTGCCGAGTGTTCCTTAAGTCAGGGAATAAAACAACTGGCAATGGGTCGTGTCCGGAGAGGCAAACAGATCTATCTGAGCGGCTCCGAAGATTCCCCATATCAGCTGGACCGCCTGGGGATAGAGTCGCCATTCTCCCGGAAGTGGCAGTTGTCGTGAGAGCTCGTCGGCCACAGGACTGAGCACACCAGGGATATGAATGGCTCGAAGTGACCTTAGATGCTTCTGACTCCAAAGGAGGAGATGGCGGGCGAGTCGCGACATACGACGAGAGCGTAGACCACCTTGATGGTTGATGTACGCAACGGTCGCAGTGCTGTCCGTACGGACCAGTACGTGCTTGTGCCTGAGAAACCCCTTGAGGCGACACAAAGCTAGGCTTACTGCTAGCAACTCTAGGCAGTTGATGTGCCAATGCAGTTGGGGCCCCGTCCACAGACCCGAAACTGCATGCCCGTTGTACGTGGCCCCCCAGCTGTTGGCAGAGGCATCTGTGAAGACCACAGCATGCCTGGACACCTGGACTAGGGACACTCCGGCCCGTAGAAACGCAGGGTCCGACCAAGGACTGAAGGTTTGGCGACAGTGCGGGGTGATGTTCACCCGGAACGTGCCGCTCTGTCATGCCCATCTCGGGACTCGATCGTGAAGCCAGCACTGAAGCGGTCTCATATGCAGCAAGCCGAGCGGCGTTACCGCGGCTGCGGCTGCCATATGTCCCAGGAGCCTCTTAAATTGTTTCAGTGGGACCGCTGACCTGCCTTGAAAGGACTTGAGGCAGTTGAGCACTGACTGGATGCGCTCCTCCGTGAGGCGCGCAGTTTGGCCGACCGAGTCCAGCTCCATACCGGGATAAGAGATCCTTTGCATAGGGCAGAGTTTGCTCTTGTCCCAGTTGACCTGAAGCCCCAACCGACTGAGATGCTGAAGCACCATGTCCCTGTGTTCGCACAACAGATCTCGCGAGTGAGCTATTATAAGCCAGTCGTCGAGATAGTTGAGAATGCGAATGCCACGTTCTCTCATGGGAACAATGGCCGCCTCCGCGACTTTCGTGAAGACACGGGGTGACAGGGCCAGCCCAAAGGGTAGGACTTTGTACTTATATGCTCGACCCTCGAACGCAAACCGAAGAAACGGTCTGTGACGAGGAAGAATCGAGACATGAAAGTCCGCGTCCTTCAGGTCGATCGCTGAAAACCAATCCCGGGGACGGATGCATTTGAAGATGCGTTTCTGCGTTAACATTTTGTACGGGAGCTTGTACAGGGCCCGATTCAAAACTCGCAGGTCCAGGATTGGTCGTGACCCACTGCCTTTCTTAGGTACAATGAAGTAAGGGCTGTAAAACCCTGACCTCATCTTGGCTGGAGGGACCGGCTCGATCACGTCCTTCGCCAGCAGGACGCCGATCTCCATCCTCAGTACAGGGGCATCGCAGCTCCGCACATGAGTGAAGCGGACGCCCCTGAACTTGGGAGGCCGGCGGGCAAACTGAATTGCATAGCCAAGCCAGATGGTACGGGTGAGCAGGCGGCAAAAAGACAGTTTAAATTTGAATCGCGTTTCTGTGTGTGAATTAATGATCCGCGTTTAGCAAACTGTATTGCTATACTGAGATGAGTAAAAATCGACTGAAATATGTTGAAATAAAATGTATTTGTATAAGCAATGTATTAAACTGCAAATTAACATTTATATTCCTTATAATAAAAATGAAAGACCTATGTTACAGACATATGAAAGACAACATTTCATTGACTAGTTTTGGATAGATCATATATTTTTACTGTAAAATATCTGCCACCTCAAATAAGCTTTTGTTTGCCAATTTTTGCTAATATGTTAAATATAGTATGTTTTGTCAATGTAGGCTATATTCAAAGTAATGAATCCTTAACTTTGAAATATGTATGATAAAATGTATACTTTAGTTTTTACAAAGAAAGATTACACTTGAATTGTTGTTGTAATTGTAACCTTTTTAATAAAAAAATATATATTTACAAGGTAGATGTAAACACATTTTAAAAGGTGTTTACACCTTTACACCTTCATAAGCCTTTTCTTTAAATAATTTTTATTGTGTTTTATTATTGACAAATTTGGGGAGAGGATACATATTCCAAAACTGAAAATACAGTATGAGAATTAACTGCACAATTACTAGACATGTTTTCCTTGGATATTATACAATTTGGAAGCACAATTTGTGAAAAAAAATAAATAAATAAATGAGATGCTTCCAACTGTGAACCAATGCTCTTGCATTCTTTCCTGTGGCTCGGTGACACACCTGAATGAATGGCTCATTAAGTATGTGGTCCCCATTGTCTCCTCAGGTGTGAACCACTAAATATGCATGATGGTGTTGGATCGTTGACGCCCTTTGCACATATTGCCTTTCCAAACAAAAAGTATTTTACAAGTTTTAAATCAATGTATTGTTTTATGTGAATGATTAGGCAGGATGGTTTTCACATCATTTTGAAGAAAAAACTCTAGGCAACGACATTAATTAGTCAAAAGTCTTATTGACACGTATTTTTAGTTTTTTCAATAACCATGTATAAACATTATTCTCTCAAAAATACAAACATGTACATGCATGTTGCTCACATATTATGGTAGCCCTGTTTGTGCTAAATGGAGTGTAATTACACCTTTGCCATTAATATGTTTATAAGCAACTGAAAAAAGCACAAATGTCAGGGCATGTCAGAACATCTCAAGGACCCCAAAAACCCCTTAGACCCCAGAGGGTTAAAGTCTGATTCAAGGGCTCTGATGACAGCAACAGGAGTCAGTATTGGAAGTTCCTTAACAGATGCACAATGACACAGACCAGTGACTTCTGTCGACTTTACAACCTGTGGTGAACTACCAACAATACTCCAACCCAGGACAGTCCTGATGGCATACGGCTCATTATCACCTCCTGTGATGACTTGTCGAGGTGCTAAAGCTCTCGAGCAGTCATAACCAATCAAGTGGGATGAAATCTCTTGTATAGGAAGGTGGCAAATTAATTAGGCCATGAGAGGAAAACCCTCTAACTCTGAGCCCACTCTTTCACTTTGAACGACAGAATCCTTTCCCATCATTGTAGTAAGCTTTAACTTGACAGGCTCTGAAACTACCCCCATGCTCTCACATACATCTTGGTCTACAAAGGTGTTGCTACTCTGGGTATCTTGTAGGGCATAAACTAAGGTCTCTCTTTCAGGATTGTCAATTGAAGAAATCCATACAGGCACTATCATTGATGTGCTCCCACCGTTCCTACTGTCTACGCAACAGGAAAGGGAAGATGTGTTTTCTTCTGTTTGCATAACATGAGAAAGTGCTGCACAAGATGGACGGTCTTCATGAAGTTGTGTTGGATGAGGTTTCTTGCATATACTACAAATAGCTTTACTCTTGCAATCCTTTGAATTGTGTCCTTTCCTAAGACAGCCAAAGCACAGGTTATTGTCAAATATGAACTTTCTCTTGTCCTCCACAGACTTACTGGCAAACGTTTGACATTTGTGTATGGAGTGACTTTCCCCACAACACCTGCAAGTGACTAGGTATGAACATAAAGGCACTGCACTTACTTTATTGGGTCTGTTTGAAACCACTGAGTTGCTTCTTTCAACACTGTATGTTTTCGTCACTTTACTTGGTTTGTCTGATGCTTTCACATTTGTAATGAATGCATTAGCCTTTGAGCGCTTAACTTCTCTAGATGGCCGTTCTTCAGAGAGCTTCAAGGCGTGAAAGGATGTTACAGGGTTGCAGGCTATTTCTGCTTCTTGTGCCAGAAATCCCGCAAACTCCTTGAAATTAGGGTATTTCTCTGTTTGTCTCAACTGCATTGTAACATGGCGATTCCAACGAGATGTCACCCAATCAGGGAGTTTTTGTAGCATTTTTCGGTTCTCTTCACAGTCATTTAACGCCTGAAGCCCTTTGATGTGTGGCATGGCATTGCTGCAGGCAGTCAGAAAGTCACTTAACTCTCTCAGTTTAACTGATTCTCTTGAACCAATCTTTGGCCAGTTATTCAGTTTTTCTCTAAAAGCACGCTGAATTACAAATGAATGGCCGTACCGAGAATTCAAAGCTTCCCATGCTTGATCATAGGCTTTATCGTCCTTCCTGTAGAAGCTTCCTTCCAATACAGATCGTGCCTCACCACTGACATATTTTTGTAGATAGAACAACTTATCAGCTGAATTTGTGCATCGCTGTTCTATCAATGCCGTGAAACTTGTTCTCCACTCTAAGAACTTAAGTGGGTCCCCTGAGAAAACTGAGGGTTCAGGTGCAGGAAGTCTGCTGAGAACCATTGTGTCATGTAGGGCTTGTACTTCTGAGGCTTCCTTATCAGAATGGGTTATTTGTTCCTCTTTAATTTCCTTAAAAGATACTGGAGGACAATTAGCTACCTCACTGCGTGCTATTCTACTTTGTTATTAGATTCACCTGAGTCAGCTTCAGAGTATACTTTGAACTTTGCAGCTATTACTTGAAGATCACGGTCATTTTCCAATCTTTTAAGTTCTTGTCTTTGAGTAGCAATAGCCTCCTCCATCTTTATCTCTGCCTGCTTTGCAGCCAACTGTGCGGCAAACTCTGTTCTTTTTGCGGAGATGCTTTGCTGTTCTGATGAGCAGCTTGAACGGTGACTACGAATTGTAGACTTGGAGCTTGTAGCTGAAAATATTGACTTAGCATACTCTTTTTCAAGCACCATACAAATTCTTCCATCTTCTGCACTAGCATCAAATTCCTCCTGCCCCACTTCACTCATACATACTTTCATCAGCCCCATCAAATCTGTTGTTACTGCTGTACAGGATTCAATTTTTATTCTAATCTCAGTTGAATGTACTGATTGAGATCGTTTAAGTTCGTACACATTTTTCACTTGAGATCCAGCTCTTCAACACTATCCATCATGTCACCCAAGTCTTGGTCAGAGCACTCATCCTTAAGTTTGGTACGTGTAGTTCTTACTTGTTCTTTCCAGCTTTCATACAACTTGATGAATTTACTCTCCTTCTGAGAAACTTCTTGCTGCTTAAGCTCTTGCATTTTTGGAGTTAATTTTCTCTCGTGAAGATTTCCTGGGTTCATCTCTTTTTGAAGTGGAAGCAGTAGGTTTTGCTATTTGAAGTATTTTAGCATGAATATCAGCTATGAGTGACTCTGATCTTTCCCTTTCAGCATCATCAGTTTGAAATCTTTACTGTTCAGTTAAGCTAGTCATCTCTGCCTGACAAAACACGCAACACACACAAACACACACACACGCACACACACACACACACACACACACACACACACACACAAACACACAAGACGTGTGCAGTTACTGAATAATGACTACAAGTTAATTTCTTCAGTCCTCTTATAACAACAGATGTGGCTGAAGATTATAAGTGTTGAAATATGAATTTAAATTATCATTAAACAGATGTGAATATGAAGACTCACCTGATACAGTCAGTGTAACAGCATCACTGAAGTCTGTGTTTGAGTCTGATCTCTCTCCTCTACAACTGTATTCACCACTGAGAGACACATATGCTGTGAAACTGAACTCTGCTGTTGTTGGTGTATCTGGATATAAAGTGTATCCATCTCTAAACCAGCTGTATCTCCACTGAATGTCTCCTCCTCTCTTTATGTCACATGTGAGAGTGACTCTCTCTCCTCTGAACACACGCTGATCTGGCTTCACCGTCATTACAGGTTTCACTGAGAAACATCAGTAAATATTGAAAAGTATTGCAGTATCAAGATCTCTGTCATGAACTCAAAACTTCATCAGGAGAAAAACACTTAAATTAAAAATCTAGTTTGCTTGTAAATTGTAATGATTAAATTAACAATTTGTTTTTGTAAAAACTAAATGAAACTGATATATGTATCCAGTCCACATGTCCTTTGTATTATTGATCTTCCAGTTCTGACCAGTAGATGATGCTGTTTACAGTCTGAGTGTTTAAAGATCTGAACTGAACTTACTAACTTCTGTCTGTCTGTTCTCAAGCCCTTTTCTCTTCCAGCCCTTCAACCAAACCACACTGAATCAATAAAAGCTGAGCATTGGTGCTCAACATCTCAATAACACAGTCAATAATTAATACAAATGAGAAAAAACGTACTCGGTTACTAATGTAACCTCGGTTCTCTCTAGAAGAGGGAACGAGTATTGCGTAAGGTTAGCTTACGCATCGGGAAAGTCTTCTTTCTTCGAGATCTGAAGCCAAAAAATTATCCTTAATTTTGTATACATTGTCAACGCAGTGCAGCAGCCGACAGACCTAGGCAGGCTGTATAAGCGTGCTCATTGGCTGCTCGGCGGCAACTGCTTAAGCCTATCGGTGAGCGCTCTGAACGCGGCAACCAATGAGGGCGCTTCGCGCCCTCCACACCCTTCTAACCGTCAGAATGGGTGTGGCCAGCGTGTATATATTCAGCGCTCATAGGCTAAAATTCTGGTTTTCGCAGTCTGAAGCGCAAAAGCTCGTGGCGCGACACGGCAGGTTACGCAATACTCGTTCCCTCTTCTAGAGAGAACCGAGGTTACATTAGTAACCGAGTACGTTCTCTTACGAGAGGTCTCTCGTATTGCGTAAGGTTAGCCTACACATCGGGAACCCTTTGTCAACGCCGTGTGCGCTGAGCATCCAGCCCATGAATCCCAGGGAAACCGGGGAAAACACTCTGCTGGGAAATGTGGCCGGTCGGAGAGACGGGCCAGCGCAGTACAGGCACTTCATGCAGCATATGAAATAGAGCGGCGCGGCCGGTCTATAAACATATAACAGTACAAATAGTAGGGCCGGCAGAGCGAGCCCATACAGTACATAAGCACTCATAAGGGTAGGAGAAAAACGACATAGTCGGTCTCACATGAAGGGAAAAATTCCCGCGCGACAGAGAATAATACGGGCGGCCAGCAGCGCGGGCCAGCACCGACAACAGCGCGTAACGGGAAATAGGAAACAGAGCGGATCAGCCGGTCTGAGTCAAACACTTCACCCTGAGTATAGTACCAGAATAGCGCCAGCATATGAACGTAGTCTGCACACAAGAAATGGGCAGAGCATACATGTCACTTATGCTGACAGTATTTTTGCCTGTAGGGCAGGAACTTCCAGGTTATAAAACCTCACGAATGTTGATGGGGAGGCCCAGCCCGCCGCCATACAAATACCGTGATTAGAAATTCCGCTGGACCAGGCCCACGACGAGGCCATGCCTCTAGTGGAGTGGGCTCTGAAGCCCAGAGGGCACTGCAGGTGTCTGGAGGCATAAGCTGCTGCTATCGCGTCCACTATCCACCTGGACAAGCTCTGTTTCGAGGCGGCAAGACCCTTGGTGCGTCCGCCGAAGGAAACAAAGAGCTGCTCTGAACGCCTGAAAGCGGCGGAGCGCGTGATGTAAACTCTCAGCGCCCGGACAGGGCATAGGAGGCTATCACTGTCCCCACTGTCGGATGCTGGCAGAGCCGAGAGGGACATAACTTGTGCCCTAAACGGGGTTCCAATCGCTTTGGGGATGTAACCGTGTCTCGGTCTGAGAATGACTTTCGAGTCATTCGGCCCGAACTCAAGACATGCAGGGCTAACAGATAGCGCGTGCAAATCACCCACTCGTTTGACTGAAGACAGAGCTATCAGAAAAACGGTTTTAACCCTCTGGGGACCAAGAACGCGCCGGCGCGTTTTGCTCGTTTTTTTTTTTTAGCAATGAAAATAAACACTAAATGCTCTGTTAATTTTGATCTTTCATTTTCGTGTAATACATCAATCGATCCTGTTCAGTTTCTATTTTTTTTCTGTATACTCACAATAAAAATAAAGTGTTTTGCTTTTTGACAAATAAAGAAAAATTAACATGATGCGATTTCTCCCTTCTCTCTGTCAGTAAACTCCCATTTGAAACGCGTTCGAAAATGATCTATAACTCCGCGAAAATTCAGTCAAACAGGCAAACAGACCCACGGGCATAAAGCTTGAGATCGCATCTGTTAAATGAAGTCATTTATATAAAAAAACAAATATTCTCAGCTTCTGTAATCTGTATAAAAAGAGAGCGAATCCAGTCGAGCTCATTACGAGATCATTCACAGTAATGTGACCACTCCCCGCAGAGCGCGTGCTATTCAAACGCAAATTCTGAGGGGTGTGAAACGCCCACATCAGCTGTAAACAAAGCGCGTCGCGATCGAGTGAGGCATAATATAGCCTACCTTATGGAGAAAAGATTCCTCAGAACAGTGCTGATATGAGGAGCAATATCTCCTGATATGAGGAGCAGATCCCGCTGAGTAGTGAGGTAGGCTGTTTTCTTTTCTCACGTGTGGAATAACGTTATGGAATAACGTTAGTGTAGGCCTATGCAAACCGCAAAAAGATGAATCGCATTTCTATAATATGACTCGCCTTTCTGTGAGATGAATGTAGGGGACATATTTGTAAAGACTGTTTAGCCTAAATATGAATCGCGCGTCTGTGTGTGAAAGAATAAACTGCTTTGCTATAGCCTACTGAGATGAGTAAAAATCGAATGGAATAATATTGTTATGTTGAAATAAAATGTATTTGTATAATCAACGTATTAAACTGCAAAAAAAAAATACTATTTTTGTCAAAAATAAATTCATAGACTAAGATGTTAGATGTTACAATGTTGGCTATATTCAAACTAATGAATACATATGATAAAATGTAGGCCTATAATCTTTTTTTTTTATATATATATAGGCTATATATATATAAAGAAAGAGTACAGTTGAAATATTGTTGAAATTGTAATTATTGTTGTAATTGTAACATTTTTAATAAAATAGTAAAACATATTTACAAGAGAGATGTAAGCGAAATCTTAAATGGTCAATATAAGTCTTCTAAATACATCTTTTGTCCTTCCATTGTGGCTCAGTCAGTGTCACACCTGAATGAATGGCTAATTATGCAGAGTCATTATTCAGAGTGGGTGGGACACCTTAATCTAAGGTGTAAACTACTCCTCCCCCTCGCATATTGCCTTTCCAAGCAAAACCTGTTTTAAACCATTTAAATCAATGTATTTTTTTTTGTGAACGATAAAGCAAGACTATTTTTACATCATTTTAAAGCTAGAACTAAAAGGGAAAACATCCATTAGTCAAAAGTCTTGTGGACACATTTAATATGTGTTTTGTGTTCTTAATTCAGCAACTTTCATTTTAATTTTTTCCAATAACCACGCATAAACATTATTCTCTTAAAAATACAAACATCTACATACACGTTGCTCGCATATTATGGTAGCCCTGTTTGTGCTATATAGAGTGAATTTACACCTTTGCCATTAACATGTTTATAATTAACTGAAAAAAGCACAAATGTCAAGGCATGTCAGAACATCTCAAGGACCCCAAAAACAGCTTGGTCCCCAGAGGGTTAAGCCACAGATACTTTAGATCCGCGGATTCAAGCGGTTCAAAGGGAAAAGCCTCTAGGGCCGCTAGGACCAAGGACAGATCCCACGAGGGAACCGAGGGGGGCCGCGGGGGATTCATCCGTCTAGCTCCTCTGAGGAAGCGGATAATGAGCTCATTCCTTCCCATTGCCCGGCCGCGCGTCGTCTCAGCGAACGCTGCAATAGCGGCCACATATACTTTGAGCGTGGAAGGGGATCTGCCCTTTTCCAACAGCTCTTGTAAGAAGGAGAGCACCCGCGGGACCCCGCATGCGCGCGGATCCAAGTTTTTAGTAGCGCACCATTTAGAAAACACCGACCATTTAGACGCGTAGAGCCGTCTCGTGGAGGGGGCTCTCGACTGTGTGATCGTGTTCACGACCCCTTCTGACAGGTCAACGGGTATCCGTTGATCACCCATGCATGCAGCGACCAGCGCTCTGGATGGGGATGCCAGATCGATCCACCGGCTTGGGAGAGGACATACTTTCTCACCGGGATCGGCCATGGGGGTGAGTGCGACAGCCTCACTAGCTCTGGGTACCAAGTTTGGTTTTCCCATCGCGGGGCTATAAGCAGCACTGGTGGTGCGTTTCTCTGATCCTCGAAATGACCGGTGGCAACAGGGAGATCGGAGGAAAAGCATACAGCGGGAGGCTGGGCCATGTCTGGGACAGCGCGTCCTCGCTCTTCGAATAAAACTTCGGGCATTGAGCATTGTCTTTCGACGCAAAGAGGTCGATTTCCGCTCTGCCGAATAGGCGCCAGAGAAACTGGACTGTCTGGGGGTGCAGAGACCATTCTCCCGGGGGAATGTTGTCCCTGGACAGTCTGTCTGGACCGACATTCAGGTGGCCCGGCACGTGCGCGGCTCTCAGCGAGCGGTAAGCCCACATGAGAAGGCGTTCTGTCAGCCTGCACAGATTCCTGGATCTGACACCGCCCTGTCGGTTCACATAGGATACCACGGACGTGTTGTCCGAGCGGACTAGCACATGGTGATCCCGTATGAATGGGAGGAAGCGCCTGAGCGCGTTCTCGACCGCTATCATCTCCAAACAGTTTATGTGGAGGCATTTTTCCCGGTCTGACCACAGGCCAAAAGCCGGTTTGCCCTCGAACAGAGCGCCCCAGCCTGAGGTGGAAGCGTCCGTCGAGATAACTTTGCGGTGTGAGATAGCTCCCATTGTCACTCCCCGCTGGTACCAGTCGGCCGCTAACCAGGGCTTCAGAGCTGAAACGCAGCTCTGAGTCACTCTGATGCGGATACCGCCGGAAGCCCATGCTCTGTGAGGCACTCGGGCATTCAGCCAGCGTTGTAGCGGGCGCATTCGTAAAAGACCCAGCCGAAGCACTGCTGCGGCTGAGGCCATACAACCTAGTAACCTCTGAAATGTTTTGAGAGGTACGGTGCTGCCCGGCCGAAGGGACGCGGCCAGGCGTCGAATGCAGCGCGCGCGCTGTGTCGACAGGCGGGCCGTGTACTGATATACCTGACCGTCGAAGGCGAATCTCAAGAATGGCCTGTGACGGGGTATTATCAGGATCTGAAAAGCACGCGTCTTTTAGATCGAGAGATATAAACCAGTCCCTCGGGCGAATTTGCGCGAGAATTTGTCTGGTTGTGAGCATTTTGAACGGTCTTCTCATAAGAGCCTCGTTCAAACGTCTCAGATCCAAAATTGGTCTGAGAGCTCCGTCCTTCTTGGGAACGAGGAAATAACGGCTGTAAAAGCCTGACTCGCTCATGGAAGGGGAAACCGGTTCTATAGCCCTTTTGCACAGAAGTGTAGCTATTTCTGCTCGAAGTAGATGTGCTACTTCCCCATTCACTCTGGTCTCGATACGGGCTTGAAAGCGCGGAGGGCGGCGAGCGAACTGCAGAGTATAGCCCTGTTTTACTGTGCTTAGCACCCGTTCTGATGCGCCTGGAATAGTTTCCCACGCTTTTGCGTGTGCAGCTAGGGGCAGAATGGCCTCCGGGCTCCGATCGCCGCGCATCGCGGGCTCGAGAGCTCGAAACGGAGGGGCGGGCGCGGCGCGCGCGCTCTTGGTGCTTAGATACGGCGGATCGCACGCAGCGATAGCTGGCCGTTTTACACACAGTGTCCCGGTGGCTTTAGACGGGGAACATAAAGTGTGAGGCGCGACGCGCGATGGCGGCGTCGGGGGCGAAAATGTTCGTTAGTATGTGTGAGCGCTCGAGGGCGGGCACAGGAGTTACATTCAGGGGCGGGCGCGGCGCGGGCGCGGCGTGCGCGCTCTTGGTGGTTAGATACGGCGGATCGCACGTAGCGATAGCTGGCCGTTTTACACACAGTGTCCCGGTGGCTTTGGACGGGGAACATATAGTGTGAGGCGCGAAAATGTAGTTAGTATGTGTGAGCGCTCGAGGGCGGGCACAGGACTCACATTTAAAACATGACCGGTCGTGCGAGGCCGTGTGACAGAGCGGGCAGTGAGTAGGTGTGGGCACGGAGAAGTGGACACGTGACCTACTTTTAACACTAAAGCGGCTTTTGCCTGCTTCATGAGAGTGGGCTCTGTGAGAGACACGGGATGTATAGTGCTTGTGTACAGGGGTGAGCACAGAACGTGGGCACATTCACTGTACTAGAAACACATACGGCGTCAACCGTGCAACCAGACATTATGCTCTTTTGAAATTTTTCTGGGTTGCCGTGAGAACGGCGGATGCGCGCAGGCGAGCGGGTAGATACCGGCTCGTTGACTGCGGGGTAAACAGCTGCAGTAGCCGTGGCAACGGGGACTGACAGAGCGTTAAGCTTCGACGGTGGTCCAGCCGCAGGGCTGCGGGATTTAACCGTCTTTTCTTCTCTCGTGTTTAGACGCTCAAAAATACTTGAGCACCCTGAGAAGGTGTGGTGCGAGAGGCGGGTTCGCTTTCTGTAAGTAAGAAAGACTGGCCGCGAGCTCGGAGAAGCAAGCAGCATAAATTTTATTTTCCCCGAGAGCTGGGATCGAACGCGGATCTCTCGCATGAAAGCGTATGATTCTGCCACTGAGCCACAGGGGTGACACATAAGCTTTCAGTTAGCGCGAGCATATAAAAAGCGACCTCATGTGTCGCGTCGGCATTTGTTTGCAGGCGAGCGTGTGTTTAAAACAGGCTCGTTTACTGCAATAGTAATATTTCCAGTCGCCTGAACTTAAGAGGGGACTGAGAAATGTGTGAGGATTGGCGGTTGTCCAGCCGTAGCGAGACTAACACACTCTCTTCTCTTTTCGCCGGTGAGTGAGGCGCGCACGCTGAACGCTGCTCGTGACCGTCCGCTTTGTCATCCCTTGAACGGCGCAATCTGCGCGGCCCAACGAGGGAGAGAGCGGGCTTGTTTTCTGTATGTAAGAAAAACTGGCCGCGAGCTCGGAGAAGCGAACAGCATAAACTTTAACTGCCGCGAGAGCGGGGACCGAACCCCGGTCTCTAGCTTGACAGTCTAGGATTCCGCCACTGAGCCACAGGGGAGAATACATTAGTATTATGTCTTGTGACGACGTATGCTTGCAGGCGAGCGTGTATTTATAACAGGCTCGTATACTGCAATAGTAACAATTCCAGTCGCCTGAACTTAAGATGGGACTGAGAAATGTGTGAGAATGGAGGTTATAGTCCAGGCCACGGCGGGACGAAAACACTCTGTTCCCCTTTCACCGGTGACGCGCGAGGACGGAGTAGCTTTCTTGTAACGTAAAGAGAGCTCAGACCGTCCGCTCCTGCCATCCCTTGTGAGCGGCGCAGTTTGCGCGGCTCGAACAGAGGGAGAGGAAACTCGCTCCGAGACCGTCCGCTCCTGCCATCCCTCGTGAGCGGCGTATTGCACGGCTCGAACAGAGGGAGAGGAAACTCGCTCCGAGACCGTCCGCTTCTGCCATCCCCCGTGAGCGGCTCAGTTTGCGCGGCTCGAACAGAGGGAGAGGAAACTCGCTCCGAGACCGTCCGCTTCTGCCATCCCTTGTGAGCGGCGTATTGCACGGCTCGAACAGAGGGAGAGTACGGGTATCTATCACATTCGCCTCATCTCCTGACGCTGCGGCGGCGCGGGCAGAGCCGGCGGTTGAGCGGCCGGGAGGGAGAGGGCGAGAGAGAGCTCGAGGGAGAGGTTCCGGCGAGCTCCTCAGTCACAACAGATTCCGGTGGTCGCTGCGAGCGGCGCTTCTTATTGCGCGGCCCGGCAGGGACAGGCGGAGCGACAGCTTGGTCGAAAGCTTCAAGTCGAGCCCGCAGGGTCGACATTGAAAGCTCTTCGCACTCGGAGAGTGCGGTGGCGGCGTGCCCGCGGCCCAGGCGGAGAGCGCAGAGAGGTGGCGGTCTCCGTTGCTGAGCGGGGCGCGGCACGAGCCGCAAAAACGAGGCGTTTTTACAAAAACGCCTCGTGCTCTTTTAGAGTACACACAGAAACAGTAATAATGTAAAGGATATGTCGCCGGATAGCGTAGCAGGCACGGATGGCTGAAGGCGGCGAAGACGGCCGGCTTCCTCAGGCGCTGTCCTAAGCTTGCTGGTCGCTGGTTTCAACGGCGGCGGCTCTCAAGATCCAGCGATGCGAAGAGCGTCGCTGAAGACAAGAAAATCAGAATTTTAGCCTATGAGCGCTGAATATATACACGCTGGCCACACCCATTCTGATGGTTAGAAGGGTGTGGAGGGCGCAAAGCGCCCTCATTGGTTGCCGCGTTCAGAGCGCTCACCGATAGGCTTAAGCAGTTGCCGCCGAGCAGCCAATGAGCACGCTTATACAGCCTGCCTAGGTCTGTCGGCTGCTGCACTGCGTTGACAATGTATACAAAATTAAGGATAATTTTTTGGCTTCAGATCTCGAAGAAAGAAGACTTTCCCGATGCGTAAGCTAACCTTACGCAATACGAGAGACCTCTCGTAAGAGAACTCACTGTGCAGAACTCATTTCTGTTCTCTTACGAGAGGTTCTCTCGTATTGCGTAGTTGCTTACGCTACGGGAAAGCCTTTCTTTCTCGAGATACTGAAGCCAAAAATTATCCTTAATTTTTATAATCTTGTCAACGCAGTGCGGCAGCCTGCAGACCTAGGGCAAGCTTACTAGCGTGCCCATTGGCTGCCCTGCGGCAACTGCAGCAGCCTACCGCTGAGCCCTTGGCGTGACGTCACGACCAATGAGCGCGCTTGGCGCGCTTAATGCGTCACAGCCCGCGAAAAGGGGTGTGGCTTAGCGTATATAAACAGGGCTCGGAGGCTGCTTCTCTGATTTTCTGTCTTTTCAGCGAAGCTCTACGCATCGCTGCTCTCTGAGGAAGCCGCCGTCGAATCAAGCGACCAGCACGCCGAGGATCTCAGCCTGAGGACGCCGGCCGCCTTCGCCGCCTTCAGCTTTCCCTGCCTGCTTCGCTATCCGGCGAATATATCCTTTTACTGCTCTGTGTTGTATGTGTTTGTGTGTTCGCCCCGCGACACACTTTGCATCTAAAAGAGCGCGAGGCGTTGTTGCAAATGCCTCGCTCATCCTGTGGCTCGTGCAGAGCCGCGCTCAGCGACGGAGACCGCCACGTGATCTGCGCTCTCTGCCTGGGTTTTGACCACGCAGCCCGCGCCCTTCACGGGCGGCTGCGAACAGTGTGAGGACTTGCCGATGTCGACCCTGCGGGCTCGACTCGCCATGTTTCACGATCCTCCACCTTCTCCGGCTGCCTCTTCCGGGCCGCGTAAGGAAAAACGCCGCTCTCAAAGGCCTTCCGAGCCGGTGGTTATAGCTGAGCGCTCGCCGGAGCCCCTCCCGCGAGCCTCGCTCTCTCCTTCTCCCCCGCCCTTCACCGACGCGCAGCGGCCGGCCTCTGCCCGCACTGCCGTCGCCTCAGGGGATGAAGCAGACCAGCTGGTTACTCCCCTCTGTCAAGCCGCGCAAACGGCGCCGCTCACAAGGGATGTCAGAACGGACGGTCACGGGCTATAGCTTCCTTTACGTTACAAGGAAGCTACCCCCCCCCGGATGACGCACGCCCTCTCCCCCTCTGTTCGAGCCGCGCAAGGCGCCGCTCACAAGGGATGTCAGAAGTAGACGGTCACGGGCTGGCTTCCTTTACGTTATAAGAAAGCTACCCCGCGTCTCGGTCGCGCGCGTCACTCTCCGGCCACCTCCGTTTCTCACACATTTCTCAGTCCCCTCCTAGCTCAGGCGACTAGAAATATCTATATTGCAGTAAACGAGCCTGTTATACACGCACGCCTGCAAACAAACGATGTCACAGCACATAATGACATCTTCCCGCTCTCTCTCCCTTTGTTCGAGCCGCGCAACTGCGCCGTTCTCAAGGGATATCAGAGCGGACGTCACGAGCACCGGCGAAAGGAGGAAGAGAGAGTGTTTTCGTCCCGCTTAGGCCGGACTTCCTCCAATCCTCGCATATTTCTCAGTCCCCTCTAAGTTCAGGCGGCTGGAAATACTATTATTGCAGTAAACGAGCCTGTTGTAATACACGCGCGCCTGCAAACAAACGCTCGGTCATATGCTCGCACTGACTGGAAGCTCATGTGTGCCCCTGTGGCTCAGTGGCAGAACATTAGACTTCCGCACCAGAGACCCGTGTTCAAATCCGGCTCTGGCAGCAGAAAAACTTTTTTCTGCTTGCTTCTCTCGAGCTCGCGGCCAGCTTTCTTACATACAGAAAGCAAACCCGCATCTCACGGGATACATATTTCTCAGTCCCCTCTAAGTTCAGGCGGCTGGAAATACTAATACTGCAGTAAACGGGCCTGTTTTAATACACGCGCGCCTGCAAACAAACGCCGAAACGAAACACGACGCTCGGTCATATGCTCGCACTGACCGGAAGCTCATGTGTGCCCCTGTGGCTCAGTGGCAGAACATTAGGCTTCTGCACCAGAGACCCGTGTTCGAATCCGGCTCTGGCAGCAGAAAAAACTTTTTTCTGCTTGCTTCTCCGAGCTCGCGGCCAGCTTTCTTACATACAGAAAGCAAACCCGCATCTCACGGGATACATATTTCTCAGTCCCCTCTAAGTTAGGCGGCTGGAAATACTAATGCTGCAGTAAACGGGCCTGTTTTAATACACGCGCGCCTGCAAACAAACGCCGAAACACGACGCTCGGTCATATGCTCGCACCAACTGGAAGCTCATGTGTGCCCCTGTGGCTCAGTGGCAGAATTTTACGCTTCTGCACTGGAGAACCGTGTTCAAATCCGGCTCTGGCGGCAGAAAATATTTTTTCTGCTGTCTTCTCCGAGCTCGCGGCCAGCTTTCTTACATACAGAAAGCGAACCCGCATCTCACAGGATGGTGCTTGAGTATTTATGAGCGTCTAAACATATGAGCCATCAAGCATTTGCTCTATAACGCCGATGGTGTTACAAGTGTAGAAAATGTGCCCACTCCCATGTGCTCACTGCTACACACAAACACGGTCCCCATGGTAACGCGTTCAGAGCGCTCTCTCATAAAGCGGTCACACGCCGCTCGAGTAATAAGTGTAGTAAATGTGCCCACAACTCTGTGCTCACATCTACCTGTAACTCGCTCTGCCACTCGGTTACCCCGGGCAACAGCGGCTCAAGCCGAGGGTGTTATAAGTGTAGAAAATGTGCCCACTCCCATGTGCTCACTGCTTCAAACAAACATGGTCCCCATGGTAACGCGCATAGAGCGCTCTCTCATAAAGCGGACACAAGCCGCTCGAGTACTAAGTGTAGTAAATGTGCCCACAACTTTGTGCTCACACCTACCCGCTGCTCGCTCTGCCATTCAGTTACCTCGGGTCGCACACCCTCTAAGCTCCCAAACTCTGGCCGTGTCATAAGTGTAAACTCTGCGCCCGCTCAGGTGCACGCGCACTCACTTTTAGACATTACAATCCCCACGCCGCTTTCGCGCCAGGGGTGTTTGTCAGCAAATCGCGCTCCATCCTCTGGGACCGAGCTACCGAACGCTGTACAGCCGGCCAATACTGTTTACCAGCCCCCGTGTTCGAGCACCAGCGGCGCGCACGCCGCTCCATCCTCTCTGATACAGGTTCCCCAATCCCGCGCAGCGCGGCGATCTGAACCCAGAGACCATTCGACCCCTAGCTATGCATGCGGAAGCATGGGAAGCTATTCAGGGCGCGTCAGAATGGGTGCTGAGTACTATAAAACACGGCTATTCGCTTCAATTCGCTCGTCGCCCTCCGCGCTTTCTAGCACAGACGGAGACGAAAGTGAGTTCAGAAGCTGCGCACCTGCTTCAAGCCGAAATAGCGAAGCTACTGCGCAAAAGGGCTATAGAACAGGTTCATCCTTCTCTAAGCGAGTCGAGCCTTTACAGCCGCTACTTCCTCGTACCCAAGAAAGACGGAGCGTTAAGACTTATTTTAGATCTGAGACATCTGAACAAAGCCCTCATGAGACGGCCGTTCAAAATGATCACAACCAGAAAAATCCTCGCGCAGATTTGCCCAGGAGACTGGTTTATCTCTCTCGATCTAAAAGACGCATATTTTCAGATCCAGATAACTCCCCGTCACAGGCCATTCTTGAGATTCGCCTTCAACGGTCGAGTATATCAGTACACAATCCTGCCCTTCGGCCTGTCTTTGGCACCCCGTACATTACGAAATGCATGGACACGGCTCTCGCTCCCCTGAGAAAACAGGGAATGCGAATACTGAATTATCTGGACGATTGGCTTATTCTAGCGCTGTCAGAGACGGAACTTGTGTCTCACGGAACAGCGCTTCTCAGCCATCTGGAGGATCTGGGTCTCTCGGTCACTGGACCAAGAGCTCGCTATCGCCCCGTCAGTCAATTTCCTTCTTGGAATAGAACTGGACTCGGTGGCTATGACGGCCAGACTGTCGGAGCAGCGCGCGCGCCGCATCCGCCTCCTCGCCGCATCCCTCCAAATAGGCAGCCGGGTTCCGCTGAGGACATTCCAGCGTATCCTGGGGCATATTGCCTCAGCTGCAGCAGCGCTCCAGCTGGGCTTACTGCGCATGCGCCCGCTTCAACGCTGGCTGAAAGCGCGCGTGCCCCACCGAGCCTGGGCGGCCGACGGCTTGCGAGTCAGAGTGAATCAGAGCTGCTTTTCAGCCCTGCAGCCCTGGCTGGCAGCCGAATGGTATCACACAGGAGTGACTATGGGAGTGATTTCACACCGGAAAGTTGTCTCGACAGACGCTTCCAACCTAGATTGGGGAGCGCTCTTCGAAGGCAGACCGGTCTATGGCCGCTGGTCAGACCAGGAGAATCTCCTACACATAAACTGTCTAGAGATGCTCGCGGTCGAGAAAGCTCTCAAACACTTCCTCCCATTCCTCCACGGTCACCATGTTCTAGTCCGCACGGACAATACATCGGTAGTGGCCTATGTGAATCGCCAGGGCGGTGTCAGATCAGACGCTCTGCACCCTGGCGGAACGCCTCCTCGTGTGGGCTCAGCACTCTCTGCGCTCGCTGAGAGCCGCGCATGTGCCTGGCCACCTGAACGAGGGCCCCGACAGACTGTCCAGGGACAGCGTTCCCCCTGGGGAGTGGTCTCAACACCCCCAAACAGTCCAGTCACTGTGGCGCCGTTTCGGCAAAGCGAAAGTCGACCTTTTTGCGTCAAAAGACAACGCTCATTGCCCAGAGTTCTTCTCGAAGAACGAGGACGCGCTGGCCCAGACCCGGCCCAGCGGCCCGCTGTATGCTTTTCCCCCGGTCTCTCTGCTGCCTCAGGTCATCAAGAGAATCAGGGAAGCGCGCCACACAGTGCTCCTCTTAGCCCCATACTGGGAGAACCAAGCTTGGTTCCCGGATCTAATACAGCTGGCAGACTCAGCCCCCTGGCCGATACCGGTGAAGAGAGACCTTTTCTCTCAAGCCCGCGGCTCGATATGGCATCCCCATCCAGAGCGCTGTCTCTGCATGCGTGGAGCCTCAACGATTACACGCTGATCTGCCAGACGGGGTCATGAACACGATCATACAATCTAGAGCCCCCTCTACGAGGCGGCTCTACATGTCGAAATGGTCAGTGTTTAACAGATGGTGCACTGCTAAGGGGCTCGATCCACAGACATGTGGGGTATCGCGAGTACTGTGTTTCCTTCAAGAGTTACTGGACGCGGGCAGGTCCCCCTCCACGCTCAAAGTCTATGTCACGGCCATTTCAGCGCTCTCTGTTCAGAGCTGGGCCGCGCATTAGGAAGGAACGAGTTCGTCATCCGCTTCCTTAGAGGAGCCAGGAGGATGAACCCCCCGCGACCCCCCCTCGGTTCCTATGTGGGATCTTTCACTGGTCTTGGAGGCCCTGAAAGCGCATCCCTTCGAACCCTTGGAAACTGTGGATATGAAATACCTCACGCTCAAAACCGTTTTTCTGATAGCACTGTCTTCAGTCAAACGAGTGGTGGAACAGCTCTTTGTTTCGTTTGGCGGGCGCACCAAGGGTCTCGCCGCCTCGAAACACAGCCTGTCCAGATGGATAGTGGACGCTATTGCTGCTGCTTATGCGTCTAAAGACCTGCAGTGCCCATTGGGCATTCAAGCTCACTCCACCAGAGGCATGGCCTCGTCGTGGGCGTGGTCCAGCGGGATTCCCATTCATGACATTTGTGCAGCGGCAGGCTGGGCCTCCCCCTCCACATTTGTTAGGTTTTACAACCTGGATGTTCCCGCCTTGCAGGCGAAAGTGTTATCAGTCTAAGTCTCGCGTATGCCAGCCCACTATTTGTGCGCGGGCTACGTTGTGTGATTTAGCTCTACTGGTTGAGCTGCACTATGCAGGGAATTGTCAGTTCGGACCGGCCGTGCCGCTCCTAACCCCCTAGTGTGTGCTTATGTACGGCGCTAGCCCTCTTCGGGCCGCCCGGCTCTCTGCTATCACGTTCCCCGGGCTCTCCCTGGGACTCATTCAGTGGATGCTGGGCGCGCACGGCGTTGACAAGGGCGTTCCCGTAGCGTAAGCAACTACGCAATACGAGAGAACCTCTCGTAAGAGAACGTTTCGGTTACTCACGTAACCTCTGTTCTCTCTAGAAGAGGGAACGAGTATTGCGTAGCCCGCCGTGCTCGCACCACGAGCTCATTTCGCTTCATGCGACAGAAACCAGAGAAGCAGCCTCCGAGCCCTATATACGCTAAGCCACACCCCTTTTCGCGGGCTGTGACGCATTAAGCGCGCCAAGCGCGCTCATTGGTCGTGACGTCACGCCAAGGGCTCAGCGGTAGGCTGCTGCAGTTGCCGCAGGGCAGCCAATGGGCACGCTAGTAAGCTTGCCCTAGGTCTGCAGGCTGCCGCACTGCGTTGACAAGATTATAAAAATTAAGGATAATTTTTGGCTTCAGTATCTCGAGAAAGAAAGGCTTTCCCGTAGCGTAAGCAACTACGCAATACTCGTTCCCTCTTCTAGAGAGAACAGAGGTTACGTGAGTAACCGAAACGTTTTATACAGTGGATTCTGATCTTTTGAAATCAATGTCTGACTGAACTACTTTACAACAGCAAGACTGTTTGATAGACTGAATAAATATAAGATTTCTGCAATGTTTTGCAGCATAAGGAACTACAGTCACATGATTCTGTGAAATATGCAAAACATGGACATAAAACATCAGTAAAGAGGCAAATGTGGGATCCTGATGTAGACATGAAGATAATATGGTTATAGTAAACCATATATAGTAAACTACTATAACACAATTCACATTAGTTAAAAAAAAACTAACATTTACTGCAGTAAAGCACAGTACCTCGACTGAGTCCAGAGTGAACGAGGGACATCAGCACTGAAAGCAGAAGAAACACAGATATGAAGCTTTTCCATCATTCAACACAATGTAAATCACACACTGAAACGTGTCTAGAGTTTATTCTACATGAACTAAAAGTGTTTTTCTGTTGTGATGCTCATTCAGGGGAGAACTGATGGATTATTCTCCAGCATCAGAAAAGCTTTAACCATTAACCTCATAAATGTAAATCACAGCTTAGCGCCGATGAGTCTGAATCAAATTGCTCCTTGGACATGTTGTGGACATGTGGAATTTTAACAGAGACACCTTCAAAGAGATTGTAATCAACCCGCATCCCTCTTTCTCTGCAAGCAAGAAACCCAGGTGACCAGAAAAGAACACTGCACACACACACACACACACACACACACACACACACACACACACACACACACACACACACACACACACACACACACGCACACACACACACACACACACACACACACAACCAACATTCTTTGCATTTAATTCAGAATATAAGTGATTCAAAAGTGTATATGATGTATCAAAGTATGCATGTATGATTAGTCCTTATGTTGACAAAGTTGTGAATTCCTAGTGTGTAGTTTAAACTTTTAAGTGCCTATTTTAGAGAATAAGAATGTATCTCTATGTGTGTATCTTTCAGATATATCAATCTTGGTATCCAATTAAACCTCTCGGTGTGCAAAGCTAAATATATACGTACGTATATACATTTAAAAATAGGTTATGATAAAATGTATTATACTGTGTTTACCATCATTTGGAGTAGAAATGACAAAATCCTAGCACTGTCATAAAACATGCAAATTAAGCTGTCGAACTGAGACAAAGAAACTCTTTCCCGCTCAGAATGTCTTGACCCGATTGGGTCAACTACCCGAAAGAAGGTTGGGCTTTGAAATCCTTAAAGAAGGAGAAACACACACCGTAGCTGGTTGCTTTTTCTTTGTTCTGTAGCTTTTTGTTTCGTTTATGAGTCTTGTTTGGTCTTGTCTCATCTTCTCTCCATTTTGTTTTGTGTTTTACTTTTGCTTCTTTGCTTTTTGGTATTAGTCGCATCTCTGGCTCCTTGCCTTGTTTAGTCTCGTGTTCATTCGTTTCTACCTACGAGTGAAACGGACTTTAAACTAAGTTTCTGGCAAGTCTTACAAGTAAACCGTTTGAACTTCCCGTGAACGACGCAAGCTCCGGAAGAAACGAAAGAACGTGTCCAACTAACGGACACACCGAGAACAGACACTCACACACACACACACACATCAGCAACAAAAGATCAATGCAAGTATTCTTTTACCAAGGTTTAAATGCGTTAAGGTTATCTGCCCCTGCTTAAGGTTACTTGATTCTTTGCCAGTTCTCAAAGGTTCATTGTTTGTGATTTGTTTGCGATTCTATCTGCTTTTTCTTTCTTTATTTACTTCCATTATACCAGGGTTCACCAATCTCGGTCCTGGAGGGCCGCTGTCCTGCAGAGTTTAGCTCCAACCCCAATTAAACACACCTGAACCAGCTAATCAAGGTCTCCTTAGGCATACTAGAAACTTTCAAACAGGTGTGTTGGAGCTGGTTGGAGCTAAACTCTGCAGGACTAGCGGCCCTCCAGGACCGAGATTGGTGAACCCTGCATTATACTATTCATGTATTCTTTGTTAGATGTAGTTGTACGTTTATAGTTTAATTTATTAAAAACCTATTATATGCTTGTAAACAAACTTGAGAACTCCTATGTTAATGCTGTGGTCATAGTGACTGGGGATTTTAATAAATGTAATTTTAAAACTGCTTCTCCCAACTACTATCAGCATGTTAAACATCCAACTAGAGGAGCACACATCCTGGATCACTGCTACAGTAACGTTAAATCTGCTTACCAATCCAGGCTTAGACCAGCTTTTGGAAAATCGGATCACTCCTCTGTGTTACTTCTTCCTACATATGTACAGAGGAGTAAACAATCAAAACCTTCATCATGCATCATTCAGTGCTGGACGAAGGAAAGTGAAGTGAAACTACAAGGATGTTTCGATGCTACTGATTGGTCTGTGTTCCATTCAGATAACTTGGATGAGTATTGTGATGTAGTGACTGGGTATATTGACTATTGTATCGATTGCTGTGTTCCAAAGAAGGTAATAAAACGGCACGCTAGTCAGAACCCGTGGTATAATGCGGAAGTAAATAGAAAAATACAACAGCGGGCCATGGCTTTTAAATCTGGTAACGCTGTTGCGTATAAATTGTCCAGATATTCTCTGGAGCGGTCCATTAAAGCCGCTAAACGAGCCTATGGAGCTAAGTTAGAGGGACATTTCATGGAGGGGGATTCACGACGTATGTGGCAAGGGTTAAATTCCATCACCGCTTGGAAACCTAAAGGAAGATCCATCATCACCAATGTTGACCCTTTTTTGCCAAACGAACTAAATGAGTTTTATTGTCGTTTTGAAATTGAAAATGCTGAACCTGTTGTTCTCACAGCTTGTAATGACCAGAGCTTTACCATTACTCAGGAGGATGTCCAGAGGGTCTTGTCCAGGACGAAGGTTAGGAAGGCCCCTGGACCGGACTGTATTCCTCCCCGTGTTCTTAAACTGTGCTCCGAGCAACTTGCTCCTGTTCTGACTGATCTTTTTAACATGTCACTTAGGAAGTGCACTGTTCCAGTCAGCTTTAAAAGATCAATCATAATTCCAGTGCCCAAGAAGACACCTGTGACGTGTTTGAATGATTATCGGCCAGTGGCCCTGACATCTGTTTTGATGAAAAGTTTTGAACGGTTGGTGTTGGACTTTATTAGAGATCAAATCCCTGTGTCTGTAGATCCACTTCAATTTGCATACAGGAAAAACAGAAGTGTTGAGGATGCAATTTCCCTTGCTTTGAACTATGTCTATAAGCATCTTGATGTACAAAAATCATATGCTAGAATGTTATTTTTAGACTATAGTTCAGCTTTTAATTCAATGGTCCCGACAAAGCTCATTCACAAACTGAAATGTCTTGGACTTGATGATGCCATTTGTAAATGGATTTTTAACTTTTTGACTTGTCGACCACAAAGGGTCAAAATGAATGGTTGCATTTCTGATGAGCTGTATATTAGCACCGGTTCACCGCAGGGGTGTATTTTGAGTCCACTCTTGTTCACATTGTACACTCATGACCTTGTAGCATCTCATGATAATAATGTGATAATCAAATATGCAGATGATACAACTATCATTGGGCTGATTAGTTCAAATGATGAATCTCATTATCGAGAGGAGGTAGAGAATGTTGTTCAATGGAGTAGAGAAAATAACTTGCTTTTGAACACTTCAAAAACGTGTGAACTTGTTATTGATTTTTGTCACAACAGGAATCAGTTGCCTATTACTATCCATGATTCTGATGTGCAGATTGTTGAGAAATGTAAATTTTTGGGTGTGACTCTTTCTCACGATTTGAATTGGAGCTCAAATACGACTAACATTGCTAAGAATGCGAGACAGCGCCTCTTCTTTTTACGTAGGCTTCGAGAGTTTACTCAAAATACTAAGATTCTTTTGAATTTTTATTTTTGTGTAATTGAGAGTGTCTTAACCAGTAGTATAAATGTGTGGTTTGGCAATCTCACTTTAAGAGAGAAGAGGGCTTTGAACAAGGTGGTTCGCTCAGCCAGCAGGACCATTGGCTGCACTCTGCCATTTCTGGAGGCCACATATAAAGCTAGACTATTGGAAAGAGCTTTACAACTTGCTAATGATGCCTCAGGCCATCCTGCAAGGGCCTTTTTTGAAATGCTTCCCTCAGGGAGAAGGTATCGCTCGGTCAAATGTTCCACTGATCGCCATTTAAATAGTTTTTTTCCCCAAGCGGTGATCACTTTAAACAAAGCATTTTTAAAATAGGCTTTTCAATTTTCTGTATAGATTTTTAATGTATAGCATTTTACTCTTAAGACTTTATGTGGCATTTGCTTGTTTGTCTTTTGTGTTGTGTCATCGTAAGTGTCGACTTTGCACTTTGAGCTTCTTGTACATTTTTTTCCAATGTGGTTTCATACTGCAAATGGCTAATAAAGTGAATCTGAATCTGCTTGATTGTCTCTGTTTGCTGCTCACAGAACAAAGCCTCTTAAATGTGTACGATCTTTAGCTACAAGCTTTATAAAGTGTGATCAGCCTACAAGTTAATAATCTTGTAAAACAAGAAAGATTCCTCATGGCCAGAGGAATAGCCTTTCTTGGGAGTTTATAAGAAGAATCCTCCTTAAGAGTTGATAAGAAAATCACATGATTCGTTTGGTGGACAAACTAATTATTTGATGTGACATTTAATTTTGTAAGCATTCACAAATTCGATCTATAGCCCTTATGTATATTCATAATTGATTGTAATTCGTTGTGGTTAATTATTTATATACAGAGATGTAAACACACGGGCTATGTATCCTTTTTTGGGCGATTTAAAGTGTGTAAGTGATAACCAATATGATTATCTATAATTATTAATAATTAATAATTGATCATTAATAATCAATAATTGTACATTCCCCTCGTTTGAGCTGGTTTTGCAACAAATGTTAAGTTGGAAGACTTGGACAAAACTGCTTTATATGGATTAGCTGCCGTTATGTACTACTTGAAGTAAAATATTGACTGTCTAGACTTTTAAAGGCACAATATGTACATTTTTTTGCTTTAAAAATAGCAAAAATCACTATATCTATGTTATATATATTTTTTTAGTTGTGTACTTACATTATCCCGTATGTTTCCAACAACTTTCAAACCAGGAGAAATTTGTAATTTAATTCGAGAAACGTCCCGTTTCTTTATTTCCGTTTTGTCGCCGTCAATGGCGTCATATCCCCGTTGTCCCTGGTTTCCGCTCGTGCTGCCATAGCAACCAGAGCTATGAACCAGAGCCCTCTGATAGTAACCAAAGCGACAGACGTAGAAAACTGTGTAGTTCGTAATGTCTATCTGCACGCTGTTGTTGTTTCATTCAAACATTATGGACCATGGCACGCGGACTTTGGATAAAAAAGGAGAACTAAAACGAGAATCAATATCAGCGCGGTGTTTTCGAGATGCCAAGAGCTCCCATAGACAGTATATAAACGTGAGCTCCACGTCCGAGACTTTGACCGCTCCTACATGTACTTTATTAAACAGGTGAGCACATTTACATAAAACTAATCAATGTTATATAGTTCAACAATGATAAAATGTTAGAATATGATCTGTATGTTATTCTAATGTTGATCTAGCTTACTGCTAGTCTCATACAGACAAACTAACACATACATTTCAACACATTCAAATGCAGTTTAGTGTGCTAGTGTAATGTTAGACCAAGTGAAACAGCGCTGCATTACCTCACAAGTTTAATTTGTCTAATAAACTGACCTGTGAGTAGTAATTCTGCACTTGCGTGTAGTTCGGTAGAATGAAATGTCCATATTCCTTTTATATCCGCGGGACTCGTGTCGCGTGTGGAGCTGATAGCTGTCTCTTAGCAATCCCGACCTGCTTCATATCACAGTCATGATAAAAGCATCGATGTATTCAGTCACCCATAAACATTATTAGATCGGTCGGCTTGACGTTGACGACAAGATCCATAATTCTTAGCAAATGTTGCGTCATCAAACTACGCCTTTGTTATTGTAAGAGGTTAGTGACCCCTAGCAGCGAAAAATTCCATACTGTACGTTTAATGGATGGACAAAAGTATGAGAGTATCACAAATATCTTCAGTTTTGTTCCAAAGCTGAACAAGATTATTTTGTGTTTGGTATGATGTGATAGCGAGTAATTTATGACAGAATTTTCATTTTGGGGTGAACTATCCCTTTTAAGTACCACTTTTATTTTGACTTTGTAATAAAGAACCTTATAGGCTGATGCCAAATTAAATTTAAATGTCTGCCCTCACGAGGGTCGTTTTTATGAAATGTTGTGACATACACTATCACTTTTTTTTTCCAATGCATTTAGAAAAAGGAGCTTGACCAGGTGCAGAAGTCAGCATTATTGCTGTTGAGGAGGAAGAGGGAACGTTGTCTTTAAACCCACTGGATGTTGTGATAGAAGATGAGGTGGTGATGTTATATATTTTTAACTATAAAGCCCACTGATTTAGTTTTATGCTTGAGAATATTTTGTGAAGTAAATGTTTTATTTCAATAATAAATAAAAATCGTAATTGCTTTGTACCAGTGTTCTTTGATACAAAAAAAACAAACAAAAAAAAACAAACAATGTAAGCAAGATTAGAAAATCGTGAGACTTGTTAATGTTTAATGTTCTATTATGCTGTTATTTTAAATGACTTTCTGATATGTAGGTGTTTATGGGCGAGTTACCATTAGGTAAAGAGTTGAGCATGTGCTTTGGTGGAGGACCTGCAAGAATTCAAGTTGCTTTAAAAGCAACTCCAATGTGTGTGCTAGTGATGCAATCAGTACCATCTTTAGACTGCCAACATCTAACATATGTATTAAAAGAAAAGCTATGTTTAGTCTGATAGTATGCTATTTTAATTCTGTGTGTCTATTAAATAACTCTTTGGCTGAAAATGATTTAATCATGGACACTGGACAGTGGTTCCACATGATGGAACCATGTTATCTCAACTCATATACTTCATGTTGGATGAACTTAAGCGAAGTGAGTAAACTTAATTAAAATTAGACACGTCCAAATAACCTCATTCAGTCGTGTCCAAATAACTTGATTCAATCGTGTCCAAATAACCTGATTCAGTCGTGTCCAAATAACTCAAATCAATCACGTAGAACCACTGTCCATGATTGAATGATGTTCAACCAAATAATCTTTTTTTATTTTTTGACTGCACACACAATGATGTCACAGGACTCGTGAACAGATACGAGAGCCAATTCAACACTGATGCTCAACAATAAAGCAGCAGTTTGAACCACTGAGCTTCACAACATACAACATCATATGATTATACTCATCAATAAATGTGATGTCAGTGCATTTCTGTAACTGTCTTCATAGTTCTGCTTGTTCTCTTGTTTTGTGTTTTTTTTTGTTTGTTTTGTATTTATTTATTGCTCCCTATTGAATTTTGCCTGTATAACATGTTCCTAACCCTAACATGAAAGACACTATTAAAAATGTATAAATAATATAGAATCATGCAGCTTTCACACCACTACAATGCATTATATCACAGTACATAAAGATACACTTTATGAATAAGACACTTGCATACACATGTTAAAAAAAGAAAATATTAACATGAATGTGATTAAAGTTTCACATCACTGATTCTTCACTGGAACAGAACAAGCTTCAGAACCAAATCAGGCCAAAGTGTTTGAGACACACGACATCACTTCCTGTTTGACGTCGGCACCATCAACTTCATTGCGCCTTTATAGTGGCTGCACAAATAATTTGGACACTTCATGTGTTTCACATATAGTCCACTTTAATGACCCAAACCCAGTTCAGCTAGCCTAGAAATCTAGACGCACCCTAGCGGCAGCAAATTTTATTTTGCAACCTGGGTAGTCTAGCAACTCTCCATTGACTTTCGAGCTGGAAAAACCAAACTCTACTCAGGCCAATCACATCGTGTATAGAGTCGGTGGGCGGGCTTAACATAATGACAGCAGAGTTGTGACGGTTCCCTGCTACTTGAAAACAAAGAAGAGCTGCTGCTGGCGAACAGCGGTCTTTCGAATCGGCTTTGTCCGCAATTCTGGAGGACTTGGAGTTCAGCTTTTCTTTGAGAAAAGAACAAAGAACGGCACTGAAGTCATTCTTAAAAAAGGAAGATGTGTTCGTAGTTTTGCTGACCAGATACGGCAAAAGTTTAATCTATCTACTAGCTCCTGGTGGGAAAACGCTCTGGGGTGCGTTTCCCGTACAACTATATAGCTCGCTGCTTAACTACCATAGTACGATGCATCGTTGGAGAAATCAACTAGCTAGTCACGACTGTTTCCCGAAACCGTATGTCGCAAAGTATCGTTCAACCACGTTGGTTTATGACGTCTCGCACGTGGTGGACTAATAACTTATTTTAATTAATCTGTTTGAGATCGAATTAATGCTAGATTTTGTCATATAAGTTACAGACATGGCATCTGAAGACCATTTCTAATTTTTCTCAGTTATTTTGCTTTATTACCGGACTCAATATTTGGCTCGTTCTTACATAGTAGAGCACGTTGCGCAGTCTTCAAAAACGGTGCTTTAAATCTCTTGACAAACTAAAAGACGTAAATTACATTTGTATGTATTCTAAATAAATAACACACAGGTTGTACTGAATGTCAGCTTGCTTATTTTGCTAAAGATAAAGGTTTATTCAGTCATGTAAACTAGAAACTATGCTTCTAACCACAGCTCGAGAGCTGTCGTTCCAACCACACAAGTTTGCGATGCTGTTTGCGAACGTTCGTTGGAACGATGGTTTCGGGAAACACCAAATCGTTGAACTATGCTGATAACGACGGAAGTTGCGACCATAGTTGGCTAACGATGCTTTTGGGAAACGCACCCCTGGTTGGTTGTAGCTCTTTCCTATTGCGTGCAGAGGGAATCTGAAAGACGACCGTTTATCCCGCCCCTTGGATTGAGTCCTGCCAATGGTGTGTTCCTAGACCCAACATCTCGATGTGGGTCTGGCTTGCCAGGCTACAGTTCAGCTACAGTGAACCAGAAAGAACAGCTACAAGTGACCTCATTCTTCTGGTCTAAGAGTATTTTCACACCTCGTTTGTTTCAGCACTTCAAGAGCTCTCAGCTCGTCAGCAATAATGCATATGTCTACACTAAATGATCTCAGATCTCAAGGACCCAAAAACAAACCATTTTCAGACCACAGTATTTTAATGTGTAGACCGCTTGGAGTCTCTCAAACAAACTAGTGTGAAAAAGCCCTTAAAAATGTGTCAATATATTTTCAGTTTAAATAAATATAGCTCAAGTACAGTTTTCAGTCAAGACATTTGTCCAAATAAAGTGTATTAGCTTTGCAAAATATGAATAAACAAATATGTTCAAAAGGACAACAAAAGTATGTGATACTTTCTGATTGTCAAGCATTGGTGGAACATGTTCATATGTCGACATTATGAACTTATTCTGGAAACCTGTGGTTATTCTGACACACGTGTGAACTGACATCATACAACAACTAAATATGAAGTTCAGGTGAACTGGTTAAAAATAACTGAAACGTGTCTCAGGAAAGAGAAGGTAGTTCTGAGAAAAGCTCTACTTTGTTTGATAAACTGTGTCCGCATGAAAGTGAAATGTAAGTGTCCAGATACTTGTTGCAGTTATTTCTCAATAGGAGAGTCAGAGAGAAAGAGGAGTGATAGAGAAGATGAGTGTGTGTTCGGTCACTGTTCTCAAACTCTCTGAGTCTCTGATGGAGAGATTATTTAAAGATACAGCATCATTCAACACTAACTCACATCAACACAAATACATCTGATTTATCCAGTGCCGGCCCGAGCCTTTTGGGGGCCCTAAGCAGAATTTGATTTGGGGGCCCCCTCCCAACACGCGGAGTCACCTGTGCTGTGCTTGACGATTATTGACACAATGTCACTCTATAATGTTACATTATAAATTAATACAATGAGGTTATGTATCAATACAAAATAAATACTTAATAAAAAATAGATATACTTAAATAAAAATGTTTTAACTTTTTCTTTACTCTTTTACTAACTCTTTGAAACTTCTGAAAACAAATTGTCACAAAACATATAAAAAATTATAATTTGCAAAATATCCTCCAACGCTTTGCAACACTTTGCAGTTTAAATGATGACTTGTATGAACATGACGGAATATGTTTTTATGTTTCCACTGTTCGATCGCGTCCGCGCCTCACACACACACACACACACACACACACACACACACACACAGACACACAACATAGCATTGCAATGATATCGCATCCTGTTCGTTATAGCCGTAATAAAATATAATAAAAAAATAGTCAACCTAACATATAAAAATTACACTGCTCTGTTTAAATAGTCAGTAGTAGCCTAATTCGTACCATTCAACGCTGCGCAGCCTAAGCACCGCTCCACTGTGATGTTTCCAAGCACATTTTTGCGCATGTGAAGAGAATGATTTTTTCCCTCGATTGGATTTCAAGCACATTTTTGCGCATGTGAAGAGAATTATTTTTTTCTTCGATATTGGAACGTGGGTGAAGTACAAAGAAGCCTATAATAAAGAATAGTTTGCCATCCAAATCCATCGCGAATGTTTAAACATTTTGATTCTAATGAGAGAGATACAGTACGTGAGCCCAACGCCGCTTTCACTTTCGCTTTAAATTAATTCGTTTTGGCTTGTTTATAGTTATTTTTTATCCTTGTTCTGTTCTGAATATCATTAAACTTAAAGGATAAATCATTGATCAAATCAAATTTTTGTGACATGGCTTAACATTACCGTGACTTTTCGCACGAATTGTCTGTGCACGCAAGGTTATGCGCATGACTCAAACACTGGCAGTCACTGCACCAGTTGTAGGCAGTACTGATCATGAAATCAGAATTTTCTTGTCTTGAATTATTAATCCATTCATTCATTTATGTCTTTTGTTTAAGTTAATTAATATGTAAAAAAAAAAAAAAAAAAAAAAAAAAACTCGCTTGGGGGGCCCCCTGGTGGCGAGGGGGCCCCAAGCAGCCGCTTAGTTCGCTTATGCCTCGGGCCGGCCCTGGATTTATCTCAACTACTTGAAATATGAAGAAAGATATTACAACAAAAGTAAGCAAAAATACAAGCACACATTGCCTCCATCTTTCACACGCATTATCACACGGATAAATGCATCATAAACCTCTTTATCTGATCAACATGTAACATCATCACATAAGATCTGATCTATAAATAATACAATAAGCAGTGAGGCTGTGGGTTCATAGACTCTCCTACACAACACTCATTATTATATCCCATCTTCAGCTGAATACATTGCATTAGGAACAGAAAACAGAAGATACTAAAGAATATGATCAAATACTCACAGATGAGAGGCAGTGCACCGGAGCCCATACTGTCACATTAATACAGTGTTAACAGCGCTGAGTGTTAAAACACACACTTCCTGTGTTTAGAAGAAGAGATGAGGGAGGAGGAGATAAACTTAGACAGAAATACACAGGTAAAGAAAAGAGAGATCCAGTCTAAGATATTTAGCTACTAATTTATTCAAGTTGTCACAGCTCTGTTCATCTACTTAAAATCATATTTTCCAGATCAGTTCTGATGGAGATTGTTCTCACTGTTATTGTGTTCATTCACAGTCACACATAGAAGACAGACAGTGATTAAAGTCAAATCACCACGTGACATCTAATGTGTGTCTAATGTAACTCTACAATGTAAGAACTGATTTTCCTGCTAAAACAAAACGCACCCTGCAATAACGCCATAAAATGCACCCTGGACAGCAGATAGTAAAGACAGAGCACAGAACCTTGTCCTGCCCAAACTTATCTCCTTGTCCCTTTGTTTGACTTCAACTCATCCCCCCTCTCCCTCCTCTTCTCCCTCCTCAAGTCACTGAAAGTTAAATTAAGAATGTCTATATATCGCATATGGTGTATCTTGTGAATGTGTTGTTTTTTCCTTTTCATGTTTGGTATCATTTTAAGTGTCTCAGTGCGATTGGTAAAATGGTCTTAATTTCATTGCACTCATTGGTTTAATGAGAAAGATTGAGAACTTAGGAGAATCCTGTATCTCCTCTCTGGCTGATATCTCTTTACGATATCTCAAGAAACCAGGTGGTACCCCCCTGGGGTACATGGATTGGCCCAACCAACTCTAAACAACATTTGTTTAACCCCTTTCTGTTCTGGTCTGGTATTTAAGGCGAGGGAATAGAACACACTTGGGGAATCTTTTACCAGGATCTTTCCCCCACAGTAATGTTTCAGTATTTTCCTGTTGGAAAGTCCTGACACATCACTGTGTGTCTCTGTCAGGAAAACATTACTTACTTTTAGAGTCATCTTTGAGTAAATGATGTCATGTATTTTTGAATTGGCTTTTAATAATTTACTTCTGTAATTGGCATGATACACTTTTACCTGACAAATAAATGTTAACCTTGATTTATTCTGCATTCTTCTGAAATCATTATTTCCAGTAGATTAATGTGTAGTCTGGTGTTTCCGCAAATCTTTGTCCAGGATAGATCAAACTGAAGGCACTATGAATGGAGCATGGAGCACATCTTAGGAAGACCTTCTGATTTCTGACTATCTCCTGACTTAGCATGTTGTATGCAGCAAATATTATATAAATTACACCTATGGGTCTGTAGTGTGCGACCGCATAGGGTAAAAATTTTGTACTACACCCTCTGACTATTTCAGGTCTGGCTAGTTTGTGATCGTGAGCGCGCAGTCACGACGTGACGTCTCAAAGCGACACTAGGTCCGTAATGAACGAATAATTGAAAGTATGGGATAATCAGAATAATCAAAGATCTAAATTAATTCATAATCAATATTTATGATTATTTTCTAATCAGAAATACGATCTAAATTTGATTATCATTTGAAATTGGAGTCAGATTAAGCGTAGAGCTAAAGTAATACTAAAACTAAGTTCCAATAGATTAAGTGAACTTCACTGGATCGCTGAAAAGACATACACGCTTTAAACCTTCGCCAGGCCGTTGGATTCCGTCATTGGGCCAATGGATGGTCCTTACAACAACATATCAGTGATTGAACTATACAACCTTTTTTATCATACAGTGTCGTTCCATAAAAACTAAAATGCTGCTGGTCAAAGGTGTTCCCTTTCGAGAACGGTCACTTCGTATTGCGCCAAGGGGGAGTGGCCTCAGCCTATATCAGTCCCCGAAAACGCCATTTTAGCAGATCCATCTCCTTCAGCAACACACTTCACGTCTCTGAGTCCTCTGCAAATCCTTCGCCGTCGAATCAAGCATCACACAGGGATTTTTTTTTTTTTACTGTGGATCTGAAAGACGCTTACTTTCACATTCAGATAGCCCCTCATCACAGGCCATTCTTGAGGTTCGCCTTCGAGGGGCAGGCTTATCAGTACACAGTTCTGCCGTTCGCCCTGTCTCTAGCACCCCGTACGTTTACAAAGTGCATGGATGCGGCACTTTCTCGACTGAGGCATCGGGGAGTGCGTGTGCTGAACTATCTCGACGTTTGGCTGATTCTGGCACAGTCGAGAGCCGAACTATTACGACACAGAGCTTTGATTCTCAGCCATCTGCAATGCCTGTCTCAATATCAATTTATCCAAGAGCAAACTGAGTCCCAGCCAGAGTGTGATCTTTCTGGGCACAGTTATCGACTCTATTAATATGAAAGCGTGGCTCACACCAGAGTGAGCGCTCTCTTTTCAACAGCTGGCAGGCGAGTGCTAACGCCTGAAAAAGTTTCAGAAACTTCTCAGTCTCATGGCAGCCGCTCCGTCAGCACTCCGTATGGGATTACTGCGTATGTGCCCACTGCAGCACTGGGTCACCTGCGAGTCATGGTGGATCACGGTTGTTTGCGGACCCTGATTCCCTGGCGGACTCAAGACTGGCACCTCGAGGGCGTGACCGTGGGGGTGATCTCCACATGGAAAGTGGTTTTCATAGACGCCTCCAACTGAGGTTGGGATATTCAGAAATACATTTATGATAGAAAACAATTTGTTTCCGCCATTGCTTCCCACTCGTAATTATGACTTTGTGGTGCAGTTCATGTGTGTTCAACTCGTAATTACTATCTTTCTGACAGGACTTGAACACACCAGTCAATGTTTTTACTGATACTTACAAGACACAAGAACATTTCATGGGTGGAATGAACATGATCGGGTCATTCCCTCTGACAGTGAGCTTGAGGAGAGTCAGGAAGAGAGGATCCCTGAATCAGGCTTGAGAGACAGTTAGGGGTCAGGGGTCAGTTAGGGATCAGTCAGTAAAGTAATGTGCATACACACATTACTTTACTGACTGATCCCTAACTGACCCCTGACCCCTAACTGTGTATGTGTATTTGTAAGGATATTAGTGGGAAGGGCAGTTTAGAAGACATCTTTCATCACTTCTAAACAACACTTTCTCTCTGCCATCCTTTTAGAGAAGAATTAACATGGTTCTGAATTTCTAAAAAAGGGAAGTCAATAAAAATTACACAGATATTATTTGAATCTTTGATCTTGTGATGATATTTTGAGGTTTATGAAACTAAAGATGCAGATCATGCATAAATGTTTCCTCTACTCTGGTTAAAACCACAGAGCAGAAACAGAGCAGAAGTCAAACCACAACTATGAGCTCAACTCTATTATTAGGCCTGAAGAAATGGGTTGGCTGTGAAAGCACGATCATCTTTAAGTGTCCAGAAAGAGACTTGGTCAGTAGATATTTGGGAATAACCCGTTTATTTGTCACCACATATCTCAGAAATTGCCAGTTTCCCTTATGGGGGTATAGCCTATATATGTGTTTTTTCCATAAAAAAAAAAAAAAGAATAGTAATAATAATAATAAAAAAAGAAGAAGAAAAAAGAAAATGTAGGTAGGTATAAACATACATAATGTAGCAGCGCTTGACTCCTTAATAATGGCAGAAAGTCTCTAACGGGTTTTATTCTCCTAGAATCAGCATGAGCACCGTGAAAACTAGAAGTAAACACACAAATAGCTTGTTAAAGGCACACTGTGTATCTTTTCAACGTTCATAAAATATTTCCAAGACCCTTTTGATGGTACATCGACTTACAATAGGTTGAATGACGCCTGACGGGGTCTGTATCGCTTTTACTGGCACTATGTAACTACAGGGTTCGGGTAGTAACCCAAGCACAAAAAGAACTACAAAATTCGACTGCTTTACGGCACACGTCACTTCCCCTACCGCTTCCTCAAATTCGGACGTGAGAGACAAACCAGCGTTTGCTTTTGTGCGTATGTTTTGTCATGGCCGAAGCAGCAGCGAAGCCCAAGAAGCCAAAGGTTTTGTCGGAGGAGTCTCGGAAGAGGAAAAGGGAGAGTGATAAACTGAAAGGCCGGACGAGGATCAATATTGGTCTAGCATTTCCTCGTCCTCTCCCTGTTTCGGGAGGGGAGTCTGAAGATTTTTCTATTGGTGATGAAAACGATGACTGAAAATAAAACATAAACATCGGCATAAAAGTGAATATATAATGTAATATTTACTGCAAAGTCGGGAAATCGTGTAACAAAACTGATATAAGTCACAACATACTGCCGTTATCAGTCGACTTCAGTTTGTTTGTCCTTTTACACACATATATTTGTGTATTATTAGTGGCTTATACGATTTTAGATACAAATGTGAATGATCTGCCAGTCCAAAGGTACTGTCCCCGACCGCCACGCGATGCTGCAGAGGCGTGTCAGCCAAGACAGCCCCACAACATCCAGAGACTTGAGGTACTCAGGGCGGATCTCATCCACCCCCGGTGCCTTGCCACCGAGGAGTTTCTTGACTACCTCGGTGACTTCAGCTTGGGTGATGGACGAGTCCGCCTCCGAGCGCTCAGCCTCTGCTTCCTCAATGGAAGACGTGACGGCGGGATTGAGGAGATCCTCGAAGTATTCCTTCCACCGTCCGGTGATATCCCCAGTCGAGGTCAACAGCTCCCCACCTCCACTGTAAACAGCATTGGTAGGGCAGTGCTTCCCCCTCCTGAGGCGCCGGACGGTTTGCCAGAATCTCTTCGAGGCCGACCGATAGTCCTTCTCCATGGCCTCACCGAACTCCTCCCAGGCCCGAGTTTTTGCCTCCACAACCACCCGGGCTGCAGTCCGCTTGGCCCGTCGGTACCCATCAGCTGCCTCAGGAGTCCCACAAGCCAACCAGGCCCGATAGGACTCCTTCTTCAGCTTGACGGCATACCTTACTTCCGGTGTCCACCACCGGGTTCGGGGATTGCCGCCTCGACAGGCACCGGAGACCTTGCGGCCACAGCTCCGAGTGGCCGCGTTGACAATGGAGGTGGAGAACATGGTCCACTCGGACTCAATATCTCCAGCCTCCCTCGGGATCTGGTCGAAGCTCTGCCGGAGGTGGGAGTTGAAGATCTCTCTGACAGGGGATTCGGCCAAGCGTTCCCAACAGACCCTCACAGTACGTTTGGGTCTGCCGAGTCTGTCCAGCTTCCTCCCCCGCCATCGGATCCAACTCACCACCAGGTGGTGATCAGTTGACAGCTCCGCCCCTCTCTTCACCCGAGTGTCCAAGACATACGGCCGGAGGTCGGATGAAACGACTACAAAGTCGATCATCGACCTCCGGCCTAGGGTGTCCTGGTGCCATGTGCACTGATGGACACCCTTATGCTTGAACATGGTGTTTGTTATGGACAAGCTGTAACTAGCACAGAAGTCCAATAACAGAACACCACTCGGGTTCAGATCAGGGGGGCCGTTCCTCCCAATCACGCCCCTCCAGGTGTCACTGTCGCTGCCCACGTGGGCGTTGAAGTCCCCCAGTAGAACGATGGAGTCCCCAGTCGGAGCACTTTCCAGCACCCCTCCCAGAGACTCCAAGAAGGCCGGGTACTCTGCACTGCCGTTCGGCCCGTAAGCACAAATGACAGTGAGAGACCTATCCCCGACCCGAAGGCGCAGGGAAGCGACCCTCTCGTTCACCGGGGTGAACTCCAACACATGGCGGCTGAGCTGGGGGGCTATAAGCAAACCCACACCAGCCCGCCGCCTCTCACCATGGGCAACTCCAGAGTGGTGAAGAGTCCATCCTCTCTCGAGGAGTGTGGTTCCAGAGCCCAAGCCGTGCGTAGAGGTGATCCCAACTATCTCTAGTCGGAATCTCTCAACCTCACGCACAACCTCAGGCTCCTTCCCCGCCAGAGAGGTGACATTCCATGTCCCTAGAGCTAGATTCCGCGTCCAGGGATCGGGTTGTCTAGGCCCCCGCCTTCGACTGCCGCCCGATCCACTTAGCACCGGCCCCTTACGGTCCCTCCTGCAGGTGGTGGGTCCACGGGAGGGCGGCCCCACGTCGCTCCTTCGGGCTGAGCCCGGCCGGACCCCATGGGGGGAGGCCCGACCACCAGGCGCTCGCATACGAGCCCCAACCCCGGGCCTGGCTCCAGGGTGGGGCCCCGGCTGCGCCATACCGGGCGACGTCACGGTCCTCTTTCTATTTGGCATCATAAGGGGTTTTGAACCGCTCTTAGTCTGACCCGTCGCCTAGGACCTGTTTGCCTTGGGAGACCCTACCAGGGGCATATAGCCCCAGACAACATAGCTCCTAGGGTCATTCGGGTACTCAAACCCCTCCACCACGATAAGGTGGCAGTTCAAGGAGGGGTTGTGGTCCCTCTTTTCAAGAAGGGGGATCGGAGGGTGTGCTCCAACTATAGGGGGATCACACTTCTCAGCCTCCCTGGGAAAGTCTATGCCAGGGTACTGGAGAGGAGAATCCGGCCGATGGCAGAACCTCGGATTCAGGAGGAACAGTGTGGTTTTCGTCCCGGTCGTGGAACACTGGACCAGCTCTATACCCTCTACAGGGTGCTGGAGGGTTCATGGGAGTTTGCCCAACCAATCCACATGTGTTTTGTGGATTTGGAGAAGGCATTCGACTGTGTCCCTCGCGGCGGCCTGTGGAGGGTGCTCCGGGAGTATGGGGTCCGGGGCCCTTTGCTAAGGGCTATCCGGTCCCTGTATGACCGGAGCAGGAGCTTGGTTCGTATTGCCAGCTGTAAGTCAGACTTGTTCCCGGTGCGTGTTGGACTCCGGCAGGGCTGCCCTTTGTCACCGGTTCTGTTCATAATTTTTATGGACAGAATTTCTAGGCGCAGCCAGGGGCCGGAGGGGGTCAGGTTTGGGGACCACACGATTTCATCTCTGCTCTTTGCGGATGATGTGGTCGTGTTGGCCTCATCAAACCAGGACCTCCAGCATGCACTGGGACGGTTTGCAGCCGAGTGTGAAGCGGCCGGGATGAGAATCAGCACCTCCAAATCCGAGGCCATGGTCCTCAGTCGGAAAAGGGTGGCTTGCCCGCTTCAGGTTGGTGGAGAGTTCCTGCCTCAAGTGGAGGAGTTCAAGTATCTCGGGGTCTTGTTCACGAGTGAGGGAAGGATGGAACGGGAGATTGACAGACGGATTGGTGCAGCTTCTGCAGTAATGCGGTCGCTGTACCGGTCTGTCGTGGTGAAGAAGGAGCTGAGCCGCAAGGCGAAGCTCTCGATTTACCGGTCAATCTACGTTCCTACTCTCACCTATGGTCATGAGCTTTGGGTCATGACCGAAAGGACAAGATCCCGGATACAAGCGGCCGAAATGAGCTTTCTCCGCAGGGTGGCTGGGCGCTCCCTTAGAGATAGGGTGAGAAGCTCGGTCACTCGGGAGGAGCTCAGAGTAGAGCCGCTGCTCCTCCACATCGAGAGGGGTCAGTTGAGGTGGCTCGGGCATCTTTTCCGGATGCCTCCTGGACGCCTTCCTGGGAAGGTGTTCCGGGCATGTCCCACCGGGAGGAGACCCCGGGGAAGACCTAGGACACGCTGGAGAGACTATGTCTCCCGGCTGGCCTGGGAACGCCTCGGTGTCCCCCCGGAAGAGCTGGAGGAAGTGTCGAGGGAGAGGGAAGTCTGGGCATCCCTGCTTAGACTGCTGCCCCCGCGACCCGGCCCCGGATAAGCGGTAGAAGATGGATGGATGGATGGATGTGAATGATCTCACATAATTACCGTAAAACTTCAAATAATAGCCCGGGCTTTTATTTTCCCAAATCGCCGAACTGCACCGGCTTGTATTTGAGACAGGCGTCTATAAGAGACAGGCCTTTAATTCAAGTGTTGATGTTGTTCATTGAGTGTAGCATATCCATAGAATTTAGGCTGACAGACAGAAAGCATGACAGTAAGAGTTTACCACATTATATTACGTTTTATTTATAATTCGAATGTGTTTAACAAATCAGTTATGTAAGAATTACATTATATTGCGTCGTGTCACGTCTAGGACAACTCGAAGTAACGTTATTACACACCGGTCGCGCACTTGCTCGGTTTATGGCCAGCAATATTTTTATGTTTAAGGACATTATAGAGGTAATATAATGTCTGTACTGTACTATGTTATGATTGTACTGTACAATTAAATACAATCGTTGCTAAGTCTGCAGTCTGAACACTTTACCTCAGAGCGTCCGTTAACTGAATGAATAGATAATATCATAATACCTCGAGTTGTCATTGACGCAGCGTGGCACTTCTCGTCTTGTGTGCGAGATTATTGGCAGCATAAAAAAAACATTCATTTCTATCATCTTCACCGCGATACACCTCAACTACAAGTTCATTGGCGAATTCCTCCTCGGCGCTCCCGTCCACTTCTCCCTCTCCGCCTTGCTTGCACTAACAGCTCCCGCCCAGATGCGCACGGCTCTCTTGCGTGTGCAATCCGCACCATAGAACTGGTTTAAAAAGATGATCTGACAGGTTTTAGAAGATTAAATACAAACCGAAACAAAAAAACAGACCAGGCCTCTATTTGAGACCGGCGTTTATTTACCCAAACCTGTCGTCACACCGGGCGTTTAAAAGAGACAGGCGTCTATTTGGGACTCGGCTATTATTTGAAGTTTTACGGTATCAGGACATAAATAAACCTAGAGGTTGTAAATAGTGTGTATGATCACAATTTGCAAACTATTATGATAAATTGCAATAATCATGTCTAATAACATCATAACGGCCAATGTTATGAAATAATGCGACATACTTTTAACTTTATTGATGTCATCTGGCATTTTGTAATGTTTACATTACAATCAAAAAACACAAATGAAATTACTAGACTATAGGCTATTTACTTGTGCTTTACCTGCAATCATGTAAACGTTATAAGCCAGCAAATGCGGTAGGCTACTTTATTATTATAAAGTAGTCTAACACTTGACATAAACTTATTATTATCCTATTAAATTCATCATTAGTTCGGTAGACTATACAGTATGCCGTAGCCTAATATTTGTATGAAATCGTGAAACATTACCTGGTCAATATCTTCGGAGTCCAGCTGTGCCTCTTCCATGTCCGACGCTTCTATTCTTACGAACAGGTGCCGGTACAGGGTGGGGGTGGGGGTTTTAGTGGGTATTTACGACAGTGCAAGTATTACACAGCGACTCTAGGGGTCGCTGTTTGACAAAAACAAAATTCTTCCACAGTGTGCCTTTAATGAACCTTTGGCATGAAACAAATTTACAAATAAATCCTCACCTCTTTCACAGTGCATCATCATGCATTTGTGGAAATGTGCAATGCACATTAAAAATAACAACACATACAACAATAATTTTCTCACTTAACACACGCAGCTTTCCTGGTACAAGATACACAACAATATAGACAGTCAATATAAACATTTTACATCCTTAAAGCCTTTCCATCTCTTATACATGGAGCCAAATAATACACACCTCGCTCCGCTCACCAAGGGTGCAAACTTTAGACTTGATGCTTTCCTGAATTAGCCGCTATCTTGAAGGTCTCTGAAATATGTCCATGAAGAGTGTGCTTAACTGAGAGGAAATATCTATAAAAGACTTGTGGAACTATCAGTCCGTTTGCACTGTCTTTCCTATTCCTTATCTGGGCAGACTTCAAACTCTCTACAATATGTACATAAACACCGCAGACTCTCACAAACACCTATATAAAACACTCACCAGACATGAGACCATACTTAAATGTGCTCATGCATAAAGCTATTGGAGCAAACACAATACAGGCCTACGTTTTGTTTCACATTATTAATAACAGACTCACGTGTGCCTAATGTAATCGTCTTTACCTTGGTTACAGTTGTCATCCATCAAAACTTTACTTTACTGGTGAGAGACTGGTTTGCTTTGGTCAGCGTCCTACAGCTCTTGATATAATCTCTGTGATGCAGTTCATGGGCCACAGAAATCACCTCTTGGCAAACAAAATGCATACAATTGTAATATCCCCCTCAACAACTGTCCTCTTTGATACAGTAATTTACCTAAAATACATCAGACTGATTATTGAAAGCAACAGGACCAAAAATAATAACAAGAAGACTAAAGAATAATAAGAAGATTATAATTTTACACACCAGATACATATTTGAATACATTTCTTATTTTGGTTTTATATAAGTAAAAAATAAAAAATAAAAAAAATATAATAATAATAACAAAAAGCCCGGTACACACACACAAAAAAAAAAAAAGAAGAAGAAAAAAAGCAAATCAATAAAATTCACACTTGACTTTCAGCAGGTCAAAAAATACAGTTTGCTTAGCTATCTTAAAATGAGATTGATTGTGCTAACTTTAATCATTGTAGAACAATGTTATTCAACTCAATGAGAGTCTGGTCACTATAAAGGCTGATGTTCTTGTGCAGCTCTCTCTGACATGTATATTATTTCAGGTTAACATCATTCTAATTGCATTCAGGATTTTCTGTAACTGGATAATTTTGTCCCTCAAGTCACTGAACTCGTTGGTAGATTCGCCCTGCGCAACAATTCCTTTAATTTCTCCAGTCAAATTCACAGTGGCAGAGATCTTCTCAGCCAATCCACCAGCGTCATATATCCGTATGAAATGTGATAATTCATAGGCGGAGGCAAAATATTTACCTAAATAACTGACCTTGTGATTTGGGTTATTAGTGTCTCTCAGTATTTCCATAATAAGCCGATCAATGCCTTTCATCTCGCCAGACATATGGATAAGTTTATTCTGAAAGTCCTTCAGTTCAGCTTCAAAGTCTTCTCTAAATGTTGCCTCCATGCTTGATTTCTTTGATTTCCAGACTGCACCTCCAGCTACACCACCTGTTGCCACTGCTGCTCCTGCTGCGCCGAGAGCGGCAGAAGCCCCAAAAGTAAACGGAGATAAAGCGAGACCCACACCCATCATGACACCTCCAACTATTCCTGAGTTTTTCCCATGCTTAGAGCCGGTCTCTGCACGTTTGTAATTTTCTTCATGTGTTGTCAGGATATCACACAGTCTGTCCATGCTCTGCTGGATTTCAGGGCAATCATTCTTAACGAGTTCAATCAAATCCTTTTCGAGACATTTAAAAGAATTTCTAGAGAGAGAAAAAAATATTTTATTAGAATTTACAGTATTTTTATACAGTATTATTATCTAGAATTTGTTTATTAATGACAGCTTATATGAAACCAATATTCTTTAAATGTTAATAATTTATGCTACATAAATGTGTACTCAACTTCAAATCTTATTTTTATTAATACTACTTCATAATACAATAATATATTTTTTAAAACACTCAATTATTCTCTGAATCAAGTGAGTAATGCACAAGAACGTTCTCTTACGCCAATCTGGGAAGATCATCGTCATCCATGTTGCGCCGGCGGGGGTTATTTGGTAATGCCATTGTTGCTACGATTAATAAAACACAAGTTCAAACATATTTGTTAGATTAGATTATCCCATATTATAGATATAAACAAAACAGAATTCCGAGGGTTTTATTCAAACAACAATATTTGTCTCCTTTCTTATTTCACTCACTTAAAGAGGTGGTATAATGCCCTTTTCACAAGATGTAAAATAAGTCTCTGATGTCCCCAGAGTGTGTTTGTGAAGTTTTAGCTCAAAATGCCACAGATATTTTTATATAACATATTAAAGTTGTCACTTTTTGAGGGTGAGCAAAAACACACCGTTTTGTGTCTGTCCCTTTAAATGCAAATGAGCTGCTGCTCCCGGCACAGGGGGCGGAGCTTCAATAGCTTGTGTCCTTTTACCTCACACAGACATGCACTGAACATTTAAAAAAATTTTTAGCCTTTTATGTTCAAACCTGAGTCAATAAGAAGTGACAACATGTAGAAGCAACAGGACATTTCTGAATGGTCAGTTGATGAATTTTTAGATCACTAAATTCGAGGCTTCTGGTCATACCTAGGATATCCAGATCCACCAAAGGAGGGAGAGCATTTTCACATTTAGCTCCAAAACTCTGGAATAGCCTTCCTGATAGTGTTCGTTGCTCAGACTCGCTCTCCCAGTTTAAAACTAGATTAAAGACGCATCTCTTCAGCCAGGCATTCGTATAATACTTTTAATCTTACAGTTAAATCCGACCTCTAGTTCATAAACGCCAGAGGAGAACTGGCCCCCGACTGAGCCCGGGTTCTCCCAAGGTTTTTTTTTTTTCTCCATTAGGTCACCTGATGGAGTTTTTCGGTTCCTTGCCACTGTTGCCTTTGGCTTGCTCAGTTGGGGATATTTTGGGGATATTTAATTTAATTTTATCAATCAATAAATTCCACTAGAAACAAACCTTGTTGTATTATTTTAATTTAATATTGTGAAGCTGCTTTGATACAATCTGTATTGTGAAAAGCGCTATAAAAAATATACTTGACTTGACTTGACTTGAATTTATGTAGCTGATGTGTAGTTATCTTCTAGTCATTGATTAGCATATTCTGTCTTGATAATCTATAAATCGTGTTCAGGGGGCGGGGTTTATGTACATTTTAGGGATGGTGATGTCACTAACCCAGGAGTAATGTGGTGTAGTCTCTACCAGCCGTTTGTTGTAGTCCTTAAAAAGTGATTTCTTTAAAAGAAAATGTCTCCCTTTGCTTTGAACTTTGAGCGTTTGCGTTTGCTCAAACAGCAACATTACAAACATTAAAGTTAGAAAAGTGAAATCATAATCAACCCCCCCTTTAAAAAATTGTGTGTGTGTGTGTGTGTGTGTGTGTGTGTGTGTGTGTGTGTGTGTGTGTGCTTTTTACAGTTAAAGTCTAATGCAATCTGTTCAAACTAGATAAAAATGTAACATTTTGGCAGATCTTTTATTCAGTTATTGCCAAAATTCAAGTGTATCAAGGAAGTAAATCAGTCACACTATAAAAACACTGGTATTGTTGCTGCTTTTGTCTGTCAGCTTCTGCATATGAAATATATTCATCCCTATGCATGTCATTTAAATGGTTCAACCTCAACATACCCACATGTAAGCAATGTAATCAAGAATACTCACATTTCAATTCATTGCAGATACATTTGCTCTGAATTTACTTGATTTCTGAAGAATTCATATGGACAACACTAATTTCATAAAGATCTTCCCAGCAGGAATCGTTGATCAGAAGTGAAACTGTTCGAAACCAATGTCTTTATCACCATCATAAAAGTTTGCACACAGACGCTAAGTGAAGTTCAAAGTCCCACACTGATACAAAGATCATTTTGTCCTCCCACTGCAATGGAATTATTATATAGAAGAAATATGTAAGATAGTAAAAAATAAGCTGAGCTGCACATGTGGAAGATGTGAAATATAGAACAGTTTAGTTCTAGAATAGTTTTAAAGGTCCCATTCCATGGATTATTTTATTATTTTATAATGTTTCCTGGGGTGCCCTTATAATGTTATGTTTTTTAGATATTTTTTTTTTTTTTATAATTTAGAAATAAAAGGCATTTTTCCTAGCCTGATTTCATCACCTGATTTGAATGCCCTGTTTGAAGGGGCGTGTCTGCTGAGAGACTTCAGTGTAAACGCCCTCTGCTGTGATTGGCTGCTGTGAGACTTCAGTGTAAACGCCCTCTGCTGTGATTGGCTGACATGCTTGCATATGAAATATCTGGCATTACATGTGGAACTATCTGGAAAACTTTTACTATTACAGCTATTATACATTTTTTACTATTACAGCTATCGGGATTAACGAATCGTGAGAAGTTTTTTAAGTATTTAGATCTATTTCAGTCACATAAAAGGTTGCAGTGATGAGCACTGAGCAGATGACAGCCTGTTGATCGCGTGAAAGATCTTATCATTGCAACGCAGTTTCTGCACTCACTAATGATTTCACCAATGCAAACATGAGGCATATAAATACAGAAGAGCTTCGTTGTGCAGTGTAACAGCGTCATTGATTTCATAACGAGTTTTGGCAAGTGTCCAGATAAACTCGTGCTGTGTGATTGACAGCTTGGGCGATTGGAAAGGGATTGTTCTTTGATCGCTTTCTGTATATTAATCACAGTTTAAGTAAGATTATTTTCATCCTACTAAGAGAAACGCTGTGAAGTTGATCGCTACTTCCATAGTAAATCACTACTTACCGCTTGCTGGAATATAGTTTAAATTGTCCCCTTCGTCAGTATGAAACGCTGAGAGAAGCCTGCTTGATATTATCCCAGGTTAGAAAAACAGTCCGTGGTGAAATGGACAGAGCAAACTAACAACTTAGAATTAAACTTTTGCGGTATTCGATTGTAGATAAACATCAACCACGACTGTTGACATTTCGCCATCAATACGCCTGTGTTCCTGTGGGCGGAGGTTACGGTTCTGGTGACATCACTAAAGCAGGAAGTAGAGGGATGTAGTCCAATCCAGCCGTTTTTTGTAGGCGACTTCTGTTAAATAAAATATCTCGCTTGGCATTGAACTTTGAGCTTTATAATTTTACAGATTTTTTTATACTCTAACAACAACATTACACACTAACTAAAGTTTGAAACATGGGATCACGAAGAACGGGACCTTTAAAGCCACTGTACGGCTGTATACATGCGTAAGGAACAACACGTGTGGGGGGAGAAGCTTTCCTGTGTGTGTGTGTGTGTGTGTGACTGTGTGTGTGTGTGTGTGTGTGCCTTTCATACTTCCGGTTTCTCAACACTGGAAAAAAATGTGGATACTGCAGGATTTGTTAGCAAACCGTTTGAGCAAGGAGATATTTAATCACAGAACTGACCAGAATGTCCAGCACGAATCCACCATGTAGAAGGGCGAGAGGTGTGCACGTACATTGACAGAGAGACAGATGCGTGTAACTACCGGTAAGCGACAGAGAAGCAACCGTTAAAGATGATGAAGTATGTCAAAGCTTGCATACTCTTTTGGTACACACTCAAAGTATACAGTAAGTATGTGAATTTAGACGCAGCAAAAGACATTTTCTTTGACTCGTGGTGGAAAGAAGGACCTCATTTACCTCATCATATTGTTTTAGAACGATATTTATGTGCTGTGCACTCCTAAACTTTTCCTTGACTTGCAGTGTGGAGCAGACGAGGAAGTGCTTTTAACAGGGAGAACTCCCAAAGCAAGTGTTTTACCTCATTTACAATACGTATCAATAACATCATATTGTCAAATCAAACTATTATAAGCTTCCCAATTTTAAAATGTTAATATTAATCATTGGTTTTTGCAGTGACCAAATGTTATCATGAAGCTTAAACGGTGAGTTTTGATCGTTATATTGGATTTGAGTGCTGTTTTAATATATTTAATTTGAAAAATATTCTCAAATTCTGTATTGAGTGAGTTAAAGGGGCAGTAAGTAAGAATTACTCCCATCTAGTGGTGAATTTGTATTTTGCAATCAAACTAATTTTGCTCTCCAGCGCCTAGCGTTTTCAAATGCGCGTTGCATCTACGGTAAGCGATATGTAACAAAAAGCTTTGACAGGATGTCTTCTAATAGCACCTCGTCGAGTTTTCCTTCTGGTGAACTGGTTTGTTATTTCAAACAAACTACAACTTGACACAACGAACAAACGAATGTTACAGTTTTGAACAAACAAAACTTACAACCTTGTTTATAGGACCTTCTCTACTTTACTCAATAGCTGCTATTCATCAAAGAGCCTGTTTAACTTTTAACTATGTTCTACTGTCTATATCAGTGTTTCCCAACCTTTTTTCAGTCAAGGCACCCTTTGAAATTTAAAAAAAATGTGTGGCACCCTACACTAGTGTTGTCACGATACTGCTTTGATACTATACTTTGAAATGTGCTGGTTTTTTTATTTTTATTTTTTTTTTTTGATGTGCACAAATAAATGACAGGTAGGCTACCATAAGATTTTCTTCTTCCTGTTCCTTTTTTTTTCTTCGTTCATGCATGTTACAAATGAATGAATGAATTAAACATTTTTAATTTTATATAATATATAATTTTGTTATAATTGCACAAGATAGCTTGTTTTTACTATATTTTATGTAGCCTAATAATTTCACAGTAAATCTCCAAATTAATGTAGAAACATCATAAAGACAGTATATTTCAAATAATTGTTTAATGGCATCTTTTTATGAATGAAGTGTTATTTGATTCTGATGTCACTGCTGCACTGTCACATGTGGATCCCACACGCGTCCCATTTTCTCACAACTCTTAACGTTCATTTAAGACTTTATTTAACTAATTTAAGACTGCTCTCATGAGGATACTCAAAGCGAAAGCTCGAAAGAGAAGTCGAGTCTGGCGCGCGTCGTGTCAGCATCACAGGACAGCGCATTCTCTTTTGTATTTTCTCGCTTGCATGGTTAGAAGCATTTGCATGAAGAAGAACGTGATTATATAATGTAACTATAGCCAAAGGATGACAGAAAAAAATGCTGCTTTAATTGCGTTAAATATTTTTAACGTGTTAAATTGAAAAATATTAATCGCACGCGTTGCGTTGACAGCAGCACAACCGATGTGAATACGCGGCAAGACGGACGTTGTGACAATTCGTGTGTATTTGACTGTAAGCGCATCAATGAAAAATAGGCAGCTTTATGTGGACGCACTGGGAATGAGGCACGGGAATAAAATCACATGCAAGCGCAACCTCCGCAATTCAACGCCAAAAACTTATGATTTGCATTTGTATTATAAATTTGTGCGCATTATTTGTTGTTATTAGAGACTTCCGACGATCCGAGATTGATGGTAAAGATTTGTTTTTTTTTACACAGTTTCCCGCTGGGAAACGCTGGTCTATATAGGCTAATAAAAAAATAAAAAGCCTGTAATTAAGACCTTAACATTGACTTACCTGTCGATAAGAAAGCAGGCAACTTCAGCGTCTCTTTTGAAAGCTTTCTCCTGCATTAGCTATCCCGACATTATAGCTAATAACCCTTGTTTTTGTAATCTCCGATCACGTTTCCTTTTACGGTCTTATTGTGGAGTTTTTCGACTAAGAGGACTCGTTATCCTTTGACTTAACCGTGCAGTGCAGCCTTTTAAACTTGCCGGGGCAGTGACAAAAGCGCCTCTCACTGCTCTGCTCCGTTTCTGCTGGTTTCAGTCACTTGACGCGGGCTCTGAACGAAAACGCGTTGTGGAAACGCGTTGGCCTAGTACTTTTTGTCCCTCTCTGCTATTATAGTTTTTCAAGATGGCGGAACTACATGGAAGCCTCCGTGGACCTACCCGTCCCATGTATATAAAGATAATAAATTCTTCGTTTACGAGGATAAGTCAGATCATTGGCAGAGGTATTTGGACACCATTGAGGACATATTTATGAATAAAAATATTGATTTTAGATAATAAAATACCTAAAAAGTTACTTATTGTCCCTTTAAGTTGTTCATCATTCGGAATTTTGTGCCTTTACAAGAATATGGCACACGAGTCGCATAAACTTGACACTATTTTTGTGTGGGTATTTAAGGCATTTCAGCATTGTTTTGTGTTCAGCAAAAGTAAGTCGTATGGGTTTGGAATTAAATTTGAGTAAATTATTCCTTTAATGTTGTTACAGAGGGATCATGCTGGCCTAATAGAGAAAACAAAAGGAAAACCAAAAAATGTTTTTGGCCTAAAAAACGTGTGACATCGCTTATAACACCTTTACCCAATGACTGCATTCACGGCGGGAGCAGGAGCGTCGCGTGTTAAACTCACGCTCTATTAAAGCGAAAGCACACTTTTGATGGACAAAATAAATATGATTTCCTACAAAAAGTGCTCAAAATGCACAGATTAAGCATGTCTAGTGTGTTTTAACAAGAACTGGATTATGTCAGAAAAGAAAATGAAAAAGTAAAAATATGTATATATATATATATATATATATATATATATATATATATATATATATATATATATATATATATTGTAATGGAAATGTTTTATTTTCATTGATTTTCAGTAGGCATTACAGAGGAATGTCATATGGTTTTATCATTTGCAGTCTGATATGAGAAGGAGGAACTTCTCTGAAATGTATGTATGTTTATACACCTGAAGTGAAGGAGCGAGACACTGGGAACGGCTGGGCAGAGGTCAGAGGTCATCTAGTTTGGGCACAATAAATTGAAGCTAGCAGCAATGGGTCCTTGGTCTGTGGAAAACTACTAGGAAGTGCAACTGAAGACCTTGAAATGGGTATAAAATGTGCGCAGCCCTCCCTATCTCGGTCTCACTCACTTCACAGGGTAACTTCTGTGTGGTGACGGGGAACTTCTTGCAAGAATAAATACTTTTATAAAAGACAATTTGACTCAGAGTGTCTCTTACGCAGTGATGATGTTTAAGGAGAATATTTTGCCACGACTTCCCTTAATGACAATTTCCAGAATACATTCATCCCAGAATGACCTTAAGTTATTTTTTTCTACATTAACCCATCATGTATCTAACCAGAGCTGGAAAGATCTCCGCAGAGACTGGATACATTTACATGCACAACTTTTGTTTCAGTAGGACTGAATTCATTCCGATTGATGAATCTGAATGTATTGTAGTTACATGAACACTAAACATCGTGATGTGAATGATATCTGATCAGGTTGATGTGCGCGTTTATAAGTCAAAAGATTCAAATCGGAATAGATTTTTTTGACGTGCACACACTGCACAACTATATAAAGTTTCCCGCTGTTGTCGCTGAATAACCATTCTCCTACATTGGTTCTTTATTTGTTTTAAACAGTAGACTTAATATTTATCCAATTCTAGTCATAATTTGGAGACTATGAACATATGAACCGTTGTGCCATGCTGTTTGTATTTATCACGCAGTAAAAATGGCCAAATAGTCGTCTTAACGATGAGAATCTGAAACAAGGAAACAAGCCGTTGTCTTGATTCACTTCACAGATGACTGAAAGGAGAATTATAGAATGACAGGACACTCATTTATATGACACTTTATTCATCGGGAGAATGGCTCATTCAGCACGTACGTCTTACTTTCAGTTTCGGTTTTCAATCGAAGTGTTTACTTGTTCTCTCGATAAACCACCCCTTTCAATCCGATCGAAATTATTTGTAATAGAGCTGACACTTTGAGGTTGTAATGGGTGATGTTATAGCCCTACTTGTTTTTAATGTTTTTATGAAATATCTGCAGTGACTGCATGATCATATCACCGTATTTTTACCGCCATGCGAGCCACAAATTAAAGCTTGGCGAGCCGCGCAATGAGTAACAATTCCATGTTGTTGCAAAAAAAAAAAAAAAAAAAAAAAAAAATTATTAAAGGTGCGACCAAATCATGTGCTGGTGCGACCAAATGAGAAAGTTGTTAGCACAGTGCAACCAGTGTGAAAGTTAGTCTGGAGCCCTGTGTTTATGGGGGATGTTGAATGCGGAAATCTGTCCACCCATTTTTATGACAAACCCTAAAGTCAAATTTACGCTTGGTTCTTCATGGGGATTTGATATGACTACTTTGACAAACAATATTAATTATTAGTTTTGTGATAAAAAATCGAATTATAACAGATTATTATTTATTTATTTTATTTTTTTATCAATTTTCGCCCCAATATGTAATTTAGTTTCGGTTTCATTTCGGGCCACTCGTTTTAATGTCGGTGCGTAACACTCGCAACTTCATTCCGACGTATTGCTGTACAATAATGTCAAACACACATCCACATGTCATTCACACTATAGCCTTACCTCGATTCAGTTCTGACCGAAGCGTGTGTGTGTGAGTGTGTGTGTGTGTGTGTGTGTGTCCGGAGAACAGGAGAAGACAATGTGTAAATCTTAAGATAAGATCAGAAATGAAGTTAAAAGAAAAAACAGCAAATGATATCTTCTCTTCCTGGTCTTGTCTCTTTACGTCCCGCCAAAACAGGATGAACAGATTAAGCCGTATAACCGAACATAAATACAGTTTCAGAATGTATAAATATTGACTTCGTATTTGTATTTTTGTATTTGACCAAATTATTGATTGAGCTACATACTCGCATACATTTATTATTTATTTTTTTCAAACTGTTATGCGTGCGTGGTTAAGTAACTTAACCCTTAAAGGGGCAAGCATAAATAAATTTGATGGAAAAATGATTCATTGCTATTTTTGTATGTATCTAGACTAAAATGACACAGTTCATGCATTTTTTCTAAAATATGACCTTTATTTTCAAAGTTACAGTCTGCATCTCCCAGGATACATTGCCTATAGGGTTACATTAACATGTATTCTTTTTTTATTATAGTTCATATGAAAACTTTTAAAACATTGAATGAACAATTATTTAGCTAAATTTTTTCATGTTATCCATGCAACATTAGAAAAATTGGAAAAAACTGAACTTTTTCACAAGATGCCTATGCAGGGTATACATTTAACATTTTATAACTTTTTGAACAGTTCATGTGCCGATTTTTAAAACACCTTTTTCCTGTTCTGTTTTTTTAATTCTACCATCTTCCCTGTGGTGCCCCACACCAGATATATTCTATGGGCAATGGAAGCTGAGAAAACAGTTGCGAGCATTTTGTCCAGAGACCAGGCAAAGCCTCACTTTGCACTTCTGACACATGATGGATGTCTGCCCATCTTGGCACATCCTGCATCGGCCTTTCACTGACAGGGTGGGGAAGTGGTCAATCCTGTCATACCTCATATCATCCACTGGCCTGGGAACCTTTGGCTGTTTGATCACTTTTTCTGGCGTATCGTCTTCATTTTCTTTGGATGGCCGTCCCCTTTTCTGCTTTTCAGGGTAGATGAGTCCCCTAGCAGCATCCAGCCTAAAGTCCTTCAGACACTGGTGTTTCTGACCAAGAGCTGCTGCATCACGCCGGTGGAGGAGCCATGCGTTATTGACAGCAATGTCAACTATCTGCCAAAATATGCCCATGTACCACCGATGGGACTTTGCTGGAGTGCGATACAAGGCAATCATCATATCTGCCAAATCCACTCCTCCCATATGAGTATTGTATTCAGACACAATCTTGGGGCATGGCACACTTATCTTTTTCTTCTCCTCTTTAGAGTAGCGTCTCACTTGGCCAACAGGGTTGACAGACGCACAGGAGCTCACCAAAGTGACTGTTTTGTTGTCGGCCCATTTGACCACAGCCAGCTTTGCATCGTTGTCAACACGAAAGTCGAAGCTGCCTCTTCCTCTTCGTAGGAGGTCTCGATCTTCTTCTACGCTGCAACCCATCAAGCGGTTCCTTCGAATAGTGCCCAAACTTCTGAGGCCCATAGAATTGTTTAGATGTGTTACCAATCTCAACGATGTGAAAAAAGACTTCCCTGTATAGACCATGAAGTCATACACAAATCCAGACACACCAGCACGGACAAAGATCTTGAAACCCCATTTTTTGGGTTTACTGGGTAGATACTGCCGCAGACTTCCAGCTTTTTTTCCTTTGTAAGGAACCATCATTTCATCAATTGAGAACTGGTTCTCACTCTCCATTTCCATGCACTTGCTCCTCATGTGGTCCAGTACAGGCCTTATTTTCACAAGGCGATCTTCACTGGACTCATGTTGACTTGAAAGTGGAGCATCCTGGATAAACATTTGTACCTCTTGAGTGGCATGACATCTGCTACTTTATTATATCTTGTATCTGTTGCCCAGTAGTTTTCCATTGCAGGCATTTTCACTATACCCATGATCAGCTTCATTCCAATGAAAGCCTTGATTTCAGACACATTAGTGTTGATGCTGCATCCAATGAGCTGACAGGAATACAAGTTTGTCTGCTGAGCAATGACTTCAAAGATGTCCTTGTCGAAGAATTTGGAGAAGTACATTAGTGGACTGGAGAGCTCGTCTGGTGCAGTGAAGCAGCTTTGTGTAGCAGCGGACTGGTGCTCAAACTCAGTTTTTCTCCAACTATTGAAAAGGAAAAATTATATCAATATTTCCCCAATCTTCAACATAAACCACCTAAGTATATGCAATTTTACACAAACTCCTGTGTGTTGTTGTGTTTGTGTTTGAGTATGTGTGTGTGTGTGCGCGCGCGTGTGTGTGCGTGTGTATGTGTGTGTGTGCGCGCGTGTGTGTGTGTGCGTGTGTGTGTGTGTGTGTGTGTGTGTGTGTGTGTGTGTGAAATAAAGTATTGGGAAGGGGGGTTCCTTCCCTCTTCCCTCCACTCATTTACTAACATATCACCATAACACACATCATGTGGACACACATACATTATGTACAGCAAAACCACTAGATCTTTCACATAACAATTTGAAATCTTCCTCTAAACATCTAAACATTAATTACCTAATTACCTAAATTACCTAATTACCTAATTATCTAAACATCTTCCTTCGTTTATTTTGGTTTGCTTGTTTATTCTGCAATGCTCCTTCCTCAGCCTCATCACTAGAGCTGCCATTCAAATTGTCACTGCTTCTGTCATCCTCACACTGTCCCTCTGTAGGCCTATACAGCTCATCTTCCTCGACTTCCTCACTGGATCCCTCCTCTGAATCTGATGAACCATCAGGTGGCAAAACTACAGAGTTCACCTCTCTCTTTCTTGTACTGTAGAAACTGCTGACAGAAAGTCCCTGAAAATATGTGTACATGTTGAATTCATCAATAATACACATTTGAGAGTAAAATAAAAAAGTAATCATTTATCCTAAAAACCTTTATCCTATTAAATATATGTAGAGAACAGGCCTCAGAACATAAGAATATCTGTGAGTGATCAGCCCTGTTAAATAATACAAAAACATTTGGCCTTACCTCATGGCCAGTGTCTTTGTCCACGTATGCTGCCATTTTGGATTTTGATACAAATGTTTGGAATGTTGGCATAAAGTCACATGACCTGATTACATGACCCATCACCCGATCAGTGTTTCTCAATTCTCATCAACTCAGCAACCACATAATGCCCATCCCCCCATGGCCCTTCCCCCTACAGCCTGTTAAATGTCTGTATCCTCCAAGATACAGAAACCCTTTAAGGGTTAATATAAGGAAACCCTGTGTTATGGGGAACGTAATTATACTGTTCAATACAAGACAATAGTGAATAGCTATACATGTTTGAATATGTTTTTAAGACAAACAAATATATGTATATGCCTATACAGAGATGACAATGTAAAATGGCAGAAACGGCTGAAGACCTTTTGTTTTATATGACGTCAGCAGCTATATTTAAAGGTAGGATAATTTTTCAGCATGAATTTTTGATGATATATTATCAAAAAAACAAAACAAAAAAAAAAACAGATGGTGACCCAGATAGCAAAATTGCTGTGGCCCAGATCCGGCCCACACTTGACACTTTATCTGGCCCACATACCACATGGAATGATGGCACTTGGGCGGTCCGCTCCTGTTTGCCAGATTTGAGCCACAATCGAGCCATAGCAATGCCGTATGTCAGCCATAAACAAATCAAATGAAGCAGAACTGGCCCACATCTGGGAAACAGGTTATTTTAATTAAGGCCCAGATCCGGCCCAGATTTACTGTAATACCTTGCTCTGGCCCACATATCGCATGGAATGATGGCACTTGAGTGGTCCACTCCTGTTTGCCAGATCTGGGCCACAAGCAAGCCTTAGCAATGTCCCACGTAAAAACTAGAAGTGACCCTAATGTGGGCCATTTTTATTCTAACCCTCATCTTTCCTACATTCCTCATGTGGCCTCACGCTGTTTGCCAGATTTGGTCCATTGCACAAGTCATGTCATGGGGGGGTTATTTAATTATTCAAACATAGTTCAATTCTGCAGTAAAGCAGCTCTAAAAAGAAAATAGTGTCATTGTTCATCTGAGCAGTTCAGTGTGCAGTGATGTCATCGTCCAGCTCAGTTTGATAGTGACAGTGCACTAGGGGTGGGCGATATAACCAAAATCTTAATCACAAGGAGTAATTTTATTTCACGATAATTATATATATCACAAAATAGTCAATTTTGCTTTAATTGAGGTTTATAATAAACATATATATATATATATATATATATATATATATATATATACCATAGACATTTCATAATTCTTGTCACCATCATAAGTCAATATCACAAAAAAAAAAAAAAAACTTAAGCTTACTGAAGACAAAAATTAGAATATCGTGAAAAAATTAATTTATTTCAGTAATTCAACCTAAAAGGTGAAACTAATAAATGATATACTCATTACATGCACAGTGAGATATTTCAAGCCTTTATAATTTTTGATGAAACAGCATATAAGGCTTATATTATATTATATTATATTATATATATCCTGTAGCTCAAACAGTAGAGCACTGGCTCTTGCAACGCCAAGGTCATGGGTTTGATTCCCAGGGAAAGCAAGAACTGATAATGTAAAAAAATAAATAATGTGTACCTTTAAATGCAATGTAAGTCGTCTGCTAAATGTAATGATATAATGGCTTACACCCCAAATTCAAAATTTGAATATTGTGAAAAGGTTTTCATAAGCTGTAAGCCATAATCATCAAAATTATAACAAATAAAGGCTTGAAATATCCCACTTTGCATGTAATGAGTCTATATAATATATTGGTTTCACCTTTTAAGTTGAATTACTGAAATAAATTAACTTTTGCACGATATTCTAATTTTTCGAGTTTCACCTGTAAGAGTCAGTGATAAAATAAGAATAAATAAACTAATTACAAGCAATAGGACAAAAAAAAAACTACAATAGAACAAAGACACAACTTAAATAGACTTACCTGAAATGCTACATAAATTGTATAAAGCAATCAAATGTATTAAAAAAAAAAAAAAAAACAAGGCAAGGAACCCAAAATCCATCAGGTGACAGAAATGGAGAAGAAAAAACCTTTGGGAGAAACCAGGCTCAGTCGGGGACCAGTTCTCCTCTGGCCAACGAACGACCGTGGTTTGATTATTAGTCAGGCTGCATCAGATTGTGGATTGGTGTAATTCAGAATATTTCATCTGGTTCCATCAAATTGAAGAGCTTGGAGTTGAAGCTGGCCGTAGAGGTCTGTGAAGAGGACTTGTCTGGTTCTTGTGGCCTTTGCTGTGGATCTGTGCCTATGACGGTTAACAAGGTCCTCACAGGGGATCCGTCTCTGGGGCTTGTCTAATTGACATGTTCTCAGCTGACATTTAGTGCTGCGTTGTGGTCAAGCCTAGGTGCAGGTCCACCATCTGATCTGGATTTGGACCAGATCCGGCTGACTATGGTAACCTCGGGATGAAACAGACAGATTGTTAGCAAAGAAATAAACCATTACTGTACCTTATCTGGGCATGATCAGTAATAACTGTCATGTTCAGAATTATTGTGTGAGTCGCATAAAGCCAGTAGTCCTTCCATATTCTCCCTCAGAGCATTAATGAGGTCTGGTACATCTTCACTACAGACGAGCCGATCCTCTGCCATGAGTCCTGCTGTCTTCAGCACATGTTTGATCATATTAATCACAGGTTTCCAGAGGATGAAGCTTCGGGTTTGTCTCTCCAGTACAGAGACTCTTCCTCTAAGGACGCTCAGTAGGTGTGTGGCTCTCCTGACCTTCTCTTGAACATCACCTGAGATCTCCAGCTGCTGCTTCACCTCTTTAATGTCCTTCTGAATATTATACAGCACATTACTGGTCTCATAAATGTCCTTCTGAATATTAGAGATCCTGGATTGATAATCAGACACCTTCCTGCTGTTCTCCATCACTTGGGAGTTGGTTTGTTTGAGTTCTTCTTCAGCTTCCCTCATAGCGTTTAAAGCCTTGTCGATTACACAAACTCCTTCATACATCATTATTGGACCTAGAGGACAGCAAGAAATCTTGTCAGCCACACACTGTGCTCTTTAATATGATGAAAGTAGGGTTTCTTCTTACCAGCAATCCATCCAGCAATTGGTATCATGAGAACAGCGACTCCTGCTCCTGTTACCAATGCACCCGTGCCCATCCTCTCTTTCTCTCTGTTTAATTCATATTTAGTTAGCTCTACTCTTTTTTCAGCTGTCTCCAAAGCCGCTCTGGAATAATTCAGGGATTCTTCCATAGAGGTCTTCTCGATGCGCAACTTGTCCTTGCTCATGCATTTCTCTTTGTGCTGCTGCTCAACCTTTTCCTTTTCTTTGATAAGTTGCTCCATGTGTTCATCCAGATGTTTCAGTTTTTGTTCTATCCTCATCTCTGATAGTTTCAGGCTCTGCTCGGCGTGTTCAATGTGTTCCCTGATGTCTGTGTAATTGGAGCACATGTCAGTATTGGGATCTACATCTGCATCCATAAGGCACTTGCTGATCTTCCAGATGGAGGCAATGCCCTCATTCAGAGATCCAGCGACTGCCTCCATATCCATAACTCTGAGAGTATGAAGGTATGATGAGGGGGAAAGATGCCAATAGATGACAACGCCAAAAGATGACAATATGAATGGCATTTATCATGGATATACACTAGGGCTGCACAAAACTATACAAATAAACCGAAACTGTGATTTGGCTTAGTGAGATTATGAAATCGAAAAGGCTGCAATATTTTTTTTTTCTTTTAAATTAAATAAATATACGCACAGTGTGTTAGTGAGGATGATCAGTAATAAACACTGCTCTATCTGCGAGTTTGAGTCTATTGTGCATTTGAAAAAGCAACACGCGTCAAACATCTTCCCAAACATGAGAAGCATTTATGAACCTCTTGTCCAACAAAATACAGCATTTAGTAATTTAGTATTAAGTTTTCTCCCCAAACTCACTTCATAATGTCAGCTGAGTGTTTGCAATAACTTCCTTCTGTGAGATAATGTGGCTTCTTATAGTATGAGGCCCACAACATATTTCATAGTATTCTATAAGTGATAAAGGCTATGTTGATTAGCAATGTAATATATATACAGTACCAGTCAAAAGTTTGGAAACATTACTATTTTTAATGTTTTTGAAAGAAGTCTCTTATGCTCATCAAGCCTGCAGTTAAAAAAAAAAAAAAAAAAAAAACTAATATTATGAAATATTATTTAAACAATTACAATTTAAAATAATGGTTCTCTTTTTTAATATACTTTAAAAAGTAATTTATTTTTGTGATGCAAAGCTGAATTTTCATCAGCAAGTACTCCAGTCTTTGGTGTCTTATGATCCTTCAGAAATCATTCTAATATGATGATTTATGATCGATATTGGAAACAGTTGTACTGCTTAATATTTTTTTTATAACCTGAGATACTTTTTTCAGGATTATTTGATGAATAAAAAGTTAAAAAGAACTATATTTATTTAGAATAGAAATCTTTTGTAACAATATACACTACCGTTCAAAAGTTTGGGAACAATAACTATTTTTTTTAAAGAAATTAGTACAAAAATTAGTGAAAATTCAGCTTTGCATCACAAAAATAAATTACATTTTAAAATATATTAAAATCAGAGAACCATTATTTTAAATTGTAATAATATTTCATAATATTAGTGTTTTTTTTTTGTTTGTTTTTTTTTTTTTTTAACTGCAGGCTTGATGAGCATAAGATACTTCTTTCAAAAACATTAAAAATAGTAATGTTTCCAAACTTTTGACTGGTACTGTATATATATATATATATATATACACTTTATTATTATGAAAATACCTAAGAAGGCTTGGGGAACTCAGATAAACCATTTGTGTGTTTATTAGTCGTGTTTAATGAATCTAAGTGTTTCTATCTTCTTTTATTCAGCTACAGTGATAGTATGATGTCCATAGGGGTTTCCTGGATTGATGTGTTATATTACTTCTGCACGGTATAAATAAAGAAAAACCTTGTGAGGTATATGTGCAGTTTCTGTGTGACGGCGCCCTCTGGCTTCAGTGTGAATGAAACAGAAGTGTGTTTAACACACGGTAATGCTCACTACATCCTATTTTGTATAAAAATAGAAAATATAATAATTATCTCTAAATAAATTTGAGGTAAACATATGATAACATAAAGCGTTTCTTTGTTTTTTTTTTCACAATAGATGCAGAATACACTTTGATTTTGCATACCTTCTCACAAAAATGTATAAATTATCATAATTATCCATTTTATCATAATAATATAATATTTTGTTATAAACACTTAAGACCTTTCTAATGATTTATAGTCATGCTGCCTGCATGTTAACAGGTAACCATGCAGTTTTTCATTAAATACATGAAATTATTATTATATTATTTTTTAATTATTAGAAAATGTATATATAATTGTCATGGTTATTCGTAAATATTTTTAATAGTGAAAAAAGTTATTACAATAGTAATGTTTATTATTTTGTTTAATATTTTTATTTAGCAATGATAATAATAATATTCAAGCACAACATTTTGGGCCAAATTGTACAGTCCGCACAATAAACCTGTTGTATCATTTTGTTTTGTTTATTTGTTTTAAAAATCACAATAAAATCGCAATTTTAACCAGAAAAATCCCGATTCGTGCAGCCCTATATGCATATCTTTTAATTTACAACACAAAATCAATAACTGGTCATTTTTCACTTTACTTAGTGTATGGAGTTAAAAACACTTACCTGGATAAGTGGAACGGACTCATTTCATCTGTCATAGAGAAACACAATAGGAAAGTATTACTAATATTTACGGTCATTCATCAGCAATGTTTACTTTCATTAAAACAAAGTTTTGGAGATAGTGTAAATATTACTCTTTTAATTTAACTTCAATTCCCAATAACTCAAAGAAAAAATGTATGTGGTAACAATAGTAAAAAGCTAATTAAGGAACATCACAATATAATATTGCATAATGATAATATTCAGTACAGCATGACATAAGCCTGATGTTGCTTTAACATATGCAGTTCAATCAACAATCAAGTCAAGTCACTTTTATTTATATAGCGCTTTTTTACAACCGATTGTTTCAAAGCAGATTTACATTGATAACAGGAAAATAATGCAACACATTTTGTTTTGTTATTAACGCTGATTGATGGATCTCTAGGAAAAGAGTTTTACTGCCTTGTATTAAGTTATTCATCACGTGAATAATAATATGAAAATAATACAAAACGAAAGTGTGTTTTTTCAGTCGATATTCTCAACTAACAAGAACTATTTCCTAGACTTCAGAGAGAACAACACTTTGAGAGCTTAATAAACGGTACCGTTGCGTCCATAAACCTTGTTTCATCACAAGCATTAAAATATTTGATAAAAAAAAAAAAACATGTCAGTTCAGTCTGCGACCAGCTCGTTAGTTCAGTTCTGTGTCTTTCTTTAAAAAAAAATACACACAAAACAGACCGCTAATCCGTTATAGAGAAAGTGAAACCACGTTATGGGATGCGATGAGGCACAAAACTCTCAAAACGAAACGCGTTGCTGCATCGATGATGCGTCTCAATTCGCCTACTTGTACTACACCCCAAAAAATGTATGTAGCCTACTCTTTTTGTGAAGAAAAAGTAGATAATTTTGATTGTGTAGCAGAAGAGTAGACAAGCTTTGGGACATACTTTTAGTTTCACGTCATACAATCGCTCTTTGGTTGCTTTCGGTCGCTTAGTTACACGCATGTCACACAAACTGGCCTGTCAATCATTTTGTCAAAGATAAAATCCTCCTCATTTCATTTAATTTCCTACTGTATCAGAGAGAAATGATGATCTGCAGTCGCAGGTCTTACATGCAGAAACGTACTTGGTTACTTACGTAACCTCAGTTCCCTTAGAGATAAGGGAACGAGTACTGCGTTGCAAACGCTGTGGGAAAACTCCTTTTCTCGAGAATATTGAAGCCTTTACATTGCTGCAGCACATGCGAGAGCTAGAAGCTCGCGTGAGCGTGCTGATTGGCTTGTGCAAAGCAACTGCACGAACCAATGGCGGATCAGCAGAGGAGCGCGGACCAATCAGGGCACTTGGCACTCTGCCAGAGTCAAGCGCGCGAAACTGCAACGCAGTACGAGAGAACGTTCTCGTAAGGGAACTCAGCATATATAATGGTCAAACGGATCTTTATAAAAGTCCACATTGTTTTTGCAGATTAAATATAAAAAGGAAAACATGATATATATATATATATATATATATATATATATATATATATATATATATATATATATATATATATATATATATATATATATATATATATATCAGGTTAAACTTTGATTAGTCACAAAGTAATCAAACGTCTCCAGGGACGCGTGACACAAACTAGCTTTATGCTATATGCCCTATGTACTGTACACGGCATCGGTTGACTGTGTGTAACAATGCCTTTTTTTAATAAAAACCTTAAAATTAAAACAAACCTCTCACCGTCGGTCGAACATCCGCCATGTTTTGTAGTTCTTCCTCCAAACGCAATGGGTTGTGGGCAATATTAGTGGTTCGGAGATCCACCGGAAATAGTAGATCATAAGCCGTTTCTCAATACCAAGTACGCAAAGTTCAGACTTGAGTCCTTGGTAGTTCGGACTTGACAAGTTCGACTCAGGAGAACGAACTCCCGAGGACGGGAGGGCGCAAGTCCGATAATTCTGAAATGGAACAGCGGTGTACTCTGGTTACTCCGGTTATCTCTTTATGTAGGCTATATCTAGGCTACGAATAAAACAAAATATATTATAAACCACCACTCTGCCTCTTTTCATTTTCATTTAAAAAAATCTTAAACATAATGGCCACACAAATGTGGTTCAGGCAACGCAATTGATTATCTTCACTGCATATTTATAACAACACGAAATATAAAGCACAACCCTGACTCTTTTTGTTTTCATTTTAAAAATATGAATAAAAAAAATCATTATAATATTGATCATTAAAACTAACATTTAGCAAAAAGAGACAGGGTTGTGTCATTTAATTTTATAATATATTTACATACAATGAAGAGAATGTAGGCAACATGTAGACTATAATAAAATATTTTATATGTTTTAAATATATAAAATAAAATGACATAACCGTTTTTTGTTAAATGTCAGTTTTAATGATTAATAATAGCCATTCTAAAAGTATAAGTAGCCTAAAAGGTATAAGAAGCTATACAATAATAAACCCAACGATTCAAACATAAGTCAGCTCTCTAGGCTACAACGTTAAGTTAAATAGACTAATGTTAAATAAAGCTATGAAACTTCACTTTGTCCTCAGCTAAAACGTTTTGCCAGGGAACAAATTATAGATTAATGATACAAATAAAATAAATAAATCGCCCGCTAGATATACACAAGACGATTTATATCTCATGTTAAACCACTAGACTAGAGACATCCGAGCCAGCGGCAAGTCAGCAGCACTAGCCGAGGAAAGGCTGTTCTCGGCGGGGTACATGAGCGCCGAGCGTCCGATTGCCTGGTTCTCACAACTCCGAAAACGTCAGATCAAATTTTCAAATAGGCGCTATCTTTATAACCAAAGATTTGATCTTTAAACAACTACATTCTCGCCTGAAATACTCTTAAAACTACATTTCGTGACACAATTATAGCAGTATTTTTAAATTACGTGGGGTTTCTCCTCTGCTATTGAGCTTGATCAAGTCACCTCTCGATTAGTCTCGCGTAGCCAGACCTTCAGACTGACGGCTGAAGGTCTGGAATTCATAGCAGCTTTCTTTGGCCAAGGCCCGCCCATAAGGCCGTTTGACCGACATGTCAAACAACCAATTACAGTTCGTTTCGTTCAGCGTCACGTTTCGGGGCGTGGAAATGTCCCCACAACAACAAACCTGCGTGCAACAAGTCAGTCAGCATAGAAAATCAAAGAAGGAGAAGAAAACAAGCAGTAAGTCATTGATCTGTTCGTGCACGTATACTTTTGAGAATCCTACGTTTAGCTGATCTTGATAAATGCTCATTGTCACTCATGTAAACACAACAGTTTTTCTTCCGCAATCACACGTCTGCGCTTTGTTTCCCGGCTGACCGAAAATAAACGCGACACTCGCGCACCCCGGAAATCCGATAAAATTCAACCAATCAGATGACGACTTCGACATTCCTGAAGTGTTTCCAGTTAAGTGTACCATATGCATCAGACGTTTAGCCAACGTTCCGTGGGCGTGACGTCTGAGGCTGAGACTACCTCTTGATGCATCCTCGGTAAAAGGGGCGGATCAAGAACACATCCGGGGATTCGAACTGGACTTGGCTAGATGTGAACTTTGAATTGGAACAGTTCTAGGGCAGCAACTGATGACGTTTCACAAGTCCACAAGAACACAAGTACAGACAAGAACGCATATTGAGAAACGGCTATAGTCTTCTGGCATACTTACTCTCTTCAACTTCCTATCCTTTGGGGACAACCTTATTATAATCTCACACACTGTTTATGGTGGATAGTATGAACATTGAGACGCAGGTTTCACTCCAGCGATCTTCGTTCAAAAATGAACAGGGACAAGGCAACACCGAATGAAAAAAGAATTACAATTAATACGAGAACGTCTACAAAACAGTAACATATCACCCGAAAAACGGTAAATCCCCCTGCATTGCAATGAGCTTTATTGCCAACTTAATAAGTATTTATGGACAATTTTCTGGGTAGATCTGTGCCACATCAAACACATTTAGCAATCATCATTCTCAGTATGGTTAAATGCTAAATAGTAAAATAAAAAAATAACAGAAGGAAAACATATACGAATTAAAACAATTTTTTATTATATTTTAAAGGCTTGAAACATTTTAAATAAAGATAGTTTTACCAAGTTATGAGGCTGATTCTCACAAAGCTGTACTTTAGGCAAGTAAAAGGTAAGTAAAAGGCAAGTATTTTATAAAATACTTTTTTTTTCTTTTTCATAATTCACAATTTATGTATTGTACAGTGCAACAGCAAAGCTGTGAGGGAAAAAGAGGACCACATGGACACCAGCCGTTTAACCTTAGCCTACTGCATTTACAGAGCCATGGGACTTTTTGGGACTGTTTAGCATTTAGCTTAGCCTTGATGTGTGTTATGGTTTCCTTGCGATATTTACACTTTTCAGTCAGGGCTGTTCAGCTAGTAATATCTGTGTTTGAAGATCTTGAATCTTTGCTTCACACTTTTGTGCCTCTGCATTTTTAGATTGCACTTCTTTACATTTAGCATCTATATTGAAGATAGACATGTTGTTATCTCATGTAGCCGTGTGTACAACTTATGAAGTTTAAAGCTTCAATTATTTCACCATGTTTTGTGTCCCACCATTGGAGCATTTCCTTATCTGGACATTTAATCACAATGTACTCGGCTCTAGGCTCAACTTTTTTGCTCCATAAACAGACATCCCAACCTGCACAAAGTCATTTCCGGGAGTCAAGAAATCTCCAACGGGGGGGGGGGGGGGGGGGGGGGGGGGGTATTCGATCGGTTCGAGAAATCTCCAACGGGGGGCGGGGGGTGATTCGGTTCTAATTAGTTCGGTTCGAGGAATCTCCAACGGGGGGGGGGGGGGGGGATTCGGTTCTAATTAGTTCGGTTCGAGGAATCTCCAACGGGGGGGGGGGGGGGGGGTCTGATTAATTCGGCTCGAAAGTAGAGATAAAATCCCGAGGCACACACGCACACTAGCGCACACACGCAAGGTCTCTCGCTCCCTCTCTCTGCCGTGCGCGCGCTACGCTTGCGCGCTCTTGCTTCCGGGAGATTTTAACTGATTTGCGGGCATCAGGGAGCCGCTATCAATATGCGGGAGACTCCCAGAACTTCCGGGAGACTTGGGATGTCTGCATAAAGCAAACGATACGTCACTGCTATATGGGATAGGTTTAGTATCAAAATGATTAAGTATCCATGAACTTGATAAATGTTGCATGTATGTTTTACTATCCACAACCAAATGCCTTTCAACTTGCATGTGTAAAATTCAAAATTGAATAAATGTGTTGCAATTTGTAGAAATAAAGACATTTTTGTGAATACAAATGTTTTCTTTTGTATTAGTGTATCATGATTTGCACATGCAACAAAGAAGATGTGCATGTGTGGATCACGTGACACATTATCCGCGTTTCCACTGTCGGGCCAGAGCCGGGCCGTGCTAGTGCGTGCCAGGGCCAGTCGCGTTTCCACTGTCACTTCCGGGGCTTGATCGGGCCACGCCAGGGCTTCCTCGGGGCCAACGGCCAGGTTTTCTGGCCCGACGAATACCTTGGTCCAATGCGGGCCAGCTCGGGCTAGAGGAGGGGTTATGAACAGAGGCGGAGTTTAGCCTACCTGAGACGGCAGCGCCGGATGATTCTGTCAGCATTAAAGACTTAAATCATTTATCTCAAAACTCACTTTCATGTTTGAATGCCTTCTGTTTGTGATCCGATGTGGATTCTGACCACCATATTAAGGTAGACATATTTATAGGTTACGCAATGCAAAAGACTATGCACGCTAGTTACCATAATAAACTAGGTAAATATGAACGGTTGAAGAAATCAGACAAATCATAAAGGCTATCACAAACATGTTTTCATTTTATCTGTCAGTATAAGCCTGTCTCGTCTCTTGACTATCATAAAATAAAGCAATTTTAAATTTATTGTAATTTTATCAATTATACTGTAACTCCAAGTTTTATTGTTTCGTTTGTTTTGTTCTTTCCTTTTTTTTTTTTTTTAATGGTCTGACAAACATTATTATAACATTGTGCAGCACTTGCCCAAAGCTAGCCTCTAGCTTAGATTGGTGTGGTTTTACACGTGTTTTGAGCTTGCTGTGTACAGAGTTTTCTTATTGGGGGTGCTGTGCTAACGGAGATTGAGGTATTTAATGCACTGTGTTTCTGTGTGATAGCGAGGCCTTGCTGTTGGCCATTTGTGTGCCTCTGGACAGTATTATTTGTCAACCTTCAATATTTTACCTATACCAGTGGTGATAATAAACAGATTAATTTTTGTATACCAGTCTCTTTCTCCCTCTTTTTGAATCCTCTAAGATACCTGTTGAAGGGAACCAATAATAATAATAATAATACATTTTATTTGTAATGCACTTTACATTACAGCAATCTCAAAGTGCTACAGAGCATACAGTTAAATAAAAACAAGGTTAATAAATAGTTAAAAGAAAACTATAAAATATATTCAGCAAAAGGCTTTTTTAAAAAGATATGTTTTTAGGTTTCGTTTAAAAACATCAGTAGGCTGTGGGGCTCTCAGGAAGTCAGGAAGGGCATTCCACAGCTTCGGAGCAGCCGATGAGAAGGCCCTATCAACCATGCTGCAAAGCTTGGTTCTGGGGACTTGGAGAGTGTTTGTATTTGCAGACCGGAGGGTGCGTAAGGAGGTCTGGCGAGTGAGGAGTTCCTGTAGGTCAGTGGTTCTCAACTCCAGTCCTCGGGACCCACTGCTCTGCACATTCTCTCTTATCTGACACACTCAGTTCAGTTCATGGAGTCTCTCCTAACGAGCTGATGATCTGAATCAGGTGTGTTAAATAAGGGAGACATACACAATGTGCAGAGCAGTGGGTCCCGAGGACTGGAGTTGAGAACCACTGCTGTAGGTAAAGGGGGGATGTCTGTGGATGCACCGATGGGTGAGGAGAGATACCTTATATTCGATTCTGAATGGGACAGGGAGCCAGTGCAGAGATTTCAGAATGGGGGTGATGTGATCATACTTCACCCTCATCAGGATCCTGGCAGCGCTCTTCTGGATGTACTGTAGTCTCTGGATGTTTTTGCCAGAGATCCCGATGAGGAGCGCATTACAGTAGTCCAGCCTGGAGGAGACAAAGGGGTGTACTAGCTTCTCTGCATCTGCCAGGTTGAGCATTGGACGTAGTTTGGTGATGTTCTTGAGGTGACAGAATGATGTTTTACAGAGGTATTTGATGTGGGTGTCAAAAGTGAGTTGAGAGTCCATTTTCACACACAAATTGGTGACAGATGTAGAAAGGGAGTTCCCTTTCAAGGGAACTCGCACTGCGTCGAGAATCGACACAATGGGGAACGCCTCCAGCGTGACGCGTCTGAAGCCTGTATGGAACTAGTCCAATCTCTGATTGGTGTTGAGTCATGACGTCACTCGTGACGTCGCATGTGACGGAGAAGCGGAAGCTATATAAGGACGTCGGAACACAACAATGTCAGCTTCTGAATGTTCGAAAGCAGTGACGTCATGACACAACACCAATCAGAGATTGGACTAGTTCCATACAGGCTTCAGACGCGTCACGCTGGAGGCGTTCCCCATTGTGTCGATTCTCGACGCAGCGTCTCATTCCCTCTCAGGGAACGAGGGTTACAGTCATAACCCAAGATGATATTTTGACCAGAAAAGGTGATACTGGTGATGGTGGTAGAGCGGAGCTGATGTGATGTGCCAACTAAGATGGCTTCTGTTTTGGAACTATTCAGCTGAAGGAAGTTGAGCTTCATCCACGCCTCTATCTCCTCCAGGCAGGTGGTCAGTGTGGATGTTGGCATGGGGGCAGAAGAAGTGGGGGTTGTCCTGAGATAAAGCTGTGTATCATCAGCATAACAATGAAATGATATATCATGTCTGCTAATGATTTTGCCAAGAGGGAGCATATAAATGGTGAAGAGTATGGGGCCCAGCACAGAGCCCTGGGGGACACCGCAGGTGACGTTGGGGATGTGTGATTTGGCCTTTCTCAGGGCGACGTGCTCGGTTCTGCCGGTCAGATATGAGATAAACTAGTTGTGCACAATTCCAGAGAGTCCAGTGGTGTGTTGCAGGCGGTGGAGGAGAATGTTGTGGTCTACTGTATCAAAAGCAGCTGTTAGGTCTAGGAGGATGAGTAGAGATGGGCAACCAGTATCTGCTGACATCAGAAGGTCGTTAGTAATCCTGACCAAAGCTGTTTCTGTGCTATGGCCAGGGCGGAAACCCGAATGAAACTTTTCAAACAGATTATTGTGCTTGAGGTGCAACTGTTTTTTTCCAGAACGTTTGATAAGATTGTAAGATTGGAAATAGGCCTGTAGTTGGAGAGATCTTCTGGATCTAGAGTGGGTTTTTTCAGAAGAGGTCTGATGACAGCAGTTTTTAGCATAGGTGGGATATGACCAACCAAGAGGGAGTGGTTTATGATCTTGGTGATGAATGGAGAAACGGCAGAGATGTTGGCCTTCAGCAGAGCTGAAGGGAAAGGGTCCAGGGCACAGGTGGACGGCTTAATATTTTTGATGATATCCTCCACTTCTTCCTGTGTGGCATCAGAGAAAGAGCAGAGGGGCTGGACAATCTCAAACGGTGGGTCGGCCGTTGGGAGGGGCAGGACAGCAGTGGCGGAGAGGTCTGCACGGATGTTATTAACCTTATGTTTGAAAAAAGTGATGTGCATGTTGCACCTCTCCTCAGTGGTTTCAGAGTGAGAAAATAAGGGGGGTTTGAGAGGGTGGTTTATTGTTGACAAAAGTTGTTTGGAGTTACCAGGAATATTATTGATGACAGTGGAATAATACCTGGACCGTGCGTCCATCAGAGGTTCTGCTAGGTAATGCTTCTGCTAGGACCTAGGTAATGCTAATAAAGAATAATTTTCATAATGTTACACTAATGTGCAATTTTGACACAAATTAATTAATAATGATCAATGTCACTTTTTATTGTAAACCTAGTGGTAATACATGGATGCTTGGGATTTAAATATTAAAGTAGGCTAAAAATACCAGCAAACGGTCGCATTCATCATGTTTGTTTAGCGATCACGCTGTTTCTAGTGATTTCTTTCTGATTCGTTTTCTGATAAAAGTAACTTTCATTTGTTGGTGAAATGATGTGTGTGTGTGACGTTGCTCCAGAGAGGCGTGTTACGGGCGTGTTTTAGTGAAGCGCTGTGGAGCTTCTGGCCCGACAGTGGAAACGCAACAGATTTTGAGCCCGGTGCTCCTGGCCCGAGGCCATTAGCCCGGCTCGGCCCATTTAAAGCCCTGGCTCGCACTGGCCCGACAGTGGAAACACGGCTAGTGATGAGTCAATCTCATTTGATTAATTTGGATTTTGAGACTTCCTTATCACGGTTTTTAAGCATTTCACAACCCACACACAAACAACTACAAATGAATAGGCCTGGTGCTAATTATTAATGTGTGCACAACTACCCATCTATTTGACAACAAATGTCTTTGTTCCTTTCAAATATCTTGTATTATTTTCAATTCTACACCATTGTTTTCTTGTAGGGGACCATTTTTCCCATCATGCCTCGTCACACGGCTGAAGATCTTTTTCGGCTACACTTGGTCCATTAAAACTAACTCTACTATTCTGTTCTATAAATACTATTTATTGGTCTCCTCATTTGTAAGTCGCTTTTGTTAAAAGCGTCTGCTAAATTATTAAATGTTGAATGTAAATGTATAAACAACAGACTCCTTTTTAAGTTGCTTCATGTTTATTAAAGACACATTTTACATTACAATTCTGATCCAGTGAGGTGTAAGAAACAAAATGTGGCAAATTACTAATTTTGCCATGATGATTAATTTAAGAACAATTAAGAATACAGTCAAGTAATACATAAACATTATTTTTTAAAGTGTATTAGATATACATTAATCTGAATCAAGAGGCAGATTGTCATCTGCAGTTTATATCGGAAACATATATTATATTGACAATATTTTTCTATTATTCCTATATTTCTATTGGAATTTGACTTTTAAACATTTATACACAAATCACTAAAAAAGAAGTTTAAAACAACAAAAATAAATGTATATAACAGTAATCCATAAAAAAAAACATTAAAAAACTGTTATAAAAAACATTGAGTCTCAAACACTAATTTTGTACATACATTTTTATCTGAAAGCTGTACGAATGGCTTTAAATGATCAACACACACACACACACACACACACACACACACACACACACACACAACATGTCTTAGTCTGTATTTTAAGGTGTTATTGTAGCCTACCTTATACTTTATATTTATTACAGTATTTCAAAGTTCAGGGTGAACTCTACTGCATGTTTGCTGAGAGTGATGAAAACCCATTTGGAGTTATTTGGGCATGTTTATGCAAATGACTAATCCCAGATGTGTTGTTCACAGAAATATTCAGAAATACAAAATGAATTAACTTTAGAACAAAATCATTTCAGAGAAGTTTTCCTGTACATATAAATACAAATAATCAATGCAATTATTAGTAAAGTTGAAAGTTACAAAATAGAATGATTGCAATAGTCTGACTTCACACGTCGCATATCTCTTCTATTGTGTGGCTCGGTGCAACATACTGTACATTTAAATCGTTTTCTGCAAAAACCAATTCACTTAAGCTTACATATAAATCAGTAGAATGTTGCTTGAGTCTCGTATCATATTTAAACAAAATTTCTGCCACCATTGGCAAAGTCATTTCTTGTTTCTTGAATTACTGTCAAGACCAGGCAAAGCTCTGTATGTGTTTTCCTCATCTGAGTGATGCCTTTGAGTACAGTGGATTTGACCATTTCTGGATCTACTCTTCCCTGTCTCATCCGGTGAATCTCTCTGGAATCTTTCACGATGAAGGCGACGTCAGCTATGGCTAAGATTCCACTCAACACTCCTGAAGTTGCTGCTGCTGCTGCTCGCCCGACACCGGCAGACTGAAGAGCGATTCTGCTTACCAATATTCCAAGAGCCACGAACTCTGTGACACCTGCTACTGTGGTTCTGCCTTTTCTCCATGACATCTGCACATTATCAAGAGTTGAGCTACGGACAAAATCACGGAACTCACGGAACTTTGCAAGTTTTCTCATTACCTTTCTCAGTTTTTTGAGTGAATTGAGAATTGGTTCACTTGCTTTTTGGTAATCCTGCTGAATTTTTTTAAAACTCTCACTGATTTTTTTTGTTTGTTCCACTGTATTGGTAATGTTGGATGCAGCACCTGTTACACCCCCTACAACTCCAACACCAATCCCAACACCTGCTACAATCAGAGATGTTCCAAATGTGAACGGTGCCAAGATTGCCCCAACCAATGCAGTGATTCCTCCAGCTGCCCCGATCACTGCACCTGTCAGACTGCCTACAGTGCAGTTATGGTGTATCTCCTCTAGTGAATCTGTTGTTGTTTTCCACTCGCTAACTACAGTCTCAAAGTCATTATAGTGCTTGTCGTAAGCCTCATTAAAGTTATTGATGGAAGTCAAGTACCTTTGCTGCAGTGCATCTGGAATCCTCCTATGTCTCTGTACTGCATTATTCAGGAATGGTTTTGCCAGAATCTCATCAGCTGAAGGTCTAGTATGAGGGTCACGGCTGAGCATCTGACAGATCAATCCCTTTAGATCATTCGAGTACCTATCTGAGATTGTGGGTATGTTTCCTCTCAAGCTATTGGCATGTAGAAAGCGACGCTCTATGATGTTTGACTGTCAGATAAAGGAAAAATAAAAGTCTGATTAACCTCTAGATTATTAAAAATATATAAAAAAACTAAGACCTTTATTTATGTGACTGAATTTATAATTCAGACACTTTTCTCCAAAGTAACTTGCCATATAATGACAAGGCAATTTGTTATACAAAGCCAACAGTAGAACACAATTCCAGATTTTTTATACAGATTAAGAAGAGAAGAGGATAAATACAAAAAGAAGATTTATGTGTGTGCAAATTTAAACTAATATTTCCTTTTGGTACAAATGTCAAAATTTTCCTCCATAGCAGTTACAAGATCTTAAAATAGGTTAGGACTGTTCTCATTGTTTGCACACTTTGAAGTAATTTGGTTTAGCCATATGATTATTTTAATTAGCATTGACATGATTTAATGCACTGATGGACTGGCCATGTGTGCAGGATGTGTTTGTATATACGGCCCTGTGACCCTACAATAGAAAATAGAGACCCAACATTGGAGACCCACTTAAAAGAATAGATGGAATTTTTTTTTTTTTTTTGAGAAAATAAATATATACTTACAGTAGAGGCAAAATGACAATATAATTAATCAGAATACTTAGCAAAAGTTGCTCCTGCTCCAAGCTCATGGACAGCTCCTACTCACACTCTCCGTCTCTGCAAGATTCGGAAGGGAATGATTCAGATTTCTCTTGGCACCGCTGCTAGAAGACAGACGGATTGCTCACGTGGTCCGTGTAACGCTCAATTGAGTTCCAATGGGGTCGCTGTGTCCATTTCTTTTACTGTCTATGCCAGTGGTTCTCAACTCCAGTCCTCGGGACCCACTGCTCTGCTCATTTTGTATGTCTCCCTTATTTAACACACCTGAACCAGATCATCAGCTCGTTAGGAGAGACTCCATGAACTGATTTGAGTGTGTCAGATAAGAGAGACATACAAAATGTGCAGAGCAGCGGGTCCCGAGGACTGGAGTTGAGAACCACTGGTCTATGCAATTACCCCCCTGTTCTAAAGATGGCGTTGTTCGCACGAGGTATCATTTGCGTCACCAATATGTGCCCCAAATACAACAATATTCTGCATAAATGGTTCCCACTAGAATTATGTACATTGTACCGGATTACAACTCAGCACACAAATATAAAAACACACAAAAAATAATCATAAAGTTTTGATGAAGTTCATTAACGATCTTCATTACATTTTACAATTTTTTTTAAACCAGCTACACAGAGAACAATGACAAAAATCGGTGTTGCCTACACCGTGTTATCCTCTTTTTGAAATTTGCACCCTGTTGACTTCAATGGGGCAATAGTTAAACCTGCTTTTAGCCTCTTAACATCCTTGGCCCTGTCCCAAATGGCACACTTCATGCGGACTTTCAGTCTCGTGGACTTGAATTGTGCGTGCTCGCTGAGTCTACGAGTCCGTAGGCCGTCCCATTCAGCATTTTACCGCTCTGAAGTGCGCTCAGCAGCGCCCCCTTTGTACCCTTGAAGCGGTCTTCCGCAAAGCCCGCATAGAAGCAGGCTCCACGCACTTCAACTACCCAGGAATCCTTGCGAAAGGCCAATCAGACAACAGATGGGAGGAGATTTTACTCACGGATAATTGTTGGCATGGCTGAGAAGAAAATATTACCGTTTTTATGACCTAAATGTACATTTTACCAGTTGTTACATACAGTTTATACTAACATTATGGTCATCGACCAGTGGTTGATGTCTCAAACTTTATAGCGCGTTGAATAATACGATCGTATTATGATTCATTCAATAAATAGAACCGAATGTCAGGGCTTTACTGAGTCATATGTAAACATAGTATGAATATTGAAACCTGTAAATTGAAAAAAATATGTTTAAATTATGTTTTAAAATTGTAATCTTAGTTCAAATGGAATATTATGTAGCCTATTATTATGCACAACTGTATACATCATTTAAATAAGCATGATATATCTATTGTTTAATGCCCAGGTGATATGCACAATATCAAAATATAGAACTGTAAAATTAGGATGTGTAGTTGACATGTAGATAAGACGTCGGAGCGCAAAAATGTGATTTCTCCAGTCCAACAACCGTTATTTCCGGCGTGCCTATCGAGTCTGTCCCAAAAATACCTCTCAATGCGCCTCGTGGACTCGCGCCAAGGGCCCTATAGGTCTGCACTACATGACGTCACCAAAGTGTGGACTCTGAGGAAGTCCACAAGTCTAAAATACATTTACACATTTACAGTATGAATACAATATTTTGCCAATAAAATAATTAAATTCTCTATATATTTTATGTTATAATTACAATGAGAAAAACATAAACTTATCACACAATGTTAATGCAATCTCTGATTCAGTTTTTGAAGCGAATAATTTAGATTAAACCAAAATTAATAAGTGGCCATTTGAAAAAAAGATGATCAATTGCCTGAGAACTGCTGAAACTGTGGATTGATCACCAGAACAGAACAGACTCAAACCAGATTAACCAGTAAAGCACAAGTCAAAAAAGGTCAATTCGCGTCATATTTATTTGTACAGTTGTTCATTACGATACACAAAGCAGATTTAGATCAGGACATTAGAGAGAAAGAGCACAGAAAACTACATCATACTGTTAAATGATTATTATCACATGCAATTCATCATATAACTGCAACAAAACACATTACTGTAAGACAGAGATACAAGAGTACGCTGGAGTAATACATAAGACCTAGAGAAGAAGTGATATACCTGAAATAAAGTATTTTTAAAATAAAATATTTATAGGATATTATTGACAATCTGGTGAAAGTAGGCATTGCATGATTATAAACTTGTTAAGTGATAATATCTAAAGTTAAAATAAAGACACAAAATAACAGTGCCAACTGTTATAATCATGTCATTTTCAATATTCATATATTCAATAATTTCATCATTAAACTCAACAAACCCCCTTTATTTTCTGTACTGAAACAGCTTCTGTTTTGCTTTTTCATCTTGTATTTTCATATTTGTTGCATTATTTTTTACCTGCTAAACGACTCATAAAACCCCACAGCTGATGTAAAGCCGCCTTGTTTTTCTTCTCTTCTCCAGCTTTCCTCAGATCCTCCAGCTTCTTCATCCATTCATCTATTCCCTCCTCCTTCAGTCTGTCAATCAAGAAATCCAGATGTAGAAGAGTGAAAGCGCTGTCTGCTTTTAATGCGATCTTACACAGACTCATGATGCGGGTATAAGCTTCACAGAGCAGGAGGGACTTTTCTTTTCTTTTCTTCTCCAGATCGCTCTTCAGTTTTTCTTCTATTTCTATTTTTTTATAAGACTCTTCACTTTCTTTCTTAAGACTTTTAAATGTATTTTTATCAAAGTTGGTTTCATTCTGGTCACCAGTGCGTTCATACTCCTGTTTGAGCTCAGCAAATGTCATAATGACATGTACGCTGTGATTTTCCTCATAAACTTTCTCGACTGTAAACTCAAAGTTCTCACATTTCTCAATCTTGTCTCTGTTCTGTCTGAGGGCTTCCTGAATCTGATTCAATTCTTTCAATTTTGACTCCTTCAGATCTATTCGGTCCTTCAGATTCGAGACACAGGCTTCAAGTCGTCTTCGCTCTTTCAGAACAGCTACTGTCATCTTAACACTTTTTCTGTTCTCTTCTTCCAGGAGTGTGAAGAACTCATTCATGCTTTCCTCTCCCATTTCCCATGATAATCTGAACTGTCGCTCATACCGTTTTACTCTTTTCTGTTTCTGTCGGTTGTTGAATAAGAAGTGAACAGGTTCATTGTCTTCGTCTCTTCTGCAGGGTATTTCTGCTGTGTCAATGGCATTGAGAGCATCTTTTGGAGGTCCTCCAGCTGACTGTGTGAGTAGAAACACTATGTTGTTCTCTATATCTCTACCAAACAGAGACAGAACTGAGTGAAATATGTAAAGCTCTTTTCCAGAGAGACGATACTGAGACGCCTTCATCACAAAACACACTGCATCAATATAACGAATCCCATCATCCTCATCTGAAAATAATCTGGTCAGATTCTCAGCAATCTCTCTGTCTTTCTCGTATCCTGCAGTGTCTCCGTATCCTGGAGTGTCAATGATGGTCAGAGATGTTGGGTTTTCTTCAACAAACGCCTCATAAACAGTGATCTCAGACGTCTGGGATTGGGACTGATCTTGATGATGTTCTTCTGTGATTTGATAAAACTCTTCATCCTCAAACTTCACTCCCAGTAAGTAGTTGATCATGGTGTTGATCATGGTGGTTTTCCCAGAGCCGGTTTCTCCCACCATCAGGATGACTTTGTTCTGCTTGTTTCTGTCTCTTCTTCCATATGTCCATCGTCTGACCTTTCTATTAGTCCCATCAAGATATTTTCTTTCTGTGTTCAGACGATAAAGTGCTGGAGGACCTGGTGGATTCAATAGTGTGGCATCAGGACGTGATCTACACAAGAGAGAATTGATTTAGCATCAACATATTATTTAAATCAGCTATTTATTACTATATTTTCTGGTTTACAGTGACTTTATAACTGTTAGTGGAGTGTTTTTTTTTAAATTAATTTCCATACACTGATTATTATTTTTCATTCTTTTTAGAGTTTTGAAGTTTTTGAGAAGCTTGTAACTTTTTTCTTCCTTCCAAGACAAGCAGCATTACATTATATTAATGTGACTTAAAGGTATAATATAATATTATGATATAAATATAAATTACGTAATATTCGCGCTATTCTCAGTTTCCACTTGTAGAAACTATAGATTAAATAGATTCCTCATTAGTGGCCGTTTCAATGGACCGCTATATGTAAACCACTAACAAGGTTCTATGCATGTATTGTATATCTATGATACAATATCTCGCACGCCGCTGTTGTGTCATTCAGTCATCACGGTTCACGATTACTGATTGCGAGACTTGATCTGTCGACAGAGACTCTGCTCTCGCATGTGTTTTAATACAGGGGTTCCCAAACTTTTTAGCCCGCGACCCCCATGATAAATGCGCTGCTGCCCCGCGACCCAACCCCCCAACCCGACTGGTACTGAAAAAAATCCACTAGCCAAGCATATTTTTTTACCAGCCAAAATAATAAACAGCCTTTTTTTTGTCACATATACATTCATTTCAGTACTTTTAATTGAGATAATAAGGTAGGCCTATTATGTTGAATACAAATATAAAAAAAATGTCCAGAGTAAAATTTTAAATGTATAATAAAAAATAAAAATAAATCTATATTGATCAAAATGTGAGAATATGAAATATTACTATCATTGGGGTGAAATACAATTTTTTATTTATTTTTTGTCAGTTTTACCTGACTCGTACGGAAGGGAAGACAGAACGTAGCCTACTCGGTTACGTAACCTCGGTTCCCTGAGAGATAAGGGAACGAGTATTGCGTTGCAAACGCTATGGGAAAACTCCTTTTCTCGAGAAAAGAACGGCCATGGTGTGTAAAGCAGAAGCAGTCTGGCCAGCGGCGGAGTATGCACGATTCGCGAGTGCTGAAAACATTCTGCACGTCTTAGATGGGTGCGCAGCCTTTGCTCTCCAACTGCCAGCAGGACACAAATGGGCGGCGACCGCTTCTTCCAGTGGCGAGAGCTTTTTCCTCAGCACCGTCAACAGATAGAGCGTTAACTGTACGCACACACCGCCGCCGACTTGAGCTGCAAAGAAGCTCTGGCCGTCCTGTCAAGGACGCTTGTCAAAAAGTACGGGGAAGATTGACGCTTTGCCGCTCTGAATGGTGAGTGCGCGCCTCTCTCTGCTCGTCAGAGGCAGAAGAGCGCGTGCGCGCTGAAAATTTCATATTTTTGGTATGAACATTCACCCGCCAGTGTGGCGTATATCCTTTTGAGATTTACTCGCCAAACAGAAAATCTACCCGGTGTGATCGTACGTGCGAAAGGGTTAAATTAATTTGCAACAAAAATATATGGGGCCTATATATTTTTTCCACTTTTTTTGTTTTTATAGAAATCATCTCGCGACCCCTGCGCCGGGGTCCCGCAACCCGGAACCACTGTTTTAATAGACAGGTAAGCAAATATATATTAGTTATTGTACACATACAGTTATATCGCACTTTGTTTGTACGAGTTCTGTGACACCTGCTACTGCGGTTCTGCCTATTCTCCATGTCTTTGCACATTATCAAGAGTTGAGCTAGGGACAAAATCACAGAACTTTGTAAGTTTTCTCAGTAACTTTCTCAGTGTTTTGAGTGAATTGAGAATCGGTTCACTCTCACGGAGTGATTTTTGTTTCACTGTATTGGTAATGTTGGATGCAGCACCTTTTCGACCACCTGCAACTCCAACACCAATCCCAACTCCTGCTACAATCAGAGATGTTCCAAATGTGAACGGTGCCAGAATTGCACCAACCAATGCAGTGGTTCCTCCAGCTGCCCCGATCACTGCACCTGACAGACTGCCTACAGTGCAGTTACGGTGGATCTCCTCTAGTGAATCTGTTGCTGTTTTCCACTCACTAACTACAATCTCAAAGTCGTTATAGTGCTTGTCGTAAGCCTCATTAAAGTTATTGATGGAAGTCAAATACCTTTGCGGCAGTGCATCTGGAATCCTCCTATGTCTCTGTACTGCATTATTCAGGAATGGTTTTGCCAGAATCTCATCAGCTGAAGGTCTCGTATGAGGGTCACGGCTGAGCATTTCACAGATTAATCCCTTCAGATCATTCGAGTACCTATCTGAGATTTTGGGTATGGTTCCTTCCAAGCTGTTGGCATGTAGACAGCGACGCTCTAGGTGGTTTGACTGTCAGATAAAGGAAAAATAAAAGTCTGATTAATTGCTAGATTATTAAACATTTAAAATATATTAAAAACTAAGACCTTTATTTATGTGACTGAATTTATAATTCAGACACTTTTCTCCAAAGTAACTTGCCATAGAAGAACAAAGGCAATTTGTTAAGCAAAGCCAACAGTATTTGTAGGACACAATTCCAGACTTATGATACCTAAGATTAAGAAGCAAGCTAGAGAAGAGGAGAAATGCAGATATTTAAAAAAAAAAAAAAAAAAGATTTCTGTGTGTGCAAATGTAAACTAATATTTACTTTTGGCAAACTTTTCCTCCATGTTACCAAGATCTTAAAATAGGTTAGGACTGTTCTCTTTGTTTGTACACTTTGAAGTTAATTGATTGAGCCATATGATTAACTTAAATATACTCACCCACACATCCAGCATGCAGAGATCATGAAGCAACCATCCCAATGACCATATGTCACTAAACAAAGTCAGTATAATTTAGTTAGTTACTTCAGTGATATAGTGTCACATCAATGTTCTGTTTTGCATTGATTTGGTTTTCCCTGTTTGCCTGCTAGATTGTGTTCTAGTTAATCTCCTTGATTGTTAATTAGGTTACACCTGTCCCCATTATGTTAGTTATTGTCATCTTCTGTGTATTTAAGACCTGTTTTCTTTGAGTTTGGTGTCGTTTCAGTTTACAGCTCTTGTTTTCCTGTGATTCTCCTGTCTATTCTCCTGTCTTTAGCCATTTTCAAGAAACAACTCAAGGTGCATGTTTTTCATCAAAAACATTTCTCAGCAAAATGATTAAATCTAAATGGATTATTGGATTAAAGACTACTCAGAGCTATTCTTCATTTTGTGCTTTATTATAATAGTCACTCATTACATATAGTTAATTGTATAATGTTTTAGATGACCTTCATCTGAATACTTAGCTTTCATGTTCAACACCTGGTTTTGCAGACAATTCTTAGGTCTCAGACTAGTATGCATTATTGAGCTGTTTTAACCGAAAGCATATCTTAAATTATGTCTCAAGATGCAATTTCTCAATTTTTTTTTAAGACATGTTTATAAAATCTCCAAATTGAACTAAGGCCTAATCCTAACCCTTTAATTTTAAATTGTCTGTGAAACCAGCAGAGATGCACGAATGGGCTATTATTTCATCCGCAACCGCATCACAAAACTCATCATCCGTCCGCCATCCATCCGCACCAACGTTTTTTACCAATTTTCAAAACCGCACTCGCCCGCCATCCGCTGATTGCTGTATACATAATATTTTTCATTTGATTGGTTCACCCGCCCACCACCCGCCCGAATTGAATTAAGATATTATTTTTCGTCACGTCATCCGCCCGGTAACCGCCAACCGTGCATCTCTAGAAACCAGGCCTCAATGTATTCATTACCATATCTTTTACAAAAAGCATACCTTTTTGAATTGTGTCTGTTTTCATAGATTTCTGGACTGACATAGAGCTCTGAACCCACAACCGATGTTGCATATTCCTCAGCTCTTAAACAGAAAAATCAAACATGTAAATTCAAATGGATGGAACTGACAAAATCTCTTCAAAAATCCTATTACTATTTAATTTCACCTTTGCAGCACTTTTGAGCATCCAAAATCTCCTAGATTGATGTAACCATCCTCAGTAAGAAAAACATTCTAGAAGAACACCATAAATCATCACATGAACACATGAACACATGAACACATTTGTCTTTAATGTTAATAAATGATTAAATGGCCTTGGTCAATGTCTACCTGTGGTTTTATATCTCTGTGGAGAACATTGTTATTATGGAGATACTGCAGAGCCAGACAAATCTGAACAAACCAGTCAATGATCTGCACACAGAAGAAACAAGAAAGCAGTAATTTATTCCATGCATTGTATTTGTTTTATTTGGTATATTTGAGTAAAAAAAAAAAAAAAGGTTGCATATTTGCCATTAGTCTACCATAGTGAAAAATGGTACTTGTTTTACAGTATACCCCCAAATGTATCATTCAGTGTTGAGTATTAACAGGGCTGATATTAGTGATATTAGCTCTTCTCTGGAGTACTTTATAGCTAACTAACAAACTGTAATCATTGGATAACTTTTCTGTAATAAATGTGACATTAAAGGAGAACTCCGGTCAATTTTAACATTGAGCTCATTTTTTTGTACATTTGGAGTGCTGTCAATACAGAGAACAACGACAAAAATCGGTGTTGCCTACACCGTGTTATCCTCTTTTTAAAATTTGCACCCTCTTGACTTCAATGGGGCAAGTACTAAACCTGCTTTTAGCCTCTTAACATCCTTGATGTGTCATTACAAGTGCACAGGTCATGTGAGTGTTTCCTTCAGAGTGAACACGAGTCAATCTGACTGCAGTAGATGTGAAAGATATGAATAAAAGTGATGTTATTTCAGCCAGCGCTCATACCTGTATTTACATCCTGTTTTCGATCGAAGTCCATAGTAGTCGATTGTCGAGTTCACGCGCGTGATCATAGGTACTAAACCAATGCGCGTGAACTCGACAATCGAATTTTTCAATTCTTTCGAAACAAGCGCAGCATATTTTAAAGCATTTCTCTGGTCACTGAGAGATGGAAATTTTGGTAAAACATGGTGCTAATCACTGTCACTTTTTACAAAGCCATCTAATCACAGCGGAGGACAAAGACCCAACCGTCACATTCTGTTACAACAATAACAGATGACAATACAAGCACATTCATCCAAAACAAGTAAGTACTTTACATTGTTTTGATATTTTTATATTCAGAAACAAACTATTTGTGAAATCAGATGCTAGTAACAGTTCAGCAGATATTCCGTATTATAGCAACTAAAGTCCTTTCACACTGAACGCAAAACAGACTGACCTTCGTCAGTCACTACTACGTAAGTCAAGACTGACGAATGGTGATTGCTTGCGAGAGCCTAACTACTACGAGTGAAACTAAACGAGCCAATGCACATTGGCATGCGATAATTGCACCAGCTGCTGTGCATCACGGCGTGAGCGTATAATGAGCAGAAGGTGCATCGCATCCTTGTCTTTCGCTTCGGAGCCAAGTAGTGAATGCTGTTCCTGCTCTGCAATCTTATCTGAGAGTGTTTTAACTAGGGCTGGGAAAAGATTAATCGCGATTTATCGCATCCAAAATAAAAGTTTGTGTTTACATAATATATGTGTGTGTACTGTGTATAATTATTTTGTATATATACTACACACACATGCATGTATATATTTAAGAAATATTTGCATACATATACTTTATATTAGGGATGGGCATAATTAATCGACGATCGATAATCGATCGTTAAGAATTTCGTCGATCACGTTTATTTGTTATCGATTAATCTAATGCGGGTTGCGTTGCGTAGTGTGAGTCTTGAAGCAATGGAATTGATTTTAGCGCGGAGGTACCTGTGGATCCCGGCAACGTCATTCCCCTCAGAGCGGGTGTTTTCAGCGGCTGACTGGCTGTCACCAGGTTGCGGTCGCATCTGATCCCAGATCATGTCAACATGCTTATCTTTCTCAACAGAAATCAGTGGACTGGTGCAGAAGTTCTATGGGAACTTAAAGTCCCCATGAAATCAAAATTGACCCTATTTACTTTGTTAGCGCATATTACTAGTCTTGTGGTGAACAATTAATCCGTGCAAGAAAATATTAAAAAAAAAATTTTTTTACCATGGTAATCTTTAATCAAAATCTGAAAATGCCCCTCCCCTCTGCATTGGAGGACCTTCTCTGATGACATAGGTTTGAGGAATTGGTTTGGGCAACGCTTAACCACTCCCCTCAAACCGTTAGTCTGTTATGAGCAGAGATGGAGAGGAGGAGCGCTAGAGTAAAACCCTGCCCTCTGTTCAATATTCCGTTTCACTGGGAAATACGTCACAGCACTGGAGAAAAGTCGTTTGCAACTTCCGGTTCACGGGGACTTTAATGCGTTTTCTCAGATCGGATAGCTGTCTGATTTATCAAAACGATTCCATTTACACCCGGTCATATAAATGTGTTTTTGCAAAACGGATATAAATCCGATCTTGAATTCCCGCGCTACATATTTAAATTGTTGCACGTCCGAAAGCAACTGATATGAGCTGCATTTTATTGATCATCAGCGAAAATTTCTAAATCAAAGACTGCAACAATATTGCGGCAACAGCCCTGGTGAGATCATTTCGGTTCTTTACTTTTAATGAAGATGATTGTGTTTTGATGAATGACTTTCACTTTGATTTGCGATAGTTTGCACGTTGGCTTGAATAGATGCTCATCTGTGGTGACGCGTGTTCCAGTAACGCCGTCATATCTGGCTATGACATATAGCCTAGGCCTATAAAACGCTCTCACATGTTTATTTCTTAGCATTTTTGGGATAAGTCAAATTTACATATGTAGTTTCAACAACCAGATGCATTTACTCTTGTCCAGTTTCGTCTGGAATGCGTCTCAGATCTCCTCCTGAAGTGGTTTGAGCGATCGGGTTTAAATCCGCCTCGAATGCGTTTCGGAGGGCATTTACATTTAGTCTTTTCACGATCGTATCCGATCACAGAAAACGGATGAAGTGGCCATGGGTCTCTGTTCAAGAACGCCGGCTCGCAGCTGCAGGTTCCGCTGTTTTAGAGCACCGCAGGGCATCTTCAAGTCTAACGTTACCGAACGTGCAGTTTCACTGCCCCAAGTTGATCTTCTTGTAATAAACAGATCTCATTGAGGACAAACAAACTGTATTTTTGTATTTTCATTGCATTTTTAATTTATAAAAAGTTGAAGAAATAATGAATTTCAATATAAAAATATTAATGATTAATCGATAGTCGATCGTTAATTCTCCCGACGATCGACTAAGAAAATTTAATCGAATGCCCATCCCTACTTTATATATTTATATATAATTTATATTATATATAAATATTTTTTATATATAATTAACACATTTTTCTTAAATATATACATGCATGTGTGTGTATTTATATATACAAATTTAATTATACACAGTACACACACAAATATTATGTAAACACAAACTTTTATTTTGGATGCAATTAATAGCGATTAATCTTTTCCTAGCCTAACTTCAGACGAGTCTGCTTCTTTAGGAGAATGCCTCTTTAAGCTGGTGTTGGTGTTACAGCTCTGGCCGCAATCTCACAGAGAGCAAAACAGCTGTTTTCACAGTTTAGAATGTTAGAAACAGCTATCATCCCGTTTGTGAGGCCGTGGTCATCCCTGGGTGCTTCAGCACTAGAGAGAGCGGTTTCCTGAAAGAGGATACGTGGTTTGACACTGCATCTTTTTCAAGATGTCATTCAGTCCCTTTGCCTATTCCCCGGTCTAGTTCCTCTTCTGGTGCACCAGAAAAGGGCTAATTTGGCTAATAGCTCTCGTGATCTGAGGATTACAGTGAGCGTTCCCCGACGAGACCACCTCCTCGGGCCCCTCACTCCTCTAGGGTGTCACAAACATGCTGACACTGCGTTCGTGGGTGGTTTATGACCACGTCGGCATGTTATTCGTCTTGCCTCTCTCATGAGGGCTTGAACGCTCAGCGTGCCGTGTGCCATCGAGTTTGACGTTCACTGTCTCGCATGCCTAGCAGCTTTCGGATGGGATTACTGGGATTACTGCATCGGAGAGAGGGCTGTTACGCTCTGGAAATAAAGATGATGCTGAGTTCTACTGTAATGTGTGTGCTCATGCTGAATCAGATTCAGACTTGACAGCCACAATTTCCCGGGCTACTCTGGGGGCGCAGTGCGATGCATAATCGCCTTCCCCTGCCCCCGTGGCTGCCGGATGTGTGTGAAAAAGTTTGGCAGTATGGAAGCATATTGGCGCCAATATGAAAAGCCAAACACGCCAAAATCTGCAGAAAAAGTCTTTCCTCTCTCACTGCCCTTGGTGGTGGGGCGCCTCTGCATATTGCACACCGCCTCTTCCCTGCATGTGAGGGCCACCCTACAAGTCTGTGGAAGGCCAAAAACATGGGGGTAGTTCTAAGTCGGGGTTGAGCTGCGCATAGTGACTGACCGTGGTTTAAGTCACAGCACTGGGCCTTGGTAAGACGATGTCCACGATGGTCACGATGGTGGTCTAGAAGCACCCCAGGGGGTAAACCTTGCAGAGGTGCGAGACATCGCCAAAGTTCGCTTTCTTGATGCATCTCACGAGGTGGCCTTTTTCGGAGATACTGTTGAAGACTGTACCCAGCGGTTTTCCACATTTATTATATTCCACATATTATTATTAGTCCCCTGCGAAAAAACAAAAAAACACAACTGTCACAGCCAGGTCTACTGTGATGTCAAGCTTTCACAGGAAGACGGAGCCACCTGTCTTAGCAACCCATGAGTCAGGCAACCAAGGGTCAGCTGCTCTTCCCTGGTGGAGGGACGGGCAGACAATCTTTTTGTTTATTCAAATTCTGTTCTGCCACTGGCGTCTCAGTCAGTGGTACCCAAATTCTCAATAAGAGCAGCTTCTCTGGGTCACAAGAGGGTGCGGAGGGCAGTGAGCGACACCACCAAGCCTTCCCACACACCCTCTTCCCCACCCTGGAACCAGTTAAGTGTGGCACAACACACTCAGATTCTGCTTCGGGCCGCCTCAGTGCCTCCCGAGCCGAGTCCTTGTGTTCCACCTCGCTGCCCCATCCTGGGTACATCTGTGGTCCCGTTGGTCCCGCTTGCACGGTGCCTGGGAGCCTAGCGATTCCCAGCCCGTTTGCTGGCTCATCCGTACCATCAGACTCAGCTATGCAATTCAGTTCACCCGGCACCCACCCAAGTTCAAGGGCATCCACTTTATCTCCGTGCGGAGTTGCGATGCCCGTCTTGTGGGCAGAGATCGATGTCCTACTGGCGAAAGACGCGATTGAGCCGATCCTGCCAGCCGATATGAAGACAGGGTTATATAGCCCCTACTTCATTGTACCCAAGAAATGCGGTGGGTTACGGGCCATCTTGGACCTGCAAGCCCTGAATTGGGCCCTGCACAAGCTCCCGTTCAAGATGTTTACGTAGAAACGCATTTTCTAATGCATCTGTCTCCGAGATCGACCTGAAGGACGCGTACTTTCATGTCTCGATTCTTCCTCGACACAGACAGTTTCTGCGGTTTGAGTTTGAGGGACGGGCATACAAGTATAGAGGCCAACCCGTCGGGCTGTCCCTGTCGCCCCGTGCCTTTACGAGGGTCGCGGAGGCAGCCATTGGTCCACTCAGAGAACACAGCGTTCATATTTTCAACTATCTAGACAACTGGCTGATTCTGGCTGAGAGCAGTTGTGCGAACACAGGGACATGGTGCTCCGTCACCTCAACCTGTTGGGGCTTCGAGTCTGGGACAAGAGCAAACTCTCCCCTGTGCAGAGGATCTCATATCTCGGTATAGAGCTGGATTCGGTCAACCAGACAGCGCAACTCACAGAGGAACGTGTCCGGTCAGTGTTGAACTGCCTGAGTACAATCAAGAGCAGGACAGCAGTCCCACTGAAACTTTTTCAGAGGTTACTGGGGCATATGGCATCCGCAGCTGCAGTAAAGCCGCTCGGATTGCTTCATATGAGACTGCTTCAGCACTGGCTTCACGGCTGAGTCCCGAGATGGCCGTGGCAGAGTGGCACGTACCGGGTGCACATCACCCCCGCACTGCCTCCCAACCTTCAGCCCGTGGTCGGACTCTTCGTTTCAGGTGGATGGGGCCTCAACTGCATTGGCATATTAATTGCCTTGAGTTGCTCGCGGTACGTCAGTGCTGACTGAAAATGTATTTTCCCTTGTGTCTCTCAAAGGTTTATCCATTTGGCTTTAACCTCTTTCCCTGCACAGTAAATTAAGATAAAGTTTGGTACTTCACCAGAAACAAACTATAATGCTTACAATGCTTTTGACAAAATACATCATAAAATATAATTAGAGCATCCCATACATAATAAGCATCACATACTATAATTAACAGCTCTAGAGCGAATGAGCTCTCTCTGACTCAACAGAGTGCATAAAACACTCACCTGTCCTTCTTCAAAACTTCCTTCTTGTGTTTGCATTTTCTTGTTTAGATCTCCTCCTGCACAGTACTCCGACACAATGTAAAAGTACCCAGATTCTTCATCATAAAAAACATCCAAAAAGATTAAAAATGATGTATTACCATAGAATATTTTCATTTACAAATATAGGAAATTAAATATGTATAAACTACCAGTAAAAAGTTAGGAAATTTTCTTATTTCAAAACATTTTCAGCAGCCTCATTACTCCAGTCTGCAGTGTCAAACTGATAAATTACATGTTACAATACATTCACATAGAAAACACTTATTTGATACAGTAACAAATATTTCACAATATCACTGTTTGTTTGATCAAATAAATAAAGGCTTGGTGACCCCAAACTCATATTTATTCCAAACTTCTGACCAGTAGTGTATTCATATGCTTGTATAAAAGTCATATACAAGTAATACATTTACCTTTAAGAATAATCCCTTACACTAAGATTCAGATCTTTCTGTCATTGTTTATTCACTTATTAAACTAATTTGTCAAAACACAGTTTTAAATAAATGCACTATATGTCATTAATATACAATATTCTTTAAAAGTTAAGGGCTTCTTACCAATGGGAAAATCACCTCTTTAACATTCATCCTTCCCTCACATTGTCAGGGTTCTGTCACTTCAGTCTAGTTTGTTCTTGGTTTTGTCACAGAGCTCTGACACTCCTGTATTTTTGTCTTAGTCTATACGCCTGGTTTCATGTTCAGAGCATGGTGTTCGGATTCCGGCACTAATGTCATGTTCGTATCGGTTCTGTGTCGGGATACAGAACCAGACACATCAGGATTTCTGATTGTAAATATTAAACATGTTGAATATTTACGATTCGTGATCGGGGCGGCTCCGACGTTCTTCCGATCAGGTTCGAACACTCTTAACACACCTCACACCAAGGGGAAATCTGATAAGATAATCTGTAGAACCATCAAGATAATCGGGACACAGCTAGGATTGTCGGAAGGGGGGAAATCGGCCAAAATCAGCCCGATTATCTTTTGGTGTGTACCCAGCATTACCTGTCCTCCCTCGTTACCTGCCTTGTTCGCTCTCTGTTTATTCTCCTTGTGTCGATCGATCGTCATGTTGACTGTTACCTTATGTGTCAACTTAAGTCTCTTGTCCCCCCCCTCGGGGTAGTTTTATTTCATTATTAATAAAAGCCCATTACCTCTGCAAATTGAGTCCTCGCTTCATCCCTTACTCACAATCCTGACAAATCTTCCCCTCGCAGGTCAAAATCACCCGAAGCCCTACAATTATTCTTAATTTATTTATTTTTTTGAACAAAGATTATTTTATTTTTTTATATTTTTTTATGCAATTTTTGTGATATTTTTTATTTTTTATTGTATTTACCTTTAAATGCACATTCCTCACATTCTTTCAATTTTATTCATAACCCTTTTAATTCAGCTCAAAATATCTTACATTGGGCATCTTTGCCAACCTCTTGTGGAATAAAATTTTAATTAAAAATAAATTTAAACAATTTTATTCATAACCCTTTTAATTCAGCTCAAAATATCTTACATAGGGCATCTTTGCCAACCTCTTGTGGAATAAAATAAATAATATAACGATATTTCATGAGTCTTGCCACTAGATGGGCTTATAGCTCTATATGGAGCAAATGAGCTGTTCCACTGGGTCCTAGACATCATGTAGACATTATAAAATCCTTTTTTGGTAGTTTTACCATTTTTAGTTTGAATTTTGATCATTTAGGTTATTTCTATGTGAAGCATAGCTCGCTTTCCCTTCATTCCTACGGGGGTCAAATTGACCCGCGAGGGAAGGATTTGTTACCTTTTTAGATTTCAACCACAACACTTTTTTTTGTATTCTTGGACCCCTCTGATGAAAATTGCTTTAAAAAATGAGTTTCAGGTCAAAATGACTTGTATTTTTACCCCGTACATATTAAAAGTATACATTACACATTAAAAGTAAATGCACATCACTCATCTTTCCCCATTTTACCCCACATGTTCACTGTTAGTTGTTTCACACTTTCTAAAAAAACCTGTAACATTTACTTTCAGACTGAAGGAACATTGTCATGCTTCTCTTTCTATAATTCAAACAGACACACCTTCAAAGGAGTCCTTGTAACCAACGATATATCCATGGTGCAGTTTCTTCAGGATGTTGATTTCGTTTATGGCTACGCCTAGATTCAAATTAACATTCTGCAAAGAACACATTTCATCTATGTGATATTTATCTATAGGATCTTATTAATATGTTCAATCAATCCATCCATGTTCCTAACATTATTTCCGCTTGTTGCAGGGTTCACTTCTCACACACATTTAGATTTGGCACAGGTTTTATGCCAGAGCTGGGACACATTCAGATACACGTAAAAAAATGTTGGCATCGAACCAGGGACCTTCTTACTGTGAGACAACAGTGCTGTCCCTAATTAATACGTTCTTACTGTGAGACAACAGTGCTGTCCCTAATTAATACGTTCTATACTTTAATAATTCTTGATTTTACTTACATCTCTATAGTTGATCTCTTTGACCACAAGGAAATCTTCATCTGGACTCTTCACCAGAAATGCTCTTCCTGAAATCCCCTGTCCAAGTTCTTTTTTTATGGTGTATTTATGTTTTTTTAACACTTCTACAATCAAGATTCAAATTGAAAAACACCATTAGCAAAACACTAAAAATATATATAAATACAAATATCACTCAAAAAATGATTGGCAAAAAAAAATATTTACAATATATTCAGTAGCTATAGTGCAGCAGATTAGTAAAAAAAAAATCATTCACTTTGGTATAAAAGCATGAAATTTGGCACAGATACTCTCTAAGGGCCACTATTTTGGAAAAAGGCGTTGGCCACTCAAAAATTCAATATGGTGGCCATTTTTCAAGATGGCCGCCATTGCTATTCAATGCTTATTATATCAATTATTCAAACAGTGATCCAAGCATAAAATTTGAAACAAATACTCTCTAAAGGACATGTTAATGGAAAAAGATGCTTGTCCCTCAAAAATTCAAGATGGTCACCATCTTTAAAGATGGCCACCGTTCCTGTCTAATATGACTTATTTCAATTGTTCAAAGGGTGATTCAAGCGGACGAAAAAGCGGCCAAAAAAGTCCCATTGACTTAAAGGAGAACTCCGGTCATTTTTAACATTGAGCTCATTTTTTTGTAAATTTGGAGTGCTGTCAATACAGAGAACAACGACAAAAATCGGTGTTGCCTACACCGTGTTATCCTCTTTTTAAAATTTGCACCCTGTTGACTTCAACGGGACAAGTTTTTTAGCCTCTTAACATCCTTGATGTGTCATTACAAGTGCAGAGCTAATGTGAGTGATTCCTTCAGAGTGATCACAGGTGAATCTGACTGCAGTAGATGTGAAAGATATTAACCCTCTGGGGACCAAGCTGTTTTTGGGGTCCTTGAGATGTTCTGACATGCCTTGACATTTGTGCTTTTTTCAGTAATTTATAAACATGTTAATGGCAAAGGTGTAAATTCACTCTATATAGCACAAACAGGGCTACCATAATATGCGAGCAACGTGTATGTAGATGTTTGTATTTTTAAGAGAATAATGTTTATGCGTGGTTATTGGAAAAAATTAAAATGAAAGTTGCTGAATTAAGACCACAAAACACATATTAAATATGTGTCCACAAGACTTTTGACTAATGGATGTTGTCCCTTTGAGTTCTAGCTTCAAAACGATGTAAAAATAGTCTTGCTTTATCGTTCACAAAAAAAAAATACATTGATTTAAATGGTGTAAAACAGGTTTTGCTTGGAAAGCCAATATGCGAGGGGGAGGAGTAGTTTACACCTTAGATTACAATGTCCCACCCACTCTGCATAATGATGAGCCATTCACTCAGGTGTGAAACTGACTGAGCCACAATACAAGGACAAAAGATGTATTTAGAAGACTTATATTGACCATTTAAGATTTCACTTACATCTCTCTTGTAAATATGTTTTGCTATTTTATTAAAAATGTTACAATTACAACAATAATTACAATTTCAACAATATTTCAAGTGTACTCTTTCTTTGTAAAAAAAACAAAAAAAAAGATTATAGGCCTACATTTTATCATATGTATTCATTAGTTTGAATATAGCCAACATTGGAACATCTAACATCTTAGTCTATGAATTTATTTTTGACAAAAATAGTATTTTTTTGCAGTTTAATACGTTGCTTATACAAATACATTTTATTTCAACATATTCCAGTCGATTTTTACTCATCTCAGTAGGCTATAGCAAAGCAGTTTATTCTTTCACACACAGACGCGCGATTCATATTTAGGCTAAACAGTCTTTACAAATATGTCCCCTTCATTCATCTCACAGAAAGGCGAGTCATATTATAGAAATGCGATTCATCTTTTTGCGGTTTACATAGGCCTACACTAACGTTATTCCATAACGTTATTCCACACGTGAGAAAAGAAAACAGCCTACCTCACTCCTCAGCGGGATCTGCTCCTCATATCAGGAGATATTGCTCCTCATCAGCACTGTTCTGAGGAATCTTTTCTCCATAAGGTAGGCTATAATGTCTCACTCGCGAGGAGTCGCGACGCGCTTTGTTTACAGCTGATGTGGGCGTTTCACAGCTCTGAAATAGTTCTCAGAATTTGCGTTCGAATAGCACGCGCTCTCTGGGGAGTGGTCACATTACAGTGAATTACCTCGTAATGAGCTCGACAGGAGTCGCTCTCTTTTTATACAGATTACAGAAGCTGATAATATTTGTTTTTTATATAAGTTACTTCATTTAACAGATGCGATCTCAAGCTTTATGCCCGTGGGTCTGTTTGCCTGTTTGACTGAATTTTCGCAGAGTTATAGATCATTTTCGAACGCGTTTCAAATGGGAGTTTACTGACAGAGAGAAGGCAGAAATCGCATCATGTTAATTTTTCTTTATTTGTCAAAAAGCAAAACACTTTATTTTTATTGTGAGCATACAGAAAAAAAATAGAAACTGAATAGGATCGATTGATGTATTACACGAAAATGAAAGATCAAAATTAACAGAGCATTTAGTGTTTATTTTCCTTGCTAAAAAAAAAAAAACGAGCAAAACGCGCGGGCGCGTTTGTGGTCCCCAGAGGGTTAATAAAAATGATGTTATTTCAGCCAGCGCACATACCAGTATTTTCTTCCTGTTTTCGGTCGAAGTCCAAAGTAATCGATTGTCGAGTTTAGTTACCTGCGTGATCACAGGTAACTAAACCTATGCGTGTGAACTCGACAATCGATTACTATGGACTTCGACCGAAAACAGGAAGAAAATACAGGTATGTGCGCTGGCTGAAATAACATCATTTTTATTAATATCTTTCACATCTACTGCAGTCAGATTCACCCGTGATCACTCTGAAGGAATCACTCACATTAGCTCTGCACTTGTAATGACACATCAAGGATGTTAAGAGGCTAAAAGCTGGTTTAAAACTTGCCCCATTGAAGTCAACAGGGTGCAAATTTAAAAAAAGAGGATAACACGGTGTAGGCAACACCGATTTTTGTCATTGTTCTCTGTATTGACAGCACTCCAAATTTACAAAAAAATGAGCTCAATGTTAAAATTGACCGGAGTTCTCCTTTAACATTGGGGAATTCAAAATCCCAACTGCCGTTTTCACACACACAGACTCCAAAGGGCCTGACAGCCCTGCGTCTCTCCTTCTCTCTCTCCCTCAGAGTATTTATATTATCAAGCAACCAATAAGTAATGGCCAAAAATCTTAATAGCCACACCCTAGCAACCAGTTACAGCACCCTAGCAACCACCCTAAACCAATAAATAATTTAAAAAAAAATATATATATATATTTTTTTTTTAATGCAATATCACACTCGCAGCCTTGCGATATTGCTCCATGCTTGTGCCTATTCGGCCATAGGCACGAGGCCGCAGGCCAAGTGCCGTACTGAAGGCACTCGTTGACACATTTCTAAAAAATGTTGTGGATAAGTAATATTAGGCAAAATATCTCCAGTTTGTACTGGTCTCCTGATTCATTTTGAGCCTGTAACTTTGCCTGCTTTACAAGATATTGTAGTCAAGCTCAAACCTTCAGGATCTCCCCATGACGTTCTTCCCCCACGTTTTTTAAACCCTCAGAGGTCGGCAATCACGCCGGCGTGATCTGCTCGCTTTTTTCCTTATGAGTTGAATTGAGACCCTAAATACTCTTTTGACTTTGATTTTACAAAACAAGTTTCATACATCAATCAATTCTGTTAAATGTGTATTATTTTTGTGTATACTCACAATAAAAACAAAGTGTTGTGCCTTTTGCCAAATAAAGAAAAATAAAGAAAAAATTCTGAAACGCGTCCGAAAATGAACAATAACTAAGCGAATACTCAGTCAAACAGGCATACAGACACACAGGCATGAAGCTTGAATTCTCTTCTTTTAAATGAAGTAATTTATATAAAAACAAATATTCTCATCTTGTGAAATCTGTATTAAAAGAGAGCGATTCCAGTCGAGCTAATTACAGCTGATTCAGATGTAATGTGACTCCGCCCACGGAGAGCGCACGCTATTCAAACACAAATGGCTGAGGAAATCCGCGCAATCCTGTGAACGCCCACATATCAGCTTGAGAAAACACACAAGTTTATTCAGATCATTACTTGTTTACACCGTCTTGCAGCGCTGTGAGGAATAATAATAATGGAAAATATCCCTCAGAAGTGCGGGTATATCGAGGAGCGAGCTGAGGAATACTAGTAAGTTTTTTCCTTCTCACGTGAATTTCTTCACGTGGGTTTCTGTTTATGAATGAATGAACGGCAGAGATGCGCGCTGTTTACCACAGTTGACAAAGACAGTTTAAATTTAAATCGCGTGTGTGAATGAATGATGATGTTTTAGCAAACTGTATTGCTATACTGAGATGAGTAAAAATCGACTGAAATATGTTGAAATGTAGGCTATATGTATAAGCAACGTATTAAACTGCAAATTAACAATATGCCCTAATATTTAATGAAAACGTTACAGTCAGACGAAATATGAAAGACAACATCTTTTTGACTAGATTTGGGTACTGTTTTTACTGTAGAATATACTGCCACGTCAAATAAGCTTTTGTTTATCAATTTCTCTATATAAAATACTATTTTTGTCAAAAATAAAGTCATCAACTAAGATGTTAGCTGTTCCAATGTTGACTATATTCAAACTAATGAAGATAAAATGTAAGCCTATAATCATTTTTTTTACAAAGAAAGAGTACACTTGAAATATTGTTGAAATTGTAATTATTGTTGTAATTGTAACCTTTTTAATAAAATAGCTAAACATATTTACAAGATAGATGTAAGTAAAATCTTAAATGGTCAATATAAGTCTTCTTCCAAATATATATTTTGTCCTTGAATTGTGGCTCAGTCAGTTTCACACCTGAATGAATGGCTAATTATGCAGAGTGGGTGGGACATTGTATTCTAAGGTGTAAACCACTCCTCGTTCACGCCCCCCTCGCATATTGGCTTTCCAAGCAAAACCTGTTTTACATCAATTTAAATCAATGTATGGTTTTATGTGAACGATAAAGCAAGACTATTTTCACATAATTTTGAAAAAAAACTCTAGGCGAGGACATCCATTAGTCAAAAGTCTTATTGACACATATTTACTATGTGTTTTGTGGCCTTATTTCAGAAATTTTAGTTTTTAGTTTTTTCAATAACCATGCATAAACATTATTCTCTCAAAAATGAAAACATGTACATACACGTGGCTCACATATTATGGTAGCCCTGTTTGTGCTTTATAGAGTGAATTTACACCTTTGCCATTAATATGTTTATAAGCAACTGAAAAAAGCACAAATGTCAGGGCATGTCAGAACATCTCAAGGGCCCCAAAAACAGCCCAGACCCCAGAGGGTTAAACAAATTTTTGAGGTCATAGGGCCTATTGTCCAAAAGATCATGAACAGCTGCCTTGTAACAGCAACGGTACCAGATGACATGAAGCATGCTATTGTACATCCACTTCTCAAAAAGCCAAATTTAGATCCGACAGATCTTACAAATTTTAGGCCAGTCTCAAATATTTCTTTTATATCTAAAAACCTAGAGAAAATAGTGTTTCATCAACTACAGAGCTTTCTGAATGAAATCAAGATTTTTGAGGTGTTTCAATCAGGTTTTAAGAAAAAAACATTCTACAGAAACAGCATTGGTTAAAGTTTTAAATGATATTTTACAGACCCTTGATTCTGGCAAGTCTGTTGTGTTGGTGCTGTTAGATTTGAGTGCGGCGTTCGGCACTATTGACCACTCTGTTCTAATTTCACGTTTGGAGCACTGGGTGGGCATTCGGGGAAATGCCCTTAAATGGTTTCAATCCTATTTGAGTAACAGAAGGTTCTCTGTTAATATTGGTTTACTTCAAATGCAGTGCCGCTTACGTGTGGGGTCCCTCAAGGTTCTATCCTTGCTCCGATTTTATTCTCCTTGTATATGCTTCCCCTGAGGTCGATTTTTAGGAAACATGGCATCTCCTTTCATAGTTATGCTGACGATACCCAAGTCTATTTGGCCCTGGGATCAAATAACATGGGTTTAGATACTCCGCTGGCTTGTCTAGAAGAGGTAAAGGCCTGGATGTCCCTAAATTTTCTTCACCTTAATGAAGGCAAAACTGAGATCATAGTTTTTGAACCATCAGAAGCTGCTAGCTCCCTTTGCTCAAATTTTGGCTCCTTATCTCCATGTGTGAAACCATTAGTGAAGAATCTGGGCGTGGTTTTCGATAGTGCTCTCAAATTTGACAAACAGATTAGTACGGTAGTCAAAACCAGTTTTTTTCATCTCAGAGTCCCAGCCAAAGTTAAATCATTTCTTTATTTTAAGGACTTTGAAAGGGTGATTCATGCTTTTATTTCCACAAGGCTTGACTATTGTAATTCCCTATATTTGGGCACTAACCAAGTAACTCTTAACCGTCTGCAAATGGTGCAGAATGCAGCTGCTAGGCTCCTTGCTGGTGTGCGCAAACTAGAGCACATTACCCCTGTTCTTAAATCTTTGCATTGGCTCCCAATCTGTTACAGAATTGATTTTAAAGTTTTGATGCTGGTTTTTAAATCCTTGAATGGATTGGCTCCTGTATACATTTCTGATTTACTTTCCATCCACAATCCCGGAAGGTCTCTTAGGTCATCCAACCAGAGACTGTTAAATGTTCCGCGGGTCAGATTAAAAATGAGAGGAGATCGAGCTTTTGCCGTTGCTGCACCAAAACTTTGGAACAGCCTACCTGTTTTTATTAGAACTGCCACTACACTACATGAGTTTAAAGCTAAACTCAAAACCTATCATTTTTCTTTGGCTTATAATTGTAGCTGATTTGTGCGGTGTCTGCTATGTTCTGTGTTTTTGTCTTGTATTTTATGTTGTAAATGGTGCTAATTCCAATGTTATGTGCAATAATGCACAGCACCTTGGTCAACAACCGTTGTTTTTAGTGGTGCTATATAAATAGTTGAGTTGAGTTGAGTTATTAAAGATTTTAAGAACTATATAAAAACTCCATAGTAACCATCTTTGACAACTACCAACCACCTTGTAACACCATAGCAGCTACCAAAAATACCTTAGCAACCACCCTGAACACCCTAGCAACGTCTAGAAACGCTCTAGTAACCACCAAAAGTACCCTAGAAGCCTCCCAGAACACCCTAGCAACTGCCTAGCAACCACCCAGAACACCTAGCAACCGCCTAGCAACCACCCACAATACCCTAGCAACTGTCTAGCAACGCCCTAGCAACCACCCAGAATACCCTAGCAACCGCCTAGCAACCACCCAGAATACCTTGGAAACTGCCCAGAACACCATAGCAACCGCCTAGTAAAACCCTAGCAACCGTGCCGAATTTTGCCACTGCAAGCACCACTCACATTTTCATCAGGAAATGTACATTCTAGTTTTCGAGTGAGAGAGACGAAAACTGTGTAATTTCAGTGGTCCTCTCTGTGTTGTTTGAGGATGCCACAGTCGTCATGGCAACTCTCAACTCCCAACTGCCACTCGAATTCAGAAAATGCAATTGTCCAGTGCAAACTCATTATAATTAAAGTAGTTTAAATAAAACATACATAAACTGTATATAAATTGAAATAGACATAATACAAAATTATATATATATATACTGCTATATATGTATATATATATATATATATATAAAAACACTTAAATATATTTGTGACCCAAAATATACAAAAATGGTGGCCATCTTGAAAATGGTCGCCATCTTGAATTTTTGAGTGGCACATTTTTTTCCCATGATAATGTTCCTTGAAGAATATTTGTACCAAATTTCATGATAGCATCACCATTTGAAAAAAAAATTAAGGATTCAAGAAAAATCTCAGCCATCTTGAAAAATGGTTGCCATCTTGAATTTTTGAGGGACACGCACCGTTTTCCAAAAAAACATTCTGAAGAGTATTTTTACAAAATGTTATGCCTACATCACTGTTTGAATGATTGACATAATGAACATTTGACAGAAATATCCGCCATGTTGAATTTTTGGGTGGCCAACGCCTTTTTCCCAAAAAGTGACCCTTAGAGGGTATCTGTGCCAAATTTCATGCTTTTATACCAATTTGAACGATTCTCTTGAAATATGCCATTAATCTGCTACACTATTACTGATTACCTTATGCTTATTTATTATTAATGCTAATTATTGAATACATTTATTTAACAATACTAATGTGAAGTGGTTGCAATTATTGGTGTGCAATGTTCAATATAATATTATATAAATTCAACTACCATTTAATTTACATAATATTATATAAATGTATAAAATTATATAAATATTTATATACAATTTGTGAATAAAAATTAGAAGGTAGAAACAACTGTGACAGTTAACACACACACACACACACGGGATCAGTTGCAGCCCTCTTTACTTTGCTTTAATTAATTAAGCTGGTTGTTGAGAGAAGTCTTGGTTTTTACTTCACCACAGCTAAGAAAGGCCAGTCAGACTCAGTTTAAATATGTAAATCACAAAAGACACTCACAGTCATTGTTATAGGAGCATTCAGACTTTGACTAATCACACTCACCTGCTCTTTCTGTTGCTCTGCTATCATTTCGATTGTTTAGTGCTGTTATGAAAATAGGACAAGAGGTTCAAATTCAGTACTTAAAGAAACAAAACAGTAAATTATGTTACACAATGCAGCACATAACAACATTCAAAGCACACGTTGGCTTTTTTTGGTCAGTTTAGCAACAAAGTGGACCGAGATTATTGAATGAGGCAAAGTGATTGTTAAAATGAGCTGTTTATTGAAAAGTTTCAGTTGTGTCTTTCTCAGTGCTCACTCAGGCTTCAAACAGCAACAATTCAACTGCTTCATCATTTCATGATGTTAAAAACCTTGAGATGGAGACATTTCCTTATCTCTAACTTATTTGTGAAGGCAACAAAGGACACAACATATGATTAAAGGACAGAAAAAAATAAAAAATATATTATTAAATAAAAACACTTAGTATAATCAATAAGTAGCTATCCCTCCAACATGCCCTCAACAGACATGTCAGCAGACCTAAATATGCACAGTGATTGACAGACAGATAACACTTTATTAAAATTATTAATGGCTAATCTGAGTCTTAAACTATTCTAAAACAAAACTGTCACAAAAATGATGGGCATGCTCTCTCATCAGACCTATTTCAATAATATGTCAAATAGCAACATCATTGTATTCAGTACGGCTGTACAAATGGCTGAAAAGCTAAATTAGAATTTCTTTCTTAAATATTTGGCAAAATTCAAATTATTTTCAAATTCTAAAGGCAATGCTTAATGTTATAGGGAAAAGTACTGTATTGTCTCCTATGCCCACAAGTGGGTGCAAGTGAGCGCATTAAGCAAATATAAACCAAATCAAGCATCACATATTTTATTGAAATGGCATTCACTTTTTAAAGTGCATTAACTTTTCAAACAATTGTTCTTAAATAAAATATACTTTCATTAATGTGCATGCAAGGAAAATTAGGTAACAATAGTACATAACACTGTGTTTGTGCATCAGTAACCTGAGAAAACACACTTCAACAGACAGCGTACTGTACTAACGTTACATGAACATAAAATAGCAAACGTCTCGGTTACGAATGGTAACCCTCGTTCCCTGAAGGAGGGAACGGAGATGCCACGTTGGGACCGATGAATATGAATCTCGCTAGAGAGGCCAATCTACTTAGAGTGAAACTAAAATGAGCCAATGCACATTGGCATGCTATAATTGCATCAGCTGCACTTCATCGCGGCACGCGCATACTGTATAATGAGCAGCAGGTACATCAGGTTTTAGCTGAGGAGCCGGTGACCTGACTGTCCAAGTGCAGAAGATGTGGTGACGGGATGTGGCGTCTCTGTCACTGTTGTTCCGTGATAAACCATATAGAGAGATTATTGGATAACACCGGGAAAGTGTGTCCTTCTGTTAGAAAGGAGAATGCTGCGGAACCCACATTCTTCCCCGAAGGAGTTATGTGGAGATATACATATGGACTAACCCAAAGATTGTATTGCATATGAAATACTGGATGACTAAGGGAAGCCCAAGGGAAAGACACAGGTTTCCTTTTAGGAGCAGCCATGGAAGAAAACACATATGGGATCCCCGTAGTTTGGGGATGAGAATGAGAGTGATTGAATATGTAAAAATAAATAAATAAATAAACAAACAAAAGAGAATAGAATAGAATTTTTTATTTAAAACAACAGAATTTGTTAAATTTGACGAAAGCCAAAATTAAATATGTAAAAGTAAATTTTAAACAGAATAGAAAAAAAGTTAAAAATAGATATGACAACAAATAGCCTATACTTCATATTGTAGACATCGGTGGGCAACAGAAGCCTATTCCTCGGGAGAGCAGCACAATAAAAAAAAGAAAAAAGAAAATTAATAACAAAAATAACAAACAAAAAAATGAGGTGAAATGACGCTGATTATTTTTACTATTCTATAGAGGAATGAGACGAATGAGGAGCGCTTCTCTCTCGTGTGAGCGAACACACTGGTGGACAACCGAACTTCTGAGCATTTCTCAGCGAGAGAATTTGTGGGCGAGTGGCAGAACTCAGGGTTTCAATCATTTAGATGATTTGGGTTCAAATCCCGAACAAACATAGACTACTGTAGTTTTTATATTTTTAATGCATTTTATATTATTAATGTAGAGAGATTTGTCTAGTTCTAAAATAAATCATAAGCACTGTCTAAGAATGAGCTGTTCTACGATTCTATGCAATGTGACGTAGAATTGCACAGGCCCCGCCCACAACGGTTGATTGACACCGGAGTTTGAGCATAGACCCGCCCTGAGTGAGCTGGACACAGAGTCCGCCAGTGTTTCGACACTGGAGCCGCTGTAGACAAGAATGTCTCCTAAGCGATTGAGGTGTGTTGTTGTTGGATGTAAGAATGAACATATCAGTCTTCATTTACTCTCGTTGTTACTCAAGGATGGATCTGTACTGTTCGTGATCCAGCTTACACTCTCCGGAGCAACAGACCTAACGTTACTGATCATCACGGCAGAAGTGAAAGTGAGAGCGCGCTCTTTATGACAGCTCATCAAATAGTTTTACAGATATAAGGTTTACCAGTTTATTAAGCACCCACTGAAAAGGTGTGTATATATTTGTTTACTGTTAGTTGTAACGAGTGTTTTGTGTACTTTGCTGTGTATGTAGATGATAATGAAAGGGAGAGAGAGAGAGTTTATGGATAAGACTTTAATGCGCACTTCTTATACTGTGTTTATTCAGCTCTTACAGTGATTCTCTGGAGTAAAACTAACGCTTCATCTTTTGTGTGATGTACAATAAACTTCACTGAACTCGTCAGTATATTTTGGTCATCATTCGGACGGGTTCTGCTACAGCAGGCTTGTATTAGTGTATTAGTTATTTTTTAATACTTAATACTTTTCATTGTTCTAAAATTGTGTTTTATTCTGGCATGTTGAATTACAGTATTGTTCGACAAACGCGGTGGCACGTTCACTTGGTTTTATTTTTCTCACAACAGCTAAAATAACTTAATACTTTTGGGGTCATACAAATAAGAGTACATTGTTCAAAACTGTAAACTTTTATTCATATTAGGCTAGCGACAAAAGTTTGTCTGTCGTCTCTCTCTCTGGGAACTGCGCATCACAAAAATGAACCGAAAGCCACTTGCCTCAGCTCAGTCACAATAAGATGAAAAAATTTACGAAAAGGGATTGACAGGTAGACGTATATCGGTAACAGGTCGAGTTGCAGGCACACGTGCAGTTTAACGGTGTCCTGACACGGAAAGAATTTTGCCAGCTGAGCTGACTGCTATCTTCACTTATATGAATGAGCAACACATGAGTAGTGAAACTAGAACTACAACATTTGGAAGAGCAAGCGCAGAAAGTGGAAGAAGAGCGAAGAGAAAAACAGCAGAAGCTCCAAAAGAGTAAAATAAGAGCAGAAAATGTAAGAGAGCACAAAGTACAGAGTAATAAAATCAAGGAAAATTATTTTTTAATAAAACATGAACATAAGTTTAAGTTTTGTGCAATATATTTTTACATGTGTTTTTTACATTTTTGATTCATGCTTATTAATTTTGTATCCGTGACTGCAATTCGTTTGACGGGATATTGATCCCATATTAAAGGTGTAGGATAAAAAAGACACACCCACAAAATGTATTTAAAAAGTAATAATAATAATAATAGTAATAAACAGTAAGTTAAAAAACAGTTATGTAATGGCAAAACACTGTAGCCAGTAGTTTACTGTACAACTGAGTTTTGTGGGTCACCATTGGGCTGACAAACTAACAAAAGTTTTTTTTTTAGCTAATATGTAATGTAATTTCATATTTTTGGTATCGGATCTCATAAAATTGGTATCGAAAAAAGGTATTGTTCAGGAACCGGTATCAGTCAAGGTATAGATATAAAAAAAATTTTTTACGATACCCAGCCCTAATTACTAGGGATTTTAAGGTATGTTTTTTCTAAAAAATTGACTATGACTATGAACTTTAAATATGTGTAGCGTGTCATTTTTTCTCGGATTCCATCAAATCATAAATCGTTTTGAAGAAAAAAAAAAAAATAAGCTCAGAAGAGAGAATCGAGATGCATTTTAGCACATTCAATTTATGGATCAATCGATATTAAATACACATACACAGGACTAAATGTAATATTAATTTCCCTTTAAACATGATTGTTTTCAAATAAATTTAGTACAAACACAAATTGTCATTTTCTGAGGGTGATTTGATGTTTAAAGCTTCTAACATAAAACTATTGTTGCTCAAATTCATTGTGAAATTTACTTACCGAATGAAGGAGGTTGTCCAATGCTCTTATTTGAGGAATCACCGAAACCACTGTCAACACAGACATCACTGGCATCAGGGAGTTTGCGATAGTGATGCATCTTTAGGGGGGGAGAAAATATGTCCTCTTAATAAAGAATCTATGAAATTCACATATTAAATATTGTTGAATGAAAACAAATATTAAAACTAAATATTCCTTTTGAATCTTAAATCTGTGGTAACTTGTTAATGAATTTCTGATTATGAAACATTACAGTTTTTTAATAGCCTGGTTAAAACCAGACCATTCTCAGTAATAACTGAGTTATGGTCTGGCAAAGCTTCATTAATAACTCATTTCCAAAGGGGCGTCACCAACGGACATCGCTCAAATGCCTCTGGGCGCAATTGGATAGACCTACACCTATCAGAGCGATCGTCATCATGTGTAAAGCCATATGCTGCATCCCAATTCGCCTAAGTTACCCTACGCCATAAAAGTAAAACTTCACTCTTTTTGTGAAGAAAATGTATTTACTTTTGAATGTGTAGCAAAAAAAGTAGGCAAGCTTTGGGACAGACTACTTCATCATCTTTATCGGACGGATCTGTCGCGTGCATCCTGTCACTTAAACTGCCCTGTCAATCATCTTGTCACAGTTAAAATCCTCTATTAAAGGGGACCTATTATGCAAAATTCACTTTTGTATGGTGTTTGGACATAAATGTGTGTTGGCAGTGTGTGTACACAACCACCCTACAGTGATAAAAATCCACTCACTCCTTTTTTTTTAATCTCCATAAATCAAAAGCAGTCTCTCCAAACGACCCGTTTTCAGAATGTGGCTTTAGTGACGTCACTAAAGCCACAGGCCCCGCCCCCGAGTGTTGACTGACACTGCCGTTTAACATAGACCCGCCCTGATCGAGTTCACAGCGAGTTGTACACATCAGCCATTGCTGCAGCAATGCATTCACGAGAAGCGTCGAAGCATCTCCCAAGCGTTGAAGGTGTTGTAGCTGGATGTATTCATTCACATAGCTCTCTCTATTTACTCTTGAAATCTGCCAGCCAGTGAAGACGAGGTGGATTCATTTTGTTTTCAAAGAAAATGCTCCCTCAACTTTACAGAAATTTATGTAAGTTACTTATGCACTTCTTATACTGTTTACTCAGCTCTAACAGTGATTTTCTGAAGTAAAACTGACGCTTCATCTTTTGTGTGATGTACAATAAACTTTATTAAACTCATCAGTACATGTTTGATCATCATTCAGACAGCAGACTTGTAGGCTATTAATAAATAATGGATACATAGCCTACAAGCAGATGACAAATACGTTATAATAACCGTAATTAAACTACTAAACTATACCTGCTGTTTCATCTCTATACAGCACTCTGACTCTGTAGGCATTATTGTCCGACTCGAAATGAACGCCGTTACTGAGAGTTTCTGATATTATCATCATTCCGTGAGATGAATTTTTCCTGACAGACTGAGCACGAGCTCATGAAGCTCCGCCCCCTGGGTCGTCCAGCAGCAGCTCATTTGCATTTAAAGGGCACTCACTGGAACAGCTCGTTTTTCTGAGCCCCAAAAAATGTCAATTTAAACATGCTGTAAAAAATGATCTGTTGGGTATTTTGAGCTCAAACTTCACATACACACTCTGGGGACATCAGAGACTTATTTTACATCTTGTGAAAAGGGGCATAATACGGGACCTTTAATAGTGTAAAGGATGCCTTTAAGCAATGCCAAATAGGTTATAATCGTAATTAAACTAAACTATACCTTTTCCAACTCCATACAGCATATATTCTCTGACTCTGTAGGCATTTTTATGGTCGAAATGAACACCATTACTGTGACTGTCTGTTTTATTATTATCATCTTCCCTGTTCTAGCTCTGATCGCGGGATTCGCGGCTGCTTAGGCTCCGCCCCCTGTGCCGTGAACCAGCAGCTCATTAGCATTTAAAGGAGAAGCACTAAAACAGTGCGTTTTTCACAGACCCAAAAAATGATGATTTAAACGTGCTGTAAATAAAATTCTGTTGGGGGACATCAGAGAATTATTTTACATCTTGTGAAAAGGGGCATAATAGGTCCCCTTTAAATCTAATTTAATTTCCTACCGTTTCGGAGAGAAATGTAGTGCTGTTCATCTGCCAGTGGGTCTTTCATGGAGACTGTCCTCATGTGTTTGCAATTTGAATATAATAATGCATGTAAAAGTTGGTGGCTTCACCAACGGACGTCGCTCAAATGCCTCTGGGCGCAATTGGATAGGCATTTAACCAATCAGAGCAATCGTCATTGTGTAAAGCCCTCCTCAATGTTTCTGATTGGTGCCGCGATTTCAACGGATTAGAAATGGGCTTGAATGAGCTCTTTGCCAGACTACTTGAATGACTACTTGCAGAGCAAATCTAAATTTACTGGAAATTGTCTGGGTTTTTCCCAGGCTAGTTTTTTAATTGCTTGCACAGTAAAAGTGTTACTTGAGGCTCACTCAGTTAAAGCATTCACTCATGTGCCGAATCTTCAGACCAAGTCTGCAAAACTACAAGCACATCTGGGGCGGTGGCAGATCATTTTTAACGCATGTGCTGAGGGGGTGCTAGATCATTGACAAGGGGGAGCTGTGCAATTATAGGCACATACTGTATATATACATATGCTTCCAGAAATTATTGGGCGGTGCTATGGGGGTGCTTTGGTCTTTCTTGGGGGTGCTGAAGCTCCTGCTAGCGCTGCCCATGAAGCACATTATACATTTTACACTCAGTTTGCAATTGTAAAACAAAGTTTTAGCAAAATGCTCTACAGTGTTTTATTTGCTTGTATGTTTGCTGTGACTTTTCTGTAGCCTGTTTTTTTTTCACCATTGTTGAGATTGATGTTTTGATGTTTGTGTGTGACTCTAAAGGATGTTGTTTAACTTTTTGTTCATGACGCTTAAAAATCCTTCATTATAACGGAGGGTTGTGGGAACTCTTGCTGTAGTTTCACAGTGGTGGTCAAGTCAAATTTAAGTCTGTTAATAATGTAACACTTTTGATAAGGGATTGACACTGAGATCAGTGAATCAAGCGTGATATAACGCTCTCATCTCTTCCTCTTCACTATCATTTACAGGATAAACATGAATGAACATCAGAAGGTTGAAAGATTCAGAACAACTTACTGAGAAGTATCTGGTGTAATCGCTCAATCAGTGTTTAATCCACAGAAATAAAACAGCTTGTAAACAATGTCACGTAGCATTACATTCGCTTTATTGGAGTCGTGTGGATTACTTTTATGATGATGGATGCGCTTTTTGGGGCTTCAAAATCTAGGGGACCATTCACTGCCATTATAAAGCTTTGAAGAGCAGGATATTATTTTATATAACTCTGATTATGTTTAGCTGAAAGAAGAAAGTCATATACATCTAGGGTGGCTTGAGGGTGAGTAAATCATGGGATCATTTTAATTTTGGGGTGAACTATCCCTTTAAGATGTGTTTACTTTTACATTTAAGGGTTATATTCTCATCTGTCAACCTTTTTAATTTTATAGTATTTAAAATAGCATTTCCATTTTGCACAAAGGCAAAAAAAAAAAAAAAATCAACAACAAATATTTTGGTATACGGTGCCATACTTGTTACAGAACTTACAATTGATTACAAATTCAATAAAAGATCTATCAAATCATCATACATCAAATGTATTAAAATTAAACTATTGCAGGTTAATAGTTTTACTTCTCCATATAAGGTTCATGAACATAAGTTTTAACTCACAGGGTTTGCTTCCATCTTGTTTCCTCGTCACAGAAGACATTCACAACTCTCCAGTTATCTGCTAAACACACAATAATTCATTACAAATAAACACTCATTACTCAGATTTTTTCCCCCAATTTTTGTATTTAAACAATTTGATATATAATTATTGCTCTCTCTCTCTCTCTCTCTCTCTCTCTCTCTCTCTCTCTCTCTCTGTGTGTGTGTGTGTGTGTGTGTGTGTCTGTCTATCTATCTGTTTATCTATCTATCTATCTATCTATCTATATATATATACACAGAGATTACACACACACACACACAGTAAAAAGATGTGTGTTATAAAACAAAACTGTGTTGAAGGTATTTTGTGTTTATGACAAAATAAGATGTATTTTAAATGGTCTCCTATAAAAGCTCTAAAATAAATAATACAATAAATGAAAAAAATAAATAAAATATGATTTTTTAAAACCTTAAAGATTGAAGGGTGTTTTTTGGCAGCCAATCACTTCATACCTCTTGTCTTTTTCAAATGCTGCATTCATGCGCTTTTCACTTGTTATTAACCAGATATCTCTGTCAGACGTCTACAGAAGCTCTTATTGATTAAACAATACTTTATTAAACGTCACTGGACTACATAAAACAAGTTAACAATACTGCCCTACAAAGGCTAAGAGCAGTATCAGCAAAAACACCAAACTGAGAAAAACAGCTTTTTGTGTTTTTCTTACACCAAATATAAGCATCCAATTAAATTTAACAACAAAGGGTACAATTAGATAGATCAGAGGGAGGTGAATATTAAACATTTAGTTTTTTGACAGTCAGGCAAAAATTTGGTAGTTTTATAGGCTATACTGCGCTTTGCCTTTGCATATACTGCGTATATTTGCAACTTTAAGTGCTCTGATTAATTCTACACAAAAGCCCCTTTCACACAGAGATTCCGGAAAATAACACGGATAAAGTGAGCCGGGATTTGACCGGGTTCGTTTGATTTTGGTTCATTCACACTGCCAGTGATTTTCCGGAATCAGAGAGTGCGTTCACACACAACCCGTAAAAATCCCGTAAAGACATGTGACATCGATGTGACATGTAATGTCTCAGCAGCGTCTTAAGTTTGCTTATGAGCTACGATTTCTATCGTGTGAAACCATGCTTGTGCATTTTTTTTTTTTTTTTTTTTTATCTGATTCGATCATAAACTTGCGCATTACCGTTACGCACCGTTTCACAGCTGGCGAACGATCCCGGCTTCAGCGGCATCACTACGACACGGCATTATCACGACATAGTCACTGACTGAGGTTTTTTTTCTCTGGTTTCAAAGACATTTTATTCACTGTGTATTTATATTTTCATTTGTTTCTTGAAAAGTTACGATATTAAAGGCTAAAAAATAATCCCATAGTTTCACATGGCCATTTAAAGACACACTTTAGCCTCAACAGCCCAATCACACATCTCTGTAGAAACGGGTCAGTAATATCAGCAAAATATAGCTTCAAGTTTCTCTACAAAGGGCTCATTTTGAGTAAAAATGATATATACTGAAGACACTAATCATATTATATAGCCGAATCACGAGCTCACGCTTATTTCTATTCCAAACAATATCAAATGTTTCCTTTCGGTATCGATCTAAAGTTGGTTTGACGTTTGACATTAGACAGATATTCATCCGCTAAAAACTTCAATAGATCCTGATTGGGTGAGTATAATGTATAAAATTTGGTTTACCTGCAAGGTATTAGGACGTAGAACTGAACACAGATGACAGTTTATTTGTTTTCTTCTTCTTCTTCTTCTTCTTCTTCTTCTTCTTCTTCTTCTGGTGTTTAATGGCGGATTGGCAGACCAACATAAATGGGGCATTTCCGCCACCTACTGATCTGGAGTCTGGAGTATACTTGGCTTTGGAAGAAATGAAAAAAATAAAATAACAATAAATTATATTTATTATTCCTGTTTTATTTAGATATTTAAATATTAATTCATAATATAATAATAACAATAATAATAATAATAATAATAATACTAATAATAATAATACGTTTATTTTATATAGTGCCTTTCTCAAACCCAAGGTCGCTTTACATAGGAAGGCAAGGAAACACAACAACAAACAACCAAAACAATACAACAAAGACAAGTTATCTTTGAATTCATTAATTCTTGATTGTCTTGACCCATTTCCTAACAATACTTTTATTGAAATGGTATCTACTCCCACCCATCGTAACTCTTGTCTTAACTGTTGTCTCTCCCTTTCATATACAGCACTTTAAAAAAAAAAAAAAAAAAAAAAAAAAAAAAAATCAACATTCTATTTGGTCCAGACCAAAGCAAGTGAACTATCGGACTTTCCTGGTGTGAATACACCCTAAGCGTCTCTATCTTCTTTTATTCAGCTAGTGATAGTATGATGCCCACAGGGCTTTCCTCTTATAGGTGTAAGTGGAGTTTCTGTGCGAGGGCGCCCTCTGGCTTCCAGTATGAATGAAACAGAAGTGTGTTTAGCACACGGTAATGTTCACTCCATCCTATTTTGTGTAAAAATAGGAAACATAATCATTCTCTCTAAAGAAATTTGAGGTAAACATTATAATCCATATGTGTTTCTTTAGTGTACAGAAGTGTGCAGGAGGCTAATATTTCATACTAAAGACTCTGTTTTTGATTTTGCATACCTTCTGACAAAAAATAATAAATTATCATAATTATCAATTTGATCATAATAATATAATATTTTATAATAAACACTTAAGACCTTTCTAATGATTAATAGTCAAAAGCTGCCAGCATGTTAATAGGTAACCCTGTAGTTTTGCATAAAATACATGAAATTATTATTATTTTCTAATTATCATACTGTCATATTCATCCTTAAACATGTTTAATAATGAAAATGTTATTACAATAGTAATATTTCTTATTTTGTTTAATATTTTTATATAGCAATAATAATAATAATAATAATAATAATAATAATAATAATAATCAAGCACAACATTTTGGTCAAATTGTGCAGTCTCCAAACAAGCACAACACACTTGTTGTTCTTTATAATTTTGTTTTGTTTATTTGTTTTAAAAATCCAGCCCTATATGTTTTCATTTACAACACAATATCAATAACGGATCATTTTTCACTTGTCCCTATTTTTTTGGGAATGGAGAAAAACACTTTTACCTGGATAAATGGACCGGTCTCATTTCATCTGTCATAGAGAAACACAATAGGAAAGTATTACTAATATTTACGGTCATTCATCAGCAATGTTTACTTTCATTAAAAAGTGTTGGAGTTAGTGTAAAATGTCTCAGCTGTGGTAACATTAGTGAAAAGCCTATTAAGCAATATCACAATATAATAGTTCATAATGATGATATTCAGTATTCAGCATGACATAAGTCTGATGTTGCTTTAACACACACAGTTCAATGAATCAGTGTTGATATTTAAGTATTTAACAAGTCAAGTCACCTTTATATAGCGCTTTTTACAATAGATTGTTTCAGAGCAGCTTTACAGAGATAACAGGAAAATAATACAACAAAGTTTGTTTAACATGCAGCGGTTCATTAACAAAGAAGGTTATTTGATGAATTATTTGATTTTGAGGACAAAACGAAAGTGTGTTTTATCAGTCGATATTCTCAACTTACAAGAACTATTTCCTAAACTTCAGCGAGAAAAACACTTTGAGAGCTTAATAAACAGAGTTGCATCCGATGGAAAATATGACAAAAGCTGAATTTCCAATAAACCTATAGTTTCATCACAAGCATTTTTTTTAATTATATAAAAAAAAAATAATAATAATATTTTTTTTAAATATCCGTAACATAAAACAGCGCTTGTATACACCGTGCTATTCCATTACGTTACAGAGAAAGTGAAACCACGTTATGGGACGCGATGAGGGACAGAAATCTCAAAACGAAACGCGTTTCCGCGTCGACATTCAGTTTCACAGCGATCCTCATTCAACAATGAACAGCAACAAGGCAACACAGAATGAAAAAAGAATTATAATTAATATGACAAGCCAAGGTCTACAAAACAGTAACATCACTCGAAAAATGGGAAATCCCCCTGCGTTGCAACGAGTTTCATCTTGCTTCGGACTTTGACCCACTGGCATTCTGACACAGCGAGCTTCACTGCCAATCTTATCTGTGTTTATGGACCATTTTCTGGGTAGAGCTGTGTTACATCCAACAATTTTAGCTATCATCATTCCCAGTATGATTAGATGCTAAACAGTTAAAGAAAAATATAACAGAAGTAAAAACATTTAAGACTTAAAACATATTTTAAAGGCTTGAAACATATTTTAAATAAAGATATGATATGTGTATATATATATATATATATATATATATATATATATATATATATATATATATATATATATATATATATATATATATATATATATATTCTGACATGTTGAGCCAACTTCAGATCACCACATATATATATATTTTTTTTACCAAGTTCAAGACTAAGTTTGAGGATGATTCTTACAAAACTGTACTTTATGCAAGCTTTTTTTTTTTTTTTTTTTTTTTATTATAGACTTGTTCATAATTCACAATTTATGTATTGTGCAGTGCTACAGCAAAACTGTGAAGGAAAAAAAAAATGTTACATTTGTGTAGAGTTTTTTTTTATAGGCTGTAAATAGAATAGAATAGAATAGAATAGAATGAGGCATTTATATAGCGCTTTCATATGTACTACTGTACACCCAAAGCGCTTTACAATCATATCAGGGGTCTCTCCTCAACACCACCAGTGTGCAGCATCCACTTGGATGATGCGACGGCAGCCACAGAACAACGGCGCCTGTGCGCTCACCACACACCAGCTACAGGTGGAGAGAGGAGAGAGAGTGATAGAGCCAATTCAATGTAAGGGGATTATTAGGAGGCCATGATTGGTAAGGGGCAATGTGTGGAATGTGGCCAGGACACCGGGGTTACACCCCTACTCTTTACGAGAAATGCCATGGGATTTTTAATGACCACAGAGAGTCAGGACCTCGGTTTTACGTCTCATCCGAAGGACGGTGCTCTTTGACAGTATAGTGTCCCCGTCACTACACTGGGGCGTTAGGACCCACACAGACCACAGGGTGAGCACCCCCTGCTGGCCTCACTAACACCTCCTCCAGCAGCAACCTGGTTTTCTCAGGAGGTCTCCCATCCAGGTACTAACCAGGCTCAGCCCTGCTTAGCTTCAGTGGGCAACCAGTCTTGGGCTACAGGGTGACATGGCTGCTGGTAACTACACATCAAGCTGCAATACCAAACAGGACCACATGGAGACCAGCCGATTTAACCTTACTGCATATACAGATCCGATCAGAATTATCAAACACAGCAACACACACACACACACACACACACACACACAAGAAGACTAATGAATAACAAGAAGATTATAATTTTACATTTACATTTAATCATTTAGAAGACGCTTTTATTCATAGCGACTTACAACTGAGGAGAACAATGAAGCAATCAGACCAGCAAGAGGGCAACAGTATACAAATGCTGTACATATTTGTACATTTTAATACATTTTGTTACGTTCCCCTCCCAGTCTAGTGGTCAGGTTGAGAGGTAAAAAAAGGAAAAGAAAATATGATAATAAAAAAGCAACTTAAAGACGTAAAAATACATGGTGAACACACTTCAGAGTGAAAACATAGCACAACTTTAAGTAAAAGTAAAAGTATGTCGGATTGAAAATAATCCAAGATATCTGAAATGAACCAAGACATTTGCTTGACTGTTTTCCACCCCCTCTTTCCCCAAGGACCATTTGGAGTTCCTAAGGCACAGAGGGGCTGATAGTGATCAAGGCCTGTAGCCAAACTGTGTGTACTGTGGGGGTTGATGAATTGTCACACCTTTAGTACAGTGGGGGAAGTGTAATTATCTGATTGGTCGGTTTGAATGTCTCAAAGTTGGGTTTTCGTCACATGGTCAAGGAAAGGATAAAACAGGATTGTAACTGTTTTTCTGGCTCTTGTATTCTCTGGCTCTCTTCTCTGTCATAGTCATAGTCATAGTTATAGTCATAGTCATAGTCAACTTTATTGTCATTCTACTGTATACATGTATACAGTCGAACAAAATTTCGTTCCATACAGACCGAGGTGCAACCAATACAAAAATAAACAACAACAACATCTGATACACACAATACATAGCAACAGTAAACAATTTCAATAAAACAATAAAATAGTGAAATCAAGCATAGCAGAAAGTCATAAAACCATTAAAGTGACAGTGCATAATGGTACATTTTTTAATGCCCATTCATTTAGGTGACAGTCCACAGGGTCACTCTGGGTCCCTTTCTTGGGACTCTCTCTCGTTGCCTCTCTCTCTCTCTCTCTCTCTCTCTCTCTCTCTCTCTCTCTCTCGCTCTCTCTCTCTCTCTCTCTCTCTCTCTCTCTCTCTCTCTCTCAGGTAACATTTTACATGCTGGGTACAATTAATGTTATAAGTTATCATCATCTCATACATATATTTTGTAACTATTTTAAGTGTAACCATAACCATATTTTGTCATTAAACATTTTCAGTAGCAAATAATGTACTAACTAGTTTCGATTTGGTATTGACTTTGAAGTGCTACATATTGCAATACAGTATCAACACTTTATATAGCAACGCTCTCCCACAAATATTAAGCTATTGTAACTGTGTTTATTTCTGTCGTTGGTATTAGTGGCAGTGGGTGGTATAGACAAGAAATGTGCAGTTCCATTTCAAAGGAACTCGCGATGTGTCAATGACGCTTTGGGAACACCCCTGTGTGATTGCGTCTGAAGCACATGTGTCAACTAGTCCAATGGCGAGAATGCACGTCACGGACAGGTGACGTCATGACCAGGAAAGGATAAAAGCACATCCGGGTAGAACCGTGCAAGCTTCTGTGCCTCAGCAAGCGCTCTATGTCAAAACTGTCTGTCATATTTATTGTTGTCTGTGACAAAACCATACAGCACAATATTATATCTAAATGGCGTCCAAACAATCGTTCAAGTTGTGTGCTTCTCCCTGCCCTCGTTATCTTACGGGTGGGTATACACACAAAGTTTGTGTGATAAGTATGGGAGCGGAGCATGCTCTGTCAGCCTTCAAGGGGGCTGATTGTGAGCATTGTGAGCATTGTGAGAGGCTGCCTAGTTCCGAGGAACTAGATGTGCTGAGCATCAAAATGGAGGAAGAAGAAACGTCAGCTTCTTCCCCAGCGCATGAGGAGCTGGTGGAGGTATTAACTCGAGCCGAGAAACAAGGCGCTTGTCCTAAAATACTTTTATATGAGCGCTTTAGCACAATACCTCCACCTAGGGGACTTCCATTCTTTCCTGATTTACAAAAAAAGAGTTATCAAAAACATGGAATAAGCCATTTTCGTCTGGAGTTTTTAGCCCTCAGGTTCACGTATACTCGAGAGGCTGGTTCCCTTAGAGGATTATCTGTCAGAGTGGAAGATTCTGCCAAACATATCTCAGTGGGTCCTGCATATAGTAGAAAAAGGGTACAGAATCCAGTTCGGTTCTCGTCCACCAGCTACAACGGGGTGTTACTCACAGTGGTACACCCAGAGCAGGCTCTGGTGATGGAACAAGAAGTGAAAGCACTATTAAGGAAATAACCTATAGAGCTGGTTACTCCGGCCAACAGAGACTCAGGGTACTTCAGGAAAGATGTCAATAAAACAACAATGAATCTAATAATTGCACTTAGTGTTAGGTACGTGCCACCTAATATGGCCTAATAGTCCTAGGAAAGCGACTCTCTGTCATTTTACATTGTAGTCATTTAAATGTAAGTACAGTATTTATTATAGCTGTGTGTCATAATACAGTAGTGAAATATGGTAGCCTACTGTTGTGTATTGGGGAAAAGGTAGAGGAATTACTATGATCAAAATACATTTTCCACCCTTCTTTAGCAAGCTAAACATTTTATGACCATATATTTTGTCATATATTTTACATTACATGTTATAAATGTAAATATATTTCACACTTAACATCATATATTTTTGTTATATTTCAGAATATATTTCAAAATGATAAATATAAGTGAACAACAATGCAAATATATTTCAATGTATTTGGAATATACTGTATGCCACATATTTTTGACACTTTAAAATATGTTTCAATATTTTTTTTCTGTATGGGTTCTGGGGGTTTATCTTTTCCATTTCCTCACTAAAAAGAGTTGGAGATCTTCAGGCCCTTTATATCACCTTTGTGCCTTGAGATTGCACCCGGGATGGTCAAAGCTTTTCTCTATCCCAAACCTGGGTACATGCCTAAAGTTCCAATAAATGTACCATGGCCTATTGTACTGCAGGCATTCTGTCTTCCTTCATTTCATGATGTAGACCAGGAGAAACTGAACCTCATCTGTCCAGTCAGAGCACTGGACACTTATGTCCTCAGAGCTGCCCAGTTTAGGGAATCTGATCAGTTGCTGGTATGCTTTGGGCATCCTAAAAAAGGACTGTAACGTTCACCCGCCCGTAACGTTCATTCTTGCCATTGGACTGGTTGACACATGTGCTTCAGACACAATCACGCAGGGGTGTTCCCAAAGCGTCATTGACGCATCGTCTCGTTCCCTACTCAGGGAACTTTGGTAACAGTCATAACTTGAGATGTTTTCTACCATCTTGCTGACAATGTTTCTTTAGTCATTCAGCAGTTTTGCAGCCTGAACCCCTGCAGGAAATCCACCGTTACAGGTATTTTATTTCCTTCAAAGCCAAAGCTTTGTTTTATTTCCTCCAAAAAGGTTAACAAAAGACGGGAATAAATCGAGAGAGTAAGGCCTAAAATAATAAAGAGAACAGAAGCTAACTAAGGTTTAAGGGAGCTACCTACCCTGCACAAAAACAAAGATGAAAATCAACAACACAAACTTCCCTGAGCTTCCTCTCTAACCAAAAACAAAAACAGGAGAAAAAAAAAACAAAAAAAACTAAATATATATATATATATATATGTATATATATATATATATATATATATATATATATATATATATATATATATATATATATATATATATATATATATATATATATATATATACATACATACAAAATAAAAAGGCACTCTCTCCCTACATTTCAAAGATAACCATAAACAAGTGAAAGAGCTAATAAGAACTTATACAATACCTTTCAATTACCCACTGGTAAAAAGTCAACACTAGAATGCAAGTCAAGTACAATATATTATTAACAATATAGATTGTTTCAAAGCAGCTTTACAGTGATAATAGGAAAAGTAACAGAGAAGCTAAGTATACTGTTGTTGGCATACAACAAATGAGCATAGGTTCCACTCCTAGTGGAATAAGCACAGGTTCTCACTTAACATGCGCACACACACACACACACACACACACACACACACACACACACACACACACACACACACACACACACACACACACACACACACACACACAATTTCCAGTCGAAGACTGGGAAGTGTTCCTCCGCACAGGCTTCACTGAGTGCAAGATTTATACTCATCTGCTCAGTCTCAGGCATGCTCACATGAGTGTGTGAGAGAGAGAAACAGAGCACAACACAGGGCATACAAGCATTTTCTCACAACAAAAGATATTAGAGCACCCTGGGACGTAACAATTTCTTATTTTGTTTTGTATAAGTAAAAGTAAAATAATAAAATAAAAAAAACAACTACAAGCCCAATACATACACAAAATAACACAAAAAGCAAAAGCAAAAAAAAAAAATTAATTCACACTTTCTGCAGGTCAAAACATACACAGTTTGTTTAGCTATATCTTAAAATAAGATTTTGATTGTGCTAACAGTAGAACAATGTCATTTAATTCAATAAGAGTCTGGTCATTATAAAGGCTGACGTTCTCAGTCAGCTCTCTTAGCCATGTATATTAATTCATTTTGTCAAGTTAACATGATTCTAATTGCATTCATGATGGTCTGTAACTGGATATTTGCTTTGCTCAAGTCACTGAACTTGTTGGATTTGACCTGAGCAACAATTCCTGTAATTTCTCCAGTCAAATTCACAGTTTTAGAAATCTTCGCAGCCATTCCACCAATGTCATATATCCGTATTAAACATGATAATTCATAGTCGGAGGCAAAATATTGACCTAAATAACTGACCTCATGATTTGGGTTATTATTGTCTCTCAGTATTTCCTTAATAAGCTGATCAATGTCTTTCATCTTGCCAGTCATTTGGAAGAGTTTATCCTGAAATTTCTTCAGTTCAGCTTCAAAGTCTTGTCTAATTTTTTTCTGCAGGCTTGATTTCTTTGATTTCCAGACTGCACTTCCAGCTACACCACCTGTTGCCACTGCTGCTCCTGCTCCGCTGAGAACAACGACAGAAGCCCCCAGAGTAAACGGAGCAAAAAGGATTCCCAAACCCATCATGACACCTCCAGCTATTCCTGAGTTTTTCCCATGTTTAGAGCCGGTCTCTGCAAGTTTGTAATTTTCTTCAAATGTTGTCTGACATTTTATTATATAATTTATAATTATATATATATTTTATTAGAATTTACAGTATTATTATCTAGAATTTGTTTATTAATGGTAGCTGATATGAAACCAAGATTATTTAAATGTTAATAATTTATGCTACATAAATGTGTACTCAACTTAGAATCTTACTTTTATTAATACTGCTTCATAATACAATAATACATTTTTTAAAACACTCAATTATTCTCTGAATCATGTGAGTAATGCACAAGAACGTTCTCTTACGCCAATCTGGGAGGTAGTTCTTTGCTGTTGCGCCGGCGGGGGTTACTGGGTGATGCCATTGTTGCTACGATTAATAAAACAGAAATTCAAACATTTTTGTTATAGAATTCCGAGAGTTTTATTCAAACAACAAAATTTGTCTCCTTTCTTATTTCACTTTTCCCTCCCAAAATTGTGTACTTAAAAATGTTTTGTGTGTGTGTGTGTGTGTGTGTGTGTGTGTGTGTGTGTGTGTGTGTGTGTGTGTGTGTGTGTGTGATTTTTACAGTTAAAGTCTAATGCAATCTGTTCAAATTAAATGAAAATTGAACATTTTGTCAGATCTTTTATTCAGTTATTGACAAAATGCAAGTGTATCAAGAAAGTAAATCAGTCACATAATAAAGAAAGACACTGGTATTGGTGCTGCTTTTGTCGGTCAAGTTAATTCTCTCATATGAAATACTTTCCTATATACATTCATTTAAATGGTTCAACCTCAACATATCCACATGTAACTTTAATTAAATTACAGTATATTACTTTACATTTTAATTTGTATTTTTACAGATCCAATTTCACAACTTTGACTAATCTCTAATGAAGTACTTAATATCAAATTTACAGTCAATTTCTGTTAAATTAACTAAAAGTATAAGTGCAGAATACCTGCTATTTACAATAGTAGTCATTAAACAAACACTGAAAATCAAGATATGTAAATTATAGGAAACGCAAGCTTAACAATTTAGAACATGTAAAAATATTCACATTAAAAGCCAACCGATGTATACCTTTATACTCTAACATATTTTATACATTTACAATTACATTTTATCCAAAGTGACTTATCAATTAAGTGAACAATAGAAGCAACAAGTGCAGTGACAAGTCCCAGTTTTTTTTTATTTATTTTTTTTATTTTTTTTATTAAAACAAAGATTTAGTATTATTGGGTCAAGTGTTTATGAAAAGATGAACCGCGGGCGCGCACGCACTCGTAGACCAGAGCAAGAGAGCGAAAGCAGTACGCCCATCAAAGCGCTCTGCTCGGCTTTTGGAAGTCAATGTCACCAAAGAAGTGATGCTCTGAAAAAACAAACTCCATCCACTGGTCCCTTAACGCTGGATTTTTGGGGAATCTGTGCAGGGTTGTTTTGCCCTGGCAACCAATAACCCAGCGTTAAGGGACCAGTGGATGGAGTTTGTTTTTTCAGAGCATCAACGGAGTGTAAGACTGTTGTTCCCTGCATTTCGACGATGATTGTTTTATAAACAAAGCCCAGATCGACGGATTGGCAGATCGTCTAATGCTTAAGGATCGAGCAGTCACAATGATAAAGGTTTGCGGTCGTGCGTTGGAACCGGGCGGTGAGTAAAACTGCTTCAAATGTCTCTGTGTGTTGTTAGCTTGGCACGTTAACACACAGCTTTAGCTTCGCCCACACGGCCCGCCTCCAGCCGCTCGTTTTTTTCCGGAAAGACTCGGTACAGCCTATCTTTCTTTTATAAATATAATAAAACTAAATACTTTTTGGAGATATGAAGGATGCAATACTACTCTATAGGTACTCAAGATTAACAGGAGATTAAGTGAAAATGAGCATTTCACCCCCCCTTTAACAGACAAGCTATACCTCCCAACAAAATGATGGATTGTTTTTGTAGTATTTACAAATGTTAACACACAACATCCCACAATAGCAAAAACAATATTCCAAACCTTAGCTACAGTATAAAAACATCTGCTTCTGCAATGATATCAGTTCAAAAACAATACATCTCAGCTGATAATAAACAAAACAATTTATTTTGGGTAAATTGGGCCAACCACAGCTGATTCCAGTCTGGCTTAGACTCAGTGGCAGGGGTTATTTATTTCTATTACATTGACACTTATACAGTAAAAGAAGGACTTTGAGGAGTGATGTTTTTGGAAACAGAAACAGAAACAGAAAAAGTCAAACACTGTAATGTCTGGACGAGGAAGAGTAAGAGCAAGGGGCCCAGGGAGAAGAGCAGGCCCAGGGAGAGGGCAAGGTAGGGGTGTAAGAATGCAACGTCTTCCACCCTCTGGGGGAAGAGGAAAGCTCCTCAACAATGATCAAGAGCTTACCATTGTAGAAATGGTTGTTGCAAATAATGCAATAAAACTGCATGAAATTCAAACTAGAATTGTGGAGGACCATGAGATTTTTGACAATATCGATAGCATCAGCCTCACAACCATTACGCGGACATTTTCCAAACACAGAGTGCGGATGAAGCAGCACGACACTGTTCCCTTTGTGAGGAACAGTGAGAGAGTCAAGGAGCTACGACGACAATATGTCCAGGTATAGTTTATAGTATAGGACATACAGTTCCCAACCAAGAAATTTAGTGTAAAAATGGTGGATTGCTTTTTTTGCATGCAAATATCTGTAGAACTGAAACATAAAAGTCTATGCAGTTTTAGTAATGTCAACAATAGCCAGTATTTTGAAACCTGGTGTACTGTGATTGACTGCATCTACCTTGTGAAGTGAAAACAAGTGTTATTCTTTGACAGAATAATTTCATTTTGAGTCAGATGTCCAGTGTTTTGGTAAAGTCAGTTTGTGCAGATAAACATGTGTTCTATTTTGAAATGAAGAGTTAGTATATATTTAACAAAATGTGTTTTTGAGAAGAAAATTATCCATTTGGCCAATTGTGTTTTGTGGTGTGAGTCTGTGTTAAGAGTTTAGACAAAGAATCTGAATTATGGGTAAGCGCTTGTTAGCGATTGAAAAAAAAACTGTAATACAACTTACACAGACGGATGTAGTGCTAACTGGGTTAAGAGTTTTGGAAAATTGTTAAAAGTATTGAAAAATCTGTCATAGCAATCGTAAAAAAAACTGTAATGCCATTCCATATATTAATAGAAAATAAATTGCTATACTGTATATATATATATATATATATTATTATTATTTTTTTTTATTATTTTTTACATTTGACATTGGAAAGCTCCAATCTTCCAGTGGATAAATGGGTCATTTCGCAGACTGATACTCTGTAGCTACAGTATGACCATATGCAAAAGTTTAGGTGAAATAGAATTAATAACCCAGTGTGGCAGATTTTTCCCTAAACCTAACTAACTGGGGCGTCTCCAATTGACACTCAATTGATCTATTTACCTGGGGCGTCTACAATCGACACCCAAGCGTCTACACATCGACACTAAACCTTTATACTCTAGCTCTTGCGTCTACAGTCGACAACTGGCTTCGAGTTCCCCTAACTGACTTACTTGGTGAGCAGCAATAATAACAGACAGACTTCAGCAAATGTCCTTCAAATGCTTTAATCACGGCTGGAAGAGTTTGCGAGCAGTTCTCAGGGAATCGCCCCCAAGTAGCAAGGTCGGAGGATCTCAGACAAATCCCCATTGAGAATCCCACCAAAAACACAAATACAACAGTTTTTATAGAATAAGGGGTATGGGAAAATGACATGAAACATTACATAATTTGATTGGTTCTTCAAAGACACACCGTTCTGTTACTAGGTAGGAGCAAATTCTGTTGTTGTGATTACTTTTAAAATCACGAGACGACTAGGAAAACCTAGTCGTCTGTCTAGTTTAATTTCCCCTATTTGTTAATTAAAAAATCCATCACACCAGTCATAAACTTTAGGTCAGGAATCCACTCCAAAAATGTCAATAAATTCAGTGTAGTAATCAGTGGCGGCTGGTGATAATTATTTTTGGGGGGGCGCATTTTTTTTGGGGGGGGGGGGGGCAAAATACAAAGCAGAAACTAAAAAGCTATTTTGATCTCTTTTTATTTACATTTCAGACCAACAAAGTAGTAACAAAAAACATGTTTCCTACTTGAACATAATGTTGCTCTCCTTTATACAGACCCTTTCCAAAAATTAGAATATCATGGAAAAGTTAAATTATTTTAGGAATTCTTCAATGTGAAACTAATTTTATAAAAAAGGCTGATTGCTTGCAAAGTGAGATATTATAAGCATTGATTTGTTATAATTTTGATGATTATGGCTTACAGCTTATGGAACCCACGAAATCAAAATTTTTGAAAATTAGAATATTACATGAAATCACACTGTAGTAGTTACACAGTAATCCCATGGTCATTGAACCAGGTTTTGGTTATTTTGGCAGTGTGGGCAGGTGAAAATCCTGCTGAAAAATGAAAATCATCTTCATCTTCATAAAGCATCTTCATAAAGCTTTTCTGCTGAAGAAAGCCTGACGTGCTCTAAATGTCCTGGTAGACGGCTGCACTGACTCTGGACATCCAGGACATTAGAGCACTTCATGCTTCCTTCAGCAGACAAGCTTTATGAATTGCATGGCATCTACTTTGTATTCTTCATAAAGCAATATTCTATGCATTTGTCCCTGTCAAATAAATATTAAATAAATAAAACTCATGCTAACTTAGTGTTTAGCTAACTTAGTGAAGATTATTAGTACCAGACAAAAAGACGACGTACGTTATATGTAAAAAAAACTGCACATTGAAACATATGTTTGCGATGTCTGCCATCATATTCCTGTCTCTCTTCAACGTCTCATAAGTTAGCATTTGTTTGTTGTAACGTGGCTGTTGTACTGCGATGCCCACCGTGTCAGAGTTCATCTGCTGTCAGTCAATCCTGCATCACCATGGCGCACACACTTAACGTTACCATGCTTCGTCCTCTGTCACTTGCCTGCTGCTGGATGTGTAAATCTGGTTGTTCCGGTCCGAGATCCTTAATCTTTTTTTTTTCTTCAAGCGAAAGAATTGAGAAAGGGTTTTTTTGTAAATAAATAACAGAATTTGGATTAACTGCTGCCATTGCGTAATAAAAAGTGATCAGCGTAGTAGCAGGCAAGGATGGTTATTTTCCGCCGCGTACAGTTGAATGACAGGTGACGAGAACCAATCAGATTGGATAAAATAACATGTATCCAATTATGATTGGCCAGGGACGCAACAACTTGCGCCCCGAGGAGGATCTTTAAGAAACCAATCAGAGACCAGCTTCAGGTCACATGCTGCCCGAGAATTTGTGTACTCACATAGACACCCATGTGTCCGGCGTCCCTCGCCCATGAAACGTATTGAAAAACATAGTAAATAGTTAATCGATTAAAGACAGTTTTTATTACATTCTGAGGCTCTTACTACCAGCCGGCACATGAGTAAACTATTATTTTATTTTTTTAATTTTTATTTTAATATAATGTTTTTACACATGTTAATTTCTGAAATGTTGATGGGGGCGGCGCCCCAGCGCCCCCTATGGACAAGCCGCCACTGGTAGTAATACAAGCTGCCCTCCTTCTTCAACAAATCCAAAACAAAAATTACACCTTTGTTAACCCAATTCTAAATAAAGATTTTTTTCCATGCAGCACATTCTGATTGTTTCATATAACAGTGGTTCTCAACTCCAGTCCTAAGGACCCGCTGCTCTGCACATTTTGTATGTCTCTCTTATCTGACACACTCAGTTCAGTTCATGGAGTCTCTCCTAATGAGCTGATGATCTGATTCAGGTGTGTTAAATAAGGGAGACATACAAAATGTGCAGAGCAGCGTGTCCCGAGGACTGGAGTTGAGAACCACTGTCATATAATACTCCCATGAGGGGGGAAATTGTGGCAAAAGGAAAGCTTACAGGGGGGCTGGACGTTGTGGTATAGACATGACGACGCTAGTATGTATGTTTTTCCCCGATTACTCTGCTCCCAGAAGTTCTGGAGAAGGTCCGCCGGGGACGAAATAAGTCTACTACTAGTAGCACCGTACTGGCCGAGCTGACTGGTTCTCGGACCTGGTTTCCCTCCTCATTGGCTCTCCCTTGGAGATTGCAGTCAGGAGGGACCTTCAGTCTCAAGTGGGAGGGGTGACCCTTCACACCAGCCCAGAGATATGGAACCTGTGGGTTTGGCCTCTACATTCCTGTGATCCACTTGCTTCTGCTAATTCGAAGCTAACGCCGGTCAGACCGGATGTGTTTTATCCTTTCCTGGTCGTGACGTCACTAGGGGTGGAACGGTACACAGATGTCACGGTTCGGTTCATACCTCGGTTCAGACATCACGGTTCGGTACGAGTTCGGTACAATGCCAATGGAGGGAAAAGCAAAACAAAAATGCAGAAGGCAAATCAGTCTCAGGCTGTACCACCTAGTGCCATTCAGTCTCTCCCCTGAGCTAGCTGCAACAGCCTGCCCTGAAGTGTGTAAAGTAAGATGTAAACAAAATAAGACAATCAGCTATAAAACTGAAAATAAAGCATCTCTTATTTATGTGCGGACGCAGAAGCGCGAGGGTGCGCGCGGCAAAAATGTCGTCATTGCAGTGTGGGCGGTCGCGCGCGTTGGGTGCGCAAGGCCACATTTCGCGTGGCGGTGTGTAGTTCACGGCTTTTTAACGCGCGCGGCTCCGCATCCGAAGACGCACGACTTCGAGCCGAATCTGGCCGAGCATGTACATCTCACAGCACCGGCACCCAGTTCTTGCGTCTAAATTAGTTGCTTATTAACTAAATGAGCCTACAATAGCAGACTTAAGCCCTTTAAATAAAAATAAATGGCCATGTTTTATAAAAAGGTTCACAAAACTAAATAAAAATGTTTAGAAATTATGTAAGATAACGTTAATTTAGTTGTAAGTTACGTTCTCATATCCATTTTTTTTCTAATGTCAAAGGAATGATCTGGTTTACTGCTTTACACGATTATTTTGTAGTGTGGTTTTGGTGTACTGAAGTGTTGTTGTACTAAAATAAACATTCACGAGTGTACCTTACTTCTCACCGCTGATTCCTGATGGTTTAGATGACAGTTACACTGAGTCGCACCCTGTCGTTTCAAAGAATAGTACACCGGCGAGCGTGAAGTAGAAATGCCTCGTCCATTTTGGGAGGCGCGCGCGCGGTCAGCGGAAGCTCGCACTGCGGAGGCAGGCGAAAGTATAAACAAACCTATCTTAAGACGGGGCTACAGATTAGGTGTCCTTAAAGAACCCGCGTATCTAACAGTAGTTCCGCATTACATTAATTAATTTGCACGCGAGTTTTATTTATTTTTGTACCGTGTATTCTCCGTGTAAATTCATGCACCGAACCGTGACGCCCGTACCGATTCGGTTCAATACGAATACATGTACCGTTCCACCCCTAGACGTCACCCGCCATGATGCTCACTCTCACCATTGGGCTAATTGACACAAGTGGTGCTTTAGACGCAGGGGTGTTCCCAAAAGCATCATTGACACAGCGCCTCGTTCCTTTCTCAGGGAACTAGGGTTACAGTTGTAACCCGAGACATTTCCTGCTGTTTGCGCATAATAACCATTCTCCTAGATTGGTTCTTTATTTGTTTTACACAGCAGAATTAATATTTATCCATTTATGGTCATGAGAAAATTATCATATGAACCGTTATGCCGTGCTTCTTCACGCAGTAAAAATGCCCAAAGCCAGTCATCTGTGGATGAGAGTCTGAAACAAGGACTGGTGGGACATTGCCCTGCTCCACTTCACATACTCTGAGTCAAAGGAGAATTTTTGAATGACGGGACACTCATTTATATGACACTTTATTCAACAGGAAGAACAGCTTGTTCAGTGCGTCATACATCATTATGCTATTTCAACGTCATTGCACATGCGCAGCCCTTTCAGTTTTGGTTTTCATTCTGATCAAAGGTTTACATGTTCTCTTGATTGGATTAGAAAAGGAATTTCAATCTGATCGAAATTTAATTCGGATGGAGCTCAATCGTATTGATTAAGGTGTTTACATGAAGGCTTTTAACATTAACTAAGGTTAATACAAGTATTATTCATTGTTAATTTTAACATTTTCAAATTGTATTAGTAAATGCAATGTGAATTAACATAAATTATCAAGGTATAATTAATATATTAATAGTTTTATATTTAAAAAGTATTGTTTGTTTTTATGGTACAGTATCTTTTTTATTTTTGTAATAAAGTTCAACACTTGACAGAACACTTGTTATCTTTGTCTTCATACAGAATCCATTTTATAAACCATCGGTTGATTAATCGTTATCGGCTAACATTGTCCAACCTAGTTATCGTTATCATCATGCGAGAATTTTTTTCTTATGTTGGAAGACTTGGATGAAGTGCCTCTTATGCTTACTCAAAGATACAGAAATATTGGAATAAAAACTCACTGTCTAACCCCAAGAAACACACTGAGGTCTCCACATTCAAATGAAAGAGTTAATTTTTCAATATTTGAAACTGCATTTTGTTTTACTTAAAACTTATCATAAACATTTTTCCACATAAGACAAAATGGAAGAACGAGTTAAACTGAACACAATCGTGCAGCTCAAACATATAATAATTTTTAATCATGTCCTTTTGTATTTTGCATTTACTTTCAATACTAAAGTATTTTTAATATAAAAAAATATATACATTTCATACTTAAAGGGGGGGTGAAATGCTCATTTTCACTCAATCTCCTGTTAATCTTGAGTACCTATAGAGTAGTATTGCATCCTTCATATCTCCAAAAAGTATTTAGTTTTATTACATTTATAAAAGAAAGATAGGCTGTACCGAGTCTTTCCGGAAAAAAACGAGCGGCTGGAGGCGGGCCGTGTGGGCGGAGCTAAAGCTGTGCTAACGCGCCGAGCTAACAACACACAGAGACATTTGAAGCAGTTTTACTCACCGCCCGGTTCCAACGCACGACCGCGAACCTTTATCTTTGTGACTGCTTGATCCTATAAGCATTAGACGATCTGCCAATCCGTCGATCTGGGCTTTGTTTATAAAACAATCATCGTCGAAATGCAGGGAACAAACAGTCTTACACAACTCCGTTTATGCTCAGGAAAACAAACTCCATCCACTGGTCCCTTAACGCTGGGTTCTTTGGGAATCTGTGCAGGGTTGTCTTGCCCTGGCAACCAAAAACCCACTTCTTTGGTGACACTGACTTCCCTAAAGCCGAGCAGAGCGCTTTGATGGGCGTACTGCTTTGGCTCTCTCTTGCTCTGGTCTACGGTTGTGCGCGCGCCCGCGTCCTTCCGGGAGAAGTGCCCTTAGAACCCATATAAGGAAATTCCGGCCCATCTGACGTCACGAAGACCCATACTCGAAAAAAAACTTTCCGAAACTTGTGACAAACCGGAAGGACAATTTTTGGCACAGAAATACTCCTTCAAACGTACAATTTAATTTTTGAAACTTTGTCCATGTTTAGCATGGGAATCCAACTCTTTAACAGTGTAAAAAACTCAGTATGCATGAAACAGCATTTCACCCCCCCTTTAAGTACAATAAATATCTCATACTTTAAAACTTTTGTTCTAAACAGTGACTAACTTCTACCAAAGAAATTTTCTGGTAAGATATATATACTTTTACTTAAGTGTGGATTTCAGATACTTTATCCACCACTGCATCTAAACATCTATTAATTCTCAGTAAGATCTTCTGTAGATGTATGACAGAAATAAAGTCAGTCTGGTTAGTAATAAGTGAAGCTGGTAATGCTGTTTGTGGAGTTGTTTAATCCTCCTTTGATGAGATCTTGAGAGATTTAATGTCTTTCATCTTGTTTATTTTTTCTTTATATCTTCGAGTTTTCTGCGTACAGACGACACCATTGTCAAAACGATCCCCATTCACACGGATTCGCGGAAATGACTAAAAACGCTGTATTCTGCTGCCAGGCCAGTAGATGGCGATGAAACACAATAGACCCATTTTCAAAAGTTTGCGTTTTCAGGCACCCAAAACGCTGTTGTCGTGTAATTGAACGGCCAAAATGCAAAACAAGTTTTACTTTTTTATTTGAAAACGGTGTTGTGTAAACAGCCCCTAAGTCTGTGGCTGGAAGTCAGTTGTAGTTCTTGTGTCTCTCTTTTTTCTGTTCTTGTTGTTTCTCTTTCCTTCAGTGAATCTGCTTGTTATCGTCAGGTGTTCATCACTAATGCTCAATCATCACTCAATTAATCACTAAATTATCTCATTAACACTGATTCAGTGTTTCTTTAACACTACAGAGCTGACAGACATCACACTTTTATCCTCAGTTTGATACTCCTTGCATCAGACACTGTTTTGAAGTTGTCGATCACTGACACACACACAGACCTATTTCAGTTGAGTCTCGAGGTAAACAACAATTCACTCATCTATGTTACAACCACACATAAACTGCACTAAGAAAAGTTATTTGTTGCAGACTAGAAACACCAAAGGGAAAAAAAAAACATTTATTTTGGGATCCTGACGGAAAACAAGACAGGAAAATAATAATCCAAGATCTCTTAGGGGGATTTTGTGAATAAGTGTTTTTTTTTTTTTTTTTTTTTAAGACAAACTGATAAACTTGGACAATGAAACCAGTTAATACATTACCTCTCCAAATGGATCACCTTGTGTCTCAGAGCTCTTCACAATAGTCCACTGCACTCACTTTGTATGTGATTATGTTGTGGTTAATAAATAGTGAACTTTTATTACTGCTGATTAATATTTTACAACATCTCATGCAGTTGGAATTTAGACCTGCGGACACAACAAGAGTAAGTTGATTATTGCTCAGCAGTTCAGTACAGTACAGTAACACATTTATATATTTCTTCCTCAATAATAGTCTAAAAGTTTGAAAGAACTCAAACTATCAAGCTCTGTAACGAAACACACATTTATTATTATGCTGGCCATAAATATTCCATACCAAACAAGCTAGGTAACGTTATAATTGCTAACATAGCAGACTCATGGAAAAAATACATCAGTTATCATCTTTTTTTATTATTATATATTTTTTTATGACTATTTAATTAATGAATCAGCATTATATGTATTAAAGAGAAAGAATCACTTCATCTGATGTTTAAAGTGAATAAAATAGCCTTGACAGCTTACTTACTGGAGTTCCACAACTTCTAAATGACTTTCTTCTCTGCCACTGGACTTGTGTGTCAGTGAGGTGAAGGGGAAAAGCAGGCAGTGGACCAAAGCACTGTGAGGCAAGGGAGGGGAGACTCAAAATGTTTAACCCTAATCCTAACTTAAAAAGGTTTTTTTTTTTTTTTTTTTTTTTTTTTTTGCCCTGTTAGTTAGGCTACTGCTTACACAATTATATCATTATACTATTTACGATACACAGCATGGTTTTTTAATTATATTTTAGGGGGGACAACCCTCAGATGGGGTAAACTATAAAAAAAATGTAAAAAACAGCCAAATTTCATTTTGTGTAATGTTTGTCATTTTCGAGAAAGTAGCCTACAGCAATATATTGTGAATTAACAGCACTCATATATATATATTAGGGATGGGTGAATTAACGCGTTAATCTTTGCGATTAATTTTAGATGTTTAACATGTTAAAAAAATTAACGCAATTGCTAGCAACATAACTAGCGAGGCTACAGGAGCGCCTCACCAATCCACGTTTCTAGAGTGCTACAGTAATCGTGGCAGGCCATTGACAAAACCTGTAACTGATAAATTAACCGATGCTTTAGCTAAATGTATAGCTAGAAACTGCAGCCCAGTTAGCACTGTGGAAGACGAGGGACTGAGACAAATCATGCAAATTGCATCGGGAGACACGTCTTACAATCTACCCTCGAGAAGAACGATTATGTCGAGAATGCACAATTTGTATGACAGCGAGAGGGAGCGAAGGATGGACATTTTAGAGAAAGCAAAATATGTCGCTCTCACAGGAGATCACTGGACATCGGTGAGCAATGACAACTACTTGGGTGTCACAGCCCACTTCATAGATGAAGAGTGGCGATTGCGTTCGTTTGCCCTTACTGTCAAGTCAAGTCAAGTCATCTTCATTTATATAGCGCTTTTAACAATGTAGATTGTCTCAAAGCAGCTTTACAGAGATAAGCGTATAATTTAAGGTAACAGAGATTGTTTCGGCTTTACAGCAGAGTTAAGTTATTTCCATCTAAAGTTAGTTTTAATTGATTTGGTTCCGTCGCAATGATCATTTGTTATTAAATTAGGGGCCGCTAAGACGACACCATTCTCTCTACACAGACTTTAAACGCGAACCTGTGAGAAACGCTGATGGCGGTCACATGCGCATTTAGAATGGGTTCTATAGTTATGTGCGTTTGAATATATGCAGGTTTGGAATTCCCTACAAGCCAAGCCTAAACAAAATACTTGTCTTTCCTTATAAATTTTGATAAGGAATTTTATTTTATTTGTTGCTTTGGGGTAGGAACGCTAAACGAATTTTCCCGACAACGCCTTATCTGTAGAGTGGTAGTGGGATCCTCCATAGGGAGAGACTAGTTGACACTTCAGCACTGCGTTGTCATCGGTCCAGGCGAAGGTCCTTCACAGATCTGGATACGGCCTGGATCCGGCAGGCTGCAGGAAAAACCTTGGGATAAACACAGACACTAAAATTAGCGTAGATGCCATTCTTCTCATGATGTAACGAGTACATCGGGATTTTGGGGAAGTGTTCCCGGTTCCGGCTGGCCTAATCTATGCAGCATAACATTAAATTATAGAAGTCTATAATGTATTATGTGAAAGCTAGGTCAAAGAGATGTGTCTTTAATCTGGCTTTGAACTGACAGAGTGTGTCTGCTTCCCGGACAATGGTAGGAAGACTGTTCCAGAGTTTTGGTGCTAAATAGGAAAAGGATCTACCGCCAGCAGTCGATTTTGATATTCTAGGTATTATCAACTGGCCGGAATTTTGAGATCGCAATGGACGTGACGGACTATAATGCGTTAAGAGCTCGCTCAAGTACTACGGAGCTAAACCATTCAGTGCTTTGTAAGTAATCAGCAATATTTTAAAATGTATGCGATGTTTAATAGGGAGCCAATGCAGTTTTGACAGAACCGGGCTAATATGGTCATACTTCCTGGTTCTGGTAAGAACTCGAGCTGCTGCGTTTTGGACCAGCTGTAGTTTGTTTATTAAGCGTGCAGGGCAACCACCCAGTAGAGCATTACAATAATCTAGCCTTGAGGTCATGAACGCATTAACTAATTGTTCCGCATTTGTCAATGAGAGCATATGACGTAATTTAGATATATTTTTAAGATGGAAAAATGCAGTTTTACAGATACTAGACACATGACTTTCAAATGAAAGATTGGTATCAAAGAGCACACCCAGGTTCCTAACCGACGACGAAGACTTAACAGAGCAGCCATCAAGTGTTAGACAGTATTCTAGGTTATTACGTGAGGAAGTTTTTTGTCCAATGATTAGAAACTCTGTTTTTTCAGAATTTAGAAGTAGGACATTACAAGTCATCCAATTTTTTATATCCGCTATGCATTCCGTTAATTTTGTGAATTGATAAGTTTCGTTAGGTTTTGAAGAAATATAGAGCTGAGTATCATCGGCATAACAGTGAAAGCTAATGCCATGTTTCCTAATGATATCTCCTAAGGGTAGCATGTACAGAGTGAACAGCAGCGGTCCTAGTACTGAGCCTTGTGGTACGCCATACTGAACTTGTGATCGATGAGACATCTCTTCATTTACTGCTACAAACTGATAACGGTCAGGTAAGTATGATTTAAACCATGCTAGTGCATTTCCCGTAATGCCAACATAATGTTCTAATCTATTTAAAAGAATGTTGTGGTCGATGGTGTCAAATGCAGCGCTAAGATCGAGTAACACTAATAGAGAGATACAACCACGATCGGATGATAAGAGCAAATCATTTGTGACTCTAACGAGAGCTGTTTCGGTATGGTACGGTCTAAATCCGGACTGGAAATCCTCGCAGATATCATTTCTTTCAAGAAAGGAACACAGTTGTGAGGATACTGCCTTTTCTAATATCTTTGACAGAAAAGGTAGATTCGAGATCGGCCTGTAATTGACTAATTCTGAAGGATCAAGTTGCGTTTTTTTAACAAGCGGTTTAATCAAAGCCAGCTTAAAGTTTTTTGGTACGTATCCTAGAGACAAAGACGAATTAATGATATTAAGAAGAGGATCTATGACCTCTGGAAGTATTTCTTTCAGTAGCTTAGTCGGTATAGGGTCTAACATACATGTTGTAGATTTAGATGATTTAATGAGTTTAGTAAATTCTTCCTCTCCTATCGCAACGAATGAATCAAATTTTTCCTCAGGGAGACTACAATGCACTGCCTGATGCGATACTGTAGCAGACGGTTGCATAGTTATAATTTTGTCCCTGATATTATCAATCTTATAAGTGAAGAAGTTCATAAAGTCATTACTGCTGTGTTGCTTGGAAACTTCGGTGCTTTAAGCTTTATTTTTCGTTAGTTTAGCCACCGTTTCAAATAAATACCTAGGATTATGTTTATTTTCTTCTAATAGGGTTGAAAAATAAGCAGATCTAGCAGCTTTTAAAGCCTCTCTGTAAGTAATAGAGCTCTCTTTCCATGAAATGCGAAATACCTCTAGTTTTGTTTTCTTCCAGTTGCGCTCCATCTCTCTGGCTGCTCTCTTAAGGGCCCGAGTGTGCTCGTTGTACCACGGCGTTGGACTATTTTCTTTAATCTTCTTTAAGCGCAACGGAGCAACTGTGTCTAAAGTGCTGGAAAAGAGAGAGTTAAACGTTTCTGTTGTAATATCTAGTTCTTCTAAGCTATCTGAGATGCTGAGATGATGAAACTGATTAGGAAGATTATTAATAAAGCAATCTTTAGTAGCAGAAGTGATAGGTATCACATATTTGAAACACGGAGTCTGCTTTGCAGCCTTGGCTAAATGCAAATTACACAAGACTAGATAATGATCTGAGATGTCATCGCTCTGCTGCAGAATTTCAACGGCATCCACATCTATTCCGTGTGATAATATTAGATCTAGAGTATGATTACGACGATGAGTAGGTCCTGACACGTGTTGTCTAACTCCAATTGAATTTACGATGTCTTTAAATGCCAGTCCCAATGCATCTTTTTCATTATCGATGTGTATATTAAAATCACCAACAATTAGTACTTTATCTGCATTCAATATTAATTCTGATAGAAAGTCCGCAAATTCTTTGATAAAGTCTGTATGGTGCCCTGGTGGCCTGTATACAGTAGCCAGCACAAATCTCAAACGTGATTTATCGTTTACACTATATATTTTTACATTAAGCACCAATGCTTCAAAAGAATTATATTTAAAACTTGATTTCTTAGTGGTTTTGAAACTATTACTATAGATTACAGCAACACCACCCCCTTTGCGTTTCAGACGAGGCTCATGTTTATAACAGTAATCTTGCGGGGTTGATTCATTTAAAGTAATGTAATCGTTTGGTTTTAGCCAGGTTTCTGTCAAACACAGCACATCTAGGTTATTATCTGAAATCATATCGTTAACAACGAGTGCTTTTGAAGTAAGCGATCGAATATTCAGCAACCCAAGCTTTAGCATTTGCTCATCTGTATTATAGCTGTTTTTTATTTGTTGAACATCAATTAAATTTTTAACCTTAGTTGGGTTTAAACGTTTTTGGGATTTCCAAATTCGGGGAACAGACACAGTCTCTATATGATGATATCTAGGTGAAAGAGGCTCTATGTGATGGGATTTATCTGACCTTGGTGACGCGAGGCCGCTAGCAGACGGTCGGTTTAGCCAGTCTGTCTGCTTCCTGACCTGAGCCCCAGATTGTCATGTTTGAGCTCTAAGACTATGAGCCATATTACTAGAGAGAAGAGCAGCACCATCCCAGGAGGGATGAATACCATCTCTTTTCAACAGGTCAGGTTTGCCCCAAAAACTTTTCCAATTGTCTATGAATTCTATATTATTAAGCGGACACCACCGAGACAGCCAACCGTTAAGCGAACATAATCTACTAACTATCTCATCACTCCTGCGAACAGGAAGGGGGCCAAAGCAAATTACAGTCCTTGACATCGTACTTGCAAGTTCAAACACCTCTTTAATATTAATTTTGGTGATCTCCGACTGGCGTAGTTGAACATCATTAGTGCCGACATGAATAATGATCTTAGAGAATTTACGATTAGCATTAGCCAGCACTTTTAAATTTGCTTTGATGTCAGGCGCTCTGGCTCCCAGCAAACATGTGACTATGGTGGTCGGTGTCTCTATTTTCACGTTCCGTGTAATAGAATCGCCAATAACTAGGGCACAATCATTCTCAGTGGGTGTTTCACTGAGCGGGGCAAATCGATTTGTTATGGTAATCGGAACGGAAGAGTGGTTTTTAGATCCGCGACTAGAGCGATCCCTCACTGTCACCCATTTGCCCGGCTGCACGGGCTCTACTTCAGCCAGAACCGCGTCATGTAAAGTGTGCACTATTCTATGCGCATCCAAAACATGTGCGTGTTTCTAATTCTGAAATCTTCTCTGTCAACCTAACTGTCTCCTTACATTTATCGCATATAAATCCTATATTGTCGACAGAGAAGCCTATACTAAACATGTGACATGAAGTGCAAGTGACAATAACAGGACAAGACATTACTCACCGTGTTTGTTGAGTGATTCTTACTCACCCGAGCTTTTTATGAACTCAAAGGCGCGGACGCGCGAGAGAAAAATAAATAAATAAAATAGCTGAGCGCACGGGTGGCACGTTAACAGGCTAGCGAATTACTAGCGTTTTGTGCTAGTAGCACTAATAACAAAAGCTAGCGATGTCAGGTTAATCTGAGATGTTGGGTAAAATGTAGTAGTATAAACAACTAGAAATGGTAGTAAAATGATGGTTCAAAACAAAGAAATATATGGCTAAGACGGAGCTTATCGCACCGAATCAAACAAACACACTCACAGCAGGCAGCGAGGCAGACAGGAGCAATCGATCAGACAGCCACAGTGGACATACACCTACGATGATAATTTCAGACCCCTCCATGATTTCCAAGTGGGAGAACTTGCAAAATAGCAGGGTGTTCAAATACTTATTTTCCTCACTGTATACAACATTATTATTAGAAAACCCTTTCTCACTGTTACCTCAGGAATGTGGAATCATGTTTCAGATGTCAGAGCTTCAATGCGCTCAGGAATGTGGAGGACCCTTCAGTCAGAGACCATCAAGACTTACAAAAATGTAAGATGATTTTATATTATATAATTTATACACTTTTAAAGGTCTGTTTTTCAACTTTAGCAAGATATTTTAGATTATATAATTTATACTACATAATTTATACACTTTTAAAAGGATAGAATGTGTTTGTGTGACATACACTTAACAGTGACCGAACAGCACGTTTCAGATGTCAGTGCCCTATGCTCTGGAATGCGAGGGTGGGAGGGAGCGCCTGTGACAGAAACCCATATAATGGAACATGACACCAAATTCAAAAACATCTGTTCTGTTAAAATAGGTCAAAACTACCCCCCCTCCCCCACTGGGGCCCAGGGAGGCCTGAGCAATGCCTGCCAAGCTTTCATACTCCCAAAAGGGAGACAGACTTTTCTTCAATCCAGAAAACAACTGCAACTTTACCATCATTGAACACCATCACCACATCACCACAGCCATGTGCTCGAAGCCACCATGCTCTTCTTCAATGCCACAGACCCATCAACGAATTCAATCTTCAACCACTTGGAACCACTTGGAGTTCTTTGGAACTGATTAATTGATTGTACACTGTAAAAAAAAAAGTGTAATTTTACAGGTAATTGTCTGTATTTTTTTACAGAATTTTACCGTTTTGTCATTATCTGTAAAATAAAGACATTTGCTGTAATTTAAAGGTCCATTGTTAAATTTACAGTTAATTGCTTGTATTTTGGTTTTACAGCAATTTTACGTTTTTTAAAAGGAACTTTTAAAACTTTCTGTATTTTTACAGAGTTATGTGTAATTTTACAGAAATTATAAAGTAATATTTTACAAATTTTTTCTGTGAAATTAGAAAACAAAGAAAAGAAGGTATAACTGCGGAAATCAGCATCTATTCAATATGTTTTCCTTACAGATTATTAAGCATGTGGGGGTTAAAGTGAGTTTTTTTTTAAGGTTAAATAATAATATTGTTTACATACAGTACCCTACATAGGCTACAGTAGGCCTGTATTGAATTATTTTTTATTTCACATTTTATTTTATACTAATTTTGATCATTATTTCATTGTCTTATCCTCCCATAATTTCATGTATATTTTATGAATATTTTTCCAAATCGCCGTTGCTTCACATTCAGGGCTTTGTGTGTGTGTGTGTGTGTGTGTGAGTGCGCGCGCGCGATGACGCAGATTCAAATTCATTTCCGCTGTTTACTCCATGGTTTACTCCCGCCCACAACGGTTAACGTTAGCTGATCAGTCGAGTTTGGGCAAGCAGGAGTACAGTGTACATTTTAGGACATCCTCAGACCTCAGACATAGGAAGACAAGGCATCATGCCTCAGACTAAAAGGCTTCAGTCATTGGACAAAACGGCATCGTGCCTCAGACTGAAAAGCTTCAGGTCTCAGGAAAAACAATGTCAGGTGTCAGGTCTCGTACAATTAGGCATCAGACGAAACAGCCTCAGACAAAAAGGCATCAGACATAAAGGCATCAGACGAAACGGACTCGGACTAAAAGGCATCAGACGAAACGGACTCGGACTAAAAGGTATCAGACGAAACGGACTCAGACTAAAAGGCATCAGACGAAACGGACTCAGACTAAAAGGCATCGGACGAAACGGACTCAGACTAAAAGGCATCGGACGAAACGGAGTCAGACTAAAAGGCATCGGACGAAACGGACTCAGACTAAAAGGCATCAGACATAAAGGCATCAGACATAAAGGCATCAGACGAAACGGACTCAGACTAAAAGGCATCAGACGAAACGGACTCAGACTAAAAGGCATCAGACGAAACGGACTCAGACTAAAAGGCATCGGACGAAACGGACTCAGACTAAAAGGCATCGGACGAAACGGAGTCAGACTAAAAGGCATCGGATGAAACAGACTCAGACTAAAAGGCATCGGACGAAACGGACTCAGACTAAAAGGCATCGGACGAAACGGACTCAGACTAAAAGGCATCGGACGAAACGGAGTCAGACTAAAAGGCATCGGACGAAACGGACTCAGACTAAAAGGCATCGGACGAAACGGAGTCAGACTAAAAGGCATCGGACGAAACGGACTCGGACTAAAAGGCATCAGACGAAACGGACTCAGAATAAAAGGCATCAGACGAAACGGACTCAGACTAAAAGGCATCAGACGAAACGGACTCAGACTAAAAGGCATCGGACGAAACGGACTCAGACTAAAAGGCATCGGACGAAACGGACTCAGACTAAAAGGCATCGGACGAAACGGACTCAGACTAAAAAGCATCAGACGAAACGGACTCAGACTAAAAAGCATCAGACGAAACGGACTCAGACTAAAAGGCATCGGACGAAACGGACTCGGACTAAAAGGCATCAGACGAAACGGACTCAGACAAGGCATCAGACGAAACGGACTCAGACTAAAAGGCATCAGACATAAAGGCATCAGACGAAACGGACTCAGACTAAAAGGCATCAGACGAAACGGACTCAGACTAAAAGGCATCAGACATAAAGGCATCGGACAAAACGGACTCAGATGGAGTTTGGAGGTTCGCATTGCCCCGCCCCATGTGACATCTCTCAACTAGCTTGTATGTTGGCAAACTATTGTGAAGTAAAGCGTTCTTTTTTTCTTTTTTTTTTTTTCTTTTATTGAATATGTATAAGATAACAAGCGGATATAAAAGACATAGAACTTCTACAGGAATTAAATTATATCAAGTATGTAAAGCTTCACATATATAAAATAAATAAATACATAAATAAAAGACATACACAGAGGAAACATTATGCATCAGTGGTATTGTCAAAAATATCATCATAATATTTCAAGAATCTGTCACTTTTCTTGTTTTTAATCAACCTTAGAGCGTTCTTTCGAGTTATGAATCGCGTACATGCATGTCATCTAACTTTTTAAACGTGCAAATTAAACTCGTGAAATGCATGTTCTCTTCTGCATACAGTATAATTAGTGTAACATTTAATTAAAGCAAATATATAGGCTATATATAGGCTATATATATATATATATATATATATATATATATATATATATATATATATATATATATATATATATATATTATATGCTGTAATTAAATGTTAAAACATGCACTCGCGAAATGCATGTTCTCTTCAACATATTTAGTGTATACACAGGCCAAAAGTTTGGAAACATTACTATTTTTAATGTTTTTGAAAGAAGTTTCTTCTGCTCATCAAGCCTGAATTTATTTGATCAAAATGAAATATTGTGATATATTATTACAATTTAAAATATTTGGTTGTCAATTTATTATACTTTAAATTATCATTTATTTCTGTGATGCAAAGCTGAATTTTCAGCATCATTACTCCAGTCTTCAGTATCACATGTGACATCAGGTCTATCACATGCTCCTTTAGAAATCATTCTAATATTCTGATTTATTTTGAGTGTTGGAAACAGTTCTGCTGCCTAATATATTTGATGAATAAAAGGTTAAAAAGAACTGCATTTATTCAAAATAAAAAATATTTTCTAATAATATAAATCTTCTTTAAAGGGGCGGATCTAGAAAAATATTTATGGTGTGGCGAGAGGGGTGCAGGAATTTTTGAGGGGTGGCAACATATGACAGACGTATATATACTGAATTTAATCACAGTTAAATTGGCCATAACTTTTAATTTGTTGCTGCCAACTGGGGTGGCAGCAGGGGTGGCAAGGCTTTCTTTTAGGGTGGCATTTGCCACCCTATGTCACCCCGGTAGATCCGCCCCTGCGTCTTTACTATCACTTTTTATCAATTTAACACATCCTTGCTGAATAAAATTATTGATTTATTTAAAAAAAAAAAAAAAGAAAGAAAAAAATTACTGACCAGTGTATATTGTTGTTACAAAAGATTTATATTTTTAAAACATTTGCTTCTTTTTTTTATTTTTATTTTATGTTTTATTCATCAAAGTATCCTAAAAAAGTATCACAGGTTATGAACAAATATTAAGCAGCAGAACTGTTTCCAACTTTGATAATGAATCATCATATTAGAATGATTTCTAAAGTATCATGTGATATGACTGGAGTAATGATCCTGAAAATTCAGCTTTGCATCACAGAAATAAATGATAATTTAAAGTATAATAATAAAGTATACAATTATTTTAAATTGTAATAATATATCACAATATTAAAAAAAAAATTCTGTATTTTTTATCAAATAAATGCAGGCTTGATGAGCAGAAGAAACTTCTTTCAAAAGCATTCTCTCTGTGTAGCATGTATCCCATATTTGTATAGGGTTAAAAACTTTTTTTGTTAAAAAAAAAAACAAATAGCCTAATATTGTATATGTTTCAAAGATTTTGGCCTGTACTGTATATATGCTATGTATATATTATATGCTTTAATTAAATGTTAAAACAGTGTATATATGTGAGTGTGTGTGTGTGTTGTAATGGAAAATTTAGATTTTCATTGATTTACAGTGTTGATTTTCATTATTTTCATTATTAAGACATTGAAATGATCTTTGCTTGACTGTACGTAGTCTGCCAACATATGACTAATGTGTGTGTGTGTTTTTAAACACTGGGAAACAGGTGAGACATCAGGAGGAGGCAGGTTGAAAAGGGGCTCTGACCCCTAGGGTCAGAGGCCGGCCAATTTAGAACTTGTGAGTTTGTAAGAATAAACTCAGCAGAATTAGATGACTAGCAGAGAAACCTTCCCTTGTTTAGATAAGGGCCTGTAAGCAAGAGACCTTGAAATCAGTATAAAGGCTCCTCTGCCCTCCCTCCCTGGTCGCACTTGTTTCACAGACTGTCCTGGTGACTTCTGTGTGGCAACTGGGCCTTCTTGCAAGAATAAATACTTTTCAAAGACAATTTGACTCAGAAATGTCTCTTACGCAGGTGATGATTGTTTAATGAATATTTTTGCCACAACAATTGGTGTCAGAAGTTGGGATTCCATGGCAGTTTCTTCTGGCCCTGAGTAAAGCGGATTGACGATTGATCATCCTGAAGCACAGGCTTTAGTCTTACCTCGCAGAATTGAGAGAGAAGAGCCAACTGCTATCAGGGCCAGGAGGAATTCCACTGGAATCAGAAAGAACCCGGTGGCAACAGAAGCATCTCTGGTAAGAGACAGTAAATATTTTCTTTTGGGGATTTTAAGAGAACTGTATGGGTGAACCATAATGGCTGTATTTAAAACCTGAAACTAGAGCTGTGGTACGGGGAAAAGGGAAGGCTTTTAAAAAGGGAACGGAAATTGAGACGTAAGGTCAAAGATATTGTCCGACCGAAGCTAAGTACTCGTTAATAAGGAAATTAATTCAGAGGGCCGAAATAATTGATCACTGGAATTAAGTTTAAAAAGGGCAGGAAATAAAAGATTTCCAGGCCAAAACTGAATTCCAGAGAGAGACATTGAGAGTAAGCAGAATTAATTTCAACCCTTCTGAGCTTGGGTGAATAGTCAGTCTAGTGCGCGCTAATAAAAGATTAAAAGCCACGAGCAATAGTGAAAGAGGAAAAGACAGCCATTATGGGAACATCCAATAGTAAATATTGCACACCGGTGTACTGTGCAATGAAGAAAACTATGGGGAAAAGGGCATGTTAGACATAGGAAAGTTGTGCCAGTGCAAAACATGCGTGTAAAAAACTGTGAAGCAACAGTTGAATGTTGGTTTGAATGAAAAGCAAAAAAATGAGTGTGAATGAAAAGCAGAGTGAAGTATGTGAAAAGTCTGTGCCCACGGCACCTGAAAGTGTGTGCGTGAAGTAAATGTGGGAATGAGGGAAAAAGTAAGAGTGAAACAGCAGAGATAAGTGGGACTGAGAAAATAATGATAACATTAAATTTAATCTGAAGCCTAACCATTTGATAGAGGAATACGGTTTCAACCCAGTGCTAATGAAATTGATAGCATTTAGTACAAATTTTATACTTTATGAAGAGTCCTGAAACAAACAGTGAGACAGAAGAGAGCAAACGCTGTAAGCAGCTGTGCTCTGAAGCTTTGACTTCAAAGAAATGTGAAGTTTAGAAAGAAAATGTTTAGTGAAAACCCCTTAGAATATGTTGAGTGATTTTCGTTGCAACTTATGAAATTAATGTGCTGCCAATAATAATGATGAAGATTATGATTTGGCTATTGTGATTGAATCCACACTGGTGGACTGTAAAAGAATACAGAGAACTGCTTATCAGTGGCTCTGTTTACATTCCTGATTGGGACACACTGCTTCAGGGGTGTGCAGTAAGTTGGAGCTGTTTGCGAGCTCATTGATCAAACTATAAGTAAAGAGAGTGTTTTAATTGTGGTCAGTGGGGCCATTTAGCCCATAATTGTAAATGGACAAAGAAAGTGATAACGTGAAAGCGACGTGTATTAATGTGGGTTTTTTTGAAAGTAGATCAGTGTTTAAATGACGATATCAAAGTACCGGTAACTAAAAGGATGATTGTGTTTTGAATGAAACGCTTTGATAAGGTTTTAGATGATATAGAGAGACAAATCTAATGAGTTCTATCACAACTTGTAATAAAATGTATCACAAGCTGAGAGGGCAGCCTCAAAAGTTAGTGTGAATCCTAAAAGAAGATTGATAAACTCCAAGAGAAAACACTGAAGTCAGGTATTAAATTATGGTAATTGAGAACCTGACAACTAAAATTGAGATGAAATGCGAAACGTTATTAAGAACTAGAATAATTATTATTCTTTCTTTAAGATAAAATAAGCAGAGGCAGTGTTACGGGATTAACAGTTGCTAAATGTAAAATGTGTAGAAAGGCATCTGATTAAACAAACAGCTTGTTAGTGTTTTGAATGTGGAGAAATGGTGTTGACCAAGAAAGAACTAGGAGCTGATGTTTTGTTTTCAGAAGATAAGCTTGTGATTGGCTGAAACAGTTTGCTTATGTGAATCTGGTGTGTGCTGTGGCTGAAACAGCCAGAGACACAATCTGAGTGAAATTTGTAATGTCTAAATTCCCTGATGTGGGCAAAAGACAAATATAAAAATTATGTTTATTTGAAAACGCATGTCATTTCTGGCAAAGATGCTTTAAGCTGGGCTAGAGTTAAAAGATGTTAGATAAAGTTTGATTTTAGAAGTTTATGAGAGTAGAGTGTACCAGTCCTGAATGCCTCAGAGTCTCTCTCATTCAATGTCAGCTAAAAGTTGTTATCTGAGCCTGTGTCATAAGTGATAATAAGCTATTTATAGTAAAGCACAGTGTTTCAGTTGGAAACCATAGACATAGAGATGTTAAAAGGAAATCATGCTACAGGCAGTTAATATTTTATACATTTAGAGGGTAAATGCTTTAAAAGTAAAATTAAATGACTTTAAAGAAGTCTTAAACGATAGAAGTGACATGTTTGACTAGTTTAGAACCAGTAACTTCTTTGTCTGATTTTAGCCTCCACCATGAAACAGGGCTGATGGCTCCGGCTACAGATGTAACAGTACACTGAATGGACGGTTGATTCAATTGCGATTTTGCTGATTTGAAGATGTTTAAAAGATTTAGGTGATTAAATACTGTTGTTATTAACCTGTCTCCCTGTGTTAACACTATTAGGCAGTCCAGAGTGCTCCGGTGACTCTTGAATGTGCCTTTCCTAAGCTCCAGAAAACAACTGAGTCTGTTGGGGAAAACTGATTTCGTGGTGGGAAAGAGCGGTTACCAGTGTGCACGAAGTGGCTACTCAAGGACGGGTAAGAACCTTTGGCCAGAGGTCAACCTAAGGCAGGGGGTCACGCTGACACTGGGCATCTCCTGAAGGGAGGTGTTTTTATGTGAGAAAGGTATTAGAGTTGAGCGATGACTGTGAGGCCAGCAGCATCAGCAGAACATTGAGAGGGGAGATGAGCTGTGAGGAGTTACGGCAGTCTGCCCCAGAAAATGTGAGTTCCTCTATATACCACTTGCAAGAAACCGCATTCATTGTATGGCTTGTTTTTCATTATGACAAGTGTTTGCAACCATGCCAGGGGACAACACCCTGATGAAGATTATAGATAAAGAGCTGATGGGAATGGGCTTTCAAGAGCCAGCTGAGACCGTGAGGTGATTGTCATTATTTGTTGTGGAGACAGTAACAAAACTTAATTTATGTCAGGAACATGATGCTGGTTGCCTTATGGGCAAGGAAAATATTATAGAAGTTGATATTGAAATAATATGTCTTTAAGATATGTAAGATATGTTTTGTAGGTTTTAAATCCTGAAGGTCATTAGACGTGGTGGTGGCAAAAGGTGAAGACAGCTTTTGTAGATTCAAGAAAAGTCTGGATAAAGGTTAACGGTCAAAGGTTATTGTAATGAATTTATTATTATGTTTTGTCTAAATTACAGTCTTAGGAGGCTGTTGAAAAGATTATTTGTTTTATAGTGAGAGAGACTGATTGAGTGAAGGAACGGATGGTATTCTGTCAGTCTTTCTGTTATCGGCATGCTAAAGCAAGTTGAAGCAAAATAATGATAATGAACCAAAACAACCCAGCTGACTTTTCTAAGAGAAAATGAATAATGAACAAACGGGCTTTGAAACTGGTAAAGAGACCATGTAAAATTAGATAAAAGCTACAGGAAAATGAGAAGTTTAAAATCTTATTTAAAATTTAAATATGCTTAGAGTTAAAATCAAAGATATGAATATGAGAATATGAGCGGTTCATAGTCAGGTATGTGTGTGTTGATTCATGTTTGGTATGTGTTAGTTTAGGGGAGCTATTCTGTTTTAAGTTGATTGGTCATCAACCTCTGTCAGGTAGTAATTACTTTAGTCATTTATGGTGTTGATTTGAATTACTTTCTAGATCAGGTTGAGTATTTATGTAAATGGGAATTGTGAAGTTGTAGATCGTCGTCCATCATGGGTTGATATAAACGAAAATGATTGAAAATGAATGAAGATTTGATGGGAAAAAAAACAAAAGTGACACATTGGCTAAGTCAATATCAAATTATCCAGAGAGCCCCTCACATTTATGATTATTGTGAACAAATGAGGAGAATGTTGTTTGACTGATACTGACCAAGTCTGTACACGACGACCTGACCTGATAGAAACAATTGATTACTTTGACATTGGAAAATGTTTGTAGATGACTGACTTAAGAGACCAAACAACAGGCCTGAAAAGCAGTGAGACTCAGGACCGTTGCCCTTCAAATTATTAGATAAGAAGATGAGATTGTGGCCTACGTAATGTTTTGTTTCAGAGGCAGAGAAAGATGTCTGGGGGGAAATTTGGCTGAAGGACAACGTTTGGGTTAGTGTTGAAAACTTTGTTTACCCAAACACATTATGTTAAATTGCTGCATGAGTCATGTATCATGCATCAAAAGGGATGGTAACAATTGCCATACCAAGGGGTTCAAATTTGATGAATGGAATTGCAGTGGGACGATAAATGTTGGGAGGACACTGCGTTTAACTGGGTAAAAGCAATGTAAGAAGTCATTTTTCTCCCTAACAAAATTGCTGTCTGTAAGTGTGCTAATAAGGACTGTTTCAACAGGGAACTCCAGGGCAGATGCGGCAGCGAAGGCTGCGTCAGCACAGCAGACAAAAGAAACTGTGTACTTTACTATCTGACAATAACCTCGACGGTTGTTTTTCTTTACAGAGCATGCAGACTTTTGATGTAGGTCAAAGTGTGCCAGTAAAATAATGGCTATGGATGAATTTGGCTGACTATCCTGGCTTGAGTTATTATTGTGGCAGAAAGGCCACACCTTGCGCAGCGCATAACTTAAAACTTTCCTTTTGCAGGATGTCAGGATGGATTGTGTCGAACAGAACTGATTCTGTTCCAAATGTATAAATATTGTTTTATTAACATGAGCAAAGCGGGTTGAGAGTTTTTTCCTTTCAGGTTTTTCAGTGCCATTCAGTGAGCAAAATTATCTGGTGACAATATGTTTCAGGCTGTTGATTCAACAGGTCACACCAAAAGGGACGACCGGCCAGACAAGCGGTCAATAACAAAATAGCTAGGGTCTGCATTCACAGGTGACAGCGGGCAGGAAATGGTTAATTCCAGTAGAGGTGCGGTCGGGATAAGGAAAAATCTTGTAATGATCAGAAAATGGTTGGAGAGGGTGACATCTGGGTCCACGCCTCTGACCTTAGACTACACCAACCAACCTCAGCAACCCCACGCGCCGACGCGAAGGACAGTGAGGGGTCAAGGACGTGCTAGTAACGTACCCTCCCTTGCCAGCGATGGAAAATCCTCTCTACGGCACGCAAAGTGTCATATTGGTGAAGACGGAATGTCCATGGGGTAAACGAACACGACCTGCTGACAGTGAGGAGGACACGGAGGATGTGGACCAACTAATGGTTTAAGTTTAGCTGAATAATTTGTTTTGTGATGATGTTGATGATTTTATTTGATTAAATCAAACTAGTGCTTAGTATTGATATAGATCTAATGATTTGATTGGTGCAAATGTTTTCAGGAAAAGTGGAAGTAGTGGAAGCTACAGTAACGTGGTAAATTTGGAGGGTGTTTTTCATTTTTCGGATTTTCTTACTTTCTAAATTCTTTCTTTCTAAGGACGATGATAATGTATAAAGAGGGTTAAAAACAGTAGCCATCCGTGTTACGAGGTGGCATACAAGGACAGGGTTTGAATTGAGGGATATTTTTGTATCTACTTTTTCCTTTTTCTTTGTTTTCCTACTAAATATAACTACACTATTTCTTGTTTATATCAAGGTGACCGAGGGTCCAGACTATAGTTTTTGGGGGTGCAATAACAGTGCTTGTTCACCTAGCCCGGCCTTATATAAACCTTTATTTGCTTGCTATAAAATTAAGGGCCTATCCTTACAAAAACAGCCTAAGCTTATTTCATTTTTAATCCTTTCTTTTCCTACAAGTTTAAAGAAGAGTGATCAGTCATATGAAAATCAGAGATGAACAGTATAAGTATTATTATGGTTTGGTTTGTCTTGATTGATCCGTTATCAATGAATGATAAAAAGGGGGAATTGTAATGGAAAATTTAGATTTTCATTGATTTACAGTGTTGATTTTCATTATTTTCATTATTAAGACATTGAAATGATCTTTGCTTGACTGTACGTAGTCTGCCAACATATGACTAATGTGTGTGTGTGTTTTTAAACACTGGGAAACAGGTGAGACATCAGGAGGAGGCAGGTTGAAAAGGGGCTCTGACCCCTAGGGTCAGAGGCCGGCCAATTTAGAACTTGTGAGTTTGTAAGAATAAACTCAGCAGAATTAGATGACTAGCAGAGAAACCTTCCCTTGTTTAGATAAGGGCCTGTAAGCAAGAGACCTTGAAATCAGTATAAAGGCTCCTCTGCCCTCCCTCCCTGGTCGCACTTGTTTCACAGACTGTCCTGGTGACTTCTGTGTGGCAACTGGGCCTTCTTGCAAGAATAAATACTTTTCAAAGACAATTTGACTCAGAAATGTCTCTTACGCAGGTGATGATTGTTTAATGAATATTTTTGCCACAACAGTGTGCTTTAATGGAATGTTACACTAATTAAGTACACTAATTTCGCAAGTTGTATTTCCACATTTAAAAACTTAGATGCCATATTTCAACTAGCTAGCTTGTATGTTGGCAAACTATCGTGAAGTTAAAGCGTTCTTTCGAGTTATGAATCGCGTACATGTGATGTCACATGGGGCGGGGCAATGCGAACCTCCAAACTCCATCTGAGTCCCTTTATGTCTGATGCCTTTTAGTCTGAGTCCGTTTTGTCTGATGCCTTTTAGTCTGAGTCCATTTCGTCCGATGCCTTTATGTCTGATGCCTTTTAGTCTGAGTCCGTTTTGTCTGATGCCTTTTAGTCTGAGTCCGTTTCGTCCGATGCCTTTTAGTCCGAGTCCCTTTCGTCCGATGCCTTTATGTCTGATGCCTTTTAGTCTGAGTCCGTTTCGTCCAATGCCTTTATGTCTGATGCCTTTTAGTCTGAGTCCGTTTCGTCTGATGCCTTTTAGTCCGAGTCCGTTTCATCTGATGCCTTTTAGTCCGAGTCTGTTTCGTCTGATGCCTTTATGTCTGATGCCTTTTAGTCTGAGTCCGTTTCGTCAGATGCCTTTTAGTCTGAGTCCGTTTCGTCTGATGCCTTTATGTCTGATGCCTTTTAGTCTGAGTCCGTTTCGTCCGATGCCTTTATGTCTGATGCCTTTTAGTCTGAGTCCGTTTCGTCTGATGCCTTTTAGTCTGAGTCCGTTTCGTCTGATACCTTTTAGTCCGAGTCCGTTTCGTCCGATGCCTTTATGTCTGATGCCTTTTAGTCTGAGTCCGTTTCGTCCAATGCCTTTTAGTTCGAGTCCGTTTCGTCTGATGCCTTTTAGTCCGAGTCCGTTTGGTCTGATGCCTTTATGTCTGATGCCTTTTAGTCTGAGTCCGTTTCGTCTGATGCCTTTTAGTCTGAGTCCGTTTCGTCTGATGCCTTTATGTCTGATGCCTTTTAGTCTGAGTCCGTTTCGTCTGATGCCTTTTAGTCTGAGTCCATTTCGTCCGATGCCTTTATGTCTGATGCCTTTTAGTCTGAGTCCGTTTCGTCCGATGCCTTTATGTCTGATGCCTTTTAGTCTGAGTCCGTTTCGTCTGATGCCTTTTAGTCTGAGTCCGTTTCGTCTGATGCTTTTTAGTCTGAGTCCGTTTCGTCTGATGCCTTTTAGTCCAAGTCCGTTTCGTCCGATGCCTTTATGTCTGATGCCTTTTTGTCTGAGGCTGTTTCGTCTGATGCCTAATTGTACGAGACCTGACACCTGACATTGTTTTTCCTGAGACCTGAAGCTTTTCAGTCTGAGGCACGATGCCGTTTTGTCCAATGACTGAAGCCTTTTAGTCTGAGGCATGATGCCTTGTCTTCCTATGTCTGAGGTCTGAGGATGTCCTAAAATGTACACCGTACTAGAGATTTGAATTCAGTCTACTCTCGTGAAGTGGATTGTGAGATCAACAGTGGTTCAAAGCAATCGTATTCGTCAAGAGCAGCCATGAGCAGGAGCCCTGTTGTTAGTCAGTCCGTTTGGATTCTTCGGAAATAAACACCCTTTTCAGTGAGCCTTGTTCATCACAGCGGACATCATGCTAACCGATCACCAGCTGAGGTAAGAGTCTCATTATACTAAGTTACATGTGAACGATATTTTATATTACATTTGTGTTAAATTTACAATTTTCCAGCTAATGTTAGCATTCTTAAATGATGTTCAGTTAACGTAACTGGCGAGAGCCGGAGGGCAAAACACTGAAAATGTAGCATGCGTCTTTACATTTTCCATCTGTTTTAAAGGAGAACTTGGTAACTTTTTTAACTTAATAAAACTGTCTAGAAATCATTTGGATGGTTAAACAACCTGTTCTGGTGATATTGGTGACTTTCCCCGCTCCCCCCAGCGTTCCCAGGCGGAAAACCAACCTTGCAACTTGGGGACTACCCTTCCCGGTAAGATAGAAATTGGAAGTCTCGTGAGAAGCGAGAACTAGAACGAGAACGAGCGCGAAACACGAATTGCTTTACGGCAATTCAACATAAACACACACGCATGTATGATGTATTACCAGATTACCCCCCTCGATAGACAAAGCTCCACACGATACAGTTGGCTTTCTCCGATCAAAACAAACGCACATGAGCAGCGGTAGAGAGGGGGAGGAGGCCGCCGCACGTGAGTTTTTTACGACCGTGTTGTGAAATATACGCCCCCCCCACAGCTGTAGGGGGAGCTCGTGGGGAAAACATGCGACAACAAAAGGAAAAATCAGCGAAGAAGTGACTAGAGTTCGCTAGAGTTGCCGAGTTCTCCTTTAAAGGAGAACTCCGGTCAATTTTAACATTGAGCTAATTTTTTTGTACATTTTGAGTGCTGTCAATACAGAGAACAATGCCAAAAATCGGTGTTGCCTACACCGAGTTCACGCGCATAGGTTTAGTTACCTATGATCACGCGCGTGAACTCGGCAATCGACTACTTTGGACTTCAACAGAAAAACAGGATGTAAACAGGTATTTGCGCTGGCTTCAATAACATCATTTTTATACATATCTTTCACGTCTACTTCAGTCAGATTCACTCGTGTTCACTCAGAAGGAATCACTCACATTTTCTGTGCACTTGTAATGACACATCAAGGATGTTAAGAGGCTAAAAGCAGGTTTAGTACTTGCCCCATTGAAGTCAACAGGGTGCAAATTTTAAAAATAGAATAACTCGGTGTAGGCAACACCGATTTTTGTCGTTGTTCTCTGTATTGACAGCACTCCAAATGTACAAAAAAATGAGCTCAATGTTAAAATTTACCGGAGTTCTCCTTTAGGAACGATCTGTTGAACCCACACCTCAAAAGACCTAAAACGAGCTTTCGTTGACTTGTTATACATATCAAAGTCCGTTTAATTGTGTATAAAATCTTTGTTAATACGCGATAGTATCTGTCAGTAAATCAATCTCTTAAATGGCGGGACTTTTTGAAACACTGTCTGGAAGCTGAAAACTCTTCTCTTAAAAAAAATCCTTGGTTTTAATTATAAAGTTAGTAAAATTATAGTAACCACGTTTTTGGCGGATTTTTATTACCATTTTTAATAACCACAGTTATACTACAAATAGGCCTACCATGTTTTTTTTTGTTGTTTTTTTTGTTTTGTTTTTTCTGTGTGGTTAAACCATAGTTCATTTTCGTAAGGGTTAACGTATCTATCAAGACTGTTAAGAAAACGAATTCAGTAAATACTGTACTTGATACAGGAAAGCACATGAGACTAGAATATGAACACATCATGATAAATTGCAAATTCTGGCTGCATCTGCTTGCCAACACGTAACGTTAACGTTAGCTATAGAATGCATAACATTACATGTGCATATATTAGGCTTATAAAATAAAAGTTGATTGAATGTTTGTGTTCTGATGAAGAAATGAAATTATCTACATTTTGGATGGCCTGGGGTCATCATAGTAGCCTTTTTCATAGGATACTTTTGATTATTGGTTATGAAAATTGCATTGATCCAGATGAACAGAAAGTTAACTTACACCCCTAGGTGTCTCAGCTCAAAACTTCACTGTTAGCCTTTCCTGCTCAGCTTCCAGATCATAGTCAGTTGAGGTTTTGCATTGTCCCAGTGGAACATATTCTGACATGTGTAAATGTAATACTGAGTTGTTAAAAAAAAATATATTTATATTTTTTTTGTGTGTGATTTCAGGTCAAGTGGAAAGCAGAATGATCATGGCAAACAAGGTATGGGAAAAAGTAATTTAAAATATTGTAATGGCAGAGTCTTCTGATTCCATATGATTGCACTAAAAGTGGCAGAAAATGTAATTGGTTTTACACTGTATATTTTCCCATATGAATATTCATTTGATCCTTGTGAGGCCACTGGAGCTGCACAAGGTTTGGTTTAGCTACAGTAAGACCACAATTGTGTTAGATTCCACCCATCTATTTTTTTTTTTTTTTTGGTAGTGTAACTAGGCTTTGTCATTTAGAAACATGACTTTCACTTAATGACACATATCTCTACCTTTCATTGCAGCCAGAGGATCTGACGGTTGCTGCTCGCATCTCAGCCTACCTGATGGAAAATTCTTGCTGGATGAATGACCTTCACCTTCAACTCAACCTTGCCAAGACAGAACTGCTTATGGTTTCAGCCAAACCGTCCTTGCTGTGTGATCCTGCTGATTTGCCTTATACAACATCAGAAAGATCCGGCCCTTCATCGGAGCCACACAACTCCTTGTCTAAGCTCTTGTTCCCTCCAGACTGGACTATTGTAATGCTCTCCTGGCAGGCCTTCCAGCATCAGTCAAACCTCTGCAACTGATCCAGATGCTGCAGTAAGACCTAAACTCACTGCTTCAGATCTGTGTGTCTCTAGAAGCATGTGTTATGCAAGTGAACGGCGCCTTGTGGTGCCATCATCCCAAAGAGACAAAATCACTTTCACTGACCTTTCCCTGGACTGTTCCCTGCTGGTGGAATGACCGGCGCAACTCAACACATTTTCAAGAAACTGCTAAAGATCCATCTTTTCATAAACACTTGACCCAATAATACTAAATCTTTGTTTTAATAAAAAAAAAAAAAAAAAAAATTGTGCACTGTGCTACACTAACTGGGACTTGTCACTGCACTTGCTGCTTCTATTGTTCTCTTAATTTTAAGTCACTTTGGATAAAATGTAATTGTAAATGTTTGAAATAAGTTATATTAGAGTATAAAGGCATACAGCAATTGTCTTTTAATGTGGATATTTTTACATGTTCTATTTTACATGTTCCTATCATTCACGTATCTTGATGTTCAGTGTTTGTTTAATGAGTAATACTGTAAATGTGCAGGTATTCCGTACTTGTATGTTTAGTTAATTTAACAGAAAATGACTGTAAATTTGCTATTATTAAGTACTTAATTAGAGATTGGTCAAAGTTGTGAAACTGGATCTGAAAAAAATAAAACTGTAAATATACAAACTTTGTATTTGAATTTATGTACTTATTACATTTTTATACATATATTCATAGTTATTTTACACAGACAAACTATATATTAAAAGATAATTACTGTAGATAGACAAGAGCATTATTATAAAATAACTTTATAAAACCCTAAATTTACAGTTTAACCTTAAAGTTAAATGTTCTTTTTATGTAATTTGCCATAATTTATCCGTTTTTCCATGGTTTAATAAGCCATTATTAACAGTAATGTACTGTAATTTAATCAATTTTGACCGTAAAGTCAATTCTGTATTTTTACGGTTTTTGCCTGTAATTTTGTGAAATGGTTATTTGCTGTAATTTAACGAAACCCGTCTGGAAACTTTGCTGCCAGAGATTTACCGTTTTTTTTACAGGATTTTTTTTTACAGTGTAATATTAATTTGGCTTACCTCAAAGTTAATCTAATTAACTGACCCAAATAATTAATCATAATGGGTAATTATGGATTGTTATTAATATTCCCCCTTTGAGCTAATATCATTCCAATATATACATATGAATCAGTCAATAAGTTATACTTATTACATTAATTATACACATTAATTGTTTTATTTCATATTGAAAACTTGTGATGAGCCACAAGGTTGTAGTTATGAATTAATCTGTATTGTTTATTATAGATTTATTTGGGTGTTTATTATGATTTTGTGTGGATTTGAAACAATTACTGGGCTGTAAAACAAACCAATCTGGCAACACCGTTCTTCATCTGAAGATTTTTAATGTTGGATAATAGTTGTGGGCTAATGTAATACTGGAAATCTTACATTCCCCTATAATTGTACCTTGCATGATTATATGCGACAAAAATTAACTTTCAGTATTTGATTAGCTAACTTTGCTATGTGGTATAGCAAGCTATATGTTTTAATAATGTCTTCATTATCATTGATATCTTCAAAATCATTTTCCATCTTACGAAAAAATTGCCACCTTACACGTCTAAAGGTTCTAAACACAACTTATTGTCCTGATTCAAAAGTTTTTGATGTGTACATTTAAGAATAGTATCCATCTCTAACAGGGCCGGAGTGGGGCCACTTTTCAGCCCGGGAGTTTCAGGCCCAAGACCGGCCCACTTTTTCCATGGTGGAATTCCAAATTAGCACTTTTTCCAAATTGGATAAATGAAGCAACAGTTCAGCTCGTACTATTGTGTAGTTTGTATTAATACCATGGGTTAACAAATAATGTAAAGGTTAAATAATAATTCACTGAGACTTTATAAGAAGCAATTGCGACTTTATTTCACACAATTCTGACTTTATATTTCGCAATTCTGACTTTATAACATGCAATTGCGACTTTATATCACACAATTCTAACTCTATATCTTGCAGTTCAGGAAAATTTTATTATTTTTTTTTCCACATTTCAATGTCACGTTAGTTAGATTAGGCTACACACGTTCCGCATTCCCGTCTTTTCCAAAACGTTTTCTCAGGTAGGCTACCTATTTCTCAATTCTGAGAAATAAAGTCAGAATTGCGAGATGTAAACCCGAGATGTAAACTCGCAATTGTGAGATAAAAAGTCACAATTATCTTTTAAAATGTTTTATTCTGTGGCGGAAACAAAGCTTCCATAGCTCCTGGCCTCTTCCTCCCATCCATCCTCGCTGACGCGTACCGTTACGGTAGAGCCGGCCCAGCTATCCGTAGGCGCCGGCGGTGCCGCGGTAGCCTACCTGAGAAAACGTTTTGGAAAAGACGGGAATGCGGAACGTGTGTAGCCTAATCTAACTAACGTGACATTGAAATGTGGAAAAAAAAATAATAAAATTTTCCTCGACCGGCCCAAAAGTGAAGCGGCCCACCGGGAATTCTCCCGATTACCCACTCCGGGCCTGATCTCTGATAATTAACTCTTCTACTTACCGATTGGAAAATCGCAATGGACCTTGGGATCGCCCATACAGTGACATCAGCGTTATTAATTTAGAGGATTAAATAAATATAAATAAATAAACAAATAAACAAATAAATAAATAAATAAATAAATAAATAAACAAAACTTTGATTAATTGAACACAATTGCAGCGTATTATATATTTTTATTAACATCAACAAACCTCCGATAAAAAAATACGTTATCCAGCATGCTCTAGTTAAAGCAGTGTCACTTAACGTTACCTATGACAAGAAAACGCTTAAATGCTTACTTGAACGCGCCATGAGTGTTGTCAAACTCACCTCTGAATGCCGTTTTACCTGCAGTTGGGCGTTGTTTTGGTTAAACTCACCTCTGAATGCCGTTATACATGCGTTGTTAAACTCACCGCTGAATGCTGTTGCCTATGAACGCGCTAAACCTTTGCGCAGAGGGCACTTTGATATCAGATTGCGTCAAAAACCATCAAAAACTAGTTGAAGGGCCAGATAAAGATGATCTGGGGGCTGCCATTTGACTAGCCCTGGCATAGATCATTTATTGTAGACTATTCCTTTTATTTTTTTATTTATTGTAGTCTCGGCCCATTCACCGCAGACAACGGGCTGCGTTATGCTTACCCAAGACGTCAAATTTCAACGCCGCAGGCTCCAGTTCAGAGTTCTATAGAAGTCTATCGGACTACCATGCACGTTGAAAAATGACGCTAAGGTATACCCGGATCGTTAAAAAGTGACGCCAAGGGGTCCTGGCCAAGCGTCCGTGTGTTACCTTCATCAAGATGGCAGTGTTTTCACTCTCACAATCTGATGCTCAAATCTTTTCCCGAAACAATCAGAGAAAAGCTTCAAAGATTTAAGAGGCTTCAGTTCTACATCCCTAATCAATAGTTTAGGCTTTTTTTTTTGCAAATGTTTCGATCAAGTTTACTCTTTTAGACAGCGTTTACTCTTGTTTTTTTATTTATTTTTTTTATTGTTTTTAATATTATTATTATTTGTATAATCTTTTATAATAATTCAGTGAACCTGCAATGATGCTGAAAAAGTTAATAAAGTCAGTAAGTCTGTTCCCTCATTTTGAGTCTGGTTTAAAACATGAACGGTCTATCTGTAATGTTTTCGTGTGCGCCAATTAAACTAAACCAAACCTAACTAGTCAATATACATCTTGAAACATCATTTGCTTGTGTATTTTGTTCTTCCAGCTGTTTGATCTGTTCTTCCTCTTTTGAGGCGGGACTCAGAGAGAAGAAGAAGGGCGGAGAAAAAGAAGGGCGGAGGCGAAGCATTGAAAGTTTTCTGTTGTTCATTTGTTGCTGATTTTCAACGATTTAGACCTTGTTTGTCTTTTAATTATGTTACGGAAATGGTTTAAAACTAAATAGAATATATTAGTTCCGTATGTTAAGTACGATTTAGTTTCTATCGTCGCGCTTTAAAACTCTTCAAGCTCGAGCTTGGTCAGTTTCAATTTTTCATGAGGACGCAAAATACAGAAGACCTTCGATCAAGACTGCAACCAGGTTTGTCTAGTGTGATGGGTTATAGTGTACAGTTTGCAATAACTGATTAAATTTGCGAGGATTAAGTAATGACGCACCGTAAACCTGCCAAAAACGAAACCTAAAGGAAACATTTGATATATTAGACTTTGTTTGGAATAGAAATAAGCGTGAGCTCGTGATTAAGCTATATGATTAGAGTCTTCAGTAGCCTATATATAATTTTTACTCAAAATGAGCCCTTTGTAGAGAAACTTGAAACTTTATATTACTGATATTACTGACCCGTTTCCACAGAGATGTGTGATTGGGCTGTTGAGGCTAAAGTGTGTCTTTGTATGGCCATGTGAAACTATGGGATTTTTTTAATTTTTTTTTGCCTTTAATATCGTAACTTTTCAAGAAACAAATGAAAATATAAATAGACAGTGAATAAAATGTCTTTGAAACCGGAGAAAAAAAAAACCTCAGTCACACGTGTGTCGTATTACCATAGACTGATAAAAATAGCGTAGCCTATTACACAGGCACGGCGCCAGGATTTTTTTCTCTACTGGTGCTAATGGGGAGCTGGACCGATACGTGGGGGTGCTAAGAAAACAAGTGATTTTCATTACTTAAGTTACTCTATAATATAGAGGTTCTCGTTTTTTCAATAAAAGCAGCTATGATACACAGCACTTTAACTGGATTTGGCCAAACAATAGTCAACAAAATAACTAAGCCTAATACAAGCGACCACAAGGCAATGACAAAAATGTTTCAAAAAGGTGCGATATTCAGCACCGGACAGCGACCATGCGTCTGCCGGTAATCAGACAATACATACAAAATGCGACAAACATATTTATTCCATATGCATAATTAATGAAAACAAACAAACATCTATACATTGGTAATTGTCTTGGATCACAACATAACTTAAGAAATTAAATTGATAGTTAAATTCAGGCCCGGGGTGGGTAATCGGGAGAATCGGGAGAATTCTCGGTGGGAGTAAACGGTACGCGTCAGGGAGGATGGATGGGAGGAAGAGGCCAGGAGGTATGGAAGCTTGTTTCCGCCACAGAATAAAACATTTAAAAGATAATTGCGACTTTTTAATCTCACAATTCCGACTTTATTTCTCAGAATTGCAAGATATAAAATCAGAATTGCGTGAAATAAAGTCGCAATTGCTTCTTATAAAGTCAAAATTGCAAGATATAAAGTCAGAACTGCATAAAATAAAGTCACAATTGCTTCTTATAAAGTCAGAATTGCGAGATATAGAGTCAGAATTGTGTGATATAAAGTCGCAATTGCGTGTTATATAAAGTCAGAATTGCGAGATAAAGTCAGAATTGTGTGAAATAAAGTAACAATTGCTTCTTATAAAGTCAGAATTGCGAGATATGGAGCGCGGGGCACAACCTAACGCGGGGTTAGTTGTAACACGCTTGTTTTAAATACTTCCACACATGCTTGGATGACGAAACTGTGTATTTACTAGTTGCCATATCAACACTATATATAAAAAAAAAATCGCCAAAATTATTTATTTTTTGGAAGATATCCATACACATTTATTAAACCATAGCAAAAGTAAATTTCTTACTTAAGTTAATTTCATTGCCCTTCCGGTCGCCCTTCCGGCCTGTATTGTTATGGATTGACCTATTGACCCTACCTATCCCTTCGATCATGTGGTTTTGACAGTTAGTTTTGACCTATTGACCCTGTCTATCCGTCGATCATGAGTTTTTGACAGGTTGGTCTTCCGGTGTCTTTCCGGCATATGTTGTTATGGTTTGCCCTATTGTCCTTGCTAGTCTTTGATCATGTGATTTTTGATGGGTGTTTGTATGACAGAAAGTTGAAGGCGCTGTTATATATATATATAGGATATGTGTGTCAGCATTTCCTCTGCATTCCAGGGTCCATTGTGGGCTTTGTGGAAAGTGAGAAGAGTGCGTGTGTGTTTGTGTGTGTGTGTGCGTCCTCTGACATGATCCCCTCCACATTCCTGAGGTAACAGTGAAAGTGAGAAAAAGAGAGTTACCCTAATCATGTTTTATATTTCACACAAATAATATACAATAATATCTTACTAAAAATCTACTGAAACCATTTAATTCAGTTTTAGATAAACAAAAGAATAAAAAATCATATTACATAAACATTCCGTTCTTTAGGCCTATAAGTGTATAAAATAAAATAAAATAGTTATCTTGCTAATTTAACTAAAGTTGAAAACCATTCAGTTCTTTATAAAAGTATATCATGAAATGCTTATAAAATAAATATCTTATTGATCCAATTGTTTTTGATAAACAAAAGAATAAAAATCATATTACATAAAACATTCCATTCTTTATAAGGGTATACATTAAAATGGTTATCTTGCTAAAAAGTTGAAAAACATTCTGTTTTTTTAAAGTATATACAAATAAAAATCTACTGAAATTTCAGTTTTAGATAAAAATAAAATTCATCCAAGTCTGCTGACTGAAGATTTCATGTAGCACCAGCCAAATGGTATGTGTGTGTGTGTGTGTGTGTGTGTGTGTGTGTGTGTGTGTGTGTGTGTGTGTGTGTGTGTGTACGTGTGTGTGTGTGTGTGTACGTGTGTGTGTGTGTGTGACAGGTTCCGGTAAATTAGCGTGCCGCCATCTTTCTGAATTTATTTCAAAGCATAATCGTAAAAGTTTAAATATGATCTTTTAAAATTAAATAAAATCTTTAAAGTTTGAATACATTCATATCTTCTATTTATCTTTTAGAAGATTACTGTAATGATTTTGTTTAACGGTGACCTAAAGTATAATTGTTATTAAACAATGTATGTCTGTTCAAAAACTTTAGATTGTAGAAAAACTGTACTTTATTATTAATAACATTATATTATTATTATTAATAACATATGTTACTAAAATGTAAACAAAGTTTTAGCTAAATAAATATATAAATAAAAACACCTTACAGCCCCAGATCCTTCAGAGATAAACCACAGTGTGAACTGAAGCTTCAGGAAACAGGGTATCAGACCAGATGAGTCTCGGGGACAATGTCACAGTAAATCTAGTCTGCTAACACCTTTCCAGAGTACATCCAGAGTTTATACTAAATTCATTTAAAAGCATAACCTTACAAGTTTAAATCAAATCTTTAAAGTTTTATTAAAATCATATCTTCTATTTATCTTCTAAGAAGACTTATGTATTATTTTTACTAAACAGCGTCTGTTCAAAAACGTTAGATTGTTGAAAAACTGTGCTAGGGCATCTTAGATCTTTTGTCCATACAACATGTTGTCAAAGTTTTGTTGTTGTGTTGTTTTTAAGAAATCCGAGGACTCCACATTGCTCTTATTTAGACTAGTTGTATCATTTGGAAAATCACTGACACGGCATAAGTAAAGTTGGTCTTGAGCGAATATTTAATTTTACTCGTCTTAATTCAAAGTATAAGTATAAGATCGTATAAGATCATTTTTACTTGCATCTCCCGAACTATCCTTAATCAGTGTGGAAACACACAGGGTCAAACCCTTTTCTGAGAATATCGGTTATCTACTCAAAATATATGAAGTGTAAATCGGTGTTTAAAATCTGTCTGCTGGCCGCATGAATAGACTTTGGGGAGAGCTGATGATACTATAGCAGGAAGCATGCCCTTTGACCTCCTCGATTGTGGAGGCTTTTTTTTTGTTTTTGTTTTTTTTGTTAAAGACCCAACTACAAGTTAGTTCTCCCAAAAGAATTTCTCCCATCTAGTGGTTCTCCCATCTACTCGCTTTTTCAAATGCGTGTTGCAACTGCGGTAGCCGTAATGTGTCAAGAAGCTATGACAACATGGCTTCCAATAGCACATCATTGAGTTTAACGATACATGTTGGCTGCCGAGTGAACTGACCTGAAAGCAGATGTGCTGGTTTGAACTGGAATATTGTTTTGCGACAAACACAGGATTATTGAATTCTAGAAACACTTGAATCCTTGATTATTGAAACACAGGATTACTGAACTCAAAGGACTGGATGGTTTTTGAAAGAGCTGATATTTGACGGATCTTCATCAGCCTTGGCCTTCCTCCTATTGAGTGTGTAACGAGGTTTGTTGGTACGGGAAGAAGGAGGCGGGAACCGGCGAACATTCAACATATTTTAATAAATAAATCCACAAATACAAAAATGAAAGTAAAAGCCAGTAGCCCCTCACGGACGACTGCTGGCAACACAAACAGAAACAAAACATGAACTAAAACACAGGCCTGTCCTCTCTCTCTCTTCACTGTCGCCGCTCCTCCTTTATGCCTCCGCTCCTCCGTGAGAGATGCGAGACCGGTGCGTCTCACAGGTGTAGCTCATCACAATTACGCCACCGATCTCGCGCCGTCCTCCCACGGCCCTCGACCTCGTCCTGCTCGCCACAGAGTGATTTTGCCTGAGTGGATCACCTGGCCAGGCCTCTGGCCTTTCTACAATCCACAATAATCCAACAAAACAGGTAATCATGTCACGAAGTAGCAGTAAGAAAGCACTTCACAATGAAGAAGACTATGTCACTATGGACATTTTGAAAGATATGTTGGAAGAACAAAGGAAATTTTACACTGATATGCTCGATAGACAAGAATCAAGCTTCTTGTCTTTTACAAAAACAATGCTGGATTCTGTAAGCACTAGAATTGATGGGATCATTAAAGATGTGCAGGAGGTGAAGACTAGCCTTCAGTTCTCCCAAGCTCAAATTGACGATCTTAGGGCAATGGAGAAGAAGGTGGATTCATTTGAATCTCAATTACAGCAACTGTCCTCACTGTGCACTAACTCTGAAGTGAACGATCTTGCCTTAAACATTGATTCCCTTGATAATCAGAGTCGCAGAAATAATCTGATAATTGATGGCTTAACCCAGGATAACACATTTGAATCGTGGCCAGACTCTGAGAAGAAGGTGAGGGAATTTTTTAATGACAAGCTTAAAATTGATCCGAAATCTATTGAAATTGAAAGAGCTCATCGTATTGGAAGCTTGAAACAGCAAATAACAACAAAACCAAGACCAATTGTTGTAAAATTTCTACGCTACAAGGACAAAGAACTTATTCTCACAAAGGCGAAAGCTTATCTCAAAAACACTGGTGTCTATGTTAATGAAGATCAGATCGCATTAGGAAGAAGAGGGCCAAACTGTTTCCAGCTATGAAGGAGGCCAGAGAGAGGGAAAACTTTGCTGTTATTAGCTATGATCGGCTCATAGTTAAACCCCGTCAATAACATCAGATGGCAACTACCAGTGAAGTTCAAATAATTCCCTCTCATTGTACATGCATGACGATTTATTTTGATCTAGTCCACATGCATGATGATTTCTCCTGATCCAGACCAAAACAATATTCTTCAACTACAACAGAATTATTTTGGCTCCTCTGAATACTATTGTGAAACTTTTAAAACTTTGATAAATTCTCTTAGTACTGGAAATTATCTTTCTTTCCTTCATATTAATGTTCGTAGTTTGTCTAAAAACTTTGAGGGTTTATCCACTTGTCTTGAAAATCTAAATTATACCTTTAATGTGATAGGGCTTACTGAAACATGGCTGACTGACAACACAGCTGGGAATTTTCACTTAGAAGATTACAAACATATTTTTAGATGTAGAGAGGGAAGGGTGGGTGGAGGGGTTTCTCTGTTTATCAATTCTAGTCTACATTATAAAGAAAGATGTGACTTTGAAAAGCTTTTTAATTCTTCTTCGGAAGTAGTAGCAGTAGAAACTAAATTAGCAATAATTTTATGTATCTATAGACCACCTAATTGTGACCTCTCTGCATTTATTACAGACATCTCAAATGTATTGGATATCATTTCTAATGAAAGGAAAAACTGTTACATAATGGGTGACTTTAACATTAATATTGAAAATAGTCAGGGAAATATGTTAATCAAAGAATTTACTGATACTATGTATTCTTATAGCTTTAATCCTGTGATTTCAGTTCCCACCAGAGTGACTAATACCTCAGCAACTCATATAGATAATATTTTTACTAATGTGTATAAGACTATGAAATCCGGTGTCCTGTGCATTGATGTGGCCGATCACTGTCCCATATTTTTGATCACTGTTAACGAGAGTGAAAATTGTCCCCCTTTACAAAACATTAAATATAGACGAATTTTTAGTGAAAGAAATTTGGTAAATTTCAGAGACGCTGTAAGGCAAATATCATGGCGTGAAATCTATCAAAAAGTAGATGCTCAGAAGGCCTTTTCATTGTTTATAAAAAATCTTACTCAGGTTTACAACTCATGTTTTCCTCTCCAATCAGTGCCTTTGAAACGCAAATTGTCCAAACCGTGGATAACTCCAGTTATCATAAAGTCCCTGAAAATCAAAAATAGATTATATAAAAAATACATTCTTTGTCCTACTCCATTTCACCTGTTGCAATTCAAAAAGTACAGAAACAGATTAAATCATGTCATAAGAGGAGCAAAAACTCACTATTACAATAGGAAATTAGTCGAACATAAAAATAATGCATCTTCTTTGTGGAGAACCATTAATTGTATTCTTAACAAAAAACATTCTAAAAAGCAGTTACCAAATTCATTTAAGATTGACGATTCTATTGTTTCAGATCCGCAACAAATTGCCAAAAGATTTAATGCCTTTTTTTCTGATGTAGGTCCAACATTAGCTTCTAAAATTCCATCTAGTCATTTTGGACCACTAGAATACATGAATTTTCCAATGTCTGAGGATTTTAACTTTACTTCTATTACCGAGGATGAGATCAGAGATATAATTATCAATTTAAAAGACTGTTCACCAGGACATGATATGATTGACAGTAAAATATTAAAAGCAATTTATCCTGATATCATTAAACCATTACTTTATATTTATAATCTTTCCCTAGACCAAGGAATTGTACCTGTAGAGTTGAAAATGGCAAAAATTACACCAGTTTATAAAGAAGAAGACCATGCTATTTTTAACAATTATAGACCAATTTCTGTGTTACCAGCCCTGTCCAAAGTTCTTGAAAAACTTGTTAACACAAGAGTAATTCAATATCTGGACAAAAATAATATTTTATATGTACACCAATATGGTTTTAGGAAACAACATTCCACTTACATGGCACTTGTCCATTTTTTGACTGAGATATATAAAGCAAAAGATAGAAAAGAAAACACTATAGGTATTTTTCTGGATCTTTCAAAAGCATTTGATACCGTTAATCATTTCATCATGTTAAAAAAACTTTCACATTATGGTATACGAAACAAGTCACTACTCTGGTTCACCAGTTATCTTACAGACCGATATCAAACTGTTAACTATAATGGGACAGAATCCCCTCCCCTTCTCCTTCAGTGTGGCTTACCACAGGGTTCCATCTTGGGTCCCTTGTTATTTTTATTATATGTTAACGATCTCGCTAATGTCTCAGATAAACTTTCTAAAATTTTATTTGCAGACGATACAAGTGTATTTTACTCTCATAAAAACCCTGAATATTTAATAAATGTAGTTAATGAAGAACTTGACAAGTTATCTACTTGGTTCAAGTCCAACAAATTGTCACTCAACATAAAAAAAACAAGTTATATATTGTTTGGTATTAAGTCTGACACATTTAAATCTTCAATGAAAATTCAAATTGATAATATCTCCATTAACAATGTTAGATCTGCTCGTTTCCTCGGCGTTATACTAGATGACTCTTTATCTTGGAAACCTCATATTAGTGCCATAAGTACAAAAATAGCCAAAATGGTTGGTATATTAGGAAAAATCCGGCACTTGATTAACAAAAAAGTTGCGATTATGTTGTATTACTCAATGTTGTATCCATATATCAATTATTGTAATGTTGCTTGGGCTAGTACCCACCCAACTAAACTGGAATCTATTTTTCGACTTCAGAAGCGAGCTTTAAGAATAATATTTTGTGTAAACCGTATAGACACTCCTCCCAATCACTGTTTGCTCAGGCAAGTATTCTTAGTGTTTACCAAGTGAATCAGCTTCAAATTGCTTTATTCGTTTATAGTTCTATAAAAAAGTTATTTCCCCAGCACTTTTGTAATATTTTTATTTTTAATAATGAATTTCACCAGTATCCGACTTGTAGTAGTTGTCTTATTAGGCCTCCATACTCTCGTACGACTCAAACACAGTTAAGTATATTATACAGAGGGTCAAAGGTATGGAATAGTCTTCCCACATCATTTATTGAGGTTTCTAAAGAACAGTTTAAACAGAGAGTAAAATTGTTGTTACTAAGTAGTTTGAATTTTCCATATGGGTTTGTGCTTTAAATCCAATCTTAAATTGTTTTATAATATGTTTTTAATTTGTTAAATATAATTGTTTCTATGGAGATTGCCACTAATTAAGCACCTTGAGGGTTTTTCGGCAATTGTCCATCACATTCTTTTTGTGAAATGTATAACACTGTTTTTGTTGTGAAAATAAAATAAATCAAAAATCAAAATGTTCTACTGTTATGGCAGCTATATAATGATTTACACAACCAAGCAATGAAAAAAGCTTGTAATTTAGACCATACCTTTGACTTACCTGTCGAGAAGAAATCAGGCAACTTCCCTTTCAAAGTCTTTCTCCTTCATTAGATCTTTCCACATGGGGAAAAGCTATCCCGATATTTATTTACATACCGATAAATTAAATTTGAGCTTTTAGGCGATGAGGATTCCTTCTCCCGTGGCTCGGCATAAGTATGATCCTGCATTATAATGTACTGTGCAGTACAGCCTTTCAAATGTGCCGGGGCAGTAATTTTTTAACTCTTAATTTAACTCGCGCAATCTTTCGGCCTTTGAAAAAGTGAATGTTTGAACTCTGGTGTATGCTAAATGAAAACAGGCGAACGGGTGTATGAATGTGTCTAGGTGTATCTAACCCTAACAACTAATGACCAACTTTATTTTTGCTATTGTACATACATTTTATTCTTCTAAGTTTGTCTTTGGTTAACACAGCTGGAGAAGAACAACAGGGAGGTTGGAAGACACAGTAGAGGAACTACAGAATAAATATGGAGAGAAAACAGCATTAAAAAGGATCAAGTCCATAGTGAAAAAAAATCAGAAAAAAGAATATCAAACGTAGGAAAGATGTATAATTTACTTTGTTAGTAGTCAATATGTTTCTCAATCTTCAATTTGCTTTACTATAATGTTTACATGGTTTTGGTTGTGTATTTAATTGCTAATTTTTTTAACAGATGGTGACATTCAACAGCCTAACAACCTTCCACAACGACGACGGCATAATATTTCTACATCATTCGGACAGCCATTAATTCAGAACCCTAATCAGCTTAACTTAACAATTGCCCAGAAGAATGGTGGGACAATAGTTACTACAATCATGGTAGAAAACACAATATATGGTGATGGTAACATCAGTGCGGTGAGTGTCTGATTTGTGTATGTTATATATATTTATTTATGTGTATTTTTGTTTTGTTTTTTAAAGTTAGTCCATAGGGTGTGGAACTTTGCACAACTATTTACACACATACTGTTTTTGACACATAGTGATTGTGAACATTCCTTTTTTTTTTTTTTTTTTTAAATAATTGAATAATTTTTTATTGAAACATTTTATTTTTTACCATACACCTAAACACAGAGAATGAATAATTTTCATTTTGTGCCGGATGTTAAAAGATAAAGGTATTAGTAATAACAATTAAAAATTTTAAATCAACATGAAGCCATAATATTAATCAATAAAAAATATGGTTAAATTACAGTACAATGACTTCCATAATATTTTATTTTATTTTATTTACAAAGTTGTGCGTCGTGAGTGAGACCTCGCAAAGATTACACCAATATTAGATTTCTTGTTGCGTGGTTGCACTATATGCCAGAAGCTTAGTCATCAACATCTAAACATTATCATGGTTTAGTTGTATTTTAAAACACTGTTTTTTTTTTTCGTTTTTTTTTTCTGATTTTCATTTTTCAGGTCGATATTTGTAGAAATAAGCAAAATACATTTATAAAAACAAGTTAATGGCCTTGTGTCAGAACACAACAGGTCTTTTTATTGTAACTTTGAAAAGTGTAATACAGTATTTGATTTTTACAAATACCTAAACCAATGGGCCTAAGCTGTTGACCCCTGAAGTCATGACTTCTGAAGGCCTCTCATGTGTAGATACGCTCGTTGAAAAAAAATATATATTTTATTAGCTAAAATCATTGTCTGTATTCACAAAATATGTCCTCATGGGTGTAAAATGACCTCTGCCAATGATCTGACTTATCCTTGTAAGCGAAACATTTCTTATCTTTATTTACATGGGGCGGGTAAGTCCAACACTGTAAACCCTAATAAGTTGAGACTACTCAAATGATTTGAGGAAAGTGAATCCCTCAGTTCAATTGAGTAATGGGGAAATTGACAACTCAATTTAATTGAGTTGGCCTAATATGGTCGCTTCATTGAAGTAACTCAAGCATTTAAGTTATCTATACTTAATGTTTAACTACAGATAACTTAAATGTTTATGTACATATAACTTAAAAAGGCAAAGACTAAACTCAAACTTTCCTGTTTATACAGTATATCGTTTCCTTGTATTAAATCATTTATAAATCATTAAAACAAGTATTGTTTTTTACATCAACCACTTTATTAGGTTTATACAGCATTTACAGCGTTTTAACAGTAAGCTCACATTTTTAAAAGACAAACAAAATCATAAGCAAATTTTTTAGTTGCAGTTTTTTAAAGACACATTAACAAAATAAGCTCATTTCTAACACATTTAACACAAACATCAAATAAGCAAATTTTTAGGTCAAGACAAACAAAATCATAAGCTCATTTTTAACAGTTGCGTTTTTAAAAGACAGAAACATTTCTCATAACAATATGCTCATATTTTAAAAACACACTAACATCAAAATTGAAAGCTTTTTAACAGTAAGCTCACATTTAAAAAAAAAAAATAAAAAATCATAAGCAAATTTTTTAGTTGCATTTTTTAAAGACACATGAACAAAATAAGCTCATTTCTAACACATTTAACACAAACATCAAATAAGCATTTTTTAGGTCACATTTTTAAAAGACACGAACAAAATCATAAGCTCATTTTTAACAGTTGCATTTTTAAAAGACACATGAACAACAAAAGCTAATTTCTAACACAAACATCAAAACCATAAGCTAATTTTTAAGTGACATTGTTAAAAGACACACAAAATAAGCTCATGTCTAACAATCACATTTTTAAGGCACACAAACATCAAAATCGTAAGCTCATTTCTTAAACACATTGCAAGGAACTGACACGTCTACTAAAAAAAAGTAGCCTACTGCCAGTGTTTTGTAAGGGAGGTCTGTAGTCGTTCCACAAAATCGTGCAACAAATTTCAGTGTTCTGTCATCGAGAAAATTACATCGCCCCCTAGAAAAAGAAGTTGCATTCTGCTGGTAAAAGTCTTACTGGCCGCTGCATCATATTTTATTTTTTGTTGAATGTATGTGTTGATCAGGTTTTCTCCATTTTAACCAAACAGATGGTTAGCCAAAGATTGTATTTTAGGCTGCAGGTCTTTCTGCCCCATGGAAAGGAGGATGCGTTGAATAAATTCAAATGTGTACTTTAGAGACTTTGGGTAATTCAGGTGTAAACTATAAATTAGCCCGAACAGAAGGCACATTGCTTCAGGAAGGTCATGCAGATTGTCCATCACCACTTTTCCCTCAATTACTATACCAATGGACAAGGGAGACAAATGCAGAGAGTTGAGGGGCTGAAGAGTCGTCCCATCTTCCACTAGTACAATCCCCACTGGCACATCAAGATTAGAGCTGCGATCATCGGACATCTAGTGAGATGAATAAACATTAAATTTAAATTAATTCACATGCATGTAAGCTCATGTACATTTCAAAAGGTGCAACTTAACCTTAAAGGGTTAGTTCACCCAAAAATGAAAATTATGTCAGTAATTACTCTGCCTCATGTTGCTCCAACCCCGTAAGACTTACGTTCATCTTCAAAACACAAATTAAAGATATTTTTGATGAAATCTGAGAGTTGTCTCACTCCTCCATAGGCTTCTAAGGGACCGAAACTTGCTGGCCCAGAAAAGTTATTAAAGAGATCGTTAATATAGTCCAAGTGACTACAGTGGCTCAATCTTAAGTATATCAAGCGACGAGAATACTTTTTGTGCGCAAAAATAAACAAAAATAATGACTTTATTCCACTATTCATTTCCTTCTCTCTGGGCCTCCAGTGTGTTTGCGTAGTGTTTTAGCGCAGCGCGTCTGTGTCGGTGCAAAGCCCCTTTTGGAAGGACAAAAACCTCTCAGATTTAATTAAAAAAATCTTAATTTGTTTTCTGAAGATGAACAAAGGTCTTAAGGATGTTGAAAAACACGAGGGTTAGTAATTAATGACAATTCTCATTTTTAGGTGAACTAACACTTTAGATTGAGATTGATAGTGTGTGTGAATGATTAGAGTGTGAATGTATGAGTGAGAGGGTGTGTACATGTGTCTTTTGGACATTATTTTCTACTCAGAATACTTACCAAACATCTCTTACAGAAAGCAGGGGAGTCATCTCCAAACACAAGGGGAAGTCCTTGCAGGACAAGAGTTCGGACCTCAGTTGGCTCTGATAACTTGTGTGGGAAATACATTTTTTTTTTTAAATCCAACTTGTTAATTAATACATTATTTTTATGGAATTCTTAACAGCCTTTAAATAGTTCAGTACATTTACTAGATCAACAATGAAGTGTATTTTGGGAATTTATACAGGTTTCATATCAGTCTACTTTCTTCTAAGATGTATCTATACATTTTTGGGACTTCTAACTGACCTTTGTTTGCTTCAGAAGGTTCATCAAGAGCTGACCAGCAACTCCCTTTTTGGCTCTGAAAATGTCCAAAAGACATGTACCATGTTGGTCAAGGGTCTCGTAAAACTCCTTTTTCAAGTTTTTACCAGCAATCCTATTAAACTCCATGTATATCTGAAAAACATTTTAAGAAGGAGCAGGTAATGGCATGCGGAAAAGATATGCTTGATTATTTTTCAAAATAACATTGGATTCATTCCAGTCAAAGAAGTTACAACAAATTTGTATACCTAAAATAAACATTTTCATTATTTATTCACATTTAAAAGGATAGTTCACCCAAAAATGAAATGTTGCTGTTAATTTACTCAGCTTCAGGCCATCCAAGATGTAGACTTTATTTTTATTTTTTTTAGGCTGAAACTAAGGCTGAGAAGATTAGCAACAAATGTTCATTTTAGGTGAACACATTTTTTATAACTTCTTTGACTGGGATGAATCAGATATGTCAGATGTCGCTTTGTCATATTAACTTAAAAATTCTGTCATCATATACTCACCCTCATGTTGTTTCAAACCTGTATGAATTTCTTTCTTCTGAACAGAAAGTTAGATATTTAGAAATAGAGCCCGACCGATATGGATTTTTGGGCGCCGATGCCGATACCGATGAAAAAAAGCCAGATACCGATATATCGGCCGATATTATTTATGTGTATATTATAATACAGTAGCAATATTATTTATGTGTATTATAGTACAGTAAGTTTGGACACACTTTCCAATTGGTGTGTACAAACTTTTGATGGGTACTGTATATAGAATACACAGTATAAACAGAATAAATACAGTATATACCGTAAAACTTCAAATAATAGCCGAGTCCCAAAAAGACGCCTGTCTCTTTTAAACGCCTGGTGTGACGACAGGTTTGGGTCTCAAATAGAGGCCTGGTCTGTTTTTTAGTATCGTGTTGTATATGATCTTCTAAAACCCGTCAGATCGACTGTTCTATATGTTTTGATTAGATTTCACGTGACAGATGCAACCGTTCATGAACGACTCATCACTATTCGCGCGTGTGAGGGAGAAAGAGGAGATAATATATTTCTAATATATTTACTTCAGGATATTATCCTTAGGTATGTGGCCTGACAGTAGATTCTGATGGAAGCGAGGATCACCTTATCCATTTCAAAGAGGGAGAGCCGTGCGCATCTGGGCGGGAGCTGTTAGTGCAAGCAAGGCAGGCAGAGTTAGCGGAGGCTGGAGAGGGGGAAGTGGAGGAGAGCGACGTGGAGGAGGAATTCGCCAATGAACTTGTAATTGAGGATCGCGGGGATGATGATAGTGATGAATTGAGTAATTTTCTATCACATGATTGCAGTTGTTTTACAGGGTGGTCTGCATTCTTGCTTCCCGCTCACGCTGTTCTGTAGTTTACTAAAAGTGTATTAATTCTGAATGTGTCGCGTCTCCATCTCGCTACTTTTAATGCAAAATGGCCCTATATAAAGTGTTATAATTACATAAATTATTGGAATATTGCTTGATGTTGTAACGTAGCAGAATGAGCTTCAACACTGTGTCTACACCGGATGCGCTGTTATTTTTTTGCCACTTTTGACAGTTCTTTGTAACAGCTTTTAGGTGCTTTATTGGCAGCGCCATCCTTACATAAATCACTGCACGCTGCATTTTTTTAAATATTAATTTATCGGCCGTTATAAATGCCGATACCGATAGTTAGGAAAATGCCTAATATCGGCCCGCCGATATATCGGTCGGGCTCTATTTAGAAGAATGTCAGTAACCAGATAGTTTTAGATACCATTGACTTCCATAGTAGGAAAAAAAATATATACTATGGAAGTCAATGGGATCTAAAACTGATTACTGACATTCTAAATATCTTCCTTTCTGTTCAGCAGAAGAAAGAAATTCATAAAGGATTGAAACAACATGAGGGTAAGTATATAATGACAGAATTTTCATAAGCCTTTCAATAAAAATAAAAACAATGTTATGACACTAACAAAACACTAAGAAAAAAGGAAATTACCTGTGCCTCCCGGAACAGAGCTGGCCAGCGGTCAAGTACATCGGTGATTGCAGGCGCTGACATTACCATCTCTTTGCGCCTTAATGCAAATGTCAAGTCCATTTTTTGGGACAATACAGAAGCACTGGGTGTTCTCTTCTTCATTTCTTCTTCCAGTTCTTTACGAGCACTCTCAAGGCTGGCATCATCATGTCCTTCAGGATTGTTGGGTAGGAAATTTAGTTCGCATTTCTTGTTTTTTTTTATGTTTTTCCGTGATGGCTCTCCTTCTGGGTTGTTAGCACCACGCTTTCCAGCATTTATGGTTACATCAGGAACACCCAACTTCCGCATCTTGGTTCTAAAATTCCCCATTTTGAATTTTAGACTGTTTTTCCAGCCCCCCCAGCCAGATTGTGAACCACTTTCCAGCAGACATGGATGCTGTTTTACCAGGGCAGATGCTACTTGTTCATAATCTTTATCATCTGGATAAGCTTTAAATGCAAAAATGCTTTCAGCCAATTTTTCAAGGATTTGATGTTTGAGGTCCCTAGATGGTTTGAGGAAAGTGCCATCGTTGAGGTATTTCAAGTTGCCCTGCCTCAGACGATATTCAACATCTACTGAAAAGCTAGGAACAACAAATTCACTTGGCCAGTGCTTCTGTCTTGCCTGAGGTAAGGTGAAGAGAATCTCTGTGTCTGCTGTGCTTGCAGAGTGATGAAGTGTTTCCACCACATCAACTGGTGTAAGTTCGAGGACAGGAATTATTTTCACTGTAGCTCTGTCTTTAAGTGCTGAAATGTCCGTTAAATTGCAAAGTGCATTGTCAAAGTCTTGATCTTCATACTGAAGAGAAAACTTAAAATCAACCTCTAAACTTTCTTTTAGTGATACAACTAAGTCATCAATTGAATCTGGTTTCTTTGCAAGGGTGATCTTCCTTATATCTCCTTCACATAGGATAACTCTCAGGAGCATCTTCTCATGAGAACCCATCTAGACAGCAAATGTGGACATGCTAATTAATAATCATTTACAAGAATCAACGTCAATAAAATGATCTTGCAACAAATTGAAATGTGTTGGCATAAATACCATGAAATTTGGTCACTGTCTAGTTGTCACTGCAATACTCCACTGGAACTGGAAGTGATTTGACTACTGTAGAAAATATGTAAAAAAGAAAAGAAAAAAAAAAGGCAATTTTGTATTACTTGGGACTTAAAGCAATGTACTCAGCAAAAAATAAAACGTTTAGGCGTCACCATCATCCTGCCCTTAACAACATAACCTGAAAGAGGGAAAACCTCATTAAGCTCTGACACCTTTACCACACAGAGAGATAAGAAATGGCTGCTGCAAAATTCATACGACCGAAGATGCTCAGTGTACCATGCTGACATTTTTTTACAGACAAACAGAATCTCTGAGTTGACTGCTACAATCTGTGATATTTGCTTGAATTCTGGAAGACCAGAGCACAAACCAGCAGAGATCACCATATCTGAACTGTATTTGATTCCCTCTACCACCACAGATGACGCAACAAGCACAGTATTCAGCTGAGGTGCTATTTGATGAAACTGCTGTTGAACGTGGCCAGGAAATGAAGTAACGAGTGCAGTTTTCACTTTCTCCATTTCAACTGAGGGCCTGAAAAATGAACTTGAATCAAGATAGTATGCCATCATTCTCTGATGTTTGACAGCCAATGTTAGTGCCACATTTTTGAAGTTTTGAGATTCACGAATTACCTTTTTGAAAAATTTATGTTTGCCTTCAAAGCGCATTGTCCAAACATCAGAGAGTGGGCCAAAGGCTTTAATCAGCTGAGGGTAATGCTCTATGAAATGGTGCTTTGGTTTTAGTCTGAAATCAGGAAATGTTGACTGCAACAATTCTCTGTGTTCTGTTATTTTGCAACCCAAATCATGAATGGACTCATCTGTATGTTTCGAAGCAACAGCCAATTCAACTATGTCTTTAAGCAGCATCAGGATTTCCCATGAGCTCTCTCCCTCAGGGACATATTCACCAAGGATAACCGGTAGCAACCTAAGTAAAGTCCAATTTTCATGGCCATTGCCACCAATTGTTCCTTTACTTGCAAAAGCCTTTGGAATAGGCTGTGGTTGGTTGGTTTTGTCAGAAAAAGTGCAAGCAAAAGTCTTGATGGCATGGTTAACTGAATCGAGAGAGAAGTATTTCTTCACAATCATGTCTGAAAGGCAGAGACAGAGTTCAACAGGCACAACACCTTCGAAAAGGTCATGCAAAATGTCAGGTGGGTAGCCAGTTGCTGCATGAAAATGCTGCAAAGCATCAGTTAGTGGGCAACTTCGTTTCACCCCATATAACTTACTCAATGAGGGATCTTGCTTTACCTCCTCAATGTGCCTGTTGTGCAGATCCTTAGTCCGAGGTTCAAAGTTTCTAGTGCCAACTTCAGTGTGCTGAGTCTCGTTTCTTGTAGCCATGCAAAAGCGACAGAACCTCTCCACAGTGAAACTCTCAAAAAAACCTGCCAGAGAATGAGCACCAAGATTGTCAGCCGAAACATACAACACAGTGCCTTTCACAGTAGCACCTAACTGATCAATGTACAACCCAGTTTGCTCCAGATGGACAAGGTCTTGCAGAAGTGGCTGCATGATCTTTTTGTAGCCATACTCCTTTACTGTGTTAGTATTACAGAGAAGAGCAAGTTGGATAGAGTGAAGAGTTGACCTGTACTTCACAGCTATGTTTGCTAACACCCAGTACACTGCACACATTTTGTGTTTGCCTCTGGATGTCCCTAATGGATTAGCAACCTCAAAATCATCAATATAGAGTCCAAGAACAATTTTAAATTCATCGTTGTTGAGAAGACTATTCTCTTTAAAGTATTTGCCATCACGGTAAGAACTGTACCCATTTGATACACATTCTTGCACTGAAAGTGCTTTATCCAAAATTTCGGGCTTGTTGAGCATTGTTTGTAACACAGGCTGGATTGGTACATACACATACGGTTTCTCTCCCCCAGGAAGCACATACTCTACAGGCATAACCACTGGAAATTTGTTTAACACAAATGAGTTCCTTTTTTTGACCGTTGACAAACATCCGCCAGCACTTTGAAAATACATTGCTCTCTGAAACTGCGTGTACCACTTCTGTAACAAGTGAATCATCAACATCTGGATAATGTTTTCTCAGAACAATTGAAACTGACTTATAAATCAATGGTAAAGACAGCTTATGAATTTCAGTTAATTCTTGTATGACATCTTGAATAGAACTTGCTGGAATATGAAGAATGCTTTGCATCTTCAGAAAAATGCCAGCTAAATTGTGCTCCAATTGATGCACAAAATCTGAGGATTCCTCATTTAACTGATCTTCATTGTCCTCAATTTCAATTTCATCTGAAGAAACAGGTTCGAGTTCATCATTGTCATTCTCACGATTACCAGAAATTATTTCTGGCTTCAGCATTTTCCAGTCCTGTTCACTATGTGCCTTACTTTTATGCGAATTGAATGTTGCATAAACACGAGTCTGAAACGTGCAACCTCTGTAGGGACACTGGATGTTCTCATTTGCTCTTAAATGTCTACTTCGCAAGTGTCTTAGAAAATCTGCTTCTGTGCAGGGTTCAGAAAACTCACAGTGCTGACACCTAAATACATGTGGTGTTACTTCACTCGCAAGTTCATGGTGTTCTTTAGCATGAATTTTAGAAAGATGCACTTGCAAATTACTGATGGATTGAAATGTGCAAAGACAGTCCTGATGTGGGCATGGAAAAGGGACAGTCTTTGTATGGCCTCCATGCTTCAGACGATAGTGCTTAAGAATTTCTCCTCTTTTCTCAGAACTAAAAATGCAGTATTTACAATTCCACATTTTTTTTTTTGTCAGGTCACCTATAACATAAAATTGACAAAGGTTAGTATGCTAGATATTTAATATATATTCTTTTGGTCCACATCTATCCATTACTATAGTATGGAAGCTTGTTTTCACCACAGAAAAAATAAATAAAATAGCGAATTTAAAAAAAGTCAGAATTTTGAGATTCAAAGTCAGAATTGCGAGATATTAATTCGCAATTGCGTCTTATAAAGTCAGAATTCTGACTTTTTTTCCTCGCAATTGCGACTTTATATCACGCAATTCTGACTTTATAACACATAATTGCGAGATATAAAGTCAGAATTGTGTGTTATAAAGTCAGAATTGCGAGATATAAAGTCAGAATTCTGACTTTTTTTTCTCGCAATTGAGACTTCATATCACGCAATTCTGACTTTATATCTCACAATTGGGAGATATAAAGTCAGAATTGCATGATATAAAGTCGCAATTGCGAGGAAAAAAATTTATCATTTTTATATGACTTTTTGTTTTCAAACTTAATCGAATTTTGCTTTTTTTATGTCGTCTTACATTTTTATGAATGCTCTGACTAATTAAGTTACTATATTCTGATTATAAAAGTATTACAATATTTATGCTGTTAAATCTACCTCAGGACATTGAAGACAACGTTACCAACACACCAGCAAGTGACATTTCCAGCTGGCGTAAAGTTATATTATTGCGGAAGTTTTAAAGAATGCTCCGTGCATATAGTCCATTGGCGCGTTTGACCAATTTGTCCGTTCGCAAAGACCCGCCCTCCTTAGTTACTGTCGCTATGTCCGACAAGCTAGGCCGTTCTCACGCGGCCACACCATGTTCTCACGCAGTGAAAAATACATCGCGGGGCAGAGAGGAGACTGACAACACGCTGACAGACAGTACAGACCAGTTACTTTTCGGTTACGTTTGATATTAAACATATTAAACAAAGTCTCACCTTTCAAATTTGGTCATTTTTTAAAAGAAATTAAAACAATAAATACCGTTTTGTGGCTCTTTAATCAGTCATGACAGATCACTGTAGAGCATCAGTTAAAGCTGCTCGTGAACTGATCATCTCTTCCTTCTAGTTAATTTATAGCCTCAAATAAACATGAACAAACATTAGAAGGAATGTTGTTTTGCCCACGGAAAGACGTCAGTACACTCCGTTTTTCAAGTTCAAATCCTCCCTAGTGCTACCCTCTCCTGACTACTTTGTCGGACAAAATGGCGGATGGCGAAGTATGATTGGTCAGATCACCTGTCAATCAAGCTCCCTGCGAAGGGTCAAACTTAAACGCATTTATACCTTGTCCATCCGTATAAAATAAAACATTTTACAGACAATAAAGTACAATTTACAGGTGTATTATACATTAACTTACCAGCTAACGTTAACTCCTTGGGCCTAGGCTATACGACTCTCTCCCCCTCCGCGCCTGATTCATGACCGCCTGCGTGATAGTGCCGCTGGGGGAGGATAACAGGAAATTCAGCGGGAAAGTTAGCACTAAATGTTCTTACAGAAAGTTAGTAGCTCAACCGTGTTTACAACTCGCAAATTATCTAAAAATAAAGTATTTTAAAAGCAACTTAGTATATTTTACAATTAACTTACCACTGAGTCTTTCACGATGACTCTCTTCCCGCTTGCTTTAGCCTACTGCCTGTCTGCTTGAACCGCTTGCCGGAGTAAAACGGGGAAAAAACATTTGAATAAAACGTGTAAGGCAATTACGATAAATGTATAAATGTGTTTAAATCTCTACTTACCTATTAAGCTTTATTTCAGAAATCTGCAAGTGCCTCGAGAGGACTGCTGCTGCGTCACACCAGAGCCGTTAAACATTCATCACGACGAAAAAAATATTTTACCGCCTTGTGTTATATCGACCAATCAGCGCGGTTGTCAAGGCAGAATTTCAAGCGCGACCAATCATTTTAAACAGAGACATAGCTAATAATTTAGATTAATTGAAATGTTGAGTTTACAACACTTAAGATATTAATTAGAAAGATTTCTGCTGCCAAATGAGTAAGTTAAGCAGACCTGTTTAAGTTTTGATGGCAAAACTTTTTATTTTAAGTAATGTCAAGTTCTGATAACTTGATATCTTTAGTATGGACAACATTGGGGTTTACAGTGAAGGAGGCTTCCGTGCCGTTCCGCCATCTTGAAACACTATAATACCAGAGAGGGACAAAAAGCGCTAGCCTAACTCAACACGTTTCATCATTAACACTACTATAGTTATGCCTTAAAAACGTTTTAATTATTACATTAAAAAGGCGTAATTGACAAAAATTGTAATTCTGAATTAAGTAATAATTATAACAAAAAGTTGAAATTACAATTATGACTATGCGTCATAATTATGAGATGAAAAGTTTAAATGATGATGTACTAAATTGAAATTATGATAGATAAAGTAAATATTCCATCGTGAAATTTTCTGAATTCTATATAATTGTATTTGTGAAAATGATTCAGTACTGAAACAGCATTTATGAGTTTTTACGTATCTTCTGCTTGTTTCTGCAGTTCGTGTAGGCCTCTAAGACTCTGGATAACTAAAAGTTAGAGTAGATGGGAGAACCACTAGATGGGAGAAATTCTTTTGGGAGAACTAACTTGTAGTTGGGTCTTTAACAAAAAAAACAAAAACAAAAAAAAAGCCTCCACAATCGAGGAGGTCAAAGGGCATGCTTCCTGCTATAGTATCATCAGCTCTCCCCAAAGTCTATTCATGCGGCCAGCAGACAGATTTTAAACACCGATTTACACTTCATATATTTTGAGTAGATAACCGATATTCTCAGAAAAGGGTTTGACCCTGTGTGTTTCCACACTGATTAAGGATAGTTCGGGAGATGCAAGTAAAAATGATCTTATACGATCTTATACTTATACTTTGAATTAAGACGAGTAAAATTAAATATTCGCTCAAGACCAACTTTACTTATGCCGTGTCAGTGATTTTCCAAATGATACAACTAGTCTAAATAAGAGCAATGTGGAGTCCTCGGATTTCTTAAAAACAACACAACAACAAAACTTTGACAACATGTTGTATGGACAAAAGATCTAAGATGCCCTAGCACAGTTTTTCAACAATCTAACGTTTTTGAACAGACGCTGTTTAGTAAAAATAATACATAAGTCTTCTTAGAAGATAAATAGAAGATATGATTTTAATAAAACTTTAAAGATTTGATTTAAACTTGTAAGGTCATGCTTTTAAATGAATTTAGTATAAACTCTGGATGTACTCTGGAAAGGTGTTAGCAGACTAGATTTACTGTGACATTGTCCCCGAGACTCATCTGGTCTGATACCCTGTTTCCTGAAGCTTCAGTTCACACTGTGGTTTATCTCTGAAGGATCTGGGGCTGTAAGGTGTTTTTATTTATATATTTATTCAGCTAAAACTTTGTTTACATTTTAGCAACATATGTTATTAATAATAATTTAATTTAAAATAGGGATTAGTTCATTTTTTAGAACTGTGTGTGTGTGCACAAAATGATATTAAATGATTTATTTATTTATTTATTTATTTCATTTTGAAAATGTACAAATGTAGTTTTCTGTGTTTAGGTGTACGGTACAAAATTCATTATAGCTATGGAAAGCCCCCAACATAAAAATTGAAACCCCGCATGGACAAAAAAATGACGATCTTTTCATATAAATGAGATTTAAGATGACTAAAAAGTACAGTTTTTCTACAATCTAAAGTTTTTGAACAGACATACATTGTTTAATAACAATTATACTTTAGGTCACCGTTAAACAAAATCATTACAGTAATCTTCTAAAAGATAAATAGAAGATATGAATGTATTCAAACTTTAAAGATTTTATTTAATTTTAAAAGATCATATTTAAACTTTTACGATTATGCTTTGAAATAAATTCAGAAAGATGGCGGCACGCTAATTTACCGGAACCTGTCACACACACACACACACGTACACACACACACACACACACACACACACACACACACACACACACACACACACACATACCATTTGGCTGGTGCTACATGAAATCTTCAGTCAGCAGACTTGGATGAATTTTATTTTTATCTAAAACTGAAATTTCAGTAGATTTTTATTTTTATATACTTTAAAAAAACAGAATGTTTTTCAACTTTTTAGCAAGATAACCATTTTAATGTATACCCTTATAAAGAATGGAATGTTTTATGTAATATGATTTTTATTCTTTTGTTTATCAAAAACAATTGGATCAATAAGATATTTATTTTATAAGCATTTCATGATATACTTTTATAAAGAACTGAATGGTTTCCAACTTTAGTTAAATTAGCAAGATAACTATTTTATTTTATACACTTATAGGCCTAAAGAACGGAATGTTTATGTAATATGATTTTTTATTCTTTTGTTTATCTAAAACTGAATTAAATGGTTTCAGTAGATTTTTAGTAAGATATTATTGTATATTATTTGTGTGAAATATAAAACATGATTAGGGTAACTCTCTTTTTCTCACTTTCACTGTTACCTCAGGAATGTGGAGGGGATCATGTCAGAGGACGCACACACACACACAAACACACACGCACTCTTCTCACTTTCCACAAAGCCCACAATGGACCCTGGAATGCGGAGGAAATGCTGACACACATATCCTATATATATATATAACAGCGCCTTCAACTTTCTGTCATACAAACACCCATCAAAAATCACATGATCAAAGACTAGCAAGGACAATAGGGCAAACCATAACAACATATGCCGGAAAGACATGTCGTGGATTTTTCCCTAAACCTAACTACCTGGGGCGTCTGCACTCGACACCTGCCTTAATATCCGGGGCGTCTACACTCGACACCTGCCTTAATATCCGGGGCGTCTACACTCGACACCTGCCTTAATATCCGGGGCGTCTGCACTCGACACCTGCCTTAATATCCGGGGCGTCTGCACTCGACACCTGCCTTAATATCCCTGGCGTCTACACTCGACACCAATACCTTAAACTCTAGCTCTTGCCTCTTCAGTCGATAACTGGCCGAGTTTCTAACTAACTTGCTTCCCTAAACTAGCTTCCTGCGCAGGAATAAATCGACAAACAGACCTGCAAATGTCCTTTAAATGCTTTAATCACGGCCAGGAGATCTTCCCGAGCAGTTCTCAGGGAATCTCTCCCAAGAAGCAAGGCCGGAGGATCTCAGACAAATTCCATTGAGAATCCCACCGAAAAACACATATACAACAGTTTTTATAGAATCAGGGTATGGCATAAATGTCAGGCTGCATTACATAATTTCCCCACTATTTGATTGGTTCTTCATATGCAAACCCCTCTGTTACTAGGTAAAGTAAACTCTTATCTTGTGATTACTTATCACAAGGTTTTAACGATGACTTAATTTGTTCTAACTGACTGTCTAGTTTCACTTCTCCCTTTTTGTTATTAATATACATAGACACATACTGTCACAAGTCACAAGTTTTTCCCCAAAGAGTTTGGACACATTAAAAGCATATGAATGTTATTCCTGCAAGAAAAACAAATGTTAGTTGATTAATTAAAGTTGAATAATTAAAATCCACCACAGACATCGGAAGACCAACCTGTCAAAAACTCATGATCGACGGATAGACAGGGTCAATAGGTCAAAACTAACTGTCAAAACCACATGATCGAAGGGATAGGTAGGGTCAATAGGTCAATCCATAACAATACAGGCCGGAAGGGCGACCAGAAGGGCAATGACAACCGGAAGCCATCAATCAAATTTTGACACATGCCGTAGGTTAAGGACTACTTGCACATGTTATAATGTACCCCACCTATGGGGCATGTTGTCACATTTCACTTCCATTCTTTCGGGGTATATCAAGAAAAAAGTATATACTGTATTAATAAAACAAAAACACATAATTGTAGTAGACATGTGGGAAATTAATGTGGGAAAAAAATAAATCCTCTGAACCATAAGTAGATTTACACAAACTGAGAAAGTCTTTGAGAAAGTCTTACTTTGTGCCCCGCTCTCCCCTAAGTCAGAATTGTGAGATATAGAGTCAGAATTGTGTGATATAAAGTCGCAAAATTTGCGTGTTATAAAGTCAGAATTGTGTGAAATAAAGTCGCAATTGCTTCTTATAAAGTCTAAGTGAATTATTATTTAACCTTGTTGAACCATGGTATTAATACAAACTAAACAATAGTAAGAGCTGAACTGTTGCTTCATTTATCCAATTTGGAAAAAGTACTAATTTGGGCCGGTCTTGGGCCTGAAACTCCCGGGCTGAAAAGTGGCCCCACTCTGGCCCTGATGTTCACGGTGCATTTTATGCAAACAACTCTAATCGTAGTTATATTTACAGTAGGCATAATTGTTATTGTGTATGCAGCATGAGTCAAATACTGTTCGTGAAGATTAATACGTACGTACATGACGTACGTAGTCAGATTAATGAATGAAATACAACTGTTCACGAACAGAAGATTGTATTTGACTCATATGCTGCATACACATACGCAATAACAATTATGACTACTGTAAATATAGAGTTATAACTCCGATTAGAGTTGTTTGCATAAAATGCACCATGAACATGTTTGCCCTGTGATAGGCTGCCTACAATTTATCTCCATAAATACTATTTTCTCTGCGCATATATTTTTTACTTACTTGCATCAATTGCTCGATCAATATTATTATCACATATTTTACATTTACATTTTTAACTATAGGTACCACAAACAATTTAATATGGGCAAGTTTGTGTATATTTTACACGTAGTACAATACTGTAGCCTATGTGCTGCATATAAACACCAGACAGAGACAGATAATGATTTATTAAACAGATGGTCTTTACTCATCTCACTTGCACAAAATAAATGCAGTAATAGAAAGCATAGAAACGCACAGGTGAAATACACTGAAAATGATATGCATTTTCTTTTTTTACAGTCTATGGCAGAGTCCATACCGCTGGATCAAATCTCTCCGCAACCTGCTTTAAGTCACATATGACGATGTGGTTCGGATGGTAAATGAAAACTCTCAAGTGGAAACGTCAAAACTGAGGAAAGGGTAGGCTACACGTTCTTCTGGGAGAAATTCATTTTCAATTACAGAGGTAAGTGTTTGAATTCTGCCGCCAGTAAGGTAAACGTTTCTATGGTAACAGTGAGTTGGAGTCCAACTCCTTAGTTACTTTTGCTATCTCAGACAAAAATGGGGGACCTGTGCCCCAGTAGAGCTTTATGTCTAGCAACGCCCCTGAGTTGGACCAATCAGCAGACGTTGCTGCTCCGCTTAGGATTGTGGGTACTGTAGTTTTTTTTTGTGGGTACTGTAGTGGATAAAACACGTTTTTCTTAAAACAAGGTTGATTTCATACAAACTTATAGCTTCTACAGGAGCAACACCTTTGTTTCACAACCTCATAGCTCCTGGTTAGTCTACCTCGGATGGTTTAGACATTATGGCAGATAATCCAAATCCTTATAGAGAAATACTGTTGACCGGAAGTTCTGAATCCCTACTCCGCGTTCCGGAAGCAGGAAGTGTGACATAGGCCTATAAGCCATCTTCTTTGAACAGTTGACTAACCAAAACTATTCCGTTGCTAAACCATTATCCAAAGATAATGTTTTGTTTTTTTTATAAACAATATTACAGTTATTCCAAATAAAACAACTTTGTGGAGAGAAATTATGTTTGTAAATCAATGTCCATGCTAAAAGAACCTGTTGATGGAAATGAGAAAGTTTCAGTGGCACGGCCAGATGATGACAATGTAAAGAGTGGTGCAATTTTAATTATGTGAATATTTTCTTGACATAAAAATTCCAGATACAGCATTTTCATTTTTTAACTATGTATTTGATTACCCTTTCTTACCAGGTTCTTCAAAAAGTCTTGTCCCAATCAATCAAAACAACAATCATAGATGATTGTTACATTCCGGATAAAATAAAGAAATTGTAAAAAAATAAAAAATACAAAATAAAGGGATCAGAATCCAAAAATGAATTAGACAAAATATTTATTTACGTCTAGGGGTTACATAATAAAGAAAATAGATGTTCAACAAAAAATAATTAAACAATAAAGGGAAAAACAATATGAAGGTCCAGCTCCTAAGCACAACTGCAGGATAGGGGTCAGAACTCCCTCCCACAAAGGACAGCCATCTTAAATACTGCTTTCCAAATTCAACACAGGTGTGGATCCTTATCTGGCAACCTATAGAAAAGAAGAGAAAAGCAACAGAACAAACCCAAAACAAAACTGAGCCGTAACACCTCCCCCCTTAAAAAGGGAGAGATTCTCATTAGAAACTCTACCTTATACAAGTTCCAACCCCAAAACATACATACAAAAAGAACAACCTTACCGGAGTTAGGGTGACGTTAATATCGATCATTAACCATTACAACTTCCCCAAACTCTAACCATCTCTTAGTTTCAAAACCAGCAATCTCCCGGCGCCTGGAAAAAGCTAAATTAAGGAGTTGAAGACCAATAAAAGGGAAGAGAAGAGGAGTATTAATGGTCAAGAAACTTTATTCTCCACCACATGGGGCACGGGACAAGGCGTCAGCTAAAATATTATCTACGCCTTTCACATGACGAATCTCCAAAGCATAAGGCTGTAAGAAAAGAGACCACCTAATAAGACGCTGATTCGGATTCTGCAGAGAGTGAAGAAACGTAAGGGGGTTATGGTCTGTGTACACCACGGTTGGCATAGTCCCACAAGACAAATACACCTCAAAATGCTGCAGGGACCAAATCAACGCTAACGCCTCCTTCTCAATGGTAGAATAATTGGTCTGATACGAATTGAATTTTCGTGAGAAATAGCTGACAGGGCGATTTATACCACTCTCATCAGCCTGCAGCAGAACAGCTCCCGCTCCAACCTGACTAGCATCCACCTGGAGTTTGAATGGTTTATCAAGTCGAGGAGCCGTCAGGACAGGGGACGATGTGAGCAATCGTTTAACATTCTCAAAGGCGCTTTCACATTTTGGAGTCCACACAAATTTAGCCTTTGCTTGCAACAAATCTGTAAGCGGGACAACAACAGAAGAAAAGTTTGGACAAAAACTTCTGTAATACCCAGCCATTCCTAAAAATCTCATCAATTCACGTTTAGTCTGAGGGCTAGGAAATTTGTCAATCGCTATGACTTTAGCACGTACAGGCCGCACTTTGCCCATTCCGACAACCTTGCCCAGATAAGTCACAGTCGCCCTGGCAAACTCACACTTTGCCAGGTTGACTGTGAGTTTGGCATCAGACAAACGCTCAAACAGCGCACGAATTCGGATAAGGTGTTGGTCCCATGTGTCACTATAGACAACAATGTCATCCAGGTATACGGCAATACCCTCTAAACCAGCTGTCACTCTGTTCATTAAACGCTGAAATGTAGCTGGGGCATTTCTGAGACCAAAGCTCATTACGGTGTAAGAATATAATCCAAATGGTGTAATGAAAGAGGAAATTTCCTGTGCTCGGGCGGTCAAAGGCACTTGCCAGTACCCTTTGAGCAAATCAAATTTACTGACATAGTTAGCTGATCCAACTTGGTCAACGCAGTCTTCCATCCTAGGCAATGGATATGAGTCAGGTCTAGTTAGGATATTTACTCGTCTATAATCTGTGCAAAAACGCTGAGTGCCGTCTGATTTTCCCACTAACAAACAAGGCGAAGCCCAATCTGAAAAGGAAGGCTTTGCTATGTTGTTTTCAAGCATGTAATTGACTTCAGCCTCCAATTTCTGACATTTATCAAATGATACACGATAAAATCATTGTCGGACAGGTTTAACGTCGCCTACATCAATATCGTGTTCAATCAAGTGTGTACGAGAAGGAGTATCTGAGAAGAGAACAGAAAATTCAGTCAGCATAGAATTTAACTCAGAACGTTGTTTGCAAGATAAATGTTTTACCCATCCTTCTAAATTAGCCAAGGTCTCAGAGTTTTTTAGGCGAGGTTGTAAAATGACATCATCAGGTGATTTCACATCCTGTTGCACGTCACCTATTTGACTCAAACTAGCTAACGCAACTGAGGAAGGAATGACTTCAGGAGCAGCATTACGAGAATAAAAGGGCTTTAACAAATTCACATGGCACAACTGGGTATGTTTCCTGCGCTCAGGGGTAGAAAGAATATAATTTTGATCAGACACTTTTCGAAGCACAGTGTAAGGTCCTAAAAACTTTGCACAGAAAGGAGAATCTGGTAACGGAAATAAGGCTAACACCTGATCTCCTGGACTAAACATGCGAATCTCAGACTTGCGATCAAACCAACCTTTCATCTTTTCCTGAGTTTTTTCCAACTTTTCTTTTGCCAATTCCCCAGCCAAAACTAAACGTCGACGAAAACCCTGTATATACTGAATCAGACTCCGTGGTGGCTCCTCCGGTAAAGCAGCATTACTCAGTACCGCCAGGGGTCCCCGTACACAATGTCCAAAGACTAACTGATTGGGACTAAACCCCAAACTCTCCTGAATAACCTCACGTGTTATCAACAACCAAGGAAGACCTTCCTCCCAATCACCTTTTAACTCAGTGCAATATGCCCTCAACAAAGACTAACTGATTGGGACTAAACCCCAAACTCTCCTGAATAACCTCACGTGGCCAACAACAACCAAGGTAGACCTTCCTCCCAATCACCTTTTAACTCAGTGCAATATGCCCTCAACAAAGATTTTAACGTCTGGTGAAAACGTTCTAGGGCACCCTGACTTTCCGCATGGTACGCACTGGATTTGTTGTGTCTAATGCCAAGCTGCCGCAGAACCTCTTGAAACATGTTACATGTAAAGTTTGTCCCCTGATCACTCTGCACAACTTTTGGAATTCCAAAAATAGAAATGAACTGGGACAAGGCTTTTACAACCGATCGTGTGGTGATTGAACGCAAAGGAAATGCAGCAGGATATCGAGTGCTCTGACACATCACTGTCAATAAGTAAACGCTACCAGACTTAGAAGGTGGTAAAGGCCCAACACAATCCACCAGAAGATGCTGAAAAGGCTGTTCCATAACAGGTATGGGATACAAAGGCACAGGTTTTATGGTCTGGTTTGGTTTTCCAGTCAACTGACAGATCGAACAAGTCTTAATATACTGCCTTACATCACTCTTAATACGAGGCCAGTAAAAATACTGCAGCAAATGTTGGTAGGTCTTATTTACGCCCAAATGACCAGACACCCCACCATGAGCAGAATCCAACACAGCATTTCGCAAAGAAACAGGCACAACTACCTGTATAATTGGTTCAATCAAACCTCCCTCTGTGTTAGAAGTCCACTTCCGCAATAGTACCCCATTTTCAATGAAATACCCATTAACGGAGCTCTCTGCTACATCAGGAGATAAAGCAGCATCAAACAGTGAGTTCAGAGATGAATCCTCTTTCTGAGCAGACACCCAGACCTGATGGGGAATAGAAGGCAAAGCAAGGAGACCAGGCACTACCCTCTTAGAGGTAAACAAATCCTTCACATCACTTAGTTTTGCATCGGCTGATTGTTTACGCATTGCACGCGTAAGTGCACAAGACACAAATACCTCTGGATACTGCTGGGAGATATCAGTGTCACCCAATGGAGCAGGACAAGTAGCAACCACAGGTGGAGGTGGAACATCACGCCATACACGGTCACCCGCCAGATTATTCCCCAAAATCACTGAAACTCCTTCCATTGGTAATGAAGGACGGACTCCCATCACCACTGCTCCATTTACTAAATCAGATTGGAGAAACATGTTATGTAGGGGTACAGACAATGTTTGCAAGCCAATGCCACAAATCAGCACACTGCTTCCTGTATTGGACTCCTGAGTAAAAGGAAGGACAGTTTGCAAAATTAATGATTCCGATGCACCCGTGTCTCTGAGAATCTTAATTGGAACCTTCTCAGTAATCCCAAGCAATGACACATAGCCTTCTGTAATGAAGGGAGCATATCCAACATCTCCAACATTGCAAGGTACCACTGGTTTCTCCAGATTCTGTAAAATATCAAAACAGTCAGAATTAATATCTGTCTGAACAGATGAAATAGCAAGAGCAGGCTTAGTTTCAGGCTTAACACGCATCAGTTTTCCTTTAAGTGCTAAACAATCCTTTTTCCAGTGTCCCTTTAAATGACAATAAGCACACCGGTCACTTTTATCAACGTAACTTTTAAAATTCCTCTCACTCTTATCAGACAAGGCATGACGGGCAGTTACACTCTCTGTTGGACTATCACTGAACTTGAACCTACTTCTCTTGACTTCACATTTATGAGTGAGTACATACTCATCAGTAAGAATGGCAGCCTCTTCCGTAGATGTAACATTTCGATCAGTCAAAAAGATGGAAACATGCTCAGACAAAGTGCTTTTAAACTGTTCTAACAGGAACAACTCATGAAGATCTTCACGACTAGTTACACCTGAAGCAGCACACCAGCGATCTAACTGGATTTTTAAGTCTCTCACAAATTCACAATACGTCTGTTCTGCAGGTTTTCGCATGTTTCTAAATTTCTGCCGATATGCCTCTGGCACCAGCTCATAAGCTTTCAGTACAGCCTCTTTAACCCTATGATAATTTTGAACATCACGAGCACTTGAAGAATAAGCTTTTTGTGCCTTACCAGTTAGCACACACTGCAACATCAAAGTCTGTTCAGTATCTGGCCATTTCATAACATCAGCCAAACGTTCAAACAAACTGAAGAATGTGTCTACATCTGTTTCACTAAATTTGGGTATCAGCTTAATATTATTGGCTACATCCAACCCTTTTCTGACAGAACTGGTTAGACCACTTGCACTGTCCCCCATTTTACCCTCACCAAAGGGTATCTAAAACATATCTAAAACAGTAGCCATTATCTATTTTCTATTCAGCAGAACTCGTAATCGATTGCTTTAATTTACAAGCACCAAAAAGTGATTATTCCCCCTACTCTCTCTCCTCCCCCCTAAAATAACTCAACCCTAATCTTCATGCCTCCACCAAGAGTCGAGTATTTTTAAGCACTCAAATACCGTCAGATGTATAAACTCACGGACAAACCAGTGAGACACACAAAAGCGGCAGCGCTCTCAACTCAGCGTCAGCACAAAAACAACAAACTAAAATTAAAAAAGATCAACGCAGTGCGTTTCTAAACCTAACGGGGAACATCACCATAAGTGTAACAAAATACAGAGTTCGCTGACAAATTACCTTTCAGCAATATTAGCTTACCGAGTAGAGTACACATACACAACAAAATCCTGCCAAAGCTAACGTTACACTGTATAGCCTAGAGAGAGAGAAAAAAAAACGTTTTTACAAAGGGAACTCTTAAGAGAAATCAATACACTTACCATACGGTCTATTTCGGTTACCACTTATTTTCTCTCCAGTTGAGAACAACAATGAAGAAAATCCAACGTTTTAAAGACACCGAAAACTCTCGCGCACATTTCCCAGTAACAAACAAAACACCCACTGTTTGTTTGCGCTAGCACGCCAAGCAACACGCAGGTGAATCAAATACCCGTCAAATACGCTCCGCCTACATACACACAGGCGCTAGCGAAAATGTTACAAGTAATACGTTTTTTCTTTTTATTTTCAATAGAAGCTGGACCTTCCAAATTCTATCAAACATTTGAGGACGAGCCCCCAATTGTTACATTCCGGCTCAATGAAGTAACAAAATAAAGGGATCAGAATCCAAAAATGAATTAGACAAAATATTTATTTACGTCTAGGGGTTACATAATAAAGAAAATAGATGTTCAACAAAAAATAAATAAACAATAAAGGGAAAAACAATATGAAGGTCCAGCTCCTAAGCACAACTGCAGGATAGGGGTCAGAACTCCCTCTCACAAAGGACAGCCATCTTAAATACTGCTTTCCAAATTCAACACAGGTGTGGATCCTTATCTGGCAACCTATAGAAAAGAAGAGAAAAGCAACAGAACAAACCCAAAACAAAACTGAGCCGTAACAATTCACAAATAATCAATCATTTAGAAAACATTATGTGATAAAATGTAAAATTGGAGCCTGTACTCCGTCGATTCTAGAACCCAACAACACAACAAGATGATATTTAATAATAATAATAGTAATTAAAGCTCCTTATTATATAGCTGAATCTGTGCTGGTTTGTATAGAGCATCACAGTCCCGCCCACAGCCCGAGAGCGCTTAGGTGCCGGAAGTAAATTTCCCATTCATTTCTCCTATTGACGTTTTGGAAAATCCATATCTAAAGAGTTTTAGAGCATGTCTGAGGATAACCAGCTACGGCTGAACTCATAGGCATACAACATATCATTTCGAGTGAAAAAAACGACGAGAAAATGGTACAAGACTGTGTAGGCCTACATATTTTCATTTCCGAGCGAAGGAAATACTCATCCCATAAACCACCGCGCCTCACTGAAGTCGACTGAAGCCACAACCGCGAAAGAGCCTTTAGAGCGACTTTCAAATTTGACGACAGCCACGCAAACTTTTTCTTGTGCAGTTTATAGCAGTTCTTTCAGTAGTAATCGTGTAAATAATAGTGTTTTTTATAGGTATTGTATATATATTGTATATATTTATATATAGGTGTATTGAATTTTATATTTATCATCGTGTATTTTATATTGTGTGCGTGTGTGAAAAGCGGTTAACGATAACATTAGCAACATGGTGCAGTGCTTTGTTCCTTTGTACCTGATTGCAATCACCGCTCAGTGGTCAACACATGACGCCACGATCTGGCGGTCCGCGGCGTTCTGCTCATCAGTTTCAGCGGCCCACGGGCAGGTTGCTGACTTTGCCTCAACAATTTCCCACTTGTGGTCCATGCTCATTTTATTCATGAAGTTATAGTTCATCCTTAATTTTAATAACATTTAATGTATTTTCTTAATAACAAGTGAAAATTAAAAAGTGATGGTCAGCAAACCAGAAAGTGCATCATATTCAGTTTATTAACTTGTCATGAATTATTACACAAATGTTCAGTAAATGCATGAAGAGGTATGCCTAAGCTAAATATTGTTTTGACAGTGGCATCATAAAATGCTTGATATGACTCATACCATATGAAGGCTAGTAGCCTAGCTAAAGTGAACGATAATGCTAAGTGCTAACTAAAGCCTCTGTTATACTTTCCGCGACCGCGAGGGTCCGCGTGACGGAAAAATCGTCATCAGGGGTGCGCGCGGAGGCTTGTTGCGGACAGGCGCATGCCTCCCATTTTTTGTGACCGCGCGGACAAAAGGGCCGCGGTTTTTATTCATTTTCAACGATTTAGACCTTGTTTGCCTTTTATTTATATTACGAAAATAGTTTAAAACTAAATAGAATATGTTAGTTCCGTATGTTAAGTATAATTTAGTTTATATCGTCGCGCTTTAAAACTCAAGAGTTTCTCCGTTTCAACTTGTGGACATCAAGCTCGAGCTTCGGCAGTTTATACAGAAAACAGAAAAAACTTCGATCAAAACTGCAACCAGGTTGGTCTAGTGCAATTTGTTAATACAGTTTAGGCTACAATAACTTGTATTTGAGATTGAATTTGTGAGGATTAAGTGAAAACCTGACCAAAGCGAAACCATGTAAACTTAATATATATATATACACTGCTCAAAAAAAATAAAGGGAACACTTTTTAATCAGAGAATAGCATCAAGTCAGTTAAACTCCTGGGATATTGATCTGGTCAGTTAAGTAACAGAGGGGGTTGGTAATCAGTTTGAGCTGCTTTAGTGTTAATGACATTAACAGCAGGTGCACTAGATGGTTGCACAGGCAGTCCAGCTCCTTCAGGATGGCTCATCAATATGTGCCATTGCCAGAAGGTTTGCTGTGTCTCCCAGCACAGTCTCAAGAGCATGGAGGAGATTCCAGGAAGACAGACAGCTACTCTAGGAGAGCTGGACAGGGCCGTAGAAGGTCCTTAACCCATCAGCAGGACCGGTATCTGCTCCTTTGTGCGAGGAGGAACATGATGAGCACTGCCAGAGCCCTACAAAATGACCTCCAGCAGGCCACTGGTGTGAATGTCTCTGACCAAACAATCAGAAACAGACTTCATGAGGGTGGTCTGAGGGCCCGACGTCCTCTAGTGGGCCCTGTGCTCACTGCCCAGCACCAGGGAGCTCGATTGGCATTTCCCATTGAACACCAGAATTGGCACGTCCGCCACTGGTGCCCTGTGGTTTTCACAAATGAGAGCAGGTTCACCCTGAGCACGTGACAGACAGGAAAGGGTCTGGAGAAGCCGTGGAGAATGTTATGCTGCCTGTAACATCGTCCAGCATGACCGGTTTGGTGGTGGGTCAGTGATGGTCTGGGGAGGCATATCCATGGAGGGACGCACAGACCTCTGCAGGCTAGACAATGGCACCCTGACTGCCATTAGGTATCGGGATGAAATCCTTGGATCCATTGTCAGACCCTATGCTGGTGCAGTGGGTCCTGGGTTCCTCCTGGTGCACAACAATGCCCGGCCTCATGTGGCGAGAGCATGCAGGCAGTTCCTGGAGGATGAAGGAATGATACCATTGAAGGGCCACCACGCTCACCTGACCTACATCCAATAGAACACCTCTGGGACATTGTGTTTCGGTCCATCTGACATCACCTGGTTGCACCTCAGACTGTCCAGGAGCTCAGTGATGCGCTGGTCCAGATCTGGGAGGAAATACCCCAGGACACCATCCGTCGTCTCATTAGGAGCATGCCCCGACGTTGTCAGGCATGCATACAAGCACGTGGGGCCATACAAACTACTGAGTACCATTCTGAGTTGCTGCAATGAAATTTCAGCAAAATTGACAAGCCTGCTGCATCATTTTTTCACTTAGATTTCCGGGGTGTCTTTGAATTCAATCCTCTATAGGTTGATCATTTTCATTTCCATCAAACGATGTGGCATCCTTTCGTTCATAACACATTACCCAGTCCATATTAGTATAGATATCCAGCATGATATTTTTCCCCATTGAGATCTGATGTGTTTTCAAAGTGTTCCTTTAATTTTTTTGAGCAGTGTATATATATATATATATATATATATATATATATATATATATATATATATATATATATATATACGCACACAAGTACATATATATTTGACTTTGCTTGGAATAGAAATAAGTGTTAGCTCGAGATTACGCTGTGACTAGAGTCTACAGTAGCCTATAATTTTACTCAAAATGAGTTTTGTAGAGAAACTTGACAATATATATATATATATAGATTTTTTTTGTGTGTGCTTGTTTTGTGTTAGCCTATGTTATACTTTCTAAAAACAGTCACAAACGATGCCATTTTTTATCATGAAATTCAAACAATAAATGTTGTTTTGATGTGATTTAATGTGGCGGGTGTCAGATCAAGCTTCCGGTTTATTGCTGAATCCACATCTCTGTCGATCAGACTTTACTAAGTTTTAGCATAAAAAGAAACATAGATGAGCACGAGTCGAGTGCTCAACAACTCTTTGGAATATAAATATACTACTTACCATTAGAAAGCCCAGAGTTTGATTTGGTTTGAAACTTGTTTGATTTCGGTGATTATTACAATATGTAAGTGACCCAGATATTACTGACCCGCTTCCACAGATGTGATTGGTCTGTTGAGGCTAATGCTCTTTATGTGGCCATGTGAAACTATGGGATTTTTTTTTTTTTTTTTTGCCTTTTTGTATCGTAACTTTTTAAGAAACGAATGAAGATATAAATGGACACTAAATAATATGTCTTTGAAACCGGAAAAAAAAGGCAATCAAAACTCAAGTCAGTCACACGTGTTTTGTGTTACAGTACATGTGACTGCAGTGTATATTTGCCAGAGTTACTTCCTGTGTTTTACAACTGAGGTTGTGTTTGGATGAACAGTGAAACACAGAAACGTAGGCCTATTGTTAACTTGTTTTTTTTTTAAATGTTTTTATGTTTTTATTAAATAGTTTGTTTGAAATCAATAAGAGCTTGTAGACATCTGACAGAAATGCAGTGAATCTGGTTAGTAATAACAAGTGAAAGCGCTATGAATGCAGCATTTGAGAAAGACAAGAGGCATGAAGTGATTGGCAGCCAAAAAAAAAAAAACACCCATTAATCTTTAAGGTTTTAAAAATTCATATTTTATTTATTTATTTAAATTTATTGTATTATTTATTTTAGAGCTTTTATAGGATACCATTTAAAATATCTCTCTTTTTCATAAGCACAAACCGCCCTCCACCCAGTGCTATTCTATACAGTAACCTTTAAAAAATCTACACGTTCGCCTACCATGCAAGAGGTTTTGAGTTCGAATCCACGCTCGTGTAGTTTTTTTTTCTCGTATACTTTTTTTTCTCATCAAAAATGTTAATCAGTGGTTGTATATTAAGCAGAGATACGTTTGTGTGCATTATGTCCCAAAAGTGTTACATTATTAACAGACTTAAATTTGACTTGACCACCACTGTGAAACTACAGCAAGAGTTCATACAACACTCATTATTATGATGGATTTTTAAATGTGTTGTGCTCAAACTAAATTGACCAACAGCATCCTTTAGAGTCACACACAAACATAAAAAAAATCAGCATATTAATCTCAACAAGCCTCAAGTAATACTCTTAGTGTGCAAGAAAACAACTGTTTCATCCTCAGAAATTCAATAACAAGTTACCACAGAATTAAAATTCATAATGACTATTTAGTTTATTATATGCATAACACTAAAGGGGCTAATTCAACAATATTTTTAATATGTTTCATAGATACTTTATTAAGAGGACATATTTTTTCCCCCTAAAGATGCTTCGCTATGAACAACTCAGTGATGACAGTGAATCCTCGGATAGGAGCTCTGAACTTCTTCCTCCTTCATTCGGTAAGTACATTTAATGATGAATTTGAGCAACATCAGTTTTTGTGTTAGCATCTTTAAACATCAAATCACCCTCAGATAATAACAATTAAAACAATTCTGTGTAAAAATGTGTTTGTACTAAATCTATTTGAAAACAATCATGTTTAAAGGGAAAATAATATTACATTTAGTCCTGTGTATGTGCATATAAATATCGATTGATTCATACAATTCAAGTGCAAAAATTATTTGATGCATTGCGATTTATTTTGAGTTTTATCTTCAAAATGATTTATGATTTGTTTGAATCTGACAAAAAATGACAGCGCTACACATATTGAAGTTCATAGAGTCAGCAAAGTCAATTTTGAGAAAAAACATACCTTAAAATCCATGGTAATCAGGGCTGGGTATTTTTTTTTTCGATATCGATACCTTGACTGATACCGGTTCCTGAACAATACTATTTTTTCGCTATCAATTTTGTGTAATCCGATACCAAAAATATGAAATTACATTACATATTACCTAAAAAAACTTTTGTTGGTTTGTCAGCCCAATGGTGACCCACAAAACTCACTTGTACAGTAAACTACTGGCAAGATAATTTTTTTTAACTTACTGTTTAAATACATTTCATAGTTGTGTCTTTTTATTCTACATATCCTTTAATATGGGATCAATATCCCGTCAAAAGTATTGCGGTCATGATCAAAAAATAATAAGCATGAATCAAACATTTAAAAACATATGTAAAAATATATTGCACAAACTTAAAGCAGCGTTTTGCAGTTTTGTCAATTTCTTCACTGTATTCCTGCCTTTTGCTCGCAGGTTTCTCTATAGAGCTCCCCCTACAGCTTCGGAATAGATATTTGACAACACTGTCGTAAAACTCGTTGGTGACTCTCGCCCTCCCATCTTCTCCCTCTGGTCATGTGCATTTGTTTTCAAAGCAGCCGGCGAACGCACAGAGCCATGTCGGGTTTATTTAAAGTAGCAACATGTTATGTAAAATTCACATTAAAGATGATCTACATTTCTCAGTTTCATTCATGGCGAAAACGTGAAACGTTCCATAGTTTAGTGGAATATTGCTGCCATCTACTGGAAAACAAACACATTTGTTGCCTTTGTTGAAAACCTTTTCTTCGTCGAAGCAAGAGACCAGGAGACAGTTGGGATCACGTTCAACAGAAGTTATTCTTTATTGAGAACTCCACTGTACGCGGCTGTAGAAACTTCCAACATGATCTGTCTAACATACTTTAAATGGTTTCTTTATAGGCCTTTTCAGTGGGCTGTCCTTAAAGGTGCTAAACATACACACAGCCTTAGAGGTAACCACTAAATCTAATCATCTAAAGACAATAGAGGCAATTGCCCCCAACTGACTTCCCCAAATGTTATAAACACAAATGGTCCCGAGAACTAAGACTATGTAACACACAGTTCACTCTTAGTTGGAAGATCAAAGATAACAAAACCCCTGACTATTACAATGTTTAGACAGCTGACTTAAAGCTGACTTCTGATCAGTAAATTGATGCCATCATGTTCACCTTGAATGCCCAATACAGTGTAATTCACCTTAGTTTTTCATGTGATGTTATGTAAGGAAGTAAGATCAGCAGATCTTAAACATATTCTTAAATTTTAACCCTTCAGTCCCCTCTTTGATAGTTCTTAAAATAACTCTCACAAAATGATGTTTTATTAACAAGGTTCGGGAGGAGCACGTTCAGATAATTAACACAGGTGGAGAGCACTCAGCAATCAATGGTGAGAGGTATATATACTCAGCAGTCTCACCTCATTCCATTGACAGTTTTTGCAGCATGTAGCCAGACAGTATCGTCCTAACAGGTCCGAATCGAGCAATTCCCGTCCGATGAATAATCTCTCGTCTTTGAAGAACCTCTGCCGCAATCCTCTGACCAACATCGCGGGCGTCAGGCTTACAAACGGAATCATAACCACGGGCGAAACATCCGCAATCTCCTTCCGTGTATTTCTCTACACCGGTCCATACAACAATTTCCGCCATTAGAGAAATGGTTAGTAAGGCAATGCCGCCCTCTTTACGCGAGGGAAAGGGTCTTCCTCCTTCGCCAGGCCGCCACAGCTGGCCCTAAAGTAAGCCGCGCCGTGCCGCGCCGCAGATTGAGTTCCGGCCAGTCCATACTCAACGTTTGCCGGGTCAACTCAGTGAGTGCTCAGCTCGGCCCTTCTCGTGTCTGTCTTGGTTGAGTTTAACATTGCTTCAGTTGTTTGAGTCACGAGCCAGTCATGCCATCTGTATACAAATTTGATCGGGGAAATGCACGTTTTAAATTGTTTCTGTACAAATGATTTACTGTCATACAGTAGGTCGCACGTTACGTGCAGATTGATCTCAGAATCATTAAGTACCATCGTTAACACTGTCCTGCAATTTATCTGCAAAATCTCGTAAAAAAAAAAAAAAGCAATGTGTTTCATGCCAAGAGATTAGTAATCCTTAATTGAAACACAGTTATACAAGATGCCTACATTTATGCAAGCTTCGTCTTTTACCATAAACCGTCTCTTTTGTACTTAACTAAATAAACTTCAGATAATCAAATTCTAAACGCAAACTGTTATCTTTGCTCGGTCACTTAAACTTCAATGCGCATAATCCCGCAAGGATTTCATCTCGCCTCCTTTTTCTCGCGTCTTTGATCTAAAGCACAAGAAGACGAGCGTCGGCCCGCTAAGCCCCACTCTCCTCCTCCCTTTGTTCAGCCACACACCGCAGGAGCTCAGTTTCTCCAGGTAAGTTTATCCACCGCTGCAGCAGTGATGTCTCCTCTGGTCCTGGAGGAGCTCAATTTCTCTGGTAAAATTCTCTAATATTGCAACAGTAATGTCTCCTCCGCGCTCACTAGAGCTCTGTTTCTCTGGCTAATCTTCTCCACTGCCAAAGCAGTGATGTCTCCTATGCTCCCATTGGAGCTCTTTTACTCTGGCTAATTTCTCCACTGTCACAGCAGTGATGTCTCCTATGCTCCCACTGGAGCTCTTTTACTCTGGCTAATCTTCTCCACTGCCACAGCAGTGATGTCTCCTCCGCTCTCACTAGAGCTCTGTTTCTCTGGCTAATCTTCTCCACTGTCACAGCAGTGATGTCTCCTCTGCTCCCACTGGAGCTCTTTTACTCTGTCTAATCTTCTCCACTGCCACAGCAGTGATGTCTCCTATGCTCCCATTGGAGCTCTTTTTCTCTGGCTAATGCCTCCACTGTCACAGCAGTGATGTCTCCTATAATACTTGATCAAACAAAGTAAGACTGACCAAACCAAAAAAGGTCACTTTATCTACATTTTTAACCTCGCTTCGCAAATCCAACCATACCAGTCAATTCTGGCATATCTGCAATGGAGAAGTTCTCAGGCTAAATCTCCTCTGGAACCCCTGTTCTTAGATGAATCCAAAATTAAATAAATAAATAAATAATAAAAAAAAAAAAAAAAAACTCTTCTTTTACTGTCTCTTCTTTACTGTCTCCTCTTTCCGTCCAGCGAGCACTGGTCTCACAGCGGACGGAGTGAGAACTTCCCAGTGGAGCCCTTAACATTTTCTCTTTCATCCAGCGATGCAGTATGAGAAACTCCTGGGCAAGCACTCATTTTCCTGTTTCCTTTCCGTCCAGCGAGCATTGGTCTCACAGCGGACGGAGTGAGAACTTTCCCAGTGGAGCACTTACATTTTCTCTTTCATCCAATGATGCAGTGTGAGAAAATCTCCTGGGCAAGCACTCATTTTCCTGTTTCCTTTTCCGTCCAGCGAGCATTGGTCTCACAGCGGACGGAGTGAGAACTTTCCCAGTAGAGTACTAATGTTTTCTCTTTCATCCAATGATGCAGTGTGAGAAAATCTCCTGGGCAAGCACTCATTTTCCTGTTTCCTTTCCGTCCAGCGAGCATTGGTCTCACAGTGGACGGAGTGAGAACTTTCCCAGTAGAGTACTAATGTTTTCTCTCTTCTTCCAGCGACGCAGTGTGAGGAAATCTCCGAGGCAAGCACTCACTTTCCTGTTTTCTGTGAACTACAACCGCTCCCCGTTTACAGACCAACAGGGGACGTCAGCCAGGCAGTGAGCCACCATTACGGGCCTTCCCGGTCATCATCCAAGCCCTTCTTGAGATACCAGCCCGCCAAACTCGGCACTTTGGGGGATCTTTAGTCCGGCGGCTGTCCTCTTTAGCCTTTGGGGGGAGTACTCTGGGTTCGGGCTGAACTCCGAGCTCGGAGCCCTCCCTCCGGACAGCACGCCATATACGCATTAAACTTACCCATTCAAATTATATGTAAGTGTGAACTCGTGAAATGATGTTTTATTAACAAGGTTCGGGAGGAGCACGTTCAGATAATTAACACAGGTGGAGAGCACTCAGCAATCAATGGTGAGAGGTATAAATACTCAGCAGTCTCACCTCATTCCATTGACAGTTTTTGCAGCATCCCTCCACCACCCCTTCTCCACGCTTCTAGTCCTAAACACTTACATACGGGGGGAGTACTCTGGGTTCGGGCTGAACTCCGAGCTCGGAGCCCTCCCTCCGGACAGCACGCCATATACGCATTAAACTTACCCATTCAAATTATATGTAAGTGTGAACTCGTGAAATACAAATTTAAACACTTAAAAGTTCAAATCTTGTAACTTGAAAAAGTTACAGGCACATCGCATATGTTCATTCTTGTAACTTGTGTAAGTTACAGGCACATATAACTTGCTCTGTGTTGTTCATCTGTAATTGCATGTTGACACAGAAACAAACATACACTTAGGGTCCGTGAAATCTTACGGGTAATATTCTTTTATGGTTGGACCAGTCATGTTCTTGTGCGAGGTGTGAGTCATTTGTTGAATGAAACACTTGATACTGTGGACGCATACGTAGAATGCCAATAGGAGAAATAACAGCAAAATTGCTATTTCTTTAATCCACAGCCAGGGTTTACCAATCAAGTTTCCGAACCATGAAGAATTGTCTCCAGTCATCTGGTGTAATTTTGTTGAAAGATCAAGAATGTCTTGTTGGATTTTGTTCAAGTTCTCTGTTGGATCCATTAACCCAGTGCAGCACTCAGGTAATGGTGCAGGCTTGTAGTCTTGATCATATCGATGGATGACTGAAGGTTTTGTATTTCTGCGTTGTGTATTTTTTCTTCTTTTTCTTTTGTGATTGGCTCGTTCAGCAGTGGGTGTAGTTGTCTTCTTGAGGTTGTGGCTTCATATGCAGGTGAGACGTCGTTGCATATGGATTTTTGGAACAGCCATCAAGTGTTTATCTGCACAGAGGAAGAAAGAAAACAAAAGACGACAGAGCAGTATTTGTTTAAACACTAGGGTTGTAGCAGTATTTGTTTAAACACTAGGGTTGTAGCGTCTGCTGCGGTTGTTTCATTCTTTCCCTATTTCTTAATTGATTTGACACCTATGGACCAGTGAGGTAAGGATGGACTAAATCGGGGGCCTATGAGGCCTATGAGGTAGTGTCTTCCTAAAAAAGGCCTATGAGGTAGTGTCTTCACCCTGGGTTCACCCCCGAACGCATGTTGCGTTCAGTTCTTCCAGGGCACCTCACTTGTCCGTGTCCTATTCTGTCCCTGTTGTGTGCACACTGTACTGTGTGTGAGAAAAATTGGCACATTTCCATTCTCCAGTGAAACATCAGTCCTAATAAACATCATTAACAGAGGATGGTTGTCTGACTGCAATATTCTGTGGTATAACATTTTAAGGCTGTGAGTATACTGAATGTCCCCCAAACAAAGGCTGTGACAGTCAATAAGTCTTTCATCTTTGTTGTAAGTTACTGGGGAGATTAAGCAATCACAGCCTAAATGGTTAACACCGTATCAAGTTTACCCACGAGTCCAATGACGAGGGGAGGGGTTGCTTCAAAGTAGCAAACAAATGTAGTAAAATCTGCATAACATTGTTAACTTGTCTTAAGTTATTTTTTGTTTTTTCTACATTCTTTTCCAAAATGTCCATGCTTGCCACAGTAAGAACAACTGGCTTCTCTAGGACTTTTGCGTTTCTTTGGCTTCTCTGAGTTGACCTTAACAGAAACTGCTGCAATTCTTACTCTCTCTTTGACCTCAGAATCTCTTTCCCAAATAGCTAAACTTTCTAGGTTACTTCTGAGAGTTCTTTTAGCCCACGTAATATCTAGGAATGGCAAGGCTGTTCTGTACTCAGCTACAAGACCATCTGCCCAAATTCGGATCAGAGCTCCTTTGTCAGCTAACACACTTTCGGAATCATCCACTATTCCACTGTACGTTACCGCTACCTGACAGAACCTCTCAGTATATTCACTCACAGTTTCTTCTTTCTCTTGTACACAGCTAGTAACTCTTGACCAATCGATTTTCGGTCCTAAGATATTCTTTAGGATTTTCAAAACATCTTTTCTCAAATTCCATTTACTGACAGGTTGCAGTTCGGAAGTAACAGCAGACTCAAAATTGTTGAATTCAGATTCAGTTAGAATTTGTGACATCAGCTGCGTGACTTCTGGCAACGACATGTCGTAAAGATGCATTTTACTGAACAATGCTCTTCTAAATTCAGAAAAATTTGTGCGTGCTGAGGGTAAACTCTGGGAGAGTCTATCTATATCCTTAGGACCTAAAGATGTTTTGGCAACCGTTTGTATTTGGACAACAGAAGAGGTCGGAGTAACACTTTTAGTTCCCTGAGATCTTCTCCTAGCCCCACAAACCTGCACTGAATCTACAGGCTGATCAGTTACTGATTGGATGGCTACATTTGTTTCAACGAAAGCTTTTAAGTCAGGATAATTGTTATCAGGCTGACTAACTTCTTCCACATCATTTTTTTTCTGTATCTTTGTTGCGGTTTACTTTCTTAGTCAACGAAGATATTCTAGCATGGAGCTCTTTGATCTGTTTCTCTAGCTCTGAGTTGCGCTCAGACTGTTCTGTAGCTAGGGTTAAACCAAATTCTCTGTGACAGAAGATAATGCCTTTGACACTGTTCTTGCGAATACTTTCTCCTAGTACCTTCTTACAATCTTCGATTGATCAAACTTTGCCTGGATCAATGCCAAATTTCTTTGTTAAATTCAATCTGACTTCCTCAGTCACGATGGAGTCCATGTGCTCTGATAACAAAGACTTGAATTCACTATCTGTCCAAAAAGGTGTAATCTGTCTAGTACTTTTCCTGAACATTTTGTGAATTTCTGTTACCACAAACAAACACTAAAAAAAACTCTCTACTGTCTTGCAAACAGAGGGTACAATCTTATTAGCACATGAGGCAAAATCTAATTCTAAAGCTAATTCTCTAGCTTACAGAAAGTCTTCTCTAGCAAGAGCATACACACAATATTAACATGTAACTGTTAATCTTCCCTGTCAACAACAGAGGATCAATTTCATCTCTAAAAGAAAACTTTTTAGAGGCTCATCTTTAGTTAACCAAACTCTACAGCTGTTTGTTAACTACTCTGAACGGCGCAGAGGAAAACATTTGTACCGGTCTGCATTGGTTCTTTTAATGGAGTGAAACTCACCGAGTCTTTCATTTGTAGAGAAAGATTCCGTCTGGAAAAATTCAGTCTTTGAGATCTTTTTGGAGCTTGAAGTTTTCAATCTGGATTCAGAAGATTAAGTCTGGGACTCAGTCAGCTTTGTTGAGATCTTTGAGCTTGAAGTTTTCAATCTGGAGGAAGCTGGAAAGATTCAGTCTGGCAATCTTTTGTCAGATCTTTTGTTGAGCTTGAAGTTTCAAGATTTAGTTCTTTGAGTTTCCTTTTTCTCCATCTGGGTCGCGGCAGCAAATTGTTGAAAACTTTTTCTTCGTCGAAGCAAGAGACCAGGAGACAGTTGGGATCACGTTCAACAGAAGTTATTCTTTATTGAGAACTCCACTGTACGCGGCTGTAGAAACTTCCAACATGATCTGTCTAACATACTTTAAATGGTTTCTTTATAGGCCTTTTCAGTGGGCTGTCCTTAAAGGTGCTAAACATACACACAGCCTTAGAGGTAACCACTAAATCTAATCATCTAAAGACAATAGAGGCAATTGCCCCCAACTGACTTCCCCAAATGTTATGAACACAAATGGTCCCGAGAACTAAGACTATGTAACAGTCACACACAGTTCACTCTTAGTTGGAAGATCAAAGATAACAAAACCCCTGACTATTACAATGTTTAGACAGCTGACTTAAAGCTGACTTCTGATCAGTAAATGGATGCCCTCATGTTCACCTTGAATGCCCAATACAGTGTAATTCACCTTAGTTTTTTAGGTGATGTTATGTAGGGAAATAGGATCAGCAGATCTAAAAACATATTCTTAAATTTTAACCCTTCACCTTCACAAATAAGTTACAGATATGAAATTGTCTCCATCTCAAGATTTTTAACATCATGGAATGATGAAGCAGTTGAACTGTTGCTGCTTGAAGTCCAACTGAGCACTGAGAAGGACACAACTGAAATTATTGAATAAACAGCTAATTTTTACTTACCTTGCCTCATTCAATAATCTGGGTCCACTTTGTTGCTAAACTGACCGGAAAAAAGTCCACGTGTGCAGTGAATGTTGTTATGTGCTGCATTGTGTAACAGAATTTACTGTTTTGTAACTGAATTTGAACCTCTTGTCCTATTTTCATAACAGCACAAAACAATCCAAATGATAGCAGAGCAACAGAAAGAGCAGGTGAGTATAATGAATGCTCCAATAATAATGAATATGAGGGTCTTTTGTGATTTGCATATCTTCTGTAAACTGAGTCTTACTGGCCTTTCTTAGCTGTGATGTAGTAAAAACCAAAACTTCTCTCAACATCCAGCCATTAAAACAAAGTGAAGTGGACTGCAACTGATCCCGTGTGTGTGTGTGTGTGTGTGTGTGTGTGTGTGTGTGTGTGTGTGTGTGTGTGTGTTTTTGCGTGCGTGCGTGTGTGTGAGTGTGTTAAACGTCAGTTGTTTCTACCTTCTGATTTTTATTCACATAAATTGTCTATAAATAAATATGTATATAATATTATACATTTATATAATATTATATAAATGCATACTTATATAATATTTTGTAAATTAAATGGTAGTTTAATTTATATAATATTTTGTAATAACATTGCACACCAAGAAATGCAACCACAACTCATTAGTATTGTATACTAATAAGTATTATTATTAAATAAATGTATTACATAATTAACATTTAATAATAAATAAGCATAAGGAAATCAGTAGCTACTGAATATATTGTAAATAATTTTTTTGACAATAATTTGGGGAGTAATATTTATATTTATATAGTGTTATTTCTGCTAATGGCAATGAGCCAAATAATGAAAAAGAACCAAATCTCTTACCCAGGGCTTAAAGTATTCCGGCACCGTGCCGGATCTCCGGCGTGCGGCCGTGAGGAAAAAAAAAAAAAAAATTTGGAACTTTCATGCGGTTTAATATATTCGAGTCAATTGATTTCACCTACCAATCATATGAAAGGAACGCAGCTCTTACTAACGTTACAAGCCTATCAGAAGCAGAGCAGGGCGGGGCCTGCCAACACAGTGTGATTGAGATTTATACGTCACGTTAGCGTTGTCGGTGAAAGGAGCGCTAGTTCATGAAGCTTGGGGATGATGTCCTACCCACGGGCGTAATTTCCTATGGGGACACTTTCCAAAATCCCGTTGTCCCCCCCACCCCCATTCAAATTCGTTTGTTAGGATGTTTGCCACGGAGGAGCAGGACCGAGCCTGTGTAAAAGCTCACTGAATGTTCTAGTGAGCAAGCGGTTGCGGCACAGACAGCGATGAAACGCCAGAAACAACAACAGGTGACTTTAATGTCATCATGGATGAAAAGAAAGAAAGGAGATGTGAGTTGGTTGATTCAGTAAATTAGCTCAGGTCAGGATAATCATATTATCTGTCTACACCTGTTGATAACTGAGCTAACGTTAACATACACTGCTGCTTGGTAACTTCAGACTTGGCTAAATATTTAATTTTAATATTTAATTAAATATTCTGTGTAGCTTACAAAAAAAAAAAATTCTGTGTAGGCCTACCATGAAAACGAGTCCACTTTAAGCAGCATTTTCTGTCAGCAATGTATGACAAGTAGCCTAACGTTAGTGCTGTCAACGTAAACGCATGCGATTCATTTTTGTCTAGCTTTAACGTGTTAAAATATTTATCGCAGCGTCCGTTCTTTCTGTCATCCTTTGGGTTATATGATCATGCTCTCCTTCACGCAAATGTTTTAAACTATCAATGCGCGAGAAGACAAAAGAGAACGCGCTGTCAGTGAATGTCCTCCTGAAACACACACACACACACACACACACAGAAAGACGCGCGCCAGTATCGCAGTCGACAGTGTGAGTTCTCTTTCGCGCTTGAACGAACCATAACACACACACATTTATGCCAAAATGTCAGTTTTGTCGAGTATCTTCACAAGAACAGTCAAATGAGTTAAATACAATCTTAAATGGAAGTAAAGAGAATGAGCTGCGTGAGATCCTGTCAGCAGCGGCGGGTATTAAAGTGACAGCAATTCTCTCTGTTAGTAAAGTTAACCAAAGAACAATGGGAACAGAGAAAATTACTAACTTCTCAACGCTTAAGGATTAATCTATTTTTCATTTATAATTTGTGCAGTGCGGACTGTTTTATAAACGTATTCAATTTCTATATAATTCACATCGGTTAGACAGGTAAGGTACAGGTAAATATGACATTTATTATGGGTTTAAGTGAGGATTGTTTTAAGTTCACTTAAATTAAAAGTTGTTATATTTTTTTAAGCCTAATGTTTCAAATTTTGGAAAAATAAATTTTCATCGAGACATAAGTAGCTACATCAGTGATACTGGTCTTCATTCATAAAAATATGCCATTAACATGCTTGAAAATAAATGGTGCCAATGAAGCCCCCCCCCCCCCCACACACACACACACAAAAAAATTTCAGGCTCAGGCTTTTTTTTCACTTTAACCCCTGCTTACCACAGCTATGCAGACGACACACACACACACACAGCTATGCAGACGACACACAGCTCTACTTAGCCCTATCGCCTAATGACTACAGCCCAATTGACTCCCTGTGCCAATGCATTGATGAAGTCAACAGTTGGATGTGTCAAAACTTTCTTCAGTTAAACAAAGACAAAACTGAAGTCATTGCATTTGGAAACAAAGATGAAGTTCTCAAGGTGAACGCATACCTTCACTCTAGGGGTCAAACAACTAAACATCAAGTCTGGAATCTTGGTGTGACACTAGAGTCAGACCTTAGTTTCAGTAGTCATGTCAAAGCAATAACTAAATCAGCATACTATCATCTGAAAAATATTGCAAGAATTAGATGCTTTGTTTCCAGACAAGACTTAGAGAAACTTGTGCATGCTTTCATCACCAGCAGGGTGGATTATTGTAATGGACTCCTCACTGGCCTTCCCAAAAACACCATAAGACAGTTGCAGCTCATACAGAACGCTGAGCAGAACCAGAACATATGAACACATCACATCAGTCCTCAGGTCTTTACACTGGCTCCCAGTTAGATTTAGGATTGATTTTAAAGTATTATTACTGGTATATAAATCATTCAATGGCCTAGGACCTCAATACATTGCAGATATGCTCACTGAATATAAACCCAACAGATCACTCAGATCACTAGGATCACATCAGCTAGAAATACCAAGGGTTCACTCTAAGCATGGCGAGTCTGCTTTTAGCTATTATGCTGGAACAGCTTCCAGAGGAGATCAGATGTGCTCCTACTGTAGTCACATTCACATCCAGACTCAAAACACTTCTGTTTAGCTGTGCATTTACTGAATGAGCACTGTGCCACTGGGCGTCCGACTGATTACACTGTATTTTAGTTCTAATTCATTTCCTTTTGTAACTGTTAATTAATTTCCCATGCTTTTATTTTGTTTCTATTTTCTATGCAAAGCATTTCAAATTGCCATAGCATTTTTAATAACTGTTTTAATTGTTCTTGCTCTCATTTTGTGATTATTTTGTATTCATTTCTATGTAAAGCACTTTGAATTTGCCATAGTGTATGAAATGTGCTATACAAATAAACTTGCCTTGCCATGCCTAATTTTCTATCTGAATCTTGATTGTAGAAGTGTTAAAAAAACATGAATACACCATAACAAAAAAACTTGGACAAGGGATTTCAGGAAGAGCGTTTCTGGTGAAGAGTCCAGATGAAGATTTCCTGGTGGTCAAAGAGATCAACTACAGAGATGTAAGTACAATCAAGAATTATTAAAGTATTGAATGTATTAATTATGGACGGCACTGTCGTCTCACAGCAAGATACTCCCTGGTTCGATGTCAACAAATTGTACGTGTGTGTGTGAATGTGTCCCAACTCTAACATAAAACCTGTGCCTAATCCAAATGTGTGTGTGAAGTGAACCCTGCAACAAGCGAAAATAATGCTAGGAAGATGGATGGATTGATTGAACATATTAATAAGATCCTAGATAAACTTCACATAGATTAAATGTGTTCTTCGCAGAATGTGAAGTTTAATCTAGACGCAGTCATAAATGAAATCAACATCCTGAAGGATCTGCACCATGGATATATCGTTGGTTACGAGGACTCCTTTGAAGGTGAGTCTGATTACATTATAGAAAGAGAAGCAAGACAATGTTCCTTCAGTCTGAAAGTAAATGTAATGTTTTTTTTAGAAAGTGTGAAACCTTTTTATGAATGTGAACAACTAACAGTTTACATGTGCGGTAAGATGGGGAAAGAAGAATGATGTGCATTTACTTTTAATGTGTAATGTATACTTTTAATATATATGGGATTAAAAAACAAATTACATCAGAGGGGTCCAAGAATCCTTCCCTCGCGGATCAATCCGACCCCCATAGGAATGAATGTAGTGCGATGAATGATTCAGTTCACATAGAAAACCCTAAAAATGCTCAAAATTCTAACTAAAAATGCTAAAACTACCAAAAAAAGTTTTTATAATGTCTATATGATGCCTAGGACCCAGAGGAACAGCTCATTTGCTCCATATAGAGCTATAGGTCCATCTAGAGTCAATATTTTGAGCTGAATTAAAAGGATTATGAATGCAATTGTGAGTTATTTTTGAATTAAAGGTGAAAGAATGTGAGGAATGTGCTAAAATCTTTATTATTGATCAAATCTTGTAATTTAAAGATAAATAAAATAAAAAAGAACAAAAAAAGTGGATAAAAAATAGAAAAATATGATTAAAATGAAATAAAATAAACTTTCTGTAAAAAAATAATAGTAACTTTAGGGCTTCGGTTGATTTTGACCTGCGAGGGGAAGATTTGTTACTGAACACAAAGGATGACGCGAGGACTCAATTTGCAGAAGTAATTGGCTTTTCTAAATAATGACATAAAACAAAAACAAACAAAATCCCCGAGGGGGAAATCGAGAGAGTAACGTAAAGTTGACACATGAGGTAAAAGCAAGCGGCAACCTCCCCGTCTCTCTCTTGAAACCAACACGGAAGTGAGTTAAACTGCAATTCGTTGACTGGCCGCTTGAGGCTGATGTCAGAAGTGAGTCAAATCTGTATCTCCCCCATGTTAAAATTACCAACTTTACAGCAGAAAAAAACATGTTTACAGCCTGGCTCTCTCTGTGGCTTTGGTCTATACAGATAATTTTGCCCTTCATTACAACTGTGAGGGGGGTGATTTTGTTTATAACTTACCCGTTTAGTTGATTAATATTTAAAGTTCTGCATAATTAAGGGTGTGTCCACTTTTGAGTGACAGGTGGATTCCCGCTGCTGTCGTTAGTCATCATTAGCCGTGTGTCTGCTGTCTGTTAGCCGTCACGTTACCTCAGCTACAGGGTTCGAATTATGATTTCATCTTTGTGGGGGTCTCTTAAAAAAAAAAAAAAAAAAAAAAAAAAGTAGCCTATGAGCAGGCGCGGCGTAGCTTAATAATGTAATATAAAAATATAAAAATTTGTACATATAATACAAATTTAATTTTTAAAAAGTGTTGGTAACTCAATTCAATTTAAATAGTACATTTGGTTTAATTTGTCGTTTAATGAAGTCTAATATGTTGTAAGTTGTGAGAATTTTAAGCAATTTAAAGCTGCACTATGCAGGAATTGTGTTTTTGTCAAACAACGACCCCTAGAGTCGCTGTGGAATACTTGCACTGTCGTAAATTCAGTCACAACACAGCAATCAGAGGAAGACGCGCTGAAAACTGTAATGCTGTTCTCTTCCTTCATAACTCGTACTGAGAAGGTTTGAGTTGCAGTGGAATTTGTGACTGTTTCACCTGTTCAACCACATCAAAGTTTCGTAATTAGTAAGTCCGTGCTTTTTTTCTTATGTGCTGAAGGGCCGCTGTGCCTTGGTGAAACGTGTTTGTATGTGAAGAGGTCTTTTCCAAAACGCAATAAACATAAAAAGCTGCCTCAGAGAACCATCAAAAGTAATAATTATGAATATGTAAAATATTGAAATAAGACATTTTAGTTGTTTATTAATTTCTGTGTCGGCTGCAAAGATGAAGTTGACGATTGACTCGTGATCTTTGCAGTAGGCTAGTGAACGCACCGGAGAAATGCACATTTATTAGGCTACATAGTTTTATTTTGTTTTGGATGGTTTTGTTTAGAATCAGCTTTCTGTAAATATATTTCACATTTTTTAGGCCTGTGTGAGGCGAGGCTACGGTTCGGTTCATGATGATCTCCAGTTCAGTGATTGCTAGCCTATACTTTTTATGTAAATCCAGGAAATTGGTTAATTTATTAAAATTAAGATACAATTAATACAAAACGAAATTCGTTTTAAAGAAAGGCTTTGTGCTTTCTGTTTTGAGGTCTCTGTGAAAGTTTGAAAGTCTTATGCGCTTTCAGAGCGCTTTCACTTGCGTTTCAAGTGCTCACAGAAGAGATGGGTTTTCAGCAGGCTTGGAAGGGTTACTTTAAAAATGTATTCCGTTACAGTTACAAATTACTTCATAAAAAAAGTATTTAGTAACATAATCCAAGTACTATAATATTAAAGTAATGTAACTGATTACTTTTGGATTACTTCAAGGTCACGTATATAAATAAAGTCAAGCAAGAAGAAATATTATAAAAAAAACAACAAAAAAAAAACTTTTATTTATTAAAAATTTGGTCCAGTGTACAATATTTTCAAAATATACACACAGGCCTGAATATATATTTATGTAAAGGGCTATACAGACATCTAGTGGCTAATGTATGGTATTACAGATTATTTTGTTTTATTTTTCACAAATTTTTAACTAAAAAATAAAAACACAACATTTAAAAATTTTACACAATCTACATATAGACCCCTTCAATGTTTGTAAACATCGAACGCCTAGGTTGGGTGCGCGCGCAGCATGGGGTCAGAAAAATGGTGCGGCTAATAGACCGGCATATATATGCACTGTCTTTGCCATCACAGGAACGGGAACAGAACCATAATAAACTTGTTTTAGCTAATGGCGATTGTCTGCCTGATTAGAGTCCTGCACGGGTTCGGACGGGTGACCCGCAAATTTTGCTCAAACGGGTGAAAAATATCCAAAGTGTGTCGGGTCAGACACGGGGGAAACACGGGTTTAAAACAATCACATGCAAACGTAAAAATATATTCAGATTTTTAGGAACACGTCTACAAAAATATGCCTGATTGCCTGTATTTCAAGTTGATAAAATAATTTAAAATCCACATCAGTTTATTTGTCCACGCGCCACGCCCTCCCAGGATCTTTCACTTTTAAAAATGCATCATAAAGAAAGAATAGCTAGTGGAGATTGTAAAGTTGTCGACAGTCATCAAAAATCAAGTCCAGTGTGTGTGGGAGAAATTTTGAGTTATCTGAAGAAAATATTGTGAACGGCTTATTTGCTGCATGCATTTTCGTGTTGGATAGCCGCAAATGTGGAACTTCATCGCCGAGGAACCACGCAGAGAACTGTGGTAACAAAACCAAGCAGTTCTGTCGAACCGTGTTTTTTTTTTTTTTTATTTAACACTGTTAAGTATGTGTATTTTTTATATAATAAACGGGCAGACTGGGACAATGCTACGATCAAAGATGCTCGTGTTTGTAGTGTTATTGTGTTATATGACAGTTATTGTGACAACAACGGTATAGTTAAGCCCTGGTAAGTAAACAAATGTTTTCTGTAAACTGTAGACTGGTTTAATAGTTAGGTGAAGTTCGATATCTGGCATTAATTGTGACCTGTGTCATGCTACTTATAGCAGCAGTATCTGAACCATAGACTGTAAAAAAATAGTTCTGAACAGATGTCGTCTATTTTTTTTTTTTTTTTACGGATGAGATCCTGCAGGAATCCGGAAAAACTTGACTCCACAACTGGTGTCCATTTTCACAGTCCACGACGCAACAATAAGGCATTTTTTCTTGACGAGAAATTCTCTGGTTAACACACAATTCAATGGGATGGAATGAACTTTCTGACCCCGACATGCGCACTGCGAACTTAGAATTTTCCTGTGACGTCGACCGTGAAAGGGGTCTATTAGTTTATTTTAAAATATGCCTACATGTTGGCTAAAGCCGTGATCTTTCTTAATTTGCCTGACTGAACTTGGGGCGTTGGCAGTGGGAGTTCCCCTACGTTAAGTTACCTAGACAGCGAACATCCCGTTACGCGAGAAAAGATTAAGAAAGGACATTTTGGGTACTAAAAAAGCTACTCTCCTAATTTCTACAAAATAGCAGCAGAATTTCCATGAATAAAAACAAATTTACCCGCAGACAGCATCGTTTCTACTAGCAGCAGTGATTCAATCTGCGTCTGAGGAGATTGTAGACAGCTGTTATTTGCGCATGCACCAGCGGGTGGCACACGTGAGTCATTACTGGCAACAGAACCAGGAACTATAATTAATTATGCCAAAATACAGATGTATTTAGTTTTAAATGAAACCATTGTAATCCTGAAAGTATTCCCCCTTTTTTCAAAATGTAACTATAATCTGATTACTAAGTTTTTTTACGTAACTGTAACGGATTACAGTTACTGGATTTTTGTATTCTGATTACATAACGCCGTTACATGTATTCCGTTACTCCCCAACCCTGGTTTTCAGCTGGGGGTAGACTAGAGAGTTGAAGACTGAAAGAAAATGAAAAATACAATCCAAGATAGGCTAATTACCTTGAGTCAAAAATAACACTGAATAACAGCAGAACTGGTGTATTTAGAAAAACCACTTGCGCGCTCTCGCCGCGTCCACTAACTGACCGCTTGTCCTGTTTGTGATCTGAATCTCCTAGTATTTATATCTTTCTACAGTTGCTGTCTCGGCGAGCAATTAAGCAAATACAGCGAAAATGGCCCAAATCGAAACTAGCTGCTAGCAGGCAATATTTCAGTGCAATTAAACTGCAATAATAATTTTCACTCGCGGCTGTTATTTAAGTTATAACGCGTCTAGATAAAATACGGATTTGTGAGAAGGTAAAAATTAAAAATAAGCAGAGAATCGAAGATAGGCTTACCTTGAGTCAAATGATAGTTTGTGATAGTTTGTAAATTGTACTCGTTTACACTATTTACAACCTCTAGGCTTATTTATGTCCTGATAATTGTGTGAGATATTGACAACTGTTCTCATGATAATCGCAGGAATCAACTTCAACAGCGTCGTTTCCAAAAAAGAGATTTACTTAGGCTACTAGTCCATCAACAAGATCGCCAGGTCAGCATCGCTGTTGCATCCAGTGCTGCTTTTTAGCTCGCGCCAACGAGTGAAAGCCTGACCGAGTGGGACTATGGACTCTTGTCCGGTACCTCACACAGTCAGATTCTCTCTTCCTTTTCCTACACTCTTCCGACTGCGCTTTCTTTGTTTTTTTCCATCGTCGAGTCTTCCAAGAATCACGTCTGAAATGCGCGCAAGTGTCTTCGTGCTTCATGTTGTTGTTGATGTGTGTGACATCGTTGCCGTAAAGCAAGTCGTGTTCTCGCGAGATTTGTCGGGGGCGCCTCTCTCAAACTTGCATTGCTGGTTTTTCCAGAGGCGTCCCCCCCCGAGCTTTACTACCAGGATTATTCGCCCTACTAGGAGTTTGTTTACCACCGAAATGACTTTGAAGCTGTAATATTAAGGTACAATTCTTGCATAGTGCAGCTTTAAGCGTGTACTTAAGATACTATTGGAACTTTTGCCAAGCGTGTCAGAGGTTGTGGGTTCGAATCCGTACTCATATAGGTTTTTTTTTTTATTTTTTTTATCAAATCCGATTATGTTTATCAGTGGTTAATCAGGCAGAGACACGTTTGTGAGCATTTTGTTTTGTAATTTCACTGGAACGAATAGAGAGTCTCCACAATGGATTGAAGCGCGCGTCCGAGTGAAGACTGTGCGCGAGCCACAAACAAACACAGTAACTTATCCGCGCCACTGATCGCAGCGGCAACGAGCACTTTGATCACTTGATTTAAGCATAAGGATGTAGTAGTGTGATGACGATCCGAGATCCCGTGAGATCCATGTGTTTGGCATCTTGTCCTATCTTCAAGTCATGCTACAGTAGTCTGAAGGAAAAAGTGCTTTATTTGTAATTTAAAATAATAGCAAAGAGTATAGAAGTAACAAGAGGCGAAACTCCGTTGCAGTTTTGACAACAGCCACTAGGTGGCGCTTCGGTAGCGCGGCCGCCATTTTGGACTGAATCAACGGCTTTACCGTTAGCACAACTACTGTACAGCATTAACATTATGTCTGGAAATAATTGGAAACAAAGAAAACAGTGTTCTGCCATCAACTGCAACAACTACCAGTGTACAACCAATCAACTAGCATCTCATAGATTCCCTAAAGATCCAGAGAGGTAAAGTAGAAAAGGTTTTATGAACTTTAAAGTGAGCTAACGTCAACGATAACAGGTGCTGTAACGTTAATGTAAGCTATCCCATAACCGCAGTAACAGTTTGCTAATGTTATGTATTTGGTCGAAATTGTCAAGACTCGAAATGGGCTTTTTAAATCGCATACTTTCAGAGATATATGAACACCTAACCTGGCAAATGACCGCTTTATTAATTCATTGTTATCACTAAATTAACCCTTTAACTGTCACCTTTTTTTCGCATAAACATGAAAATCACTATCCAAACTTAAATGGTTGTAATTCAAGAATGCTTTGGAATTTAGACCTATGGTTGGTCTTGTTTTAATTTGTCAGATTATTGTTGAAGTGAAATAAATTATGAAAGTGAAACAGAAAAAAAGTTATATAAGTTTGAGTTTATTAAAATGTACAAATTTAAAAATATAATTATTTATATTTTATATAAAATATATGTATATATTACAAAATATATTTTACTCTAGAACTGCAAGAAAATGAAAGCAAAAAAAGTTGTGTTCCACATTTTAGGTTGATATGTTGATATCTCGCTCCCTCACCCTTTCTGCCGTGTGCTCTAACGTTACTGCTACACGGTTTGGAGCTGCGCGCTCTTGCTCGCTCGCTCTAGATTCCGGGTGATTTTAGCTAATTTGCGGGCATCAGGGAGCCGCTATCAATATGCGGGAGACTCCCGGATCTTCCGGGAGACATGGGATGTCTGCTCTAGAGATATTAAAAACTAGAAACTACTTTTTAGTTCATTTAACCGCTTTTGAATTTGAACCGGTTTCGTTCAATTCTGACAGCTGTGTTGCGTTCAGTCCAAGATGGCGGAGCTGCAGCTCTGCGCATGGGGGAGTTTGTTGCAATGGAACGTTCTATTGAGTTTCGCCTCTTGGTACTTCTATACTCTTTGATAATAGTGCTGATGATTTTTAGAGACCCCCACAGGTGTATGATTTTACTGCTTTCATGGGAGCTCATCCTCTCTTTATGGGAGCTCAGCTCCCACTGGCTCCCACGTAATTCAAACCATGCACAGCTAATTTATCGTAAAAATAAATAAATTCCAGCCACTAATCTTAGCATTTCTGCCGTGTTTGCCATGTCGGGATTATTTCACTGTCATAATGACTTGCTGTGGGGTTAATTGTATACAGTATGTCCCAGAAGAAGCCTGGACTACATTTATTCTAGCCGTCACTTCACCTCAGCAAATTCCTGCTGCTGAACTTGCCATCTGATCTTTGCCATGTTATGCTTTTTTTCGGGATTATTTCATACAATTTAATACACCCATTACTTCGCACATGGCTTTGGATTCCGTCGTTGTCCTCGAGTATCGTTCGAGAGAACAACCAGCGCTGTATTTCAGTTTGATTCCTCTGTGAACATGCATTAATGGTAATGGATGAGATTTAAAATCAGATTTAAAAACGTCTATATAGAGGCTACACTCGCTCTGCGGGACCGTAGCTCGCACGGAACAGATAGACTAGCTGCTATATGCTTGTACCGTCAGATGATCCTGCAGGTGTCGGTGCTTTCTCCGTCCATGGAATAAACGTGGATTTCTAGCGCATTTACTTGAACTTGAAAGGTAATATATCTATGCTGACCCATTTGAGAGGCGGACAAAATCAGAATTTAATGGACTTAATAATAATAAAGCTCTCTATGGACTTGACGAGCGATGCCGAGCTCACGGACCAGACCAAGAGTAACTGACATGTATGCACATAAATCACTGTCACACACACTCTCAGAGTAATATTGTAAGTTACTGCATAATACATTTTCAACTAGCAGAATTTTACAGAATCTCGATACACAGTCTCACTTGTTGCTACGTCTTTTAACTATTATAATGTTTCGAAAGGCAAAAACAGGAACTTTTAATTGGCTTTACATCATCAACTGTCACTTTAGCGTGAGGCCCTGCAGTCGCAGACTTGGTTCTGTCAGTAGCATAGCATTAGCTCCCATGCCTGAGCTAACTTGATCACGTTGCGCTATTTGGGCGTGGTTTCAGATGGCTCCTCCGCCCCGCCTCTTTGCCCATATTGAGTTATCCGGGAGTGACGCGTGATGACGCGAGGCCAAGATGGCTCCTCCGCCCACTTTAGGCTTCAAAAACGCTCTTCAGAAACCTACGGGTGACGTCACAGACACTACGTCCATATTTTTTTACAGTCTATGGGTAAAAGTCAACATGATGATGACACAGCACAGGACTGCAAACACAAGGAGAATAAATATGGAGCAAACAAGGCAGGTAATGAGGGAGGACAGGTGGGGCTAATGAACCAATAATCAGGTAACAAGATTGGCGGGGTTAGGCCGGCGACACACTGGCTGCGTGGCGTGAGCGTGGCGTTTCTGTTGCATGTCAGCTGCGTGGCGGCTGCATCGCGTTTTCTGTGTCTTTGCACACCAGAAACGTGTCTGACGCGGCGCTGCTGCTACTAGAAAAAAGTCACGTGATTTGGATCACCCTTGTTCGACATATGGGGAGAGAGTTGTGGAAGGCCTATACTTCATGTTAAACATAAATATATAGCCTTCTAATACAGCAAAGACAACGTGACGGCAAAATAGGCTACATAATAGTTTGTTCTGTATTATGTCTTATTTTTTTAATGATATCTATATCTGCATTTATGTCAAAACCTAGAGCCTTTGAAAGATCAAAATGTCATTTAACAATATGTATTCGTGTCAAAATTACATATAAACATGTTTTCCTATTCTATTTTGCCTGGAAACGCTTCGGTGTTGGTTCTATTCGTGCACGCGTTTTCGGCGCGGCTTGAGCAGCGCGTGACACACAGGCAGTGTGCAAGCTCTAACCTGTTAACATGGGAGCCACGCCACGCAGCCAGTGTGTCCCCGGCCTTAGGAAACACACGACAAGCCATATGCTCACAACAAACATGACAACTTGAAAGCACACAGTCAGATTAAAACACAAGCTGCATGCAACAGCACAAAACCAAACACGACATGACAGCACTAAACACACAGACAGAAGAACAACACACGAGAATGAGCGAATACTCATTCCATGCGCTCATGACAGAAGAAAAACACTCGGAGAAAGAATGCCCAAATCCCGACACAGAACCGATACTGAACATGACATGAGTGCTGGAATACGAACACCACGCTCCGAACATGAAACCAGGCGCTCAGAGTCATGAGTGTCAACAGTGTCATGAGTGTCAGAGCTCTGTCACAAAATACCAAGAACAAACTAGACCAAAGTGACAGAACCCTGACAATGCGAGGGAAAGATGAGTGTTAAAGAGGTAATTTTCCCATTGGCAAGAAGCCCTTACACTTTTAAAGAATATTGTATATTAAAGGTAGGGTATGTGATTACAAAACGGCCGGCAGATTTTGAAAATACACAACTCAAATGGTCCTACCTTCTTTCCTCCTACACTGGCCCTGACTCCACCCATTAGGGATGGAGGGGGAGGGGGGTATGGTACGACCGTTTGATTGACGCACTTACTGTCCAATGATTCTAGGTGGTCTTGGAAATGATTGGCTGGAGTTTTTCGAGTCCTGCCCATTCCACAGATGATTAAATTGCTTAATTTTCATTTCAGTGCTTCTAACTCAGTGGCTTTAAGTGGGTTAGGAATAGGATTTTAAGAATTAATTTGAAAAAATGGACAAAAAAGAAAATCACATACCCCACCTTTAATGACATATATTGCATTTATTTAAAACTGTGTTTTGACAAATTAATTTAATAAGTGAATAAACAATGACAGAAAAATAAGAATCTTAGTATAAGAGATTATTCTGAAAGGTAAATATATTACTTTGTTACATGACTTATATACAGGCATATGAATACACTTCCGGTCAGAAGTTTGGAATAAATTCAATTTTTGTGTCACCAAGGCTTCATTTATTTTATCAAAAATACAGTGATATTTGTGAAATATTTTTTAGTGTGTCAAAAAAGTGTTTTATATGTGAATATATTGTAACATGTAATTTATTCCAGTGATCAAAGCTGAATTATCAGTATCATTACTCTATTACTGAGTAATAATATAGTATTACTGTCAGGCTTGTGCAAAATTCTGAATTTTAGAATTGCCCTCCATTCAATTCATAAATTAGAATTTGAATTGAATTGACTCCAACCCACAGGAATTTGACAGGAAGTGGAATTAAATTCATGGCAATTCCAAGAAATTCCACACAGTCACACAACAGACAGAATGTGTTGAATCTCACATACATTCAGTGTTAGGAAGGATACTTTGGAAATGTAATTGCTTATACTGTTATAAGTTACCCATTATAAATGTGGTTTGGATTACTTTATCAATGCAAAGCAATTTCATTTTAATTTGATTAGTAACTAATTGAATTACACATTTTACCTCAGTAATACAATTACATTCATTTTGTAATTTAATAACATAATTTCATTACACGTAATTAGTCACTCCTCAACCCTGCATACATTTTGTTCTAAAATATAGATGATCAAATTCTTGAAATGAATTACCCCCTCAATGTTGTTTAATTAGTTTTGTTCCAATGTTATTTTCATTTCAAAGTAATCAAATAACACACAATTTCAAACTAATATCACTTATATAATATTTAATTCAATCATATCTTACATATACTGTAAAGCTTCATTGTTAAATACTTCACTTACAATATGTATATGAATTTCTTTGAATTTTTATTGAATTGCAATTCTGCTTCCTTTAATTCAAATTCGAATTGTAATTCAAGATCCTGTTTTTGACATAATGTTTTTGCACAAGCCTGATTACTGTGACACTGCAGACTGGAGTAATGATGCTTAACATGTTTTGGAAATGAGAGAATTTCCAAACTTTTGACTGTTAGTTTATACATTTGTAGTTTCCTATATTTGTAAATGAAGATATTCCATAAAAATACATAATTGGTTTTATTTGTTGGATGTTTTTTATGATGAAGAATCTGGGTACTTTTACATTGTGATGGAGTACTGTGCAGGAGGAGATCTAAACAAGAAAATGCAAACACAAGAAGGAAGTTTTGAAGAAGAACAGGTGAGTGTTATATGAGTCAGAGAGAGCTCATTCGCTCTAGAGCTGTTAATTATAGTGTGTAATGCTAATTGTTGCTCTAATTATATTTTATGATGTAATTTGTCAAAAGTATCGTAAGCATTATAGTTTGTTTCTGATGTAGTACCAAACTTTATCTTAATTTACTATTGTACGTTGTGCAGAGAAAGAGGTTAAAGCCAAATGGATAAACCTTTAAGATACAAACACAAGGGAAATACATTATTGGTCAGCACAACTTATCGGTCAGGCGTGAATTAGCCGTAGGCAATCGTCTCGGTTATGTATGGTAACCCTTGTTCCCCGAGGAGGGAACTAAGACACAAGTCAAGACTGACGAATGGGGATCGCTTGCGAGAGCACTTTGAGTGAAACTAAACGAGCCAATGCACATTGGCATGCGATAATTGCTCCAGCTGCTGTGCATCGCGGCACAAGGATATAATGAGCAGCAGGTGCGTCGCATCCTTGTCTTTCCGCTGAGGAGCCGATCCTGTGACTCGGCCGTACAGCGGAAGCTCAGCAACTGTGGCGAGGAGATTCGCGTCTACGTTCCCTCCGCGGGGACCGAGGGTTACCATACATAACCGAGACGTTCCCCTTCGTCAGTCACTGGGGAATAGGAATATCTACCAAATGCAGTGACGATAGTGCAAGCCGGATGTGAGCACGCACATTCTCATTGAAGGCACAACAGCATGAGCTGTGAAAACAGCTGTTTTGCTCTCTGTGAGATCTCGGCCAGTGCTGTCGGTGCTGTAACACCAACACCAGCTTGAAGAGGCGTTCTCCTGAAGAAGCAGACTCCTCTTTTGAAGTTAAAACACTTTCAGATGAGATTGCAGAGCAGGAACAGCATTTTACCGTCATGGCTCCGAAGCGGCTGCTAATTATCTGCTCACGCCGCGATGCACAGCAGCTGGTGCAATTATCGTATGCTAATGTGCATTGGCTCATTTAGGGTGTATTCACACCTGCCTTGTTTGGTTCGATTGAATCGAACTCTAGTTCGTTTCCCCCCTTGGTGCGGACCTTTTGGGCAGGTGTGCAGGGCCGGCCCTGACCAATTTGCTGCCCTAGGCAAGATTTTACCTGGCGCCCCATGCATCACAGCCCATTTCACCCCGTCATTGTGTTCATGATATACAGTATATATATATATATATATACACACACACACACACACACTACAGGCCAAAAGTTTGGAAACATTACTATTTTTAATGTTTTTCAAAGAAGTTTCTTCTGCTCATCAAGCCTGCATTTATTTGATCAAAAATACAGAAAAAAATGTAATATTGTGATATATTATTACAATTTAAAATAATTGGTTTTCAATTCATTATACTTTAAATTATCATTTATTTATATGATGCAAAGCTGAACTTTCAGGACCATTACTATCACATTATCCTTTAGAAATCATTCTAATATGATGATTCATTATCAAAGTTGGGAACAGTTCTGCTGCTTAATATTTTTTCATAACCTGTGATACTTTTTTAGGATAATTTGATGAATAAAAAGTAAAAAAAATAAAAATAAAAAAGAAGCAAATGTTTTAAAAATAGAAATCTTTTGTAACAACAATATACACTACTGGTCAGTAATTTGGGGTCAGTAATTTTTTTTCTTTCTTTTTTTGAAATAAATCAATACTTTTATTCAGCAAGGATGTGTTAAATTGATAAAAAGTTATAGTAAAGAAGATTTATATTATTAGAAAATATTTTTTTTTTATTTTGAATACATGCAGTTCTTTTTAACCTTTTATTCATCAAATATATTAGGCAGCAGAACTGTTTCCAACACTCATAATAAATCAGAATATTAGAATGATTTCTAAAGGATCATGTGATAGACTGGATGTGACATGTGACACTGAAGACTGGAGTAATGATCCTGAAAATTCACAGAATCACAGAAATAAATGATAGAAGAACTTCTTTCAAAAACATTAAAAATAGTAATGTGTCCAAATTTTTGGCCTGTAGTGTATTACATCTAGCATTCAAGTCAAGTCCCCATTATCTTTTATAGCGCGTTTTACAATACAGATTTAATGTGAACTTTGCTATTTTTAATAAACCTGTAAATAAATATCATTACTAATTTTTGCAAATAAATTTAAAAAATGCCATATATCCCCCAAAACTGCACAACTGTAGTGTAAAACATTAATTAAAAAAGTGATAAAAAATGCGTCTTAAAACTGACATGATTGTTATACAAAATCACACTGTCTGTGGCCTCTGGAGAACTCACAACTGCTAACATTAAGTTTAAGGTTAAAATAAATGCCATTAAATTATACACTGTAAAAACTAAAGGAGCCTCAAGTATCCTGTCGGATACTCAAGGAATTTCAAAATGTAATTTTGGTGCCTCAAAGCTCTTTTTCCTATAGAAGGGTAACTGGAAGAGCATTGACAATCTTTGAGGTTCTTGCTGGAACTTATGGGATCCTTTAAGCACTTTGTATTTACTTCAGAGGTTCTGGAGTCACCTTTTCATTACTATGAGACCTCGAAGTGCTTAGGGGGAAAATAGAGGAACTTGAATGCGATAGAAGGGTTATTGGAAGATCTTTTAACATTTAAGTGGTTCCTGAAAGATCTCTTATGTTAAAGCCAGCATCTGGAGGAACCCAATGGTTCAGTGAGGCCTGAATTAGATTATTATTCTATTATTATTATTATTATTATTATCCTATTATTATTATTATAGGCTACTTAAGTTTGATTCAGTATACATACCCAGGTGAAAAAGACGTACTATTAAATGTATAAAAAATGTACTTGAGTGTGTTTTTAGTAGACCTACAATACAAATATACTTTAATGCATTTTTAATACATTTAACAGTAACCAGTCTTTTTCACTTGGGTAGCTTACATATATTTAGTATAGGCCTATTTTATTAAGTCATTTAAACCTTAAACAACAACACTAAATAATAATAATATTATATGAAGAAGAAGAAGCAGGAGGAGAGAAGTTTTATTCTGTCACGAAACTGCTGCTATTCCTCTGCTGTCGTCGCTTCAGTGATGCTCGCGCTGCTCGCGCGCAACAAAGCTCAGCTGATCGTCATCAGAAAGTAACGGCTCCTCTCATCAAAGCTTCCGCCGTTTATTCGGCTCTCCATTACAAGGTTTGTAAACTCGCCAAATAAATATAAATACAGAGTCTACTCACTATATATTTAAACACACATATATATAAACTAAATTTATTATACATTACTACGTTTTTACAGTGTTTACCACTCGTTTATTGCACAGTATCTGGTATGAAGGTTTTAGCCGCGATGCTAACTAACTTATGTTGATCTAATGAACAAATGGAAATGATTGACTTATTGTCTTAGATTGATTTAGTCATTCAATTCAACATATTTTGTACAACTGTGTCTTCAAATTGCTGATATAGCCTAACTAATTTAGAAAATTCTCTGATTCTTGGCGTTTGTTATGAATAACAAAAACAGGTTATAGTTTGCTCTGTTTTTGTTTAGCCTAACGTTAACTTTACTTACTACAGGTGCCCTCATTCTCTCAAATACCATTTTAAAGCCATTTACTGGTCAATAAATATTATGTTGTGAATAATCAGCTTTGTTCTTTTGTTTCCCCAGAACAACCATTACATTTCTAAAATAATCTGAACTTTTCAGTGGCAACATTGAATTACAGTAAGTACCTGCACCACATGCAAGTACTTTATTACTATGAACTTTCTCTGTGTGAAATTGTATTGTTTGACTGTGTACTTGTGTTTTTTAATCAGTTACTCTCTGAAAATCTTTTCTCATGATCTCAAATCTCATTCATGTTACTCAGAAAAATAATATCACAGGTTTGATTCACAAAAAATGCTATAGACATTTTAACTCTGAATTATAATTTCAAGTTTAGTTTTTTTCGACAAAAAAATAAATAAAAAAAGGAAAAAGCAATTAGGCTTCAGAAGACTTGCAACACAACCCATAACACATGAGTTGTGAACTCATTGATTATTTTTAGGATCTTTTCTGGGACATTTTTGGAGCTTAACCATTTTTACATAAATTGTTGCAATGAATTGAACTAGACAAGTGTGCATAAGAATGGTTTCATGAATGATTTACACATTTGTTTTCTTCTTGTGTTTCATGCAGTGAAACTGAATGGTGACTGGGGTTGCATTATGCCTGAGATCTGCTTTTGGGTTCCACAGACAGAAAGTCAAACAGGTTTGGAACGTCACAAGGCTGAGGAAATTATTTAAATTTCACAACTATCACTTTAATAACATTACTAACAGTAAATTTTGTACTTTGCAGGGATCTCAGTAAGCTGAAATACAAGTTTGATCAAGAATAAAAATCCTCCTGTAGACCTGAAAATCATCGAAGTGCCTGGACCATCCACCAGAAAAGAAGAAAAACAAACGGAAAACGATGCTGTACCTTTTCACTTTTCTAACTCGTTAAGTACCTCACACCAACTTGGTCCCATAGTGACATTTTTGACCACAAACGAAATTGCTGATCGTGTGGATTCTTAGTGAAATGACTGGAATTCACCAGTGAACATTCACAGAACAACAGATCATTTTACTGCACCTTAACTCTGTTTCGGGTCGAAGCCTCTACTTCTACTTCCTCTATCTTGTTTCATGAGAATACTCAACAACCATTTATGAACACTGTTGATTCAAGTCGCACATTTAAGATTTTCAAAAGCCATAGTGTACATTACAGTCTCCAGTCTAACGGCATCCCAGACTTAAACATTTTATGATTCAAAATAGCTGAATAACTAACCATCAGAGATTTCAGTATAGAGATAAAGGTTACAGCACAATGAGTGTATATTAGCACTGTTGTTTGTTTTTGGCATCTGATGGAGCTTTTGGACTTGGAAACAGTGATGTCAGACTAACCATCGGACTGAAACACAAATGTTTTAAAGTTAAGTATGATGGACATTTTTAATTAGTTCAAATGTAATTTTATTTACATTGATTTATTTCATGGAACATATGTGTTTCCATGCATTTTGTTGAGATGTCTTTTCTTGTTTATCTATTGTATATACATGGTTGATTATTCATGTTGCTTATGTAGGCTATTATACTATTTTTTTGTGTGTTCATTGATATTAATCTGTAGTTAGCTTTTTTCCCCATGTGCATGGAAGTGTATGTATAAAAATGAATATCAAATATGTAATAAACAATTCTTATTTTGTATTTGGTTCAATTTGTTTATTATAATAGAAGTCAAAGGTAACCATAGTAACAACATGAAATTAAATATTAAAAAAAAAATGAAATTTGGTTCCTGGAGGCACCCAAAGTGGTTCCACACAGTGCCTAATATAAGAGTTCCTCAGGAAACCTGTGTGGTTCCTCAGAGAACCGGCCCTTTTTAAAGGGTGCCTAGAGGATCTACAGACGGTTCCGCCGGTGTGGCAAAGTGAAGAACCCCAAAAGGTTCCTCCAGGCACCTTTTATTTTTACAGTGTAGTATCTTAGGCTACTATGCAATTAGATAAACTGTTAATTCACTACATCATGCACTTTACCTGTCTTTATCCCCTTTTATCCTCTTCTCTTCTTTTTGACACTGTATTTATTGCAGACTATAATGCTAATTTATAATGTGTCATGTAAATTTGGCCATCCGTCACAATCAGGAAACTTTCACCGTGTCTAGACCTGGCGCGAGCTGCCAGGTCCGTTTCTACAGGGGAGCCTGAGTGTGTTAAAACAAACAAAAGCAAACCAAAAGCAACGCTGTCTACATTGGATGCGGCGTCGCGCACGCTACACAACAAATTACCAACAACTGATCGCGCGCGCGCGCTCTTTTTCTGACGCACTTTAAGCACTCGCTGGGCGGGGGAAGATTGATGTGCCGGACTTTTTTTGCTTTATTTGGTAGTATTTCAAAGTAATGGTTTAAATAGTATTATTAAAAAAAAAAATCACTCGTTCACTCATTTTGGCGCCCCTATGGATGAGGGGCGCCCTTAGCATTTGCCTATACTACCTATGCCGCGGGCCGGCCCTGCAGGTGTGAATACAGCAATCGAACTCGGGTGCGGACCAAACAATCGAACCGAGACCCAGCTGAAGAGGTGGTCTCGGTACGGTTCCAAACGAACTCTGGTACGGTTCGTTTACGGTGTGAACATGAACCGACCCAACTGCAGAAAACTGCGTCTTTTTATTTGACTGCTCTTATGAGGATACTTAACAAAACGGACATTTTGGCATAATGGTGTCTTATTATACAGACATCCCAAGTCTCCCGGAAGTTCCGGGAGTCTCCCGCATGTCGATAGCGGCTCCCTGATGCCCGCAAATCAGTTAAAATATCCGCGAATCTAGAGCGAGCGAGCGAGCGAGCAAGAGCGCGCGCACGGCAGAGAGAGGGAGCGAGAGACCTTGCGTGTGTGTGCCAGCTAGTGTGCCTCACGAAGCGCATGTAAGGACCCAAGCAATCAATTGTCAGTGTGGGCGGGCTTTTATCTATACTACCATAGTTTCTTCATATTGCGTTTGTAGAGAATAACACCAAATCAGTAAAATAACAAATATTACATTACGAAATATCTCCATGCTGAGCCTGTTTGTGCACTTCCTGCTTTTCCCTGCTTGAGAATTCCTGTCCAATGAATGGGCGACCTTAGCACACGTGTGGTTTTGTTTACACATTTTGGTTCACTTGCAAAAAGAGCAGTGTGAAAGCGAACCGTACCAAACAAAAAAAATCAACATCCTATTTGGTCCGGACCAAAGCAAGTGAACTATCGGACTTTCCTGGTGTGAATACACCCTTAGTTTCACTTTAAGTTCGCTCTCGCAAGCGATCCGCATTCGTCAGTCTTGACTTGTGTAATAGTGACTGACGAAGGGGATCAGTTGTTTCGCGTTCGGTGGGAAAGCACATTAAGACACTTTTGTTGCTATGATACAGAATATCTGCTGAACTGTTACTAGCATCTGATTTCTCAAATACTTTGTTTTTTAAATATAAAAATCTCAAAACAATATAAAGTACATTTTGGATGAATGTGCTTGTATTGTCATCTGTTATTGTTGTAACAGAATGTGACGGTTGGGTCTTTGTCCTCCACTGTGATTAGATGGCTTTGTAAAAAGTGACAGGGTTTTACCCAATTTTACATCTCATAGCAACCAGAGAAATGCTTTAAAACATGCTGCGCTTCTTTTGAAAGAATTGAAAAAATACTCTAAAACACTTTGGTGGACAAGCGACCTTAATGTCACATTTACTTCAGAAAAGATATCCAATGATTACAGTTTTTTAGTTAGCTATAATATACTTCAGAGAAGAGCTAATATCACTCAGCCCTGTTAATACTCAACACTGAATGATACATTGGGGGTAAAACACTTTCTTTCACTATGGTAGACCAATAGCAAATATGCAACCTTTTAGAACTCAAATATACCAAATAAAACAAATACAATGCATGGAATAAATTACTGCTTTCTTGTTTCTTCTGTGTGTAGATCATTGACTGGTTTGTTCAGATTTGTCTGGCTCTGCAGTATCTCCATAAGAACAATGTTCTCCACAGAGATATAAAACCACAGGTAGACATTGACCAAGGTCATTTAATCATTTATTAACATTAAAGACAAATGTGTTTATGTGTTCATGTGATGATTTATGGTGTTCTTCTAGAATGTTTTTCTTACCGGGGATGGTTACATCAACCTAGGAGATTTTGGATGCTCAAAAGTGCTGCAAAGGTGAAATTAAAGAGTAATAGGATTTTGAAGGGATTTTGTCAGTTCCATCCATTTGAATTTACATGTTTTCTTTTTCTTTTTAAGAGCTGATGAATATGCAACATCGGTTGTGGGTGCAGAGCTCTATGTCAGCCCAGAGATCTATGAAAACAGACACAATTCAAAAAGGTATGCTTTCTGTTAAAGATATGGTAATACATACATTGATGCCTGGTTTCACAGACAATTTTAAATTAATCCAGGATTTGGCCTTAGTTCAATTAGGACATTTAAGTTGCTTTTATAAACATGTCTAAGAAAAAAAAAAAACAGCTCAATAATGCATTTTAGTTTGAGACTTGAGCATTGTCTGCAAAGCCGGGGTTTAAAGAACATGAAAGTTAAATATTCAGATGAAGGTCATCCAAAACAATACAATTAACTATGTAATGAGTGGCTGTTATAATAAAGCACAAAATGAAGAATAGCTCTAGAGAATTGTGTGAAGCTTTCATGCTCTTTTTTTTTTTATAAGAAAATTGAACCTATTTACCAGCAATTGGTTTCACCAAACCCTGATTGTAACATAATTAATTCTAGCTTTGTGCCATCTCCGTTATTTTAATTTTCTACTTTTAAATTTCTAACAGTTGAGGAAATTTAAATTTGTTTCATTGTACAAAAATCTAAATCTGTCATGTGTCAACTGGACCCATTTCCGACTCACTTGGTTAAAGCTGGTTTACCATTTCCTCTGATCACTGATATCATGCATACTTCACTTCTTTCTGGTACTGTTCCTACTGCACTTAAAACTGCTGTTATAACACCTATTCTTAATGTGGCAAAGCAAGAGGGTGGGGCGGAGCACTAATTATACACATGCTCGACAAACTCAAGTTGATATCACTTTCCAACTACGCCACCTTGGGAGTTGCACCCAAGGAATTAACTGCGCCCTCTAAAGGCACGCACAGGTTCGAATCACCATTAGAGCAAGAGACATAGGTAATCGTACAAAAATATATTTTATTGACAGTTAGAAAGAGGGGACATTAACAAGCAGCCACACTCATCTCGCTTTGAAGGTTCAATTATCACTGGCAAAGGAACTGGGGCTTACCGATAGGGGCAGTCTCATATAGAATAATCACCCTTAAATAATGAAAATCACTCAAATCACTCAAATCACAGTGCATACACACTAGCACACACACACACACACACACCGACACTAATGTCAGTGAAGAGCACGACACACAGTGAAGGATGCCACCACCCAAATAAGGTCACTCGTCTGCCCCCGGTGCCCAGATCCTGCCAACAAAGAGACAGAGACAGAGAGGTTAAAATGGAGAAGAGATATGCATGAGCAAAACAATAATTTGACAATGTAGAATATGGCTCAAATGCAGTTCCAGGAAGGAACCAACTACTCGGTTCTACCTGGGTCTGCACAAATCAAAAGCACAAATAACAAAAAAAAACAAAGCATAAACAAACTCAAATTAAAGAACCACTATAAACAAATAACTAAACAAATTTGGCCGTATAGCTCAACCATAGTAATTGTTAAATGAAATCAATATACAGTATATTCAATAATCACAGTAAATTAATTGAAATCAAAATACAAATTCAGAAATCCCAAACCGCTGAAACCTATTAAAAAAAGGAAACTTAAAGCATAGCACTGAGACACATGTCTGCAACCAGAGCTTAAAAAGCACAAGCAAATCTCAATTAAAAACATGGAAAGCTCATTGGGTCCCGTGCTGGAAACAGAACAGCAACTTTATAATGAGGCACAGAGCATCAGAGCATACAGCACTTGACTAGAACGCAGCCATTGCCCTCATCACGCGCCTAAAAACAAAACAGAAAATGTTACACCATATCATTCACTCTCCCTTGACTTCAGGCTCAAGCAGACTCATGATAGAACATGCTGCACCGGGGTTAATATCCCGATTTCCAGCCACACATGGAGCCAGATATCCCGATAAAACTCGTTGGCGGAGAATGCGGATGGACTTTAGACTATGTGAAACATACAGATTAGTAGGGGAGCGCGGGGCACAAAGTAACACTTTTTGAATTTGGCCAAATAATTAACAAAGTAATGGGGTTAGACAAACCATATTTTTAAACAAACAACATGAAAGCCTCTCCTACAAATGAGCACTGTTTGTATGTTCGTCGGACCTACCATTCCTAGGCAGTATCGCCAAAAGCGCCAAGAGTCAAATGTTACAATTTACCCCGTGGGCGAGGTTAGTTGTAACAGTTGCTGGAAGAGTCAGATTTCACACAAGAAATTCAAATTCAGTTTAGTTTAGATTGTAGTATATTTCCTATTAGTACTCAACTACATTTTTTATTCTACATAGCACAGTATGTCAATTTATTGATCTATTAAAACAATACTCTTGAGTGTAGACAAATAGATGTATTTGCAACAATAACAAACTGGTTCAATAACATTTATTTATTGTAATGCTTTGTTTTATGGGCTTCCTTCCAAATCTTCCCATAAATTACATTTAGTGCAAAATGCCGCATCTCGAGTCATTACCAAAATTTGCATTGGCTCCTTCATATCTTCTAGATCATGTTCATATACATACTCCTTCCCGCACTTTAAGATCGGCTTCTGCACTTACACTTGTTCCTCCACGCACTCGAACAACTTCTATGGGGTCACAAGCTTTTGGTTATGTGGCTCCCCATTTATGGAACTCAGTTCCTGTTGAAGTTCGCAACAGTTCTAGTCTTTCGGTCTTTAAATCTCGTCTAAAAATGTATCTGTTTAGGCAGGCTTTTATGTGATTTAATGTTTGTTGCTGTACTGGTTTTTTATTTAATGTCATTGCTTTTATGGATTTTGTAAGGTGTCCTTGAGTGCCATTAACGGCACCTATAAATAAAATGTATTATTATTATTATTAGTCTTTAATCCAATAATCCATTTACATTAAATCATTTAGCAGACACGCCCACTATTTTTCTCATTTAGTATTCCTTTTCTCTTGGAAATACGTCACAACTCTGAAATAAAGTCGATTGCAACTTCCGGTCAGACGGCTCGATTTGAGACGGGAAAACATATAAGGAGATAAAAAAAAAAACACTGGATTGATTTTTATCATTATATGATGGTTGTGTACAGGCACTGCCAATGCCAACACACATGAGTAAATTATCAGGAAATTTTTATTTGAAAGTGAACTAATCCTTTAATGAGTCAGGATTTGATGAAAATCATGCACCTCGAGTCATTTCTTGAAAATGGCTAAAGATTCAGAGTAGACAGGAGAACCACAGGAAAATCACAGAGAAACAAGACCAGTAAACTGAAACAACACCAACACCATCAAAGAACACAAGGCTTAAATACACAGAAGATGACAATAACTAACATAATGGGGACAGGTGTAAACTAATTAACAATCAAGGAGATTAACTAGAACACAATCTAGCAGTCAAACATGGGAAACCAAGGCTAAGTTTACACGTGGCCGGCTATTTTCATAAACTGACATTTCACCCTCTCCGTTTTCAAAAATAACATTGTGCACACCTTCAGTTTTCAGAAAAGTGTTCGTTTACACAAACCCGTGTATATGCCGTCAAGAGCATGCCAAACCTGTAGGTGGCAGTGTAACGAGAAGCTCAAGCCCACGTTAGCCAATCAGATAATAGAGCAGCTGTATTTGCAAATGCAAACAGGCACAAAAGTAAAAATGAGCACCACATTAACAGTACATGATCAGTAGCCAAACGTTAAGCATTTTCTGGCGCATAATGTGATGTTTGAGAAGCTAAATGGCAACACATAACCGGCGTTATCAGAAATCTCCTGATGAATGTTTGGTGGAGTTTTTAGAAATAATCATTTTCTGTGATAAAAACTGTGTTTTCGTGTAAATGAGAGGCCAAACCGCAGGGAAATATCTGCGTCTTCCCTTCGTGTAAACGGGGCTCAAATCTCAATGAAAAACAGAACATAGATGTGACACTATATCAATTGAAGTAACTAACTAAATTATACTGACTTTGTTTAGTGACATATGGTCATTGGGATGGTTGCTTCATGATCTCTGCATGCTGGATGTGTGGGTGAGTATACATTTATTTTCTCTCTCTCTCAAAAAAAAATCCATCTATTCTTTTAAGTGGGTCTCCAATGTTGGGTCTCTATTTTCTAATGTAGGGTCACAGGGCCATATATACAAACACATCCTGCACACATGGCCAGTCCATCAGTGCATTAAATCATGTCAATGCTAATTACAATAATCATATGGCTCAATCAATTAACTTCAAAGTGTGCAAACAATGAGAACAGTCCTAACCTATTTTAAGATCTTGGTAACTGCTATGGAGGAAAATTTTGACATTTGTACCAAAAGGAAATATTAGTTTAAATTTGCACACACAGAAATCTTCTTTTTATATTTATCCTCTTCTCAATAGTTTGCTTCTTAATCTGTATAAAAAATCTGGAATTGTGTTCTACTGTTGGCTTTGTTTAACAAATTGCCTTTTTATTATATGGCAAGTTACTTTGGAGAAAAGTGTCTGAATTATAAATTCAGTCACATAAAAAAGGTCTTAGTTTTTTTATATATATTTTTAATAATCTAGAGGTTAATCAGACTTTTATTTTTCCTTTATTTGACAGTCAGACATCATAGAGCGTCGCTTTCTACATGCCAATAGCTTGAGAGGAAACATACCCACAATCTCAGATAGGTACTCCAATGATCTAAAGGGATTGATCTGTCAGATGCTCAGCTGTGACCCTCATACGAGACCTTCAGCTGATGAGATTCTGGCAAAACCATTCCTGAATAATGCAGTACAGAGACATAGGAGGATTCCAGATGCACTGCAGCAAAGGCTTTCGACTTCCATCAATAACTTTAATGAGGCCTACGACATGCACTATAATGACTTTGAGATTGTAGTTAGTGAGTGGAAAACAGCAACAGATTCACTAGAGGAGATCCACCATAACTGCACTGTAGGCAGTCTGACAGGTGCAGTGATCGGGGCAGCTGGAGGAATCACTGCATTGGTTGGTGCATGTTTGGCACCGTTCACATTTGGAGCGTCTCTGATTGTAGCAGGAGTTGGGATTGGTGTTGGAGTTGCAGGGGGTCTAACAGGTGCTGCATCCAACATTACCAATACAGTAAAACAAAAATCACTCCGTGAGAGCTTTGAAAAAATTCAGCAGGATTACCAAAAAGCAAGTGAACCAATTCTCAATTCACTCAAAGAACTGAGAAAGGTAATGAGAAAACTTGCAAAGTTCCGTGAGTTCCGTGAGTTCCGTGATTTTGTCCCTAGCTCAACTCTTGATAAAGTGCAAATGGCATGGAGAATAGGCAGAATCGCAGTAGCAGGTGTCGCAGAATTCGTGACTCTTGGAATGTTGGCAAGTTTCACTGTTGATGTCGGGCTGGCAGTAGTAGAAGCAGCAGCAGCAGCAGCCTCAGCTTCAGGAGTGTTGAGTGGAATCTTAGTCATAGCTGACGTCGCCTTCATCGTGAAAGATGCCAGAGAGATTCACCAGATGAGTCAGGGAAGAGTAGATCCAGAAATGGTCAAATCCACTGTACTCAAAGGCATCACTCAGATGAGGAAAACACATTCAGAGCTTTGTGAGGCCTTGAGAGTAATTCAAGAAACAAAAAATGAATTGCCAATGGTGGCAAAAATATAGTTTAAACATGTAAATATGATACGAGACTCAAGCAACATTCTGATTTATATGTAAGCTTAAGTAAAGAAAGAGGTTTTTGCAGAAAACAATTTAAATGTACAGTATGTTGCACCGAGCCACACAATAGAAGAGATATGCGACGTGTGAAGTCAAGACTATTGCAATCATTCTATTTTGTAACTTTCAACTTTACTAATAATTGCATGGATTATTTGTATTTATGTACAGGAAAACTTATCTGAAATGATTTTGTTCTAAAGTTAATTCATTTTGTATTTCTGAATATTTCTGTGAACAGCACATCTGGGATTAGTCATTTGCATAAACATGCCCAAATAACTCCAAATGGGTTTTCATCACTCTCAGCAAACATGCAGTAGAGTTCACCCTGAACTTTGAAATACTGTAATAAGTATAAAGTATAAGGTAGGCTACAATAACACCTTAAAATACAGACTAAGACATGTTGTGTGTGTGTGTGTGTGTGTGTGTGTGTGTGTGTGTGTGTGTGTTGATCATTTAAAGCCATTCGTACAGCTTTCAGATAAAAATGTATGTACAAAATTAGTGTTTGAGACTCAATGTTTTTTATAACAGTTTTTTAATGTTTTTTTTATGGATTACTGTTATATACATTTATTTTTGTTATTTTAAACTTCTTTTTTAGTGATTTGTGTATAAATGTTTAAAAGTCAAATTCCAATAGAAATATAGGAATAATAGAAAAATATTGTCAATATAATATATGTTTCCGATATAAACTGCAGATGACAATCTGCCTCTTGATTCAGATTAATGTATATCTAATACACTTTAAAAAATAATGTTTCTGTATTACTTGACTGTATTCTTAATTGTTCTTAAATTAATCATCATGGCAAAATTAGTAATTTGCCACATTTTGTTTCTTACACCTCACTGGATCAGAATTGTAATGTAAAATGTGTCTTTAATAAACATGAAGCAACTTAAAAAGGAGTCTGTTGTTTATACATTTACATTCAACATTTAATAATTTAGCAGACACTTTTAAAAAAAGCGACTTACAAATGAGGAGACCAATAAATAGTATTTATAGAACAGAATAGTAGAGTTAGTTTTAATGGACCAAGTGTAGCCGAAAAAGATCTTCAGCCGTGTGACGAGGCATGATGGGAAAAATGGTCCCCTACAAGAAAACAATGGTGTAGAATTGAAAATAATACAAGATATTTGAAAGGAACAAAGACATTTGTTGTCAAATAGATGGGTAATTGTGCACACATTAATAATTAGCACCAGGCCTATTCATTTGTAGTTGTTTGTGTGTGGGTTGTGAAATGCTTAAAAACCGTGATAAGAAAGTCTAAAAATCCAAATGAATCAAATGAGATTGACTCATCACTAGCCGTGTTTCCACTGTCAGGCCAGTGCGAGCCAGGGCTTTAAACGGGCCGAGCCGGGCTAATGGCCTCGGGCCAGGAGCACCGGGCTCAAAATCTGTTGCGTTTCCACGCAAGAAGCGTGCCAGAAGAAGCATATTTGGAAGCGTGCCAGAAGCTCCACAGCGCTAAAAACAGCGCTAAAACACGCCCATAACACGCCTCTCTGGAGCAACGTCACACAAACACATCATTTCACCAACAAATGAAAGTTACTTTTATCAGAAAACAAATCAGAAAGAAATCACTAGAAACAGCGTGATCACCCCTCTGCTCTTTCTCTGATGCCACACAGGAAGAAGTGGAGGATATCAGCAAAAATATTAAGCCGTCCACCTGTGCCCTGGACCCTTTCCCTTCATCTCTGCCGTTTCTCCATTCATCACCAAGATCATAAACCACTCCCTCTTGGTTGGTCATATCCCACCTATGCTAAAAACTGCTGTCATCAGACCTCTTCTGAAAAAACCCACTCTAGATCCAGAAGATCTCTCCAACTACAGGCCTATTTCCAATCTTACATTCTTATCAAACGTTCTGGAAAAAACAGTTGCACCTCAAGCGCAATAATCTGTTTGAAAAGTTTCAGGCGGGTTTCCGCCCTGGCCATAGCACAGAAACAGCTTTTGGTCAGGATTACTAACGACCTTCTGATGTCAGCAGATACTGGTTGCCCATCTCTACTCATCCTCCTAGACCTAACAGCTGCTTTTGATACAGTAGACCACAACATTCTCCTCCACCGCCTGCAACACACCACTGGACTCTCTGGAATTGTGCACAACTAGTTTATCTCATATCTGACCGGCAGAACCGAGCACGTCGCCCTGAGAAAGGCCAAATCACACATCCCCAACGTCACCTGCGGTGTCCCCCAGGGCTCTGTGCTGGGCCCCATACTCTTCACCATTTATATGCTCCCTCTTGGCAAAATCATTAGCAGACATGATATATCATTTCATTGTTATGCTGATGATACACAGCTTTATCTCAGGACAACCCCCACTTCTTCTGCCCCCATGCCAACATCCACACTGACCACCTGCCTGGAGGAGATAGAGGCGTGGATGAAGCTCAACTTCCTTCAGCTGAATAGTTCCAAAACAGAAGCCATCTTAGTTGGCACATCACATCAGCTCCGCTCTACCACCATCACCAGTATCACCTTTTCTGGTCAAAATATCATCTTGGGTTATGACTGTAACCCTCGTTCCCTGAGAGGGAATGAGACGCTGCGTCGAGAATCGACACAATGGGGAACGCCTCCAGCGTGACGCGTCTGAAGCCTGTATGGAACTAGTCCAATCTCTGATTGGTGTTCTGTCATGACGTCACTGCTTTCGAACATTCAGAAGCTGACATTGTTGTGTTCCGACGTCCTTATATAGCTTCCGCTTCTCCGTCACATGCGACGTCACGAGTGACGTCATGACTCAACACCAATCAGAGATTGGACTAGTTCCATACAGGCTTCAGACGCGTCACGCTGGAGGCGTTCCCCATTGTGTCGATTCTCGAGGCAGTGCGAGTTCCCTTGAAAGGGAACTCCCTTTCTACATCTGTCACCAATTTGTGTGTGAAAATGGACTCTCAACTCACTTTTGACACCCACATCAAATACCTCTGTAAAACATCATTCTGTCACCTCAAGAACATCACCAAACTACGTCCAATGCTCAACCTGGCAGATGCAGAGAAGCTAGTACACCCCTTTGTCTCCTCCAGGCTGGACTACTGTAATGCGCTCCTAATCGGGATCTCTGGCAAAAACATCCAGAGACTACAGTACATCCAGAAGAGCGCTGCCAGGATCCTGATGAGGGTGAAGTATGATCACATCACCCCCATTCTGAAATCTCTGCACTGGCTCCCTGTCCCATTCAGAATCGAATATAAGGTATCTCTCCTCACCCATCGGTGCATCCACAGACATCCCCCCTTTACCTACAGCAGTGGTTCTCAACTCCAGTCCTCGGGACCCACTGCTCTGCACATTGTGTATGTCTCCCTTATTTAACACACCTGATTCAGATCATCAGCTCGTTAGGAGAGACTCCATGAACTGAACTGAGTGTGTCAGATAAGAGAGAATGTGCAGAGCAGTGGGTCCCGAGGACTGGAGTTGAGAACCACTGACCTACAGGAACTCCTCACTCGCCAGACCTCCTTACGCACCCTCCGGTCTGCAAATACAAACACTCTCCAAGTCCCCAGAACCAAGCTTTGCAGCATGGTTGATAGGGCCTTCTCATCGGCTGCTCCGAAGCTGTGGAATGCCCTTCCTGACTTCCTGAGAGCCCCACAGCCTACTGATGTTTTTAAACGAAACCAAAAAACATATCTTTTTAAAAAAGCCTTTTGCTGAATATATTTTATAGTTTTCTTTTAACTATTTATTAGCCTTGTTTTTATTTAACTGTATGCTCTGTAGCACTTTGAGATTGCTGTAATGTAAAGTGCATTACAATAAAATGTATTATTATTATTATTATTGGTTCCCTTCAACAGGTATCTTAGAGGATTCAAAAAGAGGGAGAAAGAGACTGGTATACAAAAATTAATCTCAGTTTATTATCACCACTGGTATAGTTAAAATATTGAAGGTTGACAAATAATACTGTCCAGAGGCACACAAATGGCCAACAGCAAGGCCTCGCTATCACACAGAAACACAGTGCATTAAATACCTCAATCTCCGTTAGCACAGCACCCCCAATAGGAAAACTCTGTACACAGCAAGCTCAAAACACGTGTGAAACCACACCAATCTAAGCTAGAGGCTAGCTTTGGGCAAGTGCTGCACAATGTTATAATAATGTTTGCCAGACCATTAAAAAAAAAAAAAAAAAAAGGAAAGAACAAAACAAACGAAACAAATAAACAAAATATACAATAAAACTTGGAGTTACAGTATAATTGAGAAAATTACAATAAATTTAAAATTGCTTTATTTTATGATAGTCAAGAGACGAGACAGGCTTATACTGACAGATAAAATGAAAACATGTTTGTGATAGCCTTTATGATTTGTCTGATTTCTTCAACCGTTCATATTTACCTAGTTTATTATGGTAACTAGCGTGCATAGTCTTTTGCATCGCGTAACCTATAAATATGTCTACCTTAATATGGTGGTCAGAATCCACATCGGATCACAAACAGAAGGCATTCAAACATGAAAGTGAGTTTTGAGATAAATGATTTAAGTCTTTAATGCTGACAGAATCATCCGGCGCTGCCGTCTCAGGTAGGCTAAACTCCGCCTCTGTTCATAACCCCTCCTCTAGCCCGAGCTGGCCCGCATTGGACCAAGGTATTCGTCGGGCCAGAAAACCTGGCCGTTGGCCCCGAGGAAGCCCTGGCGTGGCCCGATCAAGCCCCGGAAGTGACAGTGGAAACGCGACTGGCCCTGGCACGCACTAGCACGGCCCGGCTCTGGCCCGACAGTGGAAACGCGGATAATGTGTCACGTGATCCACACATGCACATCTTCTTTGTTGCATGTGCAAATCATGATACACTAATACAAAAGAAAACATGTGTATTCACAAAAATGTCTTTATTTCTACAAATTGCAACACATTTATTCAATTTAGAATTTTACACATGCAAGTTGAAAAGGCATTTGGTTGTGGATAGTAAAACATACATGCAACATTTATCAAGTTCATGGATACTTAATCATTTTGATACTAAACCTATCCCATATAGCAGTGATGTATCGTTTGCTTTATGGAGCAAAAAAAGTTGAGCCTAGCTTGTGTAAACTCAAGAAAGAGTACATTGTGATTAAATGTCTGGATGAGGAAATGCTCCAATGGTGGGACACAATTGGCAAACATCAAAAGAAATCAAAACATGGTGAAATAATTGAGGCTTTAAACTTCATACGTTGTACACGGCTACATGAGATAACAACATGTCTATCTTCAATATAGATGCTAAATGTAAAGAAGTGCAATCTAAAAATGCAGAGGCACAAAAGTGTGAAGCAAAGATTCAAGATCTTCAAACACAGATATTACTAGCTGAACAGCCCTGACTGAAAAGTGTAAATATCGCAAGGAAACCATAACACACATCAAGGCTAAGCTAAATGCTAAACAGTCCCAAAAAGTCCCATGGCTCTGTAAATGCAGTAGGCTAAGGTTAAACGGCTGGTGTCCATGTGGTCCTGTTTTTCCCTCACAGCTTTGCTGTTGCACTGTACAATACATAAATTGTGAATTATGAAAAAGAAAAAAAAGTATTTTATAAAATACTTGCCTTTTACTTACCTTTTACTTGCCTAAAGTACAGCTTTGTGAGAATCAGCCTCATAACTTGGTAAAACTATCTTTATTTAAAATGTTTCAAGCCTTTAAAATATAATAAAAAATAGTTTTAATTTGTATATGTTTTCCTTCTCGTATTAATTGTAATTCTTTTTTCATTCGGTGTTGCCTTGTCCCTGTTCATTGTTGAATGAAGATCGCTGGAGTGAAACCTGCGTCTCAATGTTCATACTATCCACCATAAACAGTGTGTGAGATTATAATGAGAGTGTCCCCAAAGGATAGGAAGTTGAAGAGAGTAAGTATGCCAGAAGACTATGATCTACTATTCCCGGTGGATCTCCGAACCGCTAATATTGCCCACAACCCATTGCGTTTGGAGGAAGAACTACAGGCGGATACATGTGCGACCGACGGTGAGAGGTTTGTTTTAATTTAAAGGTTTTTATTAAAAAAAGGCATTGTTACACACAGTCAACCGATGCCGTGTACAGTACAGTACATAGGGCATATAGCATAAAGCTAGTTTGTGTCACGCGTCCCTGCAGGGGACGTTTGATTCGTTTGTGACTAAAGTTTAACCTGATAATATATATATATATATATATATATATATATATATATATATATATATATAATTTTTTTTCATGTTTTCCGTGTTATATTTAATCTGCAAAAACAATGTGGACTTTTATAATGATCTGTTTGACCAATATATATGCTGAGTTTCTGCATGTAAGACCTGCGACTGCAGATCATCATTTCTCTCTGATACAGTAGGAAATTAAATGAAATGAGGAGGATTTTATCTTTGACAAAATGATTGACAGGCCAGTTTGTGTGACATGCGTGTAACTAAGCGACCGAAAGCAACCAAAGAGCGATTGTATGATGTGAAACTGAAAGTCCCAAAGCTTGTCTACTCTTCTGCTACACAATCAAAATTATCTACTTTTTCTTCACAAAAAGAGTAGGCTACATACATTTTTTTGGGGTGTAGTACAAGTAGGCGAATTGAGACGCATCATGAAAGTAGATGCAGCAACGCGTTTCGTTTTGAGAGTTTTGTCCTTCATCGCGTCCCATAACGTGGTTTCACTTTCTCTATAACGGATTAGCGGTCTGTTTTGTGTGTATTTTTTAAAGAAAGACACAGAACTGAACTAACGAGCTGGTCGCAACCAGACCGGTTGTCCTGAGATAAAGCTTTGTATCATCAGCATAACAATGAAATGATATATCCTGTCTGCTAATGACATGTGGCGTTTTTCTGGTAAGATTTTTTTTTTTTTATCAAATATTTTAATGCTTGTGATGAAACAAGGTTTATTGGACGCAACGGTACCGTTTATTAAGCTCTCAAAGTGTTGTTCTCTCTGAAGTCTAGGAAATAGTTCTTGTTAGTTGGGAATATCGACTGAAAAAACACACTTTCGTTTTGTATTATTTTCATATTATTATTCACGTGATGAATAACTTAATACAAGGCAGTAAAACTATTTCCAAGAGATCCATCAATCAGCGTTAATAACAAAACAAAATGTGTTGCATTATTTTCCTGTTATCAATGTAAATCTGCTTTGAAACAATCGGTTGTAAAAAAGCGCTATATAAATAAAAGTGACTTGACTTGATTGTTGATTGAACTGCATGTGTTAAAGCAACATCAGGCTTATGGCATGCTGTACTGAATATTATCATTATGCAATATTATATTGTGATGTTCCTTAATTAGCTTTTTACTATTGTTACCACATACATTTTTTCTTTGAGTTATTGGGAATTGAAGTTAAATTAAAAGAGTAATATTTACACTAACTCCAACAACACTTTGTTTTAATGAAAGTAAACATTGCTGATGAATGACCGTAAATATTAGTAATACTTTTCTATTGTGTTTCTCTATGACAGATGAAATGAGTCCGTTCCACTTATCCAGGTAAGTGTTTTTAACTCCATACACTAAGTAAAGTGAAAAATGATCAGTTATTGATTTTGTGTTGTAAATTAAAAGATATGCATATAGGGCTGCACGAATCGGGATTTTTCTGGTTAAAATTGCGATTTTATTGTGATTTTTAAAACAAATAAACAAAACAAAATGATACAACAGGTTTATTGTGCGGACTGCACAATTTGGCCCAAAATGTTGTGCTTGAATATTATTATTATCATTGCTAAATAAAAATATTAAACAAAATAAGAAACATTACTATTGTAATAACTTTTTTCACTATTAAAAATATTTACGAATAACCATGACAATTATATATACATTTTCTAATAATTAAAAAATAATATAATAATAATTTCATGTATTTAATGAAAAACTGCATGGTTACCTGTTAACATGCAGGCAGCATGACTATAAATCATTAGAAAGGTCTTAAGTGTTTATAACAAAATATTATATTATTATGATAAAATGGATAATTATGATAATTTATACATTTTTGTGAGAAGGTATGCAAAATCAAAGTGTATTTAATACGAAATATGAGCCTCTTCTGCATCTATTGTGAAAAAAAAAACAAAGAAACGCTTTATGTTATCATATGTTTACCTCAAATTTATTTAGAGATAATTATTATATTTTCTATTTTTATACAAAATAGGATGTAGTGAGCATTACCGTGTGTTAAACACACTTCTGTTTCATTCACACTGAAGCCAGAGGGCGCCGTCACACAGAAACTGCACATATACCTCACAAGGTTTTTATTTATTTATACCGTGCAGAAGTAATATAACACATCAATCCAGGAAACCCCTATGGACATCATACTATCACTGTAGCTGAATAAAAGAAGATAGAAACACTTAGATTCATTAAACACGACTAATAAACACACAAATGGTTTATCTGAGTTCCCCAAGCCTTCTTAGGTATTTTCATAATAATAAAGTGTGTGTATATATATATATATATAAAATACATTGCTAATCAACATAGCCTTTATCACTTATAGAATACTATGAAATAATATGTTGTGGGCCTCATACTATAAGAAGCCACATTATCTCACAGAAGGAAGTTATTGCAAACACTCAACTGACATTATTGAGTGAGTTTGGGGAGAAAACTTAATACTAAATTACTAAATGCTGTATTTTGTTGGACAAGAGGTTCATAAATGCTTCTCATGTTTGGGAAGATGTTTGATGCGTGTTGCTTTTTCAAATGCACAATAGACTCAAACTCGCAGATAGAGCAGTGTTTATTACTGATCATCCTCACTAACACACTGTGCGTATATTTATTTAATTTAAAAGAAAAAAAATATTGCAGCCTTTTCGATTTCATAATCTCACTAAGCCAAATCACAGTTTCGGTTTATTTGTATAGTTTTGTGCAGCCCTAGTGTATATCCATGATAAATGCCATTCATATTGTCATCTTTTGGCGTTGTCATCTATTGGCATCTTTCCCCCTCATCACACCTTCATACTCTCAGGGTTATGGATATGGAGGCGGTCGCTGGGCCTCTGAATGAGGGCATTGCCTCCATCTGGAAGATCAGCAAGTGCTTTATGGATGCAGATGTAGATCCCAATACTGACATGTGCTCCAATTACACAGAGATCAGGGAACACATTGAACATGCTGAGCAGAGCCTGAAACTATCAGAGATGAGGATAGTACAAAAACTGGAACATCTGGATGAACACATGGAGCAACTTATCAAAGAAAAGGAAAAGGTTGAGCAGCAGCACAAAGAGAAATGCATGAGCAAGGACAAGTTGCGCATCGAGAAGACCTCTATGGAAGAATCCCTGAATTATTCCAGAGCGGCTTTGGAGACAGCTGAAAAACAAGTAGAATTAACTAAATATGAATTAAACAGAGAGAAAGAGAGGATGGGCACGGGTGCATTGGTAACAGGAGCAGGAGTCGCTGTTCTCATGATACCAGTTGCTGGATGGATTGCTGGTAAGAAGAAACCCTACTTTCATCATATTAAAGAGTACAGTGTGTGTCTGATAGCATTTCTTGCTGTCCTCTAGGTCCGATAATGATGTATGAAGGAGTTTGTGTAATCGACAAGGCTTTAAACGCTATCAGGGAAGCTGAAGAAGAACTCAAACGAACCAACTCCCAAGTGAAGGAGAACAGCAGGAAGGTGTCTGATTATCAATCCAGGATCTCTAATGTTCAGAAGGACATTTATAAGACCAATAATGTGCTGGATAACATTCAGAAGGACATTAAAGAGGTGAAGCAGCAGCTGGAGATCTCAGGTGATGTTCAAGAGAAGGTCAGGAGAGCCACACATCTACTGAGCGTCCTTAGAGGAAGAGTCTCTGTACTGGAGAGACAAACCCGAAGCTTCATCCTCTGGAAACCTGTGATTAATATGATCAAACATGTGCTGAAGGCAGCAGGACTCATGGCAGAGGATCGGCTCGTCTGTAGTGTAGATGTACCAGACCTCATTAATGCTCTGAGGGAGAATATGGAAGAACTTCTGGCTTTATGCGGCTCACCCAATAATTCTGAACATGACAGTTATTACTGATCATGCCCAGATAAGGTACAGTAATGTTTTATTTCTTTGCTAACAATCTGTCTGTTTCATCCCGAGGTTACCATAGTCAGCCGGATCTGGTCCAAATCCAGATCAGATGGTGGACCTGCACCTAGGCTTGACCACAACGCAGCACTAAATGTCAGCTGAGACCATGTCAATTAGACAAGCCCCAGAGACGGATCCCCTGTGAGGACCTTGTTAACCGTCATAGGCACAGATCCACAGCAAAGGCCACAAGAACCACACAAGTCCTCTTCACAGACCCCTACGGCCAGCTTCAACTCCAAGCTCTTCAAGTTGATGGAACCAGATGAAATATTCTGAATTACACCAATCCACAATCTGACTTGTGATGCAGCCTGACTCATAAACAAACCACGGTCGTTCGTTGGCCAGAGGAGAACTGGTCCCCGACTGAGCCTGGTTTCTCCCAAAGGTTTTTTCTTCTCCATTTCTGTCACCTGATGGATTTTGGGTTCCTTGCCTTGTTTTTTTTTTTTTTTTTTTTTTTTTTATACATTTGATTGCTTTATAGTTTATACAATTTATGTAGCATTTCAGGTAAGTCTATTTAAGTTGTGTCTTTGTTCTATTGTAGGTTTTTTTTTTTGTTTTTTTTTTGTCCTATTGCTTGTAATTTGTTTATTTATTCTTATTTTATCACTGACTCTTACAGGTGAAACTCGAAAAATTAGATTATCGTGCAAAAGTTCATTTATTTCAGTAATTCAACTTAAAAGGTGAAACCAATATATTATATAGACTCATTACATACAAAGTCGGATATTTCAAGCCTTTATTTGTTATAATTTTGATGATTATGGCTTACAGCTTATGAAAACCTTTTCACAATATTCAAATTTTGAATTTGGGGTTTTCATAAACTGTAAGCCATAATCATTACATTTACATTTAGCAGACGCTTTTATCCAAAGCGACTTACATTGCATTTCAAGGTACACATTTTTTTTATCAGTTCTTGCTTTCCCTGGGAATCAAACCTATGACCTTGCAAGTGCCAGCGCTCTACTGTTTGAGCCACAGGAAAGCCTAATATAAGCCTTATATCAAAATTATAAAGGCTTGAAATATCTCACTGTGCATGTAATGAGTATATCATTTATTAGTTTCACCTTTTACGTTGAATTACTGAAATAAATTAACTTTTTCACAATATTCTAATTTTTGTCTTCAGTAAGCTTAAGTTTTTTTTATTTTGTGATATTAACTTGGTGACAAGAATTATGAAATGTTTATGGTATATATATATATATATATAGATATATATATGTTTATTATAAACCTCAATTAAAGCAAAATTGACTATATCGTGATATATATAATTATCGTGAAATAAAATTACTCCTCGTGATTAAGATTTTGGTTATATCGCCCACCCCTAGTGCACTGACACTATCGGGTAAGAACTGAACTGAGCTGGACGATGACATCACTGCACACTGAACTGCTCAGATGAACAATGACACTATTTTCTTTTTAGAGCTGCTTTACTGCAGAATTGAACTATGTTTGAATAATTAAATAACCCCCCCATGACATGACTTGTGCAATGGACCAAATCTGGCAAACAGCATGTCGGCCACATGAGGAATGTAGGAAAGATGAGGGTTAGAATAAAAATGGCCCACATTAGGGTCACTTCTAGTTTTTACGTGGGACATTGCTAAGGCTTGCTTGTGGCCCAGATCTGGCAAACAGGAGTGGACCACTCAAGTGCCATCATTCCATGCGATATGTGGGCCAGAGCAAGGTATTACAGTAAATCTGGGCCGGATCTGGGCCTTAATTAAAATAACCTGTTTCCCAGATGTGGGCCAGTTCTGCTTCATTTGATTTGTTTATGGCTGACATACGGCATTGCTATGGCTCGATTGTGGCTCAAATCTGGCAAACAGGAGCGGACCGCCAAGTGCCATCATTCCATGCGGTATGTGGGCCAGATAAAGTGTCAAGTGTGGGCCGGATCTGGGCCACAGCAATTTTGCTATCTGGGTCACCATCTGTTTTTTGTTTTGTTTTGTTTTGTTGATAATATATCATCACAAATTCATGCTGACAAATTATCCTACCTTTAAATATAGCTGCTGACGTCATATAAAACAAAAGATATTTGTTTGTCTTAAAAACATATTCAAACATGTATAGCTATTCACTCTTGTCCTGTATTGAACAGTATAATTACGTTCCCCATAACACAGGGTTTCCTTATATTGAGTTACTTAACCACGCACGCATAACAGTTTGAAAATAAATAAATAAATAAATGTATGCGAGTATGTAGCCCAATCAATAATTTGGTCAAATACATATGAATGTGTGTTTGACATTATTGTACAGCAATACGTCGGAATGAAGTTGCGAGTGTTACGCACCGACATTAAAACGAGTGGCCCGAAATGAATGAGCCCCGGGGGGGCTCAAGCCCCTGCCCCTTTTGTCTCAAAATGTATTGTGCCCCTCTCTGATAAATGTAAATAATTATTATTATTAAAATAAATATTATGATAAATACCAATACACTTATACACCATTGCCACGAACAATAATAACACAAACAAATATTAAATATTATTTTTTTGGCGGAAGCATTTGGCGGAGGTGAAGTGGCAGTAGGCGGAGTTCTTTTTTTCAGCGCTATGTACGCAGCAGTTCGCCGCGAGTCTTCAAACTGCATGGGCAGAAGGTAACATTAAGCTAATACGGAAAAGTTACATTTATCCTACCATGCTAATGTAAAAGTTGCGGCAGCATGTGAGTTATGCTTAACAATCATAAAAGTATAACTCAATTTCAGCCGCATTCTGAGTCTGACAATGACATTCGTTTTTGTCCAGGCCATAGCAAGTGTTATTAGCTTGGGGAAATACATCTAGTCACTAGTGAAAAGAAATTTCATGTCCAAGGAAAAGTCCATGTCCAGCTCTAAATTGTAAGGAATTTATATCTTTGATTTCATAGTAGCCTACACTTTACAATGAGGTTTAGGCCTATTTGTTTATTATTCATGTTAACTAACATTAACTAATCATGCAAAACAACTAAAAACATTACAGATCAAAGTAAAAAAATCATCAATTGCCAGAAAGTATCCAAGGGTTGTTCACAGAAAGAGAATGCCAACATAGGACCAATGCAAAATGCCATTGCATTTCAGTTAAAGGTGTAAATCTATGGAATAGCTGTCATGAGGAACTAAAATAAATATGTGGGGCACTTAATAAGTTAAAGAAACTATTTAAAAAAAATAATGCACTGAAACTATATGAAACCATTTAAAGAATGATAAATGGACAAGCTGCTTTTGTTGTATTTGGATTGTGCAATGGTATTGCATAGGAAATACTAATGTTTTTGTATTCTGTTTATATTTGTCTGTCAACATTATAATGATGTAAGACAATAATTATTTTTATTTTTATTTTTTATTAAAATATGAGATGTTTTAAAAAGGTAGGCATTATAAGCAAGAGCTTCAGCCTACACCAGACTGTGCTGTTGTTTGTTAGCTCAACTGTGTCTGAAACTAAACTAAACATTTGTTAGGCTACGGTATAGGCCTATTTGTTAAGTAAGGGATAATGTATAGAGAGGCGGTTGTTATAGCGAATAACAAGCCCGACAGGCTGAACGAGACGGAGGGGTCTTGACAGCCTGAAGGGCTTGTTATTCGCTATAACGACCGCCTCTCTATACATTATCCCGCTTATTACATGGCTACCTACAAAATAAATAAATAATTTGACACGAATTATTGATTTAAAAATGAGTTTATTGATTTAAAAACGATTGTATTGCTTCCGCCAAAGAAAATAGTCCGTTCCGCGTCCATAGCAACGCGCTGTTTTTCATGGCAACGGTCTGTTATAAAGAAATAACAGACCGCATTCTACATTGGAATTCAGCCAAGCCATGTAATAATCTTAGTTAATAATAATACAACTTTTAATTGTTTGTTCATGTTATGTCACAGTCAGTGCATTAACTAATGTTAACAAATACAACTTTTGATTTTAATAATGTTTTAGTAAAGGCTGAAATTAATATTAATTAAGATTAATAAATTGTGTAGAAGTGCAGTTCATTATTAGTTCATGTTAACAAATTTAACTAATGAAACCTTATTGTAAAGTGTTACTGATTTCATGATAGCTAACACTTTATTGAATACATAGGCCTACAATTTATAACATCAACATAACTAAACATGAATTCCTCATAATTACCGACTTGATTCTCTGTTTTGTTTGGTAAAGTAAATAATAATTAGTTATATTATCATCATTTCCAAGAGAGGCTCTCTGACCTACTGCTGCTCTCCATCGAGTGAGATATTCCAAATAATTGTGAGGAAGTCATTAAAATAGATAAAACACAACAGACAGACGGGTGCTGCTTTAAATACAGGTGATTTATTTTAAAAATAAATGTTTTTTTTAAAAAAGTGCCCTTTTTGGTCCTTCCGCCCCTGCCCCGGAGGAGGTCTGTGCACGCCAGTGGCAGCCTAAGTCTTTAGTTAAACACCGGACATCTGAGATCACTATAAAAAAAGTCACAGTAGAGTGAGGGTATCCCAAGTTCTTGTAACTGTTAAATACAATTTAAACAGAATCATTCTGATTATTAACATAACGTTACCTGTTCCGTGATATATTTACAGACCCGCTTGTTGCAGATCCACAAAAATTGCGGGAAAAATCAAATGCCGGCCTGCAAACATTTGAGGAAGCAGAATTAAACATCCTCTGCACCTCTGAAGATCTTTGGGGTTGGTTTACAACCAAGTTTCGGTCAAGAGGGAGTTTCGGTCCCTCTGAAAGCCTATGGAGGAGTGATGCAGCCGTCAGATTTCATCAAAAATATCTTAATTTGTGTTCCGAAGATGAACGAAAGACTTACATGGTTGGAACAACATGAGGGTGAGTCATTACTGACAGAATTTTCATTTTTGGGTGAACTAACCCTTTAATGTATTCACGGGTCCTGCTGTACTCAGGAATCTCATGTACAGATGTATGTGTAGATTAGCAGAGTCACATAACAGCATCATCGCAACACTAGTGAACCCTGCATTGAGTGCAGTTAGGTTCACTTCGAGATTGTGGAACCACTGGCGTTTTAGTCTATATGCTAATATTCGAACACTCTCTTTGTGTATTGTGGAATTTTGACTGTTGTAGTCATTTTTATTTATTTATTTATTTTTTTATTGTATGTGTTTTTACTATGTGTTTGTATAGTGCTATGAACCATTTTTTTATGTTTGTCCTGAATAAAGAATATGATGATGACACAGACTAACGTATACTATCAACACTGCTCAAATTTCAGAGTAAGGACTTCCAGATTTCGGTATCTGGTTACAGTAGGCTATCACCAACAGAATCCTGAGCGAATGCGAATATGTGTAAGTGTAGAAAATCCTGCTGTGATCTGATTGGCTGACTGAGTCTTGATAAAGAGCACCTGTGGCCCCTTACTAATTATGTTTCAGTCTCCTCTTGTTTGAACCAAAAAGCTGTCGTTCAGACATGGCTTGTGTGGAATTGTTGCGTTGTTGACCATGTACGTTTCCTTTTTGATTGTTTGTTTAGTTTAAAGGATTATGTGTTTGATATGATATATTGAATTCTAGTTATGTTTAGTAGCTCTTTAATGTTATACTCATTTGATTGTTAAAGCTGATTTCAGATGTATGATTTAAGATTTGCAATTGTGTTTGTATTTATTAATGGTTTTGTTCATGGGTTTTAGAAACCAACAATTACCATCACTGCCATCTGTGAAATGTCTACTCCTATATGTCACCACAAATAAACTGGGAAAAGTATTTGATGACTGAATGAGTTTTAATGGACCCACCATTCCAGTAGCAACAGCCAAATCAGCCTAGAATGTCTGCTAAATTTCTACAGTAAGCATAAAATGACTTACCATTCACCACATTACGCTTCAGCGAGTTTCAGCTGTGGCCACTTTTACATTAACAGAACTTAAAATTAAATTAATTTTTGATTAACTGAAAATGTTAAACTCTGACAAGTCATGATAGTATATTTAATCAATAGGCATAATTTGTGTGTCATCCCAACTCAAAATAACAATTACAAGTAAATCACAAGCGTTATGGGCTGGGGCACAGCTGGTCCATACAGATCATGAATCACGGATAAGCTACCTATTCTTGACATCCTGCGATGTGACCATCGTGGATGCGCACACCACAATATCGATGCTAAAACGATACATCGTGCAGCCCTACTTGACATTACAGAGGAGATTCCTTGGTATCCACTTTGATATCAGTGTAAGTGACGCCTTTGTATGTGCCCTTGGTTGCATACTCAAACACACTGCCGTTCTTGCAGGTCATCTTCACTGTGCCAGTGTAAGGCAGGTCAAAAGTGGCTCTGCCAATAGTGACTGAAACATGCAGCTTCTTCCCTGGTGGCACATCTACATCTGTAGACAGAGTTTCGGTTCTCTCATCTGTGTTCTCCTGACCATAAGTGCTTTCAATTCCCATGGTGACACTGTATCCTGCAGTACCTTCAGCAACCTCTGGAATCGCAGCCTTCACTTCCATACTAAATGTTGCAGATAAACTTCCACTCACAGACCATGAAGATGTTTTGATCACTTTCTTTCAGGTTTCAATTGTTTGTTTTTGTGTGGCGGAGGAGTCGTTCCTGAAAGTGAGGGATTTGATTTCTTCTACTGTCACCTTTGGTATCAGTTGGTGGAGAGTGGGATAGTTGACATCGGTGAGAACTGTTGATTCAACTGCTTTGAGAAACATGAATCCCATGCAGTCAATGTCATGACCACCTCTTCCTACAACTCCCAAACAAAATCCAGACCCGACATCCATGGGATTTTCTCTTCTTAAACCCCAGCTTGTCATTTTTGCAAAAAATTCTCTCCCCAGACTGGTCTTGAATTTGATGGCTCCAAGACGTGTTCCTGCTCCGTTCGCCCACAGGGACAGTGAGGTGAAACACTCGCCAGGTGTGAACTTGAACTCTTGATACGGTCCTTGTGTATCAAAGGTTGGACTTCGTCCACCAAATTCATCAACTCTCCCATCTGAAAGCCAGACCTTGACAGCCTTCACCTGCGATTCTCCCACCCAGACTCTGATCTTCTCTAAACTGGCACCGTTTTTCTGACCAGTAAATGAGAATGGATTACCTCCTCGTCCTCCAATTTGTTGAAAAGTTGTTGTGTCAGACATCAAATCTGAAAATAATATAAATATACAATTTAAAAATTTTATATAATTATATGAATTAAATTATATAAATTTAATATACAAATAATATCAGATCAGAATTAGCATCAGCTTTACACTTTATTGCAGTGTTTCCCAGTCCAGTTTCTGGAGGCACAACAACAGCACACGCTGGACTTCTTTCTTAATTGACCCATTCATTTCGGGTCTTGGAGTATCTACTAATAAGCTGACTTGAATCAGGTGTGTCTGAATAGGCAAACATGCTAAATGTGCAGTTCTGGCATTCCTCTGGGAACAGGGTTGGGAAACATTAGCCGCTTTTCCACTGTCAGGCCGAACAGATCTAACTGTGGTAAGGAATGGTTATGTGGTGTGTAGGGCTGAGCAAATATGGGCAGAACTCTTTACTGGCCTAGTAATTCAAAAAGCCTTTTAAAGGTATACATGTGAATTAAACGTGGCACAATGGCCTTCATCATCACAGTATGCTAATGTCTATCTAGTGCAAGGGATTCATCAATATGCTGATTGAGGACTGTTGGGACACTCCAGGCACAGGACGGTTCTGCCGGGAGAGACAGAGTCGTTTGCACCTCAATGACACGTCTGTACCATTTGTCTGTATATTTAAACATATAAATTAATAAATAACTTTGCCTGCTTTAAAACCAGAGAAACTGATAATTTTGCAGTGGTCTCTTAATTTTTTCCAGAGCTGTATATGTGTGAACATACACATTTATATGGGAACATGTATGTGTAATATATGTAAACAATAAAGGATAAAACTTTGTGAATATTACATGTAATGCTATTTTTGTCTTCATTTATATTTTATATGCATTTATTACATGGCTTGGCTGAATTCCAATGTAGAATGCGGTCTGTTATTTCTTTATAACAGACCGCTGCGAAGTATAACAGACCGTTGCCATGAAAAACAGCGCGTTGCTATGGACGCGGAACGGACTATTTTCTTTAGCGGAAGCAATCGTTTTTAAATCAATAACCCCTTTTTAAATCAATAATTCGCGGCAAATTATTTATTTATTTTGTAGGTAGCCATGTAATAAGCGGGATAATGTATAGAGAGGCGGTCGTTATAGTGAATAACAACCCCTTCAGGCTGATTCAAGATCCCTCCGCTTCGCGTCGGGATCCCGTTCAGCCTGTCGGGGTTGTTATTCACTATAACAACCGGCTCACTATACATTATCCCTTACTTAATATACAGCCATACATGGTCAATGCATATAATTGCAGTATATTGACAAATATAAGCACTAGTTTCCCATATATGGAAATGTATTATGAAATATATCACATTTTCTGTATATTCCCATATCTATTTTTTTATTTTATTTTTTTTATTAAAGGGTTTATACACTCTTATTAGATATTTTTATTTCAGAAATGTTGGAGCATGCAGGAATTGCAAACATAACCATTTTCAAAACATCTTACATATCGGTTTGAATTATCAACACTCAGTTCACTGAGGATTGAAGTGTGGTTATATCATACCACGATCATAAGAGCTGCCTGAGCAAAACGTGGCTCAAAAAATCATAATGTAATTTACTCACATTTCATTCGAGGAAGATGCTCCATGCTGCCGTCACTGATGTCAGAGTCACAATGAATTTGTTAGTGTCTCTTAATACAGTCTCAGTCAGAGATGTGCTGTCAGACTCTTCAAAACCTACAGAGAGAAGTGACACAAATCAGGATGAGTACATCCTCACCATGTCTTCCAGTAAAATGTAAAACGCGGTGTGTTTGTTCAGAATACGAGGCAGAGTTCTTTAGTAAATTCATATAAGAAAAGAATTACAGAAATAATGTATTCTAAACCTTAAATAAATTCCACAGTCAAGAGTTTGAAGCATATGAGGGAGAAACACCCAGAAAATCTAAATTGTGCTTTGTTGGTTTTGCATTCTTGTAGATAATTTCTTGTTAGTATAGTGTAACTTTTTTTATTTTACTACACACCAGACTCAAGAGCCAGCTGATTGGGTCACTGATGCTCAGAGGGCTCCTGATTGTCCTAGGTGACAACCCCACAGACTTCTTCCAAGCATGCTTTGTAAGTTACGTATTTTCTCAGAGGCTATCTCAAAGGACCATGACAACATAATTATTTTATTATTTGATATTCCAGGGCTCGGAGTGCGACCAAATTTTGTAAGGGTGCGACTAAAACATTGCCTAGGTCGCACCGGTGCACCTAACGTCCTCGCATCCGCTTCCTCTCCACGAACTAAGCGTTTGTTCTCCTTTGACAGAACTCACACTCATGGGAACTCACACTCATGGGAACTCACACTCTTCTCTCACGCGGTGCCACAGCTCGCACAACACTACAGCCCTGCTTAATGAGTGACGACGGAGGACAGAATTAAACATTCAAACGTAGCCTGGTTACACTTAAGCCTGTTTTATACTTCTGCGTCGAACTGCTGCCGTAGCTACGTCGTAGGCTGTGTGTAGCGCGCGTACGGCGTACCCTGACGTGCACCTCTCCAAAAATGTAACAACGCGTCAATTCTACGCGGACGCAAAGCGCTATGATTGGTCTACCAGAACCCCTCCCTCGGGGTTTCACATGCTCCCTCTGCACACGTGAACGCGGACAACGACGCAGAAGTATAAATTCAAACCAACACGTTGCCTACGGCGTATAGTCTCCGGCGTAGGTCCGACGCAGAAGTATAATGAGGCCTTTAAGGTCTGTGATATTAGTCTGATTTTATTTTTGATTTTGGCTTCCAAAGATTAAAAAAAAATAATAATATATTGAGGTAAAACCATTAAAAACTATAGCCGCATTCATTCTGTCTAGCGCAACTTCTTCCCTTCACAGCATTAGGGCTCTTACAGAGTCAACGCATCGATACGCATACGCGCCTGCAAGGCTACGCATCGCTACGCTTCGGCCGCCATTATGCGTCTATGCATAGCAAAATGTGTCGTCCCAGTTTTTGATACGCGACGCACCGTTGCATGCCATACTATGCGTTGTTGGTGGGGGCGATACTGCAAGTTGCTTGCGTCCGACGTGTAGACTATAAAAGGGAGCACGTCGCTCACGTTGACTCTGTAAGAGCCCTTACGCTGTCATTTCTCCCTAAAACTCAAACTTACCCATACAGAAATGTAATATATGTCAATATATGTAAATTACATATATAATGTTAGTGCCCATGTATGTCTGCTGCATATATGAGAATATATGCAAAATTCATATATGTAAAACACATATACACATATATGAAACATATTTCAAAATATATCAAAAATGGCCGATTTCATGTAAGTGCCATATATTTTCCCGTATATGCATATAAATGTGAAATATATGTAAGACGCATATATGTATACACGCATATATAGCGCATATATGTATACACGCATATATGGCGCATATATGTATACACGCATATATGGCACATATATGTATACACACATATATGGCGCATATATGTATACGCGCATATATGGCGCATATATGTATACACGCATATATGGCGCATATATGTATACACGCATATATGACGCATATATGTATACACGCATATATGACGCATATATTTATACATGCATATATGTACTTATTTCTATAGTACATACTTTCACATGTATTAGGGATACAAACCTTATATCTGAATGCCTTGAAATTAAATGCCTATAGTTGGAGATTGTCTATTGTGTGAATACCAAATATAGTATTTTAATACAATAATGCAGTGTTTTCTTTGTCATTTTTGACAAATACATCCACAAAGTACCATAACCATATGCCACAGCTTTAAAAATGCATCAGTATCACATGCATGTACACTGTAAAACTTTTCACTGTAAATTTACAGTTAAATACTGGCAGCTGGGTTGCTATCCACATACTGTATTTTTACAACACTACTACAGTAAACAGCATTTACAGTACTCCACTGTAATTACCAAATACAGTATATTTTACATTAAACTTGTCGACAGCAATAAATTGTATTTTTACAGGGAATACTGCTTTTATTATTACATAATTAAAATATTATACTTTAAGGTTTCATAAGAGTAGTCACACTAGGAAAAAGAAAACATTTTCTGGGTTTTAAAACATTTAGTTAAATTGCCTTCTGTGAACATGTTGGCTGAATTACTTTTTAAACATAAAATGCAATTTTAACACTTAAACAGGTAACAATTAGCACTTAACTAACGGAATAGTTCACCCAAAAATTTAAATTAGCACATGATTTACTCACCCTCAAGTCATCCTAGGTGTATATGACATTATTCTTTTAGACGAATACAATCAGAGTTCTATTAAAAAATGTCCTGGCTCTTCCAAGCTTTATAACAACAGTGAAATGCTGTTTCTTTTTTGAAGTCCATAAAAGTGCAAACGAAATCCCATTCAAAGTCTGCAAGGTTTCGCAGAAGTGAGGAAACCTGTAGGCTTACAGTGGTGTTCTTGTTTTGCACAACTTGGCCAGTTTTCTTTGAAGTTACTTGTCCTTTCTTTGTTTTTGATCCACGTTCAGGATTGATGTCAAACTGCTAAAAGGCAGAAAAAAACAACAATTAAATATTATTAAGTGAGTGTATATATTTTGACAAAGAGAGACAGCACAAAAGCGGTCTAAAACTGAACAACATGAAAAAAAATAAAAAAAAAATGCAATGTTGGATGTTGTGGAAAAAAAAAATGCAATGTTGGATGTTGTGATCAATAACTGATATTTTTTCTGCCCTGGTAAAATACATCAACTCAATGTGTCTGTTTACATGCACACTGTCAACTAACTAAATTTTTGGAAGTGGGGTTGCCAGATTTAAAGTTTTATTCTACAACTTTTGTCTACTCATCACCCAGCTCATTAACAATATCATGCCCTCATCAGGTGCCATCAGAGTATCAGTGGAAAGGCAGTCTTTAGACTCTCCGTTTATATAGAGCACACACTGCCAGAATCCAGCCCAAACCCTTTGTGACAGAAATAATTTAACTTAATTGCAAGCCTTGCAATGTTTATTGCATATATGACAACATGATTTACCAGACTAAAATGCATGTTTGCACCCAAAAATTTTAATTCTGTCATTATTACTCACCCTCAAGACTTTTGTTCATCTTCGGGACACAAATGAAGATATTTTTGATGAAATGTGATAGTTTTGTCCTTCCATTGATATCAATATCATTGCAACTGTCAAAGCCCAGAAAAGTGGTAAAAACATTGGTAAATATATAGCTACAGTGGTTCAACCTAAATATTATGAAGCAGGGTTTCTGCACATTTTTTAAAGTCAAATTTAAGGCTTTTTAAGACCTTTTTAAGACCCGAAGAAATCAAAATTAATACCATGCATTAGGGGTGTGCAATATTGACAAAATATGTCTCGATCGATATTTTCAAAGTTTTCTTGATAATAATTAGATAACATTTTACGGATTGTGTTTCTGTGCTTGGTGCCATGGCTTGTTTAGGCCTGTTGACAGCTGACTGACAAAGATATTCATATTCTATGCAGTGGTCAGTTTACAGCAGTGACAGAAATTAACATTTTTTATTAAGGGGTAATATATTTGCCACCTTAAATTGATTTCAAGGGGCATTTTCACCTATATACGGACATTTGTAGATGTTTCAACAAGATATCTTTCACATCTACTGCAGTCAGATTCACTCGTGTTCACTCTGAAGGAATCACTCACATGGCTGTGCACTTGTATGACACATCAAGGATGTTAAGAGGCTAAAAGCAGGTTTAAAAATTGAAGTCAACAGGGTGCAAATTTTAAAAAGAGGATAACACGGTGTAGGCAACACCGATTTTTGTCGTTGTTCTCTGTATTGACAGCACTCCAAATTTACAAAAAAAATTAGCTCAATGTTAAAATTGACCGGAGTTCTCCTTTAAGGTTGCACTAGTTACATGGATTATTTAAACAATGTTTTTACTAACTTTCTGGGCCTTAAAAGTTGCAAAGACGTTGCTGTCTATGGGTGGTTCAGAAACCTCTCAGATTTCATCAAAAATATCTTAATTTGTGTTCTGAAGATGAACGAAGGTCTTACAGGTTTGGAACGACATGAGGGCGAGTAATTAATGACAGAATTTTCACTAATCCTTCAACTGAAAACAACTTGCACCGATATATCTTAAAATATATGACTGCCACTGTTTTATCTCAAGATGCACACCAGTAATGTTTTTTTTTTTAATGATACATTATTATAAAAGCTGCTTAAATACCCTAATTTTATTAAGGCCTAGACCTGGCTTAAGCTAAGCCCTGTATGGAAACCAGGGCCATATTGTTCATACCAGTAGTCAACATAATAAATACTGTCAAGTCAAGGTTAGTGACACAATTCAGTCTATATGAATATATACATATATATATATATGAGCAAATATGCCAATGACTAACCTCTGACCAAACTCAAGGTGCTGCCTCTTCCTGGTACTGCAAGCTGAAGTTACAGGGGGAGGCAAACAGTGCTGCCAGGCCAGTGATGAAGAGGCTGTGATCCTTCACACACACCTTGACCTTCCAAACGTAATATCCAGCACTGGTTGCTTAGAGATTGACCTGTAATGGAATAAAAAAGAAAATTAAAAAAAAGAATAAATACATAATATTAATAATTAAAATAACTACTGTGGGTTCCACTGTGGTTCGATGTAGTTGTCTATTCATAGTTCTATGAATTAAATTTTTCAATTAAAAATTAAAATTGGTTAGAATGCTAAAATGCACTGGCATATAATTTTGTTTGTTTTAAGCATAAACTCACTTAATTTTGACTTATTCTTTCAGAAAACAAGACAATTTTTACGTGTCTAATAAATGTTTCTTCATGTAAGAATTGTAGATATCTGGACTGGAAACAAAATAAAAACACTAATTAAGAAAAACATATTTTGCAGTAGGGTGAGTAAATGATGGCTTTTCATTTTAGGTTTCATCTACCCCTTTAATGTTTACATACCAGGAAATAAGTCGTGGACTTTCTGGCAAATGTAGATTGCTGGACATCAGCGATGCAAATTTCTAAAACAATTTTTAAAAAGGACAGCACAACCTTGATCAACAGAACCAAAACATAAAACATATTACAAATTAATGAGATTTGCTGAATAATCTCTACTTATCTGCTTGAAGGATAACACCGTCTAACTTCTTTGAATTAGGGAGTAGTTGTGGGACCATGGGATGGCAATCAGGAACAGGCCTACTACATTTGAAAACAGCATTAGGAACATGGATTTTCATGTGCTAGCAAAATTCTGACAACGATTCAAAAGCACGATCACAGAACTGACAGAATTTGACAGCATTTTTTTTCTTTTTTTACAACATAGACTATAACTGTAACACTACTTAAAAGCACTTACATTAACAATGGCCATCAGATTACAAAGCCTAAAACGAAAAAAAATATCAAATGCACGTCATGCAAATAGCATGGTAATGGTTGTCTATTATATGAAATGTCGAAGTTAACGTTACTTGGTAAACAGGTGGAACAGAGTCAGTGAATTGCTTGCGCGGCCACGGTAGTAAACCGCGTTCGCAAAATCAAACCAAATACGTGAAAACAATGTAGAAATGCGAACGCAAAAAAAAAAAAAAAAAAAAAAAAAACTTATAGGCTTACCGTATCACTCAGTTGAACAATTCTCCATCTTCTCAAACTCTAAATCCCACGTATCGTCACGCGCAGGTTAGATTATTCAATGACAAATTCTTCCATCCGTCTTCAAGTAGCTGCTAGCTACCGTTAACGTCGTCCATTTTCTGCTGCGTCACAGGCAACTAATGTTTGAAACACGAACCAAACCGAACCTCAAAAAAGCTTTAAAATTGCTCACAGATTCGCAGACATTGTTTATCTTGATAACAGGAATGATTATTTGTTCAGTTGAATCCCGCTGACAAAACGAGTTTGCCTGTTGTAGCTGCCTAACGTTACTGTCTGGTCTGCTCGTGCTCGCATGACGCGTCACATTTGAACTGAATTGAGCGCGAAAGAAATCAATCCCACAATGCAATGCCTTTTCAGTCAGTATGATGGTAACGAATTTATCAGGACGAAAACATAAATGTGCTGTATATTTACAGCTGTTCTGTAAAAGATACAGCTTAATACTGTATTATGGAAATACAGTAGCCTACAATTCTGTAAGAAATTCGTTGTAAATTTACAGTAAAGGGTTACAGTGTATGTTTACATACATTTATTAAATATGTTGAAAACAAATATGTATGTCACATATTTATAATTAATGTTGTCCATATATGCGAGAAACCAATACTATACTGTAATATATGCAGATATGGTATCATATATGGATGAACTCAAATATTTTCTTCACATGTTTGGACACATAAATGTTCATATATGCTGCAGGCATATATTGTGTTCTCAGATAAGTCAAATATATGTATAGATATGTGTTGCAGTCATATATTGTGTTCTCAGATAAGTCAAATATATGATTAGATATATGTTGGAGGCATATGTTGTGTTCTCAGATAAGTGAAATATATGTATAGATATATGTTGCAGTCATATATTGTGTTCTCAGATAAGTCGAATATATGTAGAGATATATGTTGAACATATATTGTGTTCTCAGATAAGTCGAATAGATATTGCAGTCATATATTGTGTTCTCAGATAAGTCGAATATATGTAGAGATATATGTTGCAGGCATATATTCAGGCCCGGAGTGGGTAATCGGGAGAATCGGGAGTATTCCCGGTGGGCCGCTTCACTTTTGGGCCGGTCGAGGAATTTTTTTTTTATTATTTTTTTTACATTTCAATGTCACATTTGTTGAAGCTGCCATCGTAACATAAAGGGTAGAAAGCCGGCTAAAACATGACGGAGGAATAAACTCACATAGCCATCGGGTTTCGTTTGACTGGCGTGCACACACACACAGGGGCATGCAGTCATTTATTAAGTTGCAACACCTGAACAGCCACAATGTATGAACCACACCCCTTAGGTTCACACCCCCTTAGACAACAGTCATAATAAGAGCACACTCAAGGTAACCAATGTTCAACACCCCCACTTGCTCTTAGGCTGAATAACATACAGTTATCATGTACATTTACATCACACCAAAAATAAAACACACAAACTTATCAAGCATGACTTTGGTTACAGGTTTGGTCAAAATATCTGCAACCATGGATGCTGTAGGACAATACTCAATAGTTATCTTTCCATCTTCAAGTGCAGATCGAACAAAATGATACTTAATATCAACATGTTTACACCTTTGTCGGCATATAGGGTTTTTAGACAAAGCAATTGCCCCTTGATTGTCCTCATAAATTGTCACTGGTGTGTACATACATTCATTGTCCATTCTATTTAGTAACTGGACAAGATATAGGCTTTCCTGTACAGTAGCTGCCAAGGCCATATACTCAGCTTCACATGTAGAAAGAGCAACTGTGGATTGTTTCTTAGACCTCCAAGAAATAACAGGACCAGTGGTAGACAAACTAAAACAGTAACCAGTGGTACTTCTTCTGTCATTTTGGTCTGCTGCCCAATCAGCATCACTAAATGCAAAGAGATTAAGATTTACATCATTTCTCCTATAACACAATTCCTTATTCACAGTTCCCTTTAAATATCGCAATACATGCTTAGCAGCTACCCAGTGTTGGTTCTTTGGTTCAGAAAAGTGTTGTGACAGCTTACTGACAATGAAACCTAGATCTGGTCTAGTACAGGTCATTAGATAGATCAAGCTACCAACCACTTCTCGATACAGCTTTGGATCAACACGTTCACCTTCATTATCAAATTGCATTTTGTTTTCACATGGAGTTGACCTTGGTTTACAATTAATCATATCAAACTTCTCCAAGATCTTAATAATGAACCTTTTCTGGTTCATTTTTATTTCACCATCTCCTTGTGCAAAATCAATACCCAGAAAATGTGTAAGTTTACCAAGATCTTTCATTTTAAATCTTTCCTCCAACATTCTTTTCACATTTCTGAGTGTCTGACTATCGCTTGCTGCAATAAGAAGATCATCAACCCAGACTATCAGTATGATTTTCTCACTTCCAGTCTGTTTACTGTAAACACAATGGTCAGCAGGATTTTGAATAAAATCATTTTGAATCAGAAAATCATCTAGCATTTTATTCCAATTCCGCCCTGACTGTTTCAAACCATAAAGTGATTTGTTAAGTCTACAGACAAGCCTCTCACTTGTTTCTGACTTAACCTCAAATCCTTCCGGCTGTTCCATATATAATTCAGTATCAATAGGGGCATGCAAATATGCGGTCTTTACATCCATTTGATGCAGTTCTAAACCATATTGAGCTGCAATTTGCATTAAACTACGTATTGATGTCATGTCAGCAGTTGGAGAAAAAGTTTCTTTATAATCAATGCCTGCAATTTGACTATACCCTTTCGCCACATACCGAGCTTTGTATGTTGTTCCAACTGGGTTTTCCTTCACTGTGTAGACCCACCTGCCTCCCACTATATTTTTACCTTCAGGTAGTGTTGTAAGGGTAAACGTATCATTCTCTTTAAGAGAGTTCATCTCCTCCTGCATAGCTTTACTCCACAATTCTGACTCTGGTGAACTTATAGCCTCCTTTAGAGTATAGGGTACACCACATGCAACTCTATAACAATAATCAATACTGGTTAGTGCATGGTCATCATCACATTTCACTCTACACTCATAATCTCTCAAATATTGTGGGGGTCTCTTCTCTCTCTGTGGATAACGTCTGCTCTCAACACCTTCTCTTTCACCTGTATTGGGGCTTGGGTCACACGTTCCAGACTTTATGTCCTGGGAATTTATTATTTCTATTATCTCAGGTTTTGGTAGGTGAATTTCAGCGCTCTCCCTACGCACTTCATCTTCACACATTGACTGATCTGTCTGAGTGTGGCATTCTGTCCCACTCTTTGTGATGAACTCCACCAACCTACTTTTATTCACTTTTCCTGAGTCTGGATAGAAAACTAGATATGCAGGGCTATTCTTGTCATAACCAACGAAAATCCCTTTTTCACACCGAGAGTCTAACTTTTTCTTGTTCTGTTTGTATGCATAACACTTTGACCCAAATATTTTCATTCTTGAAAGATCAGGCTTCTTTCCAGTCAACATATAGTATGGGGTCTGTCCTACACGTCTGTTAAAACATCTGTTGCGAATAACAGCTGCAGTCTGGATTGCATACGTCCATAACATTTTTGGTAAGTTACTCTCGATTAACATACACCTTGCCATATCAAGTAAAGTTCTCCAGCTCCTCTCAGCTGTCCCATTCTGATGGGGTGAATATGGAGCTGAGGTTTCGTGTTTAATTGCATTTTTACTGAGCAGGGACTGAAATTCCCTGGATGTAAACTCGGTGCCATTATCAGATCTCATACATTTAATTTTACCATAAGGTGAAACATCAGCAATGAACTTCTCTGTTCCTTTGACTGTATCACTCTTTGCTCTCAAAAAATATGTAAATATTGCACCTGAATAGTCATCAGTAAATGCCAAGATATATCTGAAACCATCTTTTGCTATTGGCTCCATAGGTCCAGCTAAATCTGTGTGCACAAGCCCAAGAGGAACTTTTGCTTTTTCATCCGCCTCCCTGTTCCTACTTTGAACAAATTTACCCTGTGTACACACTTCACATTTCAAATTAGACAGTTCAGTTCTACCTTTGATTTTCATCCCCTTTGTAACATTTTCCAGTTTCAATACATCCTCATAATTACAGTGACCGAGAATTTCATGCCATGTGTGTATATCATAACATCCATGACATTGATCAACATAGTCTGTAACAGTACTTAAATAGAACAGTCTATCATACACCTGGATGTCAAATGTTACACCGTTCTTATGAACAAGCCTGTTCTGACCTTCTTTAAAAATGACCGTCGCTCCCTGGGACGTCGCTGCCTTGACTGAGAAGATGTCCTGTGGAAAAGATGGGACGTACAGCGCCCCCATCAGCATCGTTTCCACCACTCGACCTTTGTTGTCTCTCAGGCGAACTTTGGCTGTACCTTTCCTCAAGGCGACACCGCTGGTCCTCTCTCCATCAGCCAGCTCTAGGATGTGCTTGTGTGGCTCAAAACTTTTGTCAAAGTCCTTGAACTGTGTGATATCCCGGATGATATGCGACGTGGCTCCTGTATCAACCATGAGGCCTTTTTCCTTCACTCCGCTGACCAGGACGGCATCCACTTGGCCCACCTTAAAAGCAAAGGTGTGGTCCTCATCATCCAACACCCGCTTCGCGTTGTCCCGCTTTCTCCGTCTGCAATTCACATCCTTGTGCGTGGAACTCTTGCAAAGATGACACCACTGTCGCTGTTCTCTATGCTCGCTCGTAGCAGAAGTGCACTCCACAGCCTTATGTCCCTTCTGTCCGCAGTTAAAACAGGTCAGTTTCATGTTCCATCCGTCTCTTGCTTTCATCACGCTGTCGTCCTCTGAGCAAACAGCACTAAACTTTTCTGTGCTCTCATAGCTTCTCAGCTTTGTTTTAAACTCCGTGAAAGTTATCGTTTCATCACTTTGAGTTATATGAATGGAAAATGGCTTAAAAGAATCTGGTAGGCCCTTCAGAACCATTGCGATCAACAAGCCATCACTTAAAGTCTCTTCCGCATTTCTCAACGCTGTAATAGCGGTCTCTGCGCGAATGACATAATCTGTGACGCTCTCATTGACAGCTTTCTGGAGAGACGTAAGCTCTGTGTACAAGCTTATCACTCTTGGTTTCCCCTTACCAGCATAGTGTTCTCTCAGAATCTTCAGCGCTTTTCTTCCATCATCCGCTGCATCTCTCATCACGAGGGAAAGACTTTTATCATCCAACAGCTGAATCAGTTCTGCATACGCATCCTCATTTTTCTCTGCGTCTTCTTCTACACCGTCATCATCAGGTGGTTCTCTCAGTATGGTGCTCTTCAAACTGAGCAGACGCAGGTGCGCTAGAAACTTAGTTTCCCACAGTTCATAATTTTTCTCATCCCCGTCAAAGCATAAACGGTTCCACCGGCTTCCATACTCCTTTCTGGGCCCATAACCTGTTGAAGCTGCCATCGTAACATAAAGGGTAGAAAGCCGGCTAAAACATGACGGAGGAATAAACTCACATAGCCATCGGGTTTCGTTTGACTGGCGTGCACACACACACAGGGGCATGCAGTCATTTATTAAGTTGCAACACCTGAACAGCCACAATGTATGAACCACACCCCTTAGGTTCACACCCCCTTAGACAACAGTCATAATAAGAGCACACTCAAGGTAACCAATGTTCAACAACATTAGTTACATTAGGATACACACGTTCCGCATTCTGCCACCACAGCGCGCAACTCAGCATGGGTTGTACCATGTGAGGGAGTTCTCCCCTCCCCTCCTATAGAAATGGTTGGGTCCATAGCCCGTCTTTTCAAAACGTTTTCTCAGGGAGGCTACCGCGGCTCCGCCGGCGCCTATGACGGCAAATCAATGCCAATAATAAACGAGCGCACAACTGATGCGGGCGCGCGCGGTAAATGACTTCCGCGAGAGGATAACAGATCTACACGCGAAGAAACGGGAACTCGCGAGCTCATTCAAACCCTGCGCGCGCGCATAACATCATCTCTGCACGCGATACAAGCCCTCTCGCGCGCGCATGATCATTCCCCACGCGCTCGCGCTTGATCTGCTCTCGCCTGCTGCTTTTGCTCGCTCGAACAATTTTATTTTTGGCAGTCGAGGGGCGGGACTTACTGTTTTAATAACCTCAAATGTCATTGGTTACTTTTCCCCTTTTCCAGAAGTCAGTTGCGATTGGACGCCTGTCCAATGACTCGTAATTCACTTGACTTGAGACATGAGACATCACTTCATTTGTTTTATTCATTGTGGTTTATTGATGTGTGATGTGATTTAATGCATTGTTAATACAGAATAGATTCTTACCAGATAACTTTATTAACAGAAAGTGTTGTTGCATTGTATTGTCAAGAGATATTTAGGCTACAGACTATGACGCATTTCCATGGTTATTAGCATTGCAAATTGACCCAAATTTGTATACATTTTTACATTTTATATTTATAACACTGTGATTTGTGATATTGGCATTAAAATATCTTAAAGAAATTGGAGAAAAACGGGAATGTAAAGTCATACAAGTGAAACTCGAAAAATTAGAATAAGTTAATGTGCAAAAGTTCATTTATTTCAGCTTACAAGGTGAAACTAATTCAACCTACAAGGTGAAACTAATATATTATATAGACTCATTACATGCAAAGTGAGATATTTCAAGCCTTTATTTGTTATAATTTTGATGATTATGGCTTACAGTTTATGAAAACCTTTTCACAATATTCTAATATGGAATTTGTTTCTAATTTTGAACTTTTGCATGATGTTCTAACTTTTCGAGTTTCACCTGTATTTGCTGTATATCACCACTACATTACCACTACTCTCATTCACCACTATTTACGTTTACCCAACCAAAATTATATTAGTTCTGTGAACCTCAGAAATGTAAAACGTGACCATTAAATAGTTGCTAATATAACAAGGGCTTTGGATGAAAGATACATTACTTGTTTATATCAATATTCAAGAGTTGTTGTGTAAGCTTTTTGTTATCATCCTGTGTATTACTATTATGTGAATTTTGAGTGGTTTATTATATTTTCTATTAAATGTAAAAGGGATTCTGGATTCTCAAGATACAGTACAAGGCATAAATAATTACACCCCTCTGAAACCCAAACAAATTCAGAATTTTTTTCTTTATCTATTTAAAAAAAAAAGATATGTTATGTTCAGATGGGGTGTAATCATTTATATGGTGTACTGTACTTGCCTCATACTTTCTCTTATTAGGTTAATAGTTAGATGGTTAAGATCACTATATATTTTAATATCTAATTTGCTGGGTTTAATTTTGTTCCTCTATATTTTGTAGCAAATTCTGAAAAGGCATATGTAAGCTAATTCATGCTGTGTAGGCTACTGTATCTTAACTTGAGAAGCCAGAACCCCTTTTGCATTTAATAGAAAACATAATTAACCACTTATATTACCTAAAAATGTATGTGTCATTAGTCTAGCCTAAATATCTCTTAACGACACAATGCAATAAGACTTTCTGTTAATAAAGTATCTGGTAAGAATCTATTCTGTATTAACAATGCATTAAATCACATCACACATCAATAAACCACAATAAATAAAACAAATGAAGTGATGTCTCATGTCTCAAGTCAAGTGAATTACGAGTCATTGGACAGGCGTCCAATCGCAACTGACTTCTGGAAAAGGGGAAAATAACCAATGACATTTGAGGTTATTAAAACAGTAAGTCCCGCCCCTCGACTGCCAAAAATAAAATTGTTCGAGCGAGCAAAAGCAGCAGGCCAGAGCAGATCAAGCGCGAGCGCGTGGGGAATGATCATGCGCGCGAGTGGGCTTGTATCGCGTGCAGAGATGATGTTATGCGCGCGCGCAGGGTTTGAATGAGCTCCCGAGTTCCCGTTTCTTCGCGTGTAGATCTGTTATCCTCTCGCGGAAGTCATTTACCGCGCGCGCCCGCATCAGTTGTGCGCTCGTTTATTATTGGCATTGATTTGCCGTCATAGGCGCCTACTGATAGCTGGGCCGGCCGTAACGGTACGCGTCAGGGAGGATGGATGGGAGGAAGAGGCCAGGAGGTAGGCTATGGAAGCTTTGTTTCCGCCACAGAATAAAACATTTTAAAAGATAATTGCGACTTTTTATCTCGAGTTTACATCTCGCAATTCTGACTTTTTTTCTCAGAATTGCGAGATATAAAGTCAGAATTGCCTGAAATAAAGTCGCAATTGCGTGTTAAAAAGTCAGAATTGTGAGATATTAAGTCAGAATTGCCTGAAATAAAGTTGCAATTGCGTGTTATAAAGAATTCTGAGATATAGAGTCAGAATTGCGTGATATAAAGTCGCAATTGCTTCTTATAAAGTCAGAATTGCAAGATATAAAATCAGAACTGCCTGAAATAAAGTCGCAATTGCTTATAAAGTCAGAACTGCAAGATATAGAGTCAGAATTGTGTGATATAAAGTCATAAAACGTGTTATAAAGTCACAATTGCGAAATATAAAGTCAGAATTGTGTGATATAAAGTCGCAATTGCTTATAAAGTCAGAACTGCCAGATATAGAGTCAGAATTGTGTGATATAAAATCATAAAACGTGTTATAAAGTCAGAATTGCAAATTATAAAGTCAGAATTGTGTGAAATAAAGTCGCAATTGCTTATAAAGTCAGAACTGCAAGATATAAAGTCAGAATTGTGTGATATAAAGTAGCAATTGCGTGTTATAAAGTCAGAATTGCGAAATATAAAGTCAGAATTGCGAAATATAACGTCAGAATTGTGTGAAAAAGTTGCAATTGCTTCTTATGCTTCTTATAAAGTCTAAGTGAATTATTATTTAACCTTTACATTATTTGTTAACCCATGGTATTAATACTAACTACACAATAGTACGAGCTGAACTGTTGCTTCATTTATCCAATTTTAAAAAAGTGCTAATTTGGAATTCCACCATGGAAAAAGTGGGCCTGAAACTCCCGGGCTGAAAAGTGGCCCCACTCCGGCCCTGCATATATTGTGTTCTCAGATAAGTCGAATATATGTATAGATATATGTTGCAGGCATATATTGTGTTCTCAGATAAGTCGAATATATGTATATATATATGTTGCAGGCATATATTGTGTTCTCAGATAAGTCGAATATATGTATATATATATGTTGCAGGCATATATTGTGTTCTCAGATAAGTCGAATATATGTATAGATATATGTTGCAGGCATATATTGTGTTCTCAGATAAGCGAATATATGTAGAGATATATGTTGCAGTCATATATTGTGTTCTCAGATAAGTCGAATATATGTATAGATATATGTTGCAGGCATATATTGTGTTCTCAGATAAGCGAATATATGTAGAGATATATGTTGCAGTCATATATTGTGTTCTCAGATAAGTCAAATATATGTATATATATATGTCATGCTATTTAAAATATAAGTACATATATGGCCATATATTACATTTTTGTATGGGTAACGACAGAATCAGCACGATCGGTGATTGTTGTAAAATGCAGTCTAGCTACTGTTGTTAAATTGCGGGACGCATTAATAATTAAAAGAGCTATTAAAAGCATAAAAATCTGCGCAAGAGATGCTGTTCGCAAGGCGGCGCACGCTCCGAAACAGACCGAGACAAGCAAATTATACTTTAGGTTTCATGTGCGCGTTTATACGATCAAATGTACACAAAAGTACTGTATGTCAAAATGACCGGCTTGGAGATTCACTAAAAACAGTTTATGTCTTAAATGGACGTAGTTATGGAAATAGTTGGGAGAATATGGTGCATCAGTATTAGATCTGCACTCGGTCTTAAAGGGGCCGCCGACTAATAAACATGCTGACGATTGCGCCTTTACTGCGAATCAAACAACAAGAGAAAAATCACTCACAGCTCTTGAAAGAATAACTTCAGCTTTAATAAGCATTAATCTATTTATGATAAATTATGCAGTGTTATTTTACATTTGATTACTTTATTCGATTTCCTTTTAGACCATACCTGAACAGTAATCTTAGTAGACCTTCCTGAAAGTCGGCTATTGCGCGGCGCGATAGGCTCTTTTTTCTTTTCTTTTTTTTCATATCAGTGCAAAAGAGACTCAAAATATTCTGTTGATTTTGATCTTACATACTTGTGTTGTACATCATTCAAAACTGTTAAATGTCTTCTTTTATTTGTGTACACTCATAATAAAAACAAAATGTTGTGTTTTTCGTAAAACAAAGAAAATAAACATGATGCGCGTTCTGCCGTCTCTCTCAAAATGATCTGTAACTCAGCGAATGTTTGTCACAGACTTGAAACGCACAACGCTTGGAGTCTCTATTTTTAAAATATGTAAATTATATAAAAAACAAATACGAAGTGACATTGAAGTGTTACCTGTTTTTGGTCAATAAAAAAAAAAAACATTGAAATGTTGTTTAATTTCTTTACATAAGACATTACATAAATATGTCATTTATTACTACTTAAAATAATTTGGTAATATAATAAATGTTTTATGTTTAACTCATTCTGTGAGTAGTATAATATTAATAGTAAACCTATATTATTAACAATAATAATAATAATGTGAAATAATGATTTTCAGTAGAGTCTACTAATGTAAGCTTGATTTTTGCACTGCACCCAACTTAACCTGTTTAGTGTCACCCTGTTAAACTAAAATGGATTAGTGGAACGGGTTTCCACGCATTCGCGGGCCATGACCCCAAAACCAGTTATTGTACTTTTAACATACAATATTATGTATGTTATTATTTAACATAATAATATTATATTACTTTTTTCCACTGCAGTTAGTACCGCTTCAAAGTGGGTGGGATTATAGAATGATCGTTATAAGGTTTGTTTGAGATGAGCAAAATCTGCGCAGAACCGATCACCGGTGATCAGCGCGGAGATGCATGTGTAGCGGTGCAGATATTTTTAAATGTTTTGAATAAAATAATTTTCCACACAAAGCTGGTCGTGCAAAAGTTGAATTTAATTACAATACCTGATAAAACACATAAACAGACAGGCACTGTTAAACCGCAGCTCTTTTAACCTCCTCAAGTGACATTGCAGGAAAGAGAGACACACACTTCGCCACACACATACACAATATATAATAATAGCAATAGTATAAATAATGATAATAATAATAACAAAAATGTAATTGTATGCAAATAATTCAAAACAGCATTACAGTGTTTCTTAGATCCCAATTACCTGTGTGATAAAACACATAAACAGACAGGCACTGTTAAACCGCAGCTCTTTTAACGTTACCCGTTAAGCACAAAATACATGTTTAAATACACCAGAGTTAAGTTAACTACAGAAACCAGCAAATGCAATGTACAATATGTAATACACTGGAATATATATTTAGTATGCGTACCAAATATACACATATAGCCTATATATACATACACATACACACACACACACATATATAGCCTATATAAGTTTAATATATATAAGTTTATTTTTGCATTAATAAGCTTTAATTAATTTTAACTTTAATAAGCATAAAAATAATAAAAATAAAATAAAAGGATAAAAATAATTAAGCAGAGGCAGGGATACATTGACCAGAAAGGGGGAAATCCCACGCATCCCCCCGGGCAAATCGCACCCATAAGTGTTCATGTCAGGTTTAAATAATCAATTGTGAAAGAGTAGCCTATTCATTGAGATGTTATATTTGACTATTAGTTCGAGTCATTAACTTGTTAAATTAAGTTTATTTTTGCGCTGTTAATGAGTGAATAGTGCGTTGCGTGAAATGGCGGCGGGGTTACGTCACAATTGAGAGATGTGTTAGTGGCTAAGCGGCTAAAGTCTTGATTAAATTATATATATAAAGCGGCTAAAGTCTTGATTAAATTATATATATAAAGCAGCTAAAGTCTTGATTCAATTATATATAGGCTAATTTAATCAAGACTTTAGCCGCTTAGCCAGGCTCCCTAACACATCTCTCACTTGTGACGTACACACCCCGCCGCCATTTCACGCAACGCACTATTCACTCATTAACAGCGCAAAAATAAACTTAATTTAACAAGTTAATGACTCGAACTAATAGTCAAATATAACATCTCAATGAATACTCTTTCACAATTGATTATTTAAACCTGACATGAACACTTATGGGTGCGATTTGCCCGGGGGGATGCGTGGGATTTCCCCCTTTCTGGTCAATGTATCCCTGCCTCTGCTTAATTATTTTTATCCTTTTATTTTATTTTTATTATTTTTATGCTTATTAAAGTTATCTAACGTTATATTTGTGTGTGTGTGGACTGTGGAGCTTTTTAATATATGGTGCTGTTAACGTTACCGTGGTCATTACGTTAATTAATCACAGAAAGCTGCAGAGACTGCATATTAGGTTATATTACGTTTATAAAAAGTTGTTATGGTCGATGGGAAGTAATTTAGATAAACCCCGCTGCTTGTTGACGATGATATATGCGCGGATTTCGATCCTGAAATATCGATACTGATGTTGTATATTCTATAGGATCTATCCACACATAAAAAAATGTTGATCCTAAGGTGTGTTTTTTTTTTAAACCAGTCATTTTATTTATTTAGCACGAATTTATTTTATTCAGAAAGTATGCATTAAATTGATTAAACGATTTTAACATATTGTTTTAAATTGCAATAATATTTCACAGTAGGCTATTTGTTTTTACAAAGATTTACTGTATTTTTGATCAAATAAATGCAGCCTTGGTAAGCAGATTAGACTTCTTCCAACATTAAACATCTTACCAACCCCAAACTCTTGAAAACTAGCATGCAACATTTACTATAATTTTGCTAGTTTGTGCAATTAAATTTATTTTGATTGATCGTTAAAGTTCAAATGGATTGTGTTATGTTCTGTAATTGTTGTTAATAAATCTGTCAGAATGAAACGTGCAAAAGTTTTACCTATTGGGGTACAACAGTGGCAATCTTAAAAAAAATAACAATGGTTTTACGGTAACATATAATCCAGGAAGCTTACCGCTACCTGTATCTCTTCATAAGAAAACCAACGGAGCCACTCCTTTTAAGAGCCATGTACTCCTCTTACTGCCTCTCTCTCACACACTCTCTTTCTTTCTTTCTTCACACACATTTCTATTTCTCTCTCTCTCTCTCTCTCTCTCTCTCTCTCTCTCTCTCTCTCTCTCTCTCTCTCTCTCTCTCTCTCTCTCTCTCTCTCTCTCTCTCTCTCTCACACACACACACTCTCTCTCAATTTCTTTCTTGTAAAGCTTCACTGTCTTCAAAGTATTGCTACTCTATTCTTTATTTTTCTTTCACCTTACTCTATCTCTCACTGTCCAAAACATTTTTTTAAAATGTAGTTTTTAATTTGCAAAAGGTTTACCTATTGGGGTACAACAACACTGGCAGCCTTTTTAAAAAAAAATAACAATGGTTTTACTACGATAACCATACACATGACTAATTACAGGCGCATCGAGAGCACAAATCACAAATTATTTTAGAGGTCATGAAAATGTATTCACCTCATATATCAACCCAAAGTGCATGCTTTTAAAAGTAAAAAGTATCGGTATGTTGTAAAGTTTTTCTTTCTTCAAAGCAGACCAGGAGACGTTGGAGTTATTGTTTATTGAGCGCGGCTGTGGATTCGTCCAACAAAATCTAATGTACATAAATTTACATGGTGTCTTATAGGCATTTTAGGAGGAGGGACTTTTGAAGGTGGAGACAAATTCAAACAAAGCATGTAAATGAGTATACAGGTTAAGGAAACCCGCCCCAGACTCCAGCGTGTTACCAGTCTCAATCCAATCAGCATAACCATTCAAACATGTGCTAATCCAATCAGCCTAACGATTCAACGTCTGGACTGTGGCTCTGGCTCCAAGAGCCATTAAAGACAATAGGTTAGCATGATAACATGATCCTTCAGAAATCATTCTAATATGCTGATTTTATGCTCAAAAAACATGAATTATTATTTTCAATGTTGAAAACAGTTGTGTACAATTTTTTTTTTCAAAATTATTTGATGAATAGAAAGTTCAAAAGAACAGCATTTATTTAAAATAGAATATTTTCTACATTATAAATGTCTTTACTGTAACTTTTGATGAGTTTAACTCATCCTTGATGAATTGATTTATTTTATTTCTTTCCCCCAAAAATAAAATTAAAATTCTTACTGACCCCAAACTTTTGAACGGTAGTGTTTAATGTTACAAAAGCTTTCCATTTCAGATAAATGCTGTTCTTTTGAACTTTCTATTCATCATAGCATCATGAAATAAAATTGTAAAAAACTGTTTTCAACATTGATATAATCATAAATGTTTCTTGAGCATCAAATCATCATATTAGAGTGATTTCTGAAGGATCATGTGACACTGAAGACTGGAGTAATGATGCTGAAAATTCAGCTTTGATCACAGGAATAAATTACACTTTACTGTATATTCACATAGACAACAGGTGTTTTAAATTGTAATAATATTTCACAATATTACTGTTTTTGTTTGTATTTTTAATCAAATAAATGCAGCCTTGGTGAGCAGAAGATACTTCTTTAAAAAACATAAAAAATCTTACCGATCTAAAACTTTTGACTGGTAGTGTAGGCCTATATATATATATATATATAATCCACAAATCCGAGTGGAGACAGATGCAGTGTTTTGGTTGAAACTGTAACAAACCAGACGAGACCAGTTAACTCATTGTTAAATTTTTTTGAATTACATGAAGTGGTTAAAAGGAAATCATGACCTGTGGTGTCTCTTGCTTTAAATTAGCAATAATTTCCATTCACATGGTTCCCTAAGAGATGAATGGCGAATCAGTAGATACAAATCCTTTATTACAATTAAAATATTTATGTTGTGATATGATGCTGGCCTACATCAACGATTTATTTAACGTGTTTAATGAGATAACATAGTGATAATTTGCTGACCGAAGATAAGGGCCACAGACAGACTCTGAGACTCCTGATGATGTTCGTGTGCTTCAAGCTGCCCAAAACAACAGCTGTGTGAAAGCCTCCTAACGCTCATCACTGATGCTGATTACATTGAAGTCTCTTTCAGACTGTTTTCTAGGCACACAAATTACGCTTTCAGGCTTTTATCAACTGTTCCGTTAAAACTATCCATCAGATTTGAGCACGGCTTTCCCCCGCGGCTGATGCTCGCCTTGGATTTGGTCTGACGAAGGCAAAAGTAACGTTTCCTCTTCGCGTTTTTTAGTCTCTAATGAAAGCCCAGAACCTCTGCTTGGTGTTCACTTAGTTTTGATTGTGACAAACTATTTAACAGCTCCAATTTTGCCCCAAATGTAAGAGAAGAAAACACAAGCGCCAGCGAGCAGCAGACACCGAGCGGGACAGGTTGAGTCTACGAGGTTCTCATGTGTCATTTAAGACCGCGGCGCCGCTCGAGCGCTATTCATTCATTACTGAAACCAGACAGAGTTTATCAGATCCGATCAGAGAGAGAGAGAGAGAGATGGCAGAAACCGCCCCAGCCCCCGCTGCTGCCGCCCCGGCCAAAGCGCCCAAGAAGAAGTCCGCTGTGAAAGCCAAGAAAGCTGGACCAGGCGTCGGCGAGCTGATCGTCAAGGCTGTGTCCGCATCCAAGGAGAGGAGCGGTGTGTCCCTCGCCGCCCTGAAGAAAGCGCTCGCTGCCGGGGGATACGATGTGGAGAAGAACAACTCCCGCGTCAAGATCGCCATCAAGAGCCTGGTGACTAAAGGCACCCTGGTTCAGGTCAAAGGGACCGGTGCCTCAGGTTCCTTCAAACTCAACAAGCAGCAAGCCGAGACCAAGAAAAAGCCAGCGAAGAAAGCGGCTCCTAAAGCCAAGAAGCCCGCTGCCGCTAAGAAGCCCAAAACTGCAGCAGCGAAGAAGCCCGCCGCTAAGAAATCCCCGAAGAAGGTGAAGAAACCCGCCGCTAAGAAGGCGACGAAGAGCCCCAAGAAGGCCAAGAAACCGGCGACTCCTAAGAAAGCAGCCAAGAGCCCAAAAAAGGCAAAGGCGGCCAAACCCAAAGCGGCGAAACCTAAAGTAGCGAAACCTAAAGCCGCCAAGCCTAAAAAGGCCGCTCCCAAGAAGAAATAAATCTAACGTTACTGTGTTTCTCAACGGCTCTTTTCAGAGCCAACCACTGACTCCCAGTAAAGAGCAAAACTCATTTCTGAATGATTTGTTAATTCTGGAATCAAATAGCCAAATATGTGACTCAACAAATTTAGGTTAGGTAAAACTCAAGTAAATTATTTTTATTCGCAAGAAATTGATTGAAAATTGCCAAAAAGCTTGTTAGATCTCAAAGCAAACAGTTATCACAGTTCAACTCAAGGTTGTTGATTAACAGTACATATTAGAATGTATACACAAACCATAATGCTGGAGAAACATGGCAATTCAAATAACCCCACAAACAATACTGGCAGTGATAAAATTATAATATTACATTAAGGGTAATAATACTCTACAGTATCAGATCTGGTCAATGTGAACAAGTATAGTGTGTGAAATGTGTAGCACTTTTGGTAGAAACAGCGTATAATATCCATTGTTGTACTTATTTGAATTTTCTATAAAACATTTCAGTGATTCAGTCTCTGGATACATTATACGTTTATCTCTGTAAAGCTGTTTTGAAACAATCTACATTGTTAAAAGCGCTATATAAATGAGGATGACTTGATTTAATCTCTTCTGTCTTGTCAATGTGATCGTTCCAAAAAGGGGGTTGGGCTTTTAAGGGGAAGCTCAGTGATTGGTTTAAAACTTATTACAGTGTAAACCAATGGGCGACTGGCACTCTCGTTTAAAGCTAGTATGAGCCGAAACTGATGATCTTCTTCATTCCATTAACTTCGTCAGGATATTCTGTTTTAGTTTTTGATTTTAATAATGAGTGGAAGAGGTAAAACCGGAGGAAAGGCTCGGGCTAAGGCCAAGAGTCGCTCTTCCAGGGCGGGACTGCAGTTCCCCGTCGGCCGTGTTCACAGGCTTCTCCGCAAAGGCAACTATGCCCAGCGCGTCGGTGCCGGAGCTCCGGTGTATCTGGCCGCTGTGCTCGAGTATCTGACCGCTGAGATCCTGGAGTTGGCTGGAAACGCCGCTCGGGACAACAAGAAGACCCGCATCATCCCTCGACACCTGCAGCTGGCGGTGCGCAACGACGAGGAGCTGAACAAGCTTCTGGGTGGCGTGACCATCGCTCAGGGCGGTGTGTTGCCCAACATTCAGGCCGTGCTGCTGCCCAAGAAGACCGAGAAGCCCGCGAAGGCCAAGTAGACTGACCGAAGCTTCTCTCCAGACCAAAGGCTCTTTTAAGAGCCACACAATTCCCCAAGAAAGAGTGAATTCATTTACCCGATTTTTATTTGATTTTCTATTGAAGTCCCTTAGATAATACAAATAATACAGTTGCTGCAGAATGCACATGAATAGACTTTTTATGAATATTAACCATGAATAGTTATTGTACAATGCTGACATGAAAAAAATCCCACAGGCTGAAGTTTTTGTCTGAGATTCTATTATACATGTTCATTTCAATTATTAAAATTTGCCTAGAAATATGTATGACACATGGTCCTCAAAAAAATAAAAAAAAAATAAAATAAAATAAAATTATGAAAGTAAAGCATTTTCTAACTAACCGCTAACGTTACACTTTGTGATGGTTTAATGAGGGCATTATGAACATGTAGTTTTATTGGCATTGCTAAAAATATTTAAGCTGATATATTGAGTAAAAATATAATATATATCATGATATAAGTATTTGTACTTGTTTAAGTTTTTTACTATATTTACACAAGTCAAACTGTACGTCCAATTCGTTTTTAAGAAACATTAAAAATCGCCTATTTTGGTTTACAAATTTAAAACTGATTTCGCCTAATGTATTTTCGTGGATACAGAGAAAAAGCAAAGTACGTTTGGGCGGGAACCACAAACTGACGTCACTTGTTTGAAAACAGCCATTGGCCAACTGTCATTTACAGACGCCAGACAATAACCAATCAAATGCTTCTGAAGCAAAGCCATCCAATGAGCGCACGGCAGCCCTGGGCTTAAATACCCGCTGTGTTCGCCTGAACTACTCAGTCTTTCGATCTGATTAAATCAGCATTTGAACACTTTTAAATAATGGCAAGAACTAAGCAGACCGCTCGTAAGTCCACCGGAGGTAAAGCCCCGAGGAAGCAGCTGGCCACTAAAGCCGCCCGTAAGAGCGCTCCCGCCACCGGTGGCGTTAAGAAGCCTCATCGCTACAGGCCCGGTACCGTGGCGCTGAGAGAGATCCGCCGGTACCAGAAATCCACTGAACTGCTGATTCGCAAACTGCCCTTCCAGCGCCTGGTGAGAGAAATCGCTCAAGACTTCAAGACGGATCTGCGCTTCCAGAGCTCGGCTGTCATGGCCCTGCAGGAGTCCAGCGAGGCTTATTTAGTGGGTCTGTTTGAGGACACCAACCTGTGCGCCATCCACGCCAAGAGAGTCACCATCATGCCCAAAGACATCCAGCTGGCCCGCCGCATCCGCGGAGAGCGCGCTTAAACCCCCAGCAGAAACACAGACCCAAAGGCTCTTTTAAGAGCCACATCATTAACTCTATGAAAGATGATTTCCATATCATGGTGTTTTGAAATCGGGACTTAATATGCCACGGTAGTCTTATAAAATGCTATTATGTATTAAATCTAAAAGCAAATTTAAAGAAATGAACGGTGGTTTTAGTGTTATATACTACTATAGTTAATATGTAGTCAAAATGACTGAAGTCCTATAGTTATATATTTTTTTATACGGGTTTTTATATATTATATAGTTATTAATATTACTTAAATTATACTTATTTCCACTAGTATCAAACGTCAAAAGATTGACCTCGACTTGGTAATACGTGACGTTTACTAGAACCGCCCATGAATGTGGTTTCAACTAGGTCCGCTAGCTGACTACAACTCCTCTTCTCCAGTGGTTTTACTCTTATCTGTTGTTGTCAGTTGAAGAGTATCAATCGTCATGTCTGGAAGAGGGAAAGGCGGTAAAGGACTCGGGAAAGGAGGCGCTAAGCGGCACCGAAAGGTTCTTCGCGATAATATCCAGGGAATCACTAAACCCGCTATTCGTCGTCTTGCTCGGCGTGGCGGCGTCAAGCGTATTTCTGGCCTGATCTATGAAGAGACTCGCGGTGTGTTGAAGGTGTTTCTGGAGAACGTCATTCGTGATGCTGTGACTTACACTGAACACGCCAAGAGAAAGACCGTCACCGCCATGGATGTTGTGTACGCGCTGAAGCGGCAGGGGCGCACTCTGTACGGGTTCGGCGGTTAAGGGATCCACGAAGAAGAAACACCAACGGCTCTTTTAAGAGCCACACACATTTACACACAAAGAACAAGTTACGAGGTGGTGGAATTATATTTGTGTAATATATTAATTATTGTGATTACCTTAAACGTTACCTCAAAATGATTTAAGCAAATACAAATAATAAACTGTTATTCTCACGATTGTGCTTTGCAGTTAAAACTACATTTTCACAGAGTTGTGGGCGTTCGTTGTCGTTGTGCAACATTTTATGTAGTTCACTATTGTTCTTACATTTGTATATGCATGTCTTTCAAAATACAGTTTATTCTTCCTTATATTTTAGTGTATTTCTAACACAACACGTGTTTTTCAGCCTGGATGTAAAGTCAAATTCAGGGTTTTCCACAGATACCAAATGTTTGGAGGTTTTATCATGACTAGAACTTCTGCTTAGTCTTTAAAAATGATTGGCATTAATTTAGCACTCTTATGGAAAATTATAATATTTTGTAATTATCATTTAAATCAGAGTTGCTTTCAAGTTGTTTGTCATAAATCAACATCTCAGGAAACATATATGGGGTTTTGGAGACGAGGTGTCTAGGGAAGGAAATTATACATCGATATTCATATGAATGTAGAACACTTTTGTCATCATGTTGCCCCAAGAACACATTAATGCTAATTAGATACAGTTAGATACATTGTGTTGAATGGGAATGGCATTTATGGCCATGTTTACAGGCATAATTAAGTGCATGAAGTATACATTACATTATATCTTTCATAACATAGCTGAGAATCATCTTTGCACAACGTTTGATTAAACAAATCCTGAAACTTTCCATAGTTTTTGCCTAAACGTGTAATTTCTTGTCATTTTATTTTTAAACAACTGGACATAGCATAGAATATTAATAAAATATAATGTTTCAATCTGTGTCTTATGTTATCTTCTGCTGTAAACAATGAATGACATGGAAAAATACAACAAAACGTTTCTGGGTCTCAAGGGAATATTATCTTTCAAAGCACAGTATTGTGCAATTATACTGAATTCATGGAGTTTGCATTGAGTAATAATACATTGTGTTATTTCTGCTTCTAAATAAACGTTCAAATTATTGAATCCGCAGCATTCCTGGTTAAAGATTTCAGAAAATATTCACACATTTTCTTATTCATTCCGAAAAAAATGCGGGAAAATGAAACAAAGGAATGGAGTCGATGTGGGGGATGGACAGTATTAATAGATGGGCGTGATTAATATTTTAAAGCTTCTGATTGGTCCGCCTACAAGTCAGTGAATGTGTAATGTAGCCAATGAGGTCACTCTATGGGTTGAAGACTCACAATCAGAGGCTCGTTCTTCCCTTTGTAAATTAGCATAGAGCAGCGCATAAAGCCCGCCTGCAGTGATTCAGCTTTATGTTCTCTGAGTTTCTCTGACTGAATCATCATGCCTGAACCAGCGAAGTCCGCACCCAAGAAGGGCTCGAAGAAGGCCGTCACTAAAGCCGCCGGCAAGGGCGGGAAGAAGCGCAGAAAGTCCAGGAAGGAGAGCTACGCGATCTACGTGTACAAAGTCCTGAAGCAGGTTCATCCCGACACCGGGATCTCCTCCAAGGCGATGGGAATCATGAACTCTTTCGTCAACGACATCTTCGAGCGCATCGCCGGTGAAGCGTCTCGTCTCGCTCACTACAACAAGCGCTCCACCATCACATCTCGCGAGATCCAGACCGCCGTGCGTCTGCTGCTGCCCGGAGAGCTGGCCAAACACGCCGTGTCTGAGGGCACAAAGGCGGTGACCAAATACACCAGCTCCAAGTAGAGGAGGAGCTCAACACACACACACAAAGGCTCTTTTAAGAGCCACACATATCTCTAAAGAGCTTTGGTCATGCACTGTTTTCTCATAACTATTACCAAAATAAGAGCTATTATCCGTTCCTTCTGTGTTTATGCTGTTGAGCATCAGGTTTAGCAGATGCACAAGTTACAAACCTTTCTTTAAGATGAAATGTATTCACTCTAACAGCATACTGGCTTTCATATCTTCAGCTAACAGTTAATGGAATTAAGTTCAAAACATTTTCAACATTTAGCTTTGAATATTGTTTTTCTGCACAATCAGCTGTTTTCAGAAACTCTTCTGAGAAATACTCTCAACGCTATTGTTAATCCTATAGAGGATGATGATGATGATGATGATGATGTGAAGCTTGTGCTCCAGTAGTGCTGGGATTTACACACATGATCATGTCAACATTCACATCTTCCTCCACCAAACACAAACCACAGATCAGATTTCCACTGCGAGTATCATTTATTATGAGCTTCATAATGAAAACATTATGACACTTTATTATTTTTTTCTTAGTTGTCTACCCTTTTTAATTCAATTGCTTGTTCTATGTGTCATGTGTATGACTATGTACAGTTGTAAAATATGTTACTATGTATTCCTGTAGTCTCTTGGCCAGGTCATGTTTGTACATGAGAAGTGGTTCTCAAACAGTTTACCTGGATAAATAAAGGATAAAAAAATAATAATTACTATATAATTTTACCCAAAGCTTCTCTTTTAGTCTCTTAGTCAAGCCAAAAAAATAATAATTTAACAAAGTAATTTGATTATAGTCTTGATCAGAGGCAAGTATTGCTGGTTCAACTCTTTCTGAGTGTTTGAGTCTGTTATAAACTGCTGTCAAATACATGTATTTTCTTTGTCCCAGAGTGTCTTTAAAGGGAAACTGTCAACAAATAATTTGAATGATGAAATGCTTACAAGTGATTTAATTACAGACACTAAATATATAAAGATTTATTATTCAATTATGACTGAAACATTAATACATAGTTTTTGAATTAGATGATGGTTTACAAATGTGAAAAGCCAAGAAAAACACCTCTAATAAACACTTAATTTCAACAGTTATTCATTTACAGAACATTTGATACAGAATAAAACTATGTTATGTGTTACGTCCATAGGGACATAAGTTATTCTGTCATATGATTTAATTAACAATTGTGTTTACTGTGTGTGTGTGTGTGTGTGTGTGTGTGTGTGTGTGTGTGTGTGTGTGTGTGTGTGTGTGTGTGTGTTAGACTGATCTTGTCTCTTTTTACTCCTCCTGCTCTCTCTGCTTGGCAGGCTAATGAGTGTCACCTGATTCCTGTTTTGAGCTCGTTAGCTGGAGTATAAAGGAACCGGCAGAGCGGCAGCCCAGTGAGAGGAGTCTAGCAGCTACTCCCGTGAGGTGGATTGTGAGATCAACAGTTTAAAGCAATCGTATTCGTCAAGAGCAGCCGTGGGTGGATCGGCTGTTGGAGGACTAACCCGACACTAACCGACCGCCCTAGCACGAACTTGTGCCAAGGAGATCTTGTTTGAACGCGACTCTGTGTGGAGACTGGATGGCGGCGACATCAGCAGGACGTGATCGAGGAAATAGTAATCGACTGAAAGCGGGAAATTCAAAAAACATTGGAAATTCTGTTTTAGGAGCGGTTGAGCACGACTGCTTCATGAATGGATCAGACGTAGGTAGGTGGGCGGAAATGGATTATAGTGAAGGAAAAGAAGAAGGAAATGAGGGAATATTGAAGGGAGAGGTTTCAAAAAAGAGTTAGTCAGGTAAAAGGGAATAAAAGAATAAGGAATGAAAATTATGAGATTTCGGAAAGTGAGGAAGAAGAACATGAGCAAAATAAGAAAGAAATTCATGAGAATTTTGTAGTCATAATAAGATTCAATGAAAAAGATCAAGAAAACATGAAGATAATCAACCCGTTTGTATTAACAAAGCATGGCAAGCAAGATAGGGGAGATCTTATATGCTAAGGTCCTAAATGATGGAAATTTGTTGGTCAATTGTGCAAATGAAGATCAGTTTGAGAAAGCAATCAAAGTAAAAGAAATTGGAAAACTGAAAGTGATAAACTCACGAAGGGTGGGAGAACAAAATGGTGGAGGATGCAAAGGAGTGATCACAGGGGTACCAATGAATGTAGGAATGGAAGAACTTAAGAGACATCTTAAAGGGGGGGAAATAGTGAATGCACAAAGATTAAAAACAACAAGAGAAGGAGTGAAAAAGGGTAGTGAAACGGTATTGATTGAATTTGAGGGGGGAAATATGCCAAAAAAGGTATACCTTGGTTATATGAGCTACCCAGTGAGAATGTATGTACCAAAACCATTGAGGTGTTTTAATTGTCAGAGGTTTGGACACATAGCCAATAACTGTAAAGAGAAGAAGAGATGTGCTAGATGTGGGGGTGAGCATGACTACGGAAAGTGTGGAACAGGAGTGCAACCAAAATGTTGTAATTGTGGAGGAAGCCATAATGTGGCATATGGAGGATGTGAGGTGATGAGACAGGAAAATAAAATCCAGAAAATAAGAGTTGAAAGAAGAATCACTTATGCAGAAGCAGCAAGAGTGTCAAGAGTACGCAATAATATTACCATAGAACAAGCAGAGTTGGGGGTGGAAGAACAACAACAAAGAACTAGTGACAAGATTTATGTGGACAAAAAGGACTTAGTGACGTTTATTGCAGGAGTGATAAACAGTACAGCTGAAGTTAAATCAAAAAATGATAAAATACAGCTGGTTGTCAAAGCAGCAGTAAATCATTTAGGACTAGTGGGACTGACGTGGGAAGAAGTGAGGGAGAACCTCACCAATCAGTCAAGCCAGGAAGCACCATGTATAGGTTAATATTAATGGTTATCATCTTACAATGGAATGCAAGAAGTTTACTGGCCAATGGTCAGGAATTCAAACATTTCATTAAAGACAGGAAAATAAATCCAGATGTAGTGTGTATCCAGGAAACTTGGTTAAAGCCAAATTTAGAGTTTGTGATTCATGGATTTATAGGGATAAGAAATGATAGAGAAAATGGGGGACGGGGAGGAGGAGGATGTGCTACATTTATTAAGCAAGATGTTCCATATAGGGTACTGGAAAAGGGAGAGGATTTAGAATACATTGTGGTAGTAGTGTGGGAAAGAGGGGAGGAAGTGGTTATAATAAACTACTATAATCCTTGCAAAAGGTTGGAAGTAGATAAGTTATTAAGGATACAAGGAAATAATAGAAACAAAGTAATATGGTGTGCAGATTTTAATGCTCACAGTACAGTATGGGGGGGTTCACATACAGATGTAAATGGAAGGGTAATAGAAGATTTGATGGATGATAAGGAATTAGTGTGTATGAATGACGGAAGAGGAACAAGAATAAACATAACAACAGGAAATGAATCGGCATTGGATATTACACTAGTGTCTAATCCCTTGGCTGGAATAAGTAACTGGCATGTTTGGAGCGATACTACAGTGGGCAGCGATCACTACCCAGTGTCATATACAGTGGGAGAGCGAGTGGAAATAAGACCAGGTGAAGGAATACCAAAATGGGGTTTTAGAAGAGCGGATTGGGTAAAATTCCAGCAATTAAGTGAGGAGTCATTATCAAGGGTAGACATTTCTGGCAATATAGACCAAACAAACAAACAAATAACATCAGCAATTATTATGGCAGCAGGTGGATCTATTCCCAGGAGTAAACAATGGAGGAATAAAAAACTAGTACCATGGTGGACAGAAGAGTGTCGTCAAGCTGTTAAAAACAGGAATAGAGCATTTAAACTAGTTAAAAACACCCATAACATGCAGGATTTGATTCAGTATAAAAAGGCACAGGCTAATGTGAGAAGAACAGTGCGTCAAGCTAAAAGGGCAAGTTGGAGGAAGTATTGCAATGAAATAGGAAGAACAACACCTGTGGGTGAGGTTTGGGGAATGATAAAAAGGATGGGAGGAGTAAGGAGGGAATGGGAAATCCCAGTTATAATTACTGAGGAAGGTACAGCAATCTCCAATAAGGATAAGGCAGAGATAATGGCAAAAACATTTGTAAAAATTCACAGTTCAGATAACTTGTCAGAAGTATGCAAAATGAGGAAGGAAAGCACAATGAATCAGCATCCTGGTGTGTTAGAATGGAGGGAAAAAACTGATGCTAAAATTGATGAACCTTTTAATATGGCAGAGTTGATGAGAGCAATAAATAAAGCTAAACCTACATCTCCAGGAAAAGATCAGATATGCTATGTGATGCTAAAACATCTAGGGAAAGAAGCACTTTTAAAGTTGCTGCACCTTTATAACAGAGTGTGGGAGGAGGGAAGATTACCGAATGCATGGAAAGAGGCAGTAGTCATTCCAATAAGGAAACCAGGCAAGGATCCTTCTAAACCCACAAGTTATAGGCCAATAGCATTAACATCAAATGTATGCAAAATTATGGAAAGGATGATAACAGAAAGGTTATCATATATACTAGAAAAAAATGGAAAACTAGCAAACTATCAAAGTGATTTTAGGAAAGGGAGGAGTACCATGGATTCGGTTATAAGACTAGAAAATGAAATAAGAAAGGCTCAGGCAAATAAGGAATCAGTCATTACAGTGTTTTTTGATATAGAAAAAGCATATGACATGATGTGGAAGGAAGGATTGTTGATAAAGTTGCACTTGATGGGTGTAGGTGGAAGAGTTTTTAATTGGATAAAGAATTTTTTGTTTGGAAGAAAAATTGAAGTACAAATAGGGTCAGACATATCAAGTCAGTTCGATGTGGGTAATGGAACACCTCAGGGCAGTGTGATAAGTCCGCTACTTTTTATCATCATGATTGATGATGTCTTTACTAAGGTGCCAATGGATATAGGGAGGTCACTGTTTGCGGATGATGGGGCGTTGTGGAAAAGGGGAAGGAATATGGAGCATGCAATCAGGAAAGTACAAGGAGCAATTGATGAGGTGGTGGAGTGGGGATATGATTGGGGGTTTAAGTTCTCAATAGAAAAAACACAAACAGTCTTTTTCTCCAGGAAACAAATTAAGGAAGGGATGAAGTTAAATATGTATGGGAAAGAATTAGAAAGGGTTGGAACATTCAAATTTTTGGGAGTTGTTTTGGATTCACGGTTAACATGGGCAGATCATATAAAGAAAATAGAAGGGAAATGCAAAAAAGTAATTAATGTGATGAGATGTTTGACAGGTAGGGAATGGGGAGCTAGTTGCTCTGCATTAAAAACAATATATGTGGCACTGATAAGATCTGTGTTGGATTATGGCAGTGTAGCTTATGGGTCAGCAGCCAAATCTTTATTAAAGAAACTAGATGTGATTCAGGCACAGGCATTAAGAGTGTGTAGTGGTGCTTTTAAAACTTCACCAATACCCGCACTGCAGGTAGAAATGGGAGAAATGCCGTTAGCATTAAGAAGGAGGCAGCTGATGACAAACTATTGGGCTAATCTGCAGGGACATAATGATTTCCACCCCACAAAAGTAGTGTTGCAGGAGACATGGGAGAATGCAAGATATAACGGAGATAATTTTGGTCGAGTAGGCAATGAGGTAGCAATAGAGTTTGGAGGGTTTTTATATGAAGATGAGCCCTGCAGTTGTATATCCAATGGTGGCTCCATGGGTACTTGTTTGGCCTGATATTGACTGGTATTTGTTAGAGTTAAAAAGGAAAGGGAAAGATCAAATAGATTTGGTAAGTGAATTCAAGCGCCAAATAAATAAAGATTATAAAGATTTCATACATATATATACAGATGGTTCTAAGAAACCTGAGACAGGGGTGACAGGTTATGGGGTGGCAATACCTGCTAAAGGAATAGGAATTAATAGAAGAACATCAGATTTTTTAGGAGTTTACACAGTGGAAATGGTAGCAGTATTAGTTGCTTTAAGGTGGGTGGAAAAAACAAGACAAGAAAAGGTGCTGATATTATCCGATTCATCCTCAGTCCTAATGAGTTTAAGGTCTTTTCACTCAAAAAGCCGTCAGGATGTGTTATATGAAGTCCTTCAATCAGTTACAAGGATAGCAAATCAAGGAGGACATGTTCAATTTATGTGGGTTCCAGCACATGTAGGGGTGAAAGGGAATGAGCTGGTGAATGAATTGGCAAAGAAGGCTTTAAAGAAGGGAAATATAGAAATGCAAATTAAAATAAGTAAAGCAGAGGTCAAAAGTATTATCTGGGAAAAAACTAACCAAATGTGGCAAGAAAGGTGGGACAGAGAGGAGAAAGGAAGGCATTTATATCAAATTCAAAAGAGTGTAAAAATAACTAGGTTATGTGGTGGGCACAGGAGAGAGGAAACTGTAATGACAAGGTTAAGGTTGGGGCACAGTGCGCTAAACAAATCACTGAAAATGATAGGAAAACACGAGACAGGCTTGTGTGAGTGGTGTCAGGAAGAGGAGTCAGTGGAGCACATAATTATAAGATGTAGGAGGTATGAGGAACAGAGAGTGATAATGGAGAATAATTTGAGGGAATTAGGGGTTCAGGAATTAACGTTAGAAGGAGTGTTGAGCATAGGTGACAGAGCACAGGTTAGGATATTGTTAACTTTCTTAAGGGAAACAGGTTTGTTTAATAGATTATGAGGATAGACAGGGATATGGGAAAGTGTGTTGGGTAATGAATGATTGTGTCTAGGAGTTATTTTTTTTTTTTTTTTTTTTTTTTTTTTATGTGGAAACTAGATTGTAAGCCTATTGTCTGATTCACACTCCGGAGCAGAAGGTGGCGGTAATGCACCAAAAGCTGGTTGCCAACCGCCGTTAAAAACAAAAAAGAAGAAAGAAGAAGCCCAGTGAGAGAGGCTGAGGTGTTCCATCCTTGCAGTTTAAGCTCTGGTTTTAAACTCTTGTCTCCGTGTTTGTTGATTGCTTCACTTATAGTGTTAACTTGAAGTTATTGAGATCTATCTCCGTGTTTGTTGATTGCTTCATTTATAGTGTTAATGTGAAGTTATTTGGAGTAGCACAGTGTTTTAGTTTTATTTTATTTCTTTTTGTAACTGTTTAAGTGGATGTGGAATATCTTTTTTTTTTTTGTAGGGAGGTGGATGTCATTTATTTTAGAAATTACCCTTTTTCTCCTGTGTTTAAGTTAGAGAGGAAGTCAGGGAAGCATCTCTGTAATTTATTTTTGTTTTCTTTTGATAGGTAAGTTACTTCATAAAAACTTAGCCAGAGGAACGTTTTTGTTTGTTGTTTTGACCTTTCCCCTCCTGAAGCCTTAAGTATTTTTTTTCACATTCTGTTTAATAAAATACCTCTGTTTGTTTGCTCAAACTGGTTTACTGAGCTTTCTTGTGTATCAGCCCTGGGACTTGGAGACGGCAGTTCTCTCAGTCTCTCCCCACCGTTTATTTGTTACACCCCTTTCACCCCTAGATCTTTTTTTTAAAAGGGGTACGTAACATATGTAATTACTCAAACAAGCGAACTAGAACAAGCAACAGTATCATTGTCAAGCTTTCACTAACAGTCTAACAACACAAGGTTATGACAAATATACATCTTATAAGGAGAACGAACTACAATATTTTCAAACCATGTTAAAGGACAAATAAATGCTGACAGAACATTCACACATGTGGACAGAATTAACTCTTTAATATCAGATTGAAGTTTCTTCCTCTGTTACGGCGTACTGACTCTGGTCTTCAGCAGATGAGACTGAAATACACACAAATCATTGAGAGAGAGAGTGAGAGAGAGTGAGAGAGAGTGAGAGAGAGAGAGTGAGAGAGAGAGAGAGAGAGAGAGAGAGAGAGAGAGAGAGAGAGAGAGAGAGAGAGAGAGAGAGAGAGAGAGAGAGAGAGAGAGAGAGAGAGAGAGAGAGAGAGAGAGAGAGAGAGAGAGAGAGAGAGAGAGAGAGAGACTTTTTTGACTTTTAAAGCAATTTATTTTTTAACATTCTAAAAAACATAATTTATCACAACATTACCATTTAAAAAAGAGATCTTCTCCTTCTATAAAAATTAAACCTCTATTTACACACCATTTCTTCTCAAAAGTTAGAATATCACAATTCATTTTATTAAATTCATATTCTAAACTTATCCTAGATTCAACCAAGGCCTTGAATAAATTAACCATATTAACTTTTTGTCCCTCCATTTCAATTTTATAAGCCTTCCAAATGGCTAATTTTGCTTGACCTAACAAAAAATTTGAAAAAGTACAGATTTCCCACTTATCGCGAGAATACTTGCATCCAAAAATAAACACTGTTTTTGAAAAAAATATCCCTAAACTACTCAAAATTCTATCCAAAACATCAAAAAGCGGAGATAATTTACAACATTCGCAAAAAACATGAAAAACTGTATCAAGTTCATTACACAAAGTACAAAAAGAAGAATCTGAATAATCACATTTAAACAGAAAAACTTTTGTTGGTAATGCACAATGTAAAATGCGCCACTGTAAATCACCAGACCTTTTTGGCAGGGGGTTTTTATACAATAACCGCCATGAAGGTGATTTATTCTCGGTCACCGAGAGATGAGATCTCCATTTTGTATCTCTCCTCTCTCTTAACTGACCAGCAAAGAAAGACTTTACACAAACATTATATAAATTTTGTTTGTTCACTATAGAAAAAGGAAGGCTTTGTAAACCTTTAAAAGAGAGCAACAAATTCACATTATTGTCATTATCATTCCCATGTTGGTCTACCTGCGATGTTATATACACTTCTGGAAAAAGAACTTCTGAATCATTATTACCAGACATGAAATTTGTTATATATTCCCACAAGGATTTAGGAAAAGATGTTTTCAAATTCTTTAATATATTACCAACAATTCTCTCTGATCTACTCCCAATGTTTGTAGTAAAATGTTGTACTGAAAACCACTCTCTATTTGTCAAATCAATCAAATCTCCAACTCTAGTTACACCAGCTAAACCAAAGCTAAATATCAACGCTAGACATCATAAAAGTATTGGAAAACCAGGGATTATGAAAAAGTGGTTCATTAAAGCCAAAATGTTCTTTTCGCTCTGGCTTAAAATAACTCCAAGCTTCAAACACAGATCCATAAAACTTGATCTTAAACATATCCTTTACAACATTTTCTGACATCAGAAACATTTGTTTATCAAAACCCATCTTGTTTTTTCCTCGTAGAATGGAAAGACCAAAACTGATCCACGGTACAGAGTCCAAAGAGAAAAGCAGTTTCTGGGCAGTTTGTAACCTCATGGCTTTCACCTTAGAGGCTAGATGAATCAGTCCTTGACCGCCCTCACTAACAGGAAGACAAAGAACCCCTGGAGGAAGCCAATAATGGCCCCCCCAAAAAAAATCAACAAAGGCTTTTTGAAGTTGCGTTAAAAGCTCTTTCGGGGGGTCTAACACTGTTAGACGATGCCACAGCATCGAGGCGGCTAGATTGTTCACTACTAACACTCTGCCTCTGTAAGATAGCTGGGCTTGAATCCATTTCCATCTCTGGAGCTTGCCAGTCACTTTTTCTAGAATTCCTTCCCAATTCTTTTTCATAAACTGTTCAGTCCAAAAGAACAGTCCAAGTATCTTTACACCTTCTTGATTCCAAAGGCACTGATGTGGAAGTTGTGGTAGATTCTGATTCGACCAGTGACCTAATAATAAAGTGTCTGTTTTTTCCCAATTGACACGTGCTGAAGAAGCACTCTCATAAATGTTGAGGCATGAGATTAGATGTTTAACATCATCTTTAGATCTAATGATCACTGTGATGTCATCAGCATAAGCTGTTAGTTTCACTGATGAAGTATTTGAGAAGCAAGATGATGGAACCGACAACCCTTGCAACTTTTCTCTCAACATCCTCAACATGGGTTCAATGGAAATTGTGTACAAGAGGCCAGATAAACTACAACCTTGTCTCACTCCTCTATGTACCGAAAAAGGTCTTGTCAGACTTCCATTAATTTTCAGCATACTATAAACATCCGTATACAAAAGTCTTATCCATGAAATAAACTGTTTTCCAAAGCCAAAGCCTTCAAGTATTTTGAACAGATATTCATGGTCAACTTTATCGAAGACTTTTTCCTGGTCCAGACAAACAAGGCCAAGATCAACCTTATACAGTTCGGTTAAGTACAACATGTCCCGCACAAGAAAAAGATTGTCAAATATAGACCGCTTTGGTACACAATAGGACTGATCTTCGTGAATAATAGATGCTAAAAATTCCTTGAGACGATTTGTCAGAGCTTTAGATAATATTTTATAATCAGTCCCCAAAAGAGAGACTGGTCGCCAGTTCTTTAATAGGCCAAGATCTCCTTTCTTGGGTAAAAGAGTGATTACAGTTCTTCTACAACTCAGGGGTAAGATTTCTGAATCAAAACTTTCACAAAACACATCATACAAATCATGTCCGATGAGGGACCAGAAGGCCTTGTAAAAATCAGAAGTCAAACCATCCAACCCTGGTGATTTTCCTGAGGATTGCTGTTGAACGGCTTCAGTTAACTCGTGAAATGACAAGGCTTTTTCTAACTCAGCTTTATCTTCTTTTTTAAGGTGTGGAAGTCCATCTAAGAGCTGATTTGTCGTTTCTAGGTCACAAGGTTGTGCTGTATATAAATCTTCATAAAAACGTAAAGTTTGTGAAATTATTTCTTTCTTTTCCATTATCTCTTTTCCATTTGGCAATTTAAGATAGTTTATATTTTTCTTTTCTCTGATATTCCTCTCCAATGAAAAAAAGTAAATCGTAGAAGAATCCATACTGTTTAAATGAAGATGTTTTCCCCGTATGGATGCACAACGAGTTCTTTCTTCATACAAATTCTTTAAAATCAGATTGTACTCTTTCAGCATTTTTGCAGTTTCTGTCTCTTCACCATCAGTGATGGAGCTGCTTAGCTTGAGAATTTGCTCTTCCAAGAACTGGACCTTTTCTTTCAGTTCCATCATACGGCTTCTTGAATATTGTTGACAAAAGAGCTGGATCTGTACTTTTCCAATATCCCACCACTGGCCTAAAGTTTTATACTTTAACTTTCTCTCTCTCCACTCTCTCCAAAACAGAGTAAAAAATTGTACAAAAGACTTATCTTGCAATAATCTATTGTTAAACCGCCAGATATTATGGTGGGAAATGCTCTGTGTTATGGTCATAGATACTACAATATAATGATGGTCAGAAAATGAAGTTGGCAAAATTTTACTATTAAGAAATCTTCCTCTATTGTTCTTTTGAACGTAAAATCTATCAAGTCTTGCACCAGAGACTGTGTTAGAATTAATTTTCAACCATGTGTATTGTTTATCTCTAGGGAAGGCTTCTCTCCAAACGTCAACAAGATTGTGAAACTGAACAACGGTTTTGAGAGTTTCAGACGATTTGTGATTAGGTTCAACATGATTCCGATCCATAGTGTAATCAAGAGTACAATTAAAATCACCAGCTAAAATTATTATTCTATTTTCTGGAATTTTTGAGATAACACTTTTTAATTTTTTAAAAAAGGGAACTCTTTCTACACCATCATTCGGAGCATAAATGTTAATAAGAGAAAAAAATAACTCATATAACTTAAATTCTATAACTTGCATTCTACCAGGAACTATTTCTTCAGCTCTACTTTCTTGTATTTGTATATCTGAAGAAATAAGAACTGCTACACCGGCACTAACATTCGAACCATGGCTAAGAAAAGATTTACCTTTCCACTCACTTTGCCATTGCACCTGATTATTCAAGTCTGTGTGGGTTTCTTGCAGAAAAACGATACCTGATTTTTTCCAATTAAAAAAAATCAAACAAAGCACACCTCTTTTCAGGCACCACGACACCCATTAACATTCAAAGATCCAAAATGTAAGGATGCCATGATGCTGACTATTAATAAAAAGACAAAAGACGTCTGAACACAGGTTGTAAATTCTTTTCTCTCCATCAAAAATGAAAAGAAATTTTCAACCTTCTTTACATTACGATTTACCGTGTTCTTTACTTTTGTCATTATTTTCTTAAGACGATAACGCTTCTGTCTGCTTAGTTCTTCAAAGGTTGCTTTGTTCATTGCCATTTTACACGACACCAAAAAACGTTTCAAATCAGGGAAAAATGTCTCAATTTGTGGTTTGCGAACTCCTTTAGTACTGTCTAGAAAGTCATTAATTTGTTTTACTGTATACAATCTAGAGCCAAAAGACTCTGCTCTTTCAGCATCATCTACATCAGAAAGATCTATGCTCTCAAGGTCGTTATCTGAATCGTTTTCAGAAATAGCATATCCTGAACTCACAAAGGACATCTGAGAATGGCTTTCTTCTTCAGCTGCCTCTCTTTCCCCTTCTGCTTGATCTTCTTCTATAGGCCTAACTGTCTGCTCTTTTTCTGATTGTTTATCTTCTTCATTTATTGTCAGTGTAGATTTTTCTCCGCTACTTGCCAGATTTACAATCTCTTCAGACAGGCTATCATGATTTTTCTACATTTCTTAAGCTTCCATCAGTGTTTTCCTGTGCTGTTTCAACAACAGGAACGGGGATTAGAATATTGTTTTGTTCAACTTGTTGCTCAATTGTTTGCAAATTAGACGGCTTTATCGGTTTGTTTATTTGGACATGTTTGTCTAACATGCCCCGTGTTCTCCCGCACGAGAAACACCGCATGTGATCTGAACTAATAAATATTGTATAATCTTTGCCTTCGTGTGTAAGTTTCACAGCTAAATTTAGCGGATCTTGTTGCTCGTTCAATATCATGTACGTAAAGCGTCTAAAAGACATAAC